>CM074724.1:206483917-207893417 GCA_037306005.1 Rhinophrynus dorsalis
TGAACTTTGACTTCCTGAAACTACTGACAGTAAATGACTCGGCAGTTTCTATCACAGTCTATGGCGAACTTGACTGCAAAGGATGTTGGTCATGTGACTAATTCAGCAAATAGGAAAAGCCCTAGGATGGAACTTTCCAGAACAGTGTGACAGACAGAGGGAGAAGGATTTGCTGCAGCAGTGAAGGTGTGTGTAAGACCTAAATCTATTGATCCAGTCTGTGCTGCTGTGCTGATCCAGTGAAAGAGCTGTGGAGCAGGATGCAGACACAGCAAATGGCTGACAGCTCCTGGAGCTTCTGTTCTGTGAATCTGAGGGGTAAGAAGTATCTACTCCTTCTGTCCCGCTGACAGGGCAGTCTGTTCATCACTGACACTAAAACGTATCACAGACACTTCCTGTGGATATTAGCTGCTTAAAACTTGTGGATTTCCTTAAAGGGCCCAACACTTCTGTGCACCAACTGGTACCCTTCAGCCATTAGGGTGAAGCCAGAGGGTGGGTCTGCAGGTGGTTTGGGGAGGGCTCTGGGCCTTGTTAGATAGCTTTAGGTATGTTAGCCAGTCACTGTATTACCTGCCTTACTCTATTCTTTTAAGACATGTTTATATTGTTCTGACTGTTCTCGCTGTGTGCTGTAATTATTTAGTAAGTTCCTGCCTGGGAAACCTGTCCATGCCCTGGATGCCCAGTCAGGTGGAGGCACTGCCAACACTATGTATCCCAACTCCCACAGAAAGAAGGCTCAGGATCCCCTTGTAAAGCAGGAAGACATAACTATGGATAAGGGGCCCGAGGGTATCAGCCCCCTGGAGTGGAAGTCCGTTACATTTGGAGGCACTGCTGAGATCTACAGGGATACATCAATCCAAACAGCACTAGTCCCACAGCCCACGGTGTCTTTTGTAGCTGAGTGGGCCATTCATCAGAGAATACCTATATACAAGGCCCTGATGGTATGCAATGTGCCACCTCATAGCCATACCACCCGCTTCATTAGTGAGTTAGAGAACCTTTTACAAGGGACTGTAGTGACCATCAGGGATGTGTTGAAAGACCAGACTGGACACAAGTACCTCCTGGTTTATGCCCTTACAGACCTCAGAGACTGCTTAAGGCCAGTAGGCCTTCTTTTAAGTGAGGCAACATCAGAATCTTGTCCAATCATATATGTCAAAAAGGAAGTGGGGACCACTCCAAAGAGACTGCATTGGGCATTACCTATTCTGCCCAAAGAGAAAGGGGATGTCACTCCCAGAACTTTTCTCTCTGTGAATGATTCACTGGCCACTTCTCAGAGACCAAACAACGTGACATTACGGACAACAAGTTCTAGCAGTGGTAATATACAAGATGTACTCTAGAAACTCTCTGAGGCTATAGTGACAGCCAATCACTCTTATAGCTATCACTACAGATGCCGTGAAAAGACAGAGAATAATGGTGGTTCCCAGCTACTGAGATTGTGAACGACTATAAAATTTTAAAGGGGAAGATTGATGCTCAGGAGTACCTGCGGGCAGTACAAAGAGCCTATGGAGAAGTGGAGGATTCTGAAGGTCTTCTTAACAAGTTCTATACCACCCGTCAAAAGAAACATGAGGCTGTCCAAATATGTAACCAGACTACAGGTGTTCTTGGGGATGTTGATGGATAAAGACATATTGTCACCTGCTCAGGCCCATGTGAAGCTGACAAAGCAAGTGCTGAAGGGTGCGCTAACTGAAAATCCAGTGATTGTTACTCTGCGAGCCAGGCTAACCAAAGAAGCTCCAGATTACATGTCACTTATTACCTGAGTGAAGGAGATTGGGAGTCAGATATCTCCTTCTGCTACCCCAAAAGAAAGTGTGGCAAAATCTCCAGATAAAGATAACACTGAAGTCACTAGCCTCAGGAAGAGACTAGCAGAATTAGAACTACAGTTACAACCCCCACGACCTGAACATAGCCTGAAGAGGACGGGTCCTCGTCAACTGTCATAGAGTCAACAAAGGAGAGGAAATGCTTTACCTGCAGCCAGCCAGAACATTTCTACCAGGAATGCCCCACTACCTTACGGGAAGAGAATAGGGATGTTCTAATAATAGAACTGTAACGGTTTGTTTGACACTCAGAGACAGTAAGTTTAGGTAAAAACACAGTTTTATTGAACAATGTAAAATAGAAATAACCCTCACGGGTCCAGTAATATATATACAATGTGGTACTGACACAGGACAGGTTACAGAAATAAATACCCACGTGGATCCAGTAATTGTACAGACAAATAATAACAATGTACTGACACAGGTCAGGTATTACGTGTGATTCTCAGACAAGGCAGCAATGAACGGGTTACTGCTAGTCCAGGAAGATTGACAGACCCTGTCAGAGCGAGGCCCTTAAGACTCTCCCTAGGGAGGGAGAGTATAAACAGTGAGTAATGCCACAGGAATAAGCAAAGGCCCTTAGCAAACTTATATGCTGCCCTAGCAGTAGCGGAGGACAGACTGTATGCCCAGAGGTTGCCCAACGGAGACTACAATGTCAACAACTTTGCGAATAACTTTAAATGGGCCAATGAACCGGGGAGCCAATTTATTACAAGGAACTTGCAAATTAAGGTTTCTGGAGGATAACCATACCCTATCCCCAACCTGGAAGGAGACCGCTGGCAACCGTCTACGGTTAGCATGGTGCTGATAACGCTGGAACTATTTTACTAAGGGTCCTTTGTACCTGTGCCCAAGTGGAGTGGAGTTGCTCCATATGCTCATCCAGAGATGGAATCTGCTGCGTCTGAAATGAGTCCGGGAGCAAGCATGGAACCTGTAGTTGTTGAGTTAACCGTACAGTTCCTGGCGAACTCTGCCCATGGCAACAGGTCGGCCCAATTATCATGATGATTGGACACGAAACAGCGCAGGAATTGCTCCAATCCCAGTGGCTCCATTGGTCTGGGGATGATAGGCAGACGAAAAGGACAACTGTATGCCCATCTGATCACAGAATGCTCTCCAAAATCTGGATACAAATTGGCTCCCACGGTCAGATACCAGGACCCTGGGTACCCCATGCAACCGAAATACTTCTCTAGCAAAGATGATCGCCAGCTCCTGGGCTGAGGGAAGGCCAGGAAGGGGCACAAAGTGTACCATCTTAGAAAATCTATCAACTATCATCAGGATAAACGAGAAACCCCTAGACACTGGCAGTTCTCCCAGGAGGTCAATAGACATGTGGGACCAGGTACGCTTGCCATTCGGTACTGGTTGAAGTAACCCAACTGGGAGGTGTCTAGGGGAATTGACACGGGCACATGTAGTACAAGCTGCCGTAAATGCAGTGCAGTCAGCATGTAGAGAAGGCCACCAAAATAACTGAGAAAGAAGCCAGATCAATTGGTCTCTACCAATGTACCCGGCAGCTCGTGATGCATGATATACTTCAAGTAGGCGGGTACGAGGTGGCTCGGCTACAAAACACTTGCCCACTGGGGTGTCAGGGGGTGCAGCAGCTTGGCTAGAAAGAATCTCTTCCTTTAGGGGCGAAGTGATGCTGGTACGCAGGGTAGCTAAAATGCGATCAGACGGAATGAAAGGTACAGGAACCTCGTCTTTATCAGTTTCAGGACCAAATTGCCTGGACAGGGCGTCCTCCCTAACATTCTTGGAACCAGGCAGATAGGAAACAATAAAATTGAATCGAGACAGAAACAAGGCCCATCTGGCCTGTCAAGAGGACAACCTCTTGGCCTCTGAAAGGTATGTCAGGTTTTTATGGTCAGTCAAGATCAATACAGGATTTCTAGTACCTTCCAGCAGATGGTGCCATTCCTTAAGAGCAAGAATAATTGCCAAGAGTTCTCTGTCCCCAATCTCATAATTACTCTGGGCACTGGACAATTTTTGGAGAAGAATCCACACGGTCTTAGAATACTCCCAGGGGACGGACGCGGTAACAATACTGCCCCTACCCCAGTTTCAGAGGCATCAACCTCCAATGTGAATGGAAGGGAGGGGTTAGGGTGGGATAACACAGGAGCGGAAGCAAAGGCGGACTTAAGTGTCACAAAGGCCCGGTCAGCTGTCTCAGACCATTGGGAGGTGTTGGAGCCCTTATGAGTAAGGTCAGACAAGGGTTGTGGAAGTCACATTTCTCGATTTTACAGAACAACTTGTTGTTACATAATCTGAGCAGAACTTCAGACACATCCCTAATGTGTTGTGACAAATTAGATGAATGTATGAGTATATCATCAAGATAGACCACTACACAAGTTTGCAACAAATCACGGAGGACATTGTTAATCATTTCCTGGAACACTGCCGGAGCGTTGCGTAACCCAAACGGCATGACAAGGTATTCGTAGTGACCGGATCTAGTATTGAACTCCGTTTTCCACTCGTCCTCAGCTCCTATTCTAATCAGGTTATATGTGGCCCATAAATCAAGTTTGGTGAAGATAGAAGAGCCCTTCAACCTGTCAAACAATTTGGTAATGAGTGGTATCGGGTAGGCGTTTCTTGCCATGAGCTTATTCACACCACGATAATCAATGCAGGGTCATAACTCTCCATTTTTCTTTTTTACGAAAAAAAACCCAGCCCCTGCAGGTGAGGTAGACTTCCTGATAATACCCCATGAGAGGGCATCTGTGATATATTCCTCCATGGCCTGGTTTTCCTCACACGACAACTGGTACGTGCGCCCCCGGGGGGGAACAGGGCCAGGAGGCAAATCAATAGCGCAGTCATAGGACCGATGCTGAGGCAATGCTCTAGCCTCTCCCTTACTGAAAACGTCACTGAAATGGCGATACTCAGCTGGCACAGAGGGAGAGGTACACATGATCCTAGTAGGGTGGGAGAGACAGTGTTCCATACAATATTCAAACCATGGCATAAATTCACAAGTCTGCCAGTCAAACCTGGGGTTGTGTAAATGTAGCCATGGAAACCCCAGGATGACTGCATGGTGCAGAGACTGGATGATCTGGAACCGCTGTTTCTCTGTGTGGAGAGCCCCGATCTTTAAGGATAACAGTATGGTTTCCATGGTAATCTGAGCGGGTACCAATGGCCTACCATCAATAGCCTCAATCGCTAGGGGAGATTTCCTTTCAACTAGCGGAATCTTGTGTAGCACAGCAAAAGAATTATCCATAAAATATCCGGCTGCCCCGGAGTCAATCACGGCCAGAACCTCCACAGAGTGTTCTGCCCAGGAGAACACAAACTTGATAGTGGGTTTCTGACAAACTGGATCTAGGGACTGTTGAACGCCACCTAGGGCCTGTCCCCCAAGGTACCTAGGTGTGCCCGTTTCCCGGCCGTACCGGACACGAACACAACATATGTCCTGGTTGGCCGCAATACTGACAGAGGCCCTGTCTACGGCGATGCTCCCGTTCCTCCTTAGACAGCTTGGTGAAACCAAGCTGCATTGGTTCACCATTCTCTTGGATATGGTCAGGAGGCATGGGAGGCAAGGGAGACATGGGTGGGAAATTTTGACTAGCCTGCCCCAAATTCCTGGCCCGCTGCTTGCGGTCTCTGGCCGCCATACATTCACAGATGCGGGAATCAATCAGTATAACGAAATCAATAAATTCATCCAGATTGTTAGGCACATCTCTGGCTGCCGTTTCATCTTTGATACGGTCAGCAAGTCCCTGAGCAAAAACTGCCACCATCGCCTCATTATTCCAAACTACCTCTGCTGCCAATGTACGAAATTCAATAGCATAATTCGCCACTATACGGGAGCCCTGTTGTATCTCCATTAATCTTTTGGCAGCAGAGGCGGCTCTACCTGGAACTTCAAATACCCTGCGGAAGGAATGCACAAACTCCCTGAAGTTTTGTGTACATGGTTTGGCAGCCTCCCACAAGGGATTGGCCCATGCCAGGGTTCTGCCCGTCAGTAACGAAATCGTGAAGCCCACCTTAGCTCGGTAATTTGGGAAGGCATGGGGAGTCAGCTCCAGGTATATCTCGAGTTGATTGCTAAACCTTCTGCACAGGGTAGGTTCGCCATCATATCTTAGAGGTAATGGAGCTGTGGCGGTTAACCCTTTAGTCGAGGCCACTTGTGTCTGGGACTGAGCTCCCGGTGTCGAAACGTGGAGACTACCGAGGCTTGAACCGGTTTTTCTAAATGAGCAGTGCGTTCTAGAATAGTTTGTACTGCAAGTGCCAACTGGTCCAAACTCTGCTCATGTAAATCCATCCTCCAATGGATGCTTTATGTATTACCCTCACCTGTACCGTCTGAGGTCATGGCCCTTTCGTACTGTAACGGTTTGTTTGACACTCAGAGACAGTAAGTTTAGGTAAAAACACAGTTTTATTAAACAATGTAAAATAGCAATAACCCTCACGGGTCCAATAATATATATACAATGTGGTACTGACACAGGACAGGTTATAGAAATAAATACCCACATGGGTCCAGTAATTGTACAGACAAATAATAACAATGTACTGACACAGGTCAGGTATTATGTGTGATTCTCAGACAAGGCAGCAATGAACAGGTTACTGCTAGTCCAGGAAGATTGACAGGCCCTATCAGAGCGAGGCCTTTAAGACTCTCCCTTGGGAGGGGAAGTATGAACAGTGAGTAATGCCACAGGAATAAGCAAAAGCCCTTAGCAAACTTATATGCTGCCGTAGCAGTAGCGGAGGACAGACTGTATGCCCAGAGGTTGCCCAACGGAGACTACAATGCCAACAACCGGTGGAGAACGGCCCTTTTCCCCGAGAGGATAGATGGACACTTAGACCAATGTTGACTGCCGGGGTGGAAGTAGCCTGAGGCGCCCAATGAAACCCAACCTCAGCTGAAGGCAGAAGTATAGGTCTAGCGTACAGGTACAGAATGCACACACTGGAATGTCGCCCACGCGACGCGGACAGTAACCGAGACCAGGCTGCAGTATAAGGCTCAAAACCAGAGTGTCGCCCACGCGACACGGAGAGTAACCGAAACCGGACTGCAGTAAATGGGTGTATTGGAAGCAACACTGCCTGGATGCCAAGCCCAATGGAGACACAAAGAGCAGCTGGCAGCCTGGACAGGCAGCAACGGAGGCCCAACGGATCGGTACACAGAGCAGGAACAACAGCCAACCGGAAACGGTATCCAAAGCAGGAACGTCAGCCAAACCGGGTTGGTACACAGAGCAGGAATGTCAGCCAGGCTGGGTTGGTACACAGACCAGGAACATCAGCCAATCCAGGGTGGCACACAGAGCAGGAACGTCAGCCAATCCGAGTTGGTACACAAAGGAGGAACGTCAGCCAGGCTGGGTCGGTACACAGAGCAGGAACGTCAGCCAATCCGAATCGGTACACAGAGCAGGAACTTCAGCCAGGCCGGGTCGGTACACAGAGCAGGAACAGAAGCATAAGAGTGGTCAGGCAATCCGGGTCGTACACTGAGATCACACGAGCATTGGAACAAGCGCTGGTACAGAAACACCACGAAAGGGCAACAGCGAAGTGACAGGACCCAGTATTTAAGGACAAATACTGGGCGGGCCAATACCACTGCAACCAATAGGAGTAAACTGAGAACCAGATTGACAGAATGTCGCCCACATAGCACGGGCACCGTGATAAGAACCCCTGGAAGTCAGGTCAGTCTCCTTCAAGAAAAGGGGTAGGGGAAAGAGTTCATAGTTTGCATGTAAACTCCAGAGTGTTGTCCCGGTCTATCATCCAAGTATTGGTAAATGGCATCTGTGCTTCAGCACTGCTAGATACAGGGTCGCAGGTGATTAAAATATACCAGTCATTCTATGATCAGCATCTAAAGAATCTGCCCTTACTTGAGGAGATGCAGCTGTGGGGTATGGGAGCCCAAGCCTGCAAGATTGATGGGAGCATCAACGTTACCATCACTATTCCCCAGCTGAATACCAGGATGGAGTGCCCAATGGAGTTGGAGGCTATCATCTGTCAAGATGTGAAAAGACTTTGTGCCCCCATCATCCTCGGAACCAGTGCCAGGGTGGTCTAGGATGTATTCAGGGCCTACCTCCAGGAAGTAGGAGATGTCTCCATAAATCACTTGATGGAAATCAGTCTTACCCTTGGAGAAGAATGCGTTCGATTGACACTACAATCTCAGACTGGAAAATGCCATTATGTCGGCAGTAGAGCTATGTTCATCAGACCAGGTGAAACTCAATCTCTCTGGACCTTAGCAACCCTACATGATGGAATTTTAGGTGGAGGACAACAGTAATGGAAGGATAGTCTCAGAAATAAGCTACAAGCAAGAGAAACAGTATTCTCTAAAGAAGAGATAGATGTAGGCTGTGCAAAAAGTTCCACCCATGCCATTCGATTATCCAACAATGCGCCTTTTCATGAGAGCTCTTGATGCATTCCACCCCGTGACACAGAAGATGTCAGGGATATTCTCCATCAGATGGAAGGGGTGGGAATTATCACAGAATCTCATAACCCCTATGCCTCCCCAACTGTAATAATACAAAAGGAAAATGGATCCGTCTGATTGTGCATAGATTACAGGACATTAAACAAGCATACCATACCGGATCAGTATACATTGCCCCGTATTGAAGATCTATTGAATGCCCTGTCTGGGAGCCAGTGGTTCAGTGTACTTGATCTGAGGTCTGGATATTACCAGGTACCCATGAAGACAGAGGATCAGGAGAAGACCTCATTTATCTGCCCTCTGGTATTCTGCCAGTTCACACGGATGTCTAAAGGGGTCATCGGAGTCCCAGCCACTTTCCAACGTCTCATGGAGAGAACCATTTGAGATATAAATCCTCGAGAATGCCTGGTATACTTGGATGATCTTATAGTATTTGGAAAGACTCCTGAGGAGCACGAGTACAGATTATTGAAAGTCTTGGATAGACTTCAAACAGAGGGATTAAAACTGTCATTAGATAAGTGCAAGTTCGCCAGAAGCTCTGTCACCTATGTAGGGCATATAATTTCTGTCCAGGGAGTTGCTATGGACCTGGTCAAGATAGGGGCTGTAGTGAACTGGCCCAGGCCTGATAATGTCGGAAAACTAAGGTCATTCCTCGGATTCTGTGGGTATTATCGCAGGTTTATGGAGGGCTTCGCCAGATAGCCCATAACCTCCTTAACAGATCTCCGGAATCAAAAGGTTCTAAGATACTGCATTATAAAGATTCATTTGGGGAGAAATGGATTTTATATATTTTATTTTCAATATGCTTTCTGGTCAGACCTTGCAGTGGAAGGCAAGGATTTTATGAGGGGGAGAATGCAGCCCCTGACATTTTTCCTATTTGCATGAATGGGAGTGTTGAAATTTGACTTCCTGAAACTTATGACAGGAAATGACTCCGCAGTTTCTATCACAGTCTATGGAGAACTTGACTGCAAAGGATGTTGGTCATATGACTAATTCAGCGAATAGGAAGAGCCCTAGGCTGGACCTTTCCAGAACAGTGTGAGAGACAGAGGGAGAAGGATTTGCTGCAGCAGTGAAGGTGTGTGTGAGGCCTAAATCTACTGATCCAGTGTGTGCTGCTGTGCTGATCCAGTGAAAGAGTTGTGGAGAAGGATGCAGACACAGAAAATGGCTGACAGCCCCTGGAGCTTTTCTTCTGTTCTGTGAATCTGAGTGGTAAGAAGTATCTACTCCTCCTGTCCCTCTGACAGGGCAGTCTATTCATCACTAACACTAATAAAACTTATCACAGACTATGTTCCTGCCTGGGAAACCTGTCCATGCCCTGGCGGTGACTATTAGATTCACCACGGCACCACATTGCTGTCTACTCCATCGGTCAGACTCACTTGATGATATTTTGCACGGTAGTGTACACGGTGGGTTAACTTTATTTTTGATTATTGTGTGTATTCGGCAACGTTGTGGTACTGATGCTGGAGGGTTTATACAGCATCTTTTGAGTGTGATTGGTGTATAGCAGCTGACGTCATGCGGTGACGAGGTCAACACGAGGACGCCACTTTTGGCGCTTAGCGTGGGGGCATGTCATTGCATAGAGGTGAGTTGCTTTATTGTCTTTATATACCCCAATGGTAGAAAGGTGTCCCTGTTTGCCCTGATGAAGGTCTGATTGTTGACCGAAAATGTTTGGCATGGATTGAATAAAGCCAATTCCTTTTAATATATACATCTTTGAGTGCTGTCTCCTTGGTCCATGGAACTCCTGAGGCTGAGTATATATATATATATATATATATATATATATATATATATATATATATATATATATGCAAACAACAAGAATTGGCAGTGGCACTCTTAACTATGTTTAAACAAAATATATATTGGTGCACGTCCCATATTATATATAACAAGTGTACTTAGCTTGTGCTAAAGTAGAAGAGACAGCACTCTGGAAATATCCAAAAATATGAAGAATTTATTCTTTCATTGTTTCCAACCAAACGTTTTTGGTCCGATTTAGGACCGAAAACTTTGGTTGGAAACAATGAAAGAATAAATTCTTCATATTTTTGGATATTTCCAGAGTGCTGTCTCTTCTACTTTAGCATTTAGGACCGAAAACGTTTGGTTGGAAACAATGAAAGAATAAATTCTTCATATTTTTGGATATTTCCAGAGTGCTGTCTCTTCTACTTTAGCACAAGCTAAGTACATATATATATATATATATATATATATATATATATATATATAGTATATATATATATATAAATATATATAGAGAGAGAGATGTAAAATAACAAACAAAATTAATATCTTGTAATACCTTTTTTATTGGACTAACAGAATTTTGGATTGACAAGCTTTCGGGATAAACTCCCTTTCTCAAGTCTGAAGCATTTTAAAACTCTCTTTAACCATTTTGTGACCAGAGGATCCTGCAAGAGATTGCATTAGAAATCCCAGCCACAAATGCATCTACCTTTCTTAAAATGTATATTATTCCTTACACACTTTCTAGACTTTTTGTGGTGCGTTGAACTTTACTCTCCAGATCCAGCAATCCGTTAATCCTTTGAGTGTCACAGCACTCAAAGAGTCACCCTCCAAACCACCACTACTTGAAATATAACTTACATGAACATTTGGAAAATTGATTTCCCTCTTCTGTCATTTAAAGAGTTAAGCCTCTTAGCTGCAATGTATCTCCTTAGTGAGCAGAAACAAACTTTAGAATTAAGAGTTAAATATTTGTACCAGGAAAGAAAAGAATATACATATGATTTGATTAATTTTGTCTAGTTTCCAAAACACTAATGTTCTTCTGTTCTGCTTGTATTAAATCTGAATGTTTTATTATTTTAGTCTTTGACATTTGCTTTATTTGTTTTATCATGGCTGAACCTCCCTATTCCCCCAGCCCAATAATAAGCTTTGCTGGGTAACAGGTAGTATGAAGCAGGGAACTTTCATTTGCAAAGCTAAAACTATGCACCTTGTTTTCCCAGTCACTCACTATTTATGTGTGACAGAGGAAAAAATACTCCATAGCGATTCCTCGGAAATTATCTGGAAGATTGACTCACAGCAGCTGTTCTCAGGATGTACCAGGGGAAAACGGAGGGGAGTGGGGGAAGAGAATGGCCTTTTTCCAATATCACACTAGTGCTTCTGCTTCTGTCAGTATATGAGAAAATAGGGGGTAATTCCTGCTCTTCTTAAATCGTGGTATATGCATTGTATAGGAAGTTATGTTCAAAGCAAAGTGAAATAATTCTGGGGTAAATCAATGGGCAGGGGGATTTAATAATATGATTCCACACCACAGTAGTTGCTGGAACCGATTTCATAGTGTTACAACTACCTAATGCCAATTTACTATGCTACTTATACCAAAAATGGTATTCTGTATGCCGCTGGAGTCAAGGGGAGAGCAATGGGGAAGAGTACTGGTGATTTGTGGCACTCATTTCCCCCATGAATTGTTTAATGCTATGTATTAACAAGGTGCAGAGTGAAGTGATGTCCTTTTACTCCCCTTTCCTGTGTATGCTTTACAAAGAGGCCTTTGGGGCATACCTGCATTACAATGAGTGCTCCTGTGTAGTGATGAGCGAGCACCCCAATGCTCGGGTGTTCGGGTGCTCTGACCGAGCACCCCCTGAGGCTCGAGTGCTCGGCCGAGCACCCGAGCCCCATTGAAGTCAATGGGAGGACTCGAGCATTACACCAGGCACCCCCTGCTCTGATGAGGGGAGGGTGCCTGGTCCATAGGAAAAGGGCAGAAAAGGATGGAAACACCACAGAAATGGTTCAGGGACAGCATAGGGAGGATGTCTGGATGCATCTTGGACTCCAACATCGCTGCTGGGAACGATCTTTCGCCCGTAGTACGCCATTTTTACAGACTGACCATAAAACACACAAAAAGGAAAATAAAAACGACTTTAGGCGAAAAATTGTTACCAAACAATATTTGCTGTATATTTACTTGTATATCATCTGCAAATTCTCCCAAAAATTTCCTTGATTTTCTGAAGTGAGGCCATGATTAAGAGGGAAACGTGCGCAGAGGCAAATTCTCCCAAAAATTTCCTTGATTTTCTGAAGTGAGGCCATGATTAAGAGGGAAACGTGCGCAGAGGCAAATTCTCCCAAAAATTTCCTTGATTTTCTGAAGTGAGGCCATGATTAAGAGGGAAACGTGCGCAGAGGCAAATTATCCCAAAAATTTCCTTGATTTTATTGAACTGAGGCCATGATTAAGAGGGAAACGTGCGCTGAGCTGACCATCTAAAACATTATGGGTGAGGGTCTGCTGCAGAGCTGACCATCCTAAACATTATATGCGAAGGCCCGCTAGTGAGCTGACGCTATAAAACATTATATGCGAAGGCCCGCTAGTGAGCTGACGCTATAAAACATTATATGCGAAGGCCCGCTAGTGAGCTGACGCTATAAAACATTATATGAGAGGGCCCGCTAGAGAGCTGACCCAATAAAACATTATATGAGAAGGCCCGCTGGTGAGCTGACCTATATAAAAATTGTCAAACAGGGCCCGCTGGTGAGCTGGCCCTATATAAAAATTATATCACAGGGCCCGCTGGTGAGCTGGCCCTATATAAAAATTATAGCACAGGGCATATGGAAGAGGAGGAGGAGGATGAGAAGATTAAGAGTCAACCATATACCCGTTTTTTGGGTGGAAGGGGTGAATGAATGGGAATACAGAGTATTCCCATCATTGTAAATAATATATGTAAAGTGAGTTTATGTTCCCCCGGGGCTTTCCTCCAGTGGAGTGGAGAAGTCAGGGGAAATCCAGGCCTTGTTCATTTTTATAAGTGTCAACCTATCAGCATTGTCGGTGGAAAGGCGGATACGCTTATCTGTTATGATGCCACCAGCAGGACTAAATACCTGCTCAGACAGAACGCTGGCGGCAGGGCAGGCCAGCACCTCCAAGGCGTAGAGTGCCAGTTCATACCACGTGTCCAGCTTGGACACCCAGTAGTTGTAAGGCACAGAGGGATCATTGAGGACGCTGACACGGTCTGCTACGTACTCCTTCACCATCTTCCAAAACTTTTCCCTCCTTGTGACACTAGGCTGCGCATCAGGGTGAGGGTGCTGGCGGGGTGTCATGAAGGTGTCCCACGCCTTGGAGAGTGTTGCCCTGCCTTTGTCGGAACTGCTGTGTGCTCCCCTTTTCTCCCCTTCTCGGTTGGCCAAGGTAGCACGTACTCTGCCGCCAGCGTTGTCAGATGGAAAATTTTGGAGCAATTTTTCAACAAGAACCTTCTGGTATTGCACCATTTTGCTTGTCCTCTCCACCGGAGGAATGAGAGATGAGAAATTCTCTTTGTAGCGGGGGTCCAGAAGGGTGAACACCCAGTAATCCGTGTTGTCTAAAATGCGTATAACGCGTGGGTCACGGGAAAGGCAGCCTAACATAAAGTCAGCCATGTGTGCCAGAGTACCAACAGGCAAGATTTCGCTGTCCTCACCAGGAGGATGACTCTCAATATCCTCATCCTCTTCCTCCTCTTCTGCCCACCCACGCTGAAGAGATGGAACTAAAGTTCCATGGCTACCCTCTGTAGCGGAGGCAACCGTGTCTTCCTCCTCCTCCTCCTCCTCCGCCTCCTCCAATTGTCGCTGAGAAGACGAAGTGAGGGTGCTCTGGCTATCACCTTGTGTAAGCTCTTCCTCCCCCATTTCCACCTCTTCCACATGCAAAGCGTCGGTTTTAATTGTGAGCAGCGAGCGTTTCAGTAGACACAGAAGTGGGATGGTTACACTGATAATAGCGTTATCGCCGCTCACCATCTGTGTCGATTCCTCAAAATTGCGTAAAACCTCGCAGAGGTCTGACATCCATTCCCACTCCTCACTTCTGATTACAGGAAGTTGAACGGAGAGGCGACGACCGTGTAACAGCTGGTACTCCACTACTGCCCTCTGCTGCTCACAAAGCCGGGCCAACATGTGGAAGGTGGAGTTCCAGCGCGTGCTCACGTCACACAGCAGCCGGTGAGCTGGCAATTGTAAGCGCTGCTGCAGCTTCAACAGGCCGGCCGAAGCCACATTACGGAAATGTGCACACACGCGGCGCACCTTGGTCAAGAGATCATGCACATTGGGGTAGGTTTTTAGAAATCGCTGAACCACTAAATTAAATACATGCGCTAGGCATGGTACGTGTGTGAGCTTGCCGAGCTCCAAAGCCGCCACCAAGTTACGCCCATTATCACACACAACCATGCCTGGTTGCAGGTTGAGTGGCGAGAGCCACTGCTCGGTCTGGTGACTAATCCCCTGCAACAGCTCTGAGGCCGTGTGCTGTTTGTCCCCAAGGCAGATCAGCTTCAGCACGGCCTGTTGACGCTTCCCCACTGCAGTGCTACACTGCTTCCAGCTACTGGCTGATGGGGGAGTGGCGCTGCGTGTAGAGAATTCGGAGGTGGAAACGGAGGAGGAGGAGCCAATAACGTAGGTGCTGGCGGAAACCCTGATGGAGGTAGGGCCCGCAATCCTCGGCGTGGGTAGCATCCGTGCCATCCCAGGGTCCGAGTCGCTCCCAGCCTCCACGACATTCACCCAGTGTGCCGTCAGGGAAATGTAGCGTCCCTGGCCACAAGCACTTGTCCATGTGTCAGTCGTTAAGTGGACCTTCCCAGTAACTGCGTTGGTCAGGGCACGGGTGATGTTACGGGACACATGGTGGTGTAATGCGGGGATGGCACACCGGGAAAAGTAGTGGCGGCTGGGGACCGCGTACCGAGGGACAGCTGCTGCCATCAGGCTGCGGAAGGACTCAGTGTCCACAAGCCTAAATGGCAGCATTTCGATGGCCAGTAATTTGGAAAGGTGTGAGGTTAGTGCTATGGCCTGTGGGTGGGTGGCTGGGTATTTTCTCTTGCGCTCAAATGCCTGGGGTAACGACATTTGGACGCTGCGCTGGGACAGGAAAGTGGATGTGGTCGCTGATGGTGCTTCAGATGGTACAGGTGCAGGGCGGGAGGTATGCGGGCCTGCGCCTTCGACAGGCGATTGGCCGGCACCGAAAACAGGGGAAGAGGAGGCAGTGGTGTGGCCTGCAGACACAGATGGGCGATCCAGGCGTTCCTCCCACTTATTACGGTGCTTGGATGCCATGTGTCGGATCATGCTGGTGGTGGTGAGGTTTCTAGTGTTCATGCCTCGGCTCATTCTGGTGTGGCACAGGTTGCAAACTACAATTCTTTTGTCGTCCGCACTTTCCTTAAAAAAACGCCATACCGCGGAACACCTACCCTTTGGCAAGGTAGATTTACGCAAGGGGGTGCTCCGTGGAACATTTGCGGGCCGGTTTGGTGCGGTCCGCCTTCTTTCTGTAGCCACACCACTGCCTCTTCCAGCCTGTTGCGGTGCTGCAGATGGCTCACCCTCAGGACTGCTGTCATCGCTCGGCTCTACACCTTCCCAGGTGGGGTCAGTCACCTCATCGTCCACCAAGTCCTCCTCCACTTCCTCACTCTGATCATCCTCCTCATGTCTTGATCCCACCACATACTCAGTCATTGACAACTGTATAACATTCTCCTCAACAAGGTCTTGAGACGGAAATAGTGGTTGATTTAATGGCAACTGTGTCTCATCATCATCATCATCATCCACTACTTCCTTTGACCTTAAATGCCGTTCACATCTGTCATCTTCTTGTGATTGGGTACCCTCTAGAGGTTGTGAATCAGGGCACAAGATGTCATGTTCCTCTGCAAGCGTGCTTGGAGAGAGGGTCAAATGAAGGATTGGTGATGAGACGAGCTCCTCACTATATCCCAGTGTGGGATCACTTCTTTGACCAGACCGTGTATGGTGGGAGGAAGGATGATCAGAGTGAGGATTATGTTGACCAGACTCTTGGCTACTGAGAGTGGACTTGGTGGAAGACAGGGTGGTGCTTAACCGACTGGAAGCAGTATCAGCTGTCATCCAACCGACCACCTGTTCGCAGTGGTCGGACCTCGAGAGTGATGTCCTGCGACGCCCTGTAAAATTAGACATGAAGCTAGGTATGGTGGATGTCTTTCTTTCTTGTGCTTTGGCACCAGGCACAGTTTCTCCGCGTCCTGACCCGCGCCCTGAACTATCAGGATCACGTCCACTTCCCCGTCCCTTTTTACCCGCCTTCTTCATCTTACACGGAATATGTGACTTTAATATTAGAGTTTGAAAACTTAACAGTATTTCTTCCTATTCTGCAACTGTGCAGAGTACACAGAATATGCTGCTAAACTGCGGTGACACACACTGAATGGAATATGTGACTTTAATATTTGAGTTTGAAAACTTAACAGTATTTCTTCCTATTCTGTAACTGTGCAGAGTACACAGAATAGGCTGCTAAACTGCGGTGACACACACTGAATGGAATATGTGACTTTAATATTTGAGTTTGAAAACTTAACAGTATTTCTTCCTATTCTGCAACTGTGCAGAGTACACAGAATAGGCTGCTAAACTGCGGTGACGAACACAGAATGGAATATGTGACTTTAATATTTGAGTTTGAAAACTTAACAGTATTTCTTCCTATTCTGCAACTGTGCAGAGTACACAGAATAGGCTGCTAAACTGCGGTGACGAACACAGAATGGAATATGTGACTTTAATATTTGAGTTTGAAAACTTAACAGTATTTCTTCCTATTCTGCAACTGTGCAGAGTACACAGAATAGGCTGCTAAACTGCGGTGACACACACTGAATGGAATATGTGACTTTAATATTTGAGTTTGAAAACTTAACAGTATTTCTTCCTATTCTGCAACTGTGCAGAGTACACAGAATAGGCTGCTAAACTGCGGTGACACACACTGAATGGAATATGTGACTTTAATATTTGAGTTTGAAAACTTAACAGTATTTCTTCCTATTCTGCAACTGTGCAGAGTACACAGAATAGGCTGCTAAACTGCGGTGACACACACTGAATGGAATATGTGACTTTAATATTTGAGTTTGAAAACTTAACAGTATTTCTTCCTATTCTGCAACTGTGCAGAGTACACAGAATAGGCTGCTAAACTGCGGTGACACACACTGAATGGAATATGTGACTAATATTTGAGTTTGAAAACTTAACAGTATTTCTTCCTATTCTGCAACTGTGCAGAGTACACAGAATAGGCTGCTAAACTGCGGTGACACACACTGAATGGAATATGTGACTTTAATATTTGAGTTTGAAAACTTAACAGTATTTCTTCCTATTCTGCAACTGTGCAGAGTACACAGAATAGGCTGCTAAACTGCGGTGACACACACTGAATGGAATATGTGACTTTAATATTTGAGTTTGAAAACTTAACAGTATTTCTTCCTATTCTGCAACTGTGCAGAGTACACAGAATAGGCTGCTAAACTGCGGTGACGAACACAGAATGGAATATGTGACTTTAATATTTGAGTTTGAAAACTTAACAGTATTTCTTCCTATTCTGCAACTGTGCAGAGTACACAGAATAGGCTGATAAACTGCGGTGACGAACACAGAATGGAATATGTGACTTTAATATTTTAGTTTGAAAACTTAACAGTATTTCTTCCTATTCTGCAACTGTGCAGAGTACACAGAATAGGCTGCTAAACTGCGGTGACGAACACAGAATGGAATATGTGACTTTAATATTTTAGTTTGAAAACTTAACAGTATTTCTTCCTATTCTGCAACTGTGCAGAGTACACAGAATAGGCTGCTAAACTGCGGTGACACACACTGAATGGAATATGTGACTTTAATATTTGAGTTTGAAAACTTAACAGTATTTCTTCCTATTCTGCAACTGTGCAGAGTACACAGAATAGGCTGCTAAACTGCGGTGACACACACTGAATGGAATATGTGACTTTAATATTTGAGTTTGAAAACTTAACAGTATTTCTTCCTATTCTGCAACTGTGCAGAGTACACAGAATGTGCTGCTAAACTGCGGCGAAGCACACTGAATGGAATATGTGACTTTGATATTTTAGTTTGAAGACTTAACAGTATTTCTTCCTATTCTGCAACTCTGCACAGTACACAGAATGTGCTGCTAAACTGCGGCGAAGCACACTGAATGGAATATGTGACTTTGATATTTTAGTTTGAAGACTTAACAGTATTTCTTCCTATTCTGCAACTCTGCACAGTACACAGAATGTGCTGCTAAACTGCGGCGAAGCACACTGAATGGAATATGTGACTTTGATATTTTAGTTTGAAGACTTAAC
Organism: Rhinophrynus dorsalis; assembly: GCA_037306005.1. Classification (NCBI taxonomy): domain Eukaryota; kingdom Metazoa; phylum Chordata; class Amphibia; order Anura; family Rhinophrynidae; genus Rhinophrynus; species Rhinophrynus dorsalis. The sequence goes on from CM074724.1 coordinate 206,502,598, forward strand.
AGTATTTCTTCCTATTCTGCAACTCTGCACAGTACACAGAATGTGCTGCTAAACTGCGGTGAAGCACACTGAATGGAATATGTGACTTTGATATTTTAGTTTGAAGACTTAACAGTTTTTCTTCCTATTCTGCAACTCTGCACAGTACACAGAATGTGCTGCTAAACTGCGGCGACGCACACTGAATGGAATATGTGACTTTGATATTTTAGTTTGAAGACTTAACAGTATTTCTTCCTATTCTGCAACTCTGCACAGTACACAGAATGTGCTGCTAAACTGCGGCGACGCACACTGAATGGAATATGTGACTTTGATATTTTAGTTTGAAGACTTAACAGAATGTGCTCTAATCTGCAACTTTGCACACTAAACAGAATGTGCTCTAATCTGCAACTTTGCACACTAAACAGAATGTGCTCTAATCTGCAACTTTGCACACTAAACAGAATGTGCTCTAATCTGCAACTGTGCACACTAAACAGAATGTGCTCTAATCTGCAACTTTGCACACTAAACAGAATATATGTTTTTTTTTTTTTTTTTTTTTTTCCCCCCACACAAAATAACCTGCTGCCCCCACACACAGTAGTCCTAAAAAGGACTTTTGGTTCTTTTTTTTTCACAATTTTGCTTTTTTTCCTCCCTACACTGACTTTCCCTTCCTATCCTCAGCTCTCCCTGGCTAAGACTGAGCCGAACTCGCTGGTCAGGTGCTATACAGCACCCGACCACGGGTTCTGGCCAGCCAATCAGTGTAATGCCAGCAGCCAACATGGCTGCTGGCATTACACTGATGTCAGAGCCTCCCTGCACGTTTATTGGCTGCGCAGCAGCCGCAAAACGTGTGGGGAGGAGACCCGAACATGGCGGGCGAGCACATGCGGTACTCGTACGAGTACCGCCATGTGCCGAGCAGAGCGATGCTCGAGCCGATCCGAGCATCGGCCGAGCATGCTCGCTCAACACTACTCCTGTGTGCACTAATGAGTTCATATTACATAGTAAAAACTCCTCAGTACAGTCTCACAGATATATCTGGGAACTTTTTATTCTGGGGGATATAAATGACGTGATTTGTGTCACAAAGGAGCAGGGCTTAATCATGGGTGGGGCAGGACTTAACAGGTTGTCTAATAAAGTGGGTGTGAAGTGGGCAGAACAGGGTCGAGAAGGAAGAGAAGTGGGGAGAAGTGGTAGGAACAGGCTGCAAAGGTACAGAAGAGGGCAGAGATTCATAAGAAGCTCCCCACCACCACAGAATCAACAGAGAGACCTGGTAATTCACTGCAAAAAACAGAGTTTCCGGGGAAATTCCGGAGAGTTCCCATCCCATCAGATAGAAGAAAACATCCCAGAGCATTGAAAGAGCTGTGCTGGGGGATTTTTACATTACCTCATGGCACCACAGGAGAAAAATGAAAATTCCAGAAAGTTCCTCAGCTTTAAAACTGAGTTCCAGAAAGGTATCCAACATATTGCACTAGATACCTCTCTGGAATGCCTTGCAATACATTGTATACCTGTCTGCCATTCAAATGGTTAAAGAGGCATTTTAACTCCTTGGGGGGGGGGGAGATACACTAAGGTGTGATAAACTGGTGATAAAATGGAGACAACTTCTTCAGTGAGATCATGTCTCTAGTGTCTATGTTATTCTTTAGGCCAATGTTCTAAGGTCTTGATACTATTCCAACTAGTAAAACAGCTTGTAAGGGGAAAAAAGGCCGAGCGATAAACCTACCCATGTACCACAACTATTTTATAGCAGGCCTGGTACATGGAACAACCAGTTTTGCACCTGTCCATGGATTGTTCTTTTTTTGATTGCCTTTTTAAAAAAATAAAAGTACGTTTAATGTCCATTATTTTTTAAAAGAAACACCAGCCACATGTCCCCCCTTTTCCTACCTATCAGAGACTGGCTTTTAAATAATTTGCAGCCTCCAATTGGTTGGGATGTGTGCTTATGTACCTCCCAGCCAATCAGCTTCTAGTGGGTTTCCTAGAAGCTGATTGGCTGTGAGGTGCATAAGCAAGCATCCCAGCCAATTGGAGGCTGCCAATTATTTTGAACAGAGACTGGCATAAAAAACCAGTCTGACTTGGGCAATGGCCCGATAGGTAGGAAAGTGGGAGGCTCTGTAAATCTACATGCCTCCCGCCACCAGCGGAGACAGCGGTGGTGGCAGGTGGGAAATGTGGCTGGCATTTTTTTAAATATAAAAATGGACATTAAGATAACTTTAATTTTTTTAAAAAAAGGCAATATAAAAAAGAATAATCGAAAGACAGATGCCACAATTTTTAAACCCTTTGAGCACCAGAGGGTAACGCTCTGACATTCAAAGGGTTAACTGTGGCATATTAGGGGGGGGGGCTTGAATTTTTTTTTATTAAAAATAACTAATCATTTAATTTTTTTCTAAATATTGGAAAGAAGACAGAAGATGTCCAGAAGGTGCTGAGGACCCCACTGGACATTAGTATTACAGGTAAGTGTTTATTTTTCAGGACATATGTTAACTCTTGGGAGATTAAGCCTATGAGTGGAAGCAGGGTATGCAATGCTGTACAATGCCTTGCATACCCCACTAGCGCTCATAGTGTTCATTTTTTTTTTTTTTTTTTTAAAACCACAAGTGCGTGTTCTAAACCAGTTTTTTCCCCATGAAAAGTGCAGTCCTTAACATGTGGTGAAGCCACTGCATGGAATAGGATAGCAAATTCTACTTATTTTACGTGATGTCCAGCTGGCACATATTTTGTACCTGATGGACATTTTTGCGCTGCAGGGGATTTTTACAGTGCGGTTAATATTATAGCAGACTGTGCTGACAAAACCACCACTGCTAGTTTGAAAAAATAGCGGAGGTAATAGTATCTGGCCCTTAGATCTCTAAAGCCTGAGAGATCTTAGTGAACTGGCTCCATAGAACAACATAAGAATTGGAGGAATGATCTCACTGGAGATGTTATGCACATATGTATCTTTATTTATATAGCGCCATACACGTACACAGCGCTTAACAGAAGTTGAAATAATACAATACAAAAATACAACAGGGTTAAAAGCATTAAGCTAAAGTGAAATCATTGCATTATTTTTTGGGGAAAGTGTAGCAAGGGAATCATACACTGGGAAAAGGACCCTGCCCCAATCTAATTAGAGTTCATAATGACATACAAAGACGGTAGGAGGATGATTATAAGTGCAAGTACAAGGTGTGGTGAAGGAAGTGCATCTCCACTTTATCACACCTTAGTACATAACCCATCCCCCTTGAATTGTAGAGAAATCCTAACAAATAATGTTTACCGTGTTCACACAAGGGAAACATCTCCTTCAGTCTGAATGCAAAGTAGGGATACCTCAGCTACCACAGCTCTGTGGGAGGTCTATTAGTTCTGGTTGAGTAGCAAAGTCAGCATCTTCTGAATGAAGGAACTCAGCACTGAAAAATCCAAGAGCGGGATCTGAAAGTAAAAATGTATGTATGTATTTTTATATTGCACCATACACGTGAATAGCACGTTTACAGAAATAGTAATAGTACAATACAAAAATACAGGACTGGGTTAAGAACATCAGGCTGAAGTGCAATAATTGCATTATTAGCTGGGGGAAGAGACACAAAGGGGACCTGGCCCAAGGATTTTTCAATATAATTTGAAGATTTTAACAGAGTATGACTTGTATCCAGGCTGACCATACCTCACCTTTAAAAAGGGACACATAGGAAATAGGCATAGTTCAGGAGTGCACCAAAATCAAAGCAATCCTGTAGCATGCATTTTTCATGTGTGCCCCTTTTTAAAGGTGAGGTATGGTCAGCCTACTTGTATCAGTTACTATCTAAAATCATATATTATAAGTAGGGATGGGCAAAATATTTTGCCTCAAAAGAGAAACAGGAGAAAAATGGCACTTTTCACCAAGTGGGAAATATTTTGAGAATTTTCATTCGTTTTATTCGCCTAGCTTATTGCGTTGAAATGAATTGAAAAACAGAATTTCTCCCCACCACATGGTAAGTTTTTCTTCTATTCCTGTAGGTAAATAAGTGGGTGTCAGGTTCTCACAGCATACCGTTCAGTGTTTGTGAGAGGAAGAGAAATCAGCACATTTTTGAGAAGAGAAGATAGACTAATAAAGTGGAGTTGAAGCTTAGTTTAAGGAGTCTTGCAGGCAGGGAATCTGTTCTCTGTATTAGGGGAGTCTGAGATACAGGAAAGGAGAATGGAGTTTGAACTCAAATACCCCAAAATTTGGTGTGACTGACTGGAAAGACACAGGCAGCCGTGTTCCAAGTTTCTTCCTTCTCTGGCTGCTCACTCTGTCCTACAGGAGTCTGGGGGTGTGAGAAGGGAGGAGGAGCAAAGGAGTTTTATCTGAAACCCCCCAATTTTTTGTGACTGTGTAGACACAGGCAGCTGTAATCCAAGCGTCTTCCTGATCTGACTGTTATCTCTTTGCTAGGGGAGTCTAGGGGTGTGAGAAGGAAGCAAAAGAGAATTACCTCAAATAACTCAAAATTCTGTGTGACTGTCTGAGAAGACACAGTCAATCATGATCCAAGTTGCTTCTTGATCTAACTCTTATCTCTGTCCTCAGGGGGACTGGGGAAAGAAGCAGTTGAACAGGAAGTGTGTGCTTTTTTGTTGACAGTGATAGTGATAGAGGTGTCAGTTAATTAAAATAAATAAATTAATTAATAGGTGACAGAGACAGGGACCCTGATGTTAGCTGTGACTGAGGCAGACTGATACTAGACAAGATAGAGTATTTTGTAGAGCACACACAATCAGTTCCGTTGTGTACTTTACAGTAAAAGCACACACTGTAGTTGAGTAATGTCCAGCAAACACACAAGGGGTAGAGTGAAAGGATTAGGAGCAGTGCAGGGATGTGTGAGTAAAGTGGTAGTCCAAAAACTGACTGCAGCCATGGTTGCTGCAGTGTGTTCTCGAGGAAGATGCAGTTTGCCAACACTGAAGACCACAATGAGTTGCATTCCAGTGATGATGGTATAGTGCAAAAAGGTGTAACAGCGTAACCAACTGCTGCATCTGGCAGTTAGACAAACAAGCAAAAAAAAACACCTGTCCTGAAAGTAAAAGCATTCTCTCTCATCAGGTACAGATGCTGAGAGGGAAAGATATGATGACATTGCCAGAAAGTTATCGAAAACGTAAAGGTTCAATGTTCCACTACCAAAAAGGATAATTGTGCCTTTCTATAAACTGAGAAAACAATTGGAAAGTCTGACCCTGGATAAGAAAAATATGCCAAAAACTATAGTCATCCTGTCAGTCATCATCAGTATCATCACTGTTTCCAAGTCAAACTCATCCTCACACACTAATAGTGTTGAATAACACAGTTTATCAGCATACACAGCCTTAGCTTTGATGTGTGTCACCTGTGACACCTAGTAGTAGTACAATTTCAGCAACATCTAGACCCAGAAGTAGTAGCAGTCTCTCAGGAACCCCACAGTCTATGAAGTCCGCAATATGGAGATACTTCACTCAGGATTCAGAGGTTAAGCATGTTGCTGTCTGTTGTCTGTGTGAGAAGCACATAAGGAGGGGGAAAGCAGCCTCACACCTAAATGTGATAAATAATAAAAAAAAAGAGAGCACCCTATAGTGTAATATGATCACTGAAGTATTATACAATCAAAATAAAAAGTTTTCAACTCACATTTATCGATGATCAGAGAGCTGGTATCAACAAATCTGACAAAAAACCCCTGTGGAGAAACATTAGCGTTTAGCCATTACTTTTATTGTTTTTATCCAAGTCGGAATAAATTTTATATTGTTTGGAAGACAGTCGTCGTTTTGTTTGTTTGTTGACCCAGAAGGAGCTGCAGCCCAGCTGATTGTCAGTCCTCCAAGTGGAGACAGAGAGAATTTCTCCACAGGGTTTTTTTTTGTCAGATTTGCTGAAACCAGCTCTCTGATCATCGATAAAACTTTTAATTTTGCTTGTATAATACTTCAGTGATCATATTACACTATATGGTGCTCTGTTTTTCTTTTTTATTTTATATCACATTTGGATGTACGAGCCAATCTGGGGGAGTGTGTTACAAGAGAGCAGCCCATATATCTCGATAGTGGATCATCACTTATACTGTACCTGGGGGCAGTTACCATCCTCAGTTGCCTGTTTGTCCAGTCATTTTGTCTGTGAGTGCACACCTAGGGTGTGGGTGATGGCCAGTTGATTACCATCTGATCCAGCACAGGGGCGCCTACATTTTCTCTTCTTTCCCCCTATCTTCTCTTTACTACAGGCTCACACCAAAGCACCTCATCAGAGAGCTCCCACCTGAAGCACAACCACAGGTCTGACTGGGAGACAAACCATTAACAGGTCAGAGGTGCCACAACACCCAGCAGCTGCAGAAGTACTCCTAAATGTTTCAAGGGCTCTGGGGTACATAATAAAAGTGCTATTGATGTGTCCGAGAGTGTGCCAACATTTTCTGCTCCTGCTGCAGAGGAGTATGACTCTGAGTTTGTTTTTCGAGATGACAAGAGTCATAGAGTGACTACAGATACCACCACCACCTCCACTGCCTCCTCAAGTCATGTTATTAAAGCAATAAAGTTACACAGTTCGTCTGCTATGTACTGCCTTCCCACACTCACAAAAATTTTAGTAACTGGGGTTGTAGTATATCCATACAGTGTGATTAGGGTGTTGCAGTCACAAACCCTAAAAATAATAAGTATAGTAGATCTCAGAAATGAAAGATATAAAGTATAGAAAAGGTCCCTAGAGTCTATTAAGAGATAGGCATTAATGTTACCTCCCAGATTGGAGCCCAGTATAACCTTCCCTGAGCCACATCAGATATATACAGATAGTGCCAGTGTGAGTCAGTTTGAACCCCATGGAGAAGTATAGGAAAGAAAGAGTTGAGATTTCTGGGAGGTAATTGCTATCCAGGGGGTATTCTCAAAGTTCATCTCTTTTTTTAAAAGTTCATAACTGTATGGATGGCTACTAAATCAGCCCTGTGAGCCGCCCTACGCATTTCACTACTCCTACACACTGCTTCTTCAGGGGCTTACTGATTTACAGAAGCCTAGCCATCTCCCTATTTAAGGCCTCTGTTGGAGGTGTTAGGTGGTGTAACATTAGCTCTGCCTTGAGTGTTAATAACATCCATAGAGGCTCATCCATTTAGTCACTTCCCATCCAAATTTAAATCCCATTCGGTAAAATGGCAACAGAATTAATCTGAAAGAGTTACCTTGTTCACTTTCATGCAATATTGAATCAGATAACTAGACTTCTTTCTGATTACATTTTTGTATTCCTTTAAAATTGATAGCATTGTAATCTTCATTATGGTACTCTATGACATGACTAGCAACTGGTTTGTCTCTCATTTTCCTTATATCCCAATGTGTTCAAGTACTCTTACTTTAAGTTGTCTTTTGATTTTTCCTATGTACTTTTTTCCACAATTTGAAGACATTAAATAGACCACAGCACTACTTTTTTCAATATTTGAAATCTTTAATTATATGTATATTTGTACTTTATTGGTCTCCAAAATTGGTTGTTTTATTCATAAACTGGCATGCTTCACAATTTCCACAGGGAAACAAATCCTTTATGTTGAAATTTAGCCAATGTCTGTTATTTTTCTTTCCGAAATGGGTATGTGTTTTATGTCCTTTAGGTTAGGGCCTCTCCTATAGGTGATGCTAGGACATGTGTCTAATGCTTATTTTAAATCATTGTTTTTAGTAAGGATATGCCAGTGTTTAGCTAGTATGACAGGACTATTTATATATTCAGAATTATAGGTCCCCTATACATCTGATTGTTTTCTTGGTTTCTAATCTTAAGTTTGGACTGCATTATGTAGCAGCTGTTCTCTATTTGAGTACAATACTTTCTGATAAGGTCCCTTTAGTATTTTATTCCTATAGCCTCGTTGTTTGAAGCTCTCACATAATTTGGCTGCTTCTTGTTTGTAACATGTAAGAGTACTACATATTCTCCTCAGTCTGAGGTATTGTCCTATGGGTATGCTATTCTTCAGGGGAACTGGATAATCACTTGTTGCTTCTAACAGGCTATTTGTAGCAGTTGATTTTCTGTAGAGGCTTGTGAAAATTTGATTGTCCTCACCTCGTTTAATCAGGATGTCTATGAATGGCTCTTCTCTTTTGTTTATTTGGCTCATTACCTTGAGATTTATGTTACTGGAGTTGATGTGTTGAACAAATCTATGAAACATACCTTCACTTGCTGTCCAGATGAGGAGCATGTCATCTATATTGAGCAGCCAAAGGCTGATGCATTGGCTATATTCATTCATTTCTTCTCCACCACCCTAAACAGATGGGTTTACAGTCAAAATATCCCCTTCAATTTGGCGATCAACCCAGGGGCGCATTAAATTTGTCGCCAGGTTGAAAATGATGATATATGAATCCCCTACTCACATGCTTTTTTTTCACAGACATCACATAGCAACGTGCTTAGCTTTTGGATACTGAGTGAAGAATCTCCATGTGAACTTCATGGACTGAAGGGTTCCCGAGGGGTGGCTACTTCTACTGGGGCTAGATGTTGACAAAATTCTACTGCTACTACTACTACTATTAGGTGTCAAAGGTGCAGCACTTCCAGCAGCAGCATAGCCACTTGTCACAGTTAAGGTTGTGGAAGTTAATAACCTGTGTTGCTGTTGTTGTTGTTGCTGCTGATTACTCAACACAAGTGTGTATGGCTGAGTGGGACCTGGACTTGGAAGTGGCACTAATGCTGATGGTGACTGACAGGATTACTATGTACTTTTTGTCATCTTTACTTGTCCAGAGTCAGAGTTTCCAGTTGTTTTCTCAAACATTTTATAGACAGGCACAGTGCTCCTTTTCAGTGGTGGAAGACTGAGCTTTTGCCTTTCTGCTAACTTTCTAACCATGTCATCATCTCTCCCACTCTCAACTTCATCTGTATCTGAAAATATCTATATATGAGTGATAGCGTGCTCCAGTATCTGTTTTCGAAATAGTAATGCCTAAAGCAGAATCAATACAAACGTACATCATTCATTTGAAGACCAGAGCTGTATGTGACTACATCAGAAAGAGTACTGACACAAGACCTGTTGGATCAGGGATCGGTACAATGCGGCTGAATCGCTCTCTGTTGGGCATCTGGTGAGCAGACTGTGGTGGGAATCTGGTGAGCAGACTGTAAAAATAACTATATGCTGAGTGACAAGTTCTCTTTTTGTAAGCGCTTTGTACATCAGGGGCTGGGATATTCAGGTGCTAGAACAGGCACACATAACCCTAATGTCGTCCTTCAGAAATAGCACTAGATCCAGCGTATGTTCTGCTCTATCAAAGTAGCATTTCCACCTTCTATAGAGTTCACACACTTATTACTGCTTGTATATTTCCAGCCTTAGAAGCTGAACTAGTCTTTCATTTTCATTTTATCTGTTCACTTTGTAAGAAATATCTACCTCCATGATATTGGCTTACAGCTTTTAGCCAATATTAGCGCTAATAACATTTTTATATTAATCAAAGTAGTATATTTCCTCTGTTTTATATATTTGATTACTCATATATATACATTGCTTTTAGATTGTTTATCTTTATGTGTATTTAATAAACGCTGCTTTTAGATCCCTTGTGCGCTGTTTTCTTTTCTCATCTGTATCTGAAGAAGCGGAGGATGCTGGATGAATATATTCTAGATCTGTATCATCATTAATCATCATTAGGTCATCCTCAGCGTCAGCATCACCCACTGCTTTTTGCCCTCTACCCATATATTCCTCTAAGCTTTTAGAGGTATCAAACAGTATCTTTTTACTTATACTTTCACAAAGTCCGCTAGTACGTTGAGGACAGGTGTTTTGGTGCTTGTTTGTCTCCTTGTCAGATGCAGCAATTGGTTCAGCTGCTACACCTTCCTCCATTATGCCCTTGCCATAATCAACACTAGAATGCGACTAGTTGTCTTATTTATTGTTTTTCTTATGTTTTTTTTTTTTTACTGTCACTGGTGGTGTTGGAACACAAACTGCATCCTCCCCGGGAGAAGAGGGATCTTCATCATTTATTGTACACTCTGCAGCAACCATGGCTGTAGTTGTTGTACTACCACTTTACTCCCACATCCCTGCACTGCTCCACCTTTCACCTTCCCCCGTCTCTGTGTGTGAATTTTTACTCTACAGTAGGCAATTGATAGAGTGTGATATTTTGCCCTATCCCTCAGCAAAATTCTCAATTTCATATGCTGTTGTTACGGTTTTCAGACACTCAGACAGAGGGTTAGATAAAAAAAAAATACAATTTTATTAAAGCAAAAATAATAACAAGGTTGCCCCTAGGGCAGTACTGACATAAGCAGAATATGGGCTGAAATACCAGATACAACAGGGAATAAATCACTAGATATGGCAACAATAACAGGAGACAAATGGTTAATAGCAATGCTAATCAGTCTCAAATGTGGTGTTAGGCACGCCCTTGGTGATGTATATTGCGATATGTGCTAGGTGATAGCACCTAAAGTCCATCCACTGTGTGAAGCTGTAGAATAGAGCTGCGACTAGAACTGGAGCTGCAGAGTGATAAGGTGGTAGCCCCCACGGGCGTAACGGAACCCAACAGTATCGTGATTGATTGAGCCAATAGCCCCCACGGGCATAACGGAGACCAACAGTATCGTGATTGCTTGAGCCAATAGCCCCCTCGGGCGTAACGGAGACCAACAGTATCGTGATTGCTTGAGCCAATAGCCCCCACGGGCGTAACCGGAGACCAACAGTATCGTGATTGCTTGAGTGAATAGCCCCCACGGGAGTAACGGAGACCAACAGTACCGTGATAGCTAGAGTAATAGCCCCCGCGGATGTATACCGGAGACCATCGGTCACTGAATCGCTTGAGCCAAGACCGCCCCACGGGTATAACGGAGACCACTGGTTGCAGCACTGCTTGCCAATAGCCCACGGGCGTAACGGAATCACTGCTCTGTCAAGGTGGAGAGCCGCCGACTACAGAGGCCCACAGGTGTCCGGCTCACAGAAGCAGCGTAACAGGCTAAGGCAAATGATGGTAAGAGTGGCAGTGATCGGATGGAGGCAACACAAGTGTCTAGGCTCACAATAGCGACACGGCACAGTAATGGTACAGACTCAGCACTACTTCACCCAACAAGCAGACGGAAGGCTCAGCTCAACAACACGGCTCAGCAACGGTTAAACGGAGGCTCAGATCACACACTGCAGCTATCGGAATGTCGCCGAGGCGACAACAGGAACCGTCGACCAGAACGGCAGGAACAGGAGCAAGCACAGGAGTCAGTCGTCAGCCAGGCCAGGTCAGGACACGTAGGAGATTCGCAGACAAGCCGGATCAGCAACAGAGCGAGGACGTCAGTTGGGCCGGGTTGGATGCAGTAGGAGATTCGAAAACAAGCCGGATCAGCAACATGCAGGAAGTCAGCCAGGCCGGGTCAATCACGGAACAGGAACACAGGAACGTCATTGGTACAGGCCTAGTCGGTACACAGGAGATCAGAAAACTGGAATACAGCAACAGCAACACTGGCTCAGAAACACCACGAAAGGGCACCTGACAGGTGCCAGTGGCCAGAATAAAACAGGTAACCAGGGGCGGGCCAACACAGCTCAACCAATCAGGGAGCAGCACAGTTGAGAGTGACAGAAAGGATCACGGGGACCGTGATAGCTGTCTATCAAGTCTGCCTCAGTCACACAGCCCATGTCAGGCTCCCAGTCAGCTGTCCATCACCTACTATATTTTATTTTTTCAAAGCTGTCCACCATATTTGTCATGGTCTCTCCAAAAAGAAAAATTACAACTGAAAAACAAAATCAACAACTTCTTTTCCCAAACTTCCCCATCACTGAGGCAATAACAGCAAGCTCAGCAAGCTAATTGGACCCCAGCTGCCTGTGTCTTGCCAGTCAGTCACAACTAATTTTGGAGTATCTGGGGTCAACCTCCTTCCTCATTTTTTCTCCCCCAAAGTACCCCCAGACTCCCCTAATACAGAGAATAAATGTGTCACCCAGTTGCAGGAAACCTGCATGAGAGGGAGTGCTAGGAAGCGTTGCTAGCATGCGTGGTTGGTTGAACGTGGGCTTCTTATTGCAAGATGACAAACCTCAGAGGAGCTGGAAGTGAACCCAGGATAGCCTGACAACAAACAGCATGTACTTACCTGCAGGGGAGAGTGCAGGCTAGAGAGCGCAGCATAGGGTATGTAGATGGGGAGGGTAAGCCACAGTGGTAGCTGGGACTCTCCTATAAAAAGGAACAACAAAACACAAGACAACAAGCTTAAGGTACTTCCTGGGCAGGAGAACAGACCTGTACTGATTAGTCCAGTGAAGACTGGTATAAGCTAAAGTACTGTCAAGCCAAGGCCACTGGAAACAATATGACAAACAGCGAGGTCTTTAACAGGCAGGGTCATACATGATATCAGGATAGGTGGGAATCAGTAGGCTGAAGAGGTGATCAGTAACTTGGCAAGGGTCATACACAGGATATCAAACAGGCTGGAATCAATAGGCTAGAAGAGGTGGTTAGTAGCTTGGCAGGGTCATACACAGGATATCAACAGACTGGAATCAGTATAGTAGAATAGATGGTCGATATAACTATAGCAAAGGTCATACACAGGATATACTAGCTATAGAAATGTACTGGGAGCTTCACTGAGGCACGTCCTAACAGGCTGGGAAACACTATGATAGTACGCCGGAGCAAGGGACAGGAACCCAGAAATAGGTGTTGTGTGCTGCTGTCATGCGCACTCGACACCCTGGAGCATTGCCAACCGGAAGAAAAGGCCAAGCCGACGGTGTCTGTGCCAGCAAAGAGCGCTGTCCAGTGGAAGAGAGTCCCCAGACATAGAAGCGAATGGAAGCAGAAGGGTGACAAAATGTCCTGCCTAAAAGACTCTCTAAATTAAGCTTCAATTCCTCTTTGTTTGCCTGTCTTCTAACTCAAAAACATGCTGCTTTCTCCACTCACAAACACAGAATGGCATTCTGTGAGAGACTGACACCCTTTTATATGCCTGCAGGAAAAGAACAGAAATTCAGTCTTCCCATTGATTGCAATGCAATGAGCCAGGTGAAAAAAAGTGGTGGAATAGCACTTTTAGCGGGAATATTTTTGCCAAGTGGGAAGTGTCGTTTTTCACTGATTTTGGTTTGAGGCAAAAGCTTTCGCCCATCCCAACCCAGCACCCTGCTTGCATTCCCCACCGCTTTGTTACATTGCCTGCCTACCTTTAAGTCATGAGAAATAATTACTCCCAAATTCCTTTCCTCTGTTGTATCTGGCAGCACAGTACCCTTAATACTATATTCTGCCTTTGGATTTTTATGTCCCAAATGAATTATTTTACATTTAGCAACATTAAACTGTAACTGCCACACTCTTGTCCATTCTTTTTGGCTTATTCCCCCAGGAATGTCTACCCTGTTGCAGATCTTTGTATTATGAGCAAAAAAGCCATACCTTACATTGAAGACCTTTTGCAATATCACTTATAAAAATATTTAAAAAAATGGACCCCAATACAGAACCCTGAGGTACCCCACTAGAAACACAACATCCGTCTGAATATTGCTATATAACTTAGGCTAAAGTTGCTGGGAAAAGGGATCCAATGCAGTATATGGAAGAGACAGGAAGTTGGGATGTTTCATTAACAAAATACAACACTGAAAGTTCATACAGCTTATGAAATGGACAGTGGATTTTACAACTTCTTATAGAAAATAAGCACTGTATAGGTCTCCATAATGGAACAGCAAAATCAGTTCATTATAGCATGTTCTGATGTGCAGAGTAATATAACAAATGTGAGTCTAATATGTAATAGCTCAGAATAGCACAGAACATGCCAGAGAGATTGGCATTGCTCAGTCTAGTATGGACAAGTTGTCACAATGCCAATTTTATTTTGTGCTTTTGGCATTTTAACTTCTGTAACACCACTCTGGAAACCATAAGTCATATGAAAGATGAATGATTTTGGGGCAAAAACGAAGCTAAAGTGAGCAAATATTAAAATTCCAATAGATTTAAGTGGGGTTTTTAAACTCTTGATTGCTAGTCAATGGGAATTGTGTGACATGTTATTTGTCTGCTTGGCTTGCTCCAAAATTGCACCTCTTTATCTTCTGGAATATGGCCTCATGCGATTGGCTTCTCTTGGTATAATGAAACAATGCATACCTTGAGGAAAGTATACACTTTTCAGGACCAGACAATGGTCTGGAAAAGGTTAATGTAGAAGAAGGAAGCAAGAGAGAATAAAACGAGGGTAGAGTTATAGGGACAAAAGGAATTTTCTCTCCATATTTAAAATGCTGCTACCTAACTTATTTATGATCTTACAAATAAACATAACCTGTCCTACAGGCCCTCTCGTTCTTCTAGGGTGTCAGCTCTTCTTCTCCCACAAACACATGGGGCAGTAGTAAAAGTAAACAAGGAGAATGACATTGAGTCCCCTTTTTCAAAAGAAAGGGTACAAAATGGAATTGTCTGGCATTTTGTGGCTGGACTGTCATTTTGGCAGGACCTCTATGATGTGCTTCAGAATATTTCTTCTCTGTGTATGGCATTTGTGAGCTAAAAGAGATTGCACCCTGGGTGCGAGGACACAGTCCCAGTGAGCTTTTGCATACCCTTGCAAGCTCATGAGCCTTTTGAGCATCTCTGACTTCTTCTATTTCTATACAAAATGGAAACCGTAGAAAAAGCATTCGACAGATTGCTCAAATCAGATAGAAATTAACTTATCCTATATAATAATTCGCTAAAACGTGTGTAACAACATAGTCATGCACAGTAGAGACTGCTGCACGTGCTGCAGTCATGCACAGTAGAGATTGCCCATGAGGAGGCTGATACAGAGCGGGGAGCTCCAAAGGAGCGTCCAGCTCTGTATCAGCCGCCGCGTGGGCAGTCTCTACTACGCATGACTGCCCCGCAACCGTCTGGCAGTGGCACTGTGGCCCGTGTAACGGGCTCTTCAACTAGTACAGTATAAAAAGAAAACCAGATGAAAATCTTACTCTAAGTCAGTCCCCTTGTTCATTACTAAATATAACCAGAATCACCTCAAATTAAACACATTTTAAACAAACATTGGCACATCCTAATGCAGGATCCAATTCTAAAATGGGAGCTAGGAGAAAAAACAGAGGTAGTATTCAGAAGAAATGGTAATATTGGGAATCAAATATCTCCAAGTGACATCACCTCGAAGTTATATAATACTTCAGAAAAGGCTCCTTTTTCAAAAAATGCTGATTTTTTACCACCTCCAAAGTTTATGTTGAAATGTGGCACAAAAGAATGTACTACATGTGCCCATTTGGATAAATCTAACCAGTTAAGGTTCCGAAGTTCCATTACCTACAAGGAATATGATATCAATGATTTTATTAATTGCCATTCTACATATGTAGTATATTTAATTACTTGTGAGTGTAATCTCCAATATGTTGGCAGAATGAAAGGAATCTTAAACTCAGATTCAAAGAACATCTTAAAAACATATCTAAAGGTTTAGAAACACACAAATTATCCAAATATTGTAAAGTAAAAAACAAATGCAAACATGAAAAACTAACAGTTCAAGTGACTGAACATGTTTCACTGAACCACAGAGGAGGTGACCGAATGAGTAAGTGAAGACTAAGTAATGCTTCTGGACATATACACTCAAAACCATGGATCCAGCAGGATTAAATATAGATTTTTATTTTTCCGCTTTTATGTAAGTGAAATACATGTTGTTCTTATGCGTCATATCACATTTTGTTTAAATATCAAAATTGCAACTAATTTATGCCCACATATAATTTTGAATGATTTCCCACATATTTGTTTATGTATACTCAATTGATGTAATGGAGATTTCTCACCATATTTTTCACTGGACGCTCAACAGCTTATTTATCCTCCATTTTTATTATTATTTTCAAATATTACCAACTAGTTGAAAAGCCGTGTACACGGGCCACAGTGCCACCCAGCAACCTCGGCTGGTGCCCGGATCCTCTCTTCTCAGTGGCTGAGCTGCAGTCATGCGCAGTACTGACTGCTCGAACGTGCCGCGGCTGATATGGAGTAGGGCAGTCCCAGGAAGACGCGCAGAGAGGACTCCGGTCTGAATTCGGAGCACCCCGCTCCGTATCAGCAACGGTGCGTTCGGGCAGTCAGTACTACGCATCACTGCAGAGCAGGCAGTCTCTACTGCACAAGACTGCAGCGCAATAAGCAGTCTCTACTTCGCAAGACTGCAGCTCGATAAGCAGTCTCTACTTTGCAAGACTGCAGCACGATAAGCAGTCTCTACTTCGCAAGACTGCAGCTCGATAAGCAGTCTCTACTTTGCAAGACTGCAGCTCGATAAGCAGTCTCTACTTTGCAAGACTGCAGCGCAATAAGCAGTCTCTACTTCGCAAGACTGCAGCTCGATAAGCAGTCTCTACTTTGCAAGACTGCAGCTCGATAAGCAGTCTCTACTTTGCAAGACTGCAGCTCGATAAGCAGTCTCTACTTTGCAAGACTGCAGCACGATAAGCAGTCTCTACTGCGCATCACTGTGTCATGACAAACTTTTTAGCAAATTATTATATAGGATTAGCATACTTTCACATATTTATCTCACAGTCACCACGGCATATCTTTTCAAGTGCACCCTGCTATATTTGATATAATCACTCTAATTTATCCATCATATCTACAGAATTTGTTAATGAGTCTATTGTTTTATTTATATTAACCCTGTGGATACAGGAGTTATTATATCATCCTGCAATCCATAATATAGACTTTAGTTGTCTAGTCAGTTTATTTTTATCCACCAACAATTGCTTTGCCACTGTTAAGGCCTACTCTTGTATTCTAAATACACTTTATACCACCATACTCACTCTAGTATTTCACATCAATCACACTTGTTTCACAATATCCTATTTGCCAATATATAATATTAATATCTTTTATCAAAGGTCTTTCTATTATATTGAGAGTTTCAACAAATAGAGCAGTGTGTTATTAATTTATATGGGTATGCTTTTATTTATTGTACCATTTGGCATTTTTATTTACACTTATTCATTTTTTATGTGCACTATATTCATATGAATGTTCCTTTTATGACATTATATCAGTATTGTATTATTATTCATTGGCTCATAATCACCTGAAGCAATACTGTATAAACTATATATAGGACTCATAGTTCCATGGTCCTCCTTTCCCTGATGAAGTGTATCTGAGAATCCACTATGTTTATGGTGTTATTTGTCTCCCCATTTGAGTGCTCACTGTATATTCCGGGTACTTCCCCGCTCGGATGAGTTCCCTCTTTTTCTGGTCCTGAGAGGCCAGTATTTTGCCTTTAGTGCTGTTTAGTGTTCTTCTTTCCCGGCTCCACGTGGCGAACAGTGGTGCCTTCCATTGACTGCATTGGCTTCATATTGCACTAGGAGTTCTAGCCAGCAGCACTTGCAGACAAGAAGGGACAACGAGAGACGGCACAGCTTCAAGGCATACTAGGGCCAGGGACCCATGAGACGCTTAAATCCCAAGATGGGCATTATGCAAGTTCAATGGAAGAGGGAGGGTTGTTATGTGATTTTATTGATTTATTTTATTAAATAATGCACTTAGTATACTACTTTTGTTTTCCCTATCTTCCTGTCATTGCACTCTACTTTCTAGATTGGACTTCCTCTGTTTCACATTTTTGCCTGTCTTGTTACAAAATTGTATCAAGGCTCTCTGTTACTATAGCATTAGAGAGCAGCATATAATATGTCCATATTAGACAAACAAATGCCACTTTTTATCAAGATAGAAAGACATCCACAAAGAGAAATGTCCACAGACAAGAATACTCAG
Organism: Rhinophrynus dorsalis; assembly: GCA_037306005.1. Lineage (NCBI taxonomy): Eukaryota > Metazoa > Chordata > Amphibia > Anura > Rhinophrynidae > Rhinophrynus > Rhinophrynus dorsalis. The sequence continues at coordinate 206,520,568 of CM074724.1, forward strand.
AGGGAGGGAGACAGACTTACACAGGGAGGCAGACCATATTGGTTCCAGCACTGGCCAGCCCAGGATGAAAAGATGCTGTTACTACCACAGGACTCGTGACTAAGGCTCTTTCATGCTGCTCTCTAATGCTATAGTAACAGAGAGCCTTGATACAATTTTGTAACAAGACAGGCAAAAATGTGAACTGACTCTCAGTTACTAAAGCATTAGAAAAGCAGGGCTGCTTTTAGTGGGAATTTAACCAGGGCCCACTATCAACAGGGAGGCCCTTGTTACCTTGAATTTGCTCCAGCCTCTTTGTCCATTGAATAAAGCAGCTTGCCAATTACTATTTCTTGAAGTGAGGTCACAACAGAACACATGGGTACCCTCACTGAGTTCATGTTCATTTACTCCATGCCTGCATGAGTGGACAGTAATGTATTGGAAAAACCTGGAAGGCCACATGTTGTCGAGCATTCAGCAAAATGTGACCTTCCAGGGTTTCACAAAACGTCACATGTTATTTATTTCTGTGTGAGGGTACTGGTGTGGTCTTTGGTGATCTCCTAGGAAGAACTAGGAATTGCAGTTACCCCAGCCAGTGTTATGTATTGCTCTGTAAGCTGCTGATGCTTGCACCCACCTACTGCCCTCTTGTGTGGGATGGCAGGGGGCACTAGCATGAGCTTTGCTCAGGGCCCACCAATGTCTTAAAGTAGCCTTGTTAGGAAGTAGTACAGCCTCGCTCACTGTGTTCTCTGGTAGCATCAGCAGCTCATCATTCTGGGCTAGGAAACTGCATAGTAGCACCCTGGCTATTCTAACTGACTGCTAGAGGACCACAGGCACATGGTTCTCTAAGAGTTAATTACATACTTGGGATCCATTTTAATATACTGTGCCAGTCAGCCAGGGCCACCATTGGTGGTGGTCGGGTCCCGAGTACAGGTTTAATGCCTGCAGGGGGTTGTGTTGTCCCAAGCCCAGGCTTAATGTGTCTAGGTCGCTTGTCACTAATTATGGGAGCAGAGAAGTAGGACATTCATGCTGTGTATGCTGACATATTAAACCTAACCTGCAGTTAGTATAACCTGCTGTATTGCAACTGTAATCAAAACTTTTCAGTGCACAGGGCAGGTTAAAGTCTTGTACAGACGGCAGGTTCAGTTCAATGTGTCAGCATACACAACATGGATGTCCCACTTCTCTGCCCTAGTCTCTGCTTCCGTCATTAGTGACAAGCAGATGTGGCAGCTCTGGGCTGTTGTAAAGCTGATATGTCTGGTTAGTGGGATATTAATACTGAGTGATAGAGGGATGTCCAACACATTGCAAGGCAAAGTGATTGACAGCACTTTTATGCTAAGGGTTAAAATGGGATGTTATGTTATGTTATGTGTTTATGATATGTTTTTAGGAGCCACAGTACATTAATGTAGGTGCCAAATGTAGCCCACTAGCGACATATTTGACATCCCTGTTAAAAGGAGTTTAATAAACACACAATAAAACACATCTCAAAAGATTTAAGGTACCCTTCATCCCCTTGCCTTGCAGTTTGTCAGTATAGAACAGAGATTCCTTGATTATGGCAATCAAGATTCCTTGCATTTTTTCTGAGTGTGCTTAAACCACTGATGTGGCCTTGAAGCCTTCCAAGCGAATCACGGTGGTATCTGCAAGAGGAAAAGAGAAAGCATCATTAGATTTCAGCAAATTTGTCACTAATAAAGACTTGAAAACACTTCCTACAAACCAAGATATGAAATACTGAAGATAAATAACTTTATCTTTTTATATTCTCTCTGTGTAAGGAACTAATTCATATGGGATTGAGAGTAAAATACCTTGAGGACACACAGGAGCAAATTTGCTTGACCAGTACAGCAAAATAAAGCACACTGACCAACAGAAAGAAAACCATATATCATCCTTGCTTTCAAATCGATTACCTCAAAATTGAGGTTGAAGATGTAATCAATGTTTGAGAGGTGTAACAGAGGACATCCAAACAAATGAGCTCAAAATAACTATATAGAGATTTTTCTCCACCATTTTAAGAGATAACCCACTCCTCCAAGATGAAGATTACTACTGAGAGGGCACATTGGCCCTGCGTGCTAGATTGTAGCAAGATGACCACCTGAAGGTTATCATATAGTGCCAGTTGCCTGCATTCATTTGCCCTGAAACAAAAAATAATACAGCGGGCCAGGCAAATGCATGAAGTAACAGATAAGGGCCAACTGTTTCAGTGTTATAATGACTTTCTCAGCAGAATCACAGGGCATTTAAACCTCTAACAGGTGCATTGCAGGACTACCATATACCATTGGGGCATTCACCCATTCACCCTGATAGTTACAAATGGAGGTAAAATACTCTTTGATCAGTGAAAAATGCTCCCAAATTATTCAACACATTGGACATTGCATGTGTACATTACACATTACAACATAAGCTTCCCAAACACAATAACAATACTCCAAGGAGAATAGAATGAAAGTGAAGCTACAGTATCCCATATGTCAACATATGTATCTTGTCTGTTTTGAGTTTTTAATTTGATTACTACTGGTGGATCTTTACTACTTACTCATTCAACTACTTCTCCTCATAAATGATTTACTATTGTGACTTATTTGGAACTGTTTGTTTCTATGTTGAGAGTATACCTGGGATATAATCATTTTGCCACTGTATGGGACTTATGCAGAAGTCAGCTATCTTTTATACATGCAGGACACTTCCCACTTAGACATCGCAACTTGAAAATACCATCGTTATCAACTCACGCATATTGTGGCTCTACAACGTACAGTATACTTCCACTTGATGCAACCCAATGTGATCAGTTCAGGATATTTTTGGTCTCATCTGTTGGTATGTATACCTTTATGTACTGTAATTTTGGACTGTAAGAGACAAGTACATTATAGGTATAGATTATGCCTAGGACTTCTGAAGATGGACTTTAACATTACATATTTGCCTTTGTACCAACATACTAAACTTATGCATGAGGTCTAAGTCTTCTCTACATTAGCAAATACTATTCAGATAATAATGTCAATTTCTGTTATATGCAGTTCTATATTTTAAAGGCATAGCAGTGAAATGTGATAAATACACACCGGGCCAACTTTAAACTAGCACGTTTGTCTGTTTCTATGTGAAGTCCAACAATTTACTAGCCCATTTCCCAGACTATCTCACTACACATTACATAGCACCTGTCGAGCCCGAGGTCCACTGGAAGATATCGTGGGGGGATATTCACTAAGCAGTGAAAAAGAGGTGATAAAGTGGTGATGACTTCTCCAGTTTATAATTTCTCCAGTTCCTACGTAATTCTATGGAGCCTATGCACTAAGATCTGCAGAGTTGAAGAAATCTTAGTGCATAGGCTCCACAGAATAACATAGGAATTGGAGAAGTGATAAACTGGAGAAGTCATCTGCACTTTATCTCCTCATTATCACCTTTTTGTCCCTGCTTAGCATGGGCGTCCGGAGGGGGGGCAAGGGAGTGGGGCTCTTGCCCCCCTACAATAACCCCCTCTATGTAAACAAAGGGGCTGGATGGGCTGGCCTGGGAGTCTTATTATGTCTTTGCTCCCCCCCAGAAAATTTTTTATGGACACCCATGCTGCTTAGTGAATCTCCCCCCACCCTCAGGCCTCCCAATGGGCTAGTCCAAGTCTTCAAGATCCCATTATTATTGATGTAATTTAATGAAAGGTACTGAATTCTCAGGAGGGCTCTAAAAGCACCACAGTTTTTTCAAGTTGTAAGATGTCATATTCCGTATTATTTCTTATGTGTTTTTTCTTTGGCAACACAATCACTTTTTATCCCACTGTAGTGTACAAGGGAGCTGTATAGATTGATATTAATAATAATCTAATATATCACTGCTTGATATAAGATGACACAACCTATTATAACATGGCACAGATCAGTAACATGGTACAGTTCAGTAAAGCCTGGTATTCATTGGCACAGTGCTCCTTCTGCCCATGAGAACAGAGCACATTCTCCTCCCTGTGTAAACAAGCTCCCATCACACCACACGTTGCATCACTCACCCTGTCACTCAGCCCTGTCATCATTGCACATCCAGATTTAGCCACCTCTCCATCCCCCTGGTGACATCGGTCTGCTCTTTAATCTCGCCATGTGCTACCCTGCAGACTCTGTTATAAATAAACTCTTCTGTGTCCACGTGCTCTGTGAGAGAGAAAAAGAGACATACACTATGCTTAACGTAGCCAAATTATGAGGCACAATCAGAATCACCAACTCCTGAAAGCCATTGTCAACTGTGCATGTTTATCAACTCTTTGATTACCATAGTGTTGTGCAACACTGCATAGCTCACTCATCTTATAATAAGGGTTAACGAAAATGACCCAGGAAGGGATATTTCTTTCCATCCTATATATACCACAACATTCCCATTGGTTTTAAATGTGGTTTTTAACCCCTTAAAATCCAAAGAGATCTTCAATACATTTCAAAGCATTTAAGGGGTTAAAAGTCCCATTTTAATCAATGGGATATTTCTCCACTGTGGTGCAGCTGGCTTTACCCAGAACCGCTCCAGTTCTTCACAGAATTTTTCTTTAAAATACAGAACATACAATGTACAAGTAAAGGAATACAAGTAAAAGGAATCCTTGTTTCACAGAGCTAACTTGTTTCACTAGTTACAGTACATGAATAGCTGGTTAGTAAATACAGTAGTGATAGTGTGTATACAGAGATTAGAGCTGCACAGCTATGTTGGTTGGTAAGTGCAGTGGAATGGATGTTATCTGGACTAAGTTAGTGTTGAGTACAGTTATTACATACCTCCCAACATTTCCAATGGCCAAAGAGGGACACTTGTGCTTTAGGTGGGGTTGCTGGGGGCGTGGCTGGTAGGTGGGGCATTACCGAGACATTTTAGGTTATTTCATGACCTATTGATGCCTCTTTGTATTATTATTATTATTATTCTTTATTTATATAGCGCCAACTAATTCCGCAGCGCTGTACAATTGGGGAATAGACATACAGAGGTATTAAATAGTACAATCAGATGTGTAGAACAGGAGGATCAGAGGGCCCTGCTCGTGAGAGCTTACAGTCTATGTATAAATGAATAAATGATTTAGAGCAAGACCAAAGTGTTTTATTTGCACAGACTAATTTATAAATACATATATTGAAGTTTATACAAGCATTAATATAAGTTTTATTGCTGTGGAGCAATTTGATGCACTTATATAAATACACAACACAGTTTGCTCTCCTAAAAAGAGGGACACCAGGGTGAGAAAGAGGGACAGAGGGATTTGGGTCTCAAAGAGGGCTGTCCCTCCTAAAGAGGGACACTTGGGAGGTATGCTATTATACCCAATCTATTGTTAAATATCTAGCAGGTAGTGAGCTCTCAAAGTGACCGCTTTCTTAGTAATAGAAGGTAAAACCTATGCATTCCATAGTCTTAGCCATCTTTGCAGTCGCAAACTCTCTACACACTAATTCACTGGAGCAGAAGGAAAATTACTCTTGTATCACTTATTCAGCTACAAAGAGATGCCTCTTTTGAAACCTTGGGAATGATTTACACTGGACAAGGATGATAAAGAATTCACTTCCAGTGGAATTCAAATGTAAAAACAATTTCAATGAGTGTAAAACCTGTTGTGCATTTTGTATTAAATACTTAAAATGTAAAAAAATATATATTGTAGGGTTTATCCCCCTGAGTAAAACAAGAGTACTCCCACTGCTGAAAGGTGTTTCATTCAAAAGTTATTAATTTTCAAAGTTGAATTTTTAGGTGCAATATCACAGTGGCCTGAAATTGTACAGTGGTGCTGTTGCTACACCATCCTATGGAGATTTATGGTCTCGGGACCAGAGCTGTCCATAGGATAGTGTAGCAACAGCCCCACTGTACAATTTCAGGCCACTGTGATATTGCACCTAAAAAATTCAACTTTGAACTGTAATAACTTTTGAATAGAACACCTTTCAACAGTGGGAGTACTCTTGTTTTACTCAGGGGGATAAACCCTACAACATATATTTTTTTTACATTTTAAGTATTACTATCCCTTTAAGCCATAATTCTAAATATACCTAAATAAGAGTCTTAAGCTGTCATGAAAGCTTGCATCCTAGAGCCATTCAGCCAATAAAGGTAATATTATTATTCTTAATCTTTATATAGCACTAACTAATTCCTCAGCGCTGTACAATAGGGTATCACTTTTACTTTGCTAGTCTCCTGCTTAGATGTAAGTCTGCATTACCTGACTGTGATGTTATTCTGGAAATAAACAGAGGCAGAAAGCCTTTAAAGGGATAGTAATACTTAAAATGTAAAAAAAATATATGTTGTAGGGGTTATTCACCTGAGTAAAACAAGAGTACTCCCACTGCTGAAAGGTGTTTCATTCAAAAGTTATTAATTTTCAAAGTTGAATTTTTTTAGGTGCAATATCACAGTGGCCTGAAATTGTACAGTGGCGCTGTGGCTACACGATCCTATGGCGATTTATGGTCCCGGGACCAGAGCTGTCTATAGGATCGTGTAGCAACAGCGCCACTCTACAATTTCAGGCCACTGTGATACTGCACTTAAAAAATTCAACTTTGAAAATGAATAACTTTTGAATGAAACACCTTACAGCAGTGGGAGTACTCTTGTTTTACTCAGGGGGATAAACCCAACAACATATTTTTTTTTACATTTTAAGTATTACTATCCCTTTAAACAAGAGAAAGCAATAAGATATGTGAGAGCGGTAGAGGCAAGCATGTGCTGAGTGCATGAGGGCAGCAATGATTTATAAGAACAGATGCTGAGTCATCACAGCTTGACAAGCTGCTTGCAAGAACAAGTTTGGTCCTATTTCCATGACCAAAATCTACTTGGTGAGGAAAAAAGTCCATGGCTATATATCAGATAATACAAAAAAAAACATTTTTCAACAACACAAGTATAGATTAGCACCAAGCCAAAACAATGAAATCAGTAATTAAAAAAATATATAAAAATAATGTATTAAAAAACCTTACTGGAACAAATAAAAATTGCAATTGATTGAAATAGGTCCTGCAACTCCATGGATTCTATGCAATGCTATGTTTTGCAATAAGATGGAGACCTCTCTAGTATCCAAGGAATTAACCCCTTAACGTCCGGCGGTCCTGGGATGTTTCTATCCCATAAGGACCGCATTGAACCATGCGGACGCGCCGGTACACGTGACCTGTTGCGTGTATTGGCACGTCACTATGGGGCCTGATAGAGATTGCTCCGATCTTGGAGCGGTCAATTTTAGGCCCTATTTTTACTTACAGCGCTCCCGGTAGAGCGCTGTAAGTAAAAAGTACATGACGTACTATGACCGTCATCGGTCCTTGAGTATTTCAAGGACCGTCACGGTCATAGTACGGCACATGTCGTTAAGGGGTTAATGGGGGAATGTCTGAATACCATACAGAATTGAATTTCTACTGTAATGTCAGAAACCAATAGGGCACATCAAATTAAAATCTAAATGATCATAGAATATCTGTAAATAGACCCTACAGTGATCATAAGCTCTACCTCAGGGGAGCGCAAACCTGTCCTCACCTACCCCCCAACAGTGCATGTTTTCAGGATCTTTTCAATTAAACAGAAGGCAAGTGAATGTCATTAACTCACTCAGATCCTCCAAACTGATTGAACCACTAATTGATTAACCTGTGTTCATACCTGAAAACCTGCATCATTGGGATGACAGGTTTCAACACCCCTGCTCTAGCTCATTGATCCTCAGCTGCAGTCCTGTTAACAAAACCTGCATTGTTGGTGTGCCCTGAGCACTAGCTTTGAGATACAGTGCTGTAGTTCATACCCTGTAGTGCAGCCTTAGAAGTTTTAGGTTAAAGCCAGAGAAGTTATTCTGGCAGATCTGTACATTCACCGCAATATTATTATTCTTCTTTATTTATACATGACAACATATTTCAGTGCACTGGAATGTTCTAACTATTCTTCAGTTGCTTTGACCAATAATTGATCCAGTTTGGTTTTATATATATATATATATATATATGCAATTTTTATATTATTTTATAAATATATAATTCTGTATCCTTGTGCTCAGAAATGCTTCAGACTTGAGAAAGAGAGTTTATCCAGAAAGTTTGTCAATCCAAAATTCTGTTAATCCAATAAAAAAGGTATTACAAGATATTAATTTTGTTCGTTATTTTACATCTACATCACTGGACTAATACAGCTACAATCGTAACTCTCTCTCTCACTCTCTATCTCTCTCTCTCTCTCTCTATATATATATATATATCTAGATATAGATATATATATATAGATATATATATAGATATGAATGTACTCAGCCTGGGGACTCCCCTGGTTGTTGAACGAGACAGCACACATCTGGAAATGAGTCTTTGTGTCTTGTCCCAAGTGATTTTATTTCAGTTTTAGTTTTATCAATTTCTTTGGCAACGTGATCAATAACCAAAAAGTATCAGTTCAAATGAACATTTATCAAGCGTCTCACACCACTTGGAACAGAATTCGTGGTTCCCTTGTCCTATTGTTGGCTGATTTTTGATCCTGAAGCCTCTTGGTATAATTTTTTCTTTATAATAGTTGTGTGATGTCTCGTTCAACAACCAGGAGAGTCCCCAGGCTGAGTACATTCATATATTTACTATTAAGGGACGTGCACCGTTATATTTGCATATCTTTATTTAACTGATTCATGCTTGATGTGTGCCATTTCCTTGTTCCTTTTTATATGTATAAATATAGATATATATATAGATAGATAGATATACCCCATAGACAAATTACTGACAAACAATTTTTATGACATTTCCTTGAACCACCATATTACTTCACCCACAATTCCTCATATACATAGTGACTAGAACAAGACTAACGTGAACACAAAAAATTAAAAAAGGTTAGACATTTTTAAATATCACATTCTTCCAGCTAGTGGTGGTTATTTTATTTTATATGTTATAATTTAGACTGTAAGCTACTTGGGACAGGGACCTCTCTCATATTGATTCTACAACTTCTATGACTGTGACACTTATTTATCCCCATTTATTTATTGTAACCTACCACTGTTGTAAGGTGCTGGGTGCACTGTCTGGTGCCATATAAATAAATATATACATGCATACATACATACATATATGCATACATAGATATCCTTAGAATCTATATACAATTTGGTGAAGAGTTCGAGCACAGCTAAAGCTGTTAATGTATTGTACCACTGTTATATTATCTCAGGCTCATTAACAGACAATAAAACACTGTGTCTAGTGAGACATCTATTGCGTTTGCTATTGTAATGGGATCCTGGAGCCCAGGAAACTTCTGGTATAGGAGCTCCCACAGTGCATATATAAGACTAGATTTTTGGCCTCAGAAAACAAATAGAGAAGAAATTAACATGAAGTACATGGTATTTAAAGGGTAAAATGTAAAAAAAAAAAAAATATGTTGTAGGGTTTATCCCCCTGAGCAAAACAAGGGTACTCCCACTGCTGAAAGGTGTTTTATTCAAAAGTTATTACAGCTCAAAGCTGAAATTTTTAGGTGCAATATCAGAGTGGCCTGAAATTGTACAGTGGGGCTGTTGCTACACCATCCTATGGACCATAAATCTCCATAGGATGGTTTAGCAACAGCGCCACTGTACAATTTCAGGTCACTGTGATACTGCACCTAAAAAATTCAACTTTGAGCTGTAATAACCTTTGAATAAGACACCTTTCAGTAGTCAGAGTACGCTTGTTTTACTCAGGGGGATAAACCCTACAACATGTTTTTTTTTTACATTTTAAGTAATACTATCCCTTTAAAGAGTGTATAACCCCAGATCATTTTATGTGCTAATGTTCCTTGAAGATCTGAAAAATCAGATTAATTACCCCAACAGACCTGCATTTCACAAATTTATACTAAACAACACAATATGATGTTAAATAATGCTGAATCCACATATGTCTTTGCTTTCTGTTTTGTCAGTATTTTTATTTACAATGTATTTGTTTATGAAAATTTTAATGTCAGTAAGTGTACTGTCTGTGGATACCCCAGACCATTATGCACTACAATTTCCACTGTCCCCAACCAGCCACCGTCTCATTGGGGATGATGTGAGTTGTAGTCCTCAACAGCTGGTGGTCCAGTAATTCACTAGCCCTGCTATGTGGCATGACAAGTTAAGCCATGTTTTATGCAATGGCTTGTCCATATTGTGTTATTACCTACCTTATTGCACTTGGGTTAAATAAGCGTCTACTATCAACCTATACAACAGGGTTACACAAAGGTGTTACAATAAATTGTCAATGCAACAAGAAAGGAGGAGTGTGAGATTGTGTATCAGTCTAAATATCATGGCTTCCCACACTGTCACTGAAGAGATGTATGATTATAGCTTGGCATTGGCAACTTACCTGTTTATTTTGAGATACCAGCCTTGTAATAATTTTCCCAATTTCAAGCCCCACCTTCCACTCCCTGGATTTTCCATCCTGCTGAAGGGGGTGGGCAGATGAGTGTTTGCCTGTGGAATGCATGGTACAGATTCCTAGGTCATGATGCCACATGTTATTTCTGATTATGCCCCTCCATGCACAACCCTCACCAACTCACACCTCCCACTATGTTCTCAGGGACCTCGGCACCATAGTGCCCATCTCAGTGTATTGGCAGTAACAGAAACAAGCTACCCTTCTATTAGATTTCAGGGTGGCAGGACACAGATCCATAGTTCTAACACCGAGAGGGTGAAGCTTCCACAGACAGAGCCAGGTATAAAAATAGCCAGAGAAGCTGCTACCATTTGCTAGACACCCGACACTGCTCTTAGCTTGGATTTCTCCTTTGCATGGGAGAGGGGCACCCATAACTATGACATTTTCCTCTAACTAAAACTGAACCCTGGATCTGGGGGGGCTCTTTGGGGGGTGCTTTCCCTGAGGCTGACAGCACCTGCACACAAGAAGATAAGGAACAATGAGAGCTTGATTCTGGATTCTGCTCTCAAACATTTGAGAAGCAGGTAAGGCATAATGATAACCAGGCTTATATACTAAGTAAAATTGTGGTAATTTTGTGGCAAATAAACATTCTGATTGATTTAAATGGGACGTTTAATCCCTTGAATGCGAAGCAATGCGTTGGAGACCTCTTTAGCTTTCAAAGGGTTAAACCCCCATTTAAATCAATGGGAATTTGGTGAAATTGTATTTGTCTTCTACAGTGCAGTTATTTTGTATCAGAATTACTCCGCTTTGCCTTTATACAAAAGGCCCAATATGTAGTATACATGAATATGAATGCATGTGAATATGCTAAAAAAATGTATGTATGTTATACACACACAAAATCTACAATATTTCACAAAGGGATAAGTAAATTATTATTAACATTGTATCCTGTGTAAAACTGTGATCTATGCCTTTATACATGTGGGAGCTGTGAATAGAGATTTAGCTAGATAAGCCAGTCCATACTGTTAGGGTTGAATTCAGGAAGAGGATTCTGGAACAAATCAACTGTTTGATAAGGGCCAAATTAAAATTCCCCAAACTCACATTGACCTAATTTTTTTAATGCCTGAAAGCTAACTGAGCTGAATATCTCTCTGGCACACAACAGTTTAAATGGGTCTTTTACCAACTTAAATGGTCGAAAGGTCTCCAGCCAGGCACATGAATACAGGGGGGTGCAGAGCGTGCATTTGTGGCGGGAATCAACATTCAAGGGGGCCTCACTTCCCTCCCCCATTGGTCCAATGGATTCTTATTATGCCTCCGTGTAAATATTTTTTGTTAGGCAGGCCCATTTTTTTTTTCTTTTGCACTGGGGCCCTCAACTAACTAGCTACCCCACTGTCTGCAGTACCTAGTGAATGGGCATTTTCATTTGTCCCTTTTGGTGCATTGGGTTGCTATATAATTGCTTCTGTTTCATTCCTGAATACAGTACTTTAAATGTTTATCTTGGTTCTCAGTTGGCATGTAACTCGTGCATGATAATTAACCCTTTGCGTGTCGGAGAGGTACGCAACACATTGCTTTGCAATGCGTTGCGTACCCCTCTGGCATTCAAAGGGTTAAATGCATGTCCATTTGTCCTTCTCTTATTTGCTCATTTACATGTCCTAGACATATCAGAAGAAAGGCACTATTTCATACTTTCTTACAACTAAATACAATTCTAGGGACACTTTTCCCCCTGGGTAGTCACACTACATAGTGCTTCTAGTGTTCCATACAACTGTAAGCAAGCAGAAAGCCATGTACAACAGACTTAAAGCTGTACTTCAACAGCAGAAATTATCCACACCAAAATACGAAATGAAGTCATACAAATAATCAGTATGGACATATGGGTAAGCTCATAATGTATTAATTATATATTAGCAAGCAAAAAACAGGGACAGTGGGCTCAGAAATGGAGTCAAAACCCTAGACTGTCAATGGAAATCTGGGACAGTTTGCAGGTATGAAATGTTGATGTGCAAACTTATTAATGCATTAAAGAAAAGCAAATACAAATATATATTTGTGTCTTTTTAGAAAACGATAAAATAAGTTAGTCTGTTAAGAACTGATGTACTCATAAACATGATGAGGAATTCAGTGTTAGTAGTAATGTATACTTTCTCAATGTGACTAAAGCCATTAAGTGGGCATGCATTCTGGGAAAATATTGAGAACTGTTTGAGTACCAAAGCATTGATTATGATACTAGTGTGTGGTGCTAATGAACAGACAGCTGTCTAAGATCCAGTGGATTCATTAAAGACAAGTGCACACCAATAAAATGCGATAAAAACGTGTTACTGTTTAATCAGTGTCATTTTATCTGATGTTTCAGTTTCTTGTGAGACTTAAATCAGAAACGCATACAAAGAAGGATCTTCTTTGTATGTGTCCTGGATGAAAGTCTCATATGAGACTTAAATGTTGATTGTTATATATAGAAAGTAAAAAAGTTTAATTACACATTTTTTCACATGTGCTCATCTTTCGTGAATCTTCTGAATTGTGGGTAGCTGTCTGTTATATTGGAATGAAGCCCATTACATATTCAAGTGTCCCACCATCACAGCTGTAATGTGATAATGTGCAGGACACATGGTGCCTTATACCAATATCAAAAGTGTAGCAATCCTGGAGAAAACTAACTGCACCACGAGGTGGGGGGAGGAATTAACATGGTCAAATTTCCTATTGATTTAAATGATCCTCTTATCCCTTGAATGCTACAGAAATCTCAAACACGTTGCTTTACATGTAACATTTATTTAAAGTCACATTAAGTCAATCAAAATTGGTCTGCTTGGGGGTATTTGGGTTGCTTTAGAACTGATACTCGCCCATGATCTTCTGTGGTTACAATACTGAGGCTAGATAGATTCTTTACATTTTGTAGGGATGAACTAAGATTCATATATGGATCTCGTGTCTTATCTTCCTACCTAATCCCTTGTTGCTTATTACTCACACCAGATGACTCCTCCTGCTATTTGTCTTCTCCATTTCTAAGGACACGTTTTTCACCCTCTCCTCACTTAACCTCAGCCAGACTAATCTGAATATTATGCAGACAGTTTAATTGGTTATCTCAAGTGCATAGTATTTTTCTGTTATCCAATGCATAGGAGTATAATGACTTTTATGTTTGGGCTAAGAATATTAATCTTTTTATAATGAATGACTACTACTTTTACCACTTGTGGAACATGGATTGAAAAACTATTTTTTTTTTAAATACTTTATGATCCCAAATCACCAGAGTATGTGCAGAGATCATTATTGTTTAGCTCAGATGCTAAAAACTGACTGAGCTGTAGTTTTATTCATGTCATTCCCAAATAAAGGAAAAAGCATCAGGGTAGCTTTAGTCTGACCCTGGCACATGTACATGGTGGGCCTAGGCATGTTACTGATTTCACAACTGCAGATAATCAGGCAGAGTCAGATGTTTGTACCTCTGGGTTTATGTTTAATGATTGTAAGATTATTGACATACACTGAATCATCTTACAATGTTTGTGTACTTGTCGTAAACCCTGCTATTCTTTTTTCATATAATTTTGTAATTAAATTGAAGCTATACCATAGCAATAACTGAAACTTAGGGCAGTATGTTAAAACCGTCAACTACTCCTACAATCAAACATTGTGTGCTTTAACTCGGTCTTTAGTGAAACAACATGATTTTTGGCAGCAGGGGCAAAAAGAAGACAGTATTCAGGTCTGATGATGAAAGGAGAGTGTCTCCTTGCAAAGTGTTCATTTGGGGAAGTTATATGTGCTAGTATTAATGAAGTATTAAATAAAGGACAAAAACAATGTGCTCAGCTCTGGCATTATACCAGTCTATTAAATGAACCCCTATGTGTATTGATATAATTATAATAATAAAGACAACTACAGATTATCAGCACATTCTGAAAAAGTTTCTACCTAACATAAATAAATACCTTGACTGCAGATTATCACAAACATGATCCAACAGAGCATGGTTTCTGCCTAATGAATAGTGACTTTAGATTTCTTATGTTCCCAGATGGATTCAGACAGTTTGAATTTTTTTTTAATCTAATGTAGGTTGGTCTCCGGGCTGCAGATTATAAGTGCGCATTCACACAGTCCTGGGCTACCATATATTGTAAAGTGACCTCCTGAGTGCAGATAAAGTGTTATAACAGGTGAACTGGTATAAACTCTGCACCTTTAAAGGGGATATTAACACATACGATTGAAAATAGTAATTTTCCCTTTAAAGGAATTCTAACATCTCCTAATAATAAACCCTCATTTTCTTTTGTTTGTGCAGAAAATCTTAATACCAAAAATTCTATGTGTGCATTGTTTTTTAAAATAAACCTTTAATTAACACTGGTTACCATGTACATAGTACATCATGTACATAGATACTCATCCCACTGAAGTATTCTTATACCACCTTCAGTAGGAGGAGTTTGAGGTTTTGGAGTCCAGAATCATAGAATAATATTTGTATCTGGGGACATGATATTTTAGCATGCTTAGTGTAAAAAAAAAAAGCTGCAGCATCTGTCATGTCCATCTCCAAAGACATCACATCCATGACTGATTAAAGATGCTATCCATTGAACAAAGGAACAAAAGCATAATTCATAGGGGTCATTAGGATTTTCTGGCCTTAGTAAGGTAAGTGGGGAGTTATTATAGGCGGTGTTACTTATTCTTTAAAAGAAAAGAAGCCTCTCCCCACTTGATGAAGGATTCAGTATGTGGAAATAAAAAGCATTGGACCTAAACTATTTAATTAAACCATATGATAAGAGTGAAAGGATGTAAAGGGCAAAACAGTTGGGCAATGTATATCGAGTCCAGATTCTCATTGAGTTAAGTGGAATTTATAACTCCACTCCCTGGATTATAAAGAGATCTCTAATGTCATCTGGCCTGAGGGTCAAGTGCAATCAAGTGAACCATTTCTACTATCACTCAGGCAGGCCATCCCAGCCCACGCCCTTTTGTTAATTTTATGATTTGCATTAATTCTGTGAAGTTGTGCAAGAGATAGCACAGTGCTTACAGTTTAAATTGTGCTGCATTAGTGTTACCATAGAGCTTACAATTGAAATGAAGCTAAAGTATTGATACCACAGTGCTTGGAACTGCACTAGTGAGCTACAGAACTTACTATTCAAATGGAGCTACACCAGTGATCTCACAGAGGTTGCAGTTGAAATGGTTCTACTCTTGTGATGCTACAGAGCTTACAACTGAAACAGAGCTACACTAGTGAAACCACATACTTTACAACTGAAATTGAACTAAACTAGGATACAACAGAATTTACAGTTGATGTTGAGCTACACCACTGAGTTTACAACTTAAATGGAGCTATACTAGTAATATTATAAAGCTAATAACTGAAATGGAGATACATGGATTACAACTGAAAAGAAGCAACTCCCCTACCTAATTGTACTAATGTGTGATGCGGCCTATAGAAAGGCAAAGCACTTAGGCTCAACTAATTCAATAGATCATATGTAGAAAGACAAAAGTGAAGCACTTCAGAGGCAAAACAGTTGCAAAACATGTTAATTACAATACACTACTGAGTGCACAGAGTTTGCAACTGAAATTAAGCTATACTAGTGACCCTTACAGAGATTACAATTAAAATTGAGTTTCACTAGTGATACCGAAGAAATTACACATTGAAATTGAGCTACATTAGTCATACTACTGAGCTTACAATTGAATTTGAGCTACAATAGTGATATTGCAGAACTTACAATCAAAAGTTATACTGGTGATACCACAGAGCTTACAATTTACTTTAAACTACACTAGTGATACCACAGAGTTTATAACTGAATGTAAGCTACACTAGTGATACCACTGAGCTTATAATTAAAATGGAGCTACACTATTGATATCACAGAGCTTACAGTTTAAATGGAGCTACACTAGTAATACCACAGAGCTTACAAATGAAATGGTGCTACAGTAATAATACTACAGAGCTTACAATTGACATTGTACTACATTAGTGATATCACAGAGCTTACAATTGAAATGGTGCTACACTGGTGATAACACAGAGCTTACAATCAGAATAAAGCTGCACTACCAGTAATACTACAGAGCTTTTCATTGCAATTGAACTACACTAGATATATCCAGGGCCAGCCCTTACATGGGTCCCGGTGGGGCCATGGACCCAGGAGACACTCTGACAGCGTCTCCTCAATGCCCACACTGATGACGGCTGGGACCGTGTCACATGCAGAGACACTGTGTGGAGCATGCCGAGGTTTTCTTCCTCTGTTCAGAGGCCAGTGCAAGTTTAAAACTGGCGCCCAGACTGACAAAGAAAATCCCAGCATGCACCACACTGCGTCTCTGCAGGTGACACGGCCCCGGCTATCATCAGTGCGGGCAGTGGGGAGACTGAGTAAAAAGCAGGTGAAGAGCTAGACAAGCAGAGAAGAGAGGGAGCGAGTCAGATGGAGAAGAGAAACAGGCAAGAGGGGTAGAGGCACAAGGGAGGAAAAGAGGGGAAAAGAGAGGCACAATGGGTGAAAAAGAGGCACAAGGGGTAAAAAGAGGGGCACAGGGGGTGAAAAAGAGGCACAAGGGATGAAAAGAGGGGAAAAGAGGCACAAAGGGTGAAAAAGAGGCACATGGGATGAAAATAGGGGAAAAGAGAGGCACAAGGGGGGAAAAGAGGCACAAGGGGGAAAAGAGGGGAAAAGAGAGGCACAAGGGTTGAAAAGAGAGGCACAAGGGGTGAAAAGAGAGGCACAAGGAGTGAAAAGAGGGGGAAAGAGAGGCACAGGGGGTGAAAAAGAAGCACAAGGGGTGAAAAGAGGGGCACAAGGGGTATAAAAAGGCAAGGGGTAGAAAGCACAAGGGGTGAAAAGAGGGGAAAAGAGAGGCACAAGGGTTGAAAAGAGAGACATAAGGGGTATAAAAAAGCAAGAGCGGAGAAAGAGGTACAAGGTGTGTAAAAAGACAAGGAGTGAAAAGAGGGGGAAAAGAGAGGCACAAGGGGTGAAAAAGAGGCACATAGGATGAAAAGAGGGGAAAAGAGAGGCACAAGGGTTGAAAAGAGAGGCACAAGGGGTGAAAAGAGAGGCACAAGGAGTGAAAAGAGGGGAAAAGAGAGGCACAGGGGGTGAAAAAGAGACACAAGGGGTGAAAAGAGGGGCACAAGGGGTATAAAAAGGCAAGGGGTAGAAAGAGGTACAAGGGGTATAAAAAGGCAAGAGGAGAGAAAGGTACAAGGGGTGTAAAAAAAACAACAACACTACAGTTCTATGTGGTTTTAGGGGCAGGAGAGGGGTTAATATAATTAAAGATGTGGCGTGTTTTTGTGGGCGTGGTTTTGGTGTGCAGGGGGTGGGCAGCATTTCATCCTTGGCCCCAGGCAGCACAATGTCTTGGGCCGGCCCAGGATATACCACAGAGCTTAAAACTGAAATGGAGTTATATTACTAATGTAACTCCATTTTTGGTATTTTTGAATTGTAAACTGTAAGCAGGCCCTGAGAAGATAGAGAATTAAGTAACAAATTGGGTGACAAATTCAGACATGCTGCCCACCAGATGTATATTTTATAGGGCTGCCTGTCATTCAGATGGGCAGAACGAAAAGGTGCTGGGCAGTGGCCTGATGGCCCAGACCTACGACCGGCCTGAGAAGAAATTGCCTTACTTCATCGGGTCAGCCTAACCACGTCCAGCACATTGCTTTAATGACGCAGAGCCCTCTTTAGCATTCAAGCTGTTCATTCTATAAATACTGAATAGCTGCTTTGCCCCAGACTTGCTTCCTTTTTGTTCTCATACATATATCCCACTGTGTCTTGTAAACCAATTCATATACAAACAATCATAGTGCAGGAAGCAAACATCTACAAACATCTACAACATCTACAAACATCTACAATATCTCACCAACCCTCAGGCAGCAAAAACTCTACAGGGCAAGGATTCACTGTGCCTGAAACATGTTCTGCTCAACACTGTGTTCAAATTACTAGCACTATAAAAGTGTAAAAATAAAAAAGGAACAATTACTCAGATAAAGTCTGCTCATGTAGGAGCACTTGTAACAGACACTTGAGATGTCATAAAACACCTGGCTCAGTGGAATCAAGACATTCATAGACTGGAAGTCTTCATTTCACTGCCTCATTGGAGTTTACTACATCAGTTCTAATTCATGCGATGTGCCAAATATACAAAGTCCCACTTCATATTTTTAGTCACTGAGGAAAATGTAGAACTGGGGCAACTGTTGGGTAAACCAACTGCTTCATAAGTAGGGTGACTACATTTCCTATCTGCTATTCAAGGACATTACTTAGATGAGAAAAGCAGTGTACATCTGCTCGGTTTAGTGTGGCTGAGGTCAAGTGGCATCAAAGGACGTGCACATCCTGCTCCTCTAAATACTAGAGAAAACTGCCCATTGACTCCTGCAGCAGGAAGTGATGTCTGTGGTTGGCTACAACAAAATGGATGTCAAGCACCAAGCCTTAATGTAGTCATACCCTACATGAAAAAGGAGTTGCAGTTCCTGCTTGACATTACATTGTAGGGTTCAATTCTTCATTTAGTTTTGAACTCAATGTGGGTGTCATTTTTATTTTCCGTAGCAGCAGCTGATGGACATTGGCATCTAGTGTTTAGAACTCTGTGCTTCATTTCAAGACTTTCTATTACCCTAATGAGGGAGCTACCTGGGATGCAGAATACACATATTCAAAACATTGGACTGCTCCGGGCAATCTGGAACATGGTAACCCTAGCCATAAGGAACAAAAAAAATTTCCCATTGATTTAAATGGGGATTTTAACCCCTTGAATGCTACAGAGGCAGAGCAATACATTGGAGACATATCCATCATTCAAGGTGTCAGATGCCCCACTTAAATAAGTATTTTAGGAATGTATATTAGTCCCCAATGATTCAGTTTGCTTTGCTTCAGGATAGCTTCAATTCTGGCCATTTGGTTTAATGCTGCTAAATAACATAAAGTGCTAGAATGCATCCTCCCTGTGTGTATAACCACACATGAGCAGTAGAGACTGCCCGAACGATTCAGTCATGCATAGTAGAGACTGCACGAACATGCCGACTTCCAGTCAGAGGCACTGCTGATCCAGAGTGGGGAGCTCTGAATGGCCTACTGCACCCGGCTCCGGGGCAGCAGCAAAGGCCGCTGGCTGGCACTTTGGCCCATGTACACATGCCTTCAATACTAGTAGGATATATTTGTCAAGGCAAAAGTGGAACAATTAAGGGGGAATAAACTGATCCACATTTAACAAAGTAAAAAAGACCATTGCTGTTTCATTGAGGAATATGGTGCAGCTTTTCTCCAGAATTGCTGCATAAATATGTTCCTATGTTCACTCTCAAAGGAATAAATGAAAGAGCCAATAGTATAAACTATGGGGTAGTCAATAAACCCTGGCTAACCATTTACTTTTTGGGAATGATGGGGGTTGTAGTCCCAAATAGCTGTAGAACCAACAATTGACCACGCTTTGTATAAGGTGATAGGTCAGTTTTAAATGTATGTTTCACTTTTAGCTGTTGGTCTCCATCTTATAGTCCTTTATCTGATATTCAGCTTCCAGTGTATAACTTGCCCTTCTATTTTTACTCTCAGTGTTTGCAGGCAGACAATGGCATGCCAAGCTGTGAAAATGTTTTCTAATTTTGTGGTTCTGTTGTCATCATAGAAGCAGGTTGTTATTCATCTATGATGTCAGCATTGTTTTGAAATGACTTCACCCCCTGAATAAAAGTATTCCATTCATAGTCCTGCTAGGAGCTTTTAAGAGGTAAAGGACTGGGATCAAGGACAAATTACAGTGGTAAGAACATAATGTTTTGTAGACCATCTATGGCAATTCTGTACATAATATCTAGGGTTGCCAACCTTAGCTAGGCTCCCAAATGACATGGAGCTTTCTCC
Organism: Rhinophrynus dorsalis; assembly: GCA_037306005.1. Lineage (NCBI taxonomy): Eukaryota > Metazoa > Chordata > Amphibia > Anura > Rhinophrynidae > Rhinophrynus > Rhinophrynus dorsalis. The sequence goes on from CM074724.1 coordinate 206,541,104, forward strand.
AAAAGAATAGTGGATTAGGACAACCTAATAAATAATGAATGCATTGTGCAGCTCACTTGTATCATTAATTTACTGTAGATTGGCACAATTAAGTGTTCCAAGCTGGCAGCAAAACCCAGGACTTTAAGCACAAGACTTGGGATTTTAGCATCTTCAGATAGTCCCTGTTTTGCCCCAAACCAATACTGTCCCTCATTGTCCTTCCATTAACATATCAATGGCTCTGTGTCAAATTTGTGGTAGACTGCCATTATTTGATCACACCAAGGATGGCAGCTACCATTAAAAAAACACAGTCACTTAGTGAACCTTTCAAAATCTGCAGTGATACATACACACCAAATGCTCTTTAAGATCTGTTAAAAGTAGAACAGAAATAGTCAGCATTCAGACCTCCAGCTGTGGAAGACTGCAAATACCATCATCCCTGAATACCCGCTGGCTGGATAAAATGCGTCAGCTTGTTGGATCCAGCCAATGGGCCATATTTTTCCACAGTTATTTAACATGACTATACCTAGATTCACAGTGGCTCATGTTAACTTATTCTAATATCCCTGGTTTACCCCACTGTTCCAGAAGCAGGTGGGCATGCTGGTCATGTTGCTGATGGACATATAGACATTAAACAAAAATGACTGCCTGACACCCACATGTGCTGCCACTGATTGGATCATTTCTGCTAGAACCACAACAATACAGTTATGTGAATGATAAGTGGAACACATGCAAGGTAATAGTCACCAATGTGATCTAAATTTGGACAGTTAGGGAGAGAGGGTCAAAAGTCATCATAATGAAAAATTGTGAATATGAATTGGTGGTAAAAGATGAATGGTATTTTCAAAAGCATATCATGTTTGAAAATGTCTTGCAAAGAATTAAAAATGGCGGAAAGATGAGCTTGATGATGAGTCTGAATATTGCCGTTACAAATTCTGTCATGAAAAATGTCTTCATTTTGTCTTTGAAATTCCAATTTTCAAAGAAATAAAGATAGTTCATTTTCACCAGTTAACAACATGCTACTGCTTCTCACTCCAATCTGCTAATAGTACTTTAATTTTCTAAGCTTAGACCAAAAAATTGAAGGCTATTTTTTTCTGAAAGTAACTTACTGACTGTAGATGGAGCCACTCTCACTTTTGAGACTGCTTTTTCCCTTTGAAGGAACTGCGAATTAATGTGCCATGGAATAAGAACTTTTTTCAGAACAATTACTGACAATTTCGGTTTCCACAATTATGAGGACATAACAAAAAAATGTAATGCATAGTATATATGCATAATTACATAACAAACATATAAGTCACTGTAACCAAATGGGCAGCAGGTAAAATGAAAAGAAAGACCCTGTTGCGTCAATAATCTATGTTCAAAGATTAAGATGGCCCCTAGTTGATGATGAGATAATAGAGGAAGCCAGCTATATTGGCTGGCTATCGTGCCATATCAAGCCAAAACAGCGGTAATAAGGGGCCATAGGGAGAGAACAGAAGACAGAAGCAGGAAAGGAAAGAATATAAAGGGGAAAGAAAGAAGGAAGAGGGATAGAACCGGTGTTGGAATCAGGACCAGAGTGACTCACTGAATATACGCCCCTGAAGTAAACTGTTAAAAATTAAATAAAGTAATAAAACAGGGCCAGAAGCTGTAGCCCGGAGGGATGGTGTTACCACATACATGCCATGATTCTTTCCGAAAGGGGGGAGGACAAAAGACTGTGGGTAATAACAATAGTAGTAATAGCAGATGTATGCATACATACACACACACATTCCTAAATATCTGTAATCATACAGCTCGATGCGCAGACACAGGAAAACTATGACTGCTCAAACATGAATGTATGCACTACACGCACACACCCACATACAAATACTAGTAGAAACATTGAGATCTCCAGCCCTGACAGTCCCCACAGCACTAAGACACCACTGTTTGGTTATTCTTCAAAAGTCATGGGTCCCACATTTGGTGGAAGGAAGAGGAACAACCAGTAATGGAAGCATAGGTATTTTCTAATGTACCAACAGCGTCCACTTTAGTACGCCAGTCAGACACCGATGGTGGTGTCATTGAATTCCACCTAGCTGGAATAAGCTGCTTGGACATATTCAATAAGATATTAAGACATTTGAATTGAACGGCCGTAAGGGCAAACCAGTAAGACTTCCAGGTCATAAGGCAAATTGGCCTCAAAAAGCTGGTTAATGGCAGTCAGAATACCTGACCAGAAAGCACTCAATACAGGGCAGGATCACCAGATGTGTAGAGTCATGCCCCTCTCAGCTCTATATCTCCAGCACAAAGGGAAGCTTGTGGGGAACATCCTGGACATCCTAACTGGAGTGTTGTGCCATCTAGTAAGCAACTTAAAGTTAGCCTCCCTTGACAAAGTATCTATGGTCTTAGTAACTAGAACTCAAAACAAACCGAAGCAACTCTTGTAAAGATCAAGATGTACCCATTTCCTCATCCCATAGAGTCAAGAAGCTGGGTTTGGTCATAAGAGAGTCTTTATTCAGCAGTCTGTTAAGCTTCGAGACCGAATGGGAGATCAAGGAGCCGGAAGAAAGAGCAGTTTCAAATGGGGAAAGTGGCCTGCATTTATACCCCCTAGCAAGTAAGTTCAGAACATAATGTTCGAGTTGGAGATATTGCCATACCTGAGAAGCTGGTATAAAATAATTGCGACACAGGGAGTCAAAGGACAGAAAACCAGAGTCAACGACCAATGTCTCTAATGTATGGATGCCTAGCTGCTTCCACTGTGTAAATGGGCTAGCTCCCAGCCCCGGAACAAAATCAGGGTTACCATAGATAGAAAGGAGAGGGGACAGAAAGGAAGTCAGGTGATATAGTACTGATACTTTGTCCCAGACTGATAAAACGCTGTGTGTGATGGGAAAGCTTGCTAGGACTGCTTGTCTGGCCGGTCTAGAAATCCAGAGGACAATTTAAGGTAGCACCACCGGGGCTAAAAAGGTCAAAACCTGTAGCCAAACCTTGGGGACAGAGATCACACAATCCAGCAAGAGAGTTAGAGAAGAAGAGTAATAAAGACGTGTGATCTCAGGTAGGCCCAACCCCCCCAGCAGACAACGGGAGATTGTTACAGCTTACCTTGGTTTCAGCTTCATCTGCAGGTACGAGGCTTCAAGCATGAAGCAGTCCTCTGTTTTATGTGTTTGCTTCCTGTAGTCTCCTCCTACCTACTTCCTCCCTCTGAGCTGCTCCTCCTACCTACTTCCTGAGGAGGGGTTTAAAGGGCTGACTGAGTCCTGACTCAGTTGCCCTTGCCTTGTTGTACAATACAGTTCTGTTTCCCTTGGGCTCTATGTATGACTTGGCTTGTCTGACCATCTATTCTGGTGCTGACCTGTGACTCTGTCTGACTACTCTTTTGCCTGCTCCCATTGTGTAGTGGACACCCAATCTGGTGTGGACCTGTGGCTCTGTCTGACTACATGAACTGTGTATGACCCGGCCTGTCTGTTCATCCATTCTGGTGTTGACCTGTGGCTCTATCTGATCCTTCTCCTTGTGCGTTCCGATTTGGCTTAGACATCCTTTCTGGTGCAAACCTGTGACTCTGGCTGACTACCTTCTCCGTGTATGACCTGGCTTGTCTGACTATCCACTCTGGTGTTGACTTGGGGCTCTGTCCACTGTGCTTCCAGCATACCAACGCTTCAGTTGATATCCTATCTGTTGCAAACCTGTGGCTCTGGCTGACTACCTGCTATGTGTATGACCCGGCTTGTCTGACTATCCTTTCTGGTGCCGACTAGGTGGCTCTGTCTGTTTCCTCCATCTGTTGGTCCCCACTCCACAGACACCCATCCTAGTGCGGACCTGGGGCTTTATCAGACTCCTAGACTGACTGCAGGCTGAGTCAGTGCTAGTCCTTTGGGTGTTCCAAATTACCTCGAGGCTCCAGTGGGCCGAGGCCTAGTTTCAGACTGTGTGGTGGATCTATTGACGAACTGCTATTTCTGATACAGTGCTTGCCTCTTTGATCACCCTCTGTGTGTTATCTGTTTATATGCATTACTGGTATTATTCTAAAAAAAGATTGTTTTACTTTACCGTGCTGACTCCTGGTTTATTTCTGGGAACCGCGACAGAGATAAAGCCAGTTACTTCATAGTCTGGGACATTAATATTTCCAGACAAACTGGTTAAGCAGTGATTGAATCCGGACTAAAGACGCGTTCGGAATAGGTAGAAGCATTGCATTGAATAGATATAACATTTGAGGGACGGCTACCATCTTTAAGAGATTGACTTGTCCAAACTATGATACAAATAGAGAGTCCTATGAGTGGAGATCTTTGGCCAAAGTGTCTAATAGCACATTGACATTAATAGTCAGAGTATTAGAGAGTGAAGGGGAGAGTAAGACACCCATGTAAGTAATCTGAGAACACATCCATTTAAAGGGGAACACAGCATCTCCAGGGTCAATCGAAGGCTGCAGGCCACCTAATGGAAGGGCCTCAGATTTCGAGTAATTGATCTTGAAGTTGGATATAGCGCTGTAGGCTGCCAGGATAGACATAAGAGGGGGAATAGAGGTGTGTGGCTCAGTCAGGAACAGCAAAATGTCATCAGCGAAACAGGCTAGCTTTACTTCTCCCTTACACAGAGGTGTGCTTCTTATGTCTGGACAGTTCCTAATAGGTTAAAGCAGGGGTTCCAATGAAAGAACAAAGAGTAAGGGAGAGAGGGGGCGATATCCATTAGATATATTAAAGGGGTCTGAGAGAGAGCCATTGATAATTAAACGAGCCTTTGGGGAATCATAGAGACTCATTATACAAAGGAGTGCTCTGGGACCTAGGCCCATGTATCGGAGAACATCCTCCAAATAGACCCAGTGTATGTGATCAAAGACCTTCCCTGCGTCTATAGAGATCAAGGCCGCAGGAAGGCCCTTCAAAACAGCTAAATGTATGAGAGCAGTTTCTTTAATAGTATTGTTCCTTGTTTGACATCCAGGTATGAAACCCCAACTGGTCCTCGTGAATATACTGTGGCAGGCAGATTCTGAGTCTATCTGCTAAAAAGTTTTGCGAAGAGTTTTGCAACTGAGTTTAGTAGAAAAATGGGTCTGTAGTTCGTACAAAGGATTGGATCCTTGCCTGGCTTTGGGATAAGGGTGATGTGAGCAGTTAAACTTTCAGCAGGAAAGGACCCGCCTATTAAGATCTCATTAAAAGCAGCTAAAAGATGTGGGGCCACCAAATCAAACACACGTTTGTAGTATAACGTGAGAAACCCATCCAGACTTGGGCATTTATGGGGAGGGGACTGTTTGATAACTCTCTCAAGGTCCATCAAAGTGAAAGGTGTCTTCAAATCAGAAAGAACCTCAGCGGTGATCTGGTCTGTGCCAGCTTCTGTGAGAAATGAGGAGATATTACGGCGGAGCGAGTAGACAGTCACAGGAGGGTGAGAGGCCGAAATATTATATAAAGAATCACAATATTTAATGAGCTCGCGTGCTACAACTTTTTAAACATTCTGACCTTAATGCAACATTAGAAATGTTGTGCTGCTGCCAATTGGAAACAATTGGGGAGATTTGTAAAAGTGGAATTAATGTAAAAAAGCATTAAAATGGCTGTAAGATTGCCGCTGGTAGTTATAAAAGTATTAAAGACAGTTTAGAAGGGCATAACACCATGTAGTACTTTTTTTTTATAAAATGGAGTAAGGAAGTTTGTAAAAAGTAATGCCACTATTTGCTGCATTTTAGCAATAGAATTTTCTCCAAATACTTAAGGCCATGTCTGACCAGTTCTTATTCTTTACTGTCACCTTATTTATAAATGTACTTAGAACACGTTATAAATACCAACACTCATAATGAGGACTAAGGGCATTTAAGGATTCGTTCACAAAAAAGAACAAGAACAATTTTTATAAATCTCCCCCCCTGTCTCTGTGTGTATCTCTGTCTTTTATTCTGCTAGTATTTCTCTGTCTCTATGGGGATATTTATAAAAGTGGAGTAGAGAGAGAAATGTCTGTAATCTGTGCTAAAACTGAAGTTCATATTAGATGAGAGTTGCCAGTTACATCATAAGATCAATGGTAATTTCACCTGCAAATCATCCAATGTAATATATCTCATCATGTGTGCAAAATGCCCAACAGCTCTTTATGTGGGGGAAACGAGACAGCCATTACATAGGAGGTTTAATTCCCATAGATCCAGCATTAACAACAAAAAGACAGAGACACCAGTGGGAGCACATTTTTGCCAAAGTGGACACAGTGTCAGGGACATTAGACTGACTGTACTGATGGGACAATTTTGCACTCAGAGGGACAGAAAATTATGGGAGGTAAAATTAATGCTACAATTTGATTCTTTGACTTATGGGCTGAATAGAGATAGAGAGTTTCTATCACATTACCACATTGTGAATTAACATTTATGACAGTCCCTCTGGGATCATAAATACCTGGACTCCTCAGAGGAAGAATGCAATTTAAATCACATCCTCTACCACTGACTGATCAAAGAATCAGTATCTGGACTAACGCTCTTATTTGATTTCCATTTGAGAGGTAAAATAATGATTACAAAGCTAGTCGCCACCTGCATAAGTATTTCAGGGCGACTTTAGTGGAGGTGGTAGTTCCGCTTTAATCTTCATAGTATTGGGCCATGGAAAGCGTTATTTCAATACTGTCAGAGTTGTAGTTCAAGTGTAATTGAATGATAAAGTATCCCCCTCCCACTCTTTTTACTGATATAACACTGCTCACCTCAGAGCAGCAAGACCGTCCGGATGCATCTCAGTGAGCATAAGGAAAAATGTGTAAAACCTGTCAAGGGGGGGCAGGGTTTTCCTTATGCTCCCTTTCTGCGATCTGTCTGGTCAAGAGACCAGATTCCACATTTGGGAGGAGGCGGCTTACACTAGGTAAAAGGGGCGGGAGGGGAGATACTTTATAATAAAATTACTCTTGAACTACAACACCTACAGTACTGAAATAACACCGTCCATCGCCCAAATACTATGAAGATTAATCGGAGCTGCTTTTTTGTGAAACATTACTATCACTGTCATCCTATATAATAATTTGCTAAGTTGTGTGTAACACCCGACATGCGCAGTAGACACTGCTGCGCGAGCGGCAGTCATGCGCAGTACAGACTGCCCGCGCCGCGGCTGATACAGAGCTGGGCGCTCCGAAGGAACGTCCAGCTCTGTATCAGCAGTGGCGCGGGCAGTCTCTGCCGCGCATGACTGCCCTGCGACCGGCTGCCACAGGCACTGTGGCCCGTGTAACGGGCTGTTCAACTAGTTCTAAAATAAAATCACTGTACTATGAGATGTATTGTTACAGCACACATTTATCTTTAATTCATAGTCGAACATTAGTTTGTTTTTCAAGCTATGGACTTCAGGACAATTCTATTTAACCCTTTGAGTGCCAGAGGAGTATGCAACGCATTGCAAAGCAATGCGTTGCGTACCCCTCTGGCTCTCAAAGGGTTAAAAATAACAAATAGGAGTTATCTGACAAGGTAAATAATGTAAAATGTAAGTAGATGTCACATAGATCATGACTAAATATTTATGTTTGTTTTTTAATAGTATAAAATGTAACATTTGCCTACAGAAGGATGATAGAAATTTGTTTATATGTCTACATGTGCACAGTTTTTCATTAAACTGTCATAAATGTCAAATTAATTTTATGTATAAAAATAAATTTTATAGTCAATATGATTAAAAGATCAGAAAAAATGTTTTTCATTATTCCATTGAGTGCTAGAGGAGTTTGCAAGGGTTAATAACAAAACATTGTCTAATTTAAAATATTAATGTATCCACTCACTATTACTTCTGTTTATTTTTATGTGTGTACACACACACACACACACACACACACACACACACACACACGTATTTGTACTTATACATATGCTTATAGTGCTACTGGGTCTACAATAAAATGGCTGGTAAGGCCCAGCTCTGGAGACATTTTCCATAGGGCAGTTCTCTATGTGTTTAAAACCTTGTGGCAATTCCTGAAAGATGTGAAGTGACACATTTATGTCACAGTACCTTATTTACTGTGTCACAACTTCCCAAATACCTTCTGTATGTTAGAATGGTTTTCCCTCCATTTGTCACAGTAAACCAAAGCAAAAATACACAATATCTCCCGGACTGAGCGCTTCTAATACAATAAAATACAATTACCAGAAATATATAGGATATAAAGAATAATATATGAAATATCACTAAATTAGTGGAGTATATAACACTGTCTACAAGCTCCAATAAAACTAGACTGTGACAAGGTAAAATACAATACAAATAGAAAATAATAAATTAGTCCAATGAAATGATAAAAATGGTATGAAAAATGAGGATGAAATGAACGTAGATGGAATGACCAATAAATGGATGAATGAGTTCAATGGATGATGAGATGAATTTGATGGAATTCCCAGTCAGTGCAGCAGAGATCAATGTATAGTGACCTTGTCCACTAGTAGCAAATCTGGATCTGGAAACACTGAAAGACAGCACACATGACAAGAAATAAAACTACTCTAAGAGTAGCAATTTATTGCAATCAAATAAAAATGAAGTAAAATGTATTGCACTCGCAATTGCACTTCTTGGGCTGTATGCATATCAAACGGGTCTCACTCCCTGGATAGCCAGCGAACTGCGTCCTGTTGCTCTCCTGTCAATGTGTCCCATTCACAGGAGAGCAACAGGACGCAGTTCGCTGGCAAACCAGGGAGTGAGACCCGTTTGATATGCATACAGCCCAAGAAGGGCTATTGTGAGTGCAATACACTTTACTTTGTATTTATTTGATTGCAATAAATTGCTACTCTTAGAGTAGTTTTATTTCTTGTCATGTGTGCCGTCTTTCAGTGTTTCCAGATCCAGATTTGTCACAGTAAAATTCATTTTCCTCTTAAATATGTCACTATTTTAAAACTTTGCATACTGAATATTCACAAATAAACTAATTAACAACATTTTTACTATTTTTATAGTATCAAAGTACACATGTATATTAAGAGTCTATAGTGAATAATATATGCATTTCACCCCTGAGATTTCTCACTCACACCTGTCTCTAAATATATTTCTTATTGCTCAGGCACTAGAACAGTCCTATCATCTGTTGCCCCTGATTCCCTAGGTCAAGGGTAGTCGATTGTTGGACCTTCAACTGTTGGATTTGATGGGATTTGTAGTCCTCAACAGCTTGAGGTCTGTCAATTGACTGACTACCCCTTCCCTAGGTGCAGCTCAATGTTTTCAGAGAGAGACAAAGAAAAAGGTGTATCTAATGTTATTATGTTTTAACCTTGTGATATTCTCTTCAGGAATACTCAATGAATGGTATTTAGTAAGGAGCAAATAGCCCAGGGCTGAATTTTCACTCGCCATTGGCTAGTGGCGAGTGAAAATTCAGCCCTGGCGAGTAGAAATTCAGCCCTGGTGGGTATGTTATGGCTTGCAGTGGCGAGTAACTTCTCAGGTCTGGCTAGTAGCAAAGGACTTCACATTTTAAGCCCTGAAATAGCCTATTATCCCACAGTTGAAAAAGTGAGTGCGGAGACTCTCATTCATCTCATCTATGATGGTATTTATGGTTTTATTTTTTGTTTTCGAGAAAGAAGTTACATTTGTTCCATCACACTCATGTCCCCATCTCCTGCCAAAGAGCATTCTAGTCAGTAAGCAGGGAGTCATAGTGAGTGACCACACAGAATTTTACCCATGTCAAAATGTTTTACAGTAATTAGTTAATTGGACATTAGCCTGTGGCTTATTATCACCTCTCAGTAAACTACAGTCAAATGCCTTTACGCAGAAAGCAAAAGATAAGCAATTCTGGAACATACCAACTGCATCATGGGCACAAATAAACATTTCCCAAATTTAAACTGATTTAAATGAGACGTTTAACTCATTGACTACTAGAGAAGTCTTAAACATATTGCCCCATTTAAATCAATGGGTATTCTTATTTCCCCAATATAATATAGTTGCTTTGTTTTAGAATTGTGCTTTTTCTGCCTAACTTTTGCTTTCTACCTATACTATTCTTTCCTGCTACTAAATTAGGATAAAGTCTGGGCAGTGAGAAAGTCGGTCCCAAGAGACAACTATTTGTATATATACACAAGTGTCGGCATTCTGAGGGGTATTTATTAAAGGAAAATTGTAACTTTACTCACAAAACAGAGAACATCTTAGATCAATATATATTGATCTAAGATAGATAAAAAGTTTATTCTATAGGAAAATGTTGTGTGCTCCATCTTGAATGGAGGTACAGCTCACAATAATTAACTTATTGTTCATATTACACCATTGAAGTCAGTTGTTCAATTAATTTCCAACCATGGTTTACAGGCCAAAATTCCCATATTCTATTTAATACATTGTAGATTTCTTTTGGACTGTTAACCATTTAAGAATCAGAGAGGTATGTGCACCCCTCTGGTCCTTAAAGGATTTCTGAGCTTAGAGATGCAAATATTTTGGCATTGCTCTTTAGTAAATCTGAGATCCTGGGGGAGTTGAAAAAATGAAAATATACCAGAATAACATTTTGGAGCCCTCCCCCACAGGCCTGGAGTGGTGGGCCCCTTAACTCCATTGCTGCTAGAGAGGTCTCAGACATATTGTATCACAATGTGTTAAAGACCTCTCTAGCATCCAGAAATTGTTTCACTCAGTTTGGGCTAATGTTAAATAAAGTTTGTTGAATAGATTTATGTTCCTACTAGGTTCCCACGATGCAAAACCGTTATATCTACAGTAGCTTGCCAGATAGTTCCAAACTGAATTTATGATAGTGAGTTTATCCTGGAATGAGGGTGGGGGCTTCCACCAGGGAGCGATCAGCAGCTGCCTAGTTTTCTCCATTGGACTGAAATGGAATAGGATGGAGAGCAAAGCTAAATGAAAACATGGGGAGGAGAAAAATAGATCATATGGAAGTGCATTAAGGAGACAACAGGATAGGTACTTCTCATTTGTCCATAGGAGTTATGTCTCCTTTCCCAAGCTGCCCTCCTATCAAAGAGGCTTAGTGACAGGTGAATGGAAAGAGTTGCATGGCAGCCAAGCCACTCTCCCCACTCATTTTACTGCTGTCACTTGTAATGACAGCTGGAAGATTTTCCATACCTATCACTATCCCTGCACTGTGCACCTAACACAATCCTCTCCTCCTCTTGTATTCTCATCTCACACCTAAAGTTCACTGCTTCCACATACTCTACATGAGAAGGACAGCTGGCATATGGTGATGTATGTACATCTGCCCTATTTTTGTGTACAAGTGTACAATATTTGTGTAGCTTGTTTTAATGTTTGTGTCTTTCTTTAGATCTGTCATACACAAAAGGTATGTTGTAACATTCACAGAAACACACACACACAATTTCCATACATGCCTTAAAATAAGTTAACCCTTTAAGGACCAGAGAAGTGTACAATGAATTGTGAAGCATAGTAACATAGTAACATAGTAATGTAGGTCGAAAAAAGACTTGCGTCCATCTAGTTCAACCTTTTCCTATTCCTGTTTACCATCGTTGATCCAAAAGAAGGCAAAAAACCCCCCCTCAATTAGCAATTTAAAATTCTGCCTTGAATGGGGGCAAAAATTCCTTCTTGATTCCAAATGGCAATCAGATTTCTCCCTGGATCAACAAGCCCCACCTAAATATTCATCCCAATACTAACGTACATAGCCCTCTATGTTATGCTCTTTTAAACACAAGCAATGAGTTGCACAATCCTCTGGTCATTAAAAGGTTAAGATAAAGGATTTTACACTTTCTGTTTTATCGCAGATTGCGCTATAGTATTGTTATTGCACCTAAATAATGCCACAAACATTACTGAAATGGTTAATGGGCAGTAGAGCACAGTTAAAATGTACACACCCACAATGGAAAAAAGAACAAACAAAGCTCAACAACTTAACACCGGAAACACATATAAAAAAGGGAAGTATGTTAATATGCACACTGGCTAACACCCTTTTTAAGTGAAAAGTATGTGTTAAAAACAGTATACTAACATATTACCAAAAAGAACAATATATACTCAGAAATTAGAGTGAGTTAAACAAATTAATTTCTGTTGTGTGTTGCTGCATCCAAAACATCGCCGCTGCTTGTGCATACCCCATGAGCTGGTAGCCTGCTGCCCTCCATCTTTTGTTGTATTATAACTTCCATTATCCTCAGCTGACAAACAGCCACAGGACAAGAACAGCTGGAGGAGGGTCACAATTTGTCCTCCATCGGCATACAAGTACACAGAAAAGTAGCAAACATTTCTCACTATTGGAGTGCTAAAGTATTGACTCCCTCTGATCTGATAAGAGCAGAAAAGTGCAAGAGGTTATTCTAAGCTACTAGAAAACCAATCTTAGTGTGCCCTTGTTATTGTATTAAAAAATAATGAAAACATTAAAGTAGAACTCTAAAAAGAGGTGATTTTGAAAAAAACGTCCAGGATCACTTATATTTATTTATATTAGTAATTTTTAATTGCATACAATTGTTTGTAAGATATTTAGTTGTAATTATTTGTCAGTTTATGCAGCTGAGCTATTGCTTCCTGATAGGAAGTGGCAGTTGGTAATGCTGAGCAGTGTGGAAGACTTGCACTTATTGACTAATAAATAAAGCTAAATATCTTATAAATTATTATTTTAAATTAGTTTTGCATTCCTTTTAACCTGTTTGATTTTTGGACACTACTTTGAGTGTACTGGTAAGAGGGTGTGAGTGTACTTGTAGATAATATACTTCAAAGCAGTACGCAAAGTCAGTCAATTTCCTATAGAACCAATAAAATTCAGTCTTGTATAAAAGAGGTATAGATGCACAGGATAAGTATATAATTTCTCTATAAATCCTTGTTAATGCTTAATATGGAATTAGTATACTTGTTTTTTTATCAAATGCTCTTGATATTGTACCTCACATAATGTTACTTCATAAATTAAAATGTGTAAGTTTGTAAGAATATATTTGAATATGGTTAGAAAACAGTTTTCCTGATAGATTGCAGGGAGTTGTTGTAAATGGAACATTCTCAAGATGGTCTAAAGTTGGAATTGCTTAGGTTTCAGTCCTCGACCAAATGCTTGTTAATGTGTTAATTTATTTCCTTACCCATTGTATTAAAATGAATGTCTCAGTCTTTGCTGATGACACCAGGCTATGAAAGATAATACACATGAAACAATATGTTGTTTTATCTCTGCAGAAAGAGTTGAATAAACTGAATAGACAGATAAATGGGAAATGAAATGTAAAGGTGTGATGCACTTTTTTTTATGTAAACCTACATGTTATAGAGTTGTTCCAGCTCTGTAAAAAATGTTTTTTTTTCAAATGTTTTAACAGTTCAGATTGCCTGTAAGTGAATGGAAGCAGGACTCAGCAGTTTCCATCACATTCTAAGGAGAATTGTTTGTTAGTGAATCACATCTCACACTGAATGCAACAGTATTACTAATTGAAATCTGACCACAAGAGGGCATAGCTAATATAAACAAATAAGAATTTAACCCTCTGGGTGCAATGTGTTGGGAACCCCTCTGGTACTCAGAGGGTTAAGCTCAGAAGCGTAACACAAAATGCAGCCGCTCCCTCAAACTCTAATGAGGGACCCCAATGCCCTGCCCCAGTTATACCCTAGCCCCATTTATGCCCCACCAGAACAAAATTACACACCCATAACAATAAATGAATACAAAGCTTAACCCCTTAATGACCCATGACGTATATGTAGTCACGGTTTGTAGGTCCCTAAAGGACCAAGGACGTACATGTACATAATGGAATTCAGGGCTGCACAACGTTCGGGGAGCCCTGAATTGGACTGCAAAGCAAAAAAAAAAAAGGTCCGTGGTCCTTAAGTGCTGTCCGCGTGGGGGTTAAACACAGTAGTCAATGTGATCTTTTGTCCTAAGTTAACCCCTTAAAGACCAGAAGGATTTATAATGTGCATTACTTTTCAAGGTGTTGTGCACCACTCAGATCCTCAGGAGGTTAATCACGCACAAGGCTATGCACAATGCAAGGGGTTAAGTTATGACAAAAGATAAGATTGACTACCAGGTGGGTTTAATGCTGGCCAGGAATGGGCAATCATAATATCAGTGCTTATTCTTGACTAGTTTTAACACTGAATGCCAGCCAACCCATCACTTATCAATAGATTACATACCCCTCTGACACTCAAAGGGTTAAACCTTGACCTTGTAATCAATGTTATCTTTTGTCACAAGTTAACCCCTTGAAGATGAACTGAGTGCACAATGTGCATTGCTTTGCAGGCACTGTGCACCACTATGATCCTCAAGAGGTTAATTAAGCACGATGCTTGTACACTGTTTGATCCCCCTGGTCTTCTTCCCCTGGCCACTGGTAGCCACATATTTCCCTCAAATACTGAATGACCCCACCTGCCTTGTTTCTCTGCCCACTGGAAGCCACAGATTCCCAACATTCACTGTGTGACCCCCAACAGCCTTGTTCCCCTGCTCACTGGTATCCACAGATTTCCACAATCACTATGTAACCCCTCCAGGTTTGTTTCTGTGTACAGTGGCAGCCAGAGATCCCCACATACACTGTATGACCACACCAGCCCCTTGGCCACTGATAGTTACACTATGTGACCAGGGGCAGATTGTGGTATAATACCAGCCCAGGGGATTTTTTTATTCAACTGGCCCAGTAGCTGGTATTCTAATCTGTATGCCTATAATAAAACCCTTTGAGTGCCACAGGGCTATGTAAAACAATGTCAAAATCTAATTGTGAATAGAAAGAGGCACAGATTCACAATATGGGAGCATAATTATACTATAAAAATTCTTGGTAAGATCGCATATGGATTATGAAGTACAATTTTGAGCAACAGTTCTTAAAAAAGGCATTTCTGTTCTAAAAATAAAATATCTCTGTTGCTTCTGCTGTAGAATTTAAGATAAAATAATCATGCAAAGACTCTTTAACCCAGCAACTTTGTGGCTCTTCTTTGCCTGGCTGCATGTTTTAAAGTGGACCTGCTACCTGCTATTGTGAAGTAACTTTCAAAGTCACCAACATATTGCATTAGCTATGTTTTATTTATTTGTTATTCATATGATATATGATACAAATAACTTTTACTTTTTAGTAATTGAGAATGAGGATCCATGAGACCCCCTCTTTTAATTGTATTAATGTATATATTTGTTTATTTAGTGTTCAAATGTACTCAGCCTGGGGTGGTCCTAGCTTCGTACGAGACAGCACTCAGAAGCTCTTGTAGCAAATATAGTGTTACTTTATTGCATTCTCAAGCCTAACATTTTCGGTCCGCTCAGGGACCTTCCTCAGGGCAAAAAATGTTAGGCTTGAGAATCCCTGAGCGGACCGAGTAGAAATTCAGCCCTGGTGGGTATGTTTTGGCTTGCAGTGGCGAGTAACTTTTCAGGTCTGGCTAGTAGCAAAGGACTTCACATTTTAAGCCCTGTCATCATCATCTTCAGCAGTAGTAAATCCACTGCAAGATGTAGGCCTCCTCAGCAAGCTTTCAACAACTTCGGTCCTGTGCCTTTTGTTGCCACTGTGTACCAACAAATTTGGTAATTTCATCTACCCATCTTGTCTTTGCTCTTCGTCTTGGGTATTTAGTATTGAGTGGAAACCTTCGCATAATTCGTTTGGACCATCTACCATAAGTTCTTGTTGCTCTGGGACCATTTCCATTTCAGGTGCTTTACTCTTTCAGTGATGTCATAGACTTTTGTTTGATGACAAATCTATGAACATGTTTTTGGGTTTCTTTTTTGTTATGTTTAGAATTTGTCACTCCATACTTCTCTGCTTAAAGGGTTAGTAATGTCCAACTTTACAGCTGCCAGCAGGAAACATCAAACTTTGAATGCACTTATCTCTCAAACCATAGCAGTTTGAGAGATACATTTTTTTCATTCACTTCTACTTATTAAGAGCTACACAATGCAAAAAGTTTTAGTTGGCCATTACTAACCCTTTAACCTTAAGTTTTTGTATGGCTTTGCCATTCAGTGTCCATTCACAGCCATAAATAAGGACAGGGAGGACACAATGGTCAAAAACCTTTAGCTTTAGGCAGAGTGGTAATTTGTCTTAACGAGATAGTAGTGCTTCACAAAAAAGCAGCTCCAATTAATATTCATAGTATTGTAGCCATTATTTCAATACTGTCAGAGTCGTAGTTCAAGAGTAATTGAATGATAAAGTATCCCCCTCCCCTTTTACCTAGTGTAAGCCACCTCCCCTCATATATGGAATCTGGTCACTTGACCAGACAGATCACAGCAAGGACAATCCTCTTACTAGCATAAGGAAAACCCTGCCCCCCTCAAAAGTTTTTTTGGATTTTTCCTTATGCTCACGGAAGATTGTCCCTCTCTGAGATCTGGACAGTCTTGCTCTGAGGTGAGCAGTGTTACATCAGTAAAAGGGGTGAGAGGGGGATACTTTATCATTCAATTACTCTTGAACCACAACTCTGACAGTATTGAAATAGCATTCTCCCTGGCCCAAATACTATGAAGATTAATTGGAGCTGTTTTTATTGTGAAACATTACTATCCCTTTAAAGACAGTACTACTATGTTTTCCAAATGCTTGCCATCCGAATTTTATTTGTTGCTCAGTTTCCATCATGGTGTTTCCATCTGTTGACATTTACTGTCCAAGGTAAACATACTTGATCACTTCTTCTAGCTCTTGTCCATCTTCAGTGATTTTCCTTGGTATGGTAAATTTGTTAAACATGACTTTTGTTGATATTCATCTTCAGACAACAATTTTTGCTTTCCTGTTGCAGTTCCTCGATGCGACTACTGGCAAAGAGTATGCGTAAGGTTCGACTTTTGAGGTATTTTGGGTTTTTGCTCTTTCCTTACCTTTTTCCCTCATCCTCTCTGCTCCTATTGGAGCGCTAGGGTTTTTAGCTCAGCCAGGCCTTTACGTCAGTGCTCGATTATTCCTGCTGTCTCCATTACTTCGATTCCTGTTTGTACGACTACCTGTTGCCGACTCTGCTTGTCCGACTTCGAATCCTGTTTGCACGACTACCCGTTGCCGACTCTGCTTTATCCGACTACGAATCTGGTTTGTTTGACTACCTGTTGCCGACTCTGTTTGTCCGACTTCTAACCCAGTTTGTACGACTACCTGTTGCCGACTCTGCTGTTCCTTGACTACTTGTTTGCTTACCCTCCGGTATCCTTGTTTGCTCTTGGTGACTTCTGGCTTGTTTGTCTCGACTGGCCCTGAGCCTCAGCTGTTTCCATATGACTATGCTTGGAGAGACTATCCTGTCTTCAGTGTCCGCATTCTCAGATGCTACCCAGCTGGTCCCTGCTTCTGTCTTGGTTAGTGTTTGGCCTCTGTTCTTTCCTGCAGTGGGTATTGGTGCTGTGCTGTCCTTGGATATTCCTAGGAGTCCCAGTGTTCTCCCGGTTGCTACGGCCTAGCTTCTAGTCCCTCTTTGGGGCTGGCTATTCCCCCGTGGTGATTTGGGACACTTGGTGTTTGTCTAGCTCATCCTACTATCAGACAGGCAGTCTTTTTAGGAGACTGTTCTGGCTTTTTGTGGGGTGGTCTCCTCCAGGTATATCTAGAGTCTGGGTATATGTTTACTTTGCTCCGTATGTTTTCCAGTTACATATACTTCCCTTTGGCTCTGTGTACTTACCTCTCTTTTAGGATTGTGGCCAAGTTGGCAGGGTGGCATAACGGTTCCATTCCACTAGTGAGGGGAGCTTTGGGGACACCTCTCTTGTCTGTCCGTTCCGGGTTGCTTTCTCTGTGGGTAGGCTTCTGGCCAGGTGCTTTAGGTCCCTGATTGAGCGATCCTTTACTGTTATCTCCGCGGTCCTACTCTTCCAGTATTGGATCACTGGGTAATCCGTCGCAGGAGCCTTAGAACCCTAGGGTCCCAACCTTTGCGGGGCCTTGTCTGTCCTTCCTCTGCTTTGGGATCCACCGATGTGGACCCTGTTTAGGTCTTTCTTACAGTTACCCTTAATCCCATCCAGGCCAGGGTCTCGGCTCAACTGAGATTGGGCATCTGGCTTCGTGGCCAGCACCTTTAGTCCAGTTTTGGCTGCAGCAAGGGATAAGGGTTTTAGCTGCCTACGCTCCCTAGCACCGAACCCTAGCATTGATCCCCAGCTTCTAGACCTGAACTCGATTCATGGACTGTTACAGTATGATATTGTCTTCAAAACATAAGGGACGTAGGTAGTCTTAACTGATCTTATGTCATTTTTTTCCAAATTTAGTGAGTAAAAATGTTTTGGGGAAATTTTGTCTCCTTGTCAGACCCCTTTTTCTATGTTGTTCTGGACTTAAGCATGGTTAACCGGTATTGATGGAGTTGCATTTTCATATATTGATTGGAGAATATTGGTGTAAGCTCTGTATATTCCTTGGTTGATCAGGGGAACGATTATTGCTTGCTTTTTCATAGTCAATGAAGGCTATACATATTGGAAGGTAGTATTCATTATGGAGTTCTATAACATGTTGCAATATCTGGATATGGTCCATTGTACTAAAACTACTGTTCTTTAGGTTGTACAGCATTAAGTATTGTGTCCATTCTTTTTGATAGTACCTTTGTGAAAACTTTGCAGACCACTGGCCATAGGCTTATTGTTCGGTAGCTTTTTAGATCCACCTTATCACCTTTTTGTGCAGTAGGAGTTCTGCATTTCTCCATGTTTCAGGCACCTTGCAGAGTAGTAAGCATTTTGAAAACAGTTTAGCCAGGTCTATGAATAAGGGTTGACATCTGAATTTCAACATTTCAATAGTAACCTCACAAGATCCAGCTGCTTTTACTTTTTCATTGATTTTATTGCAGCTTCTACTTCTACTAAAACGTCTGGCACAGCTTCAGCCTCTGGCACTGCATTCAGTTGTTGTCCTTCAGCCTTATAAAAATGTGAATAAAATTATTCTACTTGTTCTAGTATTTGTTGTTGAGTTTTTGCTGTTGTACAAACTTCAAGCTTTAATGCAAGCATTTGGTTCCTATGTATCTCCATCTTTTGTTGACTTCATCATTTTCTTTATTTCTTTCTTTCTTGCAGTGAATTTTTATTTTTTTCTCTCACTAAATGATGGTCACTTTCAACATTAAACGGATTTAAGACTGAGCAGTCAGTGAATATAGTTTAATTATTTACAAATAAAGAAATATATTCTCTTTTCCCAGTTCCATGTGGTCTGATCAATTTTACACCATAATTTTTTAGTGGTAATTGTTCTTTTATAGGCTTGTAATAAATTATCATAATTTTCTTCAACTTCATTATCACCACTATGGCTATGTAGGGGCATAAACTTGAATGATTTGAAGAATATAGCAACTGTTTAGTTTGATAGAACAGGGAGCAATACTTTCAGATATAATTTCTACTTTTACAACTGAGTCTGAGTCAAGAATCCGATTCCTCCATTTCTTTTATGATTGGTTCCTTTATATTATAGCTAGTGTCCATCTTCTAATTTGATTAAATCTTTTTCTTTTTTTACATAAGCCGATAATGTCCCAACTGATGTTATTTAGTTCTTCTGTGAATTCCTCTACGCCTGGAACTGTACTCATAGATCGAATGTTAAGTGTTCCAATTTCTAAAGTATTTCACTGTTTATCCCTGCTTTTTTACTAGGCCCCATTCCCTTTGTTGCAGTGAAGCCAGCAGCTCTTGATTACTTTATTTTCAGGACACATACAGTACAGTGCTGCTGTAACCCACACAAAAACTAAAAGACTTATTATAAATACTCACAGTTCCAAATATAGAGCTGTTGTAAAACTTATAGTGCACCATCACAATTTAAATAGGACACTGTTGAGGAAAAACACAAGGAAAGAATATGCAGGAGACCCCAAAATATTTGTACACCTCGCATGAAATATAAAATAATTTGAGATCATTTCACAAAATAGGTTTGATACTCTACTTCACAATAAATAAACTGATTAAAACAGTTACGCATATTAATGCAAAAATATATAATTGCATTTAAATATAAAATAAAATGTGATATATAATAGTAATCAGTGCAATCAAAGCATTAGTGGATACAGTGTGACACAGTAATATATCTCACAGTTGGTGTGAGGAGGTAAGAAGTTGAATCAGTTGAGGACAGACAGATATGAGAGTTTGAGATTGTTTGGTTAATGACAACAAAATTCCCAAGTGTTGCAAAGTTGCAAGTTCTGTCCATGTATGTTTTTGTTTATTGAGTGAACCTAGACAGCCTGTTTATTAATTCCTTGGTTTCTGTATTGCATTTTACTAGGAGTTTATCAGCAGCCATCTTGGTTTTAGAGAAAAAGAAGAAAGACCAGACCAGACCATGGAAATATAGTTCTACAGGTCAGTAGATTTAAAGTCCATGTAGTAATACAGTAAAACACATGCTGTAACTGATTTTATATGCTGGGCCTGTCTATCACCTATGCAATAAGTTATCTAAATCTCACATTTTCACAGCTGGCATCAAAGAGAAAGAACCTTTTTTAATGTTGCTTATTAACATAAAGAGGAAATCACTACAGCATTACTTTTCCTAATTAGGGATGGGTGATATTTTTCAACTCAAACCAAAATCAATGAAAAATGGCACTTCCCTTTTGGTGAATAATTTTCCACGAAAAGTGCTGTTTCCCCGCTTTTTTCACCTAGTTCATTGCATCGAAGTCAATGGGAAGAAGCATTTTACTCCATCACATGAAAATTCTCTCTACTTTCCTGCAGGCATATAGAAGTATGTCAGGCTCTCACCGCATGCGATTCTGTGGTTTGTGAGAGGAGAAAGCAGCATGTTTTTGAGCTAGAGAACATAGGCAAATTACAGGGAACTGAAGCTTGGTTTAGGGAGTCTTTTAGATAGGACATTTGTTCTCAGTGTTAGGGGAGTCTGAGGGCATTCTGGGGGAGAAGAAGGGAGGAAGGAGGTTGACCGAAAATACCCCAACATGTGACTGACTGGCAAGATACAGGAAGCTGGGGTCCAGTTTGCTTGCTGATCTTGCTGTTATTGTCTCTGTGCTGGGGAAGTCTGGGGATAGAAGTTTTGATATTGTTTTTTTGTTACAACTTAAAAAAATAATAATAAATAAAAATAAACAAATAAAAAATAAATAAACAAATAAATATATTAGGTGACATACAGCTGACTGGGAGCCTGATGTGAACTTGATCTGTGTGACTCATGCAGGTTTAATAGACAGCATATGACATTGAGAATTTTGTTTAGGGCTAAGGCAAGACATCAGCTGTGTACTGTAGAGAATAAAAACATACACAGTAGTTGAGTAATGTCCAGCAAACACACAAGGGACAGGGAGTGAGGGAAAGGTGGAGCAGTGCAGGAATATGGGAGTAAAGTGGTAGTTCAAAAACTGAAGCTATGGTTGCCGCAGAGTGTGCAATAAATGATGTTGATCCCTCTCCTCCCAGGGAGGATGCAGTTTGTTAATGTACCACCAAAAGTTCCGCCACCACCTGGGTCAGTACAAAAAAAAATATAAGAACAATGAAGACAACAAGTTGTATTCTAGTACTGATGATGGAAATTGCATAATGGAGGAAGGTGTAGCAGCTGAACCAACTGCTACATCTGACAGCGAGACAATCAAGCACCAAAACACCTGTCTTCAACTTAGTAGCAAACTTTCTGAAAGTATAAGTAAAAAGACATTGTTTGACACCTCTAAAAGCTTAGAGGAATATAAGGGTAGTGGGAAAGAAGCGATGGGCGATGCTGATGCTGAGGATGACCTAATGATGACTAATGATACAGATCTAGAATATATCCCTCTGGCATCCTCCTCTTCTTCAGATACAGATGAAATTGAGAGAGATAGAGATGAAAGTTAGCAGATGAAGCTCAATCTTCCACCACTGAAAAGGATCACTGTACCTCTCTATTAACTGTTTGAGAAAACCACTGAAATCTCTGACCCTGGATAACCAAAGATGGCAATAAAATACACAGTATTTCTGCCAGTCATCATCAGCGTCATTGCCGCCTTCAAGTCCAAGTCTTACTCAGCCACACACACTTCTGTTGAGTAACCAGCAGCTACACAGGTTATTAACATCCACAACTTTAGCCATGATGAGTGTATCTGTTGCTGCTGGTTGTTCTGTACCTTTGACACCTAGTAGTAGCAGCAGTAGAATTGCAACAAAATCTAGTCCCAGTAGGAGAAGCACCACCTCAGGAACCTGTCAGTCCTTGAAGTCCACAGTATGGAGATACTTCACTCAGGATCCAAAAACTATTACAAACAAAGCTAGGAAAAGTGCCAGTCCCCCAACACCACTACCATACACATCTGCCACATTCTAGGCTGTACTTTATTTTTTCTCTTTATCTTGACATCATCATGAATTGTGCCAGTGTCACTTAAGCAGGAACACATTTTTCAAGGCATATGTTGCTCTAGGTCTCACAATTTTGACTTCCAGCTACTTATTTCACCAGTGCAGCTCTCAGAAGATGTAATATTGTGGAGGGAAATGTTGCAACATAGGAAACATAATCAAAAAATTTGTTGGAACTGGCGAAAAGGAGGACAGTTTTGCATAGGCGAAAAAGGAGAAAACCTTTGTGTATAAAGCGAAAATAATAATGGAAGATTTCAACTATCCTGAAATTAGAAACCCGATAGCAAGGGTTTAATGAAAATATTCAATTTTAAAAATGCTAATTTTACAAAGATAAAAGCAGTATTAAAAGATATTCAGTGGGATGTAATCTTCAAAATGCACAAGAATCATTGCATTTGTTTAAAATGCTCTTAGACAAATATACACGTCAATATATACCATTGGGAAATAAGCACAGGGGCCTCGATACTATTACCACAGCTAAAAAAAAAAGGTGCAGTGTTTTTTTAAGTCAGGTTTTAGTATCCTATCCTAGCACAGATTTATTGTCTGTTCTATGTTTAGTATCCTATTACCCGAGTTGTGAAAACAAAATAAGTTGTAATTATGCGCACTGCCAGTCAAAAAAAAAAGCCCATAGGAAACAACTAAAAACAACGCGTAAGTAGCATTCTATAACCTACGTTCAGTATTACTGTGTATTTTGTGGTTACATTTTCTGTTGGTAATCCTGCGCCTCAGAGTTGAGGCACAGAAGCCACAATGGTTTCAAAACCATCATTGTTCGAACAAAAGCAGTGCAGAATACAGTATACATCATAAAAATCCGACATAGAGTGCCCCCCTTTGACATATTTACCACCCTAATAGTGCTTTCTTTCTCCATTTTAATTTGACAAATATTGCCCCCCTTTGACAAATTTACCCCCCTTTGAAATTCAGCTTATAATACTCGCATGACCTTCTTTCTCCATTTTATCTATTTTAACTTGACAAATATTGACCCATTCGACATTGTTTATTCCAATTTAATTCAACACACCCTCTTTGTATATGTATTACATATTTAACCCTATGATTACCAGTGGGGTAGCAACGCATTGCAATGTGTTTGCTACCCCACTTGGTACTAAAAAGGGTTAATAGGCAAGGTATGCGGTTGCATACTTTGCCTGTATATGTGTAATAAATGTAATTTTTTTATATTTAATTTTATTTAAAAAAAAAAAAATAGTTCAGACCTCAAGGGGGGTCATCGGGACCCCTCCTGATACCCCCCTAGCATTGATCACCTATCCAATAGGATAGGTGATCAATGAAGGCGACAATTGCTGGCATTTTCACATAAGCCCATATAACATATGTGTAACATATGTTATTTGGGCTTTCTTATTATGTTTATTCTTACATTTATTATAACATAGGTTATATGTTAAAACATAGGTTATATGCTCTTTATTAAAGAAAAGCTGGCACTTGTCGACCCACGGATCACTTATCCTACTGGATAGGTGATCCATGCTAGGGGGGTGTCAGGAGGGGTCCTGATGCCCCCCCCTCAAGGTCTGAACTATTTATTTATAATAAATGTAAAAAGAAACATAATAAGAAAGCCCATATAACATATGTTATATGGGCTTTATTGAAAATGCCGGCAATTGTCGCCCCATGGATCACATATCCAGAAGTATAGGTGATCTATGCTAGAGGGAGTCAGGAGGGGTCCTGATGCTCCCCTCGAGGTCTGAATCATATATTTTAAATAAATGTAACAATAAAAATAATAAGAAAGCCCATATAACATATGTGTAACATATGTTATATGGGCTTTATTGAAAATGCCAGCAATTGTCACCTGCATTGATCACCTATCCTTCTGGATAGGTGATCAATGCTCGGTGGGTGTCAGGAGGGGTCCTGATGCCTCCCTTGAGGTCTGGACTGGAAGAAGTGCAGAGACGTGCAACAGAAACTGATAGAGGGATTGAAGGATCTGAGTTATAAAGAGAGACTAGCCAAATTGGGTTTCTTTATATTAGAAAAGAGGCATCTAAAGAGTGATATGATTACCATTTACAAATATATTCAAGGTCAATACAAAGACGCACCAATTCATTATTTACTCAAAGAGCTGAGCTAAGATAGAGAGGTCATCCATTAAGACCAGAGGAAAGGAGCTTTTGACTAAAACAAAGGCAGTTGTTTCTTACAGTAAGGGCAGTAAAGCTACGAAATTCTTTGCCTCTGGATGCTGTGCTTGCAGATCCTGTATCTGCTTTCAAAAAAGTAATGGATACCTATCCAGCACAGAACAATACTGAGAATTATGACAAATGGCTTTAATGCAGATAGGATGTTGATCCAGGGAGCTATCTGACTGCCATTTGAAGTGAGGAAGGATTTTTTTTACCCACTTGGAACTTAATTAGAAATGGCTTCAATGTTTTTTTCTTTCCTTCCTCTAGATCAGCAGGGGTAATTTGGCATGGGTTGGACTTGATGGACCCATGTCTTTTTTCAGCCTCATCAACTATGTTACTATGTTACTCCTGTGCAGTGTACAGGGAAGCATTTTGGGCTTGCTCACATTAATGTTTTAGCAATGGTGTATGTGTACTTCAATATACACTGCAACTTTAAGTGTAAATTCTCCGAAGTGCAGATGGAGGATTTTTTAGCCAACTTAGAAGTGCACTAAATTAGATTGACTCACAGTTTCATATAATCTTTTTATCTGTATGCAGAAAGAAAAAGGATGAGCATTGTGTAGTAAACCATCTGCATAGTAAAGGGATAGTAATACTTAAAATGTAAAGAAAAATACGTTGTATGGTTTATCCTCCTGAAAGGTGTTTCATTCAAAGTTATTATAGCTCAAACTTGAATTTTGTGTGCTGCCCATAGAATGGTGTAGCAACAGCACCATTGTACCATTCCAGGCCCCTGAGATAAAAAAAAAAATCAAGCTTGTGCTGTAATAACGTTGAATAAACCACCTTTCAGCAGTAGGAGTACCCTTATTTACTCAGGGGGATAAGAACTATAACATATTTGTTTTACTTTTTAATTATTACTATCCCTTTATGTGGCACCTAGAAATAAATAGTGATTTAAATGGAAATGTTATAACCTTGAATGGTAGAGTAGTCTCTAATGAATTCTGAAGCAATGCTTTGGAGACCTCTTCAGCATTTAAGGGGTTATAAAACCAAATGAAATCAATTTCAAAATTGTGAACTTGAATTTGTCCCTCATGGTACAACTGGTTTGCTCCAGAGCAAACATACAAAGAGAAGTGGCCCAGGGTGGTGACTAATGCTCTAAGAGCAGTTCTGTTATATGGATCAACTAAAGTTGTTCTGAGCTTGTTGTTTCAATAATTATTAGCTATGCGCCATTCTTTGTTTAATAGAGGATTAACCATGTAGAGCAGCACATTAACTGCATAAGCCTGGACTCTGGCACACAGTAGCATGCATCTGTTTGCTGTGACATGTAATGAAGTGAAAATGTGTTGAAGTGGCTTTGTATTTGTGTGACCATATTTGTTCCATTAAATGTGTGTATTTCTAATTAAGGTGAGATATGTAAGGGACAAAGATGAAGTAAAGCAGTCTGTATCAAAATGCACAATAATATTGGCATGTATTGGGATAATTAGCTACAAACAAACAGGAAACTCAGCATTCGAAAGCTACTTGCTACAAAAATACCAGGAGGAGAATTCACTAAGCGGTGATAAAGAGGTGATAAAGTAGAGATGACTTCTCTAGTTTATGACTTCTCCAAGTCCTACATTATTCTATGCAGCCTATGCACTAAGATTTCTTCAACTTTAGATATCTTAGTAACATAGTAACATAGTACATTAGGTTGAATAAAGACACAAGTCCATCAAGTTCAACCTTCCCCTCATACCCCAGTAACTGAGAATTTTTATAGTTTTCCTGCTACCAATTAAATTAGTCTTTATCAGACCTTCCTGATCAGCCTACTGATAAACAGTATAACTCTGTATGTTCCCTTTTGAAAGAAATATATCTAATCTTCTCTTAAATGTATCCATTGCATCTGCCATAACCACCTCCCTGGGCAATGAATTCCACAATTTAATGGACCTTACCGTAAAAAAACCCTTCCTCTGCTGAAGTTTAAACCTCCTTTCCTCTAATCTCAAGGGGTGTCCCCTGGTTATCTGATCAGGCCTTGGAATAAATAGCTCACCGCAGAGATCCTTGTATTGACCTCTCATATACTTGTACAATGTGATAAGGTCTCCTCTTAGTCATCTTTTCTCTAGAAAAGTGAATATGCTCTATATAATAACATAGGTAGAGAAGTGATAAACTGGAGAAGTCATCTCCACTTTATCACCTCTTTGTCACCACTTAATGAATCTCCCCCCAGGTGGTTTAACAAAAAGCACAATTATCTCCATTATATATATATGTGCCCAGCTCTTTGAATAAAGAGTTGCCTAAAGGTGTTCTTTGTATTGTCCTTCAAGATGTATGTGTAATTAGCTTTCCCTTTAAACACCTGTTTTCTAATATAAATAAACCCAGTTTGGCAAGTATCTTTATAACTGAAATCCAGTTATTAGTTTTGTTGCACATTTTTATATTTTTTTCCTATTTCAGTAATATCTTGTTTAGATCTGGTGCCCAAAACAGTACGCCATATACTGTATGATGTCTAACCAGTGATTTATAAAGAGGTACAATTACTTTCCCATCCAATGATCTAAAAGCTCTTTTAGATATCATTGTATTCTATTGTTTCTTGTAGGAGATGGGTTGCACTGTATACTGCTGTTTAATTTTTAGTATTCCAGTACTTCCAAATGCGTCACTAACAAGGACTACTCAACAAGTTTCTAGTTTAGTGTATTTATGGAACCCAAGGTCACAGCCTATCTTAACCTCATCTGCCATATATTGCACCTCATCTGCCTCTTATCTTGCCATTTACTCAGTTTATCCAAATCTGTCAGCAGCAAACGCTTTCTGCAATGAAAAGATATTCTGCTCTGTGTGTATTTACTTCCATAGTTTAGTGTTATCAGAAAAGATTAAGAAACTCCTTTCAATACACTTTTCAAGATCTTTAATAAACAAATTAAAAATAATCAAGTCCAGGACTGAACTCTATAGCACGCCACTTACAGCTTTAGACCAAACTGAAAAAGTTACATTGATGATTTAACGAGTTTTCTATTCATGCACATATATCTTCTCCAAAGCCAATCCCTTTCATAGTAACCTCTTGTTAGGCACAGTATTATTATTTTTGCAATATTCTTGAATACTACATCCACTGCTATACTCTTTTCCAAGTTATCACATATCATTCCATAGAATGCAAGTAAAATTGCTGCACATCATCTATCCTTCATAGATCCTTCCTGATTCATAATAGTGATATTGTTGATTATCACATAATCATGAATATTTTCCAGCTGTAAACCTTTTAATATCTTACCCACAATGGATGTGAAACTTACAGGTTGATAATTTCCATGTTTATAATTTGCCTTCTTTTAAAGGGGAACTACCACCCCGCAATAACTTAACCTGAAATCAGTCTTCATCTGGCGACTAGCTGCTTAGTAGCGCTAGTCGCCAGAAATATTACCCGGTTCCAAAGATTTTTGCGTTTTTACGATGGTCACAGGAACAGGAAGCACGGACATCTCGTTACAGTGACGTCCGTGCGCCTGCGCTGTCAGTCCCTTTTGGAGCCGGCCATGCCCTCAGTGGCCACTAACAGGCCAGGACTTAGGAATTTCCCTGCTATAACACAAGTGTGTTGATCTGAGGCTCAGTCATATTGATTAACTCACCTGTGCTCTTAAAAGGAAATTCTCAAATTCTGGCCTGTTAGTAACCACTGAGGGCACGGGGTGAGAACCACTGTGCTAGAGCATTTGTATGTGCAGAACAAGACCATTAATGAATATACAATGCTTAAATTGAATGATTTGAGGGGGGCTTCTTTGTCAACTGGCCAATGGCAGCTAATGTGTCACTTTTGTGAGCTGTTGAACACTTTTGAGGAACCTACCTTGCTGGTTAGTCATGCCAATGCAGGAATCAGTTAGGCACTTCCATTAATATATTTGCTACAGATAAAATTAAAAGAATGGCCAATGATTCTTACAGTAATGACAACTCAGATGTGAAACAGCTGATGAATGATATGTTAGCATGCTTTAAGCAGGATCCTTGCATAGTCTCCATTAAAAGTAATGAGGAATACATTCTTTCTACATTGCTGGACCTCCATTTTAAACATAACATTTCTGAATATGTGCCAAGGAGTGATCAGATGCACTTGTAGAAGGATTTTGTGAAATCATATAAAGAAATACCTTTATAATGAATGGAAAATTGTGTTCTGGAGGATGGAAGATAAACATTTTGGCAAAACTAGTAGAAAACAGATTGAAAAGGAAGTAAGCATTTATTGTATACCCTCAGCAGCAGCAATTACAACATTTTAACATTTTACAGAATACCTCATGAGTGTGCCTCAGGAGCAGCAGTCTAACATTTGTGAGGTGGTTGAGGTAGCACTGGCACATATGTGTGGAACTTGCTTCCAGAATATGGGTTGGTAAATGATATGCATGAACACCATCTATCTCAAAGAGAAGGTTAAAGCATACTTGCAGGATAACTATGATCTAGGCCAAAACAATGACCCAAAACAGTATGTTTGACCAGCAATAAAGTATACTGCTGTGTAAGTCCTTAGTTGACCACGAGCAAGTACTCAGTCAGAGCAGGTGGTGTTATCATGAATGGCTGTAGGACATGTCCAGTAACAGAGCTGGTACACTTAAATTTTTGAAAATGAACCAGTATCTAATATGATATATATATGTAACTGAAAAGACAAGTGACGGAAGCATATTGGACATCTAGTAACAGAAGCAGTGAGGAGGAGAAGGGGTTTGCACAGTTGCACTATATACAAACAAGGAGTGCTGGTACTGGGACGGCAGTTTACCTACTTATATGTCTATCAAATTAAATTACAACTTAATTTGTGATATAACAGTATCCTATGTAATAATTTCCTAGGATGTTTGTCACGATGCAGTCATGCACAGTAGAGACTGCCTGCATTCGGGCAGTCTCTACTGCGCATGATTGCATCGAGTAAGTGAGACAACGTAAGACTGCATCTCATGGACCAGTGAGGTAGCGGCCTCTTAACCCTTTGAGTGCCAGAGGGGTATGCAATGCATTGCAAAGCAATGTGTTGCGTACCCCTCTGGCACTCAAAGAGTTGACATTCCCCGGACCTTGGCCCGTGTACACGGGTTTTTACGCTAGTTATCAATATAAAATGGAATGCATAAATCAATCATATTATAAAATGTTCATATATTAATCGTATAAGATAATTATTAATAATCAAAACTAGTCTATAAAAAGGCCATAAAAGCAACAAAATATTAAATAATTAGATAAAAGTCACCTTATAAACCTTTAGATGAAGTTCCCAAGGAATGTTATATTATCCAGTGAGCAAGATGAAGATAATGTTGGAGATGATCAAATGGAATGAAAGGTGATGAGATGGGTAACATCAAATACGAACTCTGTAGTGAGTGTTCAGATCTCTAAAATATTGTGCCACTAGTAGTTAAGCACTTGTAAAATAATAAAAGTCGCAAGACAAGAGAGAAACCCTCTAAATGTACTAATTTACTATAGATATCACAAACAATAACATGAACACAATGCACTCACATGACCCTTTTCTTGTGCTTTATGCATCTCAATTTCCTTGTCTCCTTTCGCTGCAATGCTTGTCCTTCTCAATCCATTCAGACCCTCTTGTGCCACGACAGGTGTTCTTCTTTTGCTTACCTCATAAATTTCCCCAGTCACAGCTGTAGCAAACTGTCCTGCCAATTTTGACATCCTCAGATCTCTTTAGATCACTAGTGGATACTAGTGGAGTGATTCTCATAGAGTTTGTGGACTACAGACTGGCACCTGGATGAGTGCACAGATGTTATTGATACCCAGCAGTGGCATTAGAACAAGTGCATAGCTTATTCAGATACTCAGCACATATTGTGGATCCCCCCCACACTTTTTCAAGGTCAAATTAAAAAAACACCCCTTCAACTGATACCTAAAAACCATCTGTCCTTGGACCCACCAATCAGGTGTGAGCAAAATTAATCAACCATTATAAATGCAGTATATATTAACCTTAATCATTCCACTGGGCCTTGGTGAAAGATTACTCTTAAATACATGTCTTCAAAAAAAACATGAAGACAAGCAATAATAATAATTAAAAAATACTAAATAAAATATAATATTATGAAGATATATAAAGTTTAATGAATAACAAGTGGATAGATGCTAACATCAAAAGACAATAATTTACACAGTTGCCACCTTCTGTGACAGTTGGAGTAGTGCTATGAACATTCAATAATGACTGAGAAAATAATAATGCAAAGTGAAATTGGATATTGCATATAATTTGCCTGCCATTCTTTCTATTAATCCTTATGATCATATATTTGCCACCAACATCCTCATCCACCATGTTAAATGCAACATTATATGTTTTAATTATCTTCATGTTATGGAATGATTTTGAGTAAAATGTAAGGTCATCACCAGTTTGTTTATGAATATATTGTAAAATTACACTATCAACAGTAATAGTGGATTTTGAGTCAGAATACACAAACGTCATAAATAGTACTAGTTAGTATTCATGCACACACATTCAATCTTCAACAATGTACAACTTTATTTTGGAGGGGGGAGATTGAGATCTTTATATTTTCACTTTATTATTTTAGCATAATAATTTCCCTTGTTTATTTCCATTTTAGAATTATACTATCAAAAGTAATAGTGTTATATATATGGTGAATCAGATAGTAATACAGACTAGTCATACTCATGTAACATACACAGTGGACAGGTATGCCTTTCCAAAGATTATTAACAGACCTGCTACAGTAGCATGGTGGAAGCAGGACAGGTGTACAGGAGGCATACTTTAGAGCAGTAACTTACTAGGTAAGCACATATATTTTTTTGTAAACCAAGCCCCTGTTTAAAAATATAACTTCAAAAAGAAAATGGTTAGCCAGCAGTCTTTAAATACACACACAGTGTGGAATATCTGAAGACATACCTCTATGTAATCTCATCTACAGATTTCCTGTCTGCTGGTGGCAGATTAGTCAGTGGCAGTGCAGAGAAGGAGGACACTGAGAGCACCAGGAGGAACAAATAGGATATTAGTAGTAGCCTGGCCTCAGATGCTACCACTAGATTGAAATGATGCTGTTACATTGTTGATGCTCTGGGCTGGTTGGGGGTTGCCGCATTCCATATTTGCAGGATTTTATTTTGTGCCATGTTGGGAATGGAGAGGTGGACAGTGACGGAAGCATCTGATTTTTTTCTAGGTGGATGATGGCATGTTTCTCATTCACCGCAGAGTGGCTATGCTGAAAGTACTTATTAGGGGGAATGTGCCAAACTGTGTCCCTTCCTTCAACCTCCTCATAAACGTGTCACAGAGTATTCATATTGTAGTTGGGAACAATTACACACTGCCTGGTAAGTTCTCTACCACCCCCACAGTCTGTGGTGAGGATGATGACCCTACTCCCACCAGTACCCAGAATGGTGGATACTCCAGCCTGATCCTGCTGCAACATTTGATGATGATGGTGGGACTGGGAGTCATAAAACTGAGCAGAAGGAAGTTCAGAAATTACAATATCACTAATCAATATCTTGTCATTGCTGGCGATACCAATTCCCATGATATATCTTTAAAACTCCTAGTTTGTCTGAGCTACAAAAGCTCTCAACATCATGTCAGAATCACCACATCTTAATCATCACCAGCAGAGCCATCATATTCTTCCTTGTCTCTTGGAGGTGGTGTTGAACGTAAATGTGATGCACCTGGTGTTACCCTCACTAAAACAGCAGGAGCATGCTCAGAGTCAGGCAGCTACAACCACCAGGGGAAAAAATCTGCCCTTTTTAGAAATTCAACCCAGGGTGATGTGGAATCAGTGGTGGCATAACTATCTGCTGGTGGGCAGTGACTCAAGGGGATGTGATGGGGGTGGTTACAACAACATCCAATAGTGGGTTCTGACATCTCTTAGTCACATCGTGCAATGTGGGGGTGGCATTGTAGGAGACAAATAAAAGTTCCTATTAATATTCATGACACTTCTAACCCCATGAATGCTTAGCGGTTGGTTTTCCCCAGAATGTCTCCACTTTGCTTTTATACATATGGCCTATTGTTTCCAGAAATAGGCTATAGATATAGTGTAAAGGGTTTCAAACACTGCAGTTTTGATGTTTGTTTGCATTTGCACAACAGCAGGAGTAGGAGACCCGAAAAAAATGTCTCATGCCCCATGCACTTTTAGGAGTACTTCAACTGCTGCTAGTGTTTGTACCTCTGACATGCTGAAGGTGTGCCTCCCAATCAGACCTTTGGTTGAACTTCAGGCGGGATCTAAGTGATGATGTTCAAAGGTGTGATTCTGTTTTCCCCCCTGCTCAAATGTTTTTTACAGATACAACAGATAGCAACATGTTTACCTTTTTGATCACTAGTGAAGTATATCCAAACTAGACATTTCATAAAGTGAGGGTCTACTACAATGACTATGACTTCTATAGAGGTTAGATGTTGCAATAGTACAAGCAGTAGGTGTCAAAGGTACTGCAGCATAAGCAGTCATAGGTAGGGTTTTGGATGTTGATCTGTGCTGCTGCTTAGTCAATAAAAGTGAGTGTAACTGGTTGAAAACAGTGACAGAGATGGTGATGACCACAATGATTTGTTGAACTTAATGCTTGTAGTGTTAGTTTTTACTGTAAAGTACATAACAGCGTTGTTAGTGTGTGGAGTGGTGTTTTGTCTGTCTGAAAATAAGGTAATTGTGTAGGAATATGATCTTCTCTCTGTCTTTGTCATGTATCAGTTGATAGTAGTTTTACATTTTTTTCTAGCTGTCTGTCAATATCAACAAATCACACCCACCATGTCTGCAACCAGGGCTCAAAATTTCCAAAATTTTCAAAATTTAGCCCTGGCTAGTAGAAATTCAGCCCTGGTTGGTATGTGATGGATTGCAGTGGCGAGTAAAGTTATCAGTAATATTCCGAGACTTTAGTTGATGTGGTAGTTGCGCTTTAAATGGGATCTTCTTTTTTGTAATCTTCTATATACAATCTTCCTCCTTACCAGGATGCATCACCATCATGTCAACAATGTCATCACATTCAAATATATTGTACAACACATGCATTCTTATATCACCTGTCTACATAGAATACAACTGGACCAAAACAAACTGTACAATAAAGTAAAAAAAAAAATCTGTTTATAAGGAAACCAAACTGTATCATAAGGAACAAATGGGATTTTTTAAATTTCCTGTTGATTTAAATGCATCCTCTTGAATACTGAGACACAATGAGTGGGAGACCTCTCTAGTATTCAATAATACAATACCCCATTTCACCGCCTGAGTGCCAAAGGGACTATGTGCCTCTAGAACTGGTGGAGTGAATATTCATTCAGATTTGCTGCAAGATAGGCCCCGTGTGGTAGGAAATGTTGGTTTCTCTGTACTAGTAGTAGTTTGTTTGGTTACAGTGCAAATAGGCAACCGTTTTTTTTTGGGGTTTTTTTGCCAGTACTGCACAGGTTAATATAGTTGCAGACTGTGATCATATTAATGTCTTCAGTGTCAGAAGGATTTGGCAAACTCTATTCAACATGAAACTTCTAGTGATTCATGAGTAGTCATTTACTGATCTTCTGCTAGACTGTGATCCACCTATTGGGCACCCCAGTTTTAAACCATTGAAGGGTGAGTGGGTACATTACTTACAGTAAGTCCATATAAATAGACTCTAACCCTCCCCTCCCACTGTGTGTGTGCCATTGTAGAAATAGCT
Organism: Rhinophrynus dorsalis; assembly: GCA_037306005.1. Taxonomy (NCBI): domain Eukaryota; kingdom Metazoa; phylum Chordata; class Amphibia; order Anura; family Rhinophrynidae; genus Rhinophrynus; species Rhinophrynus dorsalis. Next base: position 206,575,594 of record CM074724.1, read on the forward strand.
GAAGGTCGCAGCTCATGAAATCAGCTCTCCACACAGAAACACTTTACTGAACTAAAATTAACTCCTCACTATAGATGGGAAGAAAAAGCATGAGGTAGGGAAGCATGCCTGACACCCCCATCCCACCAGGACCTGAGACAAGAGATTACCACAGGTAGGGAATGTTTATACAGGGGAGAGCAGCAGAGAGGATTATCAGGGGAGGGCGGCATCAAACAAATTAAAACTTATCAGTGCTACTGCAACCTGTGAGGTATATCTCCCATTAATTCTTTACTCTATGGGACTCACAACAAAGTTTGAGGTGGGGATTTAAAGGGGGACTATGTCATTTGATTAGGTCACTCTTGTTGTTTAACCCTTTGAGTGCCAGAGAGGAATCGAATGCATTGCAACGCAATGTGTTAGATACCTCTCTGGCACTCAAAGGGTTAACAGATGGATGTACCAATGCAGGTGGCATCCATATAGCAGTTTTAGCTGTAAACTGTTTTTGCATTTGAACTCTGCTGTAGTCCACAATTGTGTGGGGACATTGAGAAGGCTTGTATGGTCCATAAGAATCATGATAGGGTCTTATAGCAACATACACAGAGAGATAGAGACAGTACATTATTCTCTATCTATATATATATATCTTTATGGCTCTAGTCAGCCCTACCCATGATTTTAACAAACCATGCACATATTCCCAAGGTAATAAAATGTTCTCATGTAGTTATAAACTACAACATGGTTTAAATGCAAGAAAAAGTGTTGCTGCTGTATAAATAACACCTGCCTAGGTAAAACAAATTAAGAGCCATTTAATCCAATGGCAAAGTTCCCCTTTAACAAAAGATAATTCACTAGAGACACAAGAAATACTTCTCGTGTGCTATGGAGTAGCACATGGTGCCCATACATTACATAGTAGTCATTGGAATTTCATGCCATTTAGAGGATGAAGAGTTTATTTATGGAACACCACAGCAAGCTGTTGACCTACAGTGTCGACAGTGTTTCTCTGCATTAGTCCTTAGGGCATGCCAACAGGTCAGGTTTTCAATATATACCTAATTATTAATAGGTGATTTATCAGTGGCTCAGTCATTGCGTTTCATTTTCTTGTGATTAATTCAGCAAAAATTGAAAACCTGACCTGATGATGTTCCCTGAGGACTGAAGTTAAAAATCACTGACCTATGTTAATATATACTGATCCATTTATGACTTGGTTTTCTGAGTTTACAGATTAAAACAATTTAGGTTTTCTGATCCCAGCAAGAGGGAGATTTAAAATAACCCCTTCAGTGCAATAAACTTCTCAAATGCTTTGTTTTGAAACTCACTGAAGGCATGTCCAGCATTTCAAGGATTTTAAGTGGACCTGTCACCCTAGCACATACCTCCCAAGCGTCCCTCTTTAGGAGTGGCAGTCCCTATTTCAGACCCAAATCCCTGTGTCCCTCTTTCCCACCCTGATGTCCCTCTTTTGTGTATATAACTGTATCACATTGCTCTACAGCAATAAAACTCACATTAATCTTTCTTTAAACGTCAGTATATATGTTTATAAATGAGTGTGTAAATAAAATACATTGGTCTTGCACAAAATCTATTAACTAAAACATTCTTGGTAATGCCCCGCCCACCACTCACACCCCCAGCAACACCACCTAAAACAAAACTGTCCCTCTTTAGCCATTTGAAATGTTGGGAGGTATACCCCAAGATAGTTTGGTTTTATAGAGAAGTATAATCTGACTGTATGTTGTACTTGCCATTTGTATGTAAAACAAATAGTTTTGACACATAAACTTTTATATGCTGGTGACCGAGTATAGCACTTTTTGCTAATTCCCAGAGCAGTATGCTAATTAGTTTTGTTCAAGGCCAAATTTACCTCTTGTTGTGCTATTAGAAACACCCTCATTCATAATGCAGAGTTTGGTAATATTACCTCAACACAGAACTAATTAGTATAAAGTGCAACCAACACAGATTCAAGCCTCAAAAAGTACTTAAATTATAATTAATAGACAGTGTAACATATAGGCAGTCTTCAACAGTCTTTAAAATTAACTAAACTTATTTTAACCCTTTGAGTGCCAGAAGGGTATGCAACACATTACCTTGCAAATTTATAGACATGCATATTAGTAACGGTAATGTGACAAGTCCTCCTCTTTAATGTAGGATGCCACCATCTTGCTTAGGTGATTGGTAGAGCTGTCCCTCTGCACACAGGAAGTGGATACTTGCCTCAGTGTGAATTTGTTGACAATATAGAAGTGCTTGGCTAGCCCCAGCAATACCATACAAGCTGTAGCAATGGCTGCGGTTTCACAGTTTAGTGAATCAATGCAGCATTCTATGTTGAAGGCAGGTCTTTCTGCTAAGAGCAGCGCAATTTGTAATCAAGCAAGGGCATTCTGAAAACATGAACTTCCAGCAGTGCTTGAGGATCTGGGGTGCCCATCCCTAAGCCCCGAGCCACAGGGACTGTCCCTGATTCCTCCACCACTTGCAATATCAAATTCCACCCCCTATTCATCTGCAGGAGCCCATGCAACTAAGTGAGACTGTGTCATAAAAGTGTTAATTTAAATGTGCGATTCTGAGAATGTTTCTGGTATGTGAGACGGAACATGAACATGTGTATTTGTCTGAGAGTAAATGTGTTTGTAACAGTGGGTGCATGCTTAAGTGTGTGTGTGTGAGCTTGTGTGTATAAGTGCACGTGTGCTTGCGCTTTTCGGGGGGGGGGGTATATGTGTCTGTGTTCGTTTGTGTTAAACAATACACTTTGTCATGATACCGGTCAAATACTCCACCCCAAATGAAAAGTTAATATTCTTATCTTAAAGATATGTTTAACCACCAAGAAGAAAACATGGCGTGTAAGAGTGTTTGTACTTGCATGCATTTCTGTGGAGTGTATGTAACTGTATGTGACAGCAGCATGTGTCTATGTGTGAGTGAAAGTGAATACGGCAAGAGCGCGTGTGTCTTTGTGTGAAAATATGTGTCTGTGTACTAATTCAGTATAGATTTACGTACGAACAATGTTACTACTTGTCCCTGAGACATTTGAGAAACATTAACTATCCTATATAATAATTCTCTAGGATGTTTGTCAGAAACTGTCATGCGCAGTAGAGACTGCCCAAACGCACAGAATGCTGGGAGGTGTAGGAATGCTGGGAGCATTCTGTGCTTTCGGGCAGTCTCTACATTGCATGACTGTGTCAGCGGCAGGACGCAGAGCAGGACCAGCCTCTTAACCCTTTGTGTGCCAAAGAGGTACGCAACACATTGCAAAGCAATGCGTTGCATACCCCTCTAGCACTCAAAGGGTTAACATCACCCAGACCTTGGCCCGTGTACACGGGCTTTTACATTAGTACTATATAAACACTCATCTTCTATTAAGAAAGACTGATATCTCAGGCCCATTAACAGATAATAAAATTATATCAGTTCTAAGACATAAATCAAGCTTGCTAATGTAATGGGAGTCCTGGAAAAAGAAGAAATGAGAGCCCACAAGAGTATTTAAGTGTGAAGAACTCTAGGTCATTTTCTGGGCTTAGTGCTTCTTTAAGAAAAGCAGGGGTGAATAAATGGGACTCCATCTACAGAGCCTAATGAATAGATGACATTCAGTTTAGCAAACAGTGCACAATCCAACTACCTTGAGAAAGGAGAAGCAATAGGTTATGATGTTGGAAAGATACTTCTATTTTTCAGCTGTCATTAGGCTATCAAAACAGCTGATGGAGATAATTTGCCCACTGATGAGATAAATGCAGCACTGGCTCACTGGTTATGTTGCCCAAGCTGAATGGTATTCTGCCTTTCACGTGGGCAACTATTGCCTCTCATGACATACTAAGGTCTAGCATGTTGCATCTTTACTGTGGTCATTTAGATATGCAGTAGACTTACAGTAAGGCAGATCTGACTGGTGGCCTAAGGGGCTGTTGTCTGATTATCTACATCACAACCTCCAATGAATGGCCAATCTACTGGAGCATAAGCCAATAATATTTGGCTGTTGCTCATGTAGGCCAACACTATGACAGGATTGCCAGTGGAACAAATGAGAAGATGTGTAAAAGAACATGGGAGATGAAACTGTAGCAGGAGACTGCTATATTTCTATTGCATGAGAAAGAGCACTTTAAAGAATGACCCTATTTATATTAATAAGACAACTGATATCTATGGAAAAAGTTTTAATTGGTTTGTTGCAGTTAGTGTTGTCACCTAATTAGGGTTGTCACCCATCTGAAAATGTTTTGCACAGCTGGATTATGCACTAGGAAACCTAGACTAGTACATAGAGCACAGGGCATCAGGTCACAGCCTGACCTCAAGGTGGACTGATTGCACCAGCTGGGCTCAGCTTCACTTTTTGTCTTCTCTATTAAATATAAAGTGTACTGAATAACAATAACATTTTTGACCCTGCCAGCAGGCAGAGCATACGGCGCTGCAGCCTGCTGTTGTAGGTGTACTGTGTACGTGCATGCAGGATGGCTTAGTCATGTGTTACTTGGCTAGGCTGGACAATAGCATGCCACCAAGTTGCCCACCATTTGGGCACATAAAAGGTATCCCATAACTTTTAGTAGTATGAAAAAAGTTAAATTAGTTTTACCCTCTAATTTACCCCTAACGCTACATTACTGGACAAGCCTACCCTTTTGGCATGTTTATCATAATAAGGGATCCCCCCCCCCCAGATCTCATGAGGTCCTGGCATGGAGCCTAAAGAGATACAGATCCCTGTGCTTTACTGAAAGGATACACAATAACCACACATGGTCTCTGGAGCAGAGAAATCAAGAGCTCAGCAGAGGATAATGAGATGGGCACAGAGATTCAGAATGTACCAGAACAGAGTCACACTGTTTGGCATGGCGCAGGATGAAGGGAGAGACCAGAATAGGTTGACATTGCCACCTTACATGATACTCTGTCTGACATGGAAAAGATGCTGTGTACTAACTATTTCATTCCACTGAGGCCTATGTAGCAATTATACCCCAGCCTGCATGTTCCTGGGTGTTGTATGATCTGTTTTTAGCTCTGAAAAGGAAGGCCTGGAGGTAACTTCACTTCCCTTCCAAGAATCATCTCACACCAAATTAGGAAATGCATACACAAATCATCTGTGTGACCTGATCACATTCCATCCTCCTCTGCCCCACTGATGTCTATTCACCCACTCCATGATAATAAATATCTTATGAGTACAGATTATGCTCCTTTCCCTACCTCTCTCCTGTGTTGTGAGTGTGTGGTAGTGATTGTGAATGTAATGTGTGAGATTTGTGTAAAAGTGGAGTAATTGTTGTAATACAAATTTTCATCTTCCTAAGTCCTGTGTTGTAGCTCAATCAACATCCAAACACAAGCAAGGCATATCAGTTATTCTGAGGTTTCTATACAGTAATCTGAGGTGAAATTGCAACTTTTGCTATGATTTCATTGACTGGGATTTAATGGTGCTTTGACAACTTTAAAAGTTGATTCTGATCTATTTTCCTGTGACCTTATTGGTTCTTACTGTTTTTGCGTTCCAAATCTATGTGCAGAATAGAAAATCAGGTGTTGTGCTATCAGATGTGTATGTATGTGCATTTCTGTGGCCTTCTTCATAGTTCAGCCTTCAAGTAATGTATCTGTATATGCCAGGAAAAGCATATACCTTCATTGCAGTATTTTTTCCTAACAACAACGGTTTTACCAGACGTCATAGAATCTAGCCCCAGATGTCACAATTCTCTACACTGATGTTTGCTAAAAAGGTACTGAGACTATTTTAAACATATCCACTGGGGCAAAAGTATGCAAATTAAAAGTCAGATATTGAATTTCCTCTGTGTTACTTCAGAATTCATGTGTCTGTTCATAATATGTGGATAAGGAATTCCCATTAATAGGGCTACAGTTTTCTTAGCGCTGTTGTCAAAAGCTGATTCTTCTCAATACAGCAATTCAAATATACTGTAAACAGAAAAATAGAAAGAGTACATCCCTGTACTTACCCATTTATTTTAAATAACTGATTTGTCAGAAATCCAACTGGCCACTTATAAAGCAAATATCAAGAGATAGTATATATATACTAGTACCTGGAGCATCTTTCCTGCTGAAGAACTGGCCTGTATTTGTCCTTGATCCCTGACAGACTTTATTTTACAGTCCAATGTTCTTTAAGTTCTTGGGATGCTGTTCTAGCTTGTTGCTTTCTGGTTCTTGACTGTCATCTTTGCAGGTAAACTTTCCAGGAGCATAAGGCAAAAGTTTAAAAAATGAGAAGCAAAACAATTGCACCATGACCTTTATAAAATGTGAATAGGCACTTTTTGCAATACATATTTTTGTGCATTTTCTCATTTGCACTATTTAACAACAATTTTAATTGAACATAATGTCTTTGTATTCACTGCTGTACGTGAATTCTCTGTCAATCTATAGGTCATTTTCTTTTGTGCTGAGGTTTTCACATGATTTGCACAACTTGTATAATATAAAAGACCAGATGTATGTTTGTTTGATGCAGTCATGCGCAGTAGAGACTGCCCAAACGCGGTATGTTTGTCTGATGCAGTCATACGCAGTTGAGACTGCCCGAACACGGTATGTTTGTCCGATGCAGTCATACGCAGTATAGACTGCTGAATGCGGTATGCTTGTCCGATGCAGTCATGAGCAGTAGAGACTGCCCACCCGCAGTATATTTGTCTGATGCAGTCATGCGCAGCAGACACTGCCCGAAATTTCTTTCTTTACGCACTTTGGCCTGTGTACACAGACTTTTACACTAGTTCCAAACTAATGCACACACTAAGATTTTAGTAAATACAAGAGTTTCTCTTACAAATTGTGATGAGAAAATGTACCTCTCTGGCACTCAAAGGGTTAACATCAAAGGTTGTTTTTTTTTTTTTGTTTTTTTTTTGTTTTTTTAATAACAGATCTGAATACAAAGTCCAGACAAGGCTGGATTTCCCATTAGACAGAGTAAATAACTGCACAATTTGGAGGGCCATCATAGCTGTGCTGGCCACAGCCACATCCTGAATTACGGGTGTGGCCAATGAAATGTCAGTGTCCCTGCACCAATCTGTATACCAGTCTACTGGTTATTATCTTACCCCCTTCCATTCTAGGAAGTTTACTGACACATTGTTAACCCCTTAAGGACCAGCGGTCCCGGGGTGTGTGGTCCTTTAAGGACCAGATAGAAAAGTTTGACGTGCCAGCCCACGTGACTGATTACGTGTGCCGGCATGCAGAACAGGGAACTGAAAGAGATCGCTCTGGTCTTGGAGCGATCAATTTCAGTCTCGCTATTACTCACAGTGCTCCTGTAGGAGCTCTGTGTGTAAAAAGTACATGACATGCCAGAAACATCACTGGTCCTGAAGTGCCGGACTGCCGTGACAGCCCTGGCACATCAGTGAACACAAAGGGGTTAAGCAATGCATTGGTGATCTCTCTAGCAAACAAGGGGTTAAAAGGTTTTTTAGAGCTTGTCAGGGAACAGTGGGTGGACTATGGGCAGGAATCATGAGAGGGTTATTGGCTATGGGAGGGGCTAAGGGGTGCATGGGGTGTGTTACCTAGGGGCACCCTTAAAGTGACTCCAGCCTACGTTTCAAATACATACTTCACTGGGTATTTTTCAGTGAAGCAGTCGAAAATACAATTCATACAATTGTTGAACTACTCATTTACTAAAGTTTACCTTAAATGAACACTAATACCTAAAAATGGTATGGGATTATATATACCTTGCAAATCATCCTAGCCTCTGTAAACATTCTGTATTTGTTTTGTGAGGCCTAAAACCTTATCTTATACATGCATTGTGGGTGCTCCCATATCTACTTTTTTCAAAGGCCCCAATGCTCCCATCACCATAGCAGTGTTGATAGGTCTTTCAGAAGTGATAGTGTTTTAGTCTGAGATATTAGCCTTGCTAACCAGAAGACCAGTGGATATATCGAAATATTTTATCATCATTAGTGCTGTACAAACAACCAAATTGTGACTATATAAAATAGTCTACACATGCATTAAAAATGCAAATTTAGGATTAAGTTTTATGTATCTAACATAAAATAACTAAATTTTACGGACCTAGCTGAAAGTACATGATATTTAAAATTATATAGATCAGTTAAAAGTGTTAATGTCACACTATAGCAAGTTTAGTTTGTTTTGAGGAATTAATCTTTATGTATTGGTGGCAATGCATGGCACTTTGTGCTACCTTGCTGTGCAGTATGCTAATTAGTTCTATTTGAGGTCAAATGTATCACTTGTTGTGCTATTACAAATAACCCCAGTGTGTAAGCTCTGCATAGATCCATTCATAGCACTGTGGCCTAGATTTAAAGAAGTATGTTAAAATAGCCAGTAGGGCAAGATTAGCTACCGACCGACATAAAAAGGTCGGTATCCAATTGTCCTACCAACTTAAACCACAATGGATGTTAGGCCACAGAAAGTTCACCAAACTCACCCTTAGTAGCATCAGTAATGGTAACATAGAAGGAAAAAGGCAACGATTGGTGCCTGACACACTGTTAAGCACCAATTGAAATCTCAAATACAGTAACCCTTCCAAACACTAACCCTACACTACCTCTAATGTAAAGTGCACCAGTACTACCCCTAACACTATCCTAACACCCAGATGTGTGTTACACTTACCTGCCATTCACAGTCCGTCTTCTTCTTCTTCTTCAGTCTTGCTTCTTTTGTATTCTGTAATCTTCTTTCTCCTTTTCTATAAAATAAAATGTAAATGTAATTTGTTTAGCATAATACAATGCCCCCAAGAAATGCCATAGTTAACCCTTTGAGTGCCAGAGGGGTATCCCTCCGGTGCTCAAAGGGTAAAATGCAATGAGTTTGTATGTTCTCACTGTGTTTGCGTGGGTTTCCTCCGGGTACTCCGGTTTCCTCCCACACTCCAAAAACATACTGATAGGTGAATTTAGATTGTGAGCCCCAATGGGGACAGGGACCAATATGAGTGTAAAGCGCTGCGGAATCTGTGTGCGCTATATAAATAAAGGGTTATTATTATTATATGTTACATAGCCTTTAAAAAAACATCCCGGTGTAATCTATTTTCACTCTCATCCCGATGTCACAACTGTGGTTCTGACCACACCTCACCCTGCAAAGTTCCTATTGTATTCCAGGCACATAAAAATAAGACATTCACAATTCCCTGCTGTATAATTGTGATCACATATACTCTTGTACTCTTAAGTATATCTCCTTTGCTCTGTACCTTGTTAACCACATCCTTTTGTATGGTTGATTTATTCGTCATTGTTTTTATAATCAATAAAGCTTTTAAAACTAAAAAAACAAACTAACAAAAACAGCATCCAGGCAGTCCATGTTAAATAAATAATTTATGTATTGTTAAAATAAAAATCCATACCAATGTTGCAGTAAATTCTACTGCCGTTGCCACCTCTGGCTGTGGCAGCAATGTCTTCCAGCACAGATCCCTACTCTTGCATACATACTGGGCTGTTGCACAATTCCCGACAAGGGAATTTTGAACAGATACTGGCTTTTTATATGGCCAGTCTCTATTCAAAATGGATGTTAGCCTGCCTTTGGCTGGAATGTGTGCTTACACAGGTCCCAGTGGGTTCCATCATCCTCTTCCCCAGAAGCTGATTGGCTGGGAGGTACATAAGGGCCCCTTATCAATACATCCACTTCTTTCTTTACTTTCAATTCCTGCATTGGCACTTTAGAGATCAGATTAGGGTGCAGATTTTCCCATGATAAAGTGGCTCCCTTAATGGATCTTAGTGCATAACACCTGAAAATGAATGACATATTTCTGCATTTTTTTTCTAACATGGACGAACATGCTGCAACATTTATCGCCCAAAGTGTTTTTTCTTTTTATATGGTATTCTTTTATAGAACACGTAATTTCATGGCTTACTGTGCGCAAAATAATATCACTAGCCCTTTTTTTTCAGTCAACAGAGACATTTAAATTGAGACCTGCGTGTGGTAATATTGACCCAGCATAGAAACTGATTAGCATGAAGTGCTACAATGTGCCACCAAAAAATAAATGGAATTTCTCAAAAACTATTTAAATTGCAAACAAATGAAAAGTGCAACATTTTTGCAGCTTTAAAATTAAACTTTATCTTGGGGTGACAGGGCTACTTTAAAGAGGTGGTGTCTGTTACAAGAAGGAAATAAAAAGATATCTGTGATTTTATACTTGTCCTCATGCCTAGTATTCATATGCAAAATATTAAAAAATGTTAGCATGGCTTTTTTTTGGTAGAGAGTCAAGGAAGAGCCTATGCTCTTAATCCTTCCTCCTCTGGTTATATCAGGTGCTTAAATCTTACCCAGCGTCTTCTGCCCATGATGCTCCTTTAACTATTTGGATGCCCGAGAGGTATCCAATGCATTGAATACCTTTCTGGTGCTTAAAGGGTTAACTCTTTGAGTGTCAAAGGGCTATGCAACTCAATGCAAAGCAATGCGTTGCATACCCCTCTGTCACTCAAAGGGTTAACATTCCATCAGTAGGATTTGCTGTTGAAGTCATCTGATACCTACAACAATGTAAATGACGTCTAAAATAGTTAACAGAAGCACTTATGTACTTAGGTAGGAATCCTTAACGCAGCAGTCAGGTATGTTTATTTATATATTTTTGCATATTAAGTAGTAATTTCTGTGCACCATTTTAGGTCTGTGTTTAGTCTTCAGCTACACAAAATAAACAATACAGTCTGAATGATACTAGCCATAGAGAAAAAGCCCACCTACTATTTTAATGAGATATGAGAAACTTCTCAAGGTAATACCATCTGCCTATTTACTAATAGACTACAACAGAGTTCAAAGGCAAAAAAATAATGTTACTGCTGTGTGAAGAATAAATTCCTATGAAAGTACTTTTATTATGCAAATTAAGAACACTTACTTCCCGTTTATGTAAGAAAGGGGCAGGAGAAGAATATCCCAAAGAAAGGAATAGAAGAAAAATTTCAAAATAAACCAGACAATTTTAATTATTGAGGGACTAGTAGCAAGAGTCAAGGATGTGGTCCACAGTTCTGTTTATTCAGTAGTATTTTATTACTAGTAGGAGACATGCTATATCCTTTAGCAGTAATTTATAAAGATAGTCCTTGGTAAACACCAAAAAGCACATTTTTAGGATATCCCTTCTTGAACTACCTGTGTTTAATTAAAACCTGATGTTTTGGTGGGTTCCAAGAATGGAGTAGAGAATCACTGTCTTATGAATAGCTTTACTTAATAAATTTACCATAATGTTGGGTATGAGTTGAAAATGTATCAAAGTTATGTACTATTGTCCTTCTTCCACAGATTCAAACTCTTTACACATAACCATATTATCTAAAATCAAATGTTAAGTGCGGAATCATGATCTTCAATGTACTTAGCTAGTACATTCTTTATCTGTTGTCCCAAATATACTCTTTTACCATCCAAAAGGACATAAATATTTATTATATTGCTGAGAAGCATGATAATTTTACACCAGAATTGAATCCTTTGTCAAGTCTGCCATAAATAACACAAACCACAGCCTTCTAGTTGACATTTGGGGAAAACATCTGAGGTCCTACCCCTAACACCTGCATAACACATTCTAACAGGGGAAAACATAGCCTATGAATAAAATACATTTGGGTGAGTTTATGCATGGCATTGAGACAAATGTGGGTGAATTTAAGAACCTGGGGCTCAATACTATTCCCCAAGGTAAAAACAAAACAAAACTGGCAACCGTGGTTTTGAAAGCACAGTTTGTTATTCCATTAACTGTGCTGTCAAAATACACCAACGCACAAAAATGCCTAATGGGCTCAAAATTTGCACCCATTAGACACAATAATAAAAATGTTAAATTTGGCATTCTAATACATGCAGTGGCTTCAACTCAAGTAAACAATTCACTTTTTTGGCAAAAAAATTGCACCATCAAAAGCAGGAGCTGAGTCTCTAACATGCGTTGAAAACGACAAACGTGTATTACAACAGTGGTTTTCAACACACATACACACATGCCAGGCTATTGATCCCTACTCTAGTCACAAGCAGATGTATGGCCCTAAGCCCCATATCAGTACATCCAAGGAACTAAAAATGTGATTAGAAACAAAATAATAAAAACCCTATGAGTGTCAGAGGGATATGCAATGTACTGCAGAGTGTTGCATTCCCCACTGGCACTCACATGGTTAATCCCACAAAAGTTACCAACATCCCCTGAAAATAAACAGTTACCTGTAATCCTGATGTCCAGCGGGGTCTTCAGAATCCTAGTCAGCTACTGTTAATCTTTTTCTTTAATCTTGCTTTGTCTTGTTTCTTCCTTTTCTTCTCTTCTTTCTTTTAATCTTTTTCTTCTTCTTTCCAAATCTGTAGCTGAGAATTAAAAAGTCCAGTGAATGATGCTTCAAGCAAAATATGCCCCAAAGATATGCTTGTGTTAAGCCTTTGAGTGCCGGAGTTTTGAACAGGAAGTGGCCAGTTATAAAACCCAGAAACAAGAAGACGGAAGAGAGAAGATTAAAGAAGAAGACAGACAGTGGATGACAGGTATGTGATACAGTTCTGTTTGTTCGTGCTAGGTCTAGTATTGTTTAACTGTCACATTAGGGATATTGTAGGGTTAGTATTTAGGAGGGTGAATGTGTGTTGAGCTTACTCTCATTGCTTGACACTGTTTCAAACAACGAGAGTTGGCTATTTTCGTTTAATGTTCCCACAACTCATGCAAGGAAATTATATATGCCACCCTAGAGGAGTGTGTGGAAAAGGCTTGAGGCAGGATGCAAAACTGGAGAAGATACTGGTTGAGAACCGGCATCTGATAGAGGAATATTGTGAGGTTTCCCCATAGGAACGGCAGATGGTCCCTGATGAAAAGGATGGGCAGCAGAGGATGCTGGATCACTAAGTGAGGGAGGAGTTGCCACAGCAGTAGAGAGGAGCATATCTAGAACTGCGTCAAGTTTACAGTCTAATGTTACCAGATGTGACAAGTGAATTGAAAAGACCTGCTCTTGTTGGTCCTGTCAAGAAAAGAGTCTAGTGAGGTCTGCTAGGTCCATGTCTCTGGCCCAATCTACCTGTAACAAAGTCTGGGAAGATGAATGAGGACAATTGCTAGACCAATGAGATCAAAGACCCACAGCACCGCTAGACTAGGTTTAGGTTTCAGAAAAGTTCAGCAACAATCCCAATTCTGACAGGAGACCTACAGTCAAAGGAGAATCTGAGGTGAAACAGGTCAACCCAAAGGTTTGGAGTCTGCTTGTGAGAGACAGTCAAAATAGTTCAGGCATAGCAGAAAGTCTCTAAGCCAAACTGGAGGTTAGAGTCTAGTCATAATTCTGCGTTTCTCCATGGGTAGACTGGAAGCAGAGGATTAGTTGGAGAGTTATGACTTGCTGGATTCCGACTAAGAGTCAAGCAATAGTCAAAGGGTAACGACTACTAGTGAACCGACTGGGAGTCAAATTGTAGTGAAATGACTTGGAGGCAATCAGTAGTCACAGGGTTAATAACTCACTGAGAGAAGCGTAGAGTCGGAGGACCATAGTCGGTAGTCACGCCAACTGGATGAAGTCTATGAGATGAACAGATAGTCAGGAAAACAGCAAGCAGTGGTGCTGGGATCGATACAACCAGCCGTCAGGAAGCAGCTAGGCCCGGTAGAAGATCAACCTGCCGGGAGGAGCTTGGGATCAAACCAGCAGGCCGACTAAGGATGGCAAGCCCTGCAGAAGATCTACCTGCCACTAGCAGATACCAGGATCAACCCGACATCATGGGTAGATGGTAGAAGACGGAATTGGAGATTAACCAGTAGTCTTGAGTAAGCTCTCTGTAAACAAGCAGCAACTGGTAGTTGTAGTCGGAAATCAAAGTCAGGCCAGGAGGACAGCAGAAGTATCAGAGTTGAGAGTCAAGCCGGGTAGTAACTGAGGATCAAAGTTCAAAAGGATCAAACGGGAATGGTCGATGCAGGAACAAATGGACAGCGTTTCACCTGGAACACAATGAAGCCCAAAGATCAGGTGCAGAAAGTCAGAAACCAGAAGGATTTAAAGGGCTAACTCTCAATCAGGTGAGGGGGCAGAGAGCAGGCAGGCGGAGTGACTGTAAATGATGTCTCAGCTGCAGATATCTGAATTAAAAGGTTTTGTTGCAGATTTACTAAGATCTTGTCTTGATACATTTGTGCTACAATATCTCTTATCAGACACCTAATCAGTTTACCAAAATAACTTCAATAGAGTACAAATGTCTGTGTATGTATAGATACTTGCATGAAAAATAACATTTTGAATTGATTACTGAGTGATAATTTGTCATATCCAGTGAATATACTGTATCATCTCTCATTTGACCACTAATCCCTTAAACCCTAGAGAGGTCTTGAAAGTGTTGCCTCATAATGCTTTGGAGACAACTCTACCATTTCTGGGGTTAACCCTTTGAGTGCCAGAGGAGTATGCAATGCATTGTATACTCCTCTGGCACTCAAAGGGTTAATGATGACATAACATATGACACATAATTATACAACAATCATGTGATTGCAAACTGTGGTCCTAATATGTTGAAATATGGATGTTCGAGGGGTTATCCTTGATTTTACAGGAGTTACAGTCCATTAACAAAGCCGATTGTGGCACCTATGAACATGCAACCTATTCCCACTGAGAGTTAATATAAAAAGGACCCTTTATTTTGACAACATATTCTGAAATGCATAACATGTAAAGTAAAATCACCTATACTATTTTTTTTTTTAGTTCCACCTATACTTTTTCTGTCCCTGACCTCTGTTTCCAGAGTTTTCTGGTCAGTTGGTCACTAAAGAAATACAGTAGTATGCTGTAACTCCCTGTAGCACTGAGCGCTCTGCATGCTATATTTCTTACATTGTATATTTTCTGTTACATTGTATCACTATACCTTATTCCACATTCCAAGACAGAAACCTCTCTGAAACTTATCCAAGCAGCTTGATGTCAAAGGCATACATTTGAAAGAAAAAGAGGTGAAGATTAAAGGGATAGAAATACTTAAAATGTGAAAAATAGGGTTTATCCCGCAGAGTAAAGCAAAGGTACTCCCACTGCTGAAAAGTATTTTAGTCAAAAGTTATTACAGCTCAAACTTGTATTTTGTAGGTTCAGTATCACAGTGGCCTGCAGTTGTACAGTGGCGCTGTTGCTACACCATCCTATGGACAGCCCTGGTCAGTTGACCATAAACCTCCACAAGATGGTGTAGCAACAGCACCACTGTACAATTTCAGTCCACTGTGATAGTGCACCTAAAAAATTCAAGTTTGAGCCATAATAACTTTTGAATAAAACACCTTTCACCAGTGGGAGTACCCTTGTTTTACTCAGGGGGAAACACACTACAATATATATGTTTTTAACATATTAAGTATTACTGTCCCTTTAAAATCCTTTAAGTACCAGGAAGGTATCCAGTTTATTGCATTGCAAAGCTTTGGACACATCTCTATTGCTCAATGTGTTAAATAAATAAATAAATAAATAAAAAGTATAGGTAATTTGACTTTACATACTTTGCACTTGCATAATATATAAAATCAAAATTAAGTAGTAACGTCCCTTTAACCTGTGTCTTTGCATAAAGGTGATGTGAATGAAAATTGTTCAGTTAAATACTGTATAACTGAATACCATATGTTAGATTTGTTTGCAAATGGACTTATCACCAAAAGAAACACTTTCTTATTTTTAATCTGCATTAAAAACTGTCTTTGCATTACTCAATCAGAAATGCTAGAAAATGCTTAGTTTTAAAGGTATGTAATGTTTTATTTTGACTCCCCATCTCCTGGAGGTATCTACCTCCCAGACTGACACTTTATATAAACTTTACGTACAATAACATGCAGCTGGAGAAGGGACATAAACAAAATGGGGTATGGAATGTAATTGAAAAGCATTGTAACAATTGTATGGACAGTTTTTATGGTACATTTAAAACATGCACACTTTTGGAGGTGACTGGTTCTTATTTAGGAACTGAATGTTAAATAATGTCACACAATGGATATTTAATAGTGTTTTTTTTTATTTAATTTTACCACAGGACACAACTGGTGAGTCTTAGATACACTGCCAAGTCTCCGAACCAAGGACAGACTACTCTGCTGGAAAGTTTTCAGCTGGAAAAATGCTTAGATATAAGAAGCACAAGAGAATGACAGATGGACTGGGAACAAGTGGTGTGGGTATCATGGATGATACAGATCTGGAGGTGAGCAGCTTCACAGACCGTGCTTTTCGGAGCTTGTGTGTTGCAGAAGAGGAACCATTCAATGAAGTCCCTCGACTCCCGTCCCCTATTAGGGGGATGCCCCTTTCCACAAAGTACCACCTGGGAATTTTTAACCTTTCAGTCAGGAAGACACAGCCACTGGCACAGATACCTACACTTCCAGGGCAGCGTGGGAAGTGGGCACCAACATTCCAACCTTTACTCAACTGTAGAAGAGAAGGATTGATTGATGGAAAAACCAACATCAATAAACTGTGCGCCCCAGAGCCAAGGGGATACAAACAACGGTCTAAAGTATCATCTTTGATAAAAACGTTTGATAACATTGAGAATGAGAGACCAGATGCATCTCCCTTACAGACAAGGTTGCCATATTGCAAAAGCTCTCAATCAGGCAAATATAATGCACAAGAACCCCCCTGTGAGATCACCCGGAAATTTGACACCAAGAATGAGCTGCTAGAGCCAACAAACCAGGAGGACATTGAACAAAATGAAAACTACAACTTGCACAGACGCACAGCCAGAGAGGTATTCTTAGAGACTCAGGCTGATAAATGTTCTATGCTCTCAGGATCACCATGCTCTTTGGGGTCCCCACTCCTTGATGCTCCAAAAAAGGTGGGGAAGGAGCCCTCGAGAAAGACAAGTTTTCTTCACAGTGAAAATAGTGCATTCAAATCATGGAGTGATCTCCATAAAAGAATAGCTGGATGTGATGAAAGTGACAGTTCTCTTCCAGGAACACCTCCAGTTCTAGGATCCACAGCCCCCTGTTCTCCTTTGTTGCCTCGGATGATACCGGGCATACGGGCAAAAGAGGCTGGGATGGAAATTGGTTTGACGTCTCCATCATCCACGGTATCCAGTAGCTATGATGCTGTACAGATGTTAAAGACGGTGCCCCCTTTACCCAGCAAAAGAACTAGTAAGCAAAACAAAGAATCCAGACATAGGACAGGAGCCATAAGGGTTCCAGTGGACTCTAGAATCCATGTAGAAGGAATGCAGGAGGATGTGGGATCTCCATCATCCAAAGAGCACTTCAGCTGGACTGGGATACCCACAGATATTGAAAATTCCAAATCCCCACTAATATCTATGAAAGAATCAGGAAAGAATCAGAGGACAGAAATAGGGTCAAAAACTATACAGTCTCCTATAAAACAAAATGAGGAAGTCCAGGCAATTAAAGTTTTGCCACAACTGGCAGGAACAATAGAGGTGAAG
This sequence comes from Rhinophrynus dorsalis, assembly GCA_037306005.1. Taxonomy (NCBI): domain Eukaryota; kingdom Metazoa; phylum Chordata; class Amphibia; order Anura; family Rhinophrynidae; genus Rhinophrynus; species Rhinophrynus dorsalis. Next base: position 206,593,201 of record CM074724.1, read on the forward strand.
GACAAAGGACACAATGTCATGGTACCTAATGAACATGTACCATCTCCAGGAAGAATAAAGACCATGGTACATCAAATGGAAATGGATACTGCTAAAGTTGGATCACAACGTTTATCAGACAAGACACACCAATTGAAAAACTTAACAAGAGATGACACAGCAGGGCCTATCCCCCCTGTGATTCATGCCATATCTCCAAACTCTAATACTCCAACACAAAGCAGTAATATTGTTCCTCCATGGAGAAGGGTAAAAGTACAAAAAGAACAAAAGTTGGAAACAGAGGAACAGTTTCACTCTACAACATTAGATAAAAGAGAAAGTGCTACAGATGATCCACATGAGACTGTATCTATAAATAAAGAAGCTTTCACACAAGAAAAGCCTACAATGGCTTCTTTTAATATTACTAATCTTTTGACTCCAGTTATAAGGAGGAAAAACATACAAGAGGCCTTGGAGGAGCTGCCAATGATGATAACACCTCCACCAACTGAAGGTTTGATTATTAAAGAACAGGATCCAAGAGAGGTCAGTTTGTATCAGAACAGAGATGATTATAAGTCCAAAGCGACAGGTCTCCTGTTCAACCTGAAGGACATGCGGAAAAGAGTAAAGAGCACATACAATCCAGCCACAACTGTGAGAAACTGGAAAGAAAATAGTGTTTTGAGAGAAAGCAGAATTCAGGAAGATACAAATATTCCTGTTCTGAACACCAATAAACTTATGACAGTAAGAGAAAATGCAAGCAATATCAATGACATTCAGAGTCCAAGACAGTCGGAAAGGGAGAGCAAGTTAGACTTAACTGGAAATACAGCTGACAACTACTTATCCTTGAGCTCTCCACAGCAAATCAAAGATAATTCAGTTTTTGAGAATGGAAAAACTATTCCTGCAGAAATCCATCCAGATACAACTGTACCTGAAGAACATAGTGGGTCTGTCAGAGTCCATTCCCTTGAACAGCCTATCAGGAAAAGTAAAGACTACCCATCACTGAACCTCTATCACAAGGATGATGCAGACCCTAAGGCAGAACTCACAGAAAATAATCACTTTGACACAATTTTGGTGAAAGCAGCAGAAGATCCTCCCCTGTATACAGAAAATATCACAAAAGAGATAGATCCAAATGGCAGCTGGGGTGAAGCTGAAGACCTTTCAGTCATATGTGGAAACACTGTCAAATTAAAAGATATAGAAGATGTTCTTCACTATCCAGAGCATTATCATCCCTCACATGAAGTTGAAAGAAAAATAAGTAGTGAAAATGATGAAGAAAGGAGAGAAGAATGCAAAGATGAGCTGCAGTATTATGCTTTAAGTAGCTGTGTTGTAGAAGGACGTGGACATAGTGGTGGTTTAGAGAATGATATCGAGAAGAAAGTAGAAAAGAAGAAACCAGTGGCAAGTGAAAATCAAAGTCAGGAAATTGTATTTGGAGAGGAGCATCAAAGATCAGCATCCATTTCCTCATTCAAGCCAAACTTGTTTCGCATTAAAGACAACAAAATAAAGTCATGTCCAGTAACCAAGTCAGTGAGGCTACCTCTTTTAAGAAGCCTTTCAGAAGACTCACTGTTTTACAGGAAAGGAGAACTAAACAACATTTTAGATAGTCGAACAGATCTGAATGAAACAGAACAAAACGTAGGGGAATACAAAAACATAAACAACAGCGTAATTAATGCAAACAATGAAAAAACAGAAAAATATAATAAAGGGAAGATACGTGAGCTCCTGACTATGCGTCCTGCATCAGAAACACTAAAAACAGAATGTATAGATTATAGCCATGTAAAAAAGCAGAGGGAAGAAGCAGATAATCTGGAACTATGGGAGAAGCTATGCTCCTTGAATGCTGAGTGGAGGAAAACTGAAGGAAACAAGACTGAGATATCCAATTTAGTGAAATTAGAGAATTTTGATAGAAGCTCTCCTAACCTTGAGGCACCCTTCTTTCATCCAGTTGAGACGTGTGTCTCAGATGTCACAGGACCATCACCTGAGTGTAACACACTGCTGGTGCAGGATGTTAGTGACTCTATTATGCATATGGTGAATGGAGAAGTTTCGGGCACTCCCCTCCTTACAGCTGTGAGTCCACTCTGTTCCCCCCTTGACAGTGGCCTGCTTCAATTTGAGGATGCTGTTTCGTTTTCAGAGGGCATTCCCTGTTCCACCATAACCAGTCCCATGTTAGAGAGTGTCACCTGCTCAATGGTGGCCAGCCCCATGTCTGTTAATACCCAAAGCTCAGGCTTCACCACAGCACTCTCTGCTTTGGAAGATCTTCCAAGCCCAACTCTAGTAGGTGTAAACTGTAAAACTGTTAAATACCCCGTCTCTTCTCCAGAAAAAACTATCCCTAACCTAACTGAAAGTACAGAGACACAACTCACAGACCACTCTAGGCTACCACAAGAGAGAGCTTCAGTTGTAGAACCACAGAAGATGAATAGTGGAAAGCCCCCAGCTGTCCCTCCTAAGACTGAGAAAGCCCTACGTCGTGCCAAGCGTCTGACCAAAAAACGAAGGAAAACTGAGTTGCCTCAGAGAATTCAGGATGGAGAGATTAATGAGGCAGAATTTGTCTTAGATGTTCCATCACCAGGGAATGCTACACCTTCTTTGATGATACCACCAACACGCCATAAAGTAATTTCCAGCTTACCCAGTACAGTGCAAGAAGAGGGATCCATATCTTCATCTTCAACTCCTTCATTTCCAGTTACACAACGCAAACTCCTTCAGGACCCAGACTCTGGGCAATACTTTGTTGTGGACATTCCAGTTCACTTCCGAGTCAAGACTTTTTATGATCCAGAAACTGGAAAGTACCTGCAGCTGTCCCTACCTCCTTCAGAAGCAGCAACTCCAACACTGGAGGTTTTGAATAGCCCATTTATGCTGTACCCAGGTCTCCCACCAGTACCAGTCTCAACTATATCCTCCCTGAAGGGGACCTCAGCGCATGTCAGTTTGGGGAAGGGAGAAACAGAAGAATTCTGGAAGGATAGAGATGATGAGGAAGATTCATTAAAAGGGCATCAGTACATTGAGTCAGCCTGTGATTCCTGTGACCAGAGCATGAGAGGGACACCACAGAGCATGGACAGAATCCAAAGCAGGTCTAGAAGCCCGGACATTATTTCAATAAAAGATCTGGATGAGTTTGCCATGGAAGCAATTTCCTGAATGTTATGAAATATTCAAATATAGGCAATTCTAGACAAATGCACAAGAACTCCCACAGACAGAAGGACACAATGATCACCTAATGATAATGTACAGCCACTCTATAGCATTCTGATGTAATTTGTTTTGCTTGTTTAAGAAAGATTCTAAATTATTTCAGACATCCTTTTAGAAATGTAACCCTTTAAAGGACCAGCACAGTGTGCAATGCATTGCAAAGCAGTGTGTTGCATACCCCTGTGGTCTTCAAAGGGTTAACAAAAGTTTGTCAGTTAAATGAGAGCAACTGCAGAATAAACCATATGCTAATTGGTGTTATATGCGTTTTAAGAAAAGTGAAGAGTCTTCAGGAAGGCTATTTATTTGACAGGACATTGCACATATGCACCCCAATAAATCAGCAAACCCTTGCTACCAAGTAGTCTCAGTATAGGAGCCAGGCAAAGATATGCCATATAAGCAGCTAGGGAATGCTATGTTAGAGGACTGGTTTTCCATACTGTTATAACTTACTAGTGGATAAAGGCCTCTTAGAGGAGAACACATCAGTGCAAGACTTCATTAAAGGAATATTAACGTCACCAAATAATAAACCCCGCCTCCCTCAGTCTGAAAAGAACCCCAGGGTCCAAAACCCCATACATTGAGGTATTCTAAGAAAATTCTTTGTGGGAGGAGTTTGGAGTCCTGTAGTCTTGCACCAAATAATAATGTCTGCCTCTACAAACACAAAATACAGTGTTCATTAAAGATTAATTTTCAAACAGAAATCCACACAGATGGATAGTGACAATGAGAAGTTTATGTCCAGATTGCGGTTAGTGGGGCTTTACCGTTAAGAGCTGTTAGTATTCCTTAATAATTGTTAGTGGTCCTTTAACATTTTGAATGCCATAGGGGTGTCCAATGGATTGCAAAGCAATGCACTGAGCACCCCCTAGCATATAAAGTGTTAATGTACACTGACATTCATCTGCTGGTAGTAGAATACTACTTGTTTCATAGAGCACTTACCAACTATGGAAGGTCTAAGCAATCTTTGACACTCCAGCTCTTGGAGACTACAACTCCATAGTAGTAGGAAGGGTAGTGTAGTCTCCAACAATTAGAGTGCCAAAGATTGCCTAGTTCTGAACTATGGCATCCATACAATTTAAACCATACATTAAAATGAACCTGTCACTCTAAGGCAGGGATAACCAGCCCTGGTCCTCAAACATTACAAACGGTACTTTCCTGTTATCCGGAACCATTTTCAAAAACAGCCATTTTCAAAACATGAAAACTGACAGGAGAGAACAACAACAGATTCTGACAGGAATTAGTTTTGAAAATCAATGACAGGAAACAACAGATTCTGACAGAAAATAACAAGAACAGATTCTGACAGGAATTAGTTTTGAAAATGGTTCCAGATAACAGGAAAGTACCCTACAAACAGTGCATGTTTTCAAGATATCCCAGAATCTTGGTAGACCAATTAAAGTGACTGAGCCACTAATTAGTCCACTTGCTCTCCAACCGGGAGATCCTGAAAATATACACTGTCGATATCTCTTGAGGAAGAGGGATGGCCACCCCTGATCTTAAGCAAGTATAGTTTTACAGAGAACGAACATGTGCCTATATGTTGTGTTTCCCATTTTTCTATACAACAAACAGTTTTTGAGAAATTAGATCTTATATTTTGTTTGACCAGTGTTACACTTTATATACTTCTGAATCCCTTTATATATTTAAATGTTTCAGTCATATCCCCTCTCTCTTCTTTCCTCCAAGTTATACATGTTCAGATCCTTTAGTCTATCCTGATATTTTTATCCTGTAAACTATTCACCATTTTAGTAGCACTTCTCTGAACTCTCTCCAGTATGTCAATAACTTTCTGGAGATGGGGGTTAATGTCTCAAAAACAATTTATATTACAAATTACTTTTACAATGTATAGCCAGGTTGTAATTCTCTCATCTTTTCTTAAGGTGACAGGTTCACTTTAACTGACAAATGTAGTACATTGGATTGAAAACAATAGTGAATTAAAGATGAATAAGTAAGAAACAGGCCAGCAGGTATGGTCTTTTCTTTTAGGCACACACAAAATGTAGTCCATTTGATAAACAATGAATTTTCCTGTCTGACCCAGGTGACTGAAGTTTATTTTTTACGTCATGGTAAGCAAACTCTACTAGTTGGAGACAACAGATCCCATCTTCTTCAGCCAACCAACCAACCAATGGCTGATTGAGGATGATGGGGATTGTAGTCCCCAACTGCTGGAGTGCTGAAGGTTACCTATCCCATTTCTAGGGTATTTTTAAGTGATGTTCAAACTCTAGCCTAGATTACATTGCAGATGATAAGTGTTATTCACTGGATTTATATAACAAATTCCCACTGAAGTCTATCTAAACATTTGTAGCTAAAGCATGTGATAAAGTAATCAGTCGATATGGAATCCAATTCCAGGCCTCTGTTTACAGTAATTGCATTAGAGCTAGCTATCTTATGAATGAGACATTTATTAATGAAATAATTATAATCTTATGACTGGCATGCAGGTTTAATTAAACTGTTATTTATACCAGTCCAAAAATATGAGAATTATGGAGAAAAAATATTTACATCACCCTTTCAGCAGATAATTCCCATACTAATCTACAAGCCTTTGTGTCCAAAAAGCTCATTTATCAAAACAGCAATTGTTTGGTTTCATAATCTGGGGGGATTCAGTAAGCGGTTACAAAGAGGTGATACAGTGGAGATGACTTCTCCAGTTTATCACTTCTCCAGTTCCTATATTAATCTATGGAGCCTATGCACTAAGATCTCCAAAATGTAAGACATGTTAGTGAATTGGCTCCATAGAATAGCATAGGAATTGGAGAAGTGATAAACTGGAGAAGTCATCTCCACTTTATCACCTCTTTATCACCGCTTAGTGAATCTCCTCTTTTGAGTGCCAGAGTTGTGCACACATTCCAAAACAATGCAATGCTCACCTAGGTTTCATTCAGAGGGTTAATATCGATGCATAATATTTGACTGAGGATTATATTTGTTGCACAAGGTGAAACAAGATTGTGCTTACATTTGGATGAGAATTATCTTGCATGTGACATAGGGTATTTAGTGACCTACTTATATAGACACATATAGGGAAGCAGATAGTACTACCCATGATAATATGTAACATTGCTGAAGTCCCATGCCTATGACATACTGCTCTGTAGTCTCCTTTGGCTAATGATTGATAATTGTTACATTACTGTACTTTACTTCCTGTTTTTCATGAGAGGAATATTCAGGGAATCATTCCATATAGTAAGTCTGTTTGAACACATTATCCATGTCAGGAAATAGGTTAACAAAAGAAGAAATAGTTATGTAATATAGAGGAATGGAAAGAAGGGAGAGATAGGAAACAGAAAGTGATTAGGAAGGGACATAATTAGAACCTACTGGGCCCAGGAGTGACGTTGAGGCTGGGATCCCACACATGGTGTGGGGCATGTATGAATAAAACAGAAAAATACAGACCATTGCAATGCTTTGTACACCTCCATGAGACTCAAAGGGATAATGAATAAAAGGAAAAAAAGCTAACCCATGCTTTTCTTATCCTACTGGTTGGCAGTGGCCTTGTGTGATGATGTCAGAGGCCTCCAGTCAAGATAGGAAACTGGTCTGATTATAAGGGGTTGAAGGATGGAGCAGAGTTATGGGGTCCTTTGAATAAGGTGTCTTGTCACAAATTCACCCTCTGCACCTCCAATAGTATTGCAATGCCCTGGGACTCAAATGCCTAAACCGTTGAGTGCTAGACTGTCCAATGCATGTCAAAACAATGTGTTAGACGCTGCTTTGACACTCAAAGAGTTAACACTTTGAATGTCAGCGTTGCCATTGACCTGAGAGGGTTATTGATTCAATTATGTAGATAAGGGGTAAAGATGGCTTTGAACAAGGTTAAAAAGGTACACAGGACCTAATGTACAATATAAAAGATGAGTAATTCTGGGGCAAACCAACTTCACCATTGATTTAAATGGCACTATTAGCCCATTGAATTCTACTTAGGCCTCAAATGCATTACACTACAATATGCTGGAGGCCTCTCTATAATTCAAAGGGTTAAAGCCCCATTTAAATCTCAATAGAAATATGTATTTTTCCTCTGTTGGATTCCACCAGAGTTACTTCTATTATATGAGGCAAGGTAAAATAATTTTGAAGTATAATACAGGGGACCTCAAACCTGTCCTCAACCCCCCACGCCACCTCTCCCCAGCAGTGCAGGTTTACAGGATCTCCTCTTGTGAATCAAACAGTTGTCCAGTCATTCTCAAGGATATAATAGAGTTACTGACTGTCAAGTGTTTCAATCAGAAGATCCTGAAAACATGCACTATAGGGCAGTGTCTGAGGACAGATTTGAGTGTCCCTGATCTAATACATACCTATGAGTTTTTAAGGCAAATACAAATGAATGAGATGTAGAAGGAATAAGATTATCACAGATCCATCTGATGGATAGTTGTTTCTGTTTATTGTCAAACAAGCCACTGACATTCTAAAGATGCCCGCTTGAGTTTTTTTTATTTTTTTTTCTGGGCTCAGCCTAGGCAGGGCATCTTACAGAATTGTAAAGAAGAACCATTATCCCCTACTGCCTGGCTGTGCACTCCCCTTTCCTGAAGTGGCTGCATGAAATTTTTTTGACTGATGAACCTTGTGATGAATGAAAATTGTGATTATGATATCATTTTTCTTTTTGATGATGTAAAAATAAAGTGCCTTTACAATGATGTGGATTAGCTCACTCAGCACTTTTGGGTAAACATAAACAATCGATTACAAAGAACATATAGAAGCATTTTCTTCAATCAGGGCAATTATATGAAATTTGCACTAAGCTCTGATGTTACATAGTTGATGATTTTGAAAAAAGAGAAGAGTCCATCAAGTTCAACCATTGTTAGATCTCATCTGTTGATCCAGAGGACGGCAAACAAAATCCCATTGAAGTAATTTCCAATTTTGTATTAGGGTGTGGGGGAAATTGTTCCTGACACCAGAATGGCAACCAGATTTCTCCCTGGATCAACATCCTACTCGTGTTGAAACTAATTTTCATAATTCCTTACAATTTTATTTGCTACAAAGGTATCCATTACTTTTTGTATGTATCAACTGTATTTGCCAACACAGTTAAGGTAAGGAATGTCACATCCTTCCTTCCCTTACTGTAAAAAATGCTTTCCTTTGTTAAAGATGAAAGCTCTCTTCCTCTAATCTTTATGGATTCCCATGTTTTTGTACAATTCTTTGAATAAAGAGTTCCCCGGAGAATATTTTGTATTGGCCTTGAATACATTTTTATTCTAGTGATTATCCACACTCTTCCCAAAAACCAGTTTTCTAATGTAAACAAACACAGTTTGCCTTTATGACTAAAATATCGATTTTTTGCACACCTCTGTACACTTTCAGTTCAACAATGTCTTTTGTGTTTTAAAGGGATAGTAATACTTCGTTTTATCTTTATTTTATTTTGTAGGCATTAAAAAAACATGACGAACGATATAAGTCTTATCTCTCAAACCTTTATGGTTTGAGAGATATTCACAAGTAAAGTTTCCCCTCCTGCCCCTTTTACCTAGTGTAAGCCTTCTCTTCTCAGATGTGGAATCCAGTCCATAGACCAGACAGATAACAGAAGGGGACAATCTTCTTCCCCCCTTGACAAGTTTTTCAGGTTTTTCCCTTATCTTAATTGAAGATTGTCCCTCTCTGCAATCTACCTGGGCACCTCCCTTTTGCTCTGGCTGAACAGTGTTACATCAGTAAAAGGGGCGGGAGGGGGATACCTTATCATTCAATTACTCTTGAACTACAACTCTGACAGAACTGAAATAACACTCTCCAAAGTCCAAATACTATGATGATTAATTAGAGCTGTTTTTATTATGAAACATTACTATCCCTTTAAGAACTGGTGCTCAAAACTGTGTGTCTTATTCCAGGTTATCACCAGGGATTTACAGAAGGTAAAATTGTACTCCATTCCCATGCATCTCTATGTCATTGTAAATATATTACTGACTTTTTTATGCCTACAAATTCTCTCAAACTCTTACCAAACAAATATTCTACCTGCCATGTATTACATCTAGAATATATATGAAGCAATGATTTAAGTGCAAACTGGATGGTTTTAAGGGCCTTTGGGTTCCCTCAGATAAACATTTAGGCCTAGATTCTCCTGTGTCCAAAAAAAAAGACCCACTGGCAATTTTTCAAGCAGGTTAAGCATTTCAACTACCAGCGCTATGCACAAATACCGGCAGAAAAAAATGCACTTTGGGCGCTAAAGTTAGCGCCCATTGGAACTCATTAAAACCAGTTCCATTTTCCAATTCAATTATATGCATTAGGCGTTAACATGAGTTAAGGGACCAACTCTAATGGGTGAAAATCTGTAGCCATTTTTTGGGGGCACAGAGGCCCCTAACGCATATTTAATCCTGCTGAAGCAAGGAACAAAAAAAAACAACAACAACTAATTCACCAGTGGATGTATTGATATGGGGCCCTAAGCCCCATATCAATAAATCCAAAGTATGAAAAAAGTGTCAAATTTTAGTAAAATTAACCCTATGTGTGCCAGTGGGGTATACATACCCCACTGGCACTCACAGGTTTAGTCCAACTAAGTTAAAAAAACATCCCCTGAAAAGAAACACTTACCTGTAATCTTGATGTCCAGCGGGGTCTTCAGCACCCTGGTCAGCTACTGTCTGTCATCTTCCTTCTTCTTCTTTCTCTTCATCTTCTGTTCTTCTCTTGTGTCTTCTTCTCTTCTTGGAGCAAATATGTACCTGAAATGAACAAAAGCATAAACATAAAATATGGTCAACAAACATGATTTTCAAATATGTGCGGTGGTTGAGCCTTTGACTCTTTGCTCTGCAATGCATTGCATACCTCTCTGGCATGCAAAGGTGTAAATTAATGCATTTAGTCCTAGTCCAATAAAATCAACATTCCCCCAAATAGAAGAACATTTTTCCAAATCCATTTCACATTAAATAAGTTTTCATTGCAATAAAATATAAAAATCTATATAGATACACAAAATATATCCCATATTGAGGCATTGCAAGACTTCATATAGTCTGCCAGATCCACCGCTGATGACAGATAGGCAGGCTAACAAATCCCACCCCCTTATTACCTCTCTGGCTGATGCCCAAGTCAGTCTGTAGGAAATTTGAACAAAGACTGGCTTTTATATGGGTCCCAGACATCAAATGGTTAGGATATGTGCTTACACCCCCCCCCACTAGGAGCTGATTGGCTGGGAGGTTCGTAAGCACACATCCCAGCCAATGGACATCTGGGAGCCATTCTGATCAGAGACTGGCTGGCCATATAAAAGCCAGTCTCTGTTCAAATTTCCCAGAGACTGGCTCGAGCATCGGCCCAAGAGGTAATAAGGGGGGGGGGGTTGTTAGCCTGCCTTCCTCCTGCCACTGCTGGTTAAAACGGCAGAGCCTGCAGACTATTTGAAGTCTTGCAATGCCTCAATATGGGATATATTTCACCAAACCATATATTTTGCTATTTGCAAAAAAAACGTATTTAATGCGAAATGGATTTGGAAACATTTTCCTCGATTTGGGGGAATGTTGATTTTTATTTGACTAGGACTAGATGCATTAATTTAAAGGGATAGTAATACTTCATTTTAACTTTATTTTATTTTGTAGGCACTAAAAAAACATGAAGAATGATATGTCTTATCTCTGAAACCTTTATGGTTTAAGAGATATTCACAAACAAAGTACCCCCCCCCCTGTTCAACCAGATCAGAAGGGAGATGCCCAGGTAGACTGTAGAGAGGGACAATCTTCAATTAAGATAAAGGAAAAAGCTGAAAAACTTGTCAAGGGGGGAAGGGCTTTCATTGTTTTCATACAAAGAAAATTGTCCCCTTCTGTTATCTGTACTGTCATACAACCAGACTCACATCTGAGAAGAGATGGCTTACACTAGGTAAAAGGGGCAGGGAGGGGAACTTTGCTTGTGAATATCTCATAAACCATAAAGGTTTGAGAGATAAGACTTATATCATTCTTCATGTTTTTTTAATGCCTACAAAATAAAATAAAGTTAAAACGAAGTATTACTATCCCTTTAAGCCTTTGAGTGCCAGAGAGGTTTGCAACGCATTGTTCTGCAATGTGTTGTGTACCCCTCAGGCAGACAAAGGGTTAACCACTGCACATATTTGAAACTGATTTTTGTTGAGCATATTACATGTTTACTTTTTGTTCTTTTCTGGTACATATTTGCTCCAAGGAAGAAAAGAAGAAGACAGAAGATTAAGAGAAAGAAGAGCAGATGACAGAAGAAGATGTACAGTGGATGACAGGTAAGTGTTATACAGATCTGGGTGTTAGGATAGTGTTAGGGCTAGTATTGTTGCACCACACTCTTAGGGGTAGTGTAGGGTTAGTGTTTGGGAGGGTTAATGCGTGTTGAGCTCACACTTGGTGCTTGTCTGTGTGTCAAGCCCCAAAGGTTAGCCCTTTTCCTTTGATGTTGCCATTACTCGCACTATATAGCGTGGGGTTTGAGAACTTAAAACACAATGGATGTTTGGCCATAGTCAGATTATTTGGCCCAGCGTTCGTTGTGTTATCAGTTGGCAGGGCACCTGAGTACCTCCAGTGACACATTTTGTTTATGGGTCAGTAGACAAATTTGCCCTACCGGCTGTTTTAGCAGGGTGAATTGAATCGTGGCCTTAGGATCCTCTTAAAGGAACTCTAACACCAAAAAAAGAACTGTGATTATATACCCTTAAATACTCTGTACTTCATTCATACATATTCTTTCTTTCTCCAGGGCTCCAGGGCCCAAATGGTTTGTCCAGGATTATCCATGAATGGGCTGAAAAGAGATAACAGCCTTTCTGAGTACATGAGAGACTCTCCTGATCTTCCCTGAAGACTCCAATTTTTAGACTTAATTACCAAGTGTCTGATGGATTGTGGAGTTCTCTGGTAACCCTGCCCACTCCCAGCCCTGATCCTCCCACTCTGCCCTGCCCATTCAGGGCAAACTCTGCTTTTCTGCTTCCCAATCCTGAATGGCCCAGTTAAACCCAACCATATTATGATACAAATTGCATAATTTCAACACTCCCATCTCCAGCCCTCTTTGATACTCTGAGGGGCTTTGGGCTTGAAGATTCCCAGGTATGCTTAAACATACCTGAATAAAGATATAAGGTACCCTTTGCTCATGAGATTTTGGGAGATGGCTCAGTTGATTAATGCATCTGCTGTAGAATCTGTTCAAGCTGCAAGGTTGCAGGTTTTAGTCCTGGCAAGGTCAGCTCAGCCTTTCACCCTTTTGAGAGAGATAAATGAGTCCATGGCATAACTTGAAAATTAGAGACAATCTAAATGTATTCTTCCTGGTAAAATACTTTCGCAAAAAAAAAAATATATATATATATATATATATATTATTGTCAAAAATTATGTGTTTACCGTTGAAAAAGGCAGTTCTTAATTTGTTCTAATAGAAGAACTTACTTAGGAATGTGTCCTTCATACAGCAGTCAGTTATATATCTATTCATGCTTCTTTGTATTTGAACTCTGCTGTAGTCTTTAACCCTTTGAGTGTCAGAAAGGTATCCGCTGCATTAAGTTGCAATACAGTGGATACGTCTCTGGCACTCAAAGGGTTAATTGAACAAGGACATATCAACACTTTGAGAAGATTACCATGGCCCTTTAGAATCATAGGTGACTCAGGTGAGGCTCTTTCTCTGTAGTTAGTCTCAGTCAGATGGATAAAGTTTATTATTTCTTGCATGATGGTTAAAACTAAATACAAACCTAAGTCTTCTTTCCCATGGGGAGCAGAACTGTTGCAACACCCTGCAACAGTTCTGTAGCACATGTCACATCACCCACTTCTGTCCTGCATTCTACCAATGATCTGGATACAGGAGAAGTGTGACTTACAGCTGGGCCATGTGGGTGCCAGACACTATTAATGGATACTCGTACATAGGTTGGCCAGTCATTGGTGGTTGTGATGAGCATAGCAATATCGATAAGTGCTTGTGCAAAAGGTCTGCCAGCGGCTTCCATAGGCCACCAGTCAGACCTTCTCTATTTCTACTTTAGTGTGTTCTTGAGGGAACACAATAAAGTTGCCCTCTCCCTCCCCCTTCCCCGAAGTCAGCGTTGTAGCTGACTGAAGGGAAATCTGGTCATAGATCATCAGGTGGCTCTGCAGCAGAGCTGTGATCGCATTAATAAAAAAAAAATCTGTCACTAAAACGGTCTTCTATGTGTGCTTGCAAACCAAGCACACATAGTAGACCATTTTAGTGAAAGTTTTCTTTTTTATTAACATGATCTCGGCTGTGCTGGAGAGCCGCCTGAAAGTCGTACGAATGGCTTTCCTGCAGTCAGCTAGAACACTGACTTCAGGGAAGGGGGAGGGAGAGTGCAACTTTAGGAGCAACCATCTCTCAAACCATAAAGGTCTGAGAGATGACACTGGGGGCAATACATTTATTTTTAATAGGACTTCAATATAGGGATTAGTAATTATTAAGTATTACTATCCCTTTAAAGTTATCATAACCCAGCATGTTACCTTTCAATATGGGTGACATAACCAAAGCAGGATCACTGCTTTGGTGTTACCTGTGTGAAAGGGACTTTAAACAATGCACATTAAATACAGGCAACTGAATATAATATGTAAAAAATATATCAATATTTATACCTGAATGTTGTATAAAGAAGACTTATCTACGTAAATGCTTCTGTTAAGCACATTAGTATCTACTCACCCCTTCAGTTATACATTCCATTCAAAAATGAAAAGTGAGCTGTAAAAATCTCAGACCAGGGGTTTCCAAATCTGTCATCATGGATGCAAATAGGCCAGGAATTATGGATCTCCAGTAGAGTGACCACATATCCAATATGATGAAAATACTGCACTTATCATGGAAAGGTTAAAACCAGCTTTTATTTGAAGACATCAAAACGGACACCACATGGAAATGAACTTCTCATGCATTTCGCACATATGTGCTTAATCATAGGCGTAATCATCCTCACTAAACCATGGCTTTATAAAGGTAATGACGTGAAGTGTTTAATTGGGATAATATGAATGAGAGAGAAAAATTAATTCCCTCCCATGCATGTTGCAATATAAGGTAATACAACTCAAAAAACTATAGTGACAATCACAAAGGAAAGTCACCATGTCTGAACCTAAACAAAACCAATGGCACACCAAAAAAATATAAAATATGGCATATAAATGAATTTTCTCTAGTATGGTTGAGGTGTCTCTCAACATTTCTGTCAGTCACACAATTCAAATTTGGAATATTTTCAAGTCATGGGTATTGAGCGAGTTAATTTGCCCTTGAGAGGGGGTGAAGATGATTACGTCTATGATTAAGCACATATGTGCGAAACACGTGAGATGTTCATTTCCATGTGGTGTCTGTTTTGATATCTTCAAATAAAATCTGGTTTTAACTTTTCCACGATAAGTGCAGTATTTTCTTCATTTTAGTCACGTTGGTACCCAGGATTGGAATTCCTTACCTGCACCGTGGTGCAAGGTTGAAGTGGTGAGTGCCTTCCCGGCATGGGAGCTTATATACAGTGTTCATTGCACCGTAACGGGGTGCTGTTAATGTTGTATTGATGCGCATATCCAATCTGCCATTCTGGGACACTTGATCACCCTAATTCACACAGAGGCAAACTAAGCAGAACACATTTGCTCCTTACGATCACAAAGCAAGTCTGACTCACACCAACAAAGATCCAATAGACCAATTTTAGACCAAGTTCCAGGACAACTATAGCCCCTCTTGTTACTCACTTACACAAGGTGTCTACATATAACTCTACTCCAGATAAGGTCTTCCACTCTGCTACATATAATAATTATTATCCACAAAATACCACCTCTTTCTTGGTTTGCTGATTTGCAATCTCTGATAGCACGCTGGCAGGCCAGGCACGGGAACAACATTTCCCATTTAGAGGTCCTTAACTCTGCCACGTTTTGCCGAAATACAAAAAAAAAATGGAAAACCATGTAGGTATTCGGAGCTAACGCATACATATTTTACTAGATTACATGACAGACAGTCACAAATGACTCACACACCTGCGCTAGATGTTCCTTCCTGTTCCTTCCTTCCATAACTTCTCTTCCTTTGCGACTGCACCATGAAACTCTCTGATGACATGTGTTCATGAGTTGCAGTTAGGCTGTGACTGTGGACTCACTGGGCTGGCAAAATAGGGCTGAGTGACAGTCACAGAGACTGTGCTGTGGGTGGCTTTGCTCATTCCAGGACTCTTTATTGTCCCGGTGGGGGGTGGCCCGGGACGCGGGACACAGACCTCAATTAAGGGACAGTCCCAGGCATTCCAGGGAACGTGGTCACTGTCCAGTCACAGATAGTTTAGTCAGAATTTACACACCTATGCTTATCCACTCAAGGATCAGTGGGGCGCAGCACATTGTGGTCTTTGAAGGTTTAATATAGGACATTCTTAATTCCTAGCCTGTCTGCAGCCCTTGATAACCTGTCCAGATATACTGTTTCCACCTCATACCTTTAAAACAGACTTCTTATGACATAAGCATATTGTACAGCTGCAGTGTTTGCAGCATTGCAATATGCTCCAGTGGAAGCCATGCACAATGTATTTCTCATATGCATTCCATTTTAATGGCAAGCGTAGTAACCAATGCCTAGAAACACATCAGGGGTTTAAAATATCCGTTCTAACCTAAACACAAGAGAATTTTTGACTAGTACAGGTAGAGCTGTTCAAATGATTTAAACAGTGAGTAATCAACCTGTGCAAAGCACCATGGAAGCCAGAGAGACCATCAATAAATCATTCACTATTGGTAGGTTCTGAGCATTGAGACTGAAAAACCCTTTGCACTGTTTGATCACTATGTTGTAATGTATACCCTTTAGACTGTCCTGCAAAGCGTTATATACATTAAGGAGACCACATAGCTCTATAAATCAAAGATGCTTATAAATATGTTATTCTGCAGGACTGCACAGGAATCAGTGCAACACTGCAGTGTGTGTTTTCAATGTGTCCCTGATTTAAATGGATTTGTGGTCAACTTATTGTGTACATGAATGGAGCTATGTAAATAAATATAAAACATACCTAATGGGTAAATGTAGGAATCGATCAGCCAAGCTCCACTGACATTAGCTCCTGATGCCAGCAGCTGCACTCAGGTGTATCCACTACATGCATGACTGATTTAGTACATAACGGCATACACACTGTTATATATGGGCATCTTCGGGGGGGGGGGACAAGGGGAGGCACTTGACCCCACACACTTGCCCACCCCCACCCCTCCAAGACCAGATTGATATATGACCTGGGCATGCTGGCCTGGGAGGCATATTTTTGTTTTGCCCCCACCCAAGGAGAAATTTCTGCAGATGCCCATACTGCCATAGTTTAAACTTTAATGCCAGCAAGGCATATAAACCAGCACAATCATAGCACGTGCAGTAAAATGGACTAAAATTATGCCATTTCCTCTGTGTCTCGTTAAATACATGGCATAAAAAAGCATAGAGGAAAGGAATGGCCTGAAAACATCCATACTGTACCCCGCTGCACTCCACTTGGCACTAGCAGCATCAAGGAGAGAATTTTCATCACAAGTAGCTTAGTAAATTGGGGTTAGGCTATGTTCCCTCTAAGGTGAGCACAGCTGACAATGTGTTCTCTGTGCTAAGAGAGTTTTGGGAGTCTGTAGGATATAAAGAGAGAAAGAAGATTTACCCAATATACCCAACAATCTTTTTTGACTGAAACAGATCCAAAATTGTCATTCCTAGTTGTTTTCTCTGTGTTAGGGGAGTCTGGGAAGAAGAAGTGGAGGAAAAAAAGGATATTTACCCCAAATACCCCAAAATCATGTGTGACAGAGAAGAGACAGACAGGTGAACAAGTACATTCCTGAACTTGCTAAGCCCTATCACTGACTGACAAACTACTTAGCAGACTAACACGCAATAGACAGACAAGTTCAACTGAAACTGACTCCTTCAACAGCCAGCTGAAGAGGGGCCAGAATATTTAGTAAGTCCTGTTGTCATCTGTACTGTATTAAAAATAAACACTGCAGTGATATTAGAAGAGCAAGAAAGCAGCAGCTGAAATCATCAATACATTAGCTACAGGCTATAGGAGAAGAAGCAGTTGCATAGGGAGTTTTTCTCTTCTAGACTGTATTAGGGACAGTTAATTAAAATTAAAAATAGTTTGACTGATAGGTGACAAAGACAGGAACCCTGACATTATTAGTGACTGACGCAGACAGATACTAGAAAAGATAGAGTATTTTGTAAAGGGCAAAAGTCACACACTATTAAAATAAAAACTAATTGATATTGTCCAGAACATGTACTAGGGGGAAGGGGAAAAGAGTAGGAGAAATGCAGGGACATGTTAGTAAACTGGTAGTCCAAATACTGATGGCATTCATGGTTGCTGCCGAATGTGCAATAAATGGTGATGATCATTCTCCTCCTGAGGAGGCTGTTTGTCTGTCAAAGTCACATAAAAAGTTCCACTACCACCACCTCCAGTAATATTTATAAATCATCTAAGAACACTTCAGATAAAAACTAGTCATATTTTACTGTTGATGGCATAATGACAGAGTAACAGTTCAACCAACTGCTGCTTCTGACAGTGACACAAACAAGTACAACACCTGTCCTCCTGCATAATACTAAATGTTCAGAATACCGCTCTAAGGGGAAAAGTAAAAATACATAGTTTAATGCTTCAAAAAGCCTAGAGGAATATAAAAGTGTGAAGATACGAAGGCCGATGCTGGAGATGAGCTAATTATTGATGAGGATGTTGATCTGTAATATATCCCTCCAGAATCCTCTTCTTTAGATACAGATGAATTTAAGAGTGACAGAGAGGTTGGCATGACCAGAAAATTAGCTAAAAGGCAAAGGCTCAATCTTCCACCACTGGTCACTGAGTAAGGAGCACTGTGCCTGTTTATAAACTGTTTGAGAAATCAATTGGAAAATGTGATTCTGGACAAGTAAAGATTCCAAAAATACCCACCAACTCCAGCCCCCACCCAGCCTTATAGTCAGTACCATAGGCTGAGACATAACTGAAGCCAACCGGAAGATTTTACCATGAAGGGAGAGAGTCTGAGACTGGATTTTTTGGTAAGAGGGTATGAAGAGGAGAATGTTCAGAAAGCTTTTGATAAAACAAACAACCCAGAATCTGTGCATAGTGTCCATTAAAAGCAATGAGGAATACAGTCTTTTTGCTTTGCTGGACCCGTACTTTAAAGATAGATTCTGAATTTCTGCCAAGGAGCAATCATCAGCAGCTCTCTGAGGAATCTGATTCTGTGAATTAATATGCTTATAGATAGAATGGATAGTTGCATTGTAGAGGATGAGAGAGACAAAGTAGGGCCTAATTAAACTAGTAGAAAGCACAGTGAAAAATAAGTAAGCAAAAGGTTTATACCATTAACAGCAACATCACAAAGAACATCCCAAATCAGCATGAACATCCCAAAATGTTTCAGAACACATCATCATCTTTACAGAAACTAATTAATGTGTCTCACGGGTGGTAATCTAACATTTGTGGTGGTTGGGCTGGTGGCAACACATCTCTATGGGACTTGATTGCAGAGTATGGGTTGGTTACTAATACTACGGTCATTGCACAGAATCTTTCTGCAAATTGGACTTACTTTTTTTTATTCATGGGGTAGTTCCCACATGCGGGCCAAGCAGCATCTAAAGTGAAGGTGGCTTCCTTGATCAAGGAGACCATTTGGCAGGCCTATGTCCTTGGCAAAATGAATGCTGTGCCCTTTAGAGGTAGGTGTTTCCTGGGCCTACAAGAATCAGGCCTCTGTGGAGCATTTGTGCTAGGAGGTGACTTGGTGGTCCTTTCACAAATTTGCTAAACACTACTAAACCCACTACTAAACTGGCTTCACCTGAAGCCAGTTTTGTCGGAGTGACTTACAGGCCATAGTGCTTGTGTAGGAGCTCTTCTTGACTTTACATCTAATAAATATTTTGTATAGCTCCTGGAGTGGTCCCACTGCATGTGAGATGTTACATCATATTTGGCCCCATTTGAACCCATTGAGTACTGTCAAATGAAACAGTGTATGTGACCAACACTGACTGGTATAGCTATGGAGACTCTCAGTTGTCCACCAGAAAGAGTGTAGTCTGAGTGGGTTTTCAGTGCAACTGGTTATATTGTTATGATCTTAGGACACTGCTATCAAGCAGCAGTGTTGGAAGACTTACATTTCTAAAAAATAAGCAGCATCTAAGACCAATCTAGTATCTGATAGCAGAAATGGACCAAACCACACAAAAAACTAACTGCACACGTCCTATTAACAGCACCACTGAGGATGAGAAAGATGAGTTGATGATTCTGTTAGTCCAATAAAAAAGGTATTACAAGATATTAATTTTGTTTGTTATTTTACACACACATATATATATATATATATATATATATATATATATATATAGCTGTAGATATATATAAAAAGTGTATGCCTTATTGGCCTAATGCCAGCAGTCCTAGATGGTAGTGGCAAATGCCACCACTGACATTCCATCATTTTCTACTGATGTAATTCATGCCACTGAGCAATGTAAGCAGCAGGAGGATTAGGCTGCTACATGGGACTGTGATCATCAGCAGTTATATGAGGCTGGTGATGGGATGAGGATGCTTTCACTTGCCTCTAGCACCAGTGCTTCTAAGCAAGCAGCAACAACAAGCCCACACACCATTTCAGGTGCATCTAGAGGAGAAGGTGGCCAATTATGCTTCTCCTCCTGCAGCTCCTCCAATCAGCAACTGCAATGTGCACAGTGTGTGCAAGGATACATTATGTAATAGGGCAATAACTGTGAAATACCACAACAAATGACACATCTGCTCTCATATGCAACAGAAACAACTGCAACTGACCACCTTGGCACTTAGGTAAGCAGTGTTAAACATCCCACAATAAATCAAGTACTGTTCTGTCACTATGGCCTTTGTCCACTCCACCAGGTTAGCATATTCAGTGGGAGAGAATGCCCGCAGATGCTCCCTGATACCCTGCATTCGATTGCTCTCTACCACATTGTCAATGCACCACAAAATGTGCAATGGCAGGACACAAAGTAACAGATCCTCACATCTGCAGACTCACTATCAGCTGGTGGGGGAGGCAATGGAAGTAAAAAGTGGTACACCAAAGAAGGAGGAAGAGGATCCAGAAGGTTCTGGCATTGAGACAATAAGTACATTTTACTCCACCCAGACCCTAGCAAAAGAAGATAATGATGACACACCTGTTGCTCTCGTCATTGAACTTCCAGTCTGGGTTTCTCTTGTCTTCTTCTTGGATTTTCTCCCCTGTTCTTTCTGTCCTTTGGGACTGACATGGAGCACAGTGACAGCAGCTATAGATTTCTGTTTTGAGGGGTTGGCTTTCACATGCTTAACTTAAATGTTGTGATGTCTATGTTGCGTGTGCTTTATGAGGGCACAAGATATGTCCCTTTCATTCCTATTTTCACTACCTTATCACAAAAAGTTGAAGAATGGCCTTCTTCTTCTTCTCTAGAATCACCCTCGCTGGCTGAGCAGTGCCTCAGCATCAGCAGTAGAGCTAAGATGAGAACTAGTGGTGTCGAGTGGAACCTGCCCTAGCCCCATACTGTTGCTTACTGAACCCAGTCCCATGGAGGCCACGGTGGGATATGGCACACTAGCCTGCTCATCATCATCCTGCTACTGAGACAGATAAACAGCCATCTGTGATGACTCAGCAGCAGAAATTACAGCAGAGGCAAACTCCAGAATGTCACTGCTGGTGGGGTTGGTGATACTAATCCTTAATTGCATCTCTGTCTCTCATTCCTTTTCTCTTTCTTCCAAAAATGCTCTCATATTTTCCTCTCCTCTACATCAGCTTCTGTTCCACCATCCTCACTCTCATCATCCCCATGACCACCACAAGTCTCTTGCTGTTGTGTAGGACTGGTTGGAGATGACAAATGGAAAATAGGGACCTCTGCTGTCACACTTGCCACCTCCTCAGAAGAAGGTACATTGGCAGCACTAGCAGCAGGAACAGGCGCCTTATGTGTGCTGCTCATACTGCTAGCCAGTTCCTCCTTCTTCAATATAATCTTTCACAAATCAAGGGATAATGTCAGCTTACTGGAGAACATTGGTTCAGGGGAACATGGGCTTCCTTTACCACTGGTGCTACTGACTTCCTCCTCCACCTCTGTATCAGCAGCAACATCAACAGCAGAGTCCGTACATCTTCTCTTGTTGTTACTGGTCATTGTGCTAGCCACTCCAGCACTCCAAACAGATTTTTATTTTTCTCTCTTTCTCTCTCTCTCCCAGCTTCCAGGAAATTCTGGATTTTTTAGCATGTGGACATAAAGTTTCACCACCAATGAAAATCCATTCTCACTGGTGTCAGCGAAATGGCAGAGAATATTTAGGTTTCTCTATTGATGGGAATTTCCATGGAAAAAGTGGAAAATCTTGCTTTTTTTAAAAAAAAATTCTCACAGGAACAAAATAGGATTTTTCCCCATCCCTACCAAGGACTAATGTTGAGAATCATTTCCTTAGAGGGAACACTCAAGCAAATGCCTGGGTTAGCTTGGATTCATATTTGTCCCCCATCCCTCCCCCCAGTGTGTTTAGACATCCCCTTTAATACAGGATGTATGTCATTCTACAGGGTGGCAAAGGAGTAAACCTGCATTAACAGGGAAGTATGGTCGTATTTCCTGTGTTTTTACCAATCATTTTATTATCTTCAACCATAGCAACAGAAACATTCCATAAGTCTGCCACAATTTCTGTAATGGAATGTTTTGCTTACTGTTAAATAACTTCATTGATGGATAGTGTATTAGACCAGGGATGTAGTTTACAAGGATTTTGTTCTAAGACAATTGTATATGTGCTGATCCACTGTACTGATTTTTACTGATGGCAGGAAGCACTTTGTTAACCTCCCTTTTCCAATGTTTCATTCCACTGAAGTCTCACCCTGTTGTTACTTCCCCCACCTGTCTGTCCTATCTGTGTGACTTCTGTTTGATTGACTGGCGCTTGAGCATGTGACAGTTGTTGCACTCACCAATCAGATTGATCTTGACCTAATCCATATCCTCCACATTGTGCAGGTATGTCCAACATGTATCTTTTAGGCTGCAAAGTGTGGCCCTCCACAGGGAGAAACTTTTGAAATGTCCTGTGGCCCAATATCTTCCCCCACCTGTTCAGTTTTCTGTCTTTCGCCCCTTAAAGGAGCAGTAAACTTTCTTTATGAAAAAATATATATTGTAGGGATTTTCCTATTGAGTAAGATAAGGGTACTCCCACTCCTGAGAGATTTATATTTACAGAGTTATTACAGCTTAAACCCACATTTTTTTACATTAGCAGTGCCCTCTAGTGGTCAAAGTCTAATTACTTTTCCTGTTAGATTCTAATGGAGAGGAAAGTCAGAAAAGTCAGAGATATACAGTTCTCCATAGAATGTGATAGAAACTGCCTGTCACTTCCTGTCAGTTAGAACTATCAGGAAGTAAACACAGTAAATTCTGATATAAATTTTGAATAAAACATCTGACAGCAGTGGGAGTGACCTTGTTTTATTCAGCAGGAAATGCTCTATAAAATATGTGTTTTCATAAATAAAAGTTTACTGCTCCTTTAACTGCATCAGAGGTCTCCAATGCACTGCAAAGCAAGCAATGGACACCTATCTAGCATCCAAAAGGTTAAAAGTGCCATTTAAAACAATGGATATTTTTATTTGCTGCCTATGGTGCATTTGGATTGCCCTACAATTGTACAACTTCTGGATAGTGTATCACCTTTCATTCGCCTCGAAAACAAACTGGTCCTTATTCATCAAAAGTGCTCCACTTTTCTTAGCACACTTTTTTTTTCCCAGTTAACCGTTTGTCTCTATAGACTATTAGGCCAGGATTCATCAAACTGCAGGAAAAGCAGCGTATCAAATACTCTGCTCTGTGCCAGCAGTTCACTGTGATCATTGATTTATACCTTCATCAATAATTTTTTCGTGTGCATAAGCAAAGCAGGGAAAATTGAGTAAATAGGCCAGTCAGGCGATAAACCCACATATATGCATAAGTGAAAATGTGTATGCGTGTGTTCGCCCCATACGTTGTAATTGGATCTGCCAGCTTGATGAATCTATCCGGCCATTGCTTATTGATGAATAAGCGATGGCCAGTTACAGTATGGAGAATGTTGAATGGGTGAATGGTTAATGCTCTAAATAAAGCAATGTCGGGCACTCCTTCTTAAAACTTAGCATTTATTGCTCCATATTAAAAATATATCCAACGTTTCAGTCGCCATGCGACTTTCATCAGGGATAAGAACATCAAGTTCAAAAACATCACTTCCGATTAAATAGTCTTTCCGTTTGCACGGTGCCAAAGCGGCGCAACCTGGTTGCCATTGACAACCCGCAGCGTCATTCCTAGCGCAGCACACCCGGAGAGAATGTTCTGATTGCTCTCAATACTACATTAAAACAATAAAATCAGAATAGAAACAATGTATAATTGCTACATTCAAAAACCTTATTATACACAAAGTATCAAATGTAACACGCTAAACTGAACTGTTCATTAAGGCCCAATGGTGCCATTGTTTTCAAGGTGTAAATCCAGTACATTTCTCGCTGACATAATTTCACCAACCTGTCTCCCCCTCGAGGGTTAGATTTAACCCATTCAATCGGGCAACATTTTAACTCCTGCAACCTATGCTGCTTTGCTATAAAATGTCTTGCTACCAGAGTTGCCTTGAGTTCCTTTTCACTCAGTGTCCCATTAAGACCTCTAGTAATTGAAGATCTATGCTCACTCATTCTCACCTTAAAGGGTCTACTTGTTTTGCCTATATAGTACTTAACACAGGGACAAAATAAAGCATACACTACAAATGCAGTATTACATGTGAGCAAATCCCTAATCTGTATCTCAAAATTAGTAGGTGGTATTTTAACTGATACGCCCGTAGTTAGATACCTGCAGGTCACGCATCCACTACATCGTTCAATACCAATTCTACCTTCTTTCTTCTGATCCATATACTTATGGACCGGATCAGAGCTCACCAATTGATCTCAGATGCTTCGTGCCCGCTTGTATCCAAAAATGGGCGTATTCTTGAACAAATGCCCTACCTCCGGATCCGTGTTCAACAAGTTCCAATGTTCGAGTACAGACTTTCTGAATTGTCACGTGACATCTGAAAATGTTGTGGTCAGAAGCAATTTATCTTGCTTATCTGTGCTTCTAGAACCACTCTTTTTTAACAACACATCCCTATCCAAATTACTGACTTCATTCATGCCACGATCTATATCAGACTGTCTGTATCCTCTCATTGTGAACTTGTCCCCCATTCTCTGTAAGGTTTCACTCACCTCCACCGGATCTGATACTATTCTTTTGACTCTCATGAATTGGGATCTAGGTAGTCCCTTCTTCAATGCTGCTGGATGCTGACTTCTAGCATTCAACAATGTATTCCTATCAGTACTTTTTACATACAGGGAAGTCTTAATAACACCTGCTTCTCTTTTTATCCAAACATCCAAATAATTTATAGCCTCATCACTATAATTCATCGTCAAACGTATTGGATTATTTAACCCATTTAAGTGCTGATGAAATTCTTCTAGAAGTGCAATACTACCAGACCAAATCATGAACAAGTCATCGATAAATCTAGTATAAAATACTACTTTATCCCAATATTTCGATTGCATCACATTAGTTCGTTCATAATTCCACATGTAGGTGTTGGCATAACTGGGTGCCATCGGTGACCCCATTGATGTTCCAGACTTTTGAATATATATCTCAGACTCAAACTTAAAGTAGCTCCGTGTCAAGATGAAATCAATTAGTCCCACAAAATAATCAATTTCCTTGGCTTCCAAAATACCTCCTTCACTTAACACATTCCACACTGCCGCCTTTCCTTGTTCATGGGGTATGCATGTGTACAGACTTGTTATGTCCATTGTAACCAGGATACATGTTTGTAAGTCCACAGACACTGTAGACAATTTATTAAGAAAATATGTGGTATCTTTAATAAAACTTGCAAACCCCTGAACATAAGGCTGTAAAATAAAGTCCACGTATTGTGCTGCTTGGTATGTTAATGAACCCCTAGCCACCACAATTGGTCTCCCCGGAGGGTCAACTAAGGTCTTATGGATCTTAGGCAGGCAATACAGAACCGGAATAGTGGGATTTTTTTGTTTCATCAATTCACCAAGCTTAGCATCCAGTATACCATCTTCAACCCCTTTATCCAGATAAGCATTCAGTTCTACCAAGAATAAGCGAGTGGGATCAAATCCCAACCTTTGATAACTCACGTGATCCGCAAGTTGCCTCAACACCTCTTTTCGGTATTTTTGATAATCCTGGATCACGATACCTCCGCCCTTATCGGCTGGATGTATGATGATGTTGTTATTCTTTTTTAAACTCTGTAATGCTCCTCATCGGAAGTGATGTTTTTGAACTTGATGTTCTTATTCCTGATGAAAGTCGCATGGCGACTGAAACGTTGGATATATTTTTAATATGGAGCAATAAATGCTAAGTTTTAAGAAGGAGTGCCCGACATTGCTTTATTTAGAGGATTAATGTGGACAAGAGATTGTCGGAGGCACCAGGATATATATGTGTGAGTGCGACAGAGACGGAGTGTTGTGATTACTTGAAAGATTGATCTGTCGGCACCACATTGTATTGATGACAACAATATGGAGAGAGAAGAAACAATGAATGAGGGAAAGATAATTGCGGAGTCACAGGAGCGATCAGTCCATTTCACTCCGGTTGAAATCTCTGACATTTTATTTAAAGATTCGTGTGAGGAAGTGCTGGGAGAATTTACTGCCAAAGAGATACATCAAGAAATGTTGACATTGAAAAAGAAGGAGACGGAGCTGCATTTGCATGGGGTTACCATAACGGAGTGTTATAAGACCCGAATGATACCAAGGGAATTCAGAATTCGGAATCAACCGACGATTGGACGCCTTAATCCGTTATTTTGCGAACAATGGTGCAAGATACTGGACACATGTTCTCTGGAATTAATGCTTTTAGTGATTAAAGAGGTAGGCATTGAATTAAATAAATGCCAGGAGATATTGAAGAAAGCATATGACCAATATCTGCCTGTTTTGACAGAAGATAAAACTGTGAATTGGATGGAGAAATTGGAGGAGCAGGTGTCTAAGTATAAGGCAGAACTGTTGGTATATAAGAGGAAGAAGAGACGTCAAGTTGTCCATGATTATGAATCCCCAACGATATATAGGTGGATTCTTGGACAAGTGGATACATATGAGGAAAGACCTCCATATAGAAAACGGAGACCATGGCGGGCTAGAAAACCTCTAAGAGATATCTTCAGTTCAGGATCAGAAGGTGATTCCGATATTAATACTGAGTCAAAACTTGACACTAGTAATAGTGCACCAAACACACGTTTTTTAGGGGTAACTACCCGGAGCAAAGCGGCAGTAAAACGTACAAGGAGGGGCAAGAGAAATAAACAGAGAAACAAACAAGGAAACCAAACCACCTGCGGGCCCCAAGAAATAGTATTTAATCTGTCTAGTCACACCCTCACAGAAGGGGAGAGATCCATTCTAAATAAAGGGCTAAGTTTTGTGCCAACACAGCGACCAACAAAATTTGACACAGAAATTGAATTATACCGGTTTCAA
Source organism: Rhinophrynus dorsalis (assembly GCA_037306005.1). Taxonomy (NCBI): domain Eukaryota; kingdom Metazoa; phylum Chordata; class Amphibia; order Anura; family Rhinophrynidae; genus Rhinophrynus; species Rhinophrynus dorsalis. Next base: position 206,620,386 of record CM074724.1, read on the forward strand.
AGAAAATTACATCTAAGGGATTACTTTAAGGATTCATCTAATGTGGAAAGCTTAAAAAAGAACCCATTCCAGGTCAGGAGCACATTTGACCCAGGATCGATGAATGCATCTATTAAAACCTTTGGTCGGATGATCAAGTATGACGCCATGCAGTTATTAGAGAATCCCAAGCCCAGTTTTCAGAACATCACACGTGAAGAGAGAGGAGCATTACAGAGTTTAAAAAAGAATAACAACATCATCATACATCCAGCCGATAAGGGCGGAGGTATCGTGATCCAGGATTATCAAAAATACCGAAAAGAGGTGTTGAGGCAACTTGCGGATCACGTGAGTTATCAAAGGTTGGGATTTGATCCCACTCGCTTATTCTTGGTAGAACTGAATGCTTATCTGGATAAAGGGGTTGAAGATGGTATACTGGATGCTAAGCTTGGTGAATTGATGAAACAAAAAAATCCCACTATTCCGGTTCTGTATTGCCTGCCTAAGATCCATAAGACCTTAGTTGACCCTCCGGGGAGACCAATTGTGGCGGCTAGGGGTTCATTAACATACCAAGCATCACAATACGTGGACTTTATTTTACAGCCTTATGTTCAGGGGTTTGCAAGTTTTATTAAAGATACCACATATTTTCTTAATAAATTGTCTACAGTGTCTGTGGACTTACAAACATGTATCCTGGTTACAATGGACATAACAAGTCTGTACACATGCATACCCCATGAACAAGGAAAGGCGGCAGTGTGGAATGTGTTAAGTGAAGGAGGTATTTTGGAAGCCAAGGAAATTGATTATTTTGTGGGACTAATTGATTTCATCTTGACACGGAGCTACTTTAAGTTTGAGTCTGAGATATATATTCAAAAGTCTGGAACATCAATGGGGTCACCGATGGCACCCAGTTATGCCAACACCTACATGTGGGATTATGAACAAACTAATGTGATGCAATCGAAATATTGGGATAAAGTAGTATTTTATACTAGATTTATCGATGACTTGTTCATGATTTGGTCTGGTAGTATTGCACTTCTAGAAGAATTTCATCAGCACTTAAATGGGTTAAATAATCCAATACGTTTGACAATGAATTATAGTGATGAGGCTATAAATTATTTGGATGTTTGGATAAAAAAAGAAGCAGGTGTTATTAAGACTTCCCTGTATGTAAAAAGTACTGATAGGAATACATTGTTGAATGCTAGAAGTCAGCATCCAGCAGCATTGAAGAAGGGACTACCTAGATCCCAATTCATGAGAGTCAAAAGAATAGTATCAGATCCGGTGGAGGCGAGTGAAACCTTACAGAGAATGGGGGACAAGTTCACAATGAGAGGATACAGACAGTCTGATATAGATCGTGGCATGAATGAAGTCAGTAATTTGGATAGGGATGTGTTGTTAAAACAGAGTGGTTCTAGAAGCACAGATAAGCAAGATAAATTGCTTCTGACCACAACATTTTCAGATGTCACGGGACAATTCAGAAAGTCTGTACTCGAACATTGGAACTTGTTGAACACGGATCCGGAGGTAGGGCATTTGTTCAAGAATACGCCCATTTTTGGATACAAGCGGGCACGAAGCATCCGAGATCAATTGGTGAGCTCTGATCCGGTCCATGAGTATATGGATCAGAAGAAAGAAGGTAGAATTGGTATTGAACGATGTAGTGGATGCGTGACCTGCAGGTATCTAACTACGGGCTTATCAGTTAAAATACCACCTACTAATTTTGAGATACAGATTAGGGATTTGCTCACATGTAATACTGCATTTGTAGTGTATGCTTTATTTTGTCCCTGTGTTAAGTGCTATATAGGCAAAACAAGTAGACCCTTTAAGGTGAGAATGAGTGAGCATAGATCTTCAATTACTAGAGGTCTTAATGGGACACTGAGTGAAAAGGAACTCAAGGCAACTCTGGTAGCAAGACATTTTATAGCAAAGCAGCATAGGTTGCAGGAGTTAAAATGTTGCCCGATTGAATGGGTTAAATCTAACCCTCGAGGGGGAGACAGGTTGGTGAAATTATGTCAGCGAGAAATGTACTGGATTTACACCTTGAAAACAATGGCACCATTGGGCCTTAATGAACAGTTCAGTTTAGCGTGTTACATTTGATACTTTGTGTATAATAAGGTTTTTGAATGTAGCAATTATACATTGTTTCTATTCTGATTTTATTGTTTTAATGTAGTATTGAGAGCAATCAGAACATTCTCTCCGGGTGTGCTGCGCTAGGAATGACGCTGCGGGTTGTCAATGGCAACCAGGTTGCGCCGCTTTGGCACCGTGCAAACGGAAAGACTATTTAATCGGAAGTGATGTTTTTGAACTTGATGTTCTTATCCCTGATGAAAGTCGCATGGCGACTGAAAAGTTGGATATATTTTTAATATGGAGCAATAAATGCTAAGTTTTAAGAAGGAGTGCCCGACATTGCTTTATTTAGAGGATTAATGTGGACAAGAGATTGTCGGAGGCACCAGGATATATATGTGTGAGTGCGACAGAGATGGAGTGTTGTGATTACTTGAATGGTTAATGCTCAAAGAAATCCTCTGATTTTCTTGAGCATTAAGCCATTCGCACCTTGATGAATCCCGGCCTTAGTCATTGGATGTGTTGGGTGAGATCTATTTGGGGGAGGGTTGTCCCCTGTGTCTGTGGGGACAGGGAAAACCTGCAGAGGTTTAGAAAGATTTTAGGTTGTTTGTTGGTACGTGAGGGCAGGGGAAGGGAAGGGGTGGATTGAGAGACCTGGTTGAGGCAGACAGAGACCTTAAAGTTAGAAAAAAAGAAACTTTCTATGTGGTAGGGGAAGAAACTTTTGGAGTAATGAGGAGGTGACAGAGGCATGGGTGGAGGAGCATGGAGAGAACTATGATTAGAAAAAGTCAGACAAGGCTGAGGTTTCAGATGGTGTATGTTTGATTCCATGACTACCAGAGGGACATGGCTGGGGAAGCAGACAGGGTATAAGTGGTTCTGTGATCCTCTGACTATCAATGGACAATTGAACAAGGCTGTCAGACAGTGTGTCATAGTTCCCAAAATTGACAAATTAATTAAATAAATAAATAACAAGTTACTTTATCTCCCTGTGACTCAGCACCCAAATTAGATTGTAGGTTCTATGAAGCACTGGGCCTGAATAGTATATCTACAGCACTGCATATGAATTGGTAGAATAATATACATGGTTAGAGAAAAATATGTGCTGGCTCCATATTTTTTTGGGGGGGCAAAAATCTTCTTTTTGCTGGGGTTGAGGAGAGTACTTTCCTGTGCTGTACATTCCTGGGTTCAAACCCACATAGTCAGTAGATACAAGTAACAAACGGATGCACTCACAGGTTGTGTTATAATGTGACCATCATCATACAGAACAGTAACGTTACAGTCCTCTGTCTGGGACCTTCATCAAGCCAGACAGAATAGCAAAGTTTCGGTCCTTTGTCCATGACATTCATCAGGCTTACGGAAGGTCCCTGACAGTGGACCAAAACTTCGCTATTCTGTATATACCTGTATGATGTTGGTCACATTATAAACTTTTGAAAACACAGCCTGTGCGTGCATCCGTTTTTTACTTGTGTATATATATGTATAAATATATATATATATATATATATATATATATATATATATATATATAGTATATATCCCAAAAAAGGAAGAACTCTCACTTAACTCTTGTCTCTTTGGGTGCTGTAGTTGAGTGGAACAAGATCCATGTAACGAATCCAAAAGTCAAAACAACCAGTACTCACAGCCAAAACCTTGTGCAAGAGTGGTGTCTATTTGATTAAACCACTATTGCACAAGGTTTTGGCTGTGAGTGCTGGTTGTTTTGACTATTGATTGGTTATATATATTGGTTATACTTCAGCAAGTCTCCAACAAATTGGGTCTTGTGCTGTTTGTTGCCACTGTGTACTAACAAATTTGGTAATTGTATCTACCATCTTGTCTTTGGTCTTCTTCTTGTGAGTTTAGTATTGAGTGGAATCCATTCCAAAATTCGCTTGGTCCATCTACTATCATGTCTTCTTCCTAAGTAGCCTGGTCATTTCCATTTCCAGTGCTTTACACTTTCAATTATGTCATGAATCGATGCACATGTTTTCAGTCATTTACAATTTGCAGTTCCATACTTCTCTGTGTAATCTTAAGTTTTTTGATGGCTTTGGCATCCATGTTTCAAATCCAAACGTAAGGACTGGGAGGACACATTGGTCAAAAATCCTTTTGCTTGAGGCAGTGTTAAATTTGTCTTAAAGACTGTGCTACTAAGTTTTCCAATTGCTTGCCATTCCAATTTTATTCATTGCTCAACTTCCATCATGGTGTTTCCATCTCTCTCTCTCTATATATATATATATATATATATAAAAGGCCAGATGTATGTTTGTCTGATGCAGTCATGAGCAGAGGAGACTGCCCGAATGCAGTCATGCACAATAGAGACTGCCTGAACGCAGGCCAGATGTATGTTTGTCCGATGCAGTCATGCACAGTAGACACTGACCGAATGCACACAATACTGGCCCGTGTACACAGGCTTTTACACTAGTCTGTTAATATTTCCTGTCCCTTGTCAACTTCTTGTAGTTCTTATCCATCTACTATGATTTTCCTTGGTATGGTAAATTTGTTAAACATGACTTGTGTTTGGGTGATATTCATCAGCAGACCCACATTTTTGCTTTCCTGTTGAAGCTCTTCAATGCATTCTTGCATTCTTGCAGTTCTTCAGGACTACTGGCAAAGGGCATGATCAGAGATGGGCAAAAGGTCCTGTTGTGTTCCCATGAGAAATGCCACTTGGCTGTCTTCTTTTTTTGTTAGAAAATCTGCCCTCATCAAACCAATTAAAAATTTCTCCTTTTCACCTACACCAAAAATGTTTTAGCTATGGTTTCAATGGCTGCTAACTTCCCACCCATTCACTACGTGTACTTTGCATTTTTGTGCCCAAAATGTGATGATACCAGGAAGTGAAAAGGAAAAATAAGCAGCTAGAGAGGAAGAGAGGAGGCAATTTGAAACCTAGTTTAGTAGCAAATGAGGCTAACATAGGCTGATAGTGTTGCTAACTGAATTAAAAAAAAAAAAGATCTGGAAGGACCGTGATGCATCCAGTGAATCAGAGGAGGAGGGCATGTCCACTGCCAGCATGGAAGAGTGTGGGAGCCCTGATTTCCCAGACTCAATGATGCCCAGTTCCCCTACATCATCCTTTGGGATCTGAGGGAAAATAGGGTCATCTTCAGCAAAGGCACAGGAAGAAGTGGATAGTAGTGTGAGCCAGCCAGATCAGCTGCCCGTGCCTGCTGCTACCGCTGCCAGTGTGCCTTGTGATACTCAGGGGAGGGAGGAGAAGATGATGGCAAGTGTGACAGCAGGAGACTAAAATTCACACTTATCATTCAGTAGCAGTCCCACTACTACCACACAGCAGCTAGAGAGTGATGGGGGCATAGGCGTGCGCACAGGGTGTGCCGGGTGTGCCTAGGCACACCCTAATCGGCCTATGCGCACCGTTTTTTCAGAAGTTAAATGGCCATTTCCGCATATTAATGCGGCTGTGGCACCGGCTTTATACCTTAGCCGTTTGCCACGGCTATCTGCTGCTGACTGCTGTGTTCGGGGAGACCAAGGGGGGCGGGACAAGCACTAGGGCTCAAAAGCTGCAAAAGCCTGCATGAGCCTTCCCTCCTTCGTTGCAGCTCTGAGAGGAAGTGATGTCACTTCCTTTCACCGCTCATTTGGGGGAAGGTGTCAGGGAGCGAACAGTGGGTGAGGAGGCTGCAGGCACTGGCAGTGAGGAGGCTGTATGATGCATGAGTGAGTGTGTTAATGTTTAATGTGTGTGCGTGTGAAAGATAACTTACACCTAATGATTTATTTAGCGCACACACATATACACACACATATATATAAATATATCTATCTATATCTATCTATCTATCTATCTATCTATCTATCTATCTATCTGTCTATCTATATATATATATATATATATATATATATATATATACACACACGTGCGCACACATGTGTGTTTGTGCTTTTGGGTGCACACCCTAATGCAATTGGCTGCGCACACCTATGGATGGGGGTGAGGGAGGGGGTGGTGGCGCTGGTGAGTGTGAAGCAGCTGCTGAAACTAGCTTGAGTGTTGATCCTCCAAATACTGAGTTGGGAGAGGAAGTGATAAGCAACCAGACTAGCAGTCAAGGGAGCCCACAACATCCCCCTGACCCTGTGTTTCCCATTACCAGGTATTGTCTCTCTGGGATATAATGATGAAGAAGGCAGAACTGACTGGCAGTATTAGCATCAACACACATCAGCTGCATGTGCCTGCTGCTAGTGCTGCCAGCATGCCTTCTTCATCTGAAGAAGAGATGACAAGTGTGACCGTAGGGGATCCTCTGTCACATTTGTCATCATCGACAACCAGTCCCACTCCTGTAGAGTACCAGCAGAGACTGGTGGTGGTGATGATGATGAGAATGAGTGTGATGGTTGAGCAGCTGGAGTGGAGGATATTGGAGGAGCAAACAGGAATGGGAGACAGATTTGCAAATGGGGGTAGGCATCACCACCACCTCTACCAGCAGTGATATTTCTGAGTTTTCTGATGCTTTAATTCCTGCTGATGCTGAGTTACAAGGGCCAAATGTTGATCTGTCTCACCAGCATGCTGATAATGAACAGGCAAGTGTGCCACAGACCATCGTAGCCACAATGGAAATGTGTTCCAACAGTAGTGATGTGGGACTAGGACAGGTTCCACTTGCTAATGCCAGCAATAATCCTAGTCTTATTTCTTGTCCTGATTCTGATGAAGCAGAAGCAGCATCCTCTGCCCCAGCCAGTGAAGCGGATTGTGGAGAAGAAGAAAGAGTCCATTCTTCTCCACCTTTCCCCTTCCCCTGAAGTCATGCGCGTGGGTCTATTTTTCTCTTGGGGCAGGCACAGTGCAGTCATCAGTTACACCACTGTGCACTATATGTGACAAGTCAGTGAAAATGGGGAAGGAGGGACACACCTTGGAACAACTGCCCTCATAACACACAAATAAAGTACAGACAACATGACTTTTCTGAGGAGCATGTTACAGCCAAACCCCAACAAAAGAAATCAGGAGCTGCTGTACCCCCTGTCGTACCCCAAGGGCACCAAAAATGTAGGAGAAAATCTAAGTGGAAGAAGAATAGAGAAACTCAGCCTGAGTCTGGAAGTTATATGGTGGGTGAAACACCTGTCTCGTCATCAGCTCCTTGAGCTAGGGTCCAGGCATGGGAAGACATTCTTCTAGTGAACCAGTCCTGTCATCATTACCTACCCCATCAGCTGATATTGATTCTGAATGTGAGGATATGGCAGTTCGTGTCCAACCATTGCACATTGTGTGGTGCTCTGACCACACATGTGTAACAGTTTTATAGGACACTCAGACCAGCAGGTTAGAATAAAACACAGTTTTAGTAAAACAAAACAAGAAAGACCGCCCTCTATAGGCAATACAGAATAATAGAGAGATTAGTGGCTTACAGATGCCTTCTCAGGCCCAGTATACAGATGCAATAAGTATACATATACTGTCACAGGACAGGCATAGAAACATAAGGGTACTCAATGGTTAAAGTATATGTAAATCAATCAGTCTCTGTTGTGGTGTTTGACACGCCCAAGGTGGTAATGGAGCAACAAGTGGTGCTAGATGGAACAACACCGTCAGTCTATTGAACAGAGATTGCTGCTTAGGTTGAGCAGGAACTGAGGCCAACTCACTGCAAGAGCTTGAGCCAATAGCCCCCACGGGCATAGTAATGGAGACAAACTACACTGCAAGAGCTAGAGTCAATAGCCCCACCGGAAGTGTAACAGAGAGCAAACACTGTATGAGCTAGAGCCAATAGCGCCTCCCGCGACTACACTGCAAGATAGACAGCATGAGCCACCACTATACAAGGCTGTGAAACGTAACCGGCTCAGCAAGTGCAGCGGAAGATCTGGGCAACGGCTCTGCAAGTGTTAATGGAGGCTCAGTGAATGGAGACAGCAGCTCTGCAAGTGTACTGGAGGCTCAGGGAATGGAGACAACGGTTCTGCAAGTGTTAACAGAGGCTCAGGGAATGGACACACAGCTCTGCAAGTGTAAACAGAGGCTCAGGTAACAGACACACAGCTCTGCAAGTGTAAACAGAGGCTCAGGTAACGGACACACAGCTCTGCAAGAACAAACGGAGGCTCAGAGAACAGAGGCACGGCTCTGCAGGTGTTAACGGAGGATATGACACGATCAGCCCTGCCACAAGCACAGCGGAAGTCAGAATGTCGCCTCAGCGACACCAAGCAGCAATGGCAGGAACGGAGGCAGGGTCAGCAGCAAGCCGGTTCAGGTCACGGAGCAGGAAGTCAGCCAGGCCGGGTCAGATCACGGAGCAGGGATCTCAGACAAGCCAGATCAAGTCACAAGCAGGAACGTCAGCCAGGCCGGGTCAGATCACGGAGCAGGATTCTCAAACAAGCCAGATCAGGTCACAAGCAGGAACGTCAGCCGGTGTCGTCAAAACAGGCCAAATCGGTACACAGGAAGCAGGAACACTGGAACACAGCAACAGCAACACTGGCACAGGAACACCACAACAGGTGCCAAAGGCCAGGTATAAAAAGGTCACAATGGGCGGGTCAAACAGGCTCAGCCAATGGGAGCGCCCACAACCGAGAGTGAAAGTTAAGGATCACGGGCACCATGATAGTACCCCCCCTCTCAAAGACCCCCTCTCCCAGCAGGTGGTCTAGGTTTCTGGGGATATTTAGAGTGGAAATTGCGTAACAATCTAGGTGCATGGAGGTCCTTCTGATCCACCCAAGAACGTTCCTCTGGGCCATAGCCCTTCCAATGGACCAAATATTGCAATTTCCCCCTAAATCTCCTGGAATCAACAATACTCTGGACTTCGTACTCCTCTTGGCCTTGAACATCCACAGGCAAGTAACCACCGGAGTGGTAGTGTAGCGGTTGCAAACCAAGGGTTTTAACAGCGATACATGGAACACATTATGTATGCGCATAGAAGCTGGGAGTTCCAATGCGTACGAGACGGGATTCACTTTGTGAATAACTTTGAACGGGCCAATGAACCGGGGAGCCAACTTATTGGAAGGCACCTGCAGATTGAGATTTCTGGAGGAGAGGCATACCCTATCCCCAACCTGGAAGGAGACCGCTGAGCATGTACCCCCTAGATACTGGCAGTTCTCCCAGGAAGTCAATTGATATGTGGGACCGTGGATATTCGCCATTAGGCACAGGTTGGAGTAGGCCCACTGGGAGATGCCTGGGGGTCTTGGCACGAGCACAGGTGGCACAGGTTGCAGTAAAAGTGGAGCAATCGACTCTAAGGGAAGGCCACCAAAATAACTGTGATAGAGACCATATTGTCAGGCCGCCCGTCGGCGACCCGGTCTTACCTCCCGCAGTGCCCAAAAACCATGTCGGCCGCCACGCCGGGTCCCCTCTGCTTCCTTGCGGACCGGCGTCCGCTCCAGACCGACAGGCAGCCCTGTCAGACGCGCACACACTCACCCTCCCTCGTGTGCGCGTCTCAAACAAAGGGCTGATATTTCCCGGGCGTTGCCATGGCAACGCGGCGTCCGGCTCCGCCCCACTTCAATTGCCACTCCTCCTCAGCCTATATAAACCCTGAGCACCCTGCACATGGTGCTCAGTGTTACTGTGGCTTCCCTGGTGTTCAGTTGCTTACTTGTGCTCCTGCTTCATATTGATTCCTGGCTCCTTGACCCTTGGCTATCCACTCTGACTCCGCTGACCTCTGGCTCCTTGACCCTTGGCTTGACTCCTGGACTCCGCTGACCTCTGGCTCCTTGACCCTTGGCTTGACTCCTGGACTCCGCTGACCTCTGGCTCCTTGACCCTTGGCTTGACTCCTGGACTCCGCTGACCTCTGGCTCCTTGACCCTTGGCTTGACTCCTGGACTCCGCTGACCTCTGGCTCTTTGACCCTTGGCTTGACTCCTGGACTCCGCTGACCTCTGGCTCCTTGACCCTTGGCTTGTCTCCTGGACTCCGCTGACTTCTGGCTCCTTGACCCTTGGCCTGATTCCTGGACTTTGTTGCTCGTGCTCGCAGTTCACACTGGGGAGGAGCCTGTGTTCTCTCTCTCTCCAGACCCTCTCCCAGTGTGCTGTTCCAGTAAGAGCGACTATCCTGCTTCGGGGTTCCTGCATCCAGATAGTGAGTATCCATATCTTACTCACCTAACAGAAACACTGAGCCTATATGGAACCCGCAGGAGTCGCGGACGCTATCACCGCCCTCTCCCAGCAAATTGCCGCTCTCACGCAAACCATGCAGGACCTCCAGGCCGGTCAGACTCATCTGCAGCATCAATTACATGACCTGCAGACCAGCTCCGCTTCTTCAGGCGCTTCCGCTCCAGCGATGCCACCTGTAGGGGTACCCCCCTCGGACAGGACGTACACTCCTGAACCCAGAATTCCTCTCCCAGAACGCTACTCTGGGGACCGTGCGAAGTATAAGACCTTCATCACAGCCTGTCAGGTCATGTTTTCTCTTCAACCAAGAACCTATGCCTCTGACTTCATTAAAATACGAACTGTGATCTCATTGCTGTCCGGAGAGCCCCAGACCTGGGCTCATCAATTGCTACACACCAATGATTCCGCATTGGCTTCCTGGCATTCGTTCCTCCATGCCATGGACCTTCTGTTTGATGATCCTCTCCGGGCCTCCTCTGCCCATATCGCCATGAGGGCCCTACGGCAGGGCCAAAGGCCAGTAGAGGAGTATGTCACTGAATTCCGCTCTTTGGCCATCGAGAGCGAATGGAACGAGCCTGCCCTGGTGGATCAATTTCGTCTCGGCTTGTCCAATGCCCTGAAGGATGAACTGGCCCGTGTGGGTATCCCTCCTTCTCTTGAAGAACTCTGTCATTTAGTCATCAGGATTGATCGCAGATTACGGGAGAGAAGACTGGAGCGGTCAACCCAACTTGCTCCTCCTCCAAGACGCCAACCTCTACCACCCTCCAGTGCTCCTACCTCCACTTCTTCTTCCGAGGAACCAATGCAGATCGGACTTGCTCGAGGACCTCTTTCTGAGGCTGAGAGAGCACACAGACGTGCAAACAGTTTATGCCTCTACTGTGGCCAACCCGGTCATATGATTCGTTCCTGCCCCCGCAGACCACGTGACCCAAGGGGTAAGACTTCTGATTCAGAGGTGTGTCTTAGTTCAGCTCCTGTTGGTGGCTCTCCTCACCTTTCCGTTTCTCTGTTGTTGCAGTGGACCAGTGACGACATCTCTGTCCTCGCCATCATTGACTCTGGCGCCAGCTGCTGTTTTATGGACCAGGAGCTTGCTAGACAACTCCGAGTACCCACACAAGTCAAGCCCTCTCCAGTCTACATACAGGTTGTTGACGGATCTTCTCTGCCTTCCGGACCCATTACGCAGGAAACCCTGCCTCTCCAGATGACTTTGGTTAGTCGTCACTCAGAGAAGATAAGTTTCAATTTGGTGGCATCCCCATTATTCCCCGTGATCCTTGGACTGCCTTGGCTACGACTACATAATCCTGACATCAACTGGGGCAAGGGCACGCTGTCATTTTCATCTAGTTACTGTCAACATCATTGCCTGGATACTCCTTCAACCTTACTCCTCACGCAAGACCAGACTTCAGAACCTAATACAGTTCCTAAGCCATATCACGAATTCTTAGATATCTTCGATAAAAGAAAAGCAGATCAATTGCCTCCCAGGAGAGAGTACGATTGTCCCATCGATCTTCTACCCGGAGCTCCTATACCCTTCGGGAGGATCTTCCCTCTATCCGAGCCAGAACTGCACCATCTAAAGGCCTACATCAAGGAAAATCTGGAAAAGGGATTCATCCGCCCGTCAACATCGCCAGCCGGGGCTGGTATCTTCTTTGTGGGTAAAAAGGACGGGGGTCTTCGACCATGTGTCGATTATAGAGACTTAAACCGAATCACAATAAAGAACCGTTATCCACTCCCCTTGATACCCGAACTTCTAGACCGTATTAAGGATGCAACTGTCTTCACCAAGTTAGACCTCCGTGGGGCCTACAACCTCGTCCGCATCAGAGAGGGGGACGAATGGAAGACCGCCTTCCGGAGTAGGTACGGCCATTTTGAGTACCTGGTGATGCCATTTGGACTCTGTAACGCCCCAGCCACCTTTCAGCATTTTCTGAATGATGTATTTCGTGATTTCCTGGATTCCTTTTTAGTAGTATACTTGGACGATATCTTAATATTTTCATCATCCATCACTGAACACCGTGAGCATGTAAAGAAGGTTCTGCAGCGTCTTCGTGATCACCAGCTATATGCCAAGTTGGAGAAATGTTTGTTTGAGACCACTGCCGTGACTTTCCTTGGCTTCATCCTAACACCTGGGAAAGTTGTTATGGACCCAAAGAAGGTATCAGCAGTGCTCGAGTGGCCTGTACCCACAGACAAGAAGGCAGTCCAACGATTTATAGGCTTCGCTAACTATTATCGGAAATTCATCCGCAATTTCTCCCGCATCATCTCACCGATCACTGCGCTGACTCGACAAACACCACAGTTTCTATGGACACCTGAAGCCCAAGCAGCATTTGACCAACTCAAGAAGAGATTCACTTCTGCCCCAATCCTTGTTCAACCCCACACCTCACTCCCTTTCTTTGTCGAGGTAGACGCATCTGACTTTGCTCTAGGAGCCATCCTCTCCCAACGCCACCCAGAGACAGGGCAATTGCATCCGGTAGCCTTTTACTCCCGCAAATTGTCTCCGGCCGAGGAGAACTACGGCATCGGTGACAAAGAGCTCCTGGCGATTAAACAAGCCCTGGAAGAATGGCGGCACCTCCTCGAAGGCTCTTCTCATCTGGTTACAGTCTACACCGACCATCGTAATCTTGAATACCTCCGTGCAGCTCGTCGTCTGTGCCCCCGACAAGCCAGGTGGGCACTATTCTTTACCCGTTTCAACCTGCACATTACATACAGACCGGGTACCAGAAACACCAAGGCTGATGCCCTTTCCCGACTCCCAGTTACCCGTGACAACGAACCCAAGGTAGTAGACACTATTTTACCTTCAACCGTATTCATAACTACTTCAGCTGATATTATGGAACACATCCGCTCCAGCTCCATCAACTCCCTTTACCCAGAGACTACACCACCAATTCAACGATCTAATCACTTCCTGTTGTACAGAGGAAAGATCTTTGTGCCCGAGCCTGTTCGACTATCTGTATTGCAGAGATGTCATGATTCCCGCTTAGCTGGTCATGGAGGAATCAAAAAGACTCTAGATCTCCTCCTAAGACATTTCTGGTGGCCAACTCTCCAACAAGATGCCACTCAGTTTGTGCGATCTTGCACAATCTGTGCTCAAACTAAAGTACCCCGCATTGCACCAGCCGGTCTGTTGCGGCCCCTACCAGTACCCGCTATGCCTTGGGCCGACATCTCAATGGACTTTATAGTTGATCTTCCTCCTTCCTGCAAACACGATACCATCATGGTGGTCATCGACAGATTTACCAAGATGGCTCATTTTGTACCAGTTATTGGGATTCCTTCTGCCAGTACCACCGCTTCTTTATTTCTGTCCTCGGTATTCCGGCTCCATGGCCTGCCCAAGAGCATTACTACCGATCGAGGAGTCCAGTTCACGGCACGGTTCTGGAAATCCTTCTGTGAAAATTTGCAGATTCAGCCCTCGTTGTCCACCGCTTTCCATCCTCAGACCAATGGACAAACAGAAAGAGTGAATCAAGTGCTTGAGCACTACCTCCGATGTTATACTACTTACCTGCAAGATGATTGGCTCCAATTTCTACCCACCGCTGAGTTTGCATACAACAATCAAACCCAAAGATCCATTCGCATGTCTCCCTTCTTTGCCAATTATGGATTCCACCCATCCTCCTTTCCTGGGCTACCTTCTGACTTATCTGTACCAGAGGCTTCTGAACGCCTCTCCCGTCTCGTAAAACAGTTCCGAACCCTCCAACAAACCCTCTTGAAAGCCCAGGAGAGTTACAGAGATCAGGCCAACCGCCATCGCTCTGCCGCTCCGGTCTATCAGGTGGGCGACAAGGTGTGGCTGTCCACAAGGAACATCCGGCTTTCCTGTCCCACCAAAAAGTTGGGTCCCAAATATGTTGGACCTTTCTCCATCCAAAAGGTCATCAACCCGGTGGCGGTTCAACTTCAGTTGCCAGACGCCTATCACATCCATCCTGTTTTCCATGTGTCCTTGCTAAAACCTTACATAGCCAACACCTTCCCAGGACGCCTACCTGTCGCACCAGCTCCAGTCATGGTAAATGGCGAAGAGGAGTTCGTGGTTCTTCGAGTACTTGATTCCATACGCCGCAGAGGCAGACTTGAGTACCTCATCCACTGGAAGGGGTACGGCCCCGAGGAACGTTCTTGGGAACCAGCTTCACAGGTCCATGCCCCTGCATGCATCCGATCCTTCCATAAACGGTACCCTCATCGGCCCGCACCATTTCCCGTCCGGAGGTCGCACTTCAGGGGGGGGTACTGTCAGGCCGCCCGTCGGCGACCCGGTCTTACCTCCCGCAGTGCCCAAAAACCATGTCGGCCGCCACGCCGGGTCCCCTCTGCTTCCTTGCGGACCGGCGTCCGCTCCAGACCGACAGGCAGCCCTGTCAGACGCGCACACACTCACCCTCCCTCGTGTGCGCGTCTCAAACAAAGGGCTGATATTTCCCGGGCGTTGCCATGGCAACGCGGCGTCCAGCTCCGCCCCACTTCAATTGCCACTCCTCCTCAGCCTATATAAACCCTGAGCACCCTGCACATGGTGCTCAGTGTTACTGTGGCTTCCCTGGTGTTCAGTTGCTTACTTGTGCTCCTGCTTCATATTGATTCCTGGCTCCTTGACCCTTGGCTATCCACTCTGACTCCGCTGACCTCTGGCTCCTTGACCCTTGGCTTGACTCCTGGACTCCGCTGACCTCTGGCTCCTTGACCCTTGGCTTGACTCCTGGACTCCGCTGACCTCTGGCTCCTTGACCCTTGGCTTGACTCCTGGACTCCGCTGACCTCTGGCTCCTTGACCCTTGGCTTGACTCCTGGACTCCGCTGACCTCTGGCTCTTTGACCCTTGGCTTGACTCCTGGACTCCGCTGACCTCTGGCTCCTTGACCCTTGGCTTGTCTCCTGGACTCCGCTGACTTCTGGCTCCTTGACCCTTGGCCTGATTCCTGGACTTTGTTGCTCGTGCTCGCAGTTCACACTGGGGAGGAGCCTGTGATCTCTCTCTCTCCAGACCCTCTCCCAGTGTGCTGTTCCAGTAAGAGCGACTATCCTGCTTCGGGGTTCCTGCATCCAGATAGTGAGTATCCATATCTTACTCACCTAACACATATTAGCTGATCCCTCCCGATATGCCCAGCAGCCTTAGAAGAATGGTATGTCTCCAACAGACGGGTACGGAATGGCTCATCCACAAAACACTTGCCAGCTGGGGTTTCTGGGGGAGCCCTTGCCTGAGATGCCAAAATCTCTTCCCCCAGTGGTGAAGTGAGGCTAGTATGCACCGTTGCCAGGATACGATCTGGCTGAATAATAGGTACTGGTTCTTCATCCCTCTCAATGTCCGATGCAAACTGTCTGGACAGAGCATCTGCCCTAACATTCTTTGAGGCTGGTAGATAGGACACTACAAAATTGAACCGAGACAGAAAAAGTGCCCACCTAGCTTGTCGGGAGGAGAGCCTTTTTGCTTCAGAGAGATAAGTTAAATATTTGTGGTCAGTTAGGATTAACACCGGGGTTCGGGTACCTTCCAAAAGGTGACGCCATTCTTTTAATGTAACAATAATAGCCAGAAGCTCTCTGTCGCCAATTTCATAGTGGCTTTGGGCACTGGAGAGCTTTTTAGAAAAGAACCCACAAGGTCTCAAGGTGCCACCTCCCACAGGATGTTGGGAAAGCACTGCCCCAACCCCAACCTCAGAGGCATCAACTTCCAAGGTGAATGGAAGACGGGATTGGGGTGGGACAGCAACGGAGCAGAAGCAAAGGTGGATTTCAGAGTTTCAAAAGCATTTTCAGCTGTCTCGGACCATTGAGAGGGATTAGCACCCTTATGTGTCAAGTCAGACAGGGGTTTCACAATAGTAGAGCAGTTCTGGATAAATTTCCTATAATAGTTGGCGAAGCCCAAAAAAGCTCTGGATAGCGAGAGGGCGACGCCATTGTAGGACTGCTGCCAGTTTCTCCTGGTCCAAAGCAATGCCATCTTTAGAAATTACGAACCCCAGGAAGGGTACTTGGGACCTATGAAACTCGCATTTTTCTAATTTACAGAACAGTTTATTTTTACGTAATCGAAGCAAAACCTCAGAGACATCCTTAATATGCTTGGTCAGGTTGGAAGAGTGAATCAGTATATCATCGAGGTATACCACCACACAAGACTGAAGCATGTCACGAAGGATGTCATTAATGAATTCTTGAAACACCACAGGTGCATTGCATAGACATTGCATTGCATAGACCAAATGGCATCACCAGATATTCATAATGCCCTGATCTGGTATTAAATGCCGTCTTCCACTAATCCCCAGCCTTAATTCTGATCAGGTTATAAGTGGCCCGCAAATCAAGTTTAGTAAAGATTATTTAACCTGTCAAATAATTCAGTAATAAGTGGTATGGGGTAGGCATTCTTAGACATCAGCTTATTCAGCCCCTGGTAATCAATACATGGTCTTAGTTCGCCACTTTTCTTTTTTACAAAGAAGAAACCGGCACCAGCCGGGGAAGTAGACTTGCGAATGATCCCTCTCTTGAGGGCATCCTCAATATAGTCCATAGCCTTGTTCTCATCGCAGGACAATGGATAAGTGCGACCCCTCGGAGGCACCACGCCTGGAGGCAGATCATTAGCGCAATCACAGGATCTGTGCTGAGGCAATGCGCTAGTCTCCCCCTTGCTGAATACGTCACTGAATTCTCGATATTCAGCTGGCACGGAGGGAGAGGTACACAAAACCTTGACAGGATGTGACAAACAGTTTTTAGCACAGTATTCAGACCATGATTTAACCTCACATCTCTGCCAGTCAAACTGGGGATTATGTAATAGCAGCCATGGGAACCCCAGAATGACTGCATGATGAAGAGATCGAATTATTTGGAAACGTAATTCCTCCTAAGTCCTACAAATCAGTTTCTTCTTAGACGCCTGCACAGCACACGCACAAATATCTTTCTGTTTTTTTAAGCCTGCTGCTATGCTGCCTACTAGCCATTGTTTATAAAGAGAAATAAAGAAGTCATTAAAAGAAAGGGTTTCTAAAATCCAAATTGAATGTGTTGGTCGAACTTTGAAAGGACTTTGACAAACTGCATCCTCCTCAGGAGGAGGAGAGGGATCCACATAGTTTATTGCACATGCTGCAGCAACTATGGCTTCAGTCAGCTTTTGGACTATCACTTAATTCATACGTCACTACACTGCTCCAAAAGATGTTCACTTTTCTCCTACCCCTTGTGTGTTTATTGGACATTACTGAACTACTGTGTAAGTTCTTACTGTAAAGTACAACATAGAACTGATTGTGTGTGATGTCTTGCCTTGCCCTCTACAATATACTTTATCTCATTCAGTATCAGTCTGCCTCAGTCAGGGTCCCTGTCTCTGTCATGTTATGTACCAATATATTTATTTACTTATTAACTGTCCCCCTATGCCAGTCAACAAAAAACAAAAAAACATGTTCCCTGTTCAACTGATTCTTTCCCCAGACTCCACTAACACAGAGATCACAGCCAGTTCAGAAGGGAACTTGCATCACAGCTGTCTGTGTCTTCCCAGTCAGTCACACAAGATTTTGGTGTATTTAGAATAAATATTGCTCCCATATCTCTCCCACAGACTCCCTTAAAACAGAGATAACATCCAGATCAGAAAGGAACTTGGATCACGACTGCCTGTGTATTCCCAGTCCATCACACAAGATGTTTCTGTATTTGAGATCAACCTCTTTTCCCCTTTTCTGTCCCCTGGAGTGCCCCTAGTCTCCCCTAATGTAGAGAACAAGTGCCCCCTGCCTCTTCCTGAGCCAGTCACCATGTACATTGTTGCCTTCAGCCCCATCCCATTGGACATACAAAGGAGAGAATATATATATACAGTATATATATTTATATATATACAGAGTATATATATATATATATAGTTCAAGAACCGCACTCACAGGACTGCACTCACAGGAAGTCCTGTGAGTGCGGTTCTTGAACTACAAAAACTGTATGTACCTTCTATGGGACCCCGATTGTTGCTTTATTTAATTCAGGAGAGTTCACGGATTTTCCATTTTGAGATATATAGATAGATAGATAGATAGATAGATATATAGACAGATAGATAGAAAGATAGATAGATAGATAGATAGATAGATAGATAGATGAAAAACCAGTCTGAATATAAAACAAAACAGTTGCCATGGTGAAAAAGCAAACAAAACAGTAATATTCCAAAAAGGGTAGAATATGTGGAAATGTGAAGACCATAAAGAAGTGTATAAAACATGAACCCACAAGTTCAATGTTGAGCTCATCAAAAGGACAAGGAAGAAAACCAAAGGCTAAAGAAAGCATGATGTCAGCACATAGGAGCCAAATGTTTGCATTAAAGTTTTAAGTTGGTACAACAGCAAAACCTCAACAACAACTACTAAAATGAGTGGAAGAATTGTATTCATATCTTTATAAGGATGAAAAATAACCACTGAATGTAGTGCCAGAGGCTGAAGCTGTGTCTGAAGTTTTGGTAGAAGAAGTAGAAGATGCAAAAAAAATCAACGAAAAATGGCAAAGCATCAGGACATGATAAATTTACTACTGAAATGTTGAAAGCCAATGGTCAATCCTTATTCAAAGCCCTAGCTAAACTATTGTCTAAAATGTGTACTATACGGAAAGTGCTTGAAACATGGAACAATGCAGGTCATCCTCCTGCAAATAAGGTGATAAGGCGGATCTAAAAAATGAAATACCAACAAGCCTGTTGCCAGGGGTCTACAAGGTTTTCATAAAGGTACTATCAAGAATGGACACAATAATTAACATGGGACAACTTAAAGAACAAGCAGGCATCAGGAGAGTTTTCAATACAATGTGCCAAGGCCAGACAGTGCAAAAAGTTATAGAGCTACATAATGAATACAACATTCCATTATGCAGAACCTTCATTGACTACACAAAGAACTTTGACTCAGTGAAAAAGCATGCAATAATCAATGCCCTGTTCAACCAAGGAATAGATAGAGCTTACATCAATATCCTCCATCAATATATGGAAATGCAACTGCATCAATACAGGTCAACAATGATAAAGGCATGATAAATATAGAAAAAAGCATTCAACAAGGAGACACTATCTCCCAAAAGATATTTTCTACTTGTTTAGAATACATTTTCTGCAAACTAAATTGGGACTTAAAGGGATAGTAATATTTTGTTTTATCTTTATTTTATTTTGTAGGCATAAAAAAAACATGAAGAACGATATAAGTATTATCTCTCAAACCTTTATGGTTTAAGAGATATTCACAAGCAAAGAATCCCCCCCCCCAGTTTAGCCACATCAGAAGGGAGGTGCCCAGGTAGACTGCAGAGAGGGACAATCTTCAATTAAGATAAGGGAAAAAGCTGAAAAACTTGTCAAGGGGGGAAGGGCTTTCATTCTTTTCATACAAAGAAGATTGTCCCCTTCTGTTATCTGTCTGGTATTACAACCAGATTCACATCTGAGAAGAGATGGCTTACACTAGGAAAAAGGGGACAGGAGGGGGGAACTTTGCTTGTGAATATCTCTTAAACTATAAAGGTTTGAGAGATAAGACATATATTATTCTTCATGTTTTTTTAATGCCTACAAAATAAAATAAAGTTAAAACGAAGTATTACTATCCCTTTAAGAACAATGGAGACTACTAACATCACTTACCTTTTGCAGACAATATCATATTTAAGGATGGGAGAAAGTTTTTGTCTCAAAACAGAAATCAAAGAAAATAGCATTTTAATTTCCTGTGAAAAGTTCTGTTTTCCCACTTTTTTCTCCTAGCTCATTACATAGAAATCAGTATGAATAATGACACCCAAACTGACACTCAAACTCTCACTTTATACAACAATCTTAGGGCCTGATCTCCTGTCAAATAAAATCTCCACTATTTACAGAACATCCACCTCAGCCTCAACACAATGGACTTCAATACAGGACACTCCTTCTAACAGGACTCATCCTAACATACAATGTTACTAAGCAATATTTTTTCCTTCCATACACTGTGTAACATTATTTGAACATTGACAGAAGCAGCTGCATCTTAAAACATTATAGACCCGCCTTACATACATTTGCAAGATAGACTACTACAGCAGAACACATCATATCATCTCTGCATGACCTCTCATAATGACCTCTACAAGACATGCCATTTCAACATGCCACAACATCAAATCAAAGCAAAGAATTAAAAAAAAGAAACCCTCACATTTAGAAAAATTAGCAACAAAAACAACAAATTCGCCTTCATACATCACCTCCAACTATTTCTATAACATTAATCTCCTTTTCTCTATGCTGCTATTATGTTCTGCATACACGATGCACAAATCCTCACTTCTTACATCCCATCCTCCTTCTATAAACTGCCTCCTCACATACATGCCCAGCAATATTACACCCCACCCCTCTTTCCCAGCCCATTTGCCACATCACATTGTCTACTTTTGTCTACAATTTTCTCCACCTCTTCTTTTTCACTACAGTTCATAATGTTACCATTCATGTACTAGAACACAACATGTCATATTTCAAGGTAAATGAGTCATTTCTCTGCTTTTGTCATCCCATACATAGCCTCCAACAACACAGGATACTCCTATTGGCCAAAACACCTTTCTCACCTCCTATTCGTGACATAGTCTGCATTTACCCAGCATTTACACAGTGAAAATCTCTGCTTCATTCCAAAATCCACATCACATTGTCTCCATACAGGCACTCCATTAAAAAAAAGAAAAAAAAAATCTTTTACCACCTTTTGGCTTTCATTCACCATTATTACATACCCAGTCCATTCCTCTTTACAGTACATCAGCTCCTTACTAATATTCACACATTACACCCAAGAAGACACTTTAAATACCACCGTTTCCCAACATCTGTGCTAGACAGGTATCTGACCAATGCAAAACGATGCCTTGAATACCCACTGGCACACTAAGGGTTAAATACTCATCCTTTCACTACAAAAGTCATCACAGACAATTCAAACCAATATATATATATATATATATATATATATATATATATATATATATATTCACTGGCCATGCGCTTAGGCATGATAAGGAGGTGAAGAAGTAGAGATTACTTCTCTAGTGTTCTAAAATCTCCAAGTCCTATGTTATTCTATGGAGCCAATGCACTAAAATGTCTAAAGTATAATGAGTTGCACATTTCTTTGGCATTCAGAGGATGTGGGTCTTGTTTTTTGGTAAGGAAGGAAGCAGTAGCAAGTTACAGCGTTACCTAAAATAAACTTATCAGATCAGAACAGAAAAGAGAGTGATGCACTAAATAAAAGTGGTGCAATTCTGGAACAAAGCAACTGCACTATAAGAACAAATAAACATGTCTAGAAATTCCATTTGGGTTAAATGGGGAATTTAACCTATTTAAAGTTATTGGGCTACAATGGTTCCCATGTATGCATACAGCAGCCAGTTTTCATATATGTCTAGATATAAAGGGATAACCCTTATGGCTGACACCCACATGGGCCTACCTTCTAACTTACCTCTGCCATGCCTCTAAGACTAGGAGATCACCAGGCAAATGCAGGACATCATCAGTAAGTAAATACATCAGACTGTCTGCACTAAAACAAGGCAAAGCCAAGTTGTCTAAATAACCCTAACCTAAATAGTCCTTAACTTCGAAACCAAAAATCTCTAAAACCATTACACTGATTGAAACACAAAAAGTACAAGGTATAGACAGTTTAATACATTCTTTTTAATAAGAGTAAAAGCTGGTATATATAAATATCATTGTTCTTTATGGGGTAGTTCACGTGGGAGACATTTGCAGAGGCAATTTAGCAATAATCAGTTTTGTAGACACATCTTTTAAGACCAACAAAGTTGCCGCAATAAAGTAGCCAATGTGATCAAACTTTAGAGCATGTCGGGCATGTATAAATTAGGGATGGGCAAAACATGCCAGTGGGCTATACACAAATAATAGTTCTTCTTCTCTGGTAAAATAACACTACTACATTTCTCTGCAGGGGTTAGACTGCCACTTTTTACCACAAAGGATATGTTTTATTAAATGTGTCATTCTAGCAGTGCAGAGAGAGAGAGAGGGAGAACTGATACATTGTCTGTACAGCTATATGATCAAAAGACTTGCCAGACTTGAAGGCTAAAATAATCTTGAAGGCTAAAATAATTACTCACTCTGGTATAAAAACTGATGCTCACTGCCTATGCAGCAGACAGGGATGAGCCACCAGATGGAACGGGAAACAAAAGTCACATTTTTTTTCCACAGAATTTGCAATAAAACTATAACATTTCTCCCTTTCACTAACCACAAGAAATTTTCCACAGGAAATTTGCCCATTCCCATAATGGGGATGTAGGGTTAGAGTCAGTATGTGTGGTTCTGACTATACCAGGGCATTGGGACAAGGCTACAATATGTGTGGTACTATAGCTACTGTGGGACATGGCTGGGGGTTAGTATGTGTGGTTCTGTGTGTAGCAGTGCAGCAGGACAAGGCTGGGGGGGTCAGTATGTATGGTTTGATGGCTTCCGGGGGACAAGGTTGGGGGTCAGTAAAGAAGTGATGGGTAATGCGAGACCCTAAAACTGCTGCCAGACTAAAACACCCATAATTCCAACAATGAGAGTTGTAGCCTGTCAGCATCTGGAGGGGCTCACATTGACCATCCATCCTACCAGACAGTGGAACAAGGCTGGGCAGTCAGTAAGTATGGTTCTATAGCTACTGTAAGACAAGGCTTGAAGTAGTTCTATGACTACCTTGGAACATGACTGAGGGTCAGTAAGTGTGGTTCTATGGCTACCTTGGGACAAGGCTGAGGTGTTAGTATGTGTGGTGCTAAGGCAACCAGTGCAGTGGGACAAGGCTATGGGTTAGTATGTGTGGTTCTATGGTTACAGTGCGACAAGGCTGGGATCAGTATGTGTGGTTCTACGGTTACCACGGGATAAAGTTAGGATTATGACATACCAGGAACATCACTGGTCCTTAACACCTGGATAGCCGTGACAGTCTTGGCACGTCATTGGGCGTTAAGGGGTTAAAATGTTGTGTTGTACACTGTTTCCTACACTGCATAACATGAGATACAGTGCTGGTCCTGCATTTAAATGGTGTTTTGGTCACCTTACCCATTATCATGCCTTTTCCCAGAATCCCTGAAAGGTTGTTTAATGGGATTCTGTAGAAATTAATGTTTTTTTTCCATAATATAAGACATGTAAATGTAATCAGACATGCCTTTTTTATTTAATTTTGCCTAAAATCTAATTGGAAAGGCTTTAGCAATGGTTTATATATTTTTTATCTCTTGTTTTTTTTATGTGGTACAAAACCACTAATTTTTCTCATTCCTGTTGGATATATAGACATGAGGGACAGCAGCTCACTTGCCAAGCTCTAGCGGAAAAAAAAAAAAAATCACAATACGGGACACAAGGATTAATTTAATCTCTTTATTTACACAATGACGGTACATGCGTATCCTCTGAGAGCCTCTCTCACTCTCCCCATCACCCCCCCTACCTGCCCCACTCTGAGCCTGGCTCTCTCCCACACTGCATAGTCACTACATAGGAACCATGAATTATTAAATTGGTATTTCGTGGTAATACATAATTTCTTATCAATTATTCATGCTAATGTGTGTGTAGTTTACTTAATTGTGTTATTGACGATCAAAAGTAATTTCCTGAAAGTCCTCAAGGACAGAAAATTTAATCAGCGTAACGGCTGCTCAGATGCGCGGACGTTAAGTATTCTTAATTTGCTGAGCAGTTCACTTATTTACGCTCCTTTCCCAGGAAATATGAGTTTAATCAAACTATGGATATTGTGCACATTCAGAGTTCAAAATGGAGAACTGGAAGATACATTAACTACTTAACTGCCAGATGTGTCTTTTCAGGCTCCTGTGGTCCTGCTTTTCATAACCCGCCAAGGTTTCCAAAATGCAAATAAGAGCCATATTCAATAAACTGCAGAGGTGCAACCTGGGAAAAACCAACTGCTCTATGGGGAGAAATTAAAATTCCCAGTGTTTTAACCCTTTGAGTGCCAGTGGGGTATCCAACACAATGTGAAGCATTCAATCTGTAAAAGTCCCATTTAAATCAATGGTACTTTTGGGAATTTATATTCCAACCCATGGCTCAGTTGGTTTACTCCAGAATTACCCCTCCGGCACTCAAAGGGTTAAGTCTATAAAATATTGTGCTAAGATTCTCTTCACCCAAACCAGTGGCGTGCAGGTTCCATCAGCCAACAATATTTGATATAATTTTAAATGAATACACATTCATTTAATGGTATTTACTGAGAAGACAAAATGTGAGAGGAATCAAATGCAATGCATTTAACCCTTTGAATGTCATCGGGGTATGCAATGCATTGCAAAGCACTCAAAGAGTTAATCCATTTGAGTTACTGAGATTGACGCTCTTGGGTTTTCATTTTCTAACACCCCCTTACACAGAATGGAAGATCCTAAACAGATTCATGTTGGTCTGTCCAATTTTCTAGGTCAGAGTTGCTGAACTACAGTCCCTGATGACCACAGACAGGCCAGATTTAAGGCAAATCACTGACAGGATAAGTAGGTTAATTACTTGCTCAATAACTGTGATTGACAAACCTGAGTTAGTAATTAACTCATGTGTGCTCAATCAGGTATTTAAGCTTAAATTTAATCTGCCTGTAGCTACTAAAGACTGGGTTTTAAAGCCTATTTTCTGGAGTGGTGGTTCTCAACCCTTGCTTTCAGGGTCCACTAACATGTCAGGATTTAAGGATTTTCCAAGTAGAGAACAGGTGAGTTAATCAAAATGAGTGAGCCCTGATTGACTCCAGCAGAGAAATCCTAAAGACATGACCTCTTTTCGGCCCTGAGGACGCAGATAAAGAACTACTGTTCTAGAGTAATGACCATAATCGAAAACTTTGTTATGTCCTCTGGTGCCTCTGGGGGAGATCAATGATGCGATTTGCATCAGAAAAAAGGGCAGGACATAATCATGAGTGGGGGCGGGGCTTCAAGAATATGCAAAAGAAAAAAAAAAGAAAAATATCTTGGGGAAGGAGGAGAAGTGGGCAGGGAGTGGGAGGTGCACACTGAAAAGACACAGAAGTGGGAAGAATTTTATTTAAAACTCCCCACATCCCGAGAATCAGTCTCTGCCTCGGAGACCCGGTAATTAGAAGCCAAAACCAGAGTCTGCAGGGCAAATCCAGGGAGTATCCAGCTATGGTAATGTCCAAATTACTAATACAAACATCATGCCTGAATGAATGTTGTAATTGAGCATGCTGGGGAGAATATATTCTCTTCATCTGTTGGGGACTACAACTCCAGTCAGCCAAAAGCTGAGTGGGGATGAGGGGAGTTGTAGTCTTCAATAGATGGACAACAAATTGCCTACCACTGCTTCATACAAAGGACATAAAAAATTCTTACTAATATCCAATCTTCCACAAAGTTAACCCTTTGAGTGCCAGAGGGGTGTAGGACCCAGTGCAGAGCAATGCTTTGCATACTCCTCTGGCACTCAGTGGGTTAAAGCAGGTGTGACTCTACCAAGTTTTGAGGGTATGGTTAGTATCTTCAGAGCACCTGCTATCTTCTAGATATATAACTGATTTAATCCAGTACCAGAGAGGTAAGTAATTATTTTGGAAGCAAAGCTTTGTTCACACCCCTGGCAGTCAAAGGGTTAAGTTGGCTAGTCCTGCCAGCACTGGACTGATGGAACACCATTCCATGTTTCAGAGACCATTTGCTTTGGCTGGTTGACTGACAATACATATGGGCATAGACTTATTTACTATTGAGGGATGCATATCATAGAAAGTATGTTCAAAAGAAAAGGGGAAGCAGTTTGGAGCAAATCAACTGCACTACAAAAAAAAAAAAGATACCCATTGATTTAAAGCAGCATTTTAGCCCCCTTGAATGGCAGAGAAGTCTGCAAAGCATTGCTTTGCAATGCATTAGAGACCTCTCTAGCATTCAAGGCATTAAACGCTATATTTAACAGAATTTAACAGAATTTTTGGAGTTCTTATTTTTCCCCTGTGGTGTAGTTGGTTTGCCACATATTGCCTCCATTTTTCTTTTGAGTTATTCTGGAGTAAACCAACTGCATTATAGGGGGGAAATAAGAATTCATAAATTCCCATGCACTTGAATAGAGTAAACCTGAGTTAGTAATTAACTCATTTGTGCTCAGTCAGGTATATAAGCTTAAATTTAGTCTGGCTGTAGCTACTAAAGGCTGGGGTTTAAAGTCCATGTTCTGTACTGGTGGTTCTCAACCCTTGCTTTCAGGGCCTACTAACAGGGCCCCTTTCATAGACATCAGCCTCTAGCTGACAGAAGCAGATCCTGGTCGCGGGACTGACCAGCGGCTCTTCAGCAAAGACTAAATATTGTGATCTAAAATTAAATACTTCATTGGAACAGTCTGCAAAGTGTGCCTGGTTTGCAATCACACTTTGTAGACCATTCCAATGAAGTATTTCGTTTTAAACAAAGCATATAGGAAATGCTGGGATTTTATACCAATTTATGCCATTTCCCTGCACATTCTATGGGGCAGTAATGTGGGCCTTGCTGGCATTATGGGTAGAGGAGGCAATGTCCACTGGTAAGCATAACCATGATCATACACTTTAGTACATACCCTGAAGCATAGTCATTGGGGTTAGGGGATAACACCAGGAGAACTGTGCTGGAGAATTCACATATTCAATATAATGACTCACTGTGCTTTCATTTAAATACAATGGGAACACACCTATCAAACAAGTGGAACAATCCTAAGACAAAAACTGTACCATTTGTAGCAACAAAAACAAAGTATCTTTCAAAATAGGTTTTGTTTCGTAAATATGATGGTTATTTTGCCACAGAATTGTTCCACATTTGTTTTGATAACTATATCCCAATATTTTTGGATGTATATTAGATCTTCAGGAAGAAGTAATGCACTGATGATGTCTCTAGCAGCCAGTGGGTTAAGTCTGATAAATACAGTTCTTGTAATAATGGTCTCAGGCATGTTCTATACCAGTGGTTCTCAACACCTGTCCTCAGGACCCACTAACAGGCCAGGACTTAGGGATTTCTCTGCTAGAGCATAGGTGTGGTGATCAGAGGCTCATTCACATTGATTAACTCACCTGTGCTCTAACAAGGAAATCATGTGATCAGAGGCTCATTCACATTGATTAACTCACCTGTGCTCTAAGAAGGAAATCATCAAATCCTGGCCTGTTAGTGGGTCCCGAGGACAGGAGTTGAGAACCACTGTTCTATACAAACCCTGTGCAAAAGGTAAATATCCTTTTTCCTGCTCTATGTCAAATAGGGAGCCAGCCTGACACACAGAAATGACACAATGGAGGGTTGAGTGCTATGCCTGTTAAAGGAGATCTATCACCCCTATACAAGTTAGCCTTAACCCTTTGAGTGCCAGAGAGGTAACACAATGCGCTGGATACCTCTCTGGCACTCAAAGGGTTAATAGATTATATAGGGAATATGTGTAAAACTGTATTAATTTTGTTATTTAAACCTCTGTTTGGCCGAAATTGAAGCAATAAATGCCACCCTGCACTTACTTCTGGACAGACTACGGTTACCTGCTCTGTAACCACAGTCTGTTACTCTGCCTCTGCTCCCCTTCCTCTATCTAGCCTCCTCCAATGACAGAGGATTTCTTCCTCTAAGTTGGAGCACTCTAATTGGCCAGACATCGATCTCTGCCAATGAGACCACTCCAGGTTACAGACAGAAAGACTTTGTCATCGGAGGAGGCTGGATATTGGGAGGAGAGCAGAGGCAGAGTGACAGAATGTGGTTACAGAGCAGGTAACCGTAGTCTGTCTGGAAGTAGGTACAGGATAGCGTTTATTCCATTAATTTCCACCAAATAGAGGTTTGAAAAACAAAATTAATACAGTTTTACACATATTCGCTATATAATCTAACTAATAAGCCTGACTTGTATATGAGTGATAGATCCCTTTTAAGAAATGTATTGTTATTATTATTATTATTCATGCCCCAATAGAATTTGTGCTTTGACAGGCAGGTTCCTTCCAAAAGTCTGGTAGATGTGTCACACATGTTGTACACAGCAGAGACTGACATTCTCTGAACCCTCCATATCTGGTCCACAAACTGATATTTACTGATCTGAACCAGAGAGTTCAGTGTGCTCCACTCACATTACACCCTGCTCTGCTCCACATGGTTATTTCGGTGCTGTAGAGCTCTGATCCACCTGGGTTCCAAGGGGGCAGTAAGATATGCTAAAGTGTAGATAACTGCTCTAATGTGATAAACACACAAGTTCCCATGTTCTTTGAAGCATGAGAGATTTTAGTTCATAGGCTCCGCAAAACAACATAGGCTTCTTTAGACGTATTTATTACAGTATAGTGCATCTTCCTCCAGGTAAATGACATTCCAGAGTCACTGTACAGAGACATGACAGATTTACTCCTAATTTCATTTGTGAATAAGGCCCTTTGGCTACACATAAAAGAGAATGGGAGCAGTTGTGGAACAAATCAACTACACCCCTGGAGTGCTACAGAGGACTCACAATGCGTTAGAGACATCTCTAAAGCAAAAGGTTAAAGGGTTAGTAATACTTCATTTTATCTTTATTTTATTTTGTAGTCATTAAAAAAACATTAAGAACGATACAAGTCTTATCTCTCAATGGTTTGAGAGATATTCACAAGCAAAGTTTCCCATCACTGACCAAAATGGTCAAGTCTGCCATCTAGCTGTCAGATTTGGAATCCGGTCCGTGGACCGGCCGCGGCTCTACAGCAGAGCCGTGATCACAAGATATAAGAAGAACTACTTAATTCGAATAGTCTACAAAGTGTGCCTGTTTTGCAAGCACACTTTTTAGACCCTTCCAATGAGCTAGTTGTTTTTATATCTTGCGATCTCAGCTCTGCTGAAGAGCCACCGGCTGATCTGCGGACCGGATTCCAAATCTGACAGCTAGTTGGCAGACTTGACCATTTTGGTCAGTGAGGGGAAACTTTGCTTGTGAATATCTCTTAAACCATAAAGGTTTGAGAGATAAGACTTATTTCGTTCTTCATGTTTTTTTAATGCCTACAAAATAAAATAAAGATACAGTATTACTATCCCTTTAAGAGCCCCACTTAATTCAGGTGGAAATTGTTTACTTATATTAACCCTTTAAGGACCAGAAGGTTGTGCAACGCATTGCGAAGGGTTAAATACAATGACTCCACATGACATTAACCCTCTGTGTGCCAGAAAGCTATCCAATACATTGACTGCAATGCATTAAATATCTCTGTGGCACTTAAAGGATTAATGACCTGGAAAACAGCCACACATCTCTTTTCATGTTTTACTAAGTATCAAGAAATGGGGGATATTTAGCAATTAGCAGTGGGACATTTTACAGCTCTAGAGCAGAGTTTCTCAAATCTAATCCTCAGGTTCCCATAGCAGTACAGACTTCTGGATTTAACAGGGCTGTTTTTAGAACCCCTAAGAATGGATACCCCCAAGTATTGTTTAGAATTATAGTTCATATTTATGATCCTTTTAAAGGAAAAGAAAAGTGTTTTTTATGAAAAACATACATTGTAGGGTTTTTTCTGCTGAGAAAATCATGGTTGCTCACAGTGCAGAGAGTTACAGCTTTCCAGAGTTATCACAGTATAAACTATTGATTTTTACCATAAGAATTTCCTCTAGTGGCTTATTTCAGACAGTCATTATGTTGCATTATGTGGGAGAGGTGAGTGACCTACAACGGTTTTCCATAGAAGGTTATAGGAACTGAATTCCCTTCCTGGCAATTTGAACTGCTATTTTATGTTTAAGAAGAGACCTAAGTTCTCTTGAAAGCTTGCATTCTAAAGCTACTCAGCTAATAAAGGCATCACTTATACTCTACCAGTCTCTTGCTAGCATGTTTAGTTGTAGCCTTCTTTGTGAAAAAAGCAGCCACATTTATGAGCATACCTGGGAACTTTTTCTTCTTGTGTCCCCAGAGAGGGCTCAAGAGGTTGACCTGGGGGATATAAATGATCAGATTTGCGTCACAAATGGGCAAGACTTAAATATGAGTGGGGTGGGGCTTAACAACCCTGTCATGAAGTGGGTGGGAAATGGGCAGAACAGGGTGGGGAGAAGGAGAAGTGGGAGGAACATGGTGGGAACTAGAAGTGGACAGATTTTTATAAGAAAATCACCATCTGCCTCTGTCCCTGGAGGCCCAGTAATTTACTTCAAAAACTGGAGTCTCCAGGGCAGATCTGGAGAGTTCCCAAGTATATGTCAAAGCTTACCTATATCCAGCATCGCCGTTTCGGCTGGCGCTGGAATTGTATCGCTCTGTACAATGCTTCTGTGTCATCCCACACATCGCTGGTTGGACTGGGTTTGGGCGCACTGGGCGGCAGTAGCAGACACCGTGTCCTCATGCTAGGCGACTAGGGAGCGCCAATTGATGCAACGGGGGTTCAGGTGTATGACGCATCTCTCGGCGAGATGCTTCAATTGCGGGCGCAAAGAGGCGTATCTGACGCAGGCTACGTTCTTATCTTTTGGGTCTGGTCTGGCTCCTCCTATCTACTTCCTAGTGCCTTGTATTTAAAGGGAACTGGATTCTCATCCAGTTACCCTTATGTTGGTGTGCAGTACAGTTCTCTATTTGCTCCTGATTTTTGTGTATGACCTGGCTTATCTGACCATCCATCCTGGTGCTGACCTGTGGCTCTGTCTGACTACTCTCTCATGTTGCCCTTTTGTGGACACCCAATCTGGTGCAGACCTGTGGCTCTGGCTGACTACCCGCTCAGTGTATGACCTAGGCTTGTCTGACCATCCATCCTGGTGCTAACCTGTGGCTCTGTCTGTCTACTCTCTAGTGTTGCCCTTTGTAGTGGACACCCAATCTGGTGCAGACTTGTGGCTCTGGCTGACTAACTGCTCCGTGTATGACCTAGGCTTGTCTGACCACCCATCCTGGTGCTGACCTGGGGCTCTGTCCAGCTGACTCCTGCATTACCTCCTATTGAGTGGATATCCTATCTGGTGCAGACCTGTGGCTCTTGCAGACTCGGACCTTACTGACTGCAGGCGTGAGTCAGTGAGCTCTTTGGTAGCCATTCCTTCTAGTGATGGTCTTCTCCTGGCTGACTGCAGGCATGAATTAGTCATCTTCTGATTACCATCATTGGGAGAACCTTACTAGCTTACTCTTCCTCTCTGACTTAGGGACTACCATCGGCTTCGGCTTAGTCTCTGCATTTCTGGGATCTGGAGACATACTACTATTGCTGATAGAGTCCCTATCTCTTGGTTACCCTCTGCTCCATCCTGAGTATCGTTATTACTACACTTACATTAATAAAGGTGAATTTTACTTTACTGTCTGACTCCTGTCTTGCTTGCAAACCGTGACAGTATGTTTGCGTTGTGCACTAAGAACAACCTCGTAGTTGGCAACCCAGAGTGAGACTCCATGAAACACAAGGTCCCAAGTGAAAGGTGGGTAAGCTCATGCAATAAAATGGCCCTGGAACACAAGTGTATATTTAGGCGATCTTTCACTCTGATTAGTTCACCTGTGCTCACACGGGGTGATCACAAAAACCTGCACTATCCTATAATATAAAAAGCCAGATGTATGTTTGTCCGATGCAGGCATGCTCAGTAGAGACTGCTGATGCAGTGATGCGCATTAGGGACTGCCCGAACGCACAGAATGCTGGCCCGTGTACAGGGGCTTTTACACTAGTTAGAGATACTTGAGGACTGCAATTCAGAAACTCTTCTCTAGAGTTTAAGGCTTCTATTCGAGCTGCCCCATTAAAACTGTCGGTAGGGCAAAAATGGCTACTGACTGGTACACACACTGTGTCACCATCGGTGGGCCAAAGAACCTGACTTTTGGACAAACTTTTGTTGTGTGTTTTTCAGTTCCCAAAACCCACACTAAATAGTGTGTGAAATGGGAACATCAAAGGAAAACTTATAAGGCTCAGTGCTTGACACAATGTCAAGCACCAATCATGAGCTCCAACACACAGTCACCCTCCCAAACACTAACCGTACACTACCCCTAACAATAAAGTTAAACTATACTAGTCCTAACACTATCCTAACACCCATATCCCAGAGCTATAATACTTGCCTGTCATCCACTGTCATCTTCTATTTTCCATCTGCTTCTTATCATCTTTCTTCTTTCTTCTTCATGCTTTTTCCAAAAACTGACACTGTAATAGAAAACAAAGGCCAAATTAAAGGTGCACCCAAATAAATGCCACTAAGACATGATTGTCTTAACCCTCTGAGTGCCGGAGGGGCATGCAATGCATTACAGTCCTCCCTGGCACTCAAAGGGTAAATTGTTTCTGGCAGTCCAATGTGAAAATAAATTGTGGCAGTCAAAGGGTTAAACATACACTGCTCCAGTGGTGGTGGCAGGAGCGCAGGAAAAATCCCCTCCCCCCCACCGAGTTACCTCTCGGCCGTTGACCAAGCCTTTCTGTGAAAAAATTGAACTGGCTTTTATATGGCCAGTCTCTGTTTAAAATGGTTCCCATGTTACAACTGGCTGGGATGTGTGCTTACGCACCAACCAGCCAATCAGCTTCTAGCGGGTTTTGTCATCCCTAGTTTAACCAGTCTCTGTTCAATTTTTCCACAGAGAGGCTTAGGCAATGGCCTAAGAGGTAACTCAAGGTGAGGGGGATTTTCTCCTGCATTCCTGCTGTCGGCAGCATATATTTAACACTTTGACTGCCACCATATATTTTCACATTGGACTGCCAGCAACAATTTAACCCTTTGAGTGCCAAAGAGTTGTGAAACGCATTGCTATGCAGTACTTTAAGTACCCCTCTGGCACTCAGAGGGTTAATTTGGCCTTTTTTTTTTTTTTAGTTAAAAACATGAAAAAAATAAGAAGAGGGATAGTAGCTGACCCCGCTGGACATCTGGATTACAGGTAAGTGTTTATTTTTCATGTGATGGTGTTAGCTTTAGTTGGGTTAACCCTGTGAGTGCCAGTGAGGTATGCAACACTCTGCAATGCGTTGCATACCCCACTGGCACTCAGGATTAATTCTACTACATTTGACACATTTTTTTCATACTTTGGATGTATTGAAATAGAGTTTATGGCCCCATATAGGGTTACTTTATGCATTTTTTCCCCCTTCAATTTATGTATCGGCAGGTTAAAATATGTGTTGGGGGACTCTGTGCCAGAACAGAGTAGCTCTACTTTTTATGGCATTAAAGGGGGTCTTTTAACCCTTTAAGGATGGCCTCGCATGCACGCGGCTGTCACTTAAGGAGCACAGACCTTTTTTTTTTCATTTGATTCCGATCTCCCCAAATGCGGTGCAGCTGTGCGGGGAGCCCGGAATTCCATGACGGTCCTGGCACATCATGGGTACTTAACTAAAATCCACCCATGAGGTGCCAATACCGTCAAGGGTCCTTAAGGGGTTAACGAATGTACTGCCTAAATTTAGCACCCAACATGCGTTTTTTCCTGCTGTATTTTTTCATAGCACAGATAATTGAATGGCTTAAAGTGCTTGAAAAAACACAGTTGGCTGTTTTTGTGGCTGATGGGGACAGTTGAATTGAGGTCTAAGGGCCGTATAAAAAATGTTGTATGAACAACAAAAATAAGTAACTGTGTGCATGAACAACATATTTTCTATAAAGTATATGAGAATCTCTAGGCAAAGGGGCGGGGCAAGGGTGGTGCTAAACTATTCTCCAGTGTCGTATAGAGGAAAAGAAATTTTGTTGTATACAATGACAAAAAAATGTCTTGCAAAAGACAAAATTTGTACAGTAAGAAAAAAGTGGAGGGAATGTGAAGTTCTGAATGTGAGAATTTTTGTCATTAGGTAAGACATTTTTGTCTTTACATGCAACGATTTCAGTCAGGACAAACGACATATCTAAATCTAAATCTCTTATTTAACCCGCTGAGAGCCAGAGAGGTAGACAATGCATTGCAAAAAAAGAGGATTTTAGTCTTACCTGTTAAAATCCTTTTCTCTTAGTCCATACAGGTTACTGGTATCTTTGGGTAGGCGATCAGCCCCTTTAAGTAGGCAGGAACAATTCTGAGAAGTGACTGCTGGGTGGAGCCTACCTCCTCTCCTTAGCTTGCAGCTAGCCAATCCCCACCCAGTAAGATTTGAAAACTAACTATTGACTAGGTAGTAAGAAGGTAAAGGAAGACTCCTGTGAGCATGAACCTGAAAGGACCCACACGTTCTGCCACAGGAGAGCCAAGCATGGTCCCTTGACAGAGTGGGAGACCAGTAACCTGGATTAAACAGGTAAGTCTAAAATCCTTTTTCTCTGTCGCCCAATACAGGTTACTGGTAACTTTGGGATGTCCAACCATTAAGTTCCCCAGGGCGGGAAGAAAGGCAAGGACCAGGCGCAGGCCCCCAAAGTCACCAGAGCACCAATGAACCAACAGATCATGAATAGCTCAACAATAACCGCAAAGTGTCAACGGACACCGAACAGGTTTCAAAACAGACCCCAGGAACTGTTACACAGCACACTGAACTAGAGCCAACACGGCTCAAAAGTGAAAGAGTACTGCAAAGACTAAGAAGTTCCTAGACAGGCAAGTCTGCCTCCAGGAACTTCCTCCCAAAACTGGCATCAGCCAATGCCAACACATCCACATGATAGTGTTTGGAAAAGGTATGCACAGACGACCAAATGGCCGCCTTGCATAACTGATCAGCAGAGGCCTGATTTTTGTAGGCCCAAGATTCCCCAATAGACCTCGTAGACTGGGCTATGACCCAAAAGGGAACAGGCGTCTTCCTAAGTTCGTAAGCCTTACGAATGGTGGAATTGATCCAAGAAGCAATGGTTACCTTGGAAGCAGGCTTCCCTGCCCTGGGACCCTCAGGAATAACAAGAAGAGTGTTAGACTGCAGCAATAGCTCAGTGCGATGTACATAGAACTTGAGGAAACGCACAGCATCCAACAGGTGAAGATTTATATTGTGGGGCAGCATGTTGGATACTGATATTGTGAGGCAGCATGGGGAACATCACCATTGTGTGTTAGCTCCACCTATTCTGACTGACACCCCCAGCCATATTAACTTGCCCAAGCAGTGCCCAGGGGGGTTTTGTGGCTACCAGTAGGCAAGGGAAAAAGGGGGTGGGATCAGACAGTGTAAATGGGTATCTGTGGTTACCTGTGGGCAGAGGAACAAGTCTGGGGGCCAGGCAGAGTACATGGGGTTCTATGGCTCCCTGTTGGCAAGGGAACAAGGTTTGGGGTAAGCCAGTATACATGGGGTTCTATGGCTACCAGTGGGCAAGGGAACAAGGCCAGCCAGGGGGCAGCTGGTAGCCACATGAATGCTGCCTGACCCCAGGCCAGTGCTAGCATAAGGCTGTTTAGGCAGCCGTCTTAGGGCGCCGCAGCGGAGGGGCGCCAAAACAGGGGGAGCTACTAAATTTTTTTCAGGTTTCGGGGGTGGGGGGGGGCATCAAAATGCACATTCGCCTGTGTAGACAAAAATGCTTGCACCAGCCCTGCCTGACCCCCAGCCTTGTTCCCTTGGCAGTGCAGGTATAAAATATGATACAGACCTGAGGGAATGCTTATGTACTGCTTGGTATACTTTATCAACCCTTTGAGTTCAATAGGGGTTAAGGGAGTGATGCTGTTCATGGCGCTAAAATGATCCTCTACACTCTCCTACTGACCAAGTGGGGAAACAGAGAGAATGCTCTCAGATTTCAGGGTTGTCTACTGTTGGTGATGTGTGAGCAAGGGCATCCCTTCCACATTGACAGCAGTTTGACAACCCTGTATGCTAATGGAGACCTTCTCCTCCCCTCGCCTTGCATCCCTAAATTTTAGGGCAAATGGCAGTGTGTGTCTATATCAAAAAGTCAAAATGCTTTAAGCACAACAATAAAATCATATCGCCACAGCATCGACCTTTAGTGCATCTCCCCCTAGGAATCTTAGTGAATAGGCTCTGTAGAATAACGTAGTAACTGGAGAGTTTATTACAGAGGAGAAGCTATCACATCTTTATCACACATTAGTGCATCTCCCCAGGTCAGCTACAGATGAACTTTCTGCCCACTAGAGGGCACTGTTAATGAAAAAAAAAAAAAAAAAGCAAAAAGAGCAAAAAAACAAACTTCTCACAGATTTACAAGCAGTGGGAGTGCCTTGTTTGATACAGCAGGAAATTTCCTACAATATGATTTCTCCCATAAAAAGACATACTGCTCCTTTAACCCCTTAAGGACCCATGACGGTCCAGGACCGTCATGGCTTAAATGATAGCAGTGTGCCTCCGTGCATTCTGCTATCATTAATTCCAAGCTGAGACTGAGCACTCCGAGACCGGGGCGTTCAGTCTCAGCCCTTCTTGCTTGTGCCGGTTCATGTGATCGCCGTAGCAGCGATCACATGTACCGGCATCTGAGAAACAGAGGCAGTACAGTAAGCATGCTGTCTCTGCGTGTCTCGTCTGCCTCTGTCTCCCTTGCTATCAAAGTAAGGGAGACAGAAGTAGAGAGGAGACACCTAGTGGTAAATGAAAATACAGCAGCTGAGGGTATTAACCCCTTCACTACTGGTGCTGGAGGCTGGCTAAATGCAGGTCAATTTCTGACCTGCAATGATACTTTTTTTTTCTTTTTTAAAAAAAACACAAAACACTTTTTTTTTTTACAAATAAATATTTTATTTAACAAAAAACAAAATCTAATTAAACCATTTTGGAAGTGTGATTGTTGTGGAGCCATGTAATACACCTATACACACCGCCAAATGTCATAGATAAAAAAGTGGGAAAATAGGGTGGGAAAAAGGGACATGGGGATTTTCACCCAGGGGGGACAGTGGCCACTTTAAACTGTGCATTTTGTAGGTATGACTGACCGGTCATACCTTTCATGCAGTCTCCATAACAATTTAACCCTTTGTGCCCAATTGATCCCAAGAGAAAAAACAAAAATGGTGGTTTTTTTACATTTTTTTTTAATTTTAATAAAGTAAATAGTGGGTTATCCATATAAGTAGCGTATCAAATGAAAGCCCTATTTGTGCTTAAAAAAACAGTATATAATTTATGGGGGTGGAATAAAAGACTTAGAGGGAAAACACTGTTGAACAAAGACATAGTCAAAAAGGTCAGAATTGCTCTGGTCCTTAAGGGAAAACGACCTCAGATTTTCCTGGTCCTTAAGGGGTTAAGGCAGAAAGCATATGGAATTTCCATTCTGATGGACTACATATGAGCCAGTGAAACCGTGTAGTATACATAATTAATAAGTGTCCTGCATTAAATAGGAAATCTCATAAGCTTCCGTAAAAGCTTACATTTTGCTCAAACTCTGGAAAATAAAGGTATATTACTTAGGGAAAATTGTATCTCAAGTAACACAGGAATCCTACTGCAACTATAAAGTTTTGTTTAATTTTATCACTCATATCTCCAGCAATAAGAATAAAAAATGTGTATATATGTATCATGTTGGAAGACAGGCTCAATAGAATTGATAATTAAGGTCCCAGCGTTAATTAAAATATCATGGGCTGTGGCATTCAGGGGTACTGTTAAATGGAACATCTTGTTAATATAAACACATGACATGACACCAATTAAATGTAATGTCTTTTTCTTCTCAAGATGGATCAGGCAAGCAGCTCCACCTGCTGGTGATGTCTAGGTAGGCATCCAGCAAGCATAAAAGGATAAAAGTAAAACAAAAAGCATTTTCCATCACAGAAAAAGTGCAAAATATAACATGCAAAGGTTTGGTTAGAATAAAATTGTGAAAGACAACAGAGGGGGTGGAAAACGTACTAAGGTGTGATAAAGAGATAACTTCTCCAGTGATACCACTTCTGCACGTCTCATGTTATTCTATGAAGCCTATGCCTAACTCTCCCAGTTGATGAATCTTAATCCATCTGAAAGTTCCTGCTGCAGGTCTCCAGTGGTTAATTATGAATAATGCATACTGCTGGGTTTCACTGGTTATGGTGCAGCCCTGCAGAATTAAAGGGAATGTCTGTTTACCTTATTAATGACCTCTCTTTTTAATGCACTCATATAATGCACAAATAGAGAAGGTTTCTAATCTCAAATACACCTCAAACATATGTTGGTTAGTGTATATTATACATTAAGTTATTAATGTTTCAGACTAAAGCCAATGGAGCTTCACTAGCAGACTTGCACAATCATATTATGAGTTGTTGGGTTGTTCACACTAATGTTTTTACCAGCACATCACTCAGGGTGTTGTGTTTCGGATATAATATTTTTAAAGCATCCTAGTCCCAGCAAGCAAGCGTGATCTACATTGCAGTCGATGTGGCCCCCTACAGATCGTTCGCATGAGCATTGTTGTAGGTTTCAGCACTTCTCACA
The DNA here is from genome assembly GCA_037306005.1 of Rhinophrynus dorsalis. Taxonomy (NCBI): domain Eukaryota; kingdom Metazoa; phylum Chordata; class Amphibia; order Anura; family Rhinophrynidae; genus Rhinophrynus; species Rhinophrynus dorsalis. Next base: position 206,659,310 of record CM074724.1, read on the forward strand.
ACCTTGGATAACTGCTTGACTCATGTAGGAATCAGTCACTGATATATATATATATATATATGTATATATATATATATATATATATATATATATATATATATATATATATAGATGGCACAAGGGTGGGCTGGCCATAAGTAACAATTCCATTGTATCCCTGACCCACTGAAGCAATCACCGGGGAAACATAAGGCAGAGTAGGTAAGTAACGCTGGAGTTTTATACTGAGTTAGATCATAGATCTGTGGGATGCTATTGTGAACATAACTGGGAATCTTCTTGTCCCCAGCCCAGAGACTACCAAGAAGGGATGGGGTTAGAAGCAAAGTGTGAGCTTTTCCTAAAAATGGAAGTGATGTGGGCGTAATTGGACAGAACAGGGCAAGATAACCAGGGAACTCACCCCAGAGAACCAGTAATTAACTCTGAAAAGAGAAGTCTCCAGGGCAGAACCGAAGAATTCCCAGGTATAAATGTGAACATAAGCTAAGGTTATGGTTCACACTAGCAAATTAAAAGGAGAAATACAACTAATTTGGAATCACCAATTATCTGAGTTGCCCCTGCATTCCCTCAGTGATCCCATCACTAGGTTAGTGTGGGGGGAGGTATGACTGAGATCTTGTGTACATCAGCTATATATCATTGACTTAGCCATTCTTTTCATGTAGAGTTGTGCATCCCAACATCCATTGCAAGTGTGAATGATCTGCATGATGGCCCAACAGTCACATGTCACAATGCAAGTCTTCTCTGCTCAACTTCCCTACACTTCAGTGACCAACACAGGGAAGATGCAGCATGTTATTATAGTTTTAATCAACTAGCATAGCAATAAAAAGATGCACTAATGTTGCCAGTTTTAACATAGCAACAAACTTAGTAAATTGTGATATTTGTACCATAAAGGGCATATTGTACTATTTATTGATCCTTTTCTAAACTCATCTTAACCTTTACTTAAACATTTGAGTATTACGGTTTGATTAAAGTCCCCCCCAACCACCAAAGCAGGGAGCATGAAAAGGCTGAACTACTGATATTTTGCGATCTGCAAAATAGGAAGAATTTGAGGGAAAAGAGGGATCATAGTACTCATTAGGGAAAGTTGTCTTATATACTGATGTCTATCGGTCTGAGTATAGAAGACATCACACTTGTTACAGGAAAAGTAACAACAAAAAAATGAGTTGGGCTTAACCCCTAGATCAACAACAGCAGTGTGCAAAACAATGTGTTGCTTCCCCCTCTGGTACTTAACAGGTTAAAGAAATTTTTACATTTTTGTCAGTTAAAGGGATATTAATGTTTCACAAAAAACAGAAGCTCCAATTAATCTTCATAGTATTTGAGCAATGGAGAGTGTTATTTCAATACTGTCAGAGTTATAGAGTAATTGAATGACAAAGTTTCCCCCTCCCGCCTCTTTTACCTAGTGTAAGCCACTTCCCCTCAGATGTGGAATCTGGTCTTAAGACCAGATAGCTCACAGCAAAGGACAACCTTCTTACTGTGAGAACAATGAAAACACTGCCCCCCTTAACGGGTTTTTCAGCTTTTTCCCTTATGTTAATTGAAGATTGTCCCTCTCTGCGTTCCACTTGGACACCACCTTGCTGCTCTGAGCTCAGCAGTCCTACAACAGCAAAAGAGGCGGGAGGGGGATACTTTATCATTCAATTACTCTTGAACTACAACTCTGACAGTATTGAAATAACACTCTCCAAGGCCCAAATACTATGAAGATTAAGTGGAGCTGCTTTTATTATGAAATATTGCTATCCCTTTAACACCATTCTTTTTAAATTTCACAAAAGTGACTTTAGAGCAGCATTATTAACACTGTGCTAAACGTGTCCATGTAGATAAACTTGCCCCCATGGTGCTACTCATGCGGGTGATTTATGTTTCAGAGAATGCTCCAAAAAGTGGCATGATACAACTTGGATGCACTCGTACATTGGGCCACCTTGTAGATCATTCACACAAGCAATTCTAGATAATGGGTTGCTATTCACATCCTCCAGTGACTGACCAACCCACATGGGCATCAACTAATAATATATGTGTGATGGCCATGTGGGCCAGCCTTTTGAAGCTTCTCCTCCATGGCCCCCATGGAAGAAAGAATTACAGGGGGAGAGCATGACAACAGAGATAAATTGGCAGAGGCACCTTGGCATGCTCTAAGATGGAGTACAGAGAAGACCTCCATATTACCATAACCTTAATAACTAATACAATGATTTATAAGCAGGGAGCCATGGAACATTGTGCTGTGGACACAAGCTTAAGGTGACCTTCTTTTTCTATGAAGGACCGGAACAAAAATGTTAAAGGGATAGTAATACTTAAAATGTAAAAACAAATATGTTGTAGGGTTTACCCCCCTGAGTAAAACAAGGGTACTCCCACTGCTGAAAGGTGTTTCATTCAAAAGTTATTAATTTTCAAAGTTGAATTTTTTAGATGCAATATCACAGTGGCCTGAAATTGTATAGTGGCGCTGTTGCTACACCATCCTATGGAGATTTATGGTCCCGGGACCAGAGCTGTCCATAGGATCGTGTAGCAACAGCGCCACTGTACAATTTCTGGCCACTGTGATATTGCACCTAAAAAATTCAACTTTGAAAATTAATAACTTTTGAATGAAACACCTTTCAGCAGTGGGAGTACTCTTGTTTTACTCAGGGGGGGTAAACCCTACAACATATTTTTTTTTTTACATTTTAAGTATTACTATACCTTTAAATGTTTCTAAAATATATTAACGAAATTATTATACACAATACTATTCTAGAGGTGCAATCTGAGAATAACTGTAAATGTATGTATTGTACCCTTCCTTAAAGGGATAGTAATGTTTCATAATAAAAGGAGCTCTAATTAATCTTCATAGTATTTTTGCCTTGCAGAGTGTTATTTCAATCCTGTCAGAGTTGTACTTCAAGAGTAATTGAATAATACAGTATCCCTCTCCCACCCCTTTTACTGATGTAACACTGCTCAGATCAGAGCAGCAGGGTGTGTCCAGGTAGATCTCAGAGAGGGACAATCTTCAATTAAGATAGGGGAAAAAGCTGAAAAACCTGTCAAGGGGGGCAGGGTTTTCATTGTTCTCACAGTAAGTAGATTGTTCCTTGCTGTGAGCAGTCTGGTCTATGGACCTGATTCCACATCTGAGGAGAGGGGGCTTACACTAGGTAAAAGGGGCGGGAGGGGGAAAATGTATCATTCATTTAATCTTGAACTACAACTCTGACAGTATTGAAACCACACTCTCTATGGCTCAAATACTATGAAGATTAATTGGAACTGCTGTTTTTGTGAAACATTGCTATCCCTTTAAATCCTTTAAAATGCTATAAGACCTATAAAATGCTAGGAGTTCCCTTAAAATTCTACATTGCATGTTATGGGTGCGCTGAGTGAGAAAGAATTGGAAATCACTGCACTAATACAATGAACTGAATGATTTGCAAGGTGAAAAAACTTTTCTATTGGTCAGAAGCAGGTTTTTCAGTAATGAATAGTTGAAGCCGAAACACAAAGATTACATGCAGTTGGCACACAAGAGAAAATGATTTTGTCTTATGGATATTCCTATAATATAGCATATAAAAAGTACTCATATATGATATTTTGCATAATAGATAGGTGAGTAATGTGCTGGGCAACAACAAGTGTTAGCTTAGAATCCTATATAATAATTCGCTAAGTTGTGTGTAACGCCCGACATGCGCAGTAGACACTGCTGCGCGTGCGGCAGTCATGCCCAGTACAGACTGCCCGCGCCGCGGCTGATACAGAGCTGGGCGCTCCGAAGGAGCGTCTACCACTGTATCAGCAGTGGCGCGGGCAGTCTGTACTGCGCATGACTGCCCCGCGACCGGCTGCCAGAGGCACTGTGGCCCGTGTAACGGGCTGTTCAACTAGTATCTAATAAAAAAACATGTGAAAACAGACTTTTTTACATGCAAGTCTTTTATATAGAACTAGCAATGTGGGACGGCGCTGCCCGTCAGGATATATAGGGAATTAATGCACACACATGGATGCAAGACAAACACAGACGCAAATGCACATGCATGCACTGAGATGCATAAAGAGCGACACAGTCATACACACATTCATGCAGTACACAACATGCAGAAACATAGAGTGTGATACAGACATGCAACACACACAGTGAGGAACACACAGGCACACACAGAGACACACACACACAGAAGAGAGTCATAAGGGGGTGACTTATGTGTCATTATAATGAGTTTGTGTTTGAACTTATGCCTCCACTGTGGCATTCATTCATATAGTTGAAATGCATGTAGTAATTGCACATACTATGGTGGAAGGTGGATCGTGCTGGCTCCCGGGGTGTGAGTGAGTGGCATTCATTCATGTAGTTGAAATGCATGTGGTAATTGCACATACTATGGTAGAAGGTGGATCGTGCTGGCTCCCAGGGTGTGAGTGAGTGTGATTGAGACTATGGTGGAAGGTGGATCGTGCTGGCTCCCGGGGTGTGAGTGAGTGAGTGTGAGTGAGTGCGAGAGTGAATGATTGCATGTGAGTGATTGCGTGAGTGTGTTAGTGAGTGTGTGTGATTGAGTGAGAGTGTGTGAGTGAGAGTGAGTGTGTGAGTGAGAGGGTGAGAGATGAAAAGAGTTAAATAAAAGAGTTGCTATTAAGTCTATCCCTGAGTTTGTATTTTATGGAAACATTACACTGAAACAGAGTGTATGGAGGGTTACAATTATCTGTGGGAGGTGAAACAGAGTGTATGGAGGGTTACAATTATCTGTGGGAGGTGAAACAGTGTGTTTGTGGGGTCATAATCCTGTGTGTAGACCAGGACAAGTTATTGATATCCCCTACTTCAGGAGCGAGTGGCAGCTATATTTTTTTTTGTCAGTTGGATAGTGGTGGGCGGGCTGGAGAGGGCGGGCCAACTCCCTGTATGATAAACATGCCCCCATTGAATCACCCAATGGGAGCAGTAACATCCCCATTGAATCACCCAATGGGAGTTGTGCTCCTAATGAGACATAAATGATGTAATGAGGCATTCTGTTCAATGTGTGTTTGTTTTCTGAGGAGACATAAATTATGTTCTGTGTGTGAGGTACCATAAATTATGCAATGAGGCTTATTCTTTTATATATATATATATATATATATATATATATATATATATATATAGATAGATTTTGCCCTGTGATTTACAAAACTCATTCAAGAAAACTTCTCTTTTACATCAGTGATGCATCTAGAAAAAAGACAAATGTTCCTTAAAGAGGCCATGTCACCCTAAGATAAGTTTTGTTAGTTTAAAAAAGAATTAAAAACGCCTGTATGTTGTGCTAGCCATTTGTTTGTAATATAAATCATTTTTGGATAAATTAATCTTTATTTGCTGGTGGCACAGTGTGACACATTACACTAATTAGTTTATGTGCTAGGACAATATTACCTCAGACTGTGTGATAAATAAATCTAGACAGAGCTCACACAATAGGGGCATTTCTAATGGCACAGCGAATGATGTTTGGCCTCGAACAGAACTATTTAACATACTAGGCATAGAATTAGCATAAAAACCCATGTTGCCATCAAAATGTAAGGGTTAATTTCTAAAAGATTATTTCTTTTACAGATAACTGGTTAGTAAACCATATAGGTAAGAGTTCAACTCACTTTAAAATGAGAACATCTTGTCTTAGTGTGGCAAGTCCTCTTTAACTCGCTGGCTGCTAGAGACCTTCCCAAGTCAATGTGACGGAGAAGTGTTTAGCACCTAAGGAATTAACCGTTTGAGTGCCAGAAGGCTAAGTAAAGCATTGCAAAGCAATGTGTTTTGCACCCCTCTGGCATTCAAATTAATGATAAAATAGTGAATACAGCAACTCTCTACACACACATATAGGTGTATATATATAACAGCAGAAATACAACACCCAAGTGACCATTTATACAGTGATACTTCCCAAAAACCCGCCAGGAACACTCATTGTATTTGTTGTCTTGATAAAGGCCCTCTAGGGGGTCGAAACGTTGATAAAATAAAATTAAATTTTCCCACTTTTTTCAAGTCCTGTGTGTGCACTAGTTTCATGGTACATCACCATTTCTGCTGTTATGTAATGTAATTACTAGTAGCACCCAGGCAGTTGTTACTTTATTTTTATACGAGGAGTGCCCAAACTCTATATATTTATATATATATATATATCTCAAAATGAGAGACTACAAGTGATTGTAATTTCATTAAGCATAACTTATTTATTGATGATACTTTCCATTTCAAGAAAAAACACTTCAAAATGGTTCTATCAATTCCATCTGGCCTGAGAGAGAGAGACATATGGTCATGTTTAAAGTTTGATCCTGGGACCACTCTGGACCTGAAGATGTTAGTGTAAATCTATAGGTGTTGTTAGTCCTTCCTAGTACAGACACACTATCACTCTCTCACACACACACATATGATATATGTACACATACATATACTGACTAAACAATGACATAACTTATTAATGGTTAAAATGTTTTGCATTCTTATTTTCATCTTTAATAAACTGTGTGAGTTATGTTAAACTTATCTTAACAACATCTAAGCCTGGAACTCAGACACATATTTGTACTTGTATTTAAAAAGTGCAGCCATATACCACAACTATACACACACACACAAAACACACACACCTATATCTTTACGTTAACATCCTCTACTCTGGAGTGGTCACAGAGTCATTTTTCAAGGAATTACATATATATACTGTGAGTGTCCATAGTGATAATAGTGTTAGGTCGCATTGCCAATATAATATCTGCTATCAGCAGTAAGGGGTTTATCTACATACGCATACACTAAGATGCCCAGTCGTTCCTCTTTCATACAGAATGCTTATGAAAAAATCCATACTGCACGATGACTGGAACCAGTGTTGCCGTGCAGTAGCTATACAGAAGTCATTTAGGATTAATCTTTTGCCTCTAGAACTTCAGTCTCACTCTGTAACAGTTGGGAGTTGGGTGGAGGGATGCTCTGCAGTTAAACATTAGCAAAGTAGATAATTTGGGTGATGCAGGTATTTGGCATGGAAGCGATTATTTGAAAATTGCTCTGAAGATCTTTGGCAGGGAAGAAGTCAATGGATCAAAGCTCTGTAGGGTGTCATTGGCAAAACATGCTCTTGGAACAAGTGTCTGCAGGTCTCCAGAAGTAAGTGGCCCATCCAAATTTAGTGTGACACTAAATGAATAATCATTCCATGAGAAAATACATAAATAGATAAATAAATAGAATATTTAGAAGTTGTTGGACATGAATCCACCAGGCTTTGGATCCCTGAGGAGACATTATCTAGCTCTGACTTTTGGTCTCCAGTGACCTCAGCTTACAGTGCATGTCAACCCGTGACTGTCACCATCTATGATATGGCATTGCCAGTCATGCTCAATGTCTCATTGTGCCATTTATGTAATACAAATGATTTCAACTAAAAATGGAGTACGGTGCAACCATCAAGTCTGAGGCAGGTGTTCAAAACTGCCTTGAATTAATTTTCAATGGATCAGTCCTGGGCACAAAGGAATTCAGGTGTCCAAAGCAAAAATTATTGTGCCAGTGAAACAGAATACACAGCACTGAGTACATCAGCATGGAAGAAGTAGGAACAGTTGATCAGAAGTTGCAGAGTGTCTCTGGCCTAGTTCCACAGGCTGCAAAGCTTCTGTCCATATGGGAAAGAAAAGACTCTGTGCTCTATCCCAATGGATACATTTACGCAGTGCACCCAGGAGTGGGTGCCTCATACATTCTTTTCTGCAGCACTTTGTTCTTGCCCCTGAGGTGCTCTCTCCTGTCCCCCCTCATGTGGAGCAGTAGCTGGGCCTCCAGAGCTGCTCCCGATTGGGGGCAGGAGTTGTGCAGATTGCAGCACTGCCTCTGAGTGCTCCCTTGCCTTCATTCGGAGAGCTGCCACGCTGGCTGTGCGGTGACTCTGACAGCTGTAGGGGGGTAGGAAGGAGAGAGCCAGTGGGTCGGACACGCAGCAAGAACACAGAGGACTGCCTGTAAAAGAGAGAAAGCATTTCTCGTAACATGAATCTTTCCTCATAAAATCACTGTTCTGTAAAACTTGAGTTCATGGATAATAGCACTTAAAGGGATAGTAATGTTTCATAATAAAAGCAGCTCTAATTAATCATCATAGTATTTGGACTTTGGAGAGAGTTATTTCAATTCTGTCAGAGTTGTAGATCAAGAGTAATTCAATGACAAAGTATCCCCCTCCCATCCCTTTTACTGACGTAACACTGCTCAGCCAGAGCAGAAGGGAGGTGCCCAGGTAGATTGCAGAGAGGGACAATATATAATTAAGATAAGGGAAAAACCTGAAAAACTTGTCAAAGGGGGCAGGGCTTTCATTGTTCTCTTTGGAAGAAGATTGTCCCCTGCTGTTAACTGTCTGGTCTATGGACTACATTCCGCATCTGAGAAGAGATGGCTTACACTAGGTAAAAGGGGCAGGAGGGGAAACTTTGCTTGTGAATATCTCTCAAATCATAAAGGTTTGAGAGATAAGAACTATATCGTTCTTCATGTTTTTTTAATGCCTACAAAATATAATAAAGATAAAACGAAGTATTACTATCCCTTTAAGGCTAAATGCACAGAAAATAGTGGAGGAATTCTGAGGCAAACCAGCTGCACAAGAGGGGGCATTAAAAATGTCCATAGATTTAAATGAGACTTTTAAACCCTTTTTAAACCCAGGGACCTCTCTGGAACTGACAGGATTAAAAGCCACAGTTACAATACTGAGGATTTTGAGAATGGTTATTTGTTCCTAGCATTGCAGTTGGTTTGCCACATAATTGTACCACCTTTTTCTTTGTGTATGCGGACTTTCTTGCTCAAGTTGCAAATCTGAATTACTTTAAATTTGTTTAACCCTTTGAGTGCCAGGGAGGTATCCAACGCATTGCTTTGGTACTCAAAGGGTTAAGTTTGTTTTAGGGCTATAGAGGCCTTCAATGTATTCTCCTGCTAGCAGATAAGAAGTGTTGCTCTGTAATAAATATACACAGTGCTCCACTTGTTCAGGTATCAGGTATGCACTGCACTGTGAGTTCTAAATGCAACCCCCCTGCATGTTACTGGTATACTTAGAGACTTCAGTTATCTCTGTTTAACCCTTTGAGTGCCAGAGGTGTAGGCAACGCATTGCAAAGCAATGCGTTGCCTACCCCTCTGGCACTCAAAGGGTTAATTAAAGCAGACCTGTCATTTTATATAAAACATGGGATTTTAAAAGTACTTTCAAAAGCACCTATTTATTTATTTGGGTCGTTTTTTTTTCTTTATTTAAAACAATAGTTTATGAGATATTTAGATTTAGTTATTTTTCAGCTGATGTATATTAGAGAGCACTGGCTAACATGCCTGCCAGACCCTAACATTCCACAACATTCCACAAATGACAAATAAGTAAAGATACATTTCTGATAAACTATTTTTGAAATGAAAAAAGCAAGCTCTATCAGTCACCTATCTGTTGCAAAGTGACAGTTCAACTTTAAAGGGATAGTAATGTTTCATAATAAAAGCAGCTCTAATTAATCATCATAGTCTTTGGACTTTGGAGAGTGTCATTTCAATTCTGTCAGAGTTGTAGTTCAAGAGTAATTCAGTGACAAAGTATCTCCCTCCAGCCCCTTTTACTGATGTAACACTGTTCAGCCAGATCAGAAGGGAGGTACCCAAGTAGACTGCAGAGAGGGGGACAATCTTCAATTAAGATAAGGGAAAAACCTGAAAAACCTGTCAAGGGGGACAGGGCCCTCGTTGTTTTCATTGGAAGAAGATTGTCCCCTTCTGTTATCTGTCTGGTCTATGGACTGGATTCCACATCTGAGAAGAGATGGCTTACACTAGGTAAAAGGGACTGGAGGGAAACTTTGCTTGTGAATATCTCTCAAACCATAAAGGTTTGAGAGATAAGACTTATATCGTTCATGTTTTTTTAATGCTTACAAAATAAAATAAATATAAAATAAAGTATTACTATCCCTTTAAGCCTTTGAATTCCAGAGGGGTATTGGACTCATTGCAGAGCAATGTGTCAATACCCTTCTAGCACACAAAAAGGTTAATGGCTGGGATTATCTCACTTTATGGTTAGCCTACCCCTTTTGCTTATTTATCTTGACTTTTTTTTGCAAGGTAGAAAATGCCACTATATAAGCCTCTTCATTTTCCCCATGTTGCCTACTGTACTACCAGATACTAATTAAAGGGATATAACACTTAATATGTAAAAATATATATAATGTAGGGGTTATTCTCCTGAGTAAAACAAAGGCACTCCCACTGCCGAGAGGTGTTTTATTCAATAGTTATAGTAGCTCAAAGTTGAATTTTTTTAGATGCATTATCTGAATGGCCTGAAATGTTACAGTGGCGTTGTTGCTACACGACCCTATGAGCAGCTCTGGTCACTTGGCCATAAACCTCCATAGGATGGGTAGCAACAGCGCCACTGTACAACTTCAAGCTACTCAGATACTGAACCTAAAAAATTTCAAGTTTAAGCTTCTATAACTATTGAATAAAACACCATTCACCAGTGGGACTGCCCTTGTTTTACAAAGGAGGATAAACATTACAATATATATTTTTTACATATTAAGTGTTACTATCCCTTTAAGCAGGGTGTCACAATTGGGTCAGCAAACATGCCAAAATTTAATGATTTTCATGATTAAGCATAGATGAGTTAATCAGCAACGCAGTAATTTTAACTAACCTACCTGTGCTTGAGCAGTGATATCATTAACTTCTGACCAGTTTGCTGCCCTTGAGAAACAAGCTCAGACATCACCTGAATAAAGGCCTCATTCACACAGGCGACTTGCATGACTGCATCTCTGGCCTGCATTCGCTGCGTGCTGGCAGTCTCTACTACGCATGTCTGACCTGCATTTGGGCAGTCTCTACTGCGCGTGACTGCATCGGACAAACATACATCTGGCGGATTATTATATAGGATCTGTGTAAATAAAATACTTTGGTCTGTTCTAAATCATTTATTCATTTAAACAAAGAGTTGTCAATTGGTCATGAAGTAATGTCCGATCCGCCAACCATGACCCCAGCAGCACCACCTAAAACAAAAGTGTCCCTCTTTGGCAGTTTGAAATGTGTGTGGCTGAATGACACTGCACACGGTTATTCAGTCTGTTATTTATCAGTACTCCTAAATCGTTCTCTAACAAGGGCCTACATTCCACTGCAGTTGATAACTTTGTCAATGATTATATCTACAAATGTATCCATAAACTTCAAGGGCAATTTCTTTGTATAACCACTGAAAACACTTATCAAATGCAATGTAGGCTAGGCCAAGGATTCCGATGTGCATCTCACATTAAAGGGGAGGTCTGTTCTGTATTAACATTCTTAAATGTTATTCATAAATTAACGTTTCCTTAAGATATATATTATCTGATAAAGATTAACAGTCCAGTGAGTACAGTGGTTTTCTGTTTTTTTTTTAATTTGGTTTTATTTATAAGTAGCTCCAGGTCTTATGGCAGTGAACGGGTTACCTCTCCATTAGCTGTAGATATAGTGCTGAATCAGAGCATTGTGCGGTGAGATCATCTGAACAGATTAATACTTAATGTAATAATCCAGCCTCCCTGCAGAGAGGGTGGGGGATCAATTCTGTGAGCCTGACAGGAAGAAGTCCCCCCCTCCACCACATCTCACCTCCCCACCTCTGATCAAAGCTCTGAACATAGGCAAACAAATCGACTTCTGGAAACAAGCACTAACCCTTACATTGCCAGGGCACTGTGGAGCAGATCTGGGGCACACCAATTGTACCATAGGAATCACGTTTAAATTTCCTAATTTATATTAATGAAAATGGACTTTTAACCTCTTGAGTTCTGGAGAAGTCTCCAAAACATTGCAAAGCAATGCTTTGGAGACCTCCCTAGCATTTAAAGGGTTTAATATTCAATTTAAGTAACATAAATGGGAATTTGCATTTGCTCACTAGAGGGCAGTTGGTTTGCCCCAGTATTGCTCCATTTTTTTTTTCTGCAAATAACCCTGCACAACCAGAAGACCAGGGGCTTGATTCAAATGCAGGAGCTAATTTTATCTCTGCTTTTATCTCCAGGAATCCCCACAGACTTCATTAGGAACCTTTTTGATAAAAAGAGAGGTAACATTTATCTCCTGTATTTGAATCCAGCACCAGAGCGGCAATTTTTAACTCCAGCTCTAAGTCCATTGAAGCAACAAGCAAATCACACACCAACGCACATACATTTTTATCCTTTTACTAAAGATTTGAAGCGCAACTATTAACCCCAACATAGCTATGAGGACATGCAAATTAGTTATAAACCCTTGGAGTGTTTATCGACTTCAGCACTGAAGACCAGCAACTTTGGAATGCCTCAGAACAGCCATGTACAGTGCCTATGGAATGTCTCAGAACAGCCATGTACAGTGACTATGGAATGCCTCAGAACAGCCATGTACAGTGACTATGGAATGCCTCAGAACAGCCATGTATAGTGACTATGGAATGCCTCAGAACAGCCATGTATAGTGACTATGGAATGCCTCAGAACAGCCATGTATAGTGACTATGGAATGCCTCAGAACAGCCATGTATAGTGACTATGGAATGCCTCAGAACAGCCATGTGCAGTGCCTATGGAATGCCTCAGAACAGCCATGTACAGTGCCTATGGAATGCCTCAGAACAGCCATGTGCAGTGCCTATGGAATGCCTCAGAACAGCCATGTGCAGTGACTATGGAATGCCTCAGAAAAGCCATGTATAGTGACTATGGAATGCCTCAGAACAGCCATGTGCAGTGACTATGGAATGCCTCAGAAAAGCCATGTATAGTGACTATGGAATGCCTCAGAACAGCCATGTATAGTGACTATGGAATGCCTCAGAACAGCCATGTGCAGTGCCTATGGAATGCCTCAGAACAGCCATGTACAGTGCCTATGGAATGCCTCAGAACAGCCATGTGCAGTGACTATGGAATGCCTCAGAAAAGCCATGTACAGTGCCTATGGAATGCCTCAGAACAGCCATGTGCAGTGACTATGGAATGCCTCAGAAAAGCCATGTATAGTGACTATGGAATGCCTCAGAACAGCCATGTATAGTGACTATGGAATGCCTCAGAACAGCCATGTATAGTGACTATGGAATGCCTCAGAAAAGCCATGTACAGTGCCTATGGAATGCCTCAGAACAGCCATGTGCAGTGACTATGGAATGCCTCAGAAAAGCCATGTATAGTGACTATGGAATGCCTCAGAACAGCCATGTATAGTGACTATGGAATGCCTCAGAACAGCCATGTATAGTGACTATGGAATGCCTCAGAACAGCCATGTACAGTGCCTATGGAATGCCTCAGAACAGCCATGTGCAGTGACTATGGAATGCCTCAGAAAAGCCATGTACAGTGCCTATGGAATGCCTCAGAACAGCCATGTGCAGTGACTATGGAATGCCTCAGAACAGCCATGTGCAGTGACTATGGAATGCCTCAGAAAAGCCATGTATAGTGACTATGGAATGCCTCAGAACAGCCATGTATAGTGACTATGGAATGCCTCAGAACAGCCATGTGCAGTGCCTATGGAATGCCTCAGAACAGCCATGTACAGTGCCTATGGAATGCCTCAGAACAGCCATGTATAGTGACTATGGAATGCCTCAGAACAGCCATGTGCAGTGCCTATGGAATGCCTCAGAACAGCCATGTGCAGTGCCTATGAAATGCCTCAGAACAGCCATGTGCAGTGACTATGGAATGCCTCAGAAAAGCCATGTACAGTGCCTATGGAATGCCTCAGAACAGCCATGCACACAATACTAACCACCGCATCACAACATAAATAAAGTATTAACCCCTTGAATGCTTGAAATGTCCACCAGAGAACTTTTCATACATTGTAACCCCCCACACTATCAGGCAGACCTGTAAAACAATGGTAAACTAATCATTCAACCACCATGACAGGTGAGTGGTCATAGAGCAACTTTTTACTTTTGTAACAGCAGACACCAACAAAGTAGTAGTGTAACCTACATAATTATGGAGAGCTCTGGACTGCACTGATTATTAAACTATGAACTGCCAGTGACCTGGAGAGCCACAATTAACTCCTCCTCTATTTCTACAATGTAAAGTGGTTAAACCCACTGACTGACAGAGGCCTAGTGTATTTATTAACACCTACAGTGCCAGAAAGCTGGCATTCAAAAGGTAAACCTAGATCAATTACTAAGAGTCCCAGACTCACAACATTGAATAGCCTCTAAGAAATACAAAAAAAATCTACTTAGTACCACTGATTAATTCCTTCATTATCATAAATTTACAGAGCAAAAGTCCCACACCTTTAGAGGGAATTACACAGTAATGAGCTACCTCTTCCTAATCATACAGACATATGTGAAAAGAGGTCAAGTTATTAGCACTTACTATTCTAGAAACTTCACCATGCGTCTCAAGTATTTTTAGCAGGGACAGCCCCTCTTTGAGACCCAGATCCCTCTGTCCCTCTTTTCCAGCCTGGTGTCCCTCTTTTCAGACTGTGTGGTGTGCATATAAGTGTATCAAACTGCTCCATAGCAATAAAACTCATATTAATGTTTGTGAAAACTTCAGTATATGTGTTTATACATTAGTCTGTATAAATAAATACTTTGATCTTTCTCTAAATCATTTATTCAGTTACAAAAAAGAGGTCATGAAATAAACTAAAACTTCTCAGTAATGCCCTGCCCACCAGCCTCTCCCTCATCAACACTAAGTAAAATGCAAGTGTCTCTCTTTGCTCATTTGAAACGTTGGGAGGTATGCTTCTCTGTGCATCTGAGATCATTGTTTCTCTTGCATCTCGGGTGGCCATATAAATAATGTGACCAGCCCTCCCTTTTAGTGCAGGATGCTTATGAAAATGTAATTCTGCAGGTCTGGAAGCGCAAACCTGCAGTCTGTATTTTTCATAAACATCATGTATTTCAATTGAGGTCTGGGTCATATACATCTTGCATCACCTTTATTTCAGAATACATAAACAGAATGCATGCTGTGGGTTGTACTGGTTCAATTACATCCCCACAATATGCATTTTTCCTAAGCTGAGCTGTTCAATTAATTGTACAAAGTCTCTGTTAGTTGTATACAGTCTGTCCAGAATCTGAAGATGAGGATGGATCCTGCTGCTCCCCAATTAATAAGTGGTTTCTATTAATTAATTGGCGAGGTATGCAGCTGGCCATTAAAGGATGTGACTGGATTGGGTATATCCACAGGCCCTTGATGCTTTTAGCAATAAGTTATTGCAAGGGCAGGAAATCTCTTCCGACAGACCACAAAATCAGCAGCACATCCTGTGCTTGCCACCAACACAGGCTGATGCAGAGTGCTGCAGAGCATTCTGGGATAAGTCTACAAAAGCTGCACACTGTGCCAATCTTTGGAGAAACCTGCAGCGCATCTATCTGCAAGCCCAGCCCTAGCAGCAGGATGATGCCAGCTTTTGAGAGCAGTGCTCCATTCTACTTGTTGTTCAAGTAAAAAATAGTTTTGCTGTATTGACACAATCTCTTCATGCAGATTGAAAACAAAGATATTTTGATTGTAATCAAAGAGCCTATGCAAATACATTAATCCAGGGGTAGTCAATCTATGGACTTCCAGCTGTTGGAGACTGCAACTTCCATCAGTCACAAACAGCCATTGGTTGGTTGGGTTGCGGATGATGTGAGTTGTAGTCTCCAATTGCTGGAGGTTCAAATATTGACGATCTCTTCATTAACCTTTTAAGTGTCAGAGAGGTATCCAAAGCCATGCATTCTGGCACTCAAAGGGTTAACCACTTATATGCTAGAAATGCCTCCAACACATGAAAGCTAGGAGTATCCAATCTGCTGTTGTTGGACTATAACTCCTCTCATTCTTGGTGCAACAACAGCTGAGGGTAGGGCTGGATTTCCTATTAGACAAAGTATGGACTGTCTAAAACTAGTGCACCAAATTCTGAGTGCCACAGCCACATTTTGACTACGGTCTGAATTTGGAGCTCCCCACTCCGTTATCAGCCACGGCGCGGGCAGTCTATACTTCACATGACAGCTTCGGACAGACATACATTAGCGAATTATTATATAGGATTTAGGCCTTGGAGAGTGTTATTTCAATTCTGTCAGAGTTGTAGTTGAAGAGTATTTGAATGATAAAGTATCCCCCTCCTGTCCCTTTTACTGATATAACACTGCTCAGCTCAGAGCAGCAGGGAGGTGCCCTGGGGCAAACTTCAATTAAAGGTATAGTAATGTTTCATAAAAACAGCAGCTCCAATTAATTTTCATAGTATTTGAGCCAAAGAGTGTGTTATTTCAATACTGTCAGAGTTGCAGTTCAAGAGTAATTGAATGATAAAGTATCCCCCTCCTGCCCCTTTTACCTAGTGTAACACTGCTCACCTCAGATGTGGAATCTGGTTGCTTGATCAGACAGATAACAGCAAGGGACAATCTTCTTACTGTGAGAACACTGAAAACACTGCCCCCCCTTGACAGGTTTTTCAGCTTTTTCCCTTATCTTAATTGAAGATTGTCCCTCTCTGCAATCTATGTGGGCACCTCCCTGCTGCTCTGAGCTGAGCAGAGTTATATAAGTAAAAGGGGCAGGAGGGGGATACTTTATCATTCAATTACTCTTGAACTACAACTCTGACAGAATTGAAATAACACTCTCCAAGGCCCAAATACTATGATGATTAATTAGAGCTACTTTTATTATGAAACATTACTATCCCTTTAAGATAATGGAAAACCAGAAAAACATGTCAATGGGGGCAGGGTTTTCATTGTTCTCACAGTAAGAAGATTGTCCCTTGCTGTTATCTGTCTGGTCAAGCAACCAGATTCCACATCTGAGGTGAGCAGTGTTACACTAGGTTAACAATTTAAGTGTGTGTGTATATATATATATATATATATATATATATATATAAACATAGAATTTGAAGGCAGATAAGAACCATTCGGCCCATCTAGTGTTCCCATTTTCCTACTGTAAAAACCTCAATCCTTGTTTGGTCCTTGGTCTTGTCTTATGCTAAGGACAGCCTTATGCCTATCCCATGCATGCTTAAATTCTGGCATTGTATTAACTTCTACTACTTCTGCTGGCAGGCTATTCCTCTTATCTACTACCCTCTCAGTGAAGTAACACTTTCTTAAATTACGTCTAAGCCTGTGTCCCTCTAGTTTTAGACTATGGCATCTGTCCTAACATTTTTACTCCTTTGAAATGTACTTCCCTCCTGCGCTTTGTTGAATCCTTCATGTATTTGAATGTTTCTATCATATCCCCTCTCTCTCTTCTATACTCTAAGCTACACATGTTCAGATCCACTCACACGCACACACATTTTCAATATTTACTAATGCCAGTTTATCTTTTTGAAAAATAGAGTAGATATGGGTATGGGCCAGAAAAGAATTGTGCCCCAACTTATATACATTTGCCAACTGCTGCAAGAATAAAGGCAATTTTTTAACACCAGGCATAAACTATTCTTGATAAAATTATATAAGACGTTATGTGATAGAATGTATAGGAGCTAACCATGCAGAAAAAAAGTCTCAATGAATTTTCATAGATAGAAACATATTTATGAACTTGATTATACTTCTTTATAAATATGACTTGTTGGCAATTTTAGTGACACTTCTTAAACATACAGCTAACGATAATTGTTATACCCCCCTACCTTACCTTTCAAAGAAGCCACATGTGACAAGGCCTGGGCATAGCTTGCTGTATTTAGAAGTGCTCCAGGCAGGCAGGATGGGAAGAAGGATGTGGCCGCTCCAACGGCTCTGTCGTGGGACAGACATCTACATGTGCAGAGAGGATGAAGCACAGATAAATCAACATTCTTTAGAGGGAAAAGTCAGCAATAGATTAACACACAAACGTACACACATTTCAGGGTGTGTTTTCAACCAGTGTTATATCCTCTTATATCTGTGTGTTTATTTGTTAATTTAGTCAAATAAAGTGTACTACTTGTTCTATATTGCTGTGTGTCTCATTTTCAGGGATACCACCTTCCCCCTTGGTTTCTATTCTTATGTCATTCATTTGTGGCTCCTTGAGAACACCTTAGACAGATTATGATCGATATCCAATAACTGTACTCCCATGGAGCCCCTAAAGTCGCCATATCCTATCCTATATAATAATCTGCGAGATGTATGTTTTTCTGATGCAGTCATGCGCAGTAGAGACTGCATTCTGTTCAATGCAGTCAGGCTCAGTAGAGACTGCCCGATGCAGTCATGTGCAGTAGAGACTGCCCGATGCAGTCATGCACAGTTGCCTAGGGTTGCCACCCAGCCGGTATTTTACCGGCAGGCCGGTAAAAAATTGGCTTCTGTCCAATGTTAAGTCTATGGAGGGAATGCCATGGCCGGTATTTTTTTTTAAGAAAAGGTGGCAACCCTACAGTTGCCTGATGCAGTCATGTGCAGTAGAGACTGCCTGAACGCTTGGCCCATGTACACAGACTTTTACACTACTATTTTATTTTCAATTATCGTAGATTTGCAGGGCATGCACCTAGATTTGGCTCCCTGTCCAAAGATCATGGTGCACTGGATTTTGTCCCAAGTTCTGAACTTGAACTTTAACCACATAATCTATGTGGACTATCCCCTGGAACATATTATCCTATATAATAATTAGTTAGAATGTTTGTCACGATGCAGTCATGCGCAGTAGAGACTGCCCGTGTTTGGGCAGTCTCTACTGTGCATGATTGCATTGCATGAGTGAGGCAACGCAAGACTGCATCGTGTGGATCAGTGAGGTAGTGGCCTCTTAACCCGTTGAGTGCAAAGCAATGCGTTGCATACCCCTCTGGCACTCAGAGAGTTAACATTACCTGGAGCTTGGCCCATGTACAGGGGCTTTTACACTAGTATGCATATATTCTATGCAATATCTATACATTGTTAATGTTTATATATTGAAACTTTTCTATCACTACATGTAATATTTTGGTATGTTCTTTTCCACAAGTCTCTGATGGTGCAGTGAAATACAGCACTATGGGCACAATGGGACATATGCACAAAACAAAAAGAAAAATTCCCCAGCACCATAAATAAGAATCCACAAAATGTAAAATTTTTTAATATGTTGATTTTAAACCATATGAATGCTAATGAGGTCTACATTATATTAAGAAGCAGTGTGTTGGAGACCTCTCTTACATTCAGTGGGTTAACCCCCTAACGACCGGATTCAAATGCAGGAGATAAAAGTTACCAGGGGCGGACTGACCATACGGGCATTCAGTCACGGACCGAGGGCCCGTGACCGAAGGGGGCCCGCCGCCGCTTCCAGCGCTGCTCAGCAGCTCTCCAACACCGGCCGCCGGTGCGCCGTTCTAGTAATACAGAGCGCTGGGAGATGACATAATCTCCCAGCCTCTGCATTACTAGAGGTGCGCGGGACTTCGCACAGTGTTAAGCCGCGCCGCTAGACCACCAGGGACTGCAGGTAGGGGCAGTGTGGAGATGAAGGGGCATGGTGGAAGGGGTGATGTGGAGATGAAGGGGCATGGTGGAAGGGGCGATGTGGAGATGGGGGCATTGTGGAGATGAAGGGGCAACGTGGAGATGGGTGCATTGTGGAGATGAAGGGGGCGATGTGGAGATGGGGGCATTGTGGAAGGGGCAATGTGGAGATGAAGGGGGCATTGTGGAAGTGGCATTGTGGAGATGAAGGGGGGAATGTGGAGATGAAGGGGGCATTGTGGAGATGAAGGGGGCAATGTGGAGATAGGGGCATTGTGGAGATGAAGGGGGCATTGTGGAGATGAAGGGGGCATTGTGGAAGGGGCAATGTGGAGATGGGGGCATTGTGGAAGGGGCATTGTGGAGATGAAGGGGGCATTGTGGAAGGGGCATTGTGGAGATGAAGGGGCAATGTGGAGACAGGGGCAATGTGGAGATGAAGGGGGCAATGTAGAGATGAAGGGGTCATTGTGGAGATGAAGGGGGCATTGTGGAAGTGGCATTGTGGAGATGAAGGGGGCAATGTGGAGATAGGGGCATTGTGGAGATGAAGGGGGCATTGTGGTGATGAAGGGGGCATTGTGGAAGGGGCATTGTGGAGATGAAGGGAGCATTGTGGAGATGAAGGGGGCATTGTGGAAGGGGCATTGTGGAGATGGGGGCATTGTGGAGATGAAGGGGGCATTGTGGAAGGGGCATTGTGGAGATGAAGGGGCAATGTGGAGATTTCTGCAGGGGGCCCAGACCTCTTTTTGGACCGGGGCCCTGGGTCCTGTCAGTCCGCCCCTGAAAGTTACCTCCCATTTTATCAATAATCTTCCTATTGAAGTCTATGAGGATACTCGGAAATAAAAGCAGAGATAAAATTAGCATCTGCATTTGAATCCAGCCCTTAGGCCCATATTTATGAAGACAAATTGGAGTTATTCTGGAGCAAACCAGCTGCACCACAGGGGGAAATGAATATGTCCAAAGATGTAAATGGGAATTTTAACACCTTGAATGCTTGAAACACTTCGCTAGCATTCAAGAGGTTAAAATCCCCATCTAAATAAAAAGTAATTTGCAGAGGTTTCATTTCAAGTCCAGAGTGCAGCTGCAGAAGCACACCTCTTTGAATGATGAATAAAACTCATTAACTAATGCAGAGAGTGGAAGAGGAACATTATGGAGCAAACTGATTTATACCATAACAGATAGCTAAAACTTCCCATTGATATATATAGGGGTTCTAACCTATAAATCAGTGTGGATTTAGGGAATTTTTAGCTGACCCCATGGTGCGGTTGGTTTGCCCCAGAATTATACCTTCTTGCACATAAAAGGAACAATTCTCAAGCAATCAACTGAACCTAATGGAACAAATAAAAATTTCCCCAAATCCCCATTGACTTAAGTAATTGTCAATGCATTAGATACCTATTCAGAATTCACACACTTTTAGACATTCTACTGTTTTTGTCTGTGTATAAGGCCCCTTGTGGCACTACAATCTAACTACAAAATGGAAAGCGCTGGATTCTATTGCAGGTGATAAAGGTTAACTCCTGATTTATCAAACATTTTCCTATTGAAGTCTATGGGGTGAACTGGAGATAAAAGCAGTGATAAAATTAGCACCTGCAATAGAATTTAGCCCAAAGTGTGTGCAAATGTTGGTATATATGCACATGTGCAAGGTGAGCAGACTTCCCCTTTAATGCAGGAAGCTAATGAACATTTCATTCTGCAGGGCTGCATAGGACACACTTGCCAGTTTTTACAAATAATTTCCAGGGACAATTTTCCTCTGGTTAGCATAATGCCAACAGAAAGCTTCATACAGTTTAAAACGTTTACAGCAGAATATCTAATACCCACATATAATTACTAAAGGAAATTATAAAATTAAGCAATATTAACACACTGAGAACCAGAGAAGTGCATACCTCCCAACATTTCAAATTGCCAAAGAGGGACACTTATGTTTTAGGGGCCGTGGCTGGGGGTGTGGCTGGTGGGTGGGGCATTACCAAGAATTTTTAGGCTAATTCATGACCTATTGACACCTCCTTGTGTAACCTGATAAATGACTTAAGAAGACCAAAGTATTTTATTTACACAGACTAATTTATAAACTCATATACTGATGTTTAAACAAACAATAATGTGAGTTTTATTGCTGTGGAGCAATGTGATACACTTATATACACACCACATAATCTGGTTTCCTAAAAAGAGGGACATCAGGGTGGGAAAGAGGGACAGAGGGATTTGGGTCAAAAAGAGGAGCTGTCCCTCCTAAAAAGGGACACTTGGGAGGTATGGAAGTGGGCAATGCATTAATTTGATCTGACACTGAGACTCTTGTTTTCTGGGTTAACTATTATGTCTCTGGGGATAGGAGATGAGTCTTCTGGAAACCCTGCCCATTCCTGCCCCCTTCCATCCCGTTCCACACTTTCCAGGGTAAACCCCAACTTTTCTTCATCCAGTCCCACTCAGTCCTGTTAAGCCCTACCCACATTATGATGCCAAGTTCAATAATTTCATACCTCCCAAGTGTCCCTCTTTAGGAGGGACAGTCCCTCTTTTAGATCCAAATCCCTCTGTCCCTCTTTCCCACCCTGATGTCCCTCTTTTTAGGAAATCAGACTGTGTTGTGCTGTAGAACCTTGTTCTACAGCAATAAAACTCACATTCTTGTTTGTTTAAACATGAGTATATGTGTATTTATACATTAGTCTGTGTAAATAAAACACTTTATTGATCTAAATCATGTATTAGGTTACACATGGAGGTATCAATAGATTGTGAAATAGCATAAAAATTCTCGGTAATGCTCCGCCCACAGGCAACACCCAGTAACACCCCCGTAAACGCAATTGTCCCTCTTTGTCACTTCAAATGTTGGGAGGTATGTCATTTGGACACTCCCACCTCCAGCTGTTGTTGTTACGTGGGCATCAAGGTTCCCACATATGCCCTCTGGTCCACAATGAGTTAAAATGTTAGATGATCATAACCTATTAACATTTTCATTGCAAGCCCACAGAATATGGAGCTGAAATTACATTTTAAAACCAGGGTCAAAAACAGCAATAACAGGATCCAGGTGCAGGAAGCTAAAACCAGGGACTGTCCCTGGAAATTTGTGGCAGCTGGTGGGTAAGACAGGAATCAGTGTAACCCTTACAGTGCGTGTGTTTTTCATTAGCAACCTATATTAAGGGGAGGTCTGGTTTTATTACAAATGTCCCACACATTTGGCAGGGAATAAGAAAAGTGCTTAATGTATTTAAAGGCATACATAGGAAACCCAAACTGACATGCAAGTGATATCAAATAAAATAATTAAATTTTTCTTACATATGAATTAAAAATAAATCAAGCAAGTGCAATGTACTGTATACACAATATTATACACTCTATCAGAGTCTTGCCCATCTACATGAAAAGAGCTTATAATAGTATCCACCAGATCTACACTTTTAAAAATTGCAACAGTCAGCAAAAAATAGGATAAACAAACTTCCCCTCACCTTTAACCAGAGACACAAATGAAATACAGTCTCCAGGGGTTCTTTGAGATCTTATGTGACCCCAGTTAAGGGTGAGGCCTGCCAATTCCTGCTTCATACCATAAAGCAGTGGTTCTCAAACATTCAGCTGTAGTGTAAGCCAAAAGCACTGAACAGCTCTACTTTAACCAGAGGGGATAAAGTATGATATAATTTTTTTAATGTGCATTTAGTCGTCAGCTGCAAGTGATATTGTGTGGCTTTTATTACAGCCATAAGTGCTAACAGTGACCTTTCGACAGTTGTGAGCTACTCTGACACACGCCTGTACAGTAAGTCTGTGGGTCAGAGTTGGACTCACAGGCTTTCATATAGAAGGGAAGTAGTGGCTTATGCAGTAAAGCAATAACCAAAATAGCAAAGTAGGCATTTGTGGAGGTAGGCAGTTTGTCAGGGAATGCTGACAAAATGTTCCTGGTCACAATTAATTAAAACTTTGAGTGCCAGAGGGGTATACCACCCATTACTATGCTCCTCTAGTCATTAAAGGGATAGTAATACTTAAAATGTAAAAAAAAATATGTTGTAGGGTTTATCCCCCTGAGTAAAACAAGAGTACTCCCACTGCTGAAAGATGTTTCATTCAAAAGTTATTAATTTTCAAAGTTGAATTTTTTAGGTG
Source organism: Rhinophrynus dorsalis (assembly GCA_037306005.1). Lineage (NCBI taxonomy): Eukaryota > Metazoa > Chordata > Amphibia > Anura > Rhinophrynidae > Rhinophrynus > Rhinophrynus dorsalis. The sequence continues at coordinate 206,683,156 of CM074724.1, forward strand.
CAATATCACAGTGGCCTGAAATTTTACAGTGGCGCTGTTGCTACACGATCCTATGGACAGCTCTGGTCCCTGGACCATAAATCTCCATAGGATGGTGTAGCAACAGCACCACTGTACAATTTCAGGCCACTGTGATATTGCACCTAAAAATTCAACTTTGAAAATTAATAACTTTTGAATGAAACACCTTTCAGCAGTGGGAGTACTCTTGTTTTACTCAGGGGGATAAACCCTACAACATCTTATTTTTACATTTTAAGTATTACTATCCCTTTAAAGGGTTAAGGTCAGTCTTCTTTTAAATGTGTTTCTTGGAACAAGGGGTTCTACAAAATCTGGTGTGAAAATCACTGCAATAAAGCATTGTTAAGCATCTAGTGGCTTTCCAGCTGTTTTTGTACTACAACTTCCATAATGGGAGATGCAGAATAATAACATCTGGGAAGTCGAATTCCGCCTCTGTACTAGAATCCCTCTCATCCATACCCTCCACCTCCCAGTGTCTCCCTTACCTCTGCTGTGCATCTAAGCTCTCCTTCTTGCTCCTAGCAGGTTCCCCAGTGGAAGGCGAGCTGAGGTTTCTGCTAGGGGAAGTCACTTCTGCAGCAGTTTCTTTTGCACTGTCCTGTTCACAGCTGCCCCTTTCAGTTTTTCTCCACTTTGCTCTGCGATTCTGGAACCAGACCTGTTTTTTGGAGGGAAAACATTTACTGTAATTTGTATAGCATAGGGGTGGTAAGGATAGATATAAGTAAACTTGAGTCATTTAGAGACAAACCAACTACAGTACAGGGAACAAGTAAACATTCCCATTAAGCTAAATCGGGCTTTGAACTCCTTCAATGCCAAAGAGGTCTCCCGCACATGGCGAAGTGGTGGCGCTACAATATAAGCAGAATAAGTAACTGCTTAGGGCCCCCACTTGGCATACCTGGGAACTTTTTCTTATGGCTTCCCCAGAGGGGGAGGCCTGTGGTGCCGTGCAGGGAAACAAATGATGCGATTTGCATCAAAATGGGGCGGGGCTTAATTGTGACTTGGGGTGGGGCTTCAGAAAGTTGTAAAACTATAGGCAGTAGGCTGAGGAAGGAGGAGAAATGGGCGGGAGTGGGTGGAACTGATAAGTAAGGAGCACAAATGGTCAGAGTTTCTTAAGAAACCGCCCACACCCCGGAGAATCAGACTCTGCCCTGGAGACCCAGAAATGCAGAGTCAAAAGTGGAGTCTCTGGGGCAAACCCGGAGAGTTCTCAGCTATGCCACTTGGTCAGAGGGCCCCATACCGCCCAACATTTCAAATTGCCAAAGAGGGACACTTGTGTTTTAGGGGGTGTTGCCAGGGGCATGGCTGGTAGGCGGGGCACTAGCGAGAATTTTTAGGCTATTTCATGACCTATTGACACCTTCTTGTATGACCTAATAAATTACTTATAACTAGACCAATGTATTTTATTGACACATACTAATTTGTAAACATATATACTGATGTGTAAACAAACAATAATGTGAGTTTTATTGCTGTAGAGCAGTATGATACACTTATATATACACCTCACCAATCTGATCTCCTAAAAAGAGGGACATCCGGGTGGGAAAGAGGAACAGAAGGAATTTGGTCTAAAAGAGGGACTGTCCCTCCTAAAGAGGGACACTTGGGAGGTATGGGGCCCCACAGAGCTTTCATAGTACATCTGTTCATGTAGACAAAATCAGATGACAAAGTCTTATTAGAAATAGCAATGTGTGGGTAAGTGGGGAACCCATGTGAATATTTTACTTAGGGCCCCCAAAAACTTAGAGCTGCCCCTGAAAGCTGCATTTAACCCTTTGAGTGCCAGAGAGCTATCCAACGCATTGTGTTGCAATGTGTTAGATACCTCTCTGGCACCCAAAGGGTTAAGTCAATGAGAATATTGGAAATGTTTATGGCTCCCCTGTGGTGAATTTGGTTTGCCCAATAATCACTCCATTTGGCTTTAATACATGAGGCCCTCAGGCCCATATTTATAAAAGCAAACTGGAGTTATTGCGCAGCAAACCAACTGGAACCATAGGGGGCAAATAAAAATTCCTAAAGTCCCAAATTCTTGAATAGAGCTTTTTAACCCTTTCAATTCTAGAGAGGTCTCAGATGCATTGCTTCACAATGGGAATTTAGGAATTTTTATTTTGTCCTGTATAGAGCAGTTGGTGTACTCTAGAATAACTCACGTTTACTTTTATAAATATGGGCCAGTGTTACTAATTCTGGTGCACACCGAGCACACTATTGGGCGCAAATAAAATATTCCATTGCTTTGTCCCCTTCAGTGATACAGCCATCTTCAATGCATTGCTTTGAAATGTATTGGAGTCCTTTCCAGCACTGAATGGGTCGAACATACCGCCCAACATTTCAAGTGGCCTAAGAAAGACACGTATTTTAGTTATTGTTGCTGGGGGAGTGACTAGTATGAGGGGAATTACCAAGAATTGTTATGATATTTCATGACCTACTGACACCTCTTAGGGTCATATGTTCAAAGAAGTAGCGAAATAGCTTTTGTCGTTTGTAACAACATTTTAAAGTACATTGTCATTGGGCTCATTAATATTTTCAGAGAGTGTCGGTTGTGATCGTAAATATGTTGTTTTGTCATTGAGGTATGATTCCTGACTGAAATTATCATATGTAATGACAAAAATGTCTTGACTAAAGACAAAAATGTCAATATGTAGGTATGGTAATTGTGCTTTAGTTGTGTTTCTTTCAATTATTATTGGTTTGTCACATTCAGAGCTCTACTTTTTTCTTCACATACAAATTTTGTCTTTTGAAAGACTTTTTTTGTCTTTGTATACAAGAAATTTTCTTTTTCTTTATACAACACTGGAGAATAGTTTAGCCATGCCCTTGCCCCGCCTCTTTGCCCGGCAGTTCTGGAGTTGTGTCGTACACAACGGACACTACTAGTTTTTTGTCATATACATACATATACATGCTGTTCATGCATACAATTACTTATTTTTCTCATTTATACAACATTGTTTTGTAATTATACTTTGAACATATGGCGCATAGTGTAATTAACATTAGGCATCCTGAGAATGATGGTAGTTGTAGTCCAACAAAATGTACAGAATGGAAGGTTACATGTCTCTGTAGTAAACTCTCTGTCCTGCAGACAAGTGGAGGACAATGGGAGTTGTAGTCCAACAACAGATGGAGAGCCATATATTGCCCACACACCTAACATCCTGAATAGTAATATGACTTCATTTTAAGGGACCTGGACTACTATTATCTAGTACTGTAGAACCCTTTGTACTTCTCTGATGGCTGCCCTGGTGGTGGGAATTTGTTATGTTCACTTAAATGGGGCAAAGAGTCCACTGGTGATAAAATAAATGGCCAGCTATTCTTTTGGTTGGGAAACACTATTCTATAGGATCTTTATTAATATTCAACAGAACATCTTGGGATGAATTTTAGAAGCTAAAGAGGAGCAATTCTGGGCATACCAACTTGGCCACAGAGGACAAATACAAATTCCCAATAATATATATAGGATTTTTAACCCCTTGAATGTTAAAGATGTCTCCAACACATTGAAAGAAATGCATTGGAGACCTCTAGTTGGGATGGGTGAAAAGTCCAATTTTTTGCTCAGGGAAATTTTCATGGAAAACCCTAAATGTGCAACTTTTTCAGCAAAAACCCCTGCACAAAGAAAACCCATAGCATTTTTGTGTATAGCAGGGTTCAGCCTCTGTATGTGTGGTTCTAGGCAGTAAAATAAGAGTGGGGGTCAGTTTGTGTGGGTCTATGACTACAAGGGCAGTAAGATGAGGCTGGGGTCAGTATGTGTGGTTCTGTGGATATGGTGGCACAAGGCTAGGGGTCAGTATATGAGTTTATGGCTACTAGGGCAATACGACAAGACTGGAGGTCAGTATGTGTTAATCTATGACTACCAGGGTAGTAAGACAAGACTGGGGTTCAGTATGTTTAGTTACCAGGGCAGTACGACAAGGCTGGTGGTTAGTATGTGTGGTTCTATGGCTACAAAGGGATAAGGCTGGGGGTCAGTATATGTAATTCTACAGCTACTACCAGTGCAGTCGGACAAGTCTGGGGAGGGCAGTATATTGGGTTATATGGCTACCAATGCAGTGAGACAATGCTTGGGAGGTTTGTATGTGTGGGTCCATGGCATACAGTACAATGGGACATCAAGGCTTGGAAGGGGGGTTCATATGTGTTTTTCTATGACAGCTGTTGCAGTGGGATAAGGCTGTGTGGGTTAGTATGTGCCGTGTTATGACTACCAATGCAGAAACACTGGGCTGGTGGTCAGTATGTGGGGTTCTTTGGCTACCACAGGACAAGGCTGGAGACAATTTGTGTGGTTCTATGTTTACCAATATAGTGGGACAAGGCTGGGGAGGGGGTCAGCATGTATGGTTCTATGGCTACCACGGCATTGGGACAAGGTTGGGGGGGGGTCAGTATGTGTAGTTCTATGGCTACCAGTTCTATAGGACAAGGCTGAGGTGGTTACTGTGTGTGGTTCTATGGTTACCATGGAATAAGGCTGGGGGAGTCAACATGTGCAGATTTATGGCTGGGGGGAGGGCAGTATGTATGTATGTATATATGTATGTACATATCTTTATTTATATAGTGTACAGATCTTTACAGATATAGTTATAGAAAAAAAATACAAGACAGGGATAGGAGCCTCAGGCTAAAGTGACATCATTGCAGTATTAGCGGGGGGGGAGTGCATCAAAGGGAATCATACCATGGGAAGGGGACCCTGCCACAAAGAGCTTACAATCTAATTATTAATCATGACAACATACAGAGACAGTATGAGGAGGAGGATAAGTACAAAAGCTTTTGTAAGGGAAGTATTTAATGATTTGGATGTCAGTGTGCACAAGGTGAATATTGTTAGCGATACCTCCTTGAGCAGGAGGGTTTTTAGGCAATGCTTGACAATGGAGAATGGACAGTTGATGAATGGTAATAGGGAGTGCATTAGAAACTCAAGGGGCAGCCAGTGAAAATGACTGAAACCTAGAGATAGCTTTGAGAAGAATCTTTGAGAAGAATGCAGGTGGAGAGAAGAGGTGTAGCAAGAGATAAGAGAAATGTAAGAGGGTGCTAAAAAAGACAGAGGAAAGAATGATTTTCTATGAAATAGCCAAGGATTTCAGGAACAGATGATGAAGGAATATATCTGGGAGCAAGGAAGAACTGATTGAAGTGGAGAAAGATAAGAGGCAGGAAGACCAGAGAGTAGAATGTTACAATAATCTGATCGAGAGAAAAAAAGGGCTTGAATTAGATTTTTGGCAGTTGACATACAGAGAAAGGGTATTCTGGCAATTTTTAAGGAATAAACAGCAAGTTGAAACAAGTCCTGTCTTGGCCATTTTGTGTTTAAGATGGTGGTGGTGGACCATCCATGATGACACTGCCTTGAAACAATGAGTGACGTGGGACTGTACAGCAGGGGTAAGGTCAGGGGAAGAGAGATGTAGCAATGGTAATTAAAGCCAAGAGATGAAATAAGGTCATCAAGTGACAGGGTATGGAGAGAAAAAAGAAATGGCCCCACAACTTATCCCTAGGATACACCCACAGAGAGGTCATGGAGAAAAGAGAAGGTATTAGCAAAAGAAACGCCGGAAGTACGGTTCGAGAGATAGTAGGCAATCAATTCTTCAGCTGAGTCATAGATACCAAGGGAGTGTAGTGTGTCCAGTATGAGTGCATGATCAACAGTGTCAAAGGCAATAGAGAGATTTAGTAGGATTAATATACTGTATTGGCCTGTGTCCTTTGCTGTGTGTAGGTCATTAGTAACTATTGTCAGGGCTGTTTCTGTGCAGCAGTAGGTACAGAAACCTGACTGTAATCGGTGAAAGAGACTGTTGGAATTGAGGTAAGAGATTAATGGCTCGATCTGATAGTCCTCATAAAAAAAAACCCAGTAGATGGTAGTTTTTCAAGCATAGTAAGCCATCCAATTATCTGTGTTGTGAAAAACTACTGCATGAAAAAAAACATGTTGGGCTCCATTGGAACCAAATAAAAAGAGTTTTAATTTACAATTCAATTCTATGCTTTGGGCAGTAACATGTTAAGGGACACCATTTTATCAGCAAAAATCAGCTCCTATTTTTTTTTGCTGTAGAGTCCTCATCGCATGGAAATGAAGGAGGAAAAAACTGGAAAGTGACCAGTGGATGTATTGATATGGGGCCCTAAGCTAGTTTCTATTCAGATTTTCTTCAGAATGACTCGGACAATGGCCCGAGACATACTTAAGGAGGCGGAGGATTTTTGCATTGATCTCCTGTGACCGCAGTGCTGGAAGTGGCAGCATAAACCTATGGACTATCTTTGGGGTCATTTGTTGACTAAACATCTTTTTTTTCTTCATAGTGCCATACTTATGGCATCATTGCAAGACAGAAGATTAGAGTACAGAAAAATAGAAGAAAGAATATATGAAGAAGAACATGGAAGACAAAAGATTAGGACTTGCAGAGATTGACAGGTAAATGTTTTACAGCTCTAGGGTATGGTGATAGGATAGTGTTGGCTACTATCACAAGTGGAGATGATTAGGTGTTCAGCTTATACAATAAAACCAGTGATCCCTACGTCTCCCCAAAAAAGCTGCTACAATCCCTAAATAGAAGGTGAATATATAGGAGACAAAAACAAAGAAACAAATGAGAGAGCGTTAATACTGCTATCTATAGCTTTCACCATCTTTGAACTGTATCGAACTTTGTACATTAATATTAGTGTATATTATTATTGTGAATGTTTTTTTAATTTTATTTAGCCCGGTAAACATTGTATTTTTATATAGCTCTATTAAGAGTTTTCTGTTATTTTTGTGCCTCTTTGCCTCAGAGGGTTATTGGTGTGTGTATGGTTATTGGTGTGTGTGTTGGGGATATATGCCCCAGATATAGATTTGGAGCACGTACACCATTGCCACATGAATTGTTTTTATAGTTTTCAGTTGTAACACTCTCCCATTTGTTTCTTTGTTAGGCTAGTATTATTTCACTTTATTGTTAGGGGTATTGTACAGTTAGTGTTTGGGAGGGTGACTGTGTTTTAGCTCACACTCTGTGTTAGACAGTGTTTAAAACACTGAACGTTAGCTGTTTTCCTTTGATGTGCCCATTTATCATGCTATTTAGCGTGAGTTATGGGAACAAAAAACACACGTCGGGATTTGGACCACAAGTCAGGTTCTGTGGCCCAATGTTTCTTGGGGTTTCTGTTGGTAGGGCAATTGGATACCAATGGTAACACAGTGTGTGTGCCGTCAGGTATCCATTTCTGCCCTACCGACAGTTTTAACAGGGTCTATTGGATCGAGGCATAATAGTGAGAAACAAGGCATTCCAAGATCTTAAAAGCAAATGTAAAAAAAAAGAAACTGGACAGTAATGTGAAAGACAAGTGGGGTCAATAGGCGTGACTTTTGCATGTTTTCATGAGGAATGATAGGTTCCAGTAGTTATGTGGCTACCAGTGCAGTGGGACAACAAGGCTTTGCGGGGATTAATATGTGTAGTTCTACCAGTATAGATGAACAAAGCTGATGAGGTTAGTATGTGTAATACTATGGCTACTGTGGGCTACGCTGAGTGGTCAGTATGTGTATTTCCATGGCTACCAGTGCGGTGGGACAAGGCTTTGGCTCAGTATGTATGGTTCTATGGACTGTGGGACAAGGCTGGGACTCAGAGGTCAGTATGTGTGCTTTAATGCATTCTGTGAGACAAGGCTAGATGTCAGTATATGTGGTTCTATGGCTACTACCAGTGAAGTGGAACAAGGCAGGAACGCAAAGATCAATATGTGTGGTTATATGACTACTACCAGTGCAGTGCAACAAGGCTAGGACTCAGAGTATATGTGGTTCTATGGCTACCAGTGCAGTGGGACAAGGCCAAGGTGGGCCAGTATGTGCAGTTTTATGTCTACCAGAGCAATGGGCCAAGGCTGGGAGGTTAGTATTTGTGGTTCTATTGCTATCAGTGCAATGAGACAACAAGGCAGGGAGAGGGGCTTAATATGTGTAGTTCTATAACTACCAGAGCAGTGGGACAAGGCTGGGTGGGTTAGTATGTGTGGTTCTATGGCTACCAGTATAGTAAGACAAGGCTGGGGGTCAGTGTGTGAAGTTCTATGTATACCAGTGCAGTAAGACAAGGCTGGGAGTCAGTATAGGTTATTATGTGGCTACAAATGCAGTGGGATAAGGCTTGAAGGTCAGTTTATGTGGTTCTGGGGCAATGGCAGGCAACATGAAGCCCTTCAGCTGCTACCACTTTACAAATGGCATAATTCCCTACCAAACAAATAATGGTAATTGTAGTCTAGCAGCAGCTGGAGGGCCTGGGGGTCAGTATGTGTGGTTCTGTGCATACCGTAGGACAAGGCTGGTGGTCAGTATGTGTGGTTTTATATACACCATGTGAGAAAGTTGGGGGTCAATATGTGTGGTTCTGTGGCCACCAGTGCAGAGGGACAATGCTGGGTGGCAGTTTGTGTGGTTCTATAGCTACCAGTGCAGTATGGGACAAAATAAAGTGGGGTAACTACACTTTTTTGTTGGAATTCCCAGAGGAAGCAAAAAGTGTTATTTTTCATTCTTTTCTCTTTTGAGGTGAAAGTTTTCAATCATCCTTACTCTCTAGCAATCAAGAGGTTAAACAGTGGACATCTGGGGAAATTGTATTTGCCCCCTGTGGTGCAGTTAGTTTGCTCTAGAAATACACCACTTCAGCTTCCTGAATACAACCCCAGTAACCTGCAGAGCATTGTTTAGTGACATTTTTATGAGCTTCGGCAGTGAAGAGGTTAAGAATGTGTAGTCTTTCTGTCTGCCTAATGTACGGGTGTTTATTAGTTATCAGTAATTAATGATTCTCGTTATTATATTTAAGTAGCCTTTAATCCCACGCATCGGCAATCGCTGAGTAATGAGAATCTTTAGTCTAAATTTAGGTCACTTGAGCAGAAGCTTTGTCTCTTAATTGAGCGAAGGTCAGAGCTGGAAGGATCTTTAATTGAGTTATTTTTCATTATCATATTTTAATGACTTTGCACTGGCGGGCTGGGGAGAAACTCGTTCATTTCCCCATTTAGGGTTTTGTTTGACAACATGAGGCTGTTATCGGCTGCACATTAATCATCATTGAATGGATGAGAGGGTCCTATATACAAGCCCTCCCTCTCCTGTAGTCTCACACAAATCCAGCACATGCCTCCTCATTCCCAAGGGCAGCTGGTAGTATTTTGCTGGAGGGCAAAACATTCTTGTGGGCTCAGATGTCAAATTTTTGGTGGCCCTCGCTCTTGCAGTCTGGGATTGAGATCCCAAAAGTCATCACACCAAGGTAAAGAGGAGAAAATTGAGTATATATATATATATATATTGATAGATAGATATATAAATGATAAGACCTCGGCTGCTGTAGAATATATTGGGAAACAGGAACTACAGTACCAATAGCTGCATTTTGATGTCGCTACTATATTTAGCATTAGTTTACATGGTCACTTTTTTCTGAGCATGTCTTACGCTATGTTAAACACCCCAAATTTCTCTGGATAGGACTGTTTACACCAGTAATTTAGCATTGCATCATGCAGCACAAATGCAACATGCTGAAACGTTTCTGTATTCAACACGGAATGCTGAGCATATAATTCCCATAGATGACTGGGTTGCTGCATTTCTCACTGCAGTTATCCAATCAATGCCCAGCTCAAGTCTGGCTGATATCAACATGTGCAAGTCATCAGTCAAACTTTTAGAGCTCCCCACCTCTAGCAAGGAGATTACAGTGTGAACAATGGTCAACACTGAGCAAACATTGGCTGTTTGGTTAGTGCCTAAGTGTGACATCAAAAAACAGTGTGATGATTGGTAGATCTGCTACTGAAGAAGTTCTGCAACATTTGCCTTGGTTTCATAGCCTATAGAATTGCTTCACTTATGCATTTAAACACATGCCCCATTGTTTTTATCATTAACCCCATGAGGATCAGAGGGGTCTACAGCGACTTGCTGTGCAACATCGTTGCTCTTAACCAATGAACCTATTCCTTTGCTTAAAGGGTCAGTAATGCCCATTTATAACTTTATTTAATATTGTAGAGGTTTCAAAAATAAAGTATTTAGAGAAAGTGCCATCTCTCAAACCCTTACGGTTTAAGAGATATTCTCCACTAAAGTTCCCCCCTCCCTCCCCTTCTCTTGACATTAGTGCTGTGCTGACAGTAGGAGATCCCAGTCCTAGAATCAGCTGGTGGCACTGCAGCAGAGCCGAAATTGCATTATTTAAAAATAATTACTTAATTGGAATGGTCTACAATGTGCGCCTGGTTTGCAAGCACACTTTGTAGACCTTTCCATCGAAGTAATTATTTTGAAATAACGAGATTTTCAGCTCTGCTGAAGAGCCTCCTTGAGTCAGCCAACTCAATCTCCTGCTGTCAGCTTTACAGCTGACAGCAGGAAAAGGGAAACTTTAGCGGTGAATATCTCTCACACCGTAAGGGTTTGAGAGATAGCATTTTCTCCAAATACTTTATTTTTGTAACCTCTAGAATATTAAATAAAGTTATAAATGGGTATTCCTGACCCTTTAAATCCTCCTGTGTATCTATAAACTATCACTTAATGGTAGAAAAACAATAAGAAGTGATACAAATATCCAGTGGTGAAAGCCCATTGTTACTCTGTAAAGCTTCTTTTCAAATAGTCTGAAAGCTAACATGTTACAGAAAGAGGTCCCAAAAAAAAAAAGCACAGGGACTGGAGAACTTTCATTCACTGTGGAGCTTTATCAACATTTAACCCCTTAACGACCCTTGACGGTCATGGTACGTCATGGGTAAAAAGTGCCTGAACGACCCATGACATACTATGACCGTCATGGATTTCAGGGCTCCCTGTGTGGCTGCATGCCGTTCAGGGAGCCCTGAGTCCGATCGTAAAAAAAAAAAAAAATGCTCCGTTGTTCTTTAGTGACCGCCGCGTTCCTGCGCGGCCAGTCGTTAAGGGGTTAATGTGTTTACCCTACTATGTAGTTCCATGGAAACCTAATATGTATAACGGTTACTGTCCAGTATGATGTATCTGATACTATTCTCTTATATTGAGACTAATGTGCTAAAATGAACTAAAGCAAATCTACTACATAAATTAATCTTCCCATTGATTTGCCAGGGACTTTTGATTAACCCTTTATATCTCAACACATTGCTTTGTAATCATACCTGGAAACTCTCCGGATTTGCCCTGGAGACTCTGGTTTTGACACTACTCTACAGGGTCTCCGGGGCAGAGGCTGATGTGGGGAGTTTATAATGAAACTCTGCCCACTTCTGCTATTTCACGCGGTGTTCCTCCTTCCTCAGACTTCTTTTAACCCCTTAAGGACCAGCGGTCCCGGGGTCTCTGGTCCTTTAAGGACCAGATAGGTGAGTTCGACGTGCCGTCCCACGTGACTGATCACGTGGGGCGCACATCGAACGAAGGACTGAAAGAGATCACTCCAGTCTTGGAGCGATCAACTTCAGTCCCCGGTATTACTCACCGCGTTCCTGCAGGAGCACGGTGAGTAAAAGTACCTGACGTACCAGGACCGTCACTGGTCCTTAAGTGCCGGACCACGTGACGGTCCGGGCATGTCACAGGACACGAAGGGGTTAATATCTAATTTACACTTGTAAGCCTGCCCCCCATCTTGCATCAAGCCCTGCCCCTTTTTGACACGATTCGCTTAATTTTTCTTACCCCCTACGGCACCAGACGACTCCCCTACGGGGAGACAACAATTGAAAGTTCCCAGGTATGTTTGTAATCTACTGGAGACCTCTATAAAATTCAATGGGTTAAAAAACATAATTTAAATTAATATTCCCCTCTTTTTACTTAGCACTTTTTCTCCCAATGGAGGCTGAAATTGCTTAAAGTACAGCCTCGGAATAAACCCTTTGAGTGCCAGAGGGTTATGCAATGCATTGCTGTTCATTGTATATTATTATTATTATTACTCTTTATTAATATAACACCAACTTTTTCTGCAGAGCTGTAACAACAGGCAATATGGACTAGACATACAGAGATATTAACCCCTTAAGGACCGGAGGTTATGGGACATTTCCGTCCCATAACGACCGCATAGGGGCACTTTGACGAGCCGGTACACGTGACCTGTCACGTGTATCGGCGCGTCACTATGGGGCTTGAAACAGATCGCTCCGATCTTGGAGCGGTCTATTTCATGCCCTATTTTTACTTACAGCGCTCCCGGTAGAGCGCTGTAAGTAAAAAGTACGTGACGTACCAGGACCGTCAAGGGTCGTTCGAGCAAATTTACCCTTGACGGTCCTGGTACGTCAAGGGTCCCTAAGGGGTTAAACATACAAATCAAACATGTAAAACAAAAGGATCAGAGAGCCCTGCTCATGAGAGCTTATAGTCTAGAGGAAGGTAGGTAGGACACAGTAGGGGTAAGTACTATGGGGTGTAAATGCCTCCTGTCACATGAACTGCTGATCAGTCGGTGGGAGAAAAAAGTGCTTTTGAGTGCAGTGGTCCATGCAAGTAGTGGTTCTGTTTGAGAGAAAAAGACTATGTGAAAGATGAGGTCGTGACGGGATTGTGGGTGGGAGAGTGATTTTAGAAGGGAATGAGAGTGAGCAGAAGTTGAACAGGCTGTTGGTCTGGCCTTGCTAATAATGGTTATGGAGGTAGTTGATAGGCCTCCCCGAAGAAGTGGGTGAGTTTTCAGGGAGCATCTGAAGATCTGAAGGCTGGGGGAGAGTCTAATGGGATTGGAGACGGAATTCCAGAGCTCAAGTGCAGCACAGGAGAAGTCCTTTAGACGGGATTAGGAGGATGTACTAAGAGCTGCAGAGAGAATAAGGTCCTGCGAAGATGGTGAGTGGGAGTGTATTTGGAAATAAGAGATGAAATTTAGGGGGTCGAGTGTTAGTAAGGGCTCTGTAAATTATCACCAGAATTTTTAATCTAATTCTATATGCTAATGGGAGACAGTGTAGGGATTGGCAAAGAGGTGTGGTGTTAGAGAAGTGATGTGTGAGGTAGATTAGTCTGGAAGCAGAGTTCATTAAGGACTGTAGTGGGGTTAGTCAGGTGAGATTAAGCCAGTTAAGAGTTAGCTACAGTAGCCAAGATGGGACATGAGTGTTTGGACTAGAATTTTAGTAGTATCTTGGGTGAGAAAAGGTCAGATTCTAGATATATTACTGAGGTGGAGGCAGCGTGAGATTGACTGAATGTGGGGAATGAAAGTAAGGGTAGAGTTGAAGGTGACAACCAGGCAGTGTGATGGTTGGTGTGATGGTGGTGCTGTTAACAGTGAGGGTAATTCTAGGGTAAGGCTGGTTGGAGAGGGAGCGAATATTATAAGTTTGGTTTTGCTAAGGTTACGTTTGAGATGATTGGAGGACATACAGGAAGACACAGCAGAGAGATAATTAGATACCTGGGATAGGAGGAAAGGGGAGAGGTTTGAGGAGGAAAGACAGATTTGAGTGTCATCAGCATAGAGATGATGGTGAAACCCAAAGGAGTTTATTAGTTTGGCAAGGGATGAGGTGTAGATTGAAAAGAGCAAGGAATATTACCCTATTTTTACTCTCCCTGTGGTGACTCAAAGTGCTTAAAGTACAGCTTCTGAGTTAACTCTTTGAGTGCCAGAGGGTTATGCAATTAATTACTTAGCAATGCATTGTATACTGTTCTGTCACTTAAAGGGCTAACCAACTGGTGGTCGCTGATAAATAGTTGTTACTATTACCTGACAGTACTAATTTTATTAATCGTGGAAGGGTGAAAGGTGAAATCTGTCCTGCTAGGTCTAGAAACTCTGACCCTGAGGTTTGAACAGGTACTACAGCTGGTGTCTTAAAGAAGCATTTTTAACTAAAAGCAGTATGTTATAGGGAATTTTTTTATTCAAAAGTTGTAACTGTTGAATTTTTCAGAAAGTGAGTAAAAGTGTCATTACTTCCTTAAAGTTCAAACTGTCAGGACTGGATCAGTAGTTTCTATCACAGCCTGAAGCAGGGGTTGTCCAAGGTCAGTCATCAGGGGCCATCAACAGGCCAGGATTTAAATATTTCTCTGATTAAGTACAGATGAGTTAATCAATGATTTATTCAGTTTGATTAACTCACCTGTGCTTATCAGGGAAATCCTTAAATCCTGGTATGTTAGTGGTTCTTGAGGACTGAACTTGGACAGCTCTGATCTATGGAGAACTGTTTGTCAGTGACCTCTCCCATGGAATGCAACGACATAACTAATAGAAATCTGACCACTAAAAGTAAAAATAATAATAATATGCATTTCCTAGCAAATGGAATACCCATGGAATGCAACAACATAACCAAAAGAAATCTGACCACTTAAACGAGCAGTAAACTTTTTTTATGAAAACACATATTTTACAGAGCATTTCCTGCTGAATAAAACAAGTTCACTCCCACTGCTGTCAGATTTTTTATTAAAAAAATTATAGCAGTTTAAATAATCAGGAAGTGAATTTACTGTGTTTACTTCCTGATAGTTCTAACTGACAGGAAGTGACAGGCAGTTTCTATCACATTCTGTGGAGAACTGTATGTCTCTGACTTTCCTTTCTTTCCATTAGAATCTAACAGGAAATCTAATTAGAATTTGACCACTAGAGGGCACTGCTAATGTAAAAAAACATGGGTTTAAACTGTAATAACTCTGGAAATATAAATCTCTTGGCAGTGGGAGTACCCTTATTTTACTAAAAAATCCCTACAATATATATTTTTTCATAAAAAAGTTTACTGCTCCTTTAAGGTAAAAATAATAATAATATGCATTTCCTAGCAATTGGAGTACCCATGTTTTACTAAGGGTAAATAGCCCTACAGTGTATATTTTCTTTTGTTGTTTTTTTTTCATTAATATATTTACTACTCCTTTAAACATCTGAACTATCTCACCAGTTTGATGGGCATTTTGGGAATTTTTGTTTGTCCCCTATGGTGCAACTGGTTTTCTCTAGAATTGCTTCAGATCGTTTTTGTGTATCAACCTTACTGTGTTTGCCCAAGAAACAGACATGCCCCATAAAATCCTATTTTACTAAACACTTCAAGTTCCAAAGAGGTATGCAATGGATACCTCTCTGGCACTCAAACTTAAACAAGGTCCTACATATTGAAGGAGTTATCACTTGCATCAGATTCCATGCCTTATTACCTGCTTACAGAAAATGATCCTTTAATTCAGAGATGAGCAGCCAGTAGTTAATAGCTACTGTTGTACTACAATTCTAATCATCTTCAGCCTGTCAACTGAGGCTGATGGTTGTATTTCATTAACAGCTGGAGTCCAGTAAGTTTGAACCTTCCCCATCCCAATATAAAAAGGGTTTCCTTGGTCTCTGCTAAGTAGAGTTGCCACCCTACTGGAAAAAATCTACAAACTACTCTATTGCTGATACGTTATTAACCCTTTGAATGCCAGAGGGAGGGGTGTGCAATGCATTGCTTTGCAATGTGTTGCTCGCCCCTCAGGGCAATGTGTTGCTCACCCCTCAGGCTCCATGTCCATACCAACTAAGTGGTAAACCTAATTCATGCATGCTGGCATGCTTTGACCCAGAGGTACAGAGAACCACTGTATGGAGCTAGGCAATCCTGCAGTGAAGGAGCTGTGCTTGACAGTGTGTGTGTGCATGTGTTTGTGTGTGTGTGTTTGTCTGTGTGTATTTGTAAAGGGGGGTTTTCTCAATGTTATTATTGTCTCAGTGCTATCATGTCCCACCCCCCTCCAGGACAGTAATTACATGATTCATCTCACTTTGTCCTATGGGGAGTGTTATGAGGGGTATGGCTCTATCTGAGAGAAGTCAACTATAATTATATACGTGACCCAAGAATTGTGAAGAGGCTCCTTGATCAAGAGCAAGACCAACAAATCGTAAAGACACTGCAGAGTTTAACCCTTCCAGTACCAGAGGGGTATGAAACGCAATGCAAAGCAATGTGTTCCGTACTCCTCTGATAAAAACCAAAGACAGCAACCTTCTGAATCATACACAAAGCCAACATCCTATATAATAATTTGCTAGAAAGTTTGTAACGACGCAGTAATGCGCAGTAGAGACAGTTGCACGTGCTGCAGTCATGTGCAGTAGAGACAGTTGCACGTGCTGCAGTCATGTGCAGTAGAGACAGTTGCACGTGCTGCAGTCATGTGCAGTAGAGACTGCCAGTGACGAGGCTGATACAGAACGGGGCGCTCCGAAGGAGCATCCAGCTCTGTATCAGTCTCAGCGCGGGCAGTCTCTACTGAGCATGACTACACCGCGACCAACTGACACTGTATCAGCCGCAGCATGGGCAGTCTCTACTGAGCATGACTGCACTGGGACCAGCTGGTAATGGCACTGTGGTCCGTGTAATGGGCTCTTCAACTAGTAAAAAATAATTTGGTATAACTTCCAAAGTAGCAGGGAAGCAGCAGAGACGTGGCTCAATAGCTTTGGGGATACAGACAACATAGCATTCTATGCCTGTCACTAAAGTACTTGTCATTTGTAAGTGCCTCTTGGGGCTTGGCCTTCTGAATGTTCATTGCTTGAGTCCCCCTCCCCCTTATTGTCTATCTCTTAGCCCCCAACCCCCTTTCTCTTCTATGCAATCCCAAATAGTGATGGGTCATGGTAGGTCATGGGCCCACTAGCAAATTTCCCAAAGGAACCTATAATATTGTGGTTCAGCCTCTAGAAAGAACACTTTGATTTTTACAACACATATGTA
Source organism: Rhinophrynus dorsalis (assembly GCA_037306005.1). Lineage (NCBI taxonomy): Eukaryota > Metazoa > Chordata > Amphibia > Anura > Rhinophrynidae > Rhinophrynus > Rhinophrynus dorsalis. The sequence goes on from CM074724.1 coordinate 206,700,025, forward strand.
AGTGCATGTTTGTGTTTGCACATTGTGTGCTTGTGTGGGTGGGTGGGTGTGAGTGTGCATACATTTTTTTTTATATGTGAATGAGCTTTAAATCTATTTTATCTGGTATGATTACCTCCATCAGGCTTACCAAAAATCAAAGCAATAAATTCTCTTATTTGATAAACTACATGCTAATTTTCCAATAGTTTTTTCTGTTTTTATAGACTAAAACATTAGTCAGTTATTAGACCAGTTGACCTCCAGCTGTTGGGGACTACAACTCCCATCAAAGCCAACCAGTCATTGGCTGATTGTGAATGTTGGAAGATATAATCCCTAACAGCCAGAGGTCCAACAATTGAATTCACTTCCTCACTGTTCAGTTCATTTGCTCCAGAGTTGAACGCTTCAGCGTTATGAAAAAGGCCCTTAAAGGGATAGTAATACTTCATTTTATCTTTATTTTATTTTGTAGGCATTAAAAAAACATGAAGAACGATATAAGTCTTATCTCTCAAACCTTTATGGTTTGAGAGATATTCTCAAGCAAAGTTTCCCCTCCCGCCCCTTTTACCTAGTGTCAGCCATCTCTTCTCAGATGTGGAATGCAGTCCATAGACCAGACAGATAAAAGCAGAGGACAATCTTCTTCCTATGAGAACAATGAAAGCCCTGCCCCCCTTGAAAATGTTTTCAGGTTTTTCCCTTATCTTAATTGAAGATTGTCCCACTCTGCAATCTACCTGGGTACCTCCCTTCTGCTCTGGCTGAGCACTGTTACATCAGTAAAAGGGGCGGGAGGGGGATACTTTGTCATTGAATTACTCTTGAACTACAAATCCGACAGAATTGAAATAACACTCTCCAAAGTCCAAATACTATGATGATTAATTAGAGCTGCTTTTATTATGAAACATTACTATCCCTTTAAGATCCCTAAAATTAAAGTGTATTAAGGGGCTTTATTATCCTAACTTGGTATTAATTTGGTCCTTTTTTGGAGATCTGGAACTAGAATAGATAACAGAGAGAAAGCTCTGAATAATATACATGTTTGACTTACAAGTCTGTTATACAGAGTGGGCTAACAGGGCCTGTATACAGGGACAGTAAAACTGCCTGTATACAGGGAGGGCTAATATTGTCAGGGCCAGATATAATTACCAGGTGCCCCGAGGTAAGGCACTGTATGTGCCCATAGCTCTGCTCTGGGCTACACCCCAACTCCTCACATGCCCCAGTGCTATCCACTGGTTCTTGGCACAGAAAACACCCTTGGTTTATAAAACGTAAGAATGAAAAAAGCTTGAACACCTTTGTTGCTAGATAGATCTCTAACATTTTACATCTCAATGAGCTGGAGATCTCTCTAGCATTGAAGGGGTTAAATAATAGTCTGTAAAGGGTTATACAGCTGGTATAGGAACATTAAGATTTGCTCTGGCCACACCCACAGTTCAGAAGGTGGATGGGACCAGCGTGGCTGAGGAACCCCTCAACATTTCAGCTCTAGGCAGTTGCCTACTCTGCCTGTTGGGAAATCTGGCTCTGAATATTTCCTGTACACAGGGAGAGCTAACAGGACTAGTACACAGAGCTGTGTAAATGCTGAGCCTGTGCTGGGACTCTCTCTGCTCTCACTCTCTCTCTGTTTTTTCCAGTGCAAGGAAATGGATGTTCTCTGATGCAATCCAGTACCTTAGAGACGCAGACAAATTAGTGTAGAACATTATCACTAGTTAATTATGAATGACCGATTAATCAAGCTAATCTAATATTCCACATTATGTTGATGTTATTAAAGTGCACGGTGAAAGTGACAGATAGCCTTCATTTGCTCTCGGTGGCCAAATGTGCTCTCTGAACTGATCTAAGGAGCGTGTCGGAGAGAGAGAGGGGAAATCGCAGAAACATTTTGTGAGCATCTGAAGCATGGTCTTATAGCTGATCTAGCACTGCAACAATCAGCACTCAGGAGTGGACACTGGCAAAAAGATACACAATAGATGGAGAATGTAGCAATAAAATGCCAGGCTAAAGGATGCCTGGAAAATTGTATATGCTGTACCTGCCTATTGCTTACATACTCAAAGTGCTAATTCTACTTGCGCATAGGGGAGGGCAGTAGGAATGTGTACGGGAGTTTTGGGACATTCAATTCCTCTGTGCCTTGATTATCACTTGTTTAATGATATAGTGTAGGCATTCTGGGGTTGCGCAGATTAAAATCTTAAAGTTACAGTCAACCGAGTTTTTAATTTTATATATTCTGCAATTTCAGAATATAAAATTCCCTATACTTTGTATTATTATTTTTATTTATTTTTTTTTCATCTTCGCCTATTTAAAAAAAAAAAAAATTGTATGCCTCTGACAGGGAGCTCTCTGAATTTGTTTCTAAGGATCTTTTTGTTTGGGACCTGGAAAAAAAGAGAGAGTACAACAATGTAAAAAAGATACAATGTAAAATAAAAAAAAAAGACAGCAGTTAAACTATGTAGAAAATCCTGCCTGTATAGCATACAGATCAATCAATAGTGTAAATTGTATAAATATATCTGCTTTTATAGTCCTCGACCAGAAAAGGTCTCTGGAAACAGAGAGATCAATGTCAGGGAATTAAAAGTGTTTAAAAAGAAATTAATTAATTAAAAAAAAAGTGAAGATAAAAAAAATGTTTAAAAACAGGCAATACTACTTTACATATGGTTCACTTGCAGCATATGTTAAGTCATAAAGGAGTCAGACTCTTGCTTTTTTAACAATGATGGAGTGTGTGTATTGGTATGCACTAAAGCCATCATAAGCGCTAGTACATACCTCAAAGTGTTGGTGCATGATTGAAAGGCCTTAGCACAGAAAATGGAAGGCCTTAGCACAGAAAATGAGCTGCACTGGCCAATTTGTACTTTCCCTTAGTGAGGCTGATGTACTAAGAAGAACTATAGTAATTTTGGGTCAAACCAACTGCACCACAGAGGACAAATAAAAAATGTATAAAATAAAAAAAATCACATTTATTTAAATTTGAATGTTAGAGAGGTCTCCAATATATTGTGAAGCAATGCATTGTATGTAGACGTCACAAGCATTCAGGGGGTTAAAAGTCCAATTTAAATCAGTGGGAATTATAATTTGTCCATTATGGTATAGTTGATGTGCCCCAAACAATTCTAAGTAGATCAACTTTACATATGCTAATGTACTTTGGAGAACTGAAGAATTTGGAGCAATCAAACTGCACCATGATGGGAAATCAAAATTGTCATTGATTTTAATGGGCAATTTAACCCCTTGGATTCTAGGCAATGTGTTGGACACCTCTCTAGCATTCAAAGGATTAAAAACCCGATTTCATTCAAACAGGGTTTGGGAAGTTTTGATTTGTACTCTATCATGCAGTAGGCCCTTTGGCACTCATAGGGTTAAATTCTAAAGTCAACTTTAGCTTTCCTCTTGAACTCAAAGGGTTACTTTCTGTATTGAAATGTACTATCCCTCAAAGGGTTAGATTGTGAAGGCATATGTAGCACCCCTATCCGGCTCTCAACAGGGTTCAAATGTTAAAGGGGAATTGAATTCATGTCAGAATATATGACAATTTTCTGACTTGTTAACGTAGTTTACATAGTACATACATAGATACATAGTAATTTAGGTTGAAAAAAGACACATGTCCATCAAGTTCAACCTTTGCCACCATATAACCCCCGAAAATTAGAATTATTTAAGTCTTCCCAACTCCGAACAGTATTAGTCTGTTTACAAGCAGTGGCGTCACTGGGAGGGGGCCAGAGGGGGCCAGGGCCCCCTATATTCTACTGTGCCTCCCACATGTGACCCTCCAATTTTCATCACCTCCTCATAACTTCATAAGTGCTCCTGCCTCCTGCTCCCTCGCGGCGTTTTCTTCATTCGGGCTCTATTCATTCAGGCAGCCCAAATGAACAGAGCCTGAAGGATAAGCGCGGAGATGCAGGAGCACTGTAGTGTGCGATGATTCACCCGGCGGCAGCTTAGCTGGTGATGTCAGACACAGCGTAACTCACTGCATCTGCGCACCAGCCAGCAGAGGAGCCAAAGCCACACCCAGAGGAAGATGCGGTGGATGACGTAGCACTCAGGGTAGGCCAGCGGCTGGGCACTGTGGCAGCAGCAGCCGCAGAGAGTCACAGGAGAGGGTGAGAGTGAGACATGATGTTAGACCAAAAAACGTAGACAGACATTTTTATGTCAGGCCAACTGTTCTCCCAGGGTGAGTAGTGATGAAAACATCTCTCTGCACCTTATAACTCCTTGTGAGCCCTTTTACCCAATATTAGATGCAATTAACCATGTAGGTACCAGCAATGGTCTACCTCATATTGCACTGGAGTGTTCTGCAGTACAAACTTGATAAAGTTATCTGTATTGTACAGCAAATGCCTTAAATGCTACCTTGCTTTCCCACAGTAGCATTTAAGGCGTTTGCTGTACAATACAGAGAACTTTATCAAGTTTGTACATTTAGCTCCAGTCCTTCATACAGTAGTATTCAAGCAGTTAAAATCCTTTGAGTGCCTGAGTGGTATGCAACACATTGCAAAGCAATGCATTGCGTACCACTCTAGCACTCAAAGGGTTAAAGTGGCAGTGCCTCAGAGATTAAAAATAGATTAATAAATACAGACGAGAATACAGAGAAGTCTGTCCCTAAAATTGCTACATTGTCCCTCAAACGTTGACTACCAGAGGGGTTGTTGCAAACTGTTAACCCTTCTAATTCTAGAAGGTTGCAGAACATGTTGCAAAAGCACTCAAAAGGTTAAAAAAGTACTGTTTTGACTGTTTTTCCCATTATCAGAATTTCTCTGTGGGCTCTAAATTCACCCTATTTAAATAAGGGCCTTCTGGCCTTTTTTCCTTTAACACGCATGCACACACATATACACACACATTCGTGAACCCACATACACACACACACACACACTCACATGCATGAATCCACACACGTGCACGCACACAGACACACACACACACACATGCATGCACACCCATACACATGCACGCATATCTCACAGAAGTTGCTGGAAATAGAGAAATCTGAATTTTTTAAATTTATGTTTTCCAGCAACTTCTGTGAGATATGCGTGCATGTGTGTGTGTGTGTCTGTGTGCCTGCACGTGTGTGGATTCATGCATGTGAGTGTGTGTGTATGTTTGTGGGTTCATGAATGTGTGTGCATATAGCATTCATATTTGGGGGGCACATGGGGGGGCCAGGAACAAAAGTAGGGGAGCAATTATAAAACACTATATATATAAACACACACACACACACACACACACACACACACACACACACACACACATATATATATATATATAGTGTTTTAAAACTGCTCCCCTACTTTTGTCCCTGGCCCCCCCATGTGCCCCCCCTAAATATGAATGCTGGAGACACCACTGTTTACAAGACTTTCCTCTTTTACTTTAATACTTTAACCTACTAAGGAGCCATATTACCTTGAATGAACCAAATGTATCTGTCATTATTACATATTTGGGCAACAAATTCCACAGTTTAACTGGCCTTAACATTAAAAAAAATAAATAAATAAATAAATAAATATATATATATATATATATATATATATATATATATATATATATTGCACACCACTTTGGACTTTAATGGGTCAAACAATTCACTCCTCGGTGAGAGCAATATTCTAAACCTGCCACTTATGATTAGTTGCATATACTTCTTCATGACCAGGAGCATCTTTGGAACTCCAGCTATTGGTGATGATGGAAGAGGTAGATGGGGATGATATAAGATGGGGCTGGGGAGGATGGAAGAGGTAGATGGGGATGATATAAGAGGTAGCTGGGGAGGATGGAAGAGGTAGTTGGGGAGGCTGGAACATGTAGTGTGGTAGGATGGAAGATGCAGTACCAATCAGCTTGAAAGTCAAAGGTTGTCTACTCCTGACCTTGACAGAGATGTTTTCAATTCTATCATGGCATCACTAATTTTTCTCATACCATACAAGAAAAACACATTTCCTGGAACGTAAGCAAACAATTTACTAAAGTGGGGATTTTATATTGTCTCCAAGATTGAAACGATCCCTTTCCCCCCTCACAATTAAAAAAATGTGCACAACTTTCAGCATTACGACTTTACACAGGTTATTGACATCAGTGGCGTGCCACGTAATTAGTCATTGGAGGGCCCCAGTCCAGGCATTTTTTGGAGCCCCTATATATTTTCAGAGGCAAAATTAGAACCTATTGAACTTGAGGCAGATGGGGTCCACTGTGGGCTAAATCCCAAGCAACTGCACCCTCTGCACCTCTCATAGTTACATCTCTGATTGACATCATCCAAGTTTCTTTTGAACGTTCTATAATAAGAAACGTTAAGTCTTATGTAGAAAGTGCAATTCTGGAAAACCCCATCTGCACCATAGGGGACAAATAGACATTCTGCAACTTCTCATTAATTTAAAAGGGGTTTTCAATCCATTGAATGTAAGAGCCATCTCTGTAGTATTGCAAAGCAATGTTTTGGAGACTTCTCTAGCATTCAAGGGGTTAAAGATCTGATTTATAACAACTGGAATTTTAATTTCTTCCCTATGGTGCTGTTGGCTTGTTCCAGAATTGTTTAACCTTACCTTTTTACCTATGGACTTTTGAAATGTCAAACCTAGGCAGTTACAAGAATAGAAGGGTGGATGTACTAAGAGAACATAGTGCAATTCTAGAGCAAATGAACTGAATGATAGGGGATACCTAATGGTTCCCAAACATTTCCAATGATTTAATAGGGACTTTTAACCCTGTGAGTGCCAGAGAGGTACGTAACGCATTGCAAAGCAATTCATTGCGTACCCCTCTGGCACTCAGAGGGTTAGCCACATGAATGCTAGATAAGTGTCCAGTGCATTATGAAGCAAAGTGTTGTAGATCTCACTAGCATTCAAGGAGTTCAAAACCCCAGGGTACTCCTTTAAGTACATCATCCTCAGAAAGTAATTATTATGATCATTAGTTTTAAAGTTAACCCTTTGAGTGCCAGAGGGGAACGCAACGCATTGCTCTGCAATGCGTTGCGTACCCCTCTGGCACACAAAGGGTTAAACAGATTCACAAGATTAATGCATGACCATTAAGGCATTTCGAGTTCATTTACCTTACTTCATCCCGACCAGCCTCTTATGAGAGAGGCACTGTACAGGGCTTTATAACAACCACTGCAGCCCCAAAGCAAAGCTGGACAAACTTTTCATCAGCTATTCTGGACTACAAATTCTATTCTCATTTTAATCCAACAAAATCTGGAGGGCCTGCTGAGTTTTAATTAGAGTTGTAATACAGCAACAGATGCAGAGCCAAACATTTCATTAGTTCCTGTGGAGCCCTGTAATATGCACCTTTCATAAGCGCCTGGTAACAAGTCTTTGAGTGCCAGAAGGGTACACAACACATTGCTTTGCACTTTGTTGAACATACCACTGTGACTCAAAACTTTAATAATGAGGTGGCAACCCTAACCACACATAATGTTAACCCTTTGAGTGCCTGAGCGGTACGGAACGCATTGCTTTGCAATGCATTCCGTACCCCTCTGGCACTCAAAGGGTTAATAAAACAGAGCATGCTAAATGTTTGCACAATATTACTGAAAAAATAAAACAAACAAAAAAATAAATATACAGAATTGATAACAGATATTGGAACTGCTAAATATTGGCTGAATGGACTCAAGCACTGGGTCACATTTTTAATACCCATATAATATGATTTTCTTTCCATACCTGTACAAGACTGTAACAACATCTGTTTAGTACTTCAAATTAAATTTACTTTAACACTTTCAGTGCCAGAGAGGTACGCAGCGCATTGCTTTGCAATGCGTTGCGTACCACTATGGCACTGACAGGGTTGATTCTGTCTAGTAATGTCTTGTTTTAGCGTTCTAAAGAACCAACAAAATGATGGGAATTTTCTGCCAAAAAACTGGTCTTATATTGGTTTATTAACCCCTTCAAGGCTAGATATAGTTCTAATGCATTACTTCGCAAAGCACTGAGCATATCTCTTGCTTTCAAGAAGTTAATAACCAAATGTCCCCGTTTACACCACCAAACACAGAGTAGACTGAAAAAACAGACATGAGACTATCACATTCGGCCTTTATCAGATCTTCCATTGTTGATATAGGGGAAGACAAAAAACAAACAAATAAGAAAACTAAATATATTGAAAGCATTAACGTTTTTGCCTTAAATTGGAACTGCCCATTTTTTAGCAAATATGTGATTTTGAAAGAGCTTTCACAATCACTTATATTTATTTTAGCTATTGTTTTTATTTAAACCAATAGTTTATTAGCTATTTAGCTTTATTCATTGGTCAGTTTATGTAAATGGTCTAGCACTGGCTGTAAGTGAGTGACAGTTGGGATGGGGATCAGTGTGGAATGTAAGTGCCTTTCATGCATGCCTACTAGTACTCTCTAATTTGCATAAACTGACAAATTAATAAAACTAAATATTTCTTACACTATTGTTTGAATTTAAAAAAGGCTAAAAATATGTATTTTTGAAAGCTCTTTCAAAATCACTAATTTGTTAGAAAGTGACTGCTGTATTTTAAGTGAATAAGAAAATTTCCTTCCTGACTCCAATACAGCAATTGTATTTCTCCTTGGATCAACATCCTACCTGTGTTGAAATAAACGGTCACAAATCTCTATTTGTTTCTCAAATAAAATGGTATCTTGTAGTTTATTCAACTTATCTGCAGTATCTGTCAAACCACTTCAAGAGGAAAGTAATTCCACATACATGCATACTGCCATTAAGCTAAAAATACCCTTGCCTTTGCTGTAGTCAAAAGTATCTTTCCACTAATCTTAAAAGATGAACCAAGATTTATGCTCAGTCTTTTGAATTAAGATTTCCCCAGAGTTATTTGTACTGGACATGAATAAATATGTGTACCATAATCATAGCTCCTCTTATAACAGGGCTGGGCATCAGCTGTTGAAGACCTCCAGCTGTCGAGGACTACAATTCCCATCACTTTCAGCCATCCTTTGGCTGTCATGGTTTGATGGTAATTGTAGTCCTCAAAAGCCTCATGTTGCCCAATTCTGCCTAATGTGCATCTTTTCAAATGCAAACTAAGTGTTACATAATCTACATATATAAATATACACTGCATATTACAATTATGTATACATATACTATACAGTATGAACAGTGTGTACGAACTGTTCATACATTGATACATAACACATTTCCCTCCACATGCAGCCTCCAGGTCTGTGGTTCTTTACAGGGCTGGATTTAAATCTGAGAAGCCTGTAAACACAGAAATCTGAAGCTCCCCGGATTTGCCATCTCCACTGGACACCTCCACAATGCTCATAAGCTCCATATTGCCCCCATCGTCTCCATATTGCCCTCACATTGCCCCCATCATCTCAATATTGCCCCTCACATGTCACATTACCCCCATCATCTCAATATTGCCCCTCACATTGTCCCCATCATCTCAGTATTGCCCCTCACATGTCACATTGCCCCCAATATTGCCCCTCACATGTCACATTGCCCCATCATCTCAATATTGCCCCCTCTTTTCCTACCTCTCTGGAGAGGAGAGGTATGTGCCTCCTTTGGCACAGAGCTGTAGCTGCTGCCTGCTGGAGCTCCCGCGCAGTCTGTAATGCAGAGCGCTGGGAGATGATGTCATCTCCCAGCGCTCTGCATTATTACCAAAGAGCCGACGGTGACGAGGGAGCTCAGCAGCTCTACATGTCTGTGCAGAAGAAGGCACAGACCTCTCCTCTTAGATCTCTCCATGTTGTTGCGGGCGCCAAGTGGGTGGACAGGGGTAACTGGCGAGGCTAATAAAAAATGTAAAAAAACAAGGAAAAAAACGATCCCAACAATGACAGGCGCCCCTCTGTGGGATGCGCCTGTAGGCAGGTGCCTACTCTGCCTTATTACAAATCCGGCCCTGGTTCTTTACCTGCACTCTGGCTTCGGTCAAGTTAATTTTCATGGCAAGCTCTTCTCTGGTGAACACATCAGGATAGTGCGTCTGAGCAAACACAGCTTCTAAGGCTTCCAGCTAGAAGGGAACAGGCAGATGATCAGCAAGGCAAGATTTTTCCAACTAATTACAAAGAGATTTCATAGCTAAACAACACAGGGTGTTAGTTATTGTTAGGAAATAAAGCTGGCACAAGTGGAGGGTTTTAACAAGGTGCAGATGAAGTATCTGATTTTTTTTTAATTGTTTAGGCTGTTCACATTGCTGTGCCTCAATACTATTGTGTTCCAGAAACATACAGGGGATGTACTGAGTCTTTGTTGTGAAGACCATATGAAAAACCTTAGGACACCTCTGATGTGCCAGATTCTATTGTAAACTAGCATGTGTCTGTCGAGTCCCAACTTGCACTACCATTAGGATGTTAAAGGGATAGTAATACTTTGTTTTATCTTTATTTTATTTTGTAGGCATTAAAAAAACATGTAGAACGATATAAGTCTTATCTCTCAAACCTTTATGGTTTGAGAGATATTCACAAGCAAAGTTTCCCTTCCTGACCCTTTTATCTAGTGTAAGCCATCTCTTCTCAGATGTGGAATCTGGTTGTAAGACCAGACAGATAACAGAAGGGGACAATCTTCTTCAAATGAGAACAATGAAAACCCTGCCCCCCTTGACAAATTTTTCAGGTTTTTCCCTTATCTTAATTGAAGATTGTCCCTCTCTGCAGTCTACCTGGGCACCTCCCTTCTGCTCTGGTTGAACAGTGTTACATCAGTAAAAGGGGCGGGAGGGGGATACTTTGTCATTGAATTACTCTTGAACTACAACTCTGACAGAATTGAAATAACACTCTCCAAAGTCCAAATACTATGATGATTAATTAGAGCTGCTTGTATTATGAAACATTACTATCCCTTTAATTGCTTAGGTGCTAGAGTTCTCTCCAATGTATTCACAATGCATTGGCGACATGTGGTGTATACAAGGGGTTAAAGTCTTGCAAGTAGGGCACTCCCCATCATTTTGCATTGTATTATAACTGGATGTGGTTTTGTTTGTAATCATTATTACTCCTAAACTACAGAGCTCAAAAATGTTTACATAAATAAATGATCATACTGAATGATGATGATGATGATGATGATAATAAGCAGATATTAGCCTATATAGGCTGTCACAAAAAGGAAAAAGAAATTGTAGCCTTGGGAGCATATTTAGACAAGAATCATAAATATAAAATGTGTCTGCAGATACAAGCCAGTTGACCCATCTACTCTTCCCAATGCCCTATCTATTTAAAAACCTTACTTAAAGCAGTTATCACTTTATAACAAATGTTATTTTTTGAAAGTGCTTCCAAAAGCACTATTATGTTAGCCATTTCTTATTTCAAACAATAGTTTTTAATATATTATGCTTTATTGATTTGTCAGTCAATGGAAAACTGACAGGAATGCCGGACAAATATTAACATTCCATGCTGCTCCCCATACCAAATGCCATTTCCTGCCAGCCTGTACCAGCTCATAACCTTAAACTTACAAATAAATAAAGCAAAAATGTCTCAAAAACTATTGCTCAAAGTAAAAAGTGTCTAACATAAACACAAAAGTACATAAGCTCTTTCAAAATCATATTTCTACAAAGAGTCTCTGCAGGTCCCGGGACCAAATTCCCCTGCAGTCAGCTAAAGAGCTGACGTCAAGTGAGAGGGAAATTTTCACAGTGAATATCTCTCGAACCATAAAGGTCTGAGAGATGGGACTGAGGGCATTTAATTTCTTTTTTTAATACCTACAAGATGAACATTTGTCAAAATTATGTATTACTATCCCTTTAAGAATAGTCTCAGGCTGTGTTCACATGAGTAATTTTAGCTCTCTGTGCTGTTAAAAGGATATTAATACTTCGTTTTATCTTTATTTTATTTTGTAGGCGTTAAAAAAAAACATGAAGAACGATATAAGTCTTATCTCTCAAACTTTTATGGTTTGAGTGATATTCACAAGCAAAGTTTCCCCTCCCTCCCCTTTTACCTAGTGTAAGCCATCTTTTCTCAGATGTGGAATCCAGTCCATAGACCACACAGATAACAGAAGATGACAATCCTCTTCCTGTGAGAACAGTGAAAGCCCTGCCCCCCTTGACAAGTTTTTCAGGTTTTTTCCTTATCTTAATTGAAGATTGTCCCTCTCTGCAGTCTACCTGGGCACCTCCCTTCTGATATGGCTGAGCAGTGTTAAATCAGTAAAAGGGGCGGGAGGGGGATACTCTGTCATTGAATTACTCTTGAACTACAACTCTGACAGAATTGAAATAACACTCTCCAAAGTCCAAATACTATGATGATTAATTAGAGCTGATTTTATTATGAAGCATTACTATCCCTTTAATGCTGCACTAAACAGACCTTTGTGAAACAGCTTGCCCTCAATGGTGCTTTTCACATGGGTGATTTCTGCCTTACATAACATACTGGCATGCAGCATGCTACAGTTTGGTTGCACTCATGCACTGGGTACATACAGGTTACCTCAAGCTGATCTGTGAGGAAACCTATAGGCCGCCTCACAGATCATTCACACAAAAGATGTTGGAAGATGTGATATTCCTATATAACTAAAGGGGTGCAGGTGATGCAGTTGTGACAGGGACCAAATAATGGTTGCACTGGGGTTGTCCTATGACTAATTACACCACAGATTTTCTTCCTGCAGCAACTTACAGACCCATGTGAACATTTGTGAATAATATATGGCTGACATCCATATGACCCTGCCTTATGACTCACCTTCCCCATCCCTGCCATGCAAAAGAATTACCACATGTACATAGGAGTGGGCAGCTTGGCATGTGCTGAAATGAATTACAACCAAGTCAGCCCTGACAACACCCCTGACTACTACAACTTCCGCTGGGAGTCTTTTCCATGTATCTATTACCCTTTCCATCAAATAAATTTGATATATTTCTTAGTATCGCTCCATTTCTAGGTCATATCCTCATATTATGGTATTCTTCTTGTTCTCCCTCCTGAACTTTATTAAATTCAATAATATAATTGAATGTTTCAATCACATTACCCTCTCCATTCTGTCCTCCAAGCTATTTATATCCAGGTTCTGAGGGGAGATGCACTAAGGTGTGATAAACAGGAGATAACATTTCCAGTATGATTAACCCACCAATTCCTTTGCTAGTCTATTGAGTATTACAATAGCATCTACTCATCTTGAGAGATCGTAGTACACAGTCTCTCAGTATAACAAGAATTAGAGATTTTATCACACTGAATATGTTATCTCCTCTTTATCAAACCTTTATTCCTTGTGGAGCAAATCTTTTGCACCAGAACTGCACTACCTTCTTAGTACATTAGCCTCAATGGAATTTGTGTGGCGCTTTGCACAAGGTTCCTGGTACCAAAGATTTCTGATTTTTACAGAGATTTTAAAATTTATTAAAATGCAATCTTTACATGAATATGTTTGGACATTCATATTCAAATTAATATAAATAGATCTGCTATATACAAACATTGTACATAGTTGGATTTGTATGTGTGTGTAGACAGCTTTATGTAAAATATATATAGATATATACAGGGCTCAAAATTTCCACTCGCCACTAGCCAATGGCGAGTGAAAATCTAACCCTGGCGAGTAGAAATTCAGCCCTGGTGGGTATGTTATGGCTTGCAGTGGCGAGTAACTTTTCAGGTCTGGCTAGTAGCAAAGGACTTCATATTTTAAGGCCTGTATATATATATATATATATATATATATATATATATATATATATTTATATATATATATATATATATATATATATATATACTAGTTGAAAAGCATGTGAACACGGGCCACAGTGCCACCCAGGAACCTCGGCTGGTGGCCAGATCCTCTCATCAGTGGCGGCGAGGCAGTCATGCGCAGCAGACACTGCCCGCGCCACAGCTGATACGGAGCGAGGCATTCCGAATTCAGACCCGAGTCCTCTCTACGCACTTTCCTGGGATCTCTTGGTCCCAGGAAGGTGAGCAGACAGGACTCTGGTCTGAATTCTGAGCACCCTGCTCCGTATCAGCTGCAGCTCGGGCAGTCTCAATTGCGCATGCCTGCAGCACGAGCAGCCATCTCTACTGTGCATGATGGCTTCTGACAAACATACATTAGCAAATTATTATATAGGATATATACACATACATGCATGTCTCTAATCATGAATAAAGATTGCATATTACAGGATATATAAATGCACATTTTTCTGTAACATGCATTTTAGTATACTGATTAGTACAATACAAGCTGTTTTCTGGATCATTTGCTCCTGAAAAGTTTAGGAAACAAAAAAGCCTATTTAATCCCAACTGGAAGATTGAAAATGTGAGAAAATCAGATTTGTATTGATTTTAATATTACTTGCATGTCATATAAACCACTTTATATGATACATCTATCTTTATCATATTGTGAAGCAATGCATTGCAAATATTTCTGGCATCCAAGGGGTTAAAGGTAATAATGTTTTCATTTCTGCACACTGAAACTTAAAATGGAGAGAAGCGCCCATGTGTAATTCAATCAAACAGATCAGGAGATATAAATATATCTGTTGGACAAATGTTGGTCACTTCCATGTATGTGGCAGATTTCGCTAGTGAAGGATACTTCTGCCTTCATAGAGCCCATAATCATTCCAATCAAAATGAACAATAATTCTGTGGCAGCCAACTATAAACCACTGAGATATCCTTGTACGATGTAGTAGATATAAAGGAATAAAACTAATTACATTTGTGTAATTTCACATTTGCATCAAAGCACAATTTGGAGGAAGGCAAACTGAAAGACTTACCAAAGCGCCTTCTCGGTATATAGATCAGTAACACTTCTAAGAGCTACAGGAACAGTTGTAGATCTGGTCCCGATGTATGAATGAAAGTTACCCAATTGGTCTGCAATTGTTCCAGTAGCTCTTACCAGTGTTAATGATCTATAGTACACCACGGAGAGGCTTTGATAAGTATTTCCATTGCAATCACCATACTGTGCGTTGATACAGATGTGGGCGGTTATTCACTAAGGCATAATAAAGAGGTGATAAAGTAGAGATGACTTCGCCGGTGAAATCATTTCTCCAATTCCTATGTTATTCTATAGAGCCAATTCACTAACATTTCTTAAGTTTTGGAGATCTTAGTGCATAGGCTTCATAGGAACTGGAGAAGTGATATCAATGGAGAACGCATATCCTTGTTATCACGCCGTAGTGAATAACCCCCATGGAATTACACAGACTTAGCACCCATTGATTTTATTTTATTTCTTTATACACATTGAAACTTGTTATCCTAGCGGTTACTGGGTATGAAAATGAATATTTTGCATTTCTGTGATAGAAACTACAGTTTTCATAATGGAAATGAAATGTCCAGATGTTTACGGATTTTGAAGGAGAACACCTTCTAATAATAACTCCTCACTTTTCTATGGCCAGAAAATCCTAATGAATCCTATGAGTTTTTCCCTTTTGTTTTTGAACAAGAAATAACATGTTCAGTCAGTCCTACATGTCATGTTCATGGAGGCTGACATGATAGTATGGATTTAGAAAGCCCTATTCCCCTATTGCTGTAGTAGAGACTCCCTCTACTTACAGCAAAGAGTGAAGGGAAGACACTACTTCTATATTCCATTTACATTAGATTGTGGTGACATTTAGCCCCTTGGATGATCAAGAGGCTTCCTACAAATGTGGGTGAATGTACAAATATGATTCTGTGCAAAAATAGGTGCTGGAATGTGTTATGTAGCTCTACGGCTACCACCAGTTTAATTGTCTACATCCACAGAAAATTCTCTTATTAATGCCACTTGAATCCAGGGGAGGGCAACAGGGCTGTCTATAAGCATTTCCAGAGTTCCTTATCTCTACACCAGTAATTCTCATGTCCAGACTCTGGGACACACCAACAGGTCAGATGTTATGGCAACCATTAATTAAGCACAGGTAAATCAATCACAATATCTGAGACACTGATTAGCTACATATGATCAACCTGGGATATCCTGAAAACATGAACTGTTGATGTGTACTGAGGACTAACTCCAAGTATTAAAAAAGGAAAGTGTATAAGTTTATACCAGGGCTATTTTAAGAACCCCTATGGCCCTTGACCAAATTGAGCAGATGAACATTTAAGATCCTCTTAAAGGAGCAGTAAAATGAAAATACATATATTGTAGGGCTTTTTCTGTTAAGTGAAGCAAGAGTACTGGGAGATGCATGTTTTAAGAGTTATTACAATTAAAACTGTCTTTGTTTGTTTGTTTGTTTTTCCAGAACCCACTAGTGGCAAAGTTTTAGACAGTTATTCTGTTGAATTATATGGGAGAATTGAGTCACTGATGACAGTTTTCCATAGAATGTTATAGTAACTGCTGAGTCACTTCCTGATAGTTTGACATTTCAGGAAGTAATGACAATGTTACCCACTTCTAGAGTTGAGCGAGCATGCTCGGCCGATGCTCGGATCGGCTCGAGCATCGCTCTGCTCGGCACATGGCGGTACTCGTACGAGTACCGCCATGTGCTCGCCCGCCATGTTCGGGTGGCGGGGATCTGTGCCGAAGGAGGCACAGATCTGAAGACGCTCCGCTGGACCACCAGGGACTGGAGGTAGGGGGCATTGCGGAGATGAAGGGGGCATTGCGGAGATGAAGGGGGACAGTGTGGAGATGAAGGGGGACAGTGTGGAAGGGGGACATTGCGGAGATGAAGGGGGCATTGCGGAGATGAAGGGGGACAGTGTGGAGATGAAGGGGGACAGTGTGGAAGGGGGACATTGCGGAGATGAAGGGGGCATTGCGGAGATGAAGGGGGCATTGCGGAGATGAAGGGGGACATTGCGGAGATGAAGGGGGACAGTGTGGAGATGAAGGGGGACATTGCGGAGATGAAGGGGGACAGTGTGGAGATGAAGGGGGACAGTGTGGAAGGGGGACATTGCGGAGATGAAGGGGGCATTGCGGAGATGAAGGGGGGCATTGACCAGGCACCCTCCCCTCATCAGAGCAGAGGGTGCCTGGTGTAATGCTCGTGTCGCCCCATTGAAGTCAATGGGGCTCGGGTGCTCGGCCGAGCACTCGAGCCTCCGGCGGTGCTCGGTCAGAGCACCCAAGCACCCGAGCATCGGGGTGCTCGCTCAACACTACCCACTTCCTGATAATTTGAACTTTCATAACTTTTAAATAAAAGAACTACCAGCAGTGGGAGTGCCCTTATTTACTCAGCGGGAAAAGCTCTGTAACATATACAGTAGATTTTCATAAAATAAAGTTTACTCCTCATTTGAGTTTTATAGCTTTATGGTGCTATCATTCCTGTATGTGAGAAAAGCAGCAACATTCATGTCATGTGCTCCCAGAACAGCCTCACTCCTCCATGATCATCTGAACACAGGATTATACTGGTTCCTTTCAGTAAAACTAGGACTGTTATAAAAACAAGGTGCATCCCCCTGAAAAATGAGGCCCCTAGCAAACTCTGTTTACACCCATGCATTAAAATGGTCATTCGTTTTACCATTTCCCCAAATATGCAATATGAAAAGCATAAAGGGCTTGCTGGATTTAAATTCTTAAAGATGGAGAGGTGTATCTGCCAGTATGCACTGCACTGATTATACAGTGTAGAACATATCTTGAAGGGCAGACAGTGGTGTATTTGTACATTGACCCCATTGTGATCAAATGGATATGCAATTTATCAGGGGAAATCAACTGACTCATTTAATTTGGCCTAATACTAGGTAATTATGCAGAATGCAAAAGAGTAACAATTCTGCAGCCAAACAACTGCACCACTGACTTAAATGGGCTTGTAACCCTTTTATCATTGGAAATCTTTACAGCATTCAAGGTGCTTTGGTTAAAAGCTCCATTTAAGCCAATGGGAATTTTCATTTGTTTCTTATTGTGCAGCTGGTTTGCTCCAAAATGTCTGCCCTACATGTTTTGCAATCATTTGACATCTATTTATAGATTTATATGTGTAGTGTGTGTATATATATATATATATATATACAGAACTTAAAATTTTAAGTCCTTTATTACTAGCCAGACCTGAAAAGTTACTCGCCACTGCAAGCCATAGCATACCCACCAGGGCTGAATTTCTACTTGCCAGGGCTAAATTTTCACTCGCCATTGGCTAGTGGAGAGTGGAAATTCTGAGCCATATATATATATATATATATATATATATATATATATATATATAGATATATATAGATATAGATATATATAGATATATATACTGACTCATAGATTTGGAGACAGTCCCATTGCATAATGACGCAGATCTAACACTTTAATATATCACTTCAAATGGAGTTGCAATAAGCTCCAATGTGAAGCATTACCTGGTAAAAAAGGCATTTACTTAAATCAATTGCCAGGTTCTGGCTTTAGGGAGTCAGCTCCAAGGTTTCATGTATAAAGCCACATGTCTTGTTTCAGCAAAGGGCAGTAAATGTTAAAATACTGTGTTGTATCCCCTAATCGTTGTGATTAGGGGATACATGTATGGGGCCCTAAAATATATTAAAGGTAAACCTTAAAAACACCCAATCTAAAGGGGATATTGTCCTGATTAAAGCAATGTTCATTTCACTGTTACAAAGAAAATATCTACAGAGTCACTCACAGAATCCCTCAGTGATTCCTACAAGGTCAGGTGGTAGCTTCTCCTTCTTTCTGCTGAAGAAGTGAGGCAGATGTACTAAGAACTGGAGTCATTCTGGAGGAAACTAACTGCACCATAGGGGACAAATAAAAATGTCCTATTTATTTAAATGGAACTTTTAACCCCATGAATGTTAGAGGGGGTCTCTAACACATTACTTCACAGTGCATTTGAATCGAAAAATGACCTCGGAAACAAGTCTACAGTAAAAAAAATTTCTATAAGGTAGGTCAATGTGACTGCCTTAGACAGGAATGTAACATTGAAACAGTGAGGCCAGGGATGTTACTACAGGGGGTACTGAGGATGCAGCTTTGATGAGTGAGACACATTGGCTCTGCACTAGCTTCCGCCGGTTGCAATCAGGCCGGATTCCTCTGTTGGTCGGTAGCAACTGACATCATCACTGATGGCCACTGCCAGGCAGTAAGATATGAATATCATTGGTGACCCCCCTCCTTGTTTCTTCATTAACCCTTTGAACACCAAAGTGGTATACAACATATTGATAACCCATAGGCACTAACAGTGTCAACATGTAGGATATGAATCATGAGGCGGCAGCTCTCTGGCACTGGAAACAAATATGTTTTACACTCTGGTTTTCCCTGTCCCCATCTGAAATTGTTTTGTGGGGAATTGTACTGTTGGTCTGTGTTGGTGCATGATTCAGACTTTGTACAGGACATTAAATAAGGTCTGTGTTGGAGCATATTCTTCAGACCGTAGTGGTTGGTCAACCTCAGATCTCAGCCCAAGCCCGGGAAGGTTTTAGTTACATCCCTGTGTGAGCTGTCATATCCTTGTGATTACAGCTCAAATACTCCTATATTGTCATACGTTCTTCATGCCTTTGCAGGTTTATAATGATGCAGTGTACCTCTCCACTGACTCATTTGAAAATGGAAATTTGGCATAATGAGCATTTTCAAATTCCTGAGGGTGTGTTTATATGTTAATGTGGGTATACGCCCCATGCACTAAGCTACGATAGCCACCAATGCTGTCAGAGCTCACAGAAACAAATCTGAATTAGGGATAGCGTCAATCAATTGATCAATGTCAACAGTGCATAGCTATGCTGACACTCAAGGGCTCAGATCAACTAACTATGCTGTTGGATAATATGTGTAATAAGAGGCATGTAACCTCATATTACACATATAATACAAAATAGCACTGTAAATTGATCAGAACCCTCAGATCTGGCATAGATAGCTCTTCACTGTTTACACTGATCAGCTGATCACCAGCTCGGTATTGTTTACATGGAACAGCTGATTGGCAGCAAGTGTGGAGCTTTGCACATGTCGTTGTTCTTTAGCACTTCCTGCTCTAATTCTGATGCTTTTTTATCTTCATTCACTTCTCTCCTCTGTTCCACCACCGATAGTAATACAGAAAGGGCATATCCGATGGCACATGTGCACCAACTAATTCTGCTAAAAGCAGTACGTTTCTGAACTTGTTGAATGACAATTTTTTGTCTCAGCTAGTACAGACCTCAACCAGAGGGAATGTGTGTCTGGATCTGGTAATAACGGACATTGAAGAACTTATCTCTAACATCCAAGTAAGGGAGCACTTGGGGAATAGTGACCATAGCATGGTATCGTTTGAGATTAATTCAAAAGAGCAATTTGGTATGGGTTCCACCAAAACACTGAATTTTAAAAAGGCCAACTTTAGCAGGTTTAATTCACCCCTTGGTCTCATTGACTGGGATATAATATTTTCAGGAAAAAACACAGAAGGTAAGAGGAATGCCTTCAAAATAACATTGCAAAAATATACATATAAATGTATCCCCGTTGGAAACAAATACAAAAGAAGTAAATTAAAACCAATGTGGCTAACCAGTAAAGTAATTCATGAAATAAATAACAAGAAAGCAGCATTTAAACATTATAAAGCTGAGGGGTCAGCAGAGGCATTTGCAGAATGCAAAAATGCCAACAAAACCTGTAAAAACTAGATTAAATTAGCTAGACTGGAGAATGAAAAAATTATCGCTAAGGAGAGCAAGAGCAACACAAAAAAATTATTTAAATACATTAATGGCAAAAAAATTAAAGTCTGATAATGTTGGGTCCTTGTTATCTGAAACGGGTGAGATGGTCAGTGGGGACAGAGAGAAAGCAGATATTTTAAATAATTTCTTTTCTTCTGTTTTTACCAAGGAAGACCCAATGGACAAGAATCTTCAAACTACTTTTACAGAACAGTCACAGCAAGCATGGGATTGGCTAACACAAGAAAAAGTGTTAAAACAACTGAATGGTGTTAAGATAGACAAAGCCCTGGGTCCGGATGGTATACAACCACGGGTACTTAAAGAGCTAAGCCAGGCCCTGGCCAGACTGTTGTTTTTGATTTTCAGGGATTCTTTTATTTCAGGAATGGTGCCCACAGATTGGCATAAAGCAGATGTGGTTCCCATTTTTAAAAAGGGATCAAAATCACAGCCAGGAATTTACAGACCTGTAAGCTTGACATCTGTGGTAGGGAAGCTGTTTGAAGGGTTGCTAAGGGAATATATTCAAGAATTCAGCTTGAACAGGAATATCATTAGCAGCCAACATGACTTTGTGAAAGACAGATCTTGTCAAACTAACTTGATTGCATTTTATGAAAACGTGAATAAAAATATAGATGTGGGAGCGGCGGTTGATGTGATCTATTTAGACTTTGCCAAGGCATTTGATACGGTTCCACACGAGAGGTTACTGTACAAATTGAATGAAAAAGGCTTAGAGGAAAATGTTTGTGCGTGGACTGGAAATTGGCTGAAAGATAGAATGCAAAGAGTGGTAGTAAATGGCAAGTTCTCCAATTGGATAAACGTGATCGTTGGAGTACCTTAGGGATCTGTCCTGGGTCCTCTTCTTTTTAATTTGTTTATTAATGACCTCCCAGAGGGCATAGGTAGCCATGTATCAGTGTTTCCCAATGACACAAAATTAAGTAAGGTAATAAAGTCTGAACTGGATGCATCTTCATTACAAGAGGATTTGGACAAATTGAGTAACTGGGCAGGCAAATGGCAAATGAGATTCAGTATAGACAAGTGTAAAGTTATGCATTTTGGGTATAATAATAAAAATGCAACATATTGTTTAAATGGTGTTTCTCTGGGGAAATCTACTAATGAAAAGGATTTGGGCGTAATGGTAGACAATAGACTTAGCAGTAGCGTACAGTGCCAGCTGGCAGCTGCAAAGGCCAATAAGATATGGCATGTATTAAAAGGGGTATTGACTCAAGGGAGGAAGATAGTATTATGCCTGTTTACTGATCCATGGTAGGACCCCACCTAGAATATGCTGTTCAATTCTGGGCGCCCTTTCTAAAAATGGACATTATGGAACTAAAGAAAGTCCAAAGGAGGGCTACAAAACTAGTAAGGGGAATGGAAAGATTTAGTTATGAAGAAAGGCTAGAAAAGTTAAACTTGTACACAATAGAGAAACGGCGTCTTAGAGGGGATATGATAACACTATATAAATATGTTCAGGGCCCATACAAAGGGCTCTGCAAAGACCTGTTCATTAACAGAACAGTATAAAGCACATGGGGCCACCCGCATAGACTTGAGGAAAGGAGATTTCATCTACAACAGCGGAAGGGTTTCTTTAAGGTAAGGACAATAAAGGTATGGAATTCACTGCCTGAGGAGGTGGCACTATCGGATACATTAGATGCCTTTAAAAAGGGCCTGGATTTTTATTTAAAAGAGCAGAACATAGAGGGCTATGTACGTTAGTATTGGGATTAATATTTAGTTAGTGCTTGTTGATCCAAGGAGAACTCTGATTACCATTTGGAATCAAGAAGGAATTTTTCCCCCCATTCAAAGCAGAATTTGAAATTGTTGTATTGAGGGGGGTTTTTTGACTTCTTTTGGATCAACAATGATGAACAGGAATAGGAAAAGGGTTGAACTAGATGGATGCAAGTCTTTTTTCAACCTAAATTACTATGTTACAATATTACTAACAAATATTACTGTCTGGAACCCACATTGGCCAGACATTCATTGTAGGGTGCAATGAGAGTTGCAACATACAAAACAACTTGTCTGAGAGGTCTGTCCATGACATCAAAGGCTGCAGCATAGACCTTTCTTACTGCAGTATACTTCAATACTAAGGGAACACAGTAAAGTTACAGCAACCTGGACTTTGGCACAATATGATAATCATCAATGCGAAAGGCACCATAGCCCAGCATATTACCTTTCACCCCAGAAACCAGGGCCTGATTTGTTATAAGGCAGAGTAGGCATCTGCCTACAGGCGCACCCCACAGAGGGGCGCCTGTCATTGGAATCAATTATTTTTTTTATTTTATTTTTTAAAAATTTTTCATTCACCCTACCTTCTGCCTGCCTGCCGCCCGGTGAGATCCCGCTGTTGCTCCCTCAGTGGCTCTTTAGTAATGCAGCTCTGCATTACTAAAGGGAAGACCGTGCTGGAGCAACAGGAGCTACAGTTCTGTGCAGAAGCAGACACAGACTTTTCCTACCATTGGACCCCCATGGAGGTAGGAAACGGGGCAATGATGAGCTGATGAGCTAATGGTGCAAGTTGGAGATGATGGGGGTAATGTGAGTGCAAGTTGGAGCTGATGGGGGCAATGTGGAGATGATGGGGGTAATGTGAGGGCAAGTTGGAGCTGATGGGGACAAGTTGGAGCTGATGGGGGGCAATGCGAGGGCAATACGGATATGAGGGGTAATGTGGAGATTTGGAGCATTGTGGAGGTGTTCAGTGGAGATGGCCAATGGGGGGGGCACTTTAGATTTCTGTGCCTACAGGCTCCTGAGATGTAAATCTGGCCCTGCCAGCAACAGAACCAATGCAGCACAGCTGATGAGTCTTGTGTGAAAACGACCTAAAACAGCACCTAACTTTGCCCTAATATCTATCTCTGAGTTCCAGAATGTCTGTTTTGTGGACTGGTTCTCAAAACCGTACTGCATATCCAAAGTGAGGCTTTATAAAAAAAAATAACTGAATGAAGATCAGAACTGGAAAAGTGATCAAGTGATCATACAATTAAAATGTCCCATATATTGTGTTACATAGAGCTGCTCTGCGGATCAATAAGAGTTGCCAAAAGGCCCATTTGGCAAATGAGTAGCACCTATTTCTATTTAAAATAAGGAATATTCTAATGTTGAGAATGTAATCCTTACTAAATAAGTCAACACAGTTTAGTTTTTTCTTTCTTTTAATTTTTATTTTAGAACTGCTATCAGGGCTGCCTGATGTATTGCACAGCAATGTGTTGGGCACACTTTTTTCAAAGGGTTAAATAGATTATCTTTCTTTATTTTCCACCAGCAGCCAGGGCCAGATTTGCCATAAGGCAAAGTAGGCACCTGCCTACAGACGCACTCCACCGAGGGGCGCCTGCCATTGGGATTCTTTTTTTTTTTTTTTTTTTAAATTATTAAAAAAAAAAAAAAAAAAAATAGCCACCTCTCTGGCTGCGCCGACGCCCACTCCATGTCGCCCTCCCATTGTCTATTTCCTGCCTCCCTGGCAGGACAGGTCTGTGCCTCCTGTGGCACAGTCCTATAAGTGCTGAGCTCACTCTTCCCGTAGCGCTCTGCATTCCTGAATAGGAGACCGTGCGGGAGCTCCAGCACTTACAGGACTGTGCCAAAGGAGGCACGGACGACAGATCTCCTGCCAAGGAGGTAGGAAACAGACAACAGGGGGAGGTGGGAAACGGACAATGGGGGGGGGGGGCAATGTGAGGGCAACATGGAGATGGTGGGGGCAAGTTGGAGCCGAAGGGGGGGCAATGTGAGGGCAACATGGAGATGGTGGGGGCAATGTGCAGCTGATGGGGGGCAATTTGGAGATGGTGGGGGCAATGTGAGGGCAATATGGAGATGATGGGGGCAATGTGGAGATTAGGAGCATTGTGGAGGTGTCCAGTGGAGATGGCCGGGGGGGGGTGCTTCAGATTTCTGTGCCTACAGGCTCCTGAGATGTAAATCCGGCCCTGCCAGCAACAAAAAATAACAACTAGGGAGAGATACACTGGGCAGAGAGAAGACTGATCTGTACGATCTATAAGCGAAGGTACTCCAACCAAATGAGGCTGATTTACTATTATGGGTTGGGTAATTCTTTCTCAAACCAATGGCACATAGGGAACAAATACAAATTCCCCAAACTACTATTAACATAAATGTGACTTTTAACCCCCTGAATGCTAAAGAGGTCTATCAATTTCTTGGAAATCTAACTAGTGTTGCAGGGGTTAAAAACATTATTTAACTTAATGTGATTGTTTTGTTTGAGTCATAATTGCTCTGGTACTGTTTAGTACAGCACCCTTACTGTGTTAACCTATAAAGCTCTCTACCAAAGTGGGAACTAACAACGTCAGCTGTATTAGAGGCTTCATAACTAGCATACGAGCAGGAGAGCTATTATTTACTGGGTAATGGCAAGTACAGATCCTTGGTATCCCTTTATACTGGGTTGTAAAATTAACTACTTCTCAGCAAGTCTGGTCAGCCAGTTTCCTACCCAATAAGGTAGCCGGACTCTATGGCAACTGAACAGTCAATATGACGTCTTCCAGATTGTCCATCCTTCAATGAATAATTGATAGTATTTCATCTTTCCATAAACACCCCTCCTCCCCCATCTAATTCAATAAGGGGAACCAAGAATACCTACCAGATAGTGCTACTGGCTGGAATATCATTACTGACATAGCACAGAATGAATAGGCATACTAAGCAGGCCACAGAAGGGCAATAATGGAGCAAACCAACTGCCCATAGGAGGACATATGTAATTTTTTCTTGAGCTTTTAACCTATTTAATGCTAGAGAGGTCTCCAATGCATTGAGAGGCAATGAATTAGAGACTGTTAGAGACCCATTCACTCCTTTGTGTACCAGAGTGATACGTAATGCATTGCTCCACTATATGTTACGTACCCCTCTGGCACTCAAAGGTTTAAATAAGCATGGACTTGTTTGTACTCTATGATGCACTTGGTAGCTTCTCTCAATAATGAGCCTCAAAGTATCAAACATCTGTCCCACCCGAAGCAGAAAACTTGATTCTATTGGGTAGTTGATCTCATTGGACCTTATTCAATTAAAGTGAAATTCCAGAGCACATTAACTGCACCATGCTGGGGTGAAAATAAGCATAGATTTAAATTAGGCGTGTAACCTCTTGAATGCTAGGCAGATATCTAACTCACTGCAAAGCAGTGTGATAGACACCTCTCTAGCATTTGTGGGGTTAAAAGCCCCATTTACTTTAATGGGACTTTGCATAATTTTTAATTACACATCTGTGGTGCAAATGGTTTTCTTCAGAATTTGCTCATCTTTCACCTGATGAATAAGGCGTCTTGTACCATAAATATAAATGATATATTACTCACCAACGTATTCCGCAAAGTAGTACAAGAGGGTCCAACTACCCCTAGCATTTCAATTACCCTTTAGGACTCATGATATACACACCAATCATATGACTATAGTGTGCTTATCCCTTTGGATGCTGGAGGTTTCTTCAAAATCCAAGGGGTTTTGTGTTGAATAATCTTTTTAATATCCTAGAAAAATGGGGCAAGATATCCATTATGGTTGTATGAGTCAATATGGATTTCTTTTTTACCCAGTGGAAACTAGGGAGGTCTCTATAGATCTCTCCAGCTTACAGTGGGTTAAATGAGGAGTGATCATTATTATATCCTAATAAATTAGCAGTATATCCTTTATATACGCATGGGGTAACATTGGGCTTTTTTACTCACTGAATGGCAGTGAGGGCTCCAGAAAAGACTTAAATAAGACACCATTATTATATATTTTTTAAAATAGCAGCATATTCCATATCATAGTACCCTGGTAGTGTAATAACTACAGACATGAATCCATTGACATATGATAAAGTTTTTCCTATATCAAGCAACTGCAATATAATGTTGTAAGACTTATCAGTTCTATTACATATCTGTTTTTTATAGTAAACTAGTTGAACAGCCCGTTACACGGGCCACAGTGCCTCTGGCAGTTGGTCGCGGGGCAGTCACACGCAGTAGAGACTGGCCGCGCCACTGCTGATACAGAGCTGGACGCTCCTTCCGAGCGCCCAGCTCTGTATCAGCCACGGCGCGGGCAGTCTCTACTGCGCATGACCGCCGCACACGCAGCAGTGTCTACTGCGCATGTCGGGCGTTACACACGATTTAGTGAATTATTATATAGGATGGGCAACTTACCTACTGCCCAAATGCAACCCTTTGGCATTTAAAGGGTTTTCACTTAGGAATTCCATTTGAGGCTCAGCCTCTGACCTGCTACTCCCTGTTGTATGTTTCTCTGAACTATGTAGGAAGTTCACCTGCTGCCTAACTGTACCCCTCAGGCACTTGAAAGGTTAATATTTAGCAGTCCCCTCTGAAATTCAGTCTATGCCCTGCTAACTGATACTTCTTTCTCTATAGTTTATGGGTTCGCCCGCTTCCCAGTTGCCCTCTTCTTTCACTCAAAAGGTTTCCATTTAGGAGCTCCATTTGAAGACCAGTGTTGGCTCCTTGAAGCCTTTTTCTCTGCCTGCAGTACATGGGGAGTTGTCCTACTGCCCAATTGCCCCAAGGGAGTTCCTAGGTTCCACAATGATTTGGGCCTAGAGCCCGTGGCAAAATTCAGCTAAAGAGGGGAGTGCATACTTAATATTCACATGACTTTAACCACAACATTTCCCTGATTTTATTTGGAAAGCAGAAAATATTAACGTTGGCTTTAACCCTTTACGTGCCAAAGGGGTGCACATCGCATTTCTTTGCAATGCATTGGGCACATCTCTGGCACTCAAAGTAACAATAATTTTTTTCTGTTTTCATTTTTATTTAGAGAGAGGACATGTCTCACTTATATGCAAATAGCTATGAAGGCCATGCATGTGAGAACTAACAATCAACTGAACAAGTGAGCACAAGGGATATAAATAGCAGGTGATATGGATCAGACAAAATTAACATTTTAGGTAAAATGTTACCAACCGCAAAATTAGTCTTTAGTTGAAAATGTTGTGAGAAGGTTTTTAGGTCAGTTAAGGCAAGAGGGAATATTTGAGTGTTAGAAAGCTGAAGTAGGGTATAGCGAATTTTGTGTGCCCACATTAAGGGGAAGTTCAGTCATCTTAGCTTTTACATATAGTCAGACTGAGTGACTTGGTCAGGACTCGGGAGCCACCATGCCTGGTTAATGTGACCACTCCCATATATACTCACACTGACTCTCTACAACCTCCCACTCAGCACTGCCAGCCCACAGTCTTGCACACCAGCCCATAAATGAGAAAGGAGCATCATGACAATATTTTCTTACTCGTTGCTGGTGCATGTTGTGGTGCGTAGCTGTCTAGTGTGTCGAGGCGGTGTACGGTTTCTGCTGCTTCAGGGCCTGTGCCAGTGGGCCAGCACCAGAATATGATGAGAGTAGCAGAGATTGCTTAAGCATTACATAATGTATCATTAGGTGGAGGTTGGCTGTTGGCTATTTTGTGTGTGGGCTGGCACATCAGACAGAGTGGCAGACTGACTTCATTCCAGGACTGTGTATTATCCCAATTGTGTTGAGTCAGGTTGTGGAACCCAATCCATTTGGGGCTGCCCACCAAAATACTTTGGCTTTCTCCCAGTTGTACAGAGCTGCAGAATTAGCTGGCGCTATATAAATAAAGAATAATAATAATAATAGTCCCCTCAGCCACCCTTTCCCGTTACAACCCTGAATGCACCCCTTCCCCTCCTCCTATTGTTTACCTGTTGCAGGGTGAATGTTGTACGGTTCCTCCTTTGTTTTCTGCGCAGAAAGCCATCATCAAACTCTGTAGCAGAATGACCCCCAAAAGGAGCAGATCCTACTGAGAAAGGAGAGGAACGCTGAAATTGGACACTATGAACAGACATTAAGAACAGCCTAATAAGCTGTGTAATATAGAAACATAGAATTTGACAGCAGATAAAAACCATTCGACCCATCTAGTCTGCCTATTTTTCCTACTGCAAAAACCTCAATTTATTTGTACTTGGTCTTGTCTTATGTTCAGGATAGCTTCATGCCTATCACATGCATGCTTAAATTCCTTCACTATATTAATCTCTACCACTTCCGCTGTTAGGCTATTCCACTTATTTACTACCCTCAGTGATGTAAACTTTATGTTACGTCTAAGCCTCTGACCCTCTTATTTTAGACTGTAGTTAAAAGATGGTAATGTTTTTAACCATAAAAAGTTCAAGTAAAAGTGATACCTTTATTGACTGAGTGGCTTTAGAACGCAAGCTTTCAAGACAACTTATATCTCTTCTTCAGGCATATTTACACATACCTGATGGAGTGACCTAAGTTGTCTTGAAAGCTTGCATTCTAAAGTTATTCAGTTAGCTAATAATGGTATCACTCTTACTCTACCAGTTTCCTGTTTTGGACTAGATCATATTATCTTGTCCTAACATTTGTAGTCCTTTAAAATCTATTTCCATCCTGTACTTCTTTTAATCCTTATACGTGTTTGCATTTTTCTACCATATCCTCTTTCTCTTCTCTGCTGCAAGCTATACATGGTGAGATTATTAAAGTCTTGCCTGAAACTTTTATCCTGTACCTAGAAGCATCTTATACTCTAAATAAGGATCTGGGAAAACAGATACTATTACCAGGAGAAGAACATCAGTTACAAATGACAGGAACATCTAAAACACTAAATAAATGCAGGCACCCTTAGCAGGAGTATCTCAACCTACAAGTAATGACTTCAGATATTCCTACTATGAGCATCGTATACATTGAATAATGGCACCAGATATTACAATGACCATCTTAAACACTAAATAAGGACACCAAATACATTGACTATGACCACTCATACCCTAAATCAGGACACCAGATGCCATTACTAGTAATATCTTATTCACTAAATAAGGGCACCAGATACCAGAACTATAATCATCTTTTACAATAAATATGGGTACCAGATACCAGTACTATGTACATCTTATATACTAAATATGAGCACCAGTTATCATTACTGTGAACATCTTATACACAAAGTAATGCACCATATGCCATTACTATGAACATCATATACACTAAATAAAACACCAGATATCATTACTATGAGCATCTTATATACTAACTAAGGGAACTGGGTACCATTTCTATGAATATCTTATACTCTAAAAAAGGTATCAGATACAATTACTGTGAACATTTTAACAATTAACTCAGGGCACTTGACACCATTACTATGAAAATCTTAAAAAAAATAAATCAGGGGACCAGATACCATTACTATGAAAATCTTATACACAAAATTAGGGAACCGGATATTACTATGAGTATCCTGTACACTAAATAAGGACACCAGGGGGGAGATTCACTAAGGAATGATAAAGAGGTGATAAAGCGGAGACAACTTTTCCAGTGATATCACTTCTCCGATTCCTATGTTATTATATAGAGCCTATGCGCAAAGATTTATCCCGCACTAATAAGGGCACCAGATGTCCTTACTATAGCATCATATACACTAAATAATGGCACCAGATACCATTACTATGAGCATCTTATATACTATAATGACACCAGATACCACTACTATGAGCATCTTATACACTAAAAATGGATACAAGATAAAATTCACATGAGCGTATTGTAAAATTAATAAGGACATCAGATATCATTACTATGTTCATCTTATTAATTAAATAAGGACATCAGATGCAATTTTTTTTGTGTGAAAGTATTTTACCAGGAAGAATACATTGAGACTGTCTCTCATTTTCAAGTATGTACTGGACTCATTTTATCTACCTCAGAAGGGAGAAAGGCCACCAGATACCATTACTGTGAGCATTGTATAGACTAAATATGTTATCAGACATCATTAATATGAATATGTGATATACTAATTAAGGTTACCAGATACCATTACTAGGAACGTCTCATACACTGAGCAAGGACATCAGATATCTTTACTATGTGCATCTTAAACACCAAATCAGGGCACCAGATACAATTGCTATGAGAATCATATCCATTAAATAACAATAGTATGAACATCTAATACACTAAGGTACTAAACACCATTACTGCAAGCATTTTTTACTCCAAATCAGAGCACCAGATACCAGCACTATGAGCAACATATACACTAAATACTGCACCAGATACCATCACTAACAGCATCTTATACACTAATTAAGGTACCAGATTCCATTACTTTGAACTTCTTATGCACTAAATAAGGGCACCAGATACCATTACTATGAACATCTTATACACTAAATCTGGGCATCAAATACCAATACTATGAGCACTTTATACATAATAAGGACACCTGTTACCATTATGATACGCAACTTATACACTAAATAAGGGCACCATATTCCATTACAATGAGCATCTAATACCTAATAAACAACCTGGTTACAATTTCTATAAGCATCTTACACACCAAAATAAAGACAATAGATGCACATACCAGGAACAATATATACTTTAATGCATTTCTTTACCCCTCTGACACTCAAAGG
The DNA here is from genome assembly GCA_037306005.1 of Rhinophrynus dorsalis. Lineage (NCBI taxonomy): Eukaryota > Metazoa > Chordata > Amphibia > Anura > Rhinophrynidae > Rhinophrynus > Rhinophrynus dorsalis. The sequence continues at coordinate 206,731,405 of CM074724.1, forward strand.
GTTAAATATAGGCATAAGATACCCTTTTGCAGGAGCATCTAAGCAAGAAAATGCGAGACCCAAAATATTGATATAAGTTTCTCCCAATAAAAAAATGACATTATCACCAAATATGAATATCATATACAGCACATTGCCCTGGTGGGACATATGTCACAGAACTATTGATAAAAATGTTCAAATGAAACAGTCAGAGTCAAAAACAATTTGATACAAAACCACTGGATTCTCTCTGTTAGACCCTAATATCTTAGACCTTTTTTCTATTGAGCAAGCACTTAGTGGTGATAAGCCCTTTTTTGAAAAAAAAAATTGTTCTTATTAAAAAGAAATGTAATTTTTACCACATAGATTCATTATTTTGATTCTAGTAACTTTAACCCTTTTGGGGCCAGAGGGGTATGCAACATCTTGCAAAGCGATGCATTGCATACCCTTCTGGCACCCCAGGCTACCTATTTCTGAAATTCTGTACTGATATTTTCTGATAGGTGTAATCATTATATGGACCTCCAAGTTCCATCACAGCTGCTTTATAACTTGTCAGACATATGGGGCTAGATTATATTGCAGGTGCTAAATGTTAACACCTGTTTTATCAAACATTTTCCTATTTAAATCTATGGAGGAAACTGGAGACAAACGCAGAGATAAAATTAGCACATCTAATAGAATCTAGCCCATAGTCCACAGTGGAACGTTAACCCTTTAACACTTTGTGTGTCAAAGAGGTATCCCATGCATTTTTGTCACACAATTAAAAATCCTGCAAGTTTCCAGTGCTTTAATGGGATGTTTAACCCCTTCAATGTCCCATTTCAATACATGGCAATTTATAGTTGTTACTTTTGGTTCCACTGGCTTATTGTGGAATTTTTCCAGTTCAGTGGCTTAACCCATTGAGTGCCAGAGGGGGACACAACTCGTTGCAAAGCAATGCTACCATACTGGCACTCAAATGGTTAACGTTTATCCCTCTGAGTGCCAGAGATTCTGGAGCAATCCAGCTGCACCATAGGGAGGAAATTACCCCTCCCCATTATTTAAATAGGACTTTTAACCCATTTGATGCTAGAGAAGCTTTCAATGCATTTGCTTTGCAGTGTTCTGCAACCTCTCTGGCATTCAAGGCGATAAAACCCCATCTGGATAAATGATAAATTGTGGAGAGTTTATTTCAACCCTATTTTGCAGTTGGCTTGTTCCAGAATTGCTTCACTTTAGTGTGAAGAATAAGGACCTAATACCAAGCTTGTGTACTGTCCTGACCCTGAAAAATCATGGGGAGTCTGGATCTAGTCTATACATTATATTGCTTCAATAAAACACGAGGCAATTACTATTATTGTGAGAAAAGTTATCACTGGATAGTGTATCAAAATGTATATAAAAAAGTCTAAGGAGATGAATGCTCTACAACTCTCATGTCACTAGGGTATGAGGCAAAGGTTGAACTTGACGACTTGTGTCTTTATTCAACCTAAATTACTATGACACTATGCTTTTACTAAGAATGAAGAGAACTCTCGAGATAAACTTAGCACAGGCGTTAAAATAAGACCCAAAGCCAACCAGTCGCGGGACTCCTCTTCATCTGCAGTTACTTAACTTTACCAGATGAAATTTGAGTCGAGTGATAAAAAATCATATAGTTTACTTGGGAAACTTTGTTCAGGAAAACGTATCTAACAATTACTTTGATTAAAATTATCTCATTAAAATACAGTTCTATATTTTTAGTTAAAAACTAAAACAAACAAAAAGAAAACATATAATTCTTCATATGGGTTCTAAAAAACACTCTGATGTTCTAAGAGGCACTGGATCAAACCAATACAGAAGTACCCCAAACGCCTATTGATTCAAAAGGGCCTTTTAACCCACTTGAATGCTGGAGAGGACTCTAATGAATTATTTAGCAATGCGTTGGAGACCTCTCTGATATAATCCAAAGGGTTAAAATCCCCTTTTTAACCAATGGAAGAATAATAAGTGTCCTACATGATGCCGTTGGTTTTCCCCAGAATCGCTTGGCTCTTCTTAGTATATCAAACTTATTGTGAGGTGGACTATACAGTAACAATGATGTGTGTGTGTTATTTTGCATTAATTTAATCTATCAAGTGTAATTGTAAAAAAAAATAGGTTTGTCGCATTGATTTCTATCAAGAATAATTGTAAGAAAAATGTGATGTGTGTGTGTGTCATAGTTTGCTCTATAAAGAGTAATTGTGACAAAAAAAAGCGTATCTGGCGTCTGTCGCTCTCTCCATCTCTCTCTGTTGTGTTTTTTCCTTTCAAGACTAATTGTTAACCCTTTGAGTGCCAGAGGGATACGGAATGCATTGCTCTGGCACTTAAAGGGTTAAAAGAAAAATTGAGATATGATGTGTATGTAAAGTATGTTTTTTATCTAGAGTGATTGTGAGAAAAGTTTGTGATATGATGTGTGTGTGCTTGTGTGTGTGTGTGTGTGGTATTTTGTACTATCAAAAGTAATTGTGACAAAAACTGGGATATTTATTTGTGTGTCCTATATTTTTTCTATGAAGAGTTATAGTGACCACAAATTGGATATAGTGAGTGTGTGTTGGTGTGGGTCCTATTTTGTTCTCTCAAGAGTGTTCCTAATTTAACTATATATATATATATATATATATATATATATATATATATATATATTTTTTTTTTTTTTTTTTTTTTTTTTTCGGGGGGGTCTTCAGTGTCTCATTTCGAGCTAAAACATTTTCGATTAACCTGTATAAAGTTTAAAATTACAGATCACTGCGTTCAACAATACACTTTTGTCTTGTGACTGTGGCGACCAAAATACTCAGTTCCGACAAATGTGTAAAATAAAAAACGCCTGAAATTGAACTAGATCTGGATTCATTTCCATCCCTGCAAACGCAAAAACATGCCCAGAAATTGTGTTAATAAAAAGATTAGACAAGATTTAGTATTTAATTAAAGGCGATAATTGATTGTATTTATTAATTAGCAGCTTGGTTTATTCCCATGTTTGAACCAGGCAAGAAAATCGGAACTGTGTGTAGTGATTAGTTTTAACCCCTCCAGGGTGGCATTGGCAGCACTTTGTTCCTGACCCCTCCGGCACTACAAGGGTTATAAGATCTGTTTATGTTGATATGGTGTTTATAACAACAGCATGAAAGATTGATGTGCTGGGGACAGGTCGCTAGAGCTGGGAGGGTCTGACAGAGACCCGGACATTGAACATCTGTGTATCCAGATTTGGCTCTTCAGCCCCCAGGCTCCTGTGAGCAGGTGGGAGAGGCAGACTTTACCCTACAGAAATCCCATTTAGCTCCCAAGCCTTTTACTGGAACAAATGAAAGTGTTTCTAAAGCTCCACTTCATATTTTATGCAACATTAGTGAGCCTAGCTTCAGAGAGAAGAGGAAGCTCTAAAAATGATCAGAAAGCCTTAAAAAAGCTGGGATTCATCAAGAAAGGATAATGGCTCTGCGTGATGGCACATGTTTGTTTTAAGGCAGATTAACCCCTTGTATGCTATAGAGATCTAGCATTCAAGGGGTTAACTGACATTTGTCCCAGTGGCATTAAACTTCTCTTTGGCATGTCAATGGTTAAATGCCATTTACCACGTTCTCAAATAGCAGTGAACTGCTCTAGGTCAGTAAATATCAATTTCTAGAACTGAATTATTTTAGACTATGAAAGTCTGTAATTATTCAGTAAATTAAGCATTAGAAAAGTGGGCAAAGTGGTAATGGTTCGGGCGATGCGTGAACTCACCTTCCAGCTGCGGCGGACAGTGGAAATAAAACATTTCACCAGACTGGGTCACCTGAAAAGTACATCAGACCAAGAGTCAGTTTCCACAAATCAAGTCTTCACGTATACACGCCCAATTCATTCCCCATATATGTGTCCCAATATCAAATTAAGCAAAGTGTCTGTCTGTCTGTCTATCTATCTATCTATCTATCTATCTATCTATCTATCTATCTATCTATCTATCTATCTATATACAGGGTCACTGGATAGATGCAGTTGCAGGAGATATATATTTTCTTTGGGCGTTTAATTGAGAAATCGTGTCATACTCTATTGAGGTCTAAAATGAAACGAATTGTAAATATATCACTGCAGTCGATGTGTGTGTGTATATATTTAAGTATGAAAACACACATTGTATATTGGGTACATTTCTAGGTGCCCAGGCAAGTTAAATATGCTCGGTGAAAACCTGGGTGGCACTACTTAGGTCTTATTTTAAACATTGCTGGCGTGTCTGTTGTGACCTTAAGCTTTCTTGAACCTTCATCAAAACCGAGATCAGTACCATGAACAGTACCAATCTGTTAATGTGTGTGTTTGTGTGCCTGTATGTGCATTCGTGTGTATGTGTATTTGTGTGTGTTTGTGTGTGTGTATATATTTGTGCGTGTGTGTGTGCATGAGTATGCGTATTTGTGTGTGTGTTTGTGTGGGTATGAGTGAGTGTATTTGTGTGTGTGCATCCGTATGTATATGTGTATGTTTGTGTGTATTTGTGTGTGCATCAGTGTGTATGTGTATTTGTGCGTGTACATCCGTGTGTATTTGTGTGTGCATCAGTGTGTGTATGTTTCTGTGTGTATTTGTGTGTGTGCATCCATGTATTGTATGTTTGTGTGTGTGTGTTTGTGTGGGTATGAGTGAGTGTATTTGTGTGTGTGCATCCGTGTGTATGTTTGTGTGTATTTGTGTGTGCATCAGTGTGTATGTGTATTTGTGCGTGTACATCCGTGTGTATTTGTGTGTGCATCAGTGTGTGTGTGTATGTTTCTGTGTGTATTTGTGTGTGCATCCGTGTATTGTATGTTTGTTTGTGTGTGTGTGTATTTGTATGCAGTAGTATTCAGTAGAAGTGACCAAAGTGAAATGTATATGTAGAAGTTTCGCTCAGTACTTGAAACCTTTCTTGAAAGCATTCGTTGAGTAACCTACAATGTAAATTGCTGCATAAAACACCAGGGAGTTATGCACTGAGGCCTGTTAAAGATGTGATAAAACGGAGATGACTTCTAAAGTGATACCGCTTCTCCATTTCCTATGTTATTCTATGGAATCAATGCACTAATCTCAAAAGCTGAAGACATCTTAGTGCATAGACTCCATAGAATAACATCAGATTCTAGGAAGTGATATCATTGGAGAAGTTATCTCCACTTTATAACGCCTTAGTGCATATCCCCCAACTCTATAGTACCAGACACCCTCTAGATAACGTATGCAGTGATAGGTATATAGCAGAGAGTCAGGTGCTGCCATTCTGTGTATACACACACACTCACTGTATATATACCGGTGGTATCCTGACATGACCTAGAACAGTATAGAATTGTGATCGGCGCATGAAAGACTTTCCCAGCCTCAAAGCAGTATAAATAATCTTACCGCCCCAGGATATTGTTCTATTATAAATGATCCTGTCTCGCATTAATAACATAAAACGAGAGTACAGGGCAATGTTTATTGTCCTCAGCATCTGATAACAGTTCATATGATTTACTGTGTGGGTTTAAGTATTAGAAAACTCCAATAAAACGGAGGTTGATGTACTAAGAACAACTGCCGCAAATTCTGGAGCAAACCTACTGCAAAATAGGTGCCAAATAAATATTCCCCAATTCCTTCTTGATCTAAATGGAATTTATAACCCATTGAATGCCACAGATGTCTCCAACACATTGACAAAGAATGTGATGGAGACGTCTCTAGCAGTCAAATGGTTAAAAGCCTTAGTAAATCAAAACGGATTTTAATTTGTCATTTTTGGTGAAGTTGGTTTGCTCCAGAATTGCGCCTCCTTGTCTTTAACAACAGGCCCAAATTAAACCTTATACATTGGTTTAAAAGCCCCATTTAAATTAATGGGAAGGTATAATTGTCGTTTATGGTGCAATTGGTTTGCGCCAGAATTGCGCTACATATTCTTATTACATTCGCCGCAGAGTGTCTGTAATGAGCGCTGGGGTCTAGCAGAATTAAAGGCCCATTTGTATACAAGCAAACTGGAGTTATGCTGGATTGAACCAACTGCAATATAGGGGACAATTAAATATTCCTAATTTCCCCAATGTATTTGAACTCCTTAAATGCGTATTGGAGACATCTAGCATTGGAGTGGTTAAAAGCCCAATTTAATTTAACAGGAACGTGTATTCGTCCCTTATGATGCAGCTAGTTTACTCCAGTATGTTTTTTTTATCAATATGGGTCAACGGGTCTTATTCATCAAGAAAAATAGGTGCAATTCCGGGGTAAAGCAACTGCGTCACAAGGGGTAATTAAAATTCCTATTGAGTTTGAGTCCTCTTTACAATTCCAGAGGTTTAAAGCCCTATTTTAATCAAATGGAATTTGTGGAATTTGAAATTCAACCCTATGGTGCATTTGGTTTGCTCCAGAATTGCTCATATTTACTTGATGAATAATTCTCAATGTCCAGTCATATAGATGTACTCTCTATAAAGAGACACCGGAGTTCCCAGGAAGACACATCTTTATGCATAGTCCAAAACAAGCGACAACTATTGATCCATTGACCATAATTACACGTCTTCAAAATAAGTTATGTTTGACTTGGGATGGTCTCCTAAATTACTGTAACCCAATCTTTGCAATAAAAATGGAGACCAGTATCAATGTAATTATATAGATGCGGATGTACTAAGAAACTGAGTAATTCTGGGGCAAGCCAACTGTAACATAGATGACAAATGGAAAATAAATCACAGTGTACATTTTTGTAAACTGGGCTTTAACCCCTTGAATGCTAGAGAGGTTTCCAGACGGATAAATAAAATAGTTTATCTCCTCTATTTCCTTTGGTTTGAACCAGACTTACTCCAGTTCTCCTTGGTACATCACTTCAGACTGTATTATAATCGCTGCATACGGCTACATGTACATAAACTACATGCTGTTCTAGTAATAGAAACTTAGTTACGTGGAACGTGTAATAAGGGACTTACCTGGAGGCAGGCACGATGGGAGTGCGTTACGCTTAGCTCCTTCACTTTGGTGGGGTCCTGGGATGTGATGTTATATGTCAGAAGTCCAATGTGCACTGCTGGAACCTAATAAATTGTGCAGGATGGAGCTGGGACAGAGACAGCTCCTACCAGTTTATGGATAACTCTGGGACAGAAGCTAGGCGGGACGGAGATTCAACCAAGTTGACAGATATAGTTGTGGAGGAGCTGGCATCAAAGAGAGAAAGGTGTAGCTCACAGTTATAAAGTAAGGTGAGGGAGCTGGTTCAAAGTTGCGATCTTACAAAGAATGAGGAATCAGTCAAAGCTGGCATTTAGCAGGGCAAGAAGGAAAGAAGGCAGGTAGGGCGCAGGACACGGGGTATGCGGGAGGGGGACCCAAGCAGTGCTGAAGGTGGTGGGAGGGAGCTGTCCGGCTCCCGGTGCTGAAGCTAGATCTGTGATTCAGCTATGATGAAAGGCCAGCTGACTGCGGCTTGGTGCTGCTTGCCTCGCCTTTCAGCACTTGCCTTTATAATCTCACGCATAATTGGCCCTAATCGGATTATTTGCAGCGCTGTGTACAGTCAGTAACATGGATAGGTCTGCTGGGGCCCAATGATGAGTCACGAGATGCGGCGCGTCACTTCTCAGCAAACAGCAGCAGTTTAAAAGCCTCCCTCCTGTGCTGCCTAGGGCAGAGCTGGGACTAGCTCACAGGATCGCAACGGCTGGGCTGTTTATATGGGGAACTTTAGCTTCCCTTGTGGTTGAGACAGTCACTGGGACTAGCTCCCAATATCACAGCAGCTGGTTTACTGTGAGGGGAGAGATAGCTTCCCACTGTGAGTGTAGACTGGTACAGGGGCCAGCTCCCCGATTCAGTACAAATTGCGCCCTGTATGGAGAAAGATAGATTCCCATGTGGGTCACTGGGGCTAGTGCCCAGGATAAGTACAGCTGTCTGCCCGGGTGGGGAAATATAGCTTCACTTGTGAGTTAATTAGTCTGGGGCTATATTACATGGAGTTGTTAGTTCATTAAATGAGAGAAGCTTTTGATGAATGTACCTAAAGCTTAATCTGGCCCACTGAGTTGGGACTTGCTGCCACAACGATTGTGATTGGTACTAGCCAAATGCATATATCTAGGATTGACTCATGATAGAAGTGGGGTCTACACTGCTCAGATTCATTTAGTTGGAGTTAGTTCCACATTTGGAGTTGAGTTAGCTCCCAAGGGCTGGTTCCCCTGTGACTTTAATCCGAAATTGGTCCCTAAGAGAGTTATTGATCATCATGGCTTTCCTCTTGGACTGTTTGTTAGGGCAAATGGGGCCCCGGCAGGTTCTCCCGCTGAACGTAGCTGGAGCTGGCTTTCAGCTCAGTGCCAGTCTCCCCCTCCTATCATTGACATAGATTACCCGTGTGCCCTGAGGATCCGAGCTGCTGGCTTGCAACTGGCAATCAGCCCTCTAATTGTCAGCGTGGATGGCTTTTAGGGGGCTCCTAGCGCAGGGCTGCTCTTTCCAGGCGGTAACACAGACAAAGTTTGATTTTGTTCCCAGCAAGGGGTCCCTGGATTTATGGCTTCTTTCCCCTGTAAATAATATGCAGCGGGACCCTAGCAATTACTTTTTAAAATGCATCAGAGACTGAAAGAGATGAAAGGAGGGGAAAAAAGGAGGGAGGCATGGCAAGATGGAGTGCATCTCTCAGCCTTGTGCAAAAGCTAAAGTATCCAAGCCTGAACCATTCAAGTCAGAGGCTAGTGATTGGATCAGATCGCATAAACAGAAAAAAACGAGCGAAAAACAGCGTAATGGTACCTAATTGGTTCTGTAATAGCATTACACAAGGATAATAGCCTGTTATGGCCCCTCTGAACTATTAAGAGCTTCCCTGGCGCATTGCCTTGATGATATTAAAGGGGAAATCTAATGATATTTTGGTTATTAAATGCGTGTAATTAATTTATGCACCACTGAAAATAAAGTTTGCCTGATGACCCACTCAAGATACATCAGGAGATCCAAAGTCAGACAGCTGTTGATAGGTTTCTGGTGTCTGCTTGGTGTCTAGACTGTTATTTTTGGGGTCAGGCAAAATCAGAGTTAATATTTTATAAATGTTTGCAAAGCTCAGTGTAGAAGCAGGAGTAAAAGAATGGTTATTGCAGACAGATTTAGGTCTAGAACCTGTGTTCCCCCTAAAGTGAGCAACCCAGCGCTGAAAACGTTAAAGAGGATTGTTCCCGCAGGGCTGCACTGGAATAACAGATGCACCGTGCAGGCTTGTCAACTTTTAATCGCTGTTTTAACTATTTCGTTACTGCATTGCTTGCTCATCTTGGAGGGAGCAGAGACAACTAGAGACATTGGACCTTATGTGTAAAAAGTAAAGTGGAATAATTCTGGTGCAGACCAAATGCCCTGCAGGTATAAAATAGCACCCCACTCTATTCCTATTGATTAAATGGGTTTTTATATCCCGTGAAAGCTAGAACCGTCTTCAACTCATTGAGAAACAATGCTGTGGAGTCGTCTCTAGCTTTTAAAGGGTTAAAAGTGCCATTTAAATAAACGAGAACGTTGTTGGTCCCTTAAGATGCAGTGAGTTTGCCCCATATTTACTGCCCCATATTTACTTCACTTTAATTTTAGACAAAGGGTTCATTGTTTTCACACCATATAACCGCTTGTGGACCAGAGATGTGAGCAGTGCATTACTTTACAATGCGTTACACACGCCTCTGGTCCTTACAGGGTTAACACCTGAGTGTGCCCGCACTTTGGAGACTAAACATGAACACATGGTTCAAAATAAAAGTGGAATATTCCTGGAGTGAAATAAACTGCATCGCAGCAAATACAAATTCCCCTTGATTGAAATTAAACCTTTAACCCCTTGAGTGCCAGAGGGGGACGCCCGGAAATGTAGAGCAATGCGTTGCGTACCTCTCTGTCACTCAGTGCAGTGCGTTACTTTTCAGGTTTAGATAATAGAAAATGGCTTGAAATATTTGTTCACGCCATTTAACCCTTGCGTTGCCCCACATTTTGGCATCCGACGACCCCATCTTCAAAAGAAAAAGTAGAGTTATTCTAGATCAAATCAACTGCGTTATGAGGGGTGCAATAAATATTCCCATTGCTGCAAATGGACGTTTTATATAACCTGGAACGCTAGAAAGTTCTCTAACGCATTCATTCACAATGTATTTGTGAAATGTATTGCATCCAAGGGGTTAAATACCTGCGAATATTGGATATTTGATTTTCCCCTATAGTGTAGTAGGTTTGTCCCAGAATTAGATCATTTTCTCTTTCAACATCAGACCCTGTTAACCCTGAACTTCCCAGAGCAGTAGCGATGCATTGATTTGGAATGCATTGCTTACCGCTCTGGCACTCAGATGGTTAACCCTTTGAGCGCCAGAGGGGGTACGCAACGCAAAGGGTTAAAGAATAGGTGGTCTTCACATTTACCATCTGGGACATTTGCCTTCTCAAGCCAACTCTCTTCATCCCTTATCAGATAAAATCAATGTGTTTATACAACAGACGATGCTGAACATAGATTGCTTCACACAGCTCTCTTGCATTAGTCGAAGCTTTTTAGGAATTCCCCAGGGACAACATTGGCCTTTTTAACCCACTGAATGCTAGGGAGGTCCTTAAAGTATTGCATTGCAATGCACCGGAGACTTCTTTTGCATCAAATGAATTAATAATAAAAATAATAAAATATTACCTTGTAAATTATGCAAAGTGAACTCTCTGATTTTCACAGGAGGGAATGAAATCTGCTTTTATGTCTAAATACAGGACACCCATTAAAAAGTATATACATATCAGAGATTGGGGCTCACACAGAGACCCTTAAAGGAACAATACAACCTAAAATAAGCTGAGGTTATATACATTCTTAAATGTTATAAAGTTTGCCCACACGTTTCTGAGCAATACATGAGAAACTTCTTTAGCTGCCAGAAGGCTAAACACCCTATGCTAATGCTTCCTATCAGCATCAATGAAAAAAAATCTGTTTTTTTCTGAGTTCTAACATAGCCTTGCTGCCCTTACTGTAAAAACTCCTACCTTTGTTTTAGTAGAAAACAGTCTTACAGTCTTAACGGATAACTCCTTGCTTTTCTCTTAGCTCTCTGAGTAAATAGTTCTCCAGATAATTATTGGTATTTGGTTTGAATATGTTTGTAAACAGTAATCATATCACCTTTTGAAGTCTCTTCTCTAATATACATACACATGAAAGAAATTCCCTATGCTAATGCTCCGTATTCGCATCAAGTAAAAAAAAACGGTTTGGTTTCTGAGTTCTAAAATAGCCTTACTGCCCTTACATTCACATGATAGAATCCTACTGGCTCTAGCAGAAGCTGAGTGACACTGCACATTGTTGGAAAGTCTATTGTCCACAAGTACTCTCATACCTTTCTCCAACAAGGATTTCTCAAGTAGTTTCCAATTTAGTATATACAGTATGCATCATGCTTGTTTCTGCAACCAAATGCATAATCATATATTTATCTGTATCAGGCTTCATCTGCCACTTTTCCACCTATTCGCTCAGTTTTTACAGATTTTACTGCAGAGAAAAATATCCTGTTCTTTTTGTATTTCTTTACATAGTTTAGCTACATCTGCAAACATTTAGAAGGTTCTTTCAATAGGACTTCAAGATCGTTTACAACAAATTAAAAAGCATTGGGTCTAGGACTGAGCCATGAGGCGCTGCAGATACTACTTTAGAACACATTGAAAGAGCTCCTGTAAGTCAACATTCACAGAGCTGACTCTGTGATGTTGTGTTGCATCTGTTTTTTGTGGTGAAAAGTAACATGCTGGCCTATGGAGCCTTTCACATGGGTGATTATTGATCTAGTGAACACACTAAAGATTAGCACCTCCAACACTTATTAGTTCCCTAAGGAATGCTCTAAAGCACTGCCTGGAGGTATATGAGGCTATAGGCACTAGTGTCACATAAGCTGAGTTGGATATTTTGATCCTCATCATGAATACCCAACCAACATGGACAGCAGACAGTTATATTGGCCAGTGCTCATGTGGACCAGAAGGAAGACTCTCCCCATGACTGGTGGTGGATTGCAGGAGAATGGTTTGTTAAGAAGCTCTGACTGGTAAGATCACCCCCATTGTTGCTTCTTGGGCTCAATCTTGCTCCAAGCAGGGTCCCTTCTCTCTTTTTCTTTTTTTTTTGTTCACATGCCAGAAAGCACACATATGCTATAATATGAATGAATGAATGATGAATTAGCACATTAATGGATGAATTAGATGGAATTGACCTTCTTTGAGGTCCATGCCATCCAATTATTCCACCCTGTAGTACTGTGTATTGCGGTTGTATACAGGCCTCCCACAAACACTCTGCCTTCCTTTCAGACTCTGAGTGCTGGCTTGCATTCTTTCTTTCCTCTGACTCTCCTTCTTTCATACTTGGGGACTTCAACTGCCACATTGATGATCTTTCCTTCACTTGGATCAAATTGTATTAGGAAGTGCTCTAACCATAAAAGGGGGCTGGTATTGAAGTTTGACTGATATCTACAATACAATTTAGTTAGTATTATTTGTTATCTGAAATACAGAGGAAATACTTTTCCACACATCATATAAAAAAATAGGTGAAGACCAATTGCTCAATATAATAACAGTAGCAGAACAGTAATATACCAATGAAATATGGATAAAGAAACACCAAATGGTTACTTATGTGTTAAGCAGACCTACTAACAGTCCGCTATGTAGTCAGTGAAATGATGTGACACTTGATGGAAAAATGAGATGTCTTGAAAATGAATGACAATTAGGTTAGTAGTCCATAAATGAAGATGATAATGAATTGATGAATGATGAAAATGATGGATGGTAAGTCAGAAAAGTTTGTATTCCTCGATGGTCTTTTTAAAATCTTTGTGCTCCTGTCATTGGCTCGGAGTCAGCTCGAGCAAACATGTAAAATAAAAAGGGGGGAGGGAGACAGCGCACCAAAGATCTAAGTGCAGTAAACCTTAATTGTATATGAGTATCATACAAAAGTGTAGTATATAGAAGGATCAATGAGAGAAATGTTCAACAATTTATTAAAAATGATCAAAAATAGGTACTGTCATAAAATAATATACATGGACATATAAAAACAGAATAACATAAGTCTAAGGCAAATAAAAAGAATTGTGCCTAAAAACCAGGCTCACGCTGGAACCTAGAATCAGTCTGTATGTATTTTCAATTGAGTACAAATATACTCAGACTTCCAGGTAAGTAAACAATCTGAAGTTGCATACAAAGTAGCCACTTTAAGTGAATATGCGGATAAATGGACAGCCGGAGTGATAGCCACATATGGGATACAACCGGTGGACAGAACTGTGGTTAAAATGATACCCGATCAATCAAATCTGCTTACCAGATGTTTACTTTGTAGATAGCATATTGGGTAGTCTTTACTGCGATCTCATCCGTGTCCGGGTTGGCCTCTCTGCAGTCACTCTCGCATGCTGTTGTATTGCTGTGCGATGTTCTGGAGCCGTGTGCTATTGCACGCATCCACCGAAGTAAAAGTCCACTCAATATGAAATAAAGTAGTTCTATGCGATGCTTCTTTACTTCTCTGGATCACTGTACATTTGTATTGTACAATAACATTAAAACTACTAAAGCTTGATCTGTTCAACGCGTTTCGGGTTAATACAACCCTTCCTCAGGAACTTTCAAGTTCCGTACCCCTCTGGAACTCAAAGGGTTAAAGAGCATATAACCTATGTTTCACATAGGTTATATGCTCTTTAATTAATAAAGGGTGCAACTGTCACCACTATGCTAGGGGGGTGTCCTGAGGGGTCATGATACCCCTCTTGAGGTCTGAAGTACTTTTTTAATACAAATTACATATATAATTTAAAAAAAGAAAATCATTGTTACACATAAATTAAATATTTAATGACAATATAATAGGAGAAGAAAAATGTGGGATAAAAATGGTGAAAGAAAGTCGTGGGAGCACTGTAGTCGACTTTTCAAGGGGGGGGGGTTTAAAATGTCGAATGTACAGTATTTGGATAACATTTTTCCTGCCACCACTGTCACTGCCACTGACAGCATATCTACTCCAGAAAATGTTTTTGAGGGAGATAGTTTACCATTTCCCGGTAGCCACCAGACAGAAGAGGGAATTGAGCAGGTCTGCTGATGATGATGATTTTTCTTCCTGTCAAAACCTACAAGAGGTAGAAGAAGAATCTGAGGGATCAAGGCCTCCAAAGCTTGATTTGTCCCCTGAGCTTGATTTTTCCACTGACCTTGATTATTCCCCTGAGCTTAATTTTCCCCTGCTTCCCATAGTACTCCTCCTGTTTCTCCAGTTACACTTGTGTCTTTTATTGACAACTCAATACCTGCCTCTCCAGTTCCATTTGAGTCTCCCAGCCAGGTAGTAGCTGCCAATGTCTCCGCCACCAGTACCACTGTTACTCCACAATACTCCTCCAATCCCAGTCCCAACAACCCTGCTGCCATCTTTAGGTCTACTGGTACCCCTGTGTAACGGTTTTCCGACACTCAGACCAAAGGTTAAAATAAAACACAGTTTTATTGGGGTAAAACAAGGAACACTGCCCCCTAGGGCTAGAATAGGTAATAGCACATATCAGACAAGTATAGGACTGTAGTACATGCCCAATATGGCTAGTAGCAATATAGCTTGCAACAGGAAGCAATAGAGGTAACAGGGTTAATGCCAATACAAATAATCAGTCTCTGTTGTGGTGATTAGCCAACGCCCGGTGGATATAAAACAGTCCAGGTAGTGGTGCAGATAGAAAGCGCTTAGCAGTGCGACTGAACTGAATCACTACAAGATCAGAAGTTCCGTAATATGCCCAATTGTATAGCAAGAGCTGACTAGAGCCAGAGCCAATAGCACCCCTTAGGTGCGGTAACGGAAGAGAGACACTGCAAGAGCAAACTGGGCCGGAGCCTATAGCACCCCTGAGGTGCTGTAACTGAGTCAGAGACACTGCACAAGCGAATGTAACGTGAGCCAATCACACTCACCGGTGCGATATGATGGTACAACACTGCGAGCAAAATGAGACCAGAGCCAAGACACCCTTACGGTGCCAAAACGGAGCTACACACTGCAAGAGCTAACGGAATGCCCAATAGCACCACGCGGTGCAATGGCTGCAAGGGTGAAAGGTGGAGGCACCGTAAATGGAGGTCACGATTGCTCTGCTAGTGTTAACGGATAGGCTCGGTAATGGAGGCAGCAAGCTCAGCAAGTGTTAATGTCGGGCTCAGACTCGGAGGCAACAAGCTTGGCAAGTGTACACAGACAGGCTCGGTAAACAGAGGCAACAAGCTCAGCAAGTGTTCTCGGACAGGCTCAGTAACGGAGGCAACAAGCTCAGCAAGTGTTCACGGACAGGCTCAGCAATGGAGGCAACAAGCTCTGCAATGTAAAGGGAGTGATCAGTCTGTACAGCACTGCAAGCACAGTTCAGAATGTCGCCAGGCGTAGAGTACAGAACCTCGCAGGAACACTGGAAGAAATCACGGAGCAGGAACGTCAGCCAGAGCCGGGTCAATCATGGAGCAGGAACGTCAGCCAGAGCCGGGTCAATCACGGAGCAGGAACGCCAGCCAAGCCGGGTCGATCACGGAGCAGGAACGTCAGCCAAGCAGGGTTAATCACAGAGCAGGAACAACAGGAGTAGTCAGACAGGCCAAATCGGTACACAGGAACACAGCAAGAAATGCACAGGAACAGGAACACCACGAAAGGGCACCTGACAGGTGCCAGAGGCCCAGTATATGAAGGGACACCCTGGGCGGGCCAATCAAGCTCCGCCAATGAGAGAGCACCAAAGCAGAGAGTGACATAGGAATCACGGGAACTGTGATACCCTGTAATGGAATGTAGAAAGAAAAAGCAAAGTGAGGTTACTCAGGCATGTGAAGATGAAGAAAGTGTCACCTCAGTTTCTTCTTCTCCATCACCTTCCAGAGTCATCCGTCGCTCCAAAGCGTGGGACCATTTTGTGGCACTTGGCAATGGCCAGCTAGCGAAATGCAAATTGTGTGGCAGGAAAGTCAACCATGGCAGGGTGTTCATCATCTAACCACCTCCGGGGTGAACCAGCACCTGAACAACTACCACAAGTCAGTGCTAATTATTGCAGAAAGTGGTACTACTGCATATACCAGTGTCACACTCAGCACCAGTAGGCAGGAGTGCAGGTGGATCATGCCACATCTGGTCCTAGTAAGAGCACCAGACAGTCACAGCCCATCCCAAAATCAATACAGGCCACACTGGAAGATTTTAGGGAGTTTCATTCCAAAGGGATGTGCAGACAGCAGCCCAGGAAAATTACATGCCTCATTGCACAGCTCATAGGCGTTGGGGGTGCTACTTTTAATTTGGTGGATGGGGAGCCCTTCCAGCAAATTATGGAGGCTATCGCACCCGATATAAAATTCCATCCTGCACTACATTTAGTAGAACTATAGTTCCCTCACTGTACCGGTCATGCATTGGGCATTTGAAGGACCTGCTAGGAAAGGCTGGTGGCCAGTCAGTGCACTTTACCACTGATTTATGGAGTGCTCCGAGTGGCCAACATGGCTTCCTGTCATTGACGGCGCATTGGTGGCAGCCCAGTGTATTGCAAGACACATCATTAACGACAAAAGTTCAGGTGCAGTAGCTAAGCAGGGGCACCGCTCTTTCCTCCTCCATGCTGAGGTAATGGATCAGCAGCACACCTCAGATAACATTTGCAAAGCACTGCAGAACATAGTGGCACAGTGGCTAGGGGAACAGGCAGGCACACAGGCACAAATGGGGTTTGTGGTTACTGACAGTGCAGCTAACATGATAAAGGCTCTCCGGCATGGCAGATTTTAGGGTGTGCGCTGCTCAGCGCTGGAAGTGAAGGCTGCTCTCGAGGATGGCAGTAACACTGGAAGGTTGCCAGCACTTCTGGAGTCATGCCGACAAATTGCTGGCCACTTCCATCAGAGCATCAAAGAGGGAGGAACAGAAAAAGACAGACCTCCCAGAGCACTGCCTAAAACAAGATGTTGGGACCAGGTGGAACTCCACCTTTGATATGCTAGAGCATATCTTGGAGCAGAAAAAGGCAATTCATGCAATGTCATGTCACCATTTCATTGGTAGTAATAGAACACTGGGCAGGGCTGACTGGGCCCTGATGCAACAGGTAGTGACAGTCCTCGTGCCTTTCTGTGCTTTGATGGAAATTTTAAGCAATGAAAATGCTAGCCTGGCAGACTTCATTCCCCTCTTCACACACCTCTCCTTAAAATTGGACGATTTCCTTGCCCATAGGGAACGCTTGCCTGGTGCTGAGGCTAATATACTTCCTGATGTTGCTGCCGTTCTAACGAGGCTGAAGAAGGAACTGACTTGGCACATGGAAGAGTGCATGGACAGTTGTCCCGAGTTAATGATTGCTACAATTTGCGATCCTCGAATCAAAGGCAAGATGGCACTTAGTTCCAATTTACTCACTGCCCGGAGGGAACAATTGATAGCAAGGGTGCGTGAGAGGCAAAGAAAAAACAGGATGCAGTCACAGGAGGTGGGAGAAGATCCCTCAGATGAGCTGGAGGAGTGTGGTGGTCTTCCGGGACCTATCAGTAGCAGCACCAGTAGCACTTAATCTTGTTCCGGTGGACAAAACAAATAGCTCCCCATCAATAGAAAAAGTGCTGAGTCTAAGGTTAAGACTTACCTTGCGGAACCTTCTTTGCACCCAAGTACAGATCCCTTGACTTTCTGAGATAACAAGAAGTCTGTGTGGCACACTTTGTCCCTGGTAGCCCAGGAGTTGCTTTCTTGCCTCCCAACCACTGTCCAAAGTGAGTGGGCATTTTCCATAACCGGAAAAATACTTAGCGCCCAGTGCTCTCAATTGGCCCCCCAGCTCATGGAGCAAATTACTTTTTTAAAAGTCAACCTGCCAAGGTTGGGTTACCCTGCTCTCAGGTTCGATGCAGATTATAAGAAAAAAAAGTACCATAGTACCATAATATGCTGAGCACTCCAGCTTACCCAGCTCTAGAACCGTGGTAGGTTGGGCAGAGGACACCCCCCTGACTTGGTGGGACACAGGGGGAATTTAAAGTCTACATTGTTTGCCCACTATACAGGTTGTTCAGTCTGGTTCTATTGTTTTTCATCTCTTGTAAAAAAAAGTCTGTGGTATCTATCTACTGAGTCCTGCAGTGTTCTGCAGTTTGCTGCTGGCTACACCTCCAGCGTTGCTGTCATCCTGAGTCTGCCTCGCACCAGTCATCCTCAGTTTTGTAGTCTCTTGAAGTCTGTGGTATCTATCTAATGAGTCCTGCCTGCTCCAGTGTTCTGCGGTTGGCTGCTGACTACATCTTCACTGTTGCTGTCATCCTGAGTCTGCCTCGCACCAGTCATCCTCAGTTTTGTAGTCTCTTGAAGTCTGTGGTATCCATCTACTGAGTTGGCTGCTCCAGTATTCTGCAGTTTGCTGCTGGCTACATCTCCAGTGTTGCTGTCATCCTGAGTCCGCCTTGCACCAGTCATCCTCAGTTTTGTAGTCTCTTGAAGTCTGCAGGATCCATTTACTGAGTCCTGGCTGCTCCAGTGTTCTGCAGTTTGCTGCTGGCTATATCTCCAGTGTTGCTGTCATCTTGAGTCCGCCTCATACCAGTCATCCTCAGTTTTGTAGTCTCTTGAAGTCTGCGGTATCCATCTACTGAGTCCTGGATGCTCCAGTGTTCTGCAGTTTGCTGCTGGTTACATCTAGAGTGTTCCAGTCATCCTGAGTCCGCCCTGCACCAGTCATCCTCAGTCTTCCTTCCTTTGAATTTAGCTACATCCATACTTCATCTTCTTCATCCATAGTGCCATAAGTCTAATGCTCCACCTTACTCTGTTTAAATTCGACAAATAATTCGGACTCTCGTTGAATTTCATCCGAGTTGAACAGGTTGGATCCAAAATGCTGTGTCGACGAATGAAAAAAAAAATTTCACCCGAAGTCGAATTTTACCGAAAATTTTTGTCATGCATGAGTGTAAAATCACTGTCAACCTCTGTTTTGACTTTGCATATTCTACAAATGTGAGTATACATTTTATTTATTTACTTTTTACATTTTATCTTCACTGGGGAAGTTCTAGGTTTTTGGGAGCCCTAAGCAAAAAATTCACATGCTCACACCACCCTTTACTCCCATGTTGGTATTTCTGTTAAGACATTGGTATCTAATTTTGTTTACATGCGGAAGCGGTAACCACCACTGCATCTTCACCTATATTGTTTACACATTATGTTCATGATAGACAGCTCATTTAATTTTTTTCCAAAGTGCTTTATATCACGGCCTGTGAAAGCAGAACTAATGATACAATATTGCACTGTTCCTGTAACACTGAGTGACCTGTGTGTTGTAGTGGAAGCAGGCTTTTCTAATACAGGTATATGGAAATATTGTATTCAGTATCCTTGCAATACTGAGTGATCTGTATGCTGTAGTGGAAGTAGGAGACCAGTACAGTAAATATTATACCTTTATTGCCTAACTGAGTAACTTTAACATGCCTTTAAGCATTTATGGCATCTTACAGCCACTCAGTTAGCCAATAAAGGTATCACTTTTACTGTACTAGTTAGTCTCTTGCATTTTCTATGGCTAAGGTGGTACAACAATTAGATTTCAGATATGGTCAAAAGCAGGGAACATGCACCATGTCTGCTTTTCTCAAAGATGCTATTATATTTGAGACATTGTCAGCAGGTACAAAGACTGTTAAAAAAATTGGGTATAAGTCATTCAGCTATGAGCTGCTACAGTTTCTTTAACACATTTATATCATTGTGGACTTGTCTCCCAAAGCTCTGTATACATAAAGTGGCATGCCTATGGGATGGGCTACCTTGCAGATTACCCATTTTACTAGTGATAGAGTCAGAGGTCACATTGGTGGTTACATGTTGTGGCTGCATGCTGTTGGAAAAGATACCCAGTGAGTAGTGACAGTAATATAATCTGTGCTTTGACCACTAGTCTACATATTTGTTGTCAGGTGAACTTTCTTGCCTGTGTGACATAATGGAAACAGGCTTTTCTGCCGCCGATACATGAAAACTTTGTATCACTACCCTTGCAATACTGAGTGATCTATGTGCTGTAGTGGAGGCAATCTTTTAATGCAGGTATGCAGCAACATTGTATCACTGCCCCTATAACACTGTGACCTGTATGCTGTAGTGGAGGCAGGTTTCTCTGATGCAAGTATAAGGCAAAATTGCAACACTATCCTTGCTTTCACAGTCCTTGACAGAAAGATCTCTGGAAACAGAAATTCAGTTAACTCCCTACCAGGGACTTAACGTGTAAAAAATAAAAATAAATAAATAATGAAAAGAATGGGCAGTTTCCATATTATACACTTGCAGGAAATATAAAGTCAAAAAGGATGTTGAATGTCATTTAAGATATTGAGGCCGATGTACTGAGAATAACTGCAGTAATTCTGACCTGGGGCAAAAATTGTACCAAAGGAAACAAGCAACACTTCTTAAAAGCCCCATGTAGATAAACAGGAATTTGGATATTTTTTTGTCCCATTTGGCACATTAATAAACATTTGTTTTGCCTCAATCACCCTGGTGAGCCGGTCCCTTTCTCCTATTATTTAACCCTTCAGATGTCTGAGATGTCTCTAGGGCATTGTTCCTCAATACCTTGAAGATGACTTTAGCATTCAAGAGGTGAAATTTGTACTGAAACCAATTTTTGCATTTTGTCATGTCATCACTGTGCAGTGCTGAAGAACATTTTTGCATGTTATGTGTAAATGATGATAATAATTTAATTTAATTAAATAACACTCATTTATCATTTCATGGCTCCTTTGAGAAAGTAAATTTAAAGATCCTGATTTTGACTGGCTATCAGAAAAACTACAGTTTACGTAAGTGGAATGGGGTACCTTATAATTTGCAGAGTTCTGATGATCGACTCCACAATATAGTAATGTAAAAATAACAACAAAGGAAATATCACAGTACTTTTCATGTACAAGTGATACCTATATAGAATATGGTGATCAGGATTGAAAGTTATCTTAAACTGTTCACATGAATGACTAAAGCAAAGCAACAGTATTGCTCCATTCACCTTACCTGTACTACCCTGCAGTCTCCAGGAGATCACAGGAATGTTGGTTGGCCAGCCTCTATCTAGATGACTGGCTGATGCCCACATGCTTAGGACATTCATTGGAGGTTGTAATAAGCACTGAGTTGTTCAGTGTCATTTATGTGAATTATCTTCACTTCCTACTGCAACTTTCTGCATTCTCTGTTGAGAGTTACAGAGAGCTGCCACAGGCTACAGTCACCTCACATATAGTTACATAGTAAACAAAGCTGAAAAAAGGGAAGAGTCCATCAGGTTCAAACTTTTTTAAATATCCTTTTTAATCCAAAGAACGGCAAACTAAGGCCCACTGAAGCCATTTTAAATTATGCCTCAGTGGGGAAAAATTGTCCTTCTTGACTCCAAAGTCAATCAGAGTTCTCCCTATTTCAACATCATAACTTCTTGGAAACAAACTATCATAATTACAGATGGGTGAAAAAAACTTTTTTGCTGGTATTTTCATGGACCATCAATGATTTGCCCTTTTTCCATGAAAATTCCCACTCACTGAAAATGCCTTAACGCCACTGAATTTTTCATGAGAACTTTGCTGTTTTCCACTTATGTTTTCTATGGTTGCTTTAAGTACCACCTCACTACTATAAAAATCTGGAAAATTTCTTCATTATGTGATTTTTAGTTGAGGCAGAGAGAGCTGTACACGCAGGCAGCTTTACAGAGAAGAAAAAATGCTTTGTGGAGTAGCTGTATAGTTAGAGAAAGTTAGTAAGCACCTCCAATACTCCTGTTGCTTCTGCTGCCTGCTGCTCTGTGGGTTAGGGGGAAAAATTGAGAATAGAGAATTGTGAATGGGGGAACAGGAAAGAGCTATAATATGTCAGTACATTGTTGTTAAAATGTAGTTCCTAACCATTTGAGTGCAATGAGAGATTGTAACACACTGAACAAACCAAAAGCACTAATAGTGTTAACTGCAACTGTCAGGTGAGGGTCTCGAAGTAGAAATGTATCCACTTTGCTTACCTTTTTTAGTGGTGAATGCGTGTGTGTGTTTGTGTTGTTGAATGCATACTGCCCTATTTCAGTTGTAAGCTCTGTGCTATCACTAGTGTAGCTCCACTTCAATTGTAAGTTCTATGGTACTACTAGGGTATCTAAATTTCAATTGTAAGGTCTGCGGCATCACTGGTATTGCTCCATTTCTATCGTAGGCTCTGTGGAATCAAGAGTGTACCACCATTTTGATTATAAGCTCTGTGGTATGTCTAGTGTGGCACCATTTCAGTTTTAAACTCTGTAGTTTCACTAGTGTAGTGCTATTTCAATTATAAGCTCTGATGTACATTTTCAATATATTTAGCAGCTTGGATACTAGTGAACTGCCCAATGTATTGCTTTGCGATGCTTTGTTGACTTTTCTGGCATGTGGAGGGTTAAAACATTTATTTTATATTTTGTTAAATTGTTACTAGCACCTCTATGGACAAGAATAATGGGAAAACTGAGAAAAGTTTGTGGTAGGGCTTTGGGAGCCCAAGCTGGGTGGATGCCCAATTTGGGATCCTGCCTAGGGTCATATGGAGGCTTAATCTGTCTCTTTGGGCAGCTAAGGGTTTCCATTGCAGTGCTCACCAGTGCTGGAGCTACACGCTGTTTTGTTTGCCAATAGTCAAGTGGGCCGTCATTCCAGACATAGTTATGCTGTAGGTATATATAACCGTTTCACATGCAGAGGGGCCACTTCTTGATGCAAGAAGATGTTCATGTGCATTAGTCACTAACTCATATTCTGGGAGTAAGTCTCATAGAAATGTGCCGGTGCCATCACCACCATAAATGTTAGACAGACATCCCTGAGACACATGTTCTGTGATGATGCTAAGTGTTTTGCAAATTGTTGTGAAGCTCTTAATGCTAAGGGTATACTATTTTCCTTAGTTCCATCTAACTTTTTGCCCCTACATTTCTCTCCCTCCTTCTCCACAATTCAGTCTTCTAACAGGTTTCTTTTTATGCTTTCACAGAATCCATTTCATCAGAGTGCTTCTGCGCGCTCCTTGACACAAATTCAGAAATGTTATGTTTAAGGCAGGGGTCCAGCAATGTAGCAAGAATGTAATCCTTTTTGCTTATAATGGAGACAATGCAAGGATCCTGGCTCATGTCTGTGTTTTCTTTATTGTAAAAATCATCACCAATGGTCTTCATTTTTTGTGTAATAAATATATTAGTGAAAGTATCTCAGTGATTTCATTGACCAGGTAAGAAAGAAGCCCCCCTGCAAAGCTTTCCACATATTCGTTAATGGCCTTGATCTGTTCATACAAATTCTCCAGCACGTAAAATGTGGAGGTCTACCTTGTAGGTACCTTCATTTTTAGCTGGTGATGGGGTAGGTGGTTAGGATCTTGCAAGACATATAATGCATTGCACACACTATAGGACCAATTAAAACATGCACAGATTTTGCTGGCGATTTAGCATTTATTTGAGAGTTTGAATTACTGAGTGGCATTGAGCAACAATGAGATTTAGGACATGGTCAAAAGAAGGGAACATGCACCATGTCTGCTTTTCTCAAAGAAGCTATTATATTTGAGCCATTGTCAGCAGGGGTATCCTTTTGAAATGTCGCACACCGCATCGCGCATCTTAAAATGTCGCATTTGTTTGGCCGCATCAATGCTAATGGCACATTCACAATGTCACATGTTAAACAGTCGCGTATTCAACATGTCGCAGGGCTTAAGGGTGCAAGAAGGGTGCACCAACAACGCAAAAGCAATAAGGACGCAGAAGGATGCATTAACAGCGCAAATGCAATAAGGACGCAGAAGAGTGCATTAACACCGCAAATAATGGTGCAATAAGAACACAATAAGGATTCAGGGCTTAAGGGCTCAAAAAGGGTGCATTAACAGCGCAAACGCAATAAGGAAGCAGAAGGGTGGTTGGTTTTTAGCATGTTTTGGGTTAGTTTTGGGTTGGTTTTTGTGTGTTTTGGGTTGTTTTTTAGCATGTTTTTGGTTGGTTTTAGTGTGTTTTGGGTTGGTTTTTAGTGTGTTTGGGTTGATTTTGGGTTGGTTTTAGTGTGTTTTGGGTTGGTTTGTGTTGGTTTTAGTGTGTTGGGTTGGTTTTTATTGTGTTTTGGGTTGGTTTTTAGTGTGCGTGGCTTGCTTTTGTGTTGGTTTTAGTATGTTTTGGGTTGGTTTTGAGTTGGTTTTAGCATGTTTTGGGTTGGTTTTAGTGTGTTTTGGGTTGGTTTTTGGTGTCTGGGTTGCTTTTGGGTTGGTTTTAGTGTGTTTTGGGTTGGTTTATAGTGTTTGGGCTGCTTTTGGTTTGGTTTTAGTGTGGTTTGGGTTGGTTTTAAGCGTGTTTTGGGTTGGTTTTAGTGTCTTTGGGTTGCTTTTGGGTTGGTTTTAGTGTGTTTTGGGTTGCTTTTGGGTTGGTTTTAGCGTCCTCACTACAACCTAATGCGTCCTTATTTCGCCCTTATTGCATACTTAATGCGCCCTTACTACATCCTATTGCATCCTTAAGTGCGTCCTTAAATGCTCCTATCTTCAACATGTGATCGACATTTTGACACAGGCAACATATAGAATGCGACATGTTGTACTGGCGACGTGTTGAATTTGCGACTGTTTAAATTGCAACATGCTGAGTGCGACATTCGAATTGCAAACAAATGCAACATTTTAAGAAGCATGGTGCGGAGTGTGACATTTCAAAAGTAAACCATCAGCCGGTACAAAGACTGTTTTAAAAGAATGGGTTATAAGCCATTCAACTATCAGCTGCTGCAGTTTCTTTAACACATTTATAGCATTGTGGACCTGTCTCGCAAAGCTCTGTATGCACAAAGTGGCATGCCTATGGTATGGCCTACCTTGCAGCTGACCCTTATTACTAGTGATATAGTCAGAGGCCACACTGGTGGTTACATGTTGTGGCTGCATGCTGTTGGAAAAGATACCCATTGAGTAGTGACAGTAATATCATCTTTGCTCAGACCATTAGCCACATATTTGTTGTCAGGTGAACATTCTTTCCATATGATGTTTCCATGCCTTTTCTGACACACTAAGCACCCTCCTGTACAACTCTGCTATCCTTGAAAAATAACTGTGGCTTGAGATATTCTGGTGTGGTGCATAACATTGTAGCAGTTCTTTAAAACCATTGTTTCAACAAAATAATAGAACAGCAGTTCAACTAGGGCGGGCTGGCAGCACAGAGGGGAACTGTTTAACATATTTGGTTAAACAACATGACTATAACTAATGTTGCTCTCGAAGATGGTGGGGGTCATCAGGGTAAAATTGGTCTGGAACTTGTAAGGACTCTATGACTCTTGTCTCCTGGAACTGTACTTTGCCCTTGCACAACAGCAGCAGCAAGAAACAAGGGTCTTATTGAAGGGTTCCAGTGGAGGTCTGCTACCACTACTGCAGGGGCTAAATGTTGCAACAGTACTAGCATCAGGTGTCAGTGGCAATGCACTTTGAACAGCAGCAGAACTAATCATAGATAGAGTTGTGGATGTTGATAACCTGTTTTGCTGCTTAGTCAACTATTTTGTGTATGACTAGATCCGGGTTGGACTTGGTAATCATGATGCTGATGATGGTGATGACAGAGGTGATGATTATGTTTATTTAGGGATATTTACTTGTCCAGAGTCGGTCTTTCCAGTTTATCTTTCAAAATTTTTTATAAATAAGCATATTGTTCCTTTTCAGTTTAGGGAGATTGAGTCTTTTACTTTCAGCTAATTTTTTAGCCATATCATCCTCACTCTCACTCTGTACTTCATCTGTTTCAGAAGGAGTTGAGAATGAAGAAGAAACATATTCTAAATCAACATAATCATCATTAATTAGATAATCATCATAAGCTGGTGAGATAACTTAGTTTTTGTACCAGCTGCAGAATCTTCTCAGGGTCGCAGGATCTAGTCCCAGCAAGGTCCACTCAGCCTTTCATCTCTCTGAGGTAGATAAATGAGTCCAGGATATACTTGAAAACAAGAGACAATTTCAATGTATCCTTCCTGGTAAAATACTTGGAAAGAAATGTTTACTGAATCTGCTACTTCCCCAGTACTGTCACTGTCTGAAGCAGCAGTTACTTTCACTACTATGCAACACTAGAATATGTCTCATTATCATCTATAGTGTTGTTTTAAAGGCTTACTACTACTACTGTGGTGTTGGAACTGTTCATGTCACTTTTACAAACAGCTTCCTCAAAAGGAAAATGATTATCACTTATTGGACAAGTTGGAGCAACCATGGCCTCAGTCAGTTTTTGACCTACACATTTATAACCACTAACATGTTCATTAATTCATCCAATTCTTTTCCTCTTACTCCTGCCCTTAGCTTGTTTGGTGAAAATAATGACAGTAAAGTTGTATTTTATAATATAGTACATGCCAGAGTTGTTAGCATGTGAAGTGATGTTTTATGTGTCTAAAACAATGTATGATGTATACCTCTCCCTCTAGTATGTCACTTTCAGTTTCAATTGTAGCTCAGATACAGGATCTCCTGTCTGTCTCTGTCATTTATCAGTCACAAGGGTTTTGTCCCCTAACTTCCTGTACACAAAGAAATCATACCCACACATCCTACAACTGCAAGCAACTCCAGCTCCCCCTCTATGACTGTTTGCATCTACACATAGCTAGTGTCAAAATTTTGAACAGCATATTTCTGTTTCTCATCCAGATAGACTGAAGCATCCATTTTTATAGTACAGTACAACAGGAGGATAGGCCTGTGTTCACAATCAAAAGCATGCAATAAAGTATAAAGTGTGATGCACAGCAGCTGCTACAGGTGTGGTAGTTGTGACAAATCTGCCACTTACTCAGTCAGTAACATAGTAACATAATAACATACTAAATTAGGTAAAAAAATTACATAAGTCCATCAAGTTCAACCTTTGCCCCATAACCCAGAGACATGAGGATTATATAGTTTCCTGCTGTTTTGCCTACAGTCTCAGTTGCATGTCAGACTCAGCCAGCTCAAGCAACACTTGGACAACCTTCCTGACTATCACTTATCAGTCAAAAAAGATAAGGTTATTTTTTAACTTTCCTTTTTGACTGCACACCCACAGTCATAGAAAAACTGGCTGCTACCTCCAGTACTCCTATCAAGCAAAGCCAGCTCCCTTTATTTGCCTGTCTGTCTCTAACATAAAAAATTCAGCTGGTTTTTCTTTCCCCCAGGCACAGGCAGACAACATGCAGGAAACTTACACTTTTATAGTTATCATGGTGGGAATACATGGGAGAAACTCTACGAGGGGAGAAAATACATTATTATTATTATTATTATTATTATTGATTTCAATGCAATAAAAAAGAGGAAAAAAGTGAAAAAAGGTACTTTTTGTGAAGCTTCACGTGAAAGTTACCATTTTTCTCATGTTTCTCTTTTGAGGTGAAACATTTCACCCATCCCTAATTTTGGCAATTAATTTGAACATATAAAATATGTTTAGCTAATGATGAATCTGAAAATCAAGTAAGATCGTTCCCTTTAAAAAAAAAAAAAAAATTGCAATTGTGACAAATAGCCATATACAGGAATGTAAATGGGTGCACTTCTGAGACAAACCACAGGGGATAAATTAGAATTTAAATTGATTTAAATCTTATTTTTAACCCTTTGAATGCTAAGGAAGTCTCCAATGCATTGAGACCTCTATGTTTAACCCCTTATTGACAATGGACTTACCAGGTAAGTCATGAAAAAATGTCAGTTAGTGACAGATGACTTATCTGGTAAGTCCAGGAAGTCATTCACTAAAAAAAAAACCCTGTCATTAAGTGCCGGACGTGTGCGCGCGTGGCCGGTCACTAAGGGGTTACATTTCTCTCAGTGGTTTTAGAAAAAAATATATAGTAAATGTTGTCCATAGTGTTTTTCTTTTCAATTCCTAAATCATGTTACTATGTTATTTACTATTATCTATGTATGTTAGTAATTTTTTACATTCCGTAGATTGTGTTTACCGACGTAAAGTGTTGCCTAACATGTCAAACCTCTATAAATAAAAGATAATAATAATTTGTGATATGAAACACAAGCAGAGCTCCCTTTCTACTCCCTCCCGATGATGCTTCTATCTCTGGGTTGGTAATAAATAGTCTAGATCTGATTTAACTCCTCTGCAATAAAATGTATTTTGCAATTAGCTCAATGGATAGATTTGTCCCGCTTGGACAGTCTTCTAATTTATACTGAGATGTCTGCCTGTGTCTCTCAATCTTGCTCTCTGAAGAGCAAGGTGACTGTTCTCAGTCTGTACCCTCTCTCTCTACCCGTTAATTGGTTCTTTTCATGGATCATTGCTTTGATGAAAGAGGTGGGGGGACCACTGGTTTTATTGTACCCCTGTTTAGTACCTATTGTTTTAATACAAAATTTAACTTGAAAGAATCAGACACTTGCTGCAGACAGGATGATAGACTGAGTCTCATCTACTAACAACAGACCCCACCACTAACAGAAGAAACACAGGGTATTTTTAACCCATACATCATTACTAATGGTGAACTTTGGACCTGTATGCAATTTTATTTGTAATTATCACACACAAAGTGTACTGAGCTGCAACATATGTCAGCACTTTAAAATATAATGATATTAAATTGGGAAGAAATGCAGTAAACATGGGTGGTCTTAGGAAAACTCGCTCCATATACAAAATGTCCTGTATGTCCCCTCAAAAATAAATAAATAAATAAATATAATTAAAAATAAAGAATTTAAAAACTTCATTCTAAATGAAGAAGCAGCAATTTAAATTAAAAGTCGTGGCTTCCCCCTTTGCAGAGGCACCCTATGCAGATGTACAGGTTGCATACCCCAAAGGTCAGACATAAGTATAACAATGTTTACTTAAAGGGATAGTAATACTTCGTTTTAACTTTATTTTATTTTGTAGGCATTAAAAAAACATGAAGAATGACATAAGTCTTATCTCTCAAACCTTTATGGTTTAAGAGATATTCACAAACAAAGTATCCCCCCCCCTGTTCAACCAGATCAGAAGGGAGGTGCCCAGGTAGACTGCAGAGAGGGACAATCTTCAATTAAGATAAGGGACAAAGCTGAAACTTGTCAAGGGGGGGAAGGGCTTTCATTGTTTTCATACAAAGAAAATTGTCCCCTTCTGTTATCTGTCTGGTCATACAACCAAATTCACATCTGAGAAGAGATGGCTTACACTAGGTAAAAGGGGCGGGAGGGGAAACTTTGCTTGTGAATATCTCATAAACCATAAAGGTTTGAGGGATAAGACTTACATCATTCTTCATGTTTTTTTAATGCCTACAAAATAAAATAAAGTTAAAATGAAGTATTACTATCCCTTTAACCTGTCCATAACCTTTCGTATCAGGGGCGGACTGACCAGTTGGGCATTTGGTCGTGGACTGTGGACCCATGACTGAGAGGGAGCCCACCACCATTTAGAGATACGGTGACTCTAGTACTATCACTGCAATGAGGCCCAGTGGCCTGCTGCTATTTCAGAGACCATCCTCTTGAAAGATAGTGAAAGCGTGAGAGCGCCTGTATGCGTGGCTAGATTTACTGCCAGATTCACATTACATCTGGCAGCAAGCAAAGCTTCTCTTCATTGAAGAGAAGGGAGCATTCATATGGTCATTCTATATTTTGACCATATTAACTTATGTTAACTTTATTTTAAAGTGATTTAACATATATATATATATATACTGTATGACATTTTTCTATTTATCATTTTTAACCCCTTAAGGACCAGCTGTGCATGTGGCCGTCACTTAGGGACCATGGAGCATTTTTTTTTCCGAATCCAATTCAGGACTCCCCGAAAGGCGTGCAGCCACGCAGGGAGCCTGGAATTCGATGACGGTCCTGGTACATCATGGGTTCTTAAAGCAAATCCAGCCATGACGTACCAGGACTGTCAAGGGTCCTTAAGGGGTTAAATACTACACTTAGTAGTCCCTTTGTTTGCAGTCCCTCCCCTTTCTTCTGTTATACTTCTATATAGTAGTAATACCTCCCTCCCAGGCCAGCCAGTACCCCCTGCCCAGGCCATCCAACTACTCCCCTAGGCCAGTATCCCTCAGTCCAGCAACTACCCCCCCAGGCCAGCAACTACCCCACAGGATAGGCAAATACCCCCAAGGCCCACAACTATACTCCGAGTACAGCAACTATGCTACCAGGCCAGCAAATAGTCCCCAGGTCAGCCAAGTATCTCCCCCAGCCAACTACCACCTAGGCCAGCAACTACCCACAGGCCAGCCAAATACTCCCAGGTCAGCCACTACCCCTCAGGTAAACCAATTAATGCCTCCAGGCCAGCAACTACCATCCAGGCCAGCAATTACCCCAGACCAGCCAGAAAAGTACCCCCAGGCCAGCAAAGTACCCCCCAGGTCAGGAACCCCCTGAAGGTTTGCAAGTATCCCGCAGGCCATACAAGAATCACCCAAGCCAGTCTGAGGCCAGTTACCCAGCCCTCCAGACATACCAAACACCTCATGACCAGTTAACCAGTCCTCAGGATAGCCAAGCCTCAAGCAACCCAACCAGCCCTCATACAAGGCAGCTAGCCCATCCTATCCAGCCAGCTGCCAAGCAGCCTCCAGCTCGCTTAAGCAAATTACATCTGAAGATGTAGTGGGAGGTGGGGCTTAAGATGTCATGGGGTGGGGCTGATGATGTCATAGCGTTGGACTTATGATGATGTGGGGTGGGCCGATGATGTCATGGGGGCAGGGCTTAGGATGTTGGGGGGTAGACCTCTTTTTGGCCCAGGGGCCCTGGGTCCTGTCAGTCCACCCCCTTATGTATGCTAGAGATGCATGGGCCCTTGCTCTCTATGTGCCTAAAGGGAATCAGCTGCACCACACACGACGAGGCCCACATAGGCCAAAACATATGTCTGTGGTTTTGCTGATTCTCTCGTGCAGGGAGGATCTGCATGACATTTCAGAGCTGGACTGTTTGAGGGCGGGACCAGTCTGATGTGGACATGGAGATTTCCTCCCTGCAATGGCACATAGGAGCGAAAAAAACGTGATTTGTAGCACCTCTGAGAGGCTACATGCCTTAGAACAAAACACTTTATTTTGTTCATCCTCAGTGAGTGCTTGTCACAATATTTCTTTGTCTGATGTTAACGAAGCTTTGTATTATGCAGTTTTTAAAAATGTCCTAGTTAAATTGTAGGTCTGTTCAACTTAAAAGTGTGTTATACTATAATTATAAAAAAAATATATTGTAGGGCTTTTCCTATTTTGTAAAACAAGGGTTCCACCAATGCTTGGAGACACATCCTTCAAAAGTTATTTCTGATAATTCTTTCAAAACATTTTGTATCCAGGTGGAACTGCTGCTACATCCAGCTTGTGTCTGTGACACTCTGTTTTTTCACAGCCAGTAATAGCAATAGTACCATCTTGCTGCAAAATGTCTTGAACACAATCTATCAGAAAATATTGTTATAATGTAACATCTTCTGAAAGAAACATGTCTAGGCATTAGGATTAGTGTAGGGATTGGCGAAATGTCAGAAAAGTTTCCTGCAGCAATTTTCGTGGAAAAACAACTATTTCTCACTTTTTTCAGTTATTTAAAGCCTCTGTTTTCAACAAAACAACATTTTGCAGGTTTACTATTCCACAGATGTATTTTTGCATTCTTCTGGTGAAAGTTTTGGCTTCTTTCTAAGAACTTAGTAAGTGTAGGATGGCAGTACATAGTAGAAGAACTGTGTAACTTTATTGCTTTAATGCCTTCACTTGTGGAGGTGGTGGAGGTGGTGGCGTATGTGTGGGCACATATATGTGGGTGGCTCTTGTCATCTCCAAAAACAAGCTCAGAGTGATACTCCTTTTGCAGCAGGAGCAGAAAATTTGAGCACACTCTATGACATATCAACAGCACTTCTATTATGTACACGACATCCCTAGGAACTCTCAGGAGTACTTCCTCTGGTGCTAGTTGTGACACCTCTGACCTGTTGATGGTTTGTCTCCCAAACTGCATCCTCCTTGGGAAGAGAGGGTTCGGGTTCGCCATCATTTATTGCACATGCTGCAGCAATCACGGCAACCACATGTCCCTGCACTGCTCCTAATCCTTTCACACTCCCCCTTTTGCTGGAAATTACTCAACTACTGTTTGTGTTTTTACTACAAAGTACACAATAGAATTTATTGTCTTGACCTGGCCCTCTACAAAATACTCTATCTCGTCTAGTATCAATCTGCCTCAGGCAAAGCTCATGTCAAGGTCCCTGTCTCTGTCACCTATGGATTTTTTTTAAATTTAATTTTAATTTTCTTTAATTAACTGTCCCACCCATCCCCATCACTGTAAAAAAACACTCCCTGTATAACTGCTTCTTTCTTCAGACTCTCCTAGCACAGAGATTACTGTTATTGCCATCCCAAGAAGAAACTCTGCCTATGTGTTCCCAGTCAGTCACACAGAATCTTGGGGTATTTGGGATAATTCTCCTTTGCGTCTTTCTCACAGACACCAGATTCCCCTAGGACAAATATAACAGCCAGATCAGGAAGAAACTTGGATCATGGCTGGCTGTGTCTTCCCAGTCAGTCACACAGAATATTGGAGTAGTTGGGGTAAATCTCCTCTGCTCCCTTCACACAGCTCCAGACACACAGAGATAATGACATCCAGATCAGCAAGGAGCTTGGTTCGCATGGCTGCCTTTGTGTCCCCAGTCACACAGAATTTTAGGGTATTTGAGGTAAAGCTCCTTTACTCCCTTCACACACACAGACTCCACTAGCATAGATATAATAACAGCCAAATCAGGAAGAAACAGATTACAGCTGCCTGTGTGTTCCCAGTCAGTCACACATAAGTTTGGAGTATTTGGTTAATTCTCCTTCCTTCTCACACCCTCAGACTGCCATGACACAGAGATAACAGCCATATCAGGAAGGAATTTGGATCAAAGCTGCCTGTGTCTACTTTACTTGGTCACTCAAAATTTTGGGGTATTTGTGGTAAACCTCCTTTGCTCCCTTTTCACACCTCCAGACTCCCCTAGGACAGCGATAACAGCTAGATCAGGAAGGAACTTGGATCATGGCTGCCTGTGTTTTTCTAGTCACACCAACTTTTGGGTATTTGGGGTAAATCTTCTTTCTCCTTCCTGTCCTCCAGATTCCCCTTACCCAGAGAACATATTTCCCACCTACAAGACTCTCTAAACTATTCTTCAACTCCACTTTATTAGCCTGGCTACTCTAGCCTACACTTTTTCACACAAAAAAATCTGCTGCTCGGCGAAAAGTGCAATTTTTCTCCTGTTTCTCTTTTGAGGCAAAACCTATTGCCCATCCTTAGATAAGATTACCCCTGTTATCCGTTGACCCCATATCCCTTTAAATCAGAGATGCTCTGGATATGTTAATTCTGCAGGGCTGCAGAGGAATCAGTGCAACCCTGGCGTGTGTATTTTTTATGTGTCCCTGATTTAAAGGGATATGTGGTCACCTTACCTTGTTTTACTCTATAGTAAAAGCCATATTTTTATAATTAGGATGTACTTTGCTTTTAAATTCCAGGACTTGACTTAAAAGGAAAACTTTATTTGTAAACTAATGTTTTATTATATAGTTCATGATGAGGCTGAAAGCAGACGTGTCTATCAAGTCCAACCCATACCAAAGGAAAGCAAAAAAAAACACAAAAACAAACAAACATTGAAGCCATTTCCAATTAAGCCCCAAGTGGGAAAAAAATCTTTCCTGACTCTAAATGGCAGCCAGATATTTTCTTGGACCAACAAACTGTCTGCTTTGAAGCCAACTGTCATAATTCTCAGTATTGTTCTGTAATAGATAGGCATCTATTATTTTTTTGAAAGCAGTTACAGTGTCAGAGTCAACAAATTCCTTAAAGGGATAGTAATACTTAAATATTACTAATCCCTATAGCAAAGTACTACTTAAAAAAAACGTATTGCCCCCAGTGTCAATTCTCAAACCTTTATGGTTTGAGAGATGAACGCTTCTAAAGTTGCCCTCTCCCTCCCCCTTCCCCGTAGTCAGCATTCTAGCTGACTGAAAGGAAGAGAGTCGTACGACTTTCAGGTGGCTCTCCAGCACAGCCGGATCACGTTACTAAAAAAGAAAACTTTCACTGAAATGGTCATCTACGTGTGCTTGGCTTGCAAGCACACGTAGAAGACCGTTTTAGTGAAAGTTTTTTTTTTAGTTAACGCGATCGCGGCTCTGCTGCAGAGCTGCCTGATGATCTCTGACCGGATTTCCCTGAGTGAGCTAGAATGCTGACTATGGGGAAGGGGGAGGGCAACTTTAGAAGCGTTCATCTCTCAAACCATAAAGGTTTGAGAGATGACACTGGGGGCAATACTTTTTTTTAAGTAGTACTTTGCTATAGGGATTAGTAATACTTAAGTATTACTATCCCTTTAATTTTACTGCTTATTGTAAAAAAATCCCTGCCTTTGTTTCAGTCAAAAGTGCCTTTCTTCTAGTCTTAATGAATGAACTCTCATTCTTAGCTCAGCTCTTTGAGTAAATAATTAATTGGAGAGTTCTTTATATTGATATCAAAAATATTTGTAAACGGTAACCATATCACCCCTTAGGCATCTTTTCTCTAGTATAAACAAACCCAGTTTAGCTAATCTCTCTTTATTACTCAGATCCTGCAAACCCTTTATAGTTTTGTTGCACGTCTCTGCACTTTTTCGGTTCAAAAATTTATTATTTTAAAGGCATAGTAATGTTTAATAAAAAAGCAGCTCATATTAATCTTCTTACTATTTGGGCCATGGAGAGAGTTATTTCAGTACTGACCGAGTTGTAATTCAAAAGTAATTGAATGATAAAGTATCTCCCTCTTATCCTCCCCTTACACACCTAGATCGAGACTTATAAAAGTGGATTTAATGGAAAAGAAGCATTAAAATGGCTGTAAGTGTCGGCGTTCGGAGGGGTTGCGGCGCTCCATAGCAGGCCGTCGCGACGCAGGTCTCCGTCGGCGCCCGCCGGAGTTCCGGAGTTCCGGAGTTTCGGAGCGGCGACGTCATGACGTCAGACGTCGCCGCGTCATCCGTGATGCGCAGGGAGATTCCCCTA
The DNA here is from genome assembly GCA_037306005.1 of Rhinophrynus dorsalis. Taxonomy (NCBI): domain Eukaryota; kingdom Metazoa; phylum Chordata; class Amphibia; order Anura; family Rhinophrynidae; genus Rhinophrynus; species Rhinophrynus dorsalis. The sequence continues at coordinate 206,766,790 of CM074724.1, forward strand.
TATAACTAAGCGTCTCAGTCTAGCTGACGCTTAGTTATTCTTCTAGCTCCTTGATTTTGGCTGCACTGTTTCGTTAATAAAGTATTCACTGACCTCTGGCTTAATACCCTTGACCATCCTCTGAACGCTGCCTGCACTGACCTCTGGCTAAGACCCTTGACCATCCTCTGAATGCTGCCTGTACTGACCTCTGGCTAAGACCCTAGACCATCCTCTGAACGCTGCCTGCACTGACCTCTGGCTAATACCCTTGACCATCCGCTGAACGCTGCCTGCACTGACCTCTGGCTACCCTCCTGACTATTCTCCTGGCTTGTCACCCATCTTCTCCTTTGGGCCATCCTCAGACCCTTCTCCACCACTCCTTCCTTCATTCTATTGAACCTGTGACTCTGGGGGTCCTCAGTTATCTGTCTGGGGTTCTCCCACTGTTTTGGTTCGTCATTGGGCTGCTCCTGCTATTGGGTTCCTACTCTGCCTGATACCATTCCCTGTTTTCCCATCTCTCTGACTATATAGCTTTCTGCTAGTTCTTTGTGGGGTAATCGTTTCCCACAGAGTACGGTTCAGCAAGCATACATACCTATTACTTCCTCCCATTTATTACGTCACAAGTTTTCGACAGTAAGATGGTTGTTGGTAGTTGTAAAAGTATTAAGGACAGTTTAGGAGGACCTAACTCCATCTAGTACATTTTTTTATAAAATGGAGTAAGGAAGTTTGTAAAAGTAGCTCAGATAATTTATAAAGAAATGTCGCTATTTGCGACAACTTAGAGACAGGGGCTTAGTAAGACAAGATAGCTGCCTTTTAAATAATGATACTTAATTAGAATATCAATAATTTTGTTTCATTCCTCTGTGTTCAAATAATAATTTTCTGCACAGTTACTAATACTTGAAATCAAGTATAGAATCACTGTAGTATGGCATTGTCTGTATTCCTCCCAACCCCACCGCAGGAGAGGAATTTGTCTAGGGGAACTTTTTCCTATCCATAAGTGTCTCTTATATTGCTAAAAGGGATAGTAATACTTCGTTTTAACTTTATTTTATTTTGTAGGCATTAAAAAAACATGAAGAATGATATAAGTCTTATCTCCCAAACTTTTATGGTTTAAGAGATATTCACAAGCAAAGTGTCCCCCTCCCGCCCCTTTTACTGATGTAACACTTTTCAGCCAGGGCAGAAGGGAGGTGCCCAGGTAGACTGCAGAGAGGGACAATCTTCAATTAAGATAAGGGAAAAACCTGAAAAGCTTGTCAAGGGGGGCAGGGATTTCATTGTTTTCAAAGGAATAAGAGTGTCCCCTTCTGTTATCTGTCCAGTCTACGGACTGCATTCCACATCTGATAAAGAGATTGTTTACAGTAGGTAAAAGGGGCGGGAGGGGAAACTTTGCTTGTGAATATCTCATAAACCATAAAGGTTTGAGAGATAAGACTTATATCATTCTTCATGTTTTTTTAATGCCTACAAAATAAAATAAAGTTAAAACGAAGTATTACTATCCCTTTAATTGAAGGACTTGACTAATTAGGTGTGTAGTCCTTCACGTCTATTAATATGTTTTTACTTTACATCTGTTTTTGGGTTTATATACACTTAATTATCCTGTACTTCATGCTGCCATCTGTAAATCTCTATTTGTTTTCTGAGGCCTAAGAAAATCTAGTCTTACAAGTACTCTGAGGAAGTGTCACGGAGTGACTAGGAAATTAACACACTGACAAGTACAGATGAACTTAATATAAAACTTTATTAAATACAATGAATGACAGGAGATAAGGCAACAGGCTGATGGCAACAAATGACACAACAGTAGTATGGTAATGACACAAAGTGGCAGTAGATAGTGGCACACCTTCAATAGACCAGGAAGGAACAGTGGAGTCACTTTCCTTCCCCTTCACCAGGCAGGTGGTCAGAAACGGAATGGCCCTGGGACTACACGGTAGATGTGAGGATAGTGCAGAACACTCCCATACACAGATAGAATGGCACACATTCACAAGACCAGAGAGGAACAGTGTAGGCACTTTCCTCACCCTTCACTGGACAGGTGGTCAGAAACGGAATGGCCCTGGGACTACACGGTAGATATGAGGACAGCGCAGAGCACTCCCGTACCCGGATAGGATGGCACACCTTCACGAGACCAGAGAGGAACAGTGTAGGCACTTTCCTCACCCTTCACTGGACAGGTGGTCAGAAACAGAATGGCCCTGGGACTACACGGTAGATGTGAGGACAGTGCAGAGCACTCCCATACACACAGTCAGCAGAGATAAGCAGTCCAATACCCCGACAAGGGATACACTAGGAGGGTAGCCAGATGGAGAATAGGCAAGGCAGCACAAACCGGTATGGCCACGGGAGGTCAGACACACGGAGTGGCCAACAAGCGCCGTTAACGGAAGCGAGCGCAGAGAGGAAGACACAGGCAGTACGGGAACCAAACCGAGGCATGGAATGGTTATGGAGCGCAACACGGAGAGTAAACCAGGAGGCAGCCAATGGTCAGAACCGGAACTGGTAGTCAGACGTAGCCAGGGGTCCAAACCGGAACGGGTAGTCAGACGAGCCAGGAGTCAGAACCGGAACTAGTAGTCAGACGAGCCAGGAGTCAGAACCGGAGCGGGTAGTCAGACGTAGCCAGGTAATACACAGGGACGGTAATGGACCAACACAGCAATAAGCTCAGGTACACCACGAAAGGGCACTGGAAATGACACAGGCTGAGGTTTAAAAACCCTGACAGGTAGGTGGAGCAATGACCTCATCAGCGTGGTTCCCTTTGAGAATAGCGACTCAGCGAGAGCAATAGCTAGGAAGTAAACAATGTCGCTCCAGGGCAACATTCAACCACATGCAATCACGGGGCACCATGATAGGAAGTAGCAATGTCTGCCTTTTCCAGGCCTCTCACTGCCATTACAATGTAAGATGACTGTCCAATATTGTCTCTAAATATAAGGTAGTAGCCTTTCGGAGTATAAGTGCACTGCATGCAAATCACATTGTATAAACTGACTTTAACTCTTGCCTCTTATTATAAACAGTGCAAGCAAAATGCATACCTCCGAACATTTCAAATGGCCAAAGAGGGACAATTTTGTTTTAGGTGATAATGTTGGGGGCGTGGCTTGTGGACAGGGCATCGCTGAGAATTTTTAGGTTATTTCAAGACCTACTGACACATCTTTGTGTAACCAAATAAATTATTTAGAGCAAGAACAAAGAGTTTTATTTATATAGACTAATTTATAAACACATATACTGATGTTTCATGTGAGTTTTATTGCTGTGGAGCAATGTGATACACTTATATACTCACCACACAATCTGATCTCTTAAAAAGAGGGACACCAGGGTGGGAAAGAGGGACAGAGGGATTTAGGTCACAAAGAGGAACTGTCCCTCCTAAAGAGGGACACTTGGGAGGTATGAAAATGAAATAAATGCTCTCTGAATAGGACAGTTTACACACGAGTGTACTTTAGGGATATTAAATATGAATAATTAATTATTACATATGCTAGCTGTTCGTATACGGTATTTAAAGTTATATGTATTTCAATTTAACTCTTTGAGTGCCAGAAACTTTTCCTACACATTTGCTGCAATGCATTAGATACTTCTCTGGCACTCAAGGGGTTAAATTGTATTTGTGCCTTTAACAATATGAGCACCAGAGGGATGAGCAATGCATTGCTCCATAATGCAATCCTCACCCATGCAGCACTTAAAGTGTTAAAGGATGAAATTACCCTTTTTCACAGTAACATTTCACATGATTGATCACATTTTTTTTCAACTGCAATGCGTTTAAGAAACAGGGGAAAAGGAACTAAGCTCTGATGTTGGGTGCTGAGACCTGGTGATATAGGCCAGTCGTGGGCAACATGAGGCCCTTCAGCTCCTGCCTGACTACAGCTCCCATCATTCTTCCTAAATGATGGGAGTTGAAGTCTAGCAGTAGCTGGAAGGCCTTGTGGTTCCCATCCCTGATATAGGTCATGCAAGCCTAATGCATCAGTGTTTCCTGGTTATTTTACATAGCAATAGTGGAAAGGTTGGGATCATCTACCTGTAGAGGACTGCAGTTCCCATCATCCCTAGTCAATGGCTATTTGGGAATTATGGGAATTGTAGTCTTCAACAGCTGGAAGTCCTCAGCTTGCCCTCCCCAATCATGAAGAGTGGACCTTTCTTCAGATCTTCTTTCTCAATCAGTGGCTGAATAGAAAATAGCTCTATTATATATGCCCTTTAGAAATGTCTACAGAGCAGCAAAGGGCAGGTCCTCTTCCTCCCCCTGGCTATTTCTAGTTAGCCTTATGCTGCCATCTTATGATGGATTCATATACTAATAAATACATAAAGAACACGCCAGGATGACCTACTGAAGACTCACAGCTGGGAAGTGGGAAAACACATTTAAATAATAAACAAATTACAGATAAGATTCAGATGGGCATCCTTTTGGTGCTAGAGATATCGATATCTCATCGCTTTGCAAAGCATTGGAAACAACTCACGCTGTCAGGGGAGGGCTGGCAACTTGTAGCCTGGGAGGAAAGTACAATCAAGTGGCCCATTTCTATTATTATTCGAGCCCACTGTTCCAGCCCACCCTCCTTTTCTTAGTTGTAAAATTGAAATTAATGTTGCAAAGTAAGGTAAGTGACCCCATAGAGCTTACAGTTGAAATGGGGCTACACTATTGATACTACAGGACTTATAATGTAAATAAAGAACATTAGTGATACTATAGAGCTAACAAGGGAAATGGGTTATGTTACAATGTAGTTTCATTTGGATTGTAGCTCTGTGGTATCACTTGTGTAGCTACATTTACAGCAGCAATTGGAAGGCTGTGGCAGTGGCCCACCAGCCCACACATGTGACCAGCCCAGGGGGCAATTGCCCCCCAGGCCAGCCCTCCCCTGCACGCTGTAGAGTTAATTCCAATAAAACCTGGGTAAGCTCAATTGGATATTCTAAAACACTTTCAGTTCTCAGTATGGATGAGAACAGCTCATTTATACAAAGCCTTGCCTGGGACATTTTCATTTGCCCTAGACCAGACCTGGACTAAATATGGACTGTAGATCACATCTAGCCCTTTTAGATGATTCCAGACCTGCCAAGTTTCCCTCTGTAGGAAGTGCAGTCCCTCTTTGAGACCCAAGTCTCTCTGTCCCTCTTTCCCACACTGGTGTCCCTCTTTTTAAGGAGATCAGACTGTGTTGCATGGATATGTGTATTGAATTTCTCCACAGCAATAAAACTTCAGTATATGTGTTTATAAAACTATCTATGTAAATGATATACCTTGATCTTGCTCTAAATCATTTATTCAGTTACACAGAGAAGTGTCAAAGTGTCATGAAATAACCTAAAAATTCTCGCCAATGCCTCATCTACCAGCAACACCACCTAAAACAAAAATGTCCCTCTTTGGCCATTTTAAGTGTTGGGAGGCATGAGATTTTATATGGCCCTCAAGTCTGGGTCTCCTCTAAGCACACACTTCATGAACAGCTGAGCTGCTGTGCAAAGATGACGTTTGCCTTTCTATCCAGAAGGAGAGTGATACATTGTGTAAATTTTATGTACAAAGTTGATATGACTTTTGGTCATTCTCACTCGCATCACAATCTGTTTCAGTCATACATCAACTCCTCTCCTCACCTCTCAGGGAATCAGTTGGGAAACGTTATTTGAGAATATTTTAACCCAAATTATTAGTGCTTACTCAGGATTTATTGAGGGGGGTGTCTTGGGCCTTTTCACTACATCCATCTTCTTGCCCTTTCTCTTCTTTTTTTTCTTCTTTCGTTTCTCTTTTCTCTCTTACCCTCTGCGAAGGATACCTTTTCTATTTCTGAAATACATTAGTGGTCCTTTTTGATTAATTCTAATATATTTCTGTGACCAACAGGTCCCTCCTTGAATTCTGAAAGTTGTATATTGCACTATTTCTTAAACCAAGTATGTAGAGCCTGTATTGATGCGTCAATATAATATACTGATAATTTGTATGCTTGCATACTTCATTGGTCTTTAACTAGTAAATAATCCAGCCAAAGAGACGCAACTCTGCCGGGAAGAGGTATGCTTAGAAAGTCTTTCCTTTTCAAAGATACTACGGGTCTTATGTTCAAAAGAAAATTGTGGGCCTTCTAGGGCAAACCATTTGCACTATAGGGGAGAACTAAAAATTCCAAACATTCACATTGATTTAAATCAGGGTTTTAACCCCTTGGCCCTGATTCACTAAAAGTCGATGTGGTGTCGTTATGATATTGTTGTTGTGTTCAAATCACTCCGACAATTCGATCTGAACACACATCGACATATTCACCACAATTGCCGGATGGAAGGGGAGGGTTGGAGAAGGTCCCTATTAGCATACAGGATTTTCGAAGTGCTGTCGGTGTGGAAGGGATCTCCTCCCCTCACACATCAACAACACTACGACAGTTCTGTACTGCATTCTCTGTGCTTCACTATCTAGCCAGTAGGGGACTACAGAGAAGGCTTTCAGCACCATGGACAGCATTGAATGCCATAGGGATGTGCATTGCTAACCTCTGAGGCATTCAAAGGGTTAAAATAAACTGAAACAGTACACCAAGCACTGCACAATGTCCTCCCTCTTCGACATACCCCCCCTTAGTATGTCGACATATATTGCATATATTCGACATACTGACTCCAACCAACTTCACCTCCTCATTGGACAGGAACTGCCATTTATTTTACAGAACCTGTCTTCATTTGACATTTAACCCTTTGAGTACCAGAGAGATAGGAAGGCATTTCTTAGCAATGTGTTTCTACCCCTCTGGGTAGGGTTAATAGGCAAGGTATACATCTGCATACCTTGCCCATATATGTGTTAAAAAATGGCTTTTGATTTTAATATGTTTTAAATATATTAAACAAACATCAGACCTCCAGGGGGGTATCATGACCCCTCATGACACCCCCTTATCATGGGGGCGACAATTGTCCATTTATTAAATCACGGGCATATAACTATCACGGTGCCCATGTTATTGCTGGCGACATTGTGATTCAGTGCTACTTCCTGATTCCTTTTATTGGCTATTGTGGTTTTGCTCCATTCAGTGTTTTCAATAAAACTGTGTTTTTACCCAAACCTTCTGTGTCTGAGTGCCCTAAAAAAATGTTACAGTACAAAAGGACCTCACTGTAATGTTTTTTTAGGACACTCAGACACAGAAGGTTTGGGTAAAAACACAGTTTTATTGAAAACACAGAAATTAGAGTAACCCACACGGGTCCAGTATATACAGACAGAAATAATACTGACACAGGTCAGATTACAAATAGATTTAGTAACCCACACGGGTCCAGTGAAACACAAAGGTGCAACACTGCCACAAGTCAGGTTACAGTTTGTGTGAATCCTAGAAGAGACAGTGGAGAGACGGGTGCTATTAGGCCAGGAGGTATGGACAGGCCCTAATAGGACGGAGGCCCACAGGACACTCTCTACGCACAGAGTGACACAAAGCAACAGAAGCCACACGGAGGTAAATAAAGGCCCTGGCAGTGACAGACTGCCAGAACAGTCAAGGGTGACTGATACTGTATAGCAAGGAGTAACGCCAATGTAACCTGCAGTACACTGTGACCCAAAGTTAAACCGCACCAACCCCAAGGTATTAAATGAACGCTCAGATCTGAATTTGGCTGCAAGGCTGTGGGGACAACCGAGGCGCCCAGGGAACAAACCAACCTCGGGTAATAGCAATGAACAGATCAAGCGTACCGTGGTGCAACCTGATTGATTTCAACCACCGGGGTGAAGGATCACTAGGCACAATAACCAGAGACTGGGTCACAGTAAGCAGGACTGCCAGAGCAGAGTATATGAGGCAACCAAGGACTGTCAGTAGACATTGCGAGCACTGGAGGCACATACTCCAACCGGATCACCGGATGTAGCGTGAAATCAGGCCAAATCGGTAAAAGAGCAGGAACGTCAGCCAATCCGGGTCGGTACACAGAACAGGAACGTCAGCCAGGCCGGGTCGATACACAGAGCAGGAACATCAGCCAATCCGGTTTGGTACACAGAGCAGGAACGTCAGCCAGGCCGGGTCAGTACACAGAGCAGGAACGTCAGCCAGGCCGGGTCGGTACACAGAGCAGGAACATCAGCCAATCCGGGTCGGTACACCAGAGCAGGAACGTCAGCCAGGATGAGTTGGTACACAGAGCAGGAACGTTAGCCAAGCTGAATCGATACACAGAGAAGGAACGTAATCGGGCAGAGTAGTCAGGCAGTCCAGGTCATACACAGGATTCACACAGAAGTTTGGAACAAGCGCTAGCAACAGGAACACCATGAAAGGGCATTGGAGAAGTGACAGGGCTCAGTATTTAAGGGCTAGCACTGGGCGGAGCAAAACCACAATAGCCAATAAAAGGAATCAGGAAGTAGCACTGAATAACAATGTCGCCAGCGATAACACAGGCACTGTGATAATAACCTATGTTTCACATAGGTTACATGTGGCTTTTATAATTAAATAAAACTTTCAGACCTCCATGACGGCACCAGAACCCCTCCTGATAGCCCCCCTATCATGGATCATCTATCCAAAAGGATAGATGATCCATGGGGCGACCCCAAAGGCGTTTTCTGCCTTCTTGATGCTGCCAGCGGCTGTATAAGCCGCTTGTAGCATCAAGAGCTTGTGTAGAATGAATGAACCTTGTCACAGGGTTTATTCCTGGAAAGCTCAGAGCTGCGCTGTAATAACTGAATCAGTCACCGGGGTCAGACCGGTTGACTGATTCAATGATGAGAGCACAGAGCTGCACTGTAATCATTGAATCAGTTACCTGGTCTGACCCCAGTGACTGATTCAATGATTACAGCGCAGCGATGCACTCTCATCATTGAATCAGTCATCCAGTCTGACCCCGGTGATTGATTCAGTGATTACAGCGTAGCGCTGCACTTTCCAAGAATGAATATCACGGTGCCCGTGATTGCTGCAGTTCCTTGTCTGTCACCAGTAGGGGGCTTCTATTGGCTGTCTGCAGATAGCCCGCCTCTCATTGCCTATTTAAACCTGGATTGGGCACCCTTTGAGGGCCCTTTCGTGTTGTTTCTGACCTTCTTGCTATTACTATGCTAGTGATAGCTGGGCCTCTGTTCCAGTGTTCCTGAGTTCCTGATCTCATGTGTTCCTGAGTTCCTGATCTCTACTGTTCCAGTGTTTCCTGCCTGCTGAGTTGTTCCAGTCCTGGTTCCGGCCTAGTCTCTGGTGTTGCAGTTCCTGCGGTTCTTCTTCTCTGCTGTTTCCTGACCTGACTGATCGTTGCTGGTTTCTGTCATCTCATCGCCTGTCTCCTGTATCCTGGCGACCTCCTGCCCAGTCGCGTCGGCGACATTGTTAGTTACTCCAGTGTGCGGTCACTGGTTTGCTCCAAAGCCTATCGGCTGTACCATCCTGTGTTGGTCCCAGCGTGCGGACGCTGGTTTGCTCCAAAGCCTTGCGGCTATACAACCTCGCTTGTTACACCAGTGTGCAGTCACTGGTTTTCTCCAAAGCCTATCGGCTATACAATCCTGTGTTGGTCCCAGCGTGCGGACGCTGGTTTGCTCCAAAGCCTTGCGGCTATACAAACTCGCTTGTTACACCAGTGTGCGGTCACTGGTTTGCTCCAAAGCCTATCGGCTATACAATCCTGTGTTGGTCCCAGCGTGCGGACGCTGGTTTGCTCCAAAGCCTTACGGTTATACATAGAAACATAGAAACATAGAAGATTGACGGCAGAAAAAGACCACCTGGTCCATCTAGTCTGCCCTTTAGTATTCCTTTATTGTTATCTTAGGATAGATACATGTTTATCCCAGGCATGTATAAACTGTGTTACTGTGGATTTATCAACCACCTCTGCTGGAAGTTTGTTCCAAGTTTCTACTACTCTTTCAGTGAAATAATATTTTCTAATGTTTTTCTTGATTTTTCCTCCAACTAGCCTCAGATTGTGCCCCCTTGTTCTTGTATTCAGATTCTTATTAATCACACTTCCCTCCTGAACCTTGTTCAGTCCTTTAACATATTTAAAGGTTTCAATCATGTCCCCCCTTTCTCTTCTTTCCTCCAGACTATACATATTTAGATCTCTGAGTCGTTCTTGATAAGTTCTATGCTTTAGACCTTCCACCATTTTTGTAGCTCTTCTTTGAACCCGCTCAATTTTAGTTATATCCTTTTGCAGATGAGGCCTCCAGAACTGTACACAGTATTCCAGATGTGGTCTCACTAGAGCTCTATACAGAGGGATCACAATCTCCCTCTTCCTGCTTGTTATACCTCTAGCTATGCAGCCAAGCATACGATTTGCTTTCCCCACCGCCTGGTTGCATTGGTTACTCATCTTGAGGCTGTCAGAGATGACCACCCCCAAATCCTTCTCTTCTGAAGTCTTTGCTACCACAGAACTGCCAATACGATAGTCAGATTGAGGGTTTCTTTTCCCCAAGTGCATTATTTTACATTTGGAAACATTGAACTGAAGTTTCCATTGTTTTGACCACTTATCTAATAGTGCCAAATCATTCTCCATATTACAGACACCTCCTGGAACATCAACCCTATTACACACTTTTGTGTCATCAGCAAACAAGCAAACCTTCCCTGCCAAGCCTTCCCTTATGTCACTTACAAATATGTTGAACAGAACAGGGCCCAGAACAGATCCTTGTGGCACTCCACTTGTAACCAGTCTCTGCTCAGAATACACTCCATTAACAACAACCCTCTGGTTTCTGTCCTTCAGCCAACTGCAGATCCACTGAACTATCCAGGGGTTAAGTCCAATTCTTGATAATTTATCTATCAGCTCTTTATGGGGAACTGTATCGAAAGCTTTACTGAAATCCAGGTAGGCGATATCCACAGCACCACCTTCATCCAGCACTTTAGTTACATAGTCAAAGAAATCAATGAGATTAGTCTGACAGGATCGGCCCTCAGTGAAGCCATGCTGGTTTGGGTCCATCAGGTTGTTTTTTGTTAGATGGTCAATTATCTTCTTCTTTAGAAGAGTCTCCATCATTTTTACCACTACAGATGTCAGGCTGACTGGCCTGTAGTTACTAGCTTCTTCTTTACTACCCTTCTTGTGAATGGGTACAACATTGGCCATTCTCCAATCATCAGGAACTTCTCCCGTAAGAAGGGACTGGTTATACAGATTAGTCAGGGGGCCAACTATGACAGATCGGAGTTCTTTAAGAACTCTAGGGTGGATTCCATCCGGACCCATCGCTTTATTTGACTTTAGCCGGACAAGTTCCTCTAGAACATCGGCCTCTGAAAACACTGGGGCTAAAATTATACAACTAGAGGCAATGCTGTGTTCAGCCATTTTCTGATTATGAGGGCCGCCGTCTGAAAAAACTGAGCAGAAGTAGTTATTCAGATGGTCAGCGACCGCCTTTTCCTCTTCTATATACTGATTTTTTCCGTTGTTAATTTTTGTAATCCCGCAGTTTTTCTTCTTCCTGTCACTGATATATCTGAAGAAGGTTTTATTCCCCTTCTTAACAGATTTGGCCATTTCTTCCTCTTTTGAGGCTTTAGCAGCATTTATCATCTGTTTAGTCTTCTTCTGTATAGTTTTATACCCTTCTCTGTCCGCTTCACTTCCAGTCTCTTTATATCTCTTATAGGCAGACTTTTTATCTTTCACTATAGCTCTTACCTCTCTAGTAAACCATAGTGGATTTCTCTTTCTTTTCCTCTTGCTAATTTGTCTAACATGTAATCTTGTTGCCTTTAAGAGGACTTCTTTGAGTGTCTTCCACTGAGTACTCACTCTCGGTGTTTTATCCCACCCTTTTAATTCTTTCTTTACATATTCTCCCATATCCTCAAACTTCGTCTTCCTAAAGTCCAATACTTTGGTTGCAGAATGGGATTTCTCGTAGTCAGTCTGGATTCCGAACCACAAACATTGGTGGTCACTGGAACCTAGATTTTCTCCCACCTTCACCTCAGATACCAGGTCTCCATTTGTGAATACTAAGTCTAGGATATTGTCCCCTCTAGTTGGCGCCTTCACCAGCTGTTTTAGGGACATCCCCGTCAGGGCTTCTACGATGCTCCTACTTCTACATGTGGACGCACAAGGGATATTCCAATCAACATCAGGCATGTTGAAGTCTCCCATAACTACTATATCTCCCTTTACTGCCATTTGGGTAATCTCGTCCACTAGCATGTTGTCTTGCTCTTCAGATTGCCCCGGAGGCCTGTAGACTGCACCTATTCTTGTAACTGATCCCTTTTTATTCTGCAGACAGATCCAGAGAGTCTCCAACTCTTTACATGAATTCTGGATCGCTGTGGATTTTATGCTATCTTTAACATAAATGGCTACCCCACCCCCTCTTCTCTCAGCCCTATCTTTCCTATACAACGTGTATCCCGGAATGGCTATTTCCCAGTCATTACAGTCCCTGAACCATGTCTCTGTTATTACAATCAAGTCCAAGTCATCTCTACAAACTATTGATATTAGCTCGCTGAGCTTGTTGCCTAAGCTGCGAGCATTAGTACACATTACACGAAGAACATTACATTTATCACCAACAACAACTCTATCTACCGCACCATCATCTACCTCACCAACATCTGTATGTAAAGCACCAGCAACTTCCTGTGCACCAACATCTGTATCTATCACACTAACAAACTCAGAACCCTGGTTCACCAAAACTGTTCGGGGACAGAAATCAATCTTCTCAATGAAATTCCTGCCCCCTCCATCTAGTTTAAATGCCTCTCCAAGAAACACCTGAACTCTTCTCCAAGTACCTCAGTTCCTCTGTGTGACGGGTGCAGACCATCTCTCTTGAACATTTCTTTACAACTCCACCTTCTAACACTGTGACTGACAAATCCAAAACCTTCTTCTTTACACCACTGTCTTAGCCAACCATTGAACTCCAGGATACGAAGTCTCTTACTATTTTCAGAGCGGACTGGCAAAATCTCTGAAAAAGTGATAGAGTCTGTCATTCTGCTCAGCTCCAGGCTGAGACTTTGAAATTCCATTTTCACCTCTTCAACACTTTTTATACAAACTCGCTTGTTACACCAGTGTGCGGTCACTGGTTTGCTCCAAAGCCTATCGGCTATACAAGTCAGTATTGGTCCCAGCGTGCGGACGCTGGTTTGCTCCAAAGTCTTGCGGCTTTACTACTCCCTGTTGGTCTCAGTGTGTGTACACTGGGTTGCTTACGATCCTGTCAATTTGCCATCACCATCTGACTGCTGCTACTATCTCTGGGCTGCCCTGCCCGGTATTGGTAAGGCCGGTAGAACCTTTTGCCATATTCCATCTGAGGTTGCCTTACCCGGTATTGGCAGGGCCGGTAGAGCCTACATTGTGAATCTTTTGAGGCTGCCTTGCCAGGTAATTTGGTAAGGTCGGTAGAACCGTTATGCTATTCCATCTGCAGGTTGCCTTACCCGGTATTGGCAAGGCCGGTAGAGCCTAACCTTCTGCTTCTTCAGACTGTCCTGTCCGGTATATTGACAGGACCGGTAGAGTCTGCATTCTGTCTCACTATATTCTGTATGTTTCTGTATGTATGTATTTGCCATCCTACGTCATCAATTTATTATTTCAATAAAATTGATTTTTACCTAAAACTTGTGTCTGAGAGTCATAATAAACCGTGACAGTACGAAAGGGCCATGACCTCAGACAGCAAAGGTGAAGGTAATGCACAGAATGCACGAGCAACGTTTGGATCAGTTGGCAGTCGCAATTCAAACGATCCTTGAACGCACGGTCCTTGCTGACAAATCTAGCTCTAGCCCGGTGGTCTCGCCAAGTCAGACACCGGAAAGTGATACCAGACCCCTAGGGGGTACTGTTAAAGGGTTAACGGCTTCTGCACCCTTGCCGCTAAGATATGATGGTGACCCTAGTCTCTGCAGAGGGTTCATCAACCAACTCGAAATCTTTATGGAATTGACAGCACACGCATTTCCCAATGATCGTAGTAAAGTGGGGTTTACAATATCTTTGCTCACTGGCAGAGCTTTGGTTTGGGCTAACCCCTTGTGGGAGAATGCTAAACCTTGTACTTGTTAACCCCAAGATGAGGGTCGCGAGGGAATTGCTAACAATTCCCAGGCCTACAGGTCCTGGTAGCTAGAGTGCGTAGACTAGGGTACGGGGCTCGGGAGCGAAGGAGCCTTGTTGGAGTGTCCTTGCGGCAGCCTAAGCTGTAGTAAAGGTGCTGGCCGCGAAGCCAGATGTCTGACCCCAGTTGAGCCGGGGCCGGGACCTGGATGAACACCCCTCAAGCTTGTAACCCACCAAAGGTACCTGGGAAATTGGCAGGAGGGTCCCAATAATGGACCCCTAGGTTCTAAATGCCGAGGATCTAGAATGAAATCCCCAGAAGAAAGCCTTAGCTATTTTTAGTAAATCGGAGATGCTAGGCAAGGACCAAATTCCACAGACCAAAAATCCAAACGCTCCAGAGACCCAGTGCCTAAGAAAAGAAACTGCCAGAAAACTGTAAAGACCCCAAGGGGGGCTTAAGGAACCGTCCTGATACACAGGAAACTCTCCCAGTCAAAAACAAATGACCTCTAACTAGGTCAGGAAAATCTCCCTCACTTCAACTGCTCCTGCAGCCAAAAGAAGGAAGGCAGGATCGGATAAGGTAGCTAAGACCTCTAACTAGGTCAGGAAAATCTCCCTTGCTTCAACTGCTCCTGCAGCCAAAAGAAGGAAGGCAGGATCGGATAAGGGAGCTAAGACCTCTAACTAGGTCAGGAAAATCTCCCTTGCTTCAACTCACCCCCACAACAATCACAGGGCAGGATAAGGGAGACCAGAAGGATCCTAGTGCCAAAAAGGACCCTCCAGGAAAGAGGTCTGCGACAGGGCAAGGCTTCTCAGAGAAGACCTCAGGAGTAGGAAGGGGAATCCTTCAATGGAGCTGGGGAGCGAAGCGCTGAGTCGCTACCCCGGCGCGGGGTGAAGAACCGCTATCCCAGAGTGGAAAGGAGGTGGCCAAGCGGGCTCAGCCTACCTCACCGGAGTCAGCGATTGCTGGAGCGAAACCCGCTCTGAGGCTGGAGAGCGGTGCGCCGGAAGCCGGCGGACCGGAGAGCTGCGGCCGCTGGAAAGCTTGCGGCCGCCTGACAGACAACCCGGAAGTCAGCGAACGGCAGCTGGGCACAGAGAGAGCGAGAGGCAGATGGTCCGGAAGGCCATGGGGCCGGACTGGAACACAGCACTGGAGGAATCCCTGGAAAGCAGACAAGCAGGATATCCACTGAAGCCAACAGGAACCAGGAAGCAGGTAGAAAAACAACAAACAGGCATCGAGAAAAGGAAGTGATGCCTCTAAAAGCTCTCTGTGGCCAATCCATAGGAAGCAAGGTCAAAGGTAAGGAATCTAACAGTACTAAGAACTTTAGAGAATTTGTTCAATCCTTTCGAAGAGTGTTTGAGCCTCCTGGTAGAACCACCTCTGCTGCCAAACGCCTTATGGAGATACATCAGGGCAGGCGTACAGTAGGCGACTACGTCATCGAATTCCTCACATTGGCAGCAGAGGTAGGTTGGAATAACGAGGCATTATTGGCAGCTTTTTCTCAAGGCCTGAATGACCACATTAAGGACGAAATCGCGGCTAAAGATCTACCTATTGATCTAGATGACTACATTGAGTATGTTATGATAATTGACTCCAGAATACGTGAGAGATCAATTGCCAGAGATCGTAAGATACGGTCAAAGAATAATGAGCCTAGTAGCATGTTTTGCCCACCCATCCCTCCCCTGGCATTGAAGTCTAGTGAACCTGTACGGGAGACAAGTGAACCTATGCAAATAGGCTTCACTAGACTAACCAAGGCTGAGAGACTATATCGCAAAAGACAAGGGTTGTGTTTATACTGTGGTAAAAAAGGGCATTTGCTAAATTCCTGTCCGGTACGTCCGGGAAACGCACACACCTAGGGTACCTCGGGGGACAGGCCCTAGGTGGTGTACAATCGTCCCCAGTGTCGGGCACAATGAAACCCACCATACAGGTGGTATTATCCTGGGCACAACGCTCTGTGGAGGTTTTGGCCTTGGTTGACTCTGGTGCAGCAGGGTATTTTATGGATAATACCTTTGCTGAATTGCACGGAGTTCCACGCATTGAAAGAGAAAACCCCTTGACTATTGAAGCGATTGATGGCAGACCCTTAGAACCGCCTCAGGTTATATTTGAAACTATGCCACTGTCTATGACTATTGGGGCACTTCACAGAGAAGAGCAGCAGTTTCAACTGATTAATTCTCCGCACCATGTGGTAATATTGGGATTTCCGTGGTTACAGTTACATAACCCACAATTTGATTGGAAAAAGTGTGAAATTGCTGCTTGGTCCCAGTTTTGTATGGACAAGTGCGTCATCCAGCCTATTAAGGTCCTGTGCACCTCCTCGGCTATACCGGATGTGTACCAACAGTTTGGCGATGTTTTTAGCAAAGGAGAGGCTAGTTTGCTACCCCAGCATAGACCTTATGATTGTTGCATCGAATTGCAGCCTGGGGCAGTACCTCTGAAAGGACGCACTTATCCATTATCTTGTGAGGAAAATAAGGCTATGGAGGATTACATTTCTGATGCCCTTTCTAGAGGGATCATACGAAAATCTACCTCTCCAGCTGGGGCTGGGTTCTTTTTCGTAAAAAAGAAAAATGGCGAATTAAGACCATGCATTGACTACCGGGGCTTGAATAAACTAAAGGCAAAAAACGCATACCCAATACCAATCATCACCGAGCTTTTTGACAGGCTTAAGGGCGCTTCGATTTTTACCAAATTGGACCTACGGGCCGCTTACAATCTGGTGCGCATTCGAGCAGGTGATGAGTGGAAGACTGCCTTTAATACTCGAGCTGGGCACTACGAGTATCTAGTAATGCCATTTGGGCTGTGTAATGCCCCCGCAGTTTTCCAGGAACTGATAAACGATGTTCTGAGAGATATGTTACAGACATGTGTTGTGGTTTATCTTGACGATATACTGATTTACTCTCAAGACATGGCACATCACATCAAAGATGTATCCGCAGTATTGCTACAACTCCGTGAGAACAAATTATTTTGTAAACTGGAAAAATGTGAGTTTCATAGAACCAGCGTGCCATTCTTGGGGTTCATAATTGGCAATGATGGCATTGCCATGGACAAAGATAAGTTGTCAGCTGTCTTACAATGGTCAAAACCCAAGGGTCTTAAAGCCATACAGCGTTTCCTGGGTTTCGCTAATTATTATAGGAGGTTTATTAAGAACTTTTCTTCCATTGTCAAACCTCTGTCCGATCTTACGCACAAGGGTGCTAATCCTTCTTGTTGGCCGGTATCTGCTGAGAATGCCTTTGAGAATTTGAAGCTGGCATTTGCTACGGCTCCTGTGTTATCCCACCCCAGTCCTCTACTTCCATTTACGTTAGAGGTTGATGCCTCAGATATTGGGGTCGGGGCAGTACTTTCGCAAAGACACGATAAAGGTGGAACTCTCAGACCTTGTGGGTTTTTCTCTAAAAAGTTGACTGTCGCTCAAAGCCACTATGAGATAGGTGACAAAGAATTATTGGCCATTATCCTCGCTCTTAAGGAATGGCGTCATTTGCTTGAAGGTACTAAGAATCCTGTATTAATCCTAACAGATCATAAAAATCTGACTTATCTCTCGGAGGCCAAGAGATTGTCCTCCCGTCAGGCCAGGTGGGCACTGTTCCTGTCTCGATTTAATTTCATTGTATCATACCTACCAGGGTCAAAGAATATCAGGGCTGATGCACTGTCAAGACAATTTGAGGCCGACAGTGACAGAGTGGAAGCACCAGCACCTATCATCCAACCTGATAGAATACTGGCTACTATACGCACGAGTATCACTTCTCCTTTAGGGGAGGAGATCCTGGCCTCTCAGGGGTCCGCTCCCCATGAAACTCCAGTGGGCAAATGTTTTGTCGCTGAACCATTTCGTACTAGGCTGCTTGAAACCTACCATTCCTCTAAGGCTGCGGGACATATTGGTAGAGACCAATTGTTATGGTCCCTTTCTCAGTTATTTTGGTGGCCTTCCATGAGAAACGATTGTGCCGAATTTACGAATGCCTGTGCCACCTGTGACCGCACTAAGACCCCGAGACATCTCCCAGTGGGCTTGCTTCAACTGGTGCCTAATGGCGAACGCCCCTGGTCTCATGTTTCCATTGATTTTATGGGAGAATTGCCTATGTCCAAGGGGTACTCCTTTATATTCATGGTGGTGGACAGGTTTTCTAAAATGGCTCATTTCGTGCCCCTCCGTGGCCTTCCTTCAGCGAAGGAATTGGCAATGGTGTTCGCCAGAGAAGTATTCCGGTTGCATGGAGTGACTAGGGTACTGGTGTCTGACAGGGGGAGCCAGTTTGTGTCTAGATTTTGGAGGGCATTTTGCCAACAGATGGGCATACAGCTGTCCTTCTCCTCTGCCTACCATCCCCAGACCAATGGAGCCGCTGAACGAGCTAATCAGGGCTTGGAACAATTTCTCCGTTGTTTCGTTACTGACCATCATGATAATTGGTCCGACTTGTTGCCTTGGGCAGAGTTCGCCAGGAACTGTGCGGTCAATTCTTCGTCTGGGAGCTCTCCGTTTCTGATTAATTATGGGTTCCAGCCCTGTTTGCTTCCAGATTCATTTCAGAAGCAACAGATTCCAGCTCTGGATGAGCATATCGAGCAACTCCGTTCCACATGGGCACAAGTTCAGAGGGCACTTGGTCAGTCATTTCAGCGTCATCAGCGCCATGCTAATCGCAGAAGGCTTCCAGCGGTTTCCTTTCAGGTTGGGGATAGAGTATGGCTTTCCTCCAGAAATCTCAAGCTGCAGGTTCCGTCTAATAAGTTGGCTCCCCGGTTTATTGGTCCATACAGAGTTATTCGTAAAATTACGAATTATGCACTAGACCTACCTGCATCCATGCGTATCCATAATGTGTTCCATGTGTCCCTTCTTAAGCCTCTGGTTTGCAATTGCTATACTACCACACCTGTGGTGCCAGGACCTGTTGAGGTGGAGGGCCAGGAGGAGTACGAGGTTCAGAGCATTATTGATTCCCGTAGGCTTAGAGGAGGGGTACAGTACCTGGTACATTGGAAAGGGTATGGTCCTGAGGATCGATCATGGGTGGATAGTAAGGACCTTCATGCACCTAGGCTAACTAGGGTCTTTCATGCCAATTACCCACAGAAACCTAGACCCTATTCTAGGAGAGGGGGTCTTTGAAAGGGGGGTACTATCACGGTGCCCGTGATTGCTGCAGTTCCTTGTCTGTCACCAGTAGGGGGCTTCTATTGGCTGTCTGCAGATAGCCCGCCTCTCATTGCCTATTTAAACCTGGATTGGGCACCCTTTGAGGGCCCTTTCGTGTTGTTTCTGACCTTCTTGCTATCACTATGCTAGTGATAGCTGGGCCTCTGTTCCAGTGTTCCTGAGTTCCTGATCTCATGTGTTCCTGAGTTCCTGATCTCTACTGTTCCAGTGTTTCCTGCCTGCTGAGTTGTTCCAGTCCTGGTTCCGGCCTAGTCTCTGGTGTTGCAGTTCCTGCGGTTCTTCTTCTCTGCTGTTTCCTGACCTGACTGATCGTTGCTGGTTCCTGTCATCTCATCGCCTGTCTCCTGTATCCTGGCGACCTCCTGCCCGGTCGCGTCGGCGACATTGTTAGTTACTCCAGTGTGCGGTCACTGGTTTGCTCCAAAGCCTATCGGCTGTACCATCCTGTGTTGGTCCCAGCGTGCGGACGCTGGTTTGCTCCAAAGCCTTGCGGCTATACAAACTCGCTTGTTCCACCAGTGTGCGGTCACTGGTTAGCTCCAAAGCCTATCGGCTATACAATCCTGTGTTGGTCCCAGCGTGCGGACGCTGGTTTGCTCCTAAGCCTTGCGGCTATACAACCTCGCTTGTTACACCAGTGTGCGGTCACTGGTTTGCTCCAAAGCCTATCGGCTAGACAATCCTGTGTTGGTCCCAGCGTGCGGACGCTGGTTTGCTCCAAAGCCTTGCGGCTATACAAACTCGTTTGTTACACCAGTGTGCGGTCACTGGTCTGCTCCAAAGCCTATCGGCTAGACAATCCTGGGTTGGTCCCAGCGTGCGGACGCTGGTTTGCTCCAAATCCTTGCGGCTATACAAACTCGCTTGTTACACCAGTGTGCGGTCACTGGTTTGCTCCAAAGCCTATCGGCTATACAATCCTGTGTTGGTCCCAGCGTGCGGACGCTGGTTTGCTCCAAAGCCTTGCGGCTATACAAACTCGCTTGTTACACCAGTGTGCGGTCACTGGTTTGCTCCAAAGCCTATCGGCTATACAATCCTGTGTTGGTCCCAGCGTGCGGATGCTGGTTTGCTCCAAATCCTTATGGTTATACAAACTCGCTTGTTACACCAGTGTGCGGTCACTGGTTTGCTCCAAAGCCTATCGGCTATACAAGTCAGTATTGGTCCCAGCGTGCGGACGCTGGTTTGCTCCAAAGTCTTGCGGCTTTACTACTCCCTGTTGGTCTCAGTGTGTGTACACTGGGTTGCTTACGATCCTGTCAATTTGCCATCACCATCTGACTGCTGCTACTATCTCTGGGCTGCCCTGCCCGGTATTGGTAAGGCCGGTAGAACCTTTTGCCATATTCCATCTGAGGTTGCCTTACCCGGTATTGGCAGGGCCGGTAGAGCCTACATTGTGAATCTTTTGAGGCTGCCTTACCCGGTAATTTGGTAAGGCCGGTAGAACTGTTATGCTATTCCATCTGCAGGTTGCCTTACCCGGTATTGGCAAGGCTGGTAGAGCCTAACCTTCTGCTTCTTCAGACTGTCCTGTCTGGTATATTGACAGGACCGGTAGAGTCTGCATTCTGTCTCGCTATATTCTGTATGTTTCTGTATGTATGTGTTTGCCATCCTACGTCATCAATTTATTATTTCAATAAAATTGATTTTTACCTAAAACTTGTGTCTGAGAGTCATAATAAACTGTGACAATGAACCCGGTGACAGGGTTCATTCATTCTACACAAGCGCTTGATGCTACAAGCGGCTTATACAGCCGCCGGCAGCATCAAGAAGGCAGAAAATGCCTTTGGGGTCGCCCCATGGATCATCTATCCTTTTGTATAGATGATCCATGATAGGGGGCTATCAGGAGGGGTCCTGGTGCCCCCATGGAGGTCTGAAAGTTTTATTTAATTATTAAAAGCCACATATAACCTATGTGAAACATAGGTTATATGCCCTTGGTTTAATAAACGGGCATTTGTCGCCCCCATGATAGGGGGTATCATGAGGGGTCATGATACCCCCCTGGAGGTCTGATGTTTGTTTAATATATTTAAAAACATATTAAAATAAAAAGCCATTTTTAACACATATACGGGCAAGGTATGCAGATGCATACCTTGCCTATTAACCCTTTGAGTACCAGAGGGGTAGAAACACATTGCTAAGCAATGCCTTCCTATCTCTCTGGTACTCAGAGGGTTAAATGTCGAATGAAGGACAGGTTCTGTTGAATAAATGTCAGTTCCTGTCCAATGAGGAGGTGAAGTCGGATAGAGTTAGTATGTCGAATATATGCAATATATGTCGACATACTAAAGGGGGGTATGTCAAAGGGAGGGACATTTTGTACTGCTTGGTGTACTGTTTCAGTTTATTTTAACCCTTTGAATGACACAGGGGTGAGCAATGCACATCCCTATGGCATTCAATGCTGTCCATGCTGCTAAAAGCCTTCTCTGTAGTCCCCTACTGGCTGGGTAGGGAAGAACAGAGAAAGCCGTTCAGAATTGTCATAGCTCTCCCTGCTGTTACTACTAAGGAAAGTACAGGGGAGATCCCAGCTATGACAGCCTGAGTTAGGTGAAGTGGAGACTGTGAACTCTGACAGCAGAGGCTGCTATCACAGTTTACTGAATGAGACAAAGTGTCATATTATCAACACACCCCCTTGCATACAAATGTGTCTCATTATTCAGCATTTCTATATGGAAATTAGTCATTATGCTTCATTACCATATGGAAATACGACATTGTCGATGTGATGAATGAAAATTTGTAAACCTGTTGGATTGATGTCGATGTGTGTATCTTTTTGTCGGCGTGCTGATAATGTAATGTCGTAGACAGTTTAGTGGATACTGTGGATGTGACTACGACACTGCTCCGACAAAACATCGACAGTCGTAGCCTTCTTCGACCTTTAGTGCATCTAGGCCCTTGAGTGCTAGCTAAGTCTCCAATTGTTTTCTTCAAAATGCATTGGAGACCTCTTTAACATTCAAGGGGGTTAGAAATGCTCATTTGATTCAATGGAAATTTTTACTTCTCCCCAATAGTTTGAATAGTTTGCCTAGAGCGTCTTTGCTTTCCTATTGAACATATGGCCCTAAACATGTGGGAAATGTTGTGCGGTCAATGGCAAGATATCTGCTCTGACAGCCCAGCATGATCTTAGGTTAAAAACAAAGTGAAAATGGAATTGGGTTGGTGTAAAAGAAAATGAATATCTCAGCCCTTCATGCATTTTGATATCATTGGAAAGAGGGGAGATGATTAGTGTTGAGCGAGCATGCTCGGCCGATGCTCGGATCGGCTCGAGCATCGCTCTGCTCGGCACATGGCGGTACTCGTACGAGTACCGCATGTGATCGCCCGCCATGTTCGGGTCTCCTCCCCGCACGTTTTGCGGCTGCTGCGCAGCCAATAAATGTGCAGGGAGGCTCTGACATCGGTGTAATGCCAGCAGCCATGTTGGCTGCTGGCATTACACTGATTGGCTGGCCACAACCCGTGGTCGGGTGCTGTATAGCACCTGACCAGCGAGTTCGGCTCAGTCTTAGCCAGGGAGAGATGAGGATAGGAAGGGAAAGTCAGTGTAGGGAGAAAAAAAGCAAAATTGTGAAAAAAAAAGAACCAAAAGTCCTTTTTAGGACTACTGTGTGTGGGGGCAGCAGGTTATTTTGTGTGGGGGGAAAAAAACAAAAAAAAAAAAATTTTATATATTCTGTTTAGTGTGCAAAGTTGCAGATTAGAGCACATTCTGTTTAGTGTGCAAAGTTGCAGATTAGAGCACATTCTGTTTAGTGTGCAAAGTTGCAGATTAGAGCACATTCTGTTTAGTGTGCAAAGTTGCAGATTAGAGCACATTCTGTTTAGTGTGCAAAGTTGCAGATTAGAGCACATTCTGTTAAGTCTTCAAACTAAAATATCAAAGTCACATATTCCATTCAGTGTGCGTCGCCGCAGTTTAGCAGCACATTCTGTGTACTGTGCAGAGTTGCAGAATAGGAAGAAATACTGTTAAGTCTTCAAACTAAAATTTCAAAGTCACATATTCCATTCAGTGTGCGTCGCCGCAGTTTAGCAGCACATTCTGTGTACTGTGCAGAGTTGCAGAATAGGAAGAAATACTGTTAAGTCTTCAAACTAAAATATCAAAGTCACATATTCCATTCAGTGTGCGTCACCGCAGTTTAGCAGCCTATTCTGTGTACTCTGCACAGTTGCAGAATAGGAAGAAATACTGTTAAGTTTTCAAACTCAAATATTAAAGTCACATATTCCATTCAGTGTGTGTCACCGCAGTTTAGCAGCCTATTCTGTGTACTCTGCACAGTTGCAGAATAGGAAGAAATACTGTTAAGTTTTCAAACTCAAATATTAAAGTCACATATTCCATTCAGTGTGTGTCACCGCAGTTTAGCAGCCTATTCTGTGTACTCTGCACAGTTGCAGAATAGGAAGAAATACTGTTAAGTTTTCAAACTCAAATATTAAAGTCACATATTCCATTCAGTGTGCGTCACCGCAGTTTAGCAGCCTATTCTGTGTACTCTGCACAGTTGCAGAATAGGAAGAAATACTGTTAAGTTTTCAAACTCAAATATTAAAGTCACATATTCCATTCAGTGTGCGTCACCGCAGTTTAGCAGCCTATTCTGTGTACTCTGCACAGTTGCAGAATAGGAAGAAATACTGTTAAGTTTTCAAACTCAAATATTAAAGTCACATATTCCATTCAGTGTGTGTCACCGCAGTTTAGCAGCCTATTCTGTGTACTCTGCACAGTTGCAGAATAGGAAGAAATACTGTTAAGTTTTCAAACTCAAATATTAAAGTCACATATTCCATTCAGTGTGTGTCACCGCAGATTAGCAGCCTATTCTGTGTACTCTGCACTGTTGCAGAATAGGAAGAAATACTGTTAAGTTTTCAAACTCAAATATTAAAGTCACATATTCCATTCAGTGTGTGTCACCGCAGTTTAGCAGCCTATTCTGTGTACTCTGCACAGTTGCAGAATAGGAAGAAATACTGTTAAGTTTTCAAACTCAAATATTAAAGTCACATATTCCATTCAGTGTGTGTCACCGCAGTTTAGCAGCCTATTCTGTGTACTCTGCACAGTTGCAGAATAGGAAGAAATACTGTTAAGTTTTCAAACTCAAATATTAAAGTCACATATTCCATTCAGTGTGCGTCACCGCAGTTTAGCAGCCTATTCTGTGTACTCTGCACAGTTGCAGAATAGGAAGAAATACTGTTAAGTTTTCAAACTCAAATATTAAAGTCACATATTCCATTCAGTGTGCGTCACCGCAGTTTAGCAGCCTATTCTGTGTACTCTGCACAGTTGCAGAATAGGAAGAAATACTGTTAAGTTTTCAAACTCAAATATTAAAGTCACATATTCCATTCAGTGTGCGTCACCGCAGTTTAGCAGCCTATTCTGTGTACTCTGCACAGTTGCAGAATAGGAAGAAATACTGTTAAGTTTTCAAACTCAAATATTAAAGTCACATATTCCATTCAGTGTGCGTCACCGCAGTTTAGCAGCCTATTCTGTGTACTCTGCACAGTTGCAGAATAGGAAGAAATACTGTTAAGTTTTCAAACTCAAATATTAAAGTCACATATTCCATTCAGTGTGTGTCACCGCAGTTTAGCAGCCTATTCTGTGTACTCTGCACAGTTGCAGAATAGGAAGAAATACTGTTAAGTTTTCAAACTCAAATATTAAAGTCACATATTCCATTCAGTGTGTGTCACCGCAGTTTAGCAGCCTATTCTGTGTACTCTGCACAGTTGCAGAATAGGAAGAAATACTGTTAAGTTTTCAAACTCAAATATTAAAGTCACATATTCCATTCAGTGTGCGTCACCGCAGTTTAGCAGCCTATTCTGTGTACTCTGCACAGTTGCAGAATAGGAAGAAATACTGTTAAGTTTTCAAACTCAAATATTAAAGTCACATATTCCATTCAGTGTGTGTCACCGCAGTTTAGCAGCCTATTCTGTGTACTCTGCACAGTTGCAGAATAGGAAGAAATACTGTTAAGTTTTCAAACTCAAATATTAAAGTCACATATTCCGTGTAAGATGAAGAAGGCGGGTAAAAAGGGACGGGGAAGTGGACGTGATCCTGATAGTTCAGGGCGCGGGTCAGGACGCGGAGAAACTGTGCCTGGTGCCAGAGCACAAGAAAGAAAGACATCCACCATACCTAGCTTCATGTCTAATTTTACAGGGCGTCGCAGGACATCACTCTCGAGGTCCGACCACTGCGAACAGGTGGTCGGTTGGATGTCAGCTGATACTGCTTCCAGTCGGTTAAGCACCACCCTGTCTTCCACCAAGTCCACTCTCAGTAGCCAAGAGTCTGGTCAACATAATCCTCATTCTGATCATCCTTCCTCCCACCATAGACGGTCTGGTCAAAGAAGTGATCCCACACTGGGATATAGTGAGGAGCTCGTCTCATCACCAATCCTTCATTTGACCCTCTCTCCAAGCACGCTGGCAGAGGAACATGACATCTTGTGCCCTGATTCACAACCTCTAGAGGGTACCCAATCACAAGAAGATGACAGATGTGAACGGCATTTAAGGTCAAAGGAAGTAGTGGATGATGATGATGATGATGAGACACAGTTGCCATTAAATCAACCACTATTACTGTCTCAAGACCTTGTTGAGGAGAATGTTATACAGTTGTCAATGACTGAGTATGTGGTGGGATCAAGACATGGGGAGGATGATCAGAGTGAGGAAGTGGAGGAGGACTTGGTGGACGATGAGGTGACTGACCCCACCTGGGAAGGTGTAGAGCCGAGCGATGACAGCAGTCCTGAGGGTGAGCCATCTGCAGCACCGCAACAGGCTGGAAGAGGCAGTGGTGCGGCTACAGAAAGAAGGCGGACCGCACCAAACCGGCCCGCAAATGTTCCACGGAGCACCCCCTTGCGTAAATCTCCCTTGCCAAAGGGTAGGTGTTCCGCGGTATGGCGTTTTTTTAAGGAAAGTGCGGACGACAAAAGAATTGTAGTTTGCAACCTGTGCCACACCAGAATGAGCCGAGGCATGAACACTAGAAACCTCACCACCACCAGCATGATCCGACACATGGCATCCAAGCACCGTAGTAAGTGGGAGGAACGCCTGGATCGCCCATCTGTGTCTGCAGGCCACACCACTGCCTCCTCTTCCCCTGTTTTCGGTGCCGGCCAATCGCCTGTCGAAGGCGCAGGCCCGCATACCTCCCGCCCTGCACCTGTACCATCTGAAGCACCATCAGCGACCACATCCACTTCCCTGTCCCAGCACAGCGTCCAAATTTCGTTACCCCAGGCATTTGAGCGCAAGCGAAAATACCCAGCCACCCACCCACAGGCCATAGCACTAACCTCACACCTTTCCAAATTACTGGCCATCGAAATGCTGCCATTTAGGCTTGTGGACACTGAGTCCTTCCGCAGCCTGATGGCAGCAGCTGTCCCTCGGTACGCGGTCCCCAGCCGCCACTACTTTTCCCGGTGTGCCATCCCCGCATTACACCACCATGTGTCCCGTAACATCACCCGTGCCCTGACCAACGCAGTTACTGGGAAGGTCCAATTAACGACTGACACATGGACAAGTGCTTGTGGCCAGGGACGCTACATTTCCCTGACGGCACACTGGGTGAATGTCGTGGAGGCTGGGAGCGACTCGGACCCTGGGATGGCACGGGTGCTACCCACGCCGAGGATTGCGGGCCCTACCTCCATCAGGGTTTCCGCCAGCACCTACGTTATTGGCTCCTTCTCCTCCGTTTCCACCTCCGAATTCTCTACACGCAGCGCCACTCCCCCATCAGCCAGTAGCTGGAAGCAGTGTAGCACTGCAGTGGGGAAGCGTCAACAGGCCGTGCTGAAGCTGATCTGCCTTGGGGACAAACAGCACACGGCCTCAGAGCTGTTGCAGGGGATTAGTCACCAGACCGAGCAGTGGCTCTCGCCACTCAACCTGCAACCAGGCATGGTTGTGTGTGATAATGGGCGTAACTTGGTGGCGGCTTTGGAGCTCGGCAAGCTCACACACGTACCATGCCTAGCGCATGTATTTAATTTAGTGGTTCAGCGATTTCTAAAAACCTACCCCAATGTGCATGATCTCTTGACCAAGGTGCGCCGCGTGTGTGCACATTTCCGTAAGTCATCTACAGCTTCGGCCGGCCTGTTGAAGCTGCAGCAGCGCTTACAATTGCCAGCTCACCGGCTGCTGTGTGACGTGAGCACGCGCTGGAACTCCACCTTCAACATGTTGGCCCGGCTTTGTGAGCAGCAGAGGGCAGTAGTGGAGTACCAGCTGTTACACGGTCGTCGCCTCTCCGTTCAACTTCCTGTAATCAGAAGTGAGGAGTGGGAATGGATGTCAGACCTCTGTGAGGTTTTACGCAATTTTGAGGAATCGACACAGATGGTGAGCGGCGATAACGCTATTATCAGTGTAACCATCCCACTTCTGTGTCTACTGAAACGCTCGCTGCTCACAATTAAAACCGACGCTTTGCATGTGGAAGAGGTGGAAATGGGGGAGGAAGAGCTTACACAAGGTGATAGCCAGAGCACCCTCACTTCGTCTTCTCAGCGACAATTGGAGGAGGCGGAGGAGGAGGAGGAGGAAGACACGGTTGCCTCCGCTACAGAGGGTAGCCATGGAACTTTAGTTCCATCTCTTCAGCGTGGGTGGGCAGAAGAGGAGGAAGAGGATGAGGAGATTGAGAGTCATCCTCCTGGTGAGGACAGCGAAATCTTGACTGTTGGTACTCTGGCACACATGGCTGACTTTATGTTAGGCTGCCTTTCCCGTGACCCACGCGTTGTACGCATTTTAGACAACACGGATTACTGGGTGTTCACCCTTCTGGACCCCCGCTACAAAGAGAATTTCTCATCTCTCATTCCTCCGGTGGAGAGGACAAGCAAAATGGTGCAATACCAGAAGGTTCTTGTCGAAAAATTGCTCCAAAATTTTCCATCTGACAACGCTGGCGGCAGAGTACGTGCTACCTTGGCCAACCGAGAAGGGGAGAAAAGGGGAGCACACAGCAGTTCCGAGAAAGGCAGGGCAACACTCTCCAAGGCGTGGGACACCTTCATGACACCCCGCCAGCACGCTCACCCTGATGCGCAGCCTAGTGTCACAAGGAGGGAAAAGTTTTGGAAGATGGTGAAGGAGTACGTAGCAGACCGTGTCAGCGTCCTCAATGATCCCTCTGTGCCTTACAACTACTGGGTGTCCAAGCTGGACACGTGGTATGAACTGGCACTCTACGCCTTGGAGGTGCTGGCCTGCCCTGCCGCCAGCGTTCTGTCTGAGCGGGTATTTAGTGCTGCTGGTGGCATCATAACAGATAAGCGTATCCGCCTTTCCACCTACAATGCTGATAGGTTGACACTTATAAAAATGAACAAGGCCTGGATTTCCCCTGACTTCTCCACTCCACTGGAGGAAAGCCCCGGGGGAACATAAACTCACTTTATATATGTTATTTACAATGATGGGAATACTCTGTATTCCCATTCACCCCTTCCACCCAAAAAACGGGTATATGGTTCACTCTTAATCTTCTCATCCTCCTCCTCCTCTTCCATATGCCCTGTGCTATAATTTTTATATAGGGCCAGCTCACCAGCGGGCCCTGTGATATAATTTTTATATAGGGCCAGCTCACCAGCGGGCCCTGTTTGACAATTTTTATATAGGTCAGCTCACCAGCGGGCCTTCTCATATAATGTTTTATTGGGTCAGCTCTCTAGCGGGCCCTCTCATATAATGTTTTATAGCGTCAGCTCACTAGCGGGCCTTCGCATATAATGTTTAGGATGGTCAGCTCCGCAGAAGACCCTCACCCATAATGTTTTAGATGGTCAGCTCAGCGCACGTTTCCCTCTTAATCATGGCCCCAGTTCTGAAAAATCGAGGAAATTTTTGGGAGAATTTGCCTTTGCGCACGTTTCCCTCTTAATCATGGCCTCAGTTCAATAAAATCAAGGAAATTTTTGGGAGAATTTGCCTCTGCGCACGTTTCCCTCTTAATCATGGCCTCACTTCAGAAAATCAAGGAAATTTTTGGGATAATTTGCCTCTGCGCACATTTCCCTCTTAATCATGGCCTCACTTCAGAAAATCGAGGAAATTTTTGGCAGAATTTGCAGATGATATACAAGTAAATATACAGCAAATATTGTTTGGTAACAATTTTTCGCCTAAAGTCGTTTTTATTTTCCTTTTTGTGTGTTTTACGGTCAGTCTGTAAAAATGGCATACTACGGGCGAAACATCGTTCCCAGCAGCGATGTTGGAGTCCAAGATGCATCCAGACATCCTCCCTATGCTGTCCCTGAACCATTTCTGTGGTGTTTCCATCCTTTTCTGCCCTTTTCCTATGGACCAGGCACCCTCCCCTCATCAGAGCAGGGGGTGCCTGGTGTAATGCTCGAGTCCTCCCATTGACTTCAATGGGGCTCGGGTGCTCGGCCGAGCACTCGAGCCTCCGGGGGCGCTCGGTCAGAGCACCCGAACACCCGAGCATTGGGGTGCTCGCTCATCACTAGAGATTATATATTTACTGTGAAAATAATGCCGCCTTACACCTTCAGTTGGTATGTGCTGGGTGCAGCAGCAGATCAGAGGCAGCATTAGCAGACAGTCAGATGGACCCACAAACTGGAATTTAACCCTTTGAGTGCCAGAGAGGCACACAACATATTGCTTTTTAATGCGTTGTGTACCTTCTAGCACTTTTTCCAGACACAGTTTATTCTGTTTTGAGTTATAAAGCTCTCAGTATACATTGTAAGCTTTTTTTTGGCAATATGTGGGTGATCCTCAAGGCAATATGAAGCTAGCAATCTAAAATGAATTGCCCACAATGAGTTACTTATCATAAAATGCAATCTGTGTGGTGCATGGAGTTTCACCCACGTGACACCAGAGATTATAATCTACAATCTGTTGCCCACACGTCACCACAGCGTTTATATGTCACAGGATGTGACCAACAGTACGTAATTATTTTTATGTGGTTAGTTCTGGGGTACCATATGGATCATATATTGTAAGCTCTGTGGAGTCATGTTGATAACCCTCATGGCACCTTAGAACTTGCAATTTACAGTACATGATCCACAATAATTCCAGTTTAAATTGTAAACTCTGTGGTGTCATATGGGGCATGCATTGTAGATTGTAAGCTCTGTGATGCCATGTAGGTGACCCTCACTGCATCATAGAGCTTGTACTCCACAGGAACAGATCCACAGTGGGTAATTCCTCAGCTCTGTAATGTCATTTGGGTGAGATATTGCTTACTGTAAGCTCTAGTCTTGTACACTATGGGACCTTTTGGATAGTAGCAGCCTTTTGTCTCTTATATGTGCTCTCCACCATAACATACCTAGCGCCATTCTTCTTCCTTTATTTTGTCCTTTTTCATATACATATATCTATCTCCATATGTATAAAAGAGGAAGCATCATGTGACCAACAAACTTTGTCTGAAGCCAAACACACCCGGGTCGGCAGTAAGGAGGGTTATGCATATCTCCTCTATACTGCCTGTTCCATTGGTTTAGGCATGGGGAGAGATTTTCACAGAAGTGGGCAGGAGGAACCCCAGCCCACTCCTGTGAAACGCTCTGCAAGGACTTCACCCACCATCTCTCTACACACCTCCTCCCTCCCATTCGCCACATGTAGGACTTCACCTTCCACCACAATACATACCTTCTCCCTCCCCTTTTCCTCATTGCCTCACACTCCCCAATCGCTACACTGCCTCTAGTATAGGGGCAGACTACACTGAAATAACTTCCCACCCTGACAGCATGAAAGTTAAAGGGGAAAAGCTTTTCTTTCGGATGTAGAGAGGTGCATATGTAGGCCCTGGGCCTAAAAAGCTATACGCCAAATGCTATATGCAATACACCAAATACTCCATGACAGACATCATACTCAAAACGCTATATGCAAACATCGAACCGCTGTAAGCAATACTCCAAACTCTATATACCAAATGCTATTTTCAAAACACCTATACACAATACGCCAAGCACTACACGCCAGACATCATACTCAAAACGCTTTATGCAAACCTCCAACCGCTATAAGCAATACTCCAAACTCTATACACCAAACACTATTCTCAAAACACCAAATGCATAACACTGTCAACACCATATGCAATATGCCAAATGTCATATGCAAAACACTTTACACAATACACTATGCATGAAAGGGCAAACGCTATACACAAAACACCATACTCAGAAAGCTATACGAAAAACGCTGGCCATAATATGCAAAACACTATACATGAAAAGCAAAATGCTAAATGCTATACATGAAATGCCAAATATTATAAGCAAACAAATGCTATACACAAAACACCAAACGCTATACACCACACCCAAACTCTACACACAAGACACTATATGCCATATGCTATACACAATATTCCAAACGCTACAGGTAAAACGATAAACTCAAATTGCATAATGCACAATGTTACAGACAATACGCAATGTACTATACATAATACATGCATTCAGACACGCTTTTACTCACCCTTGTGCTCTCTCTCTCACACGCTGTTGCTCAAATACACTCTCACAAGCTCTTGCTCAAACACACTCTCACAAGCTGTTGTCCAAACACATCCTCCCACTCTGTTGCTCAAACACGCTCTCCTATGCTCACACACTGCTCACTGATACACACACACTCACATACACTCACACATGCTCACACACACACTCACACAGTCATGTGTTCACTGATGGAAAGTTGTGTAACAGTGTTTCACAAAGTGTTGCACACCTTTTTTGAGCTGAAAGGACTAAGCGTTGAAAATTCAACAAGTCATTCATTAAAACAGTCATTGTGTTATTAACAGCAACAATGTGCCAATGTTGCTAGTATATAAATAAATATATATATATATATATATATATATATATATATATATATATGTAATTTTTTTTCTGGAATTGAGCACACACACATGCATGCATTGTCAAACATCTGAATAATTGAATACAACACTTACGCATTATCTTGATATTGAAACAAATGTATCTCTCCCCATAAGCCAGAAGCTAATAATTATTCAAACATTTTACGATAAAGAACCATCCACCCCCCTTACGTAACGCAGTATAAATCAAGAGGAGGTGACTTAAACCGGTGACTTAAACCCCCCAAATAATATTACAACATCATAACATCAACTACAATAATGTTTTTTCTAATTATTATTTTTTTTATTCTAGCAAAAGAACTGGGCTGGGGAGAAGAGACAAAAAAAGCTTGGCTCTAGCTGGACACTTTCAATAACACTGCATGACCCCTCTTAGAAAGTACACATGCAGACCTCCTCCCTTGAGAGAAATTTTATACCATAGGCAGATCGGCTGAAACTCAGTGGAAACTCTACTCTCGGGGTATCTGACATCTTTATAGCCTGTATTTTACATTATAAGCAAACACATGCACCACGACCATCATAATAAGCATGCACATTATTAGTGAAAAGACAGCTGCATTTTAAAAAAGAATCTAGCATTGTCATTTTTTTTCTAGTAAGCCAATATACTTCCCTGTACACAGACAGATAAAAACCTCAAACCTTATTTGGTCCTTGGTCTTGTCTTATGTTCAGGACACCTTTATGCCTATCCCATGCATGCTTAAATTCCGTCAATGTATTAACTTCTATCACTTCTGCTGGTAGGCTATTCCACTTATCTACGACACTCTCAGTGAAGTAAAACTTTCATACATTACATCTAAACCCTTGTGCCTTTAGTTATAGACCATGGTCTCTTCTCCTAATAGTTTACTCCTTTGACATGTACTTCCCTCCTGCATTTTGTTGAATCCCTTTGTGTATTTGAATGTTTCTATCATATCCCCTCTCTCTCCTCCAAGCTATACATGTTCAGATCCTTTAGTCTATCCTGATATTCCTTTTCTTGTAAACCATTTACCATTTTTGTAGCCCTTCTCTGAATTCTATCTAGAGTATCTATATCCTTCTGGAGATCGGGTCTCCAGTACTGTACATAATACTCTAGGTGAGGTCTTCCCTTTTTCTGCAATTAATGCCCCTAGCTGTACAACCCAGAACTCTGCTGGGAGAAATGTAAAGTGTGTGGGATGAGGAGCTGTACAGGTGAATCTTTAGGAGTCTGTATGTAGGGGGAATGTTTACCCTCGCATAGACATTAATACATGCACATAGATATACATGATTTCCCCTCTTCTTCCTCCTTGGCTGGACCCTCTCTTTTCCCCAATGTAAATATAGTTACTCCAGTGATACCACAGAGCTTACACTGTTATGAATGTAATCGAAATACTGAAATTAATTAACAGAATTAACTCTTCAAACCCTCTTAATTTGCGATGGTGGAAACTTTAAACCTCAAAGGATTAACATGTGAAATAACACCTTCCACCATTTTTCAGTTTTTTTCTGTTTTTTTCATTGCATTGAAGTAAAATAGAATGCTGTATCCCCACGGTATGGACTTTCCCTCATGTATTAATGCCATGCTAAAGTATAAAAAGAGCCGTCAGTTTCCTGTACGTTTTATGTCTGTGCATGGGAAAAAGAGAGAAAGCAGTTGAATTTATGATGTTAGCTAGTGTATGCAGGCAGGCACAGAGAGGGAGCTGGAGTTGCTTTAGAGAAGTATTGGTTGTGCTAGCCACTGCCAGTTTTTCTCTGGGTATGGGTATGAATGCAGAAGCATTAACCCTTTAAGTGCCAAATGGGTACCCAACACATTGATTCACAATAACATATCACTCAAAATAACATTCTGACTGATAAGTGACAGATTCAGGCATGTAAAGTGATCCTTCCTGCTTGAGATGAATGAGGCTGAGATCTACTGTGACACAGACAGACATAAATATTTCATACATTCAAGATAAATAGACAGGTACAACTTGGCATACAATGTTATTTACACACTTTTATGCCTATATCAGCAAAAACATAAGGCACAGCATATAGACTGGTGTGGTGGTGCCTCTCCAACAGCTGTGCAATGTATTCTTTATTGCAAGGTACTGATTCTGAAGCTATCAGGTGTGTCCTGATCTTTACTGTCAAAATTAACATTGCAGTTCTTGGGAACAAAAAGAAGGCTGCTGAAATTTTGTGTGGAGGCAGACAGGAAAGTAAAGGGAACTGATGCTTTATGTGAGGAGTATTGTGCTAGCCAATTCTCTGGATGGTTGCAGACATCATGCGTGCGATTTGTAGACAGGTGACACTGATAATGACAGACAGGAGATTACATTCTTATACCTGAGCAGAGACTGATGTTAAAGTGACAGAAACAGTCATCATACTTTATTTACAGGCAGATAAAACATCACTCCATATGCTAACAGCATAAAAATTACAGTAAAAATTAACACTTCCTTTATGTCCAAGAAATAATTTTAGTCATCATCATCATCATTGCTTCCAACTTCAAGCCCCACACTCACAATTATTGACTAAGTAGCAATACAGGTCAACATCTCGAGCCCTAGCTATGAGTGCTTATCTGTCTTGTCTGTTCAAAGTGCAGCTCCACTGACACCTACTTCTAGTACTGTTGTAACCTCTATTTCCTGTAGTAGTAATCCCTCAGGAACTCCATAGTCTATGAAGTCCAAAGTATTTAGATACTTCATTAATGATCCAACAGCTAAACATGTTATTATCTGTTGCCTATGTAAAAAAAAAACATGTGAGCATGGGGGATCTCATTGAGATCCCACTTGAAGCACAACCAGAGGACTGACTGGGAGACACACCAGCAGCATGTCAGAGGAGTGATCACCAGAAGCAGTAGAAGCACTCCTAAAAATACATGGGGCAAAAATCCATAAACTAGCAGTGTTTTAGATGTTTCAGAGAGTGGGTCAGCATTTTCCTCAGTAACAATAACGCCCATGTATCCTACTGCTGCTGTTGTATAATGCAAAGCATAGAGGAAGATGACTGAGTTAGTTGTAGGTAACAAGAGTCACAGCAACACAGCAGCCATCACCAGGCCCACCACCACTAACACCAGTTATGATCTTAAAACAGTTACTTTAGATACTTCTTCTTCCATGTCCTAAAACACACCCTTTATTGAATTCTTAGAAAGTAAAAGATGTACAAAAGTACACATGTAGAATGGAAAACTTGCCAAAATGTTGGTTGTTGACATGCTGCCTTATTCTTTTGTTGAAAACAAAGGTTTTGAAGAGCTGATGGTATGTGTTATACCCCAATGGCATATCCCAAGCCCCATTTGTTTTTCACGAATGGTTGTGCCCGAGATGTACAAGCAGATGATTAGCGTCTAGGGCAAAGGACACAGGGGCCTAGATGTACTAAAGGTCAAAGAGAGCTACGGATGTCAATGTACTGTCAGAGCATGGTCGTAGACACATCCGCGGTATTCACCAAAGTCTCTACTACATCACATCGACATGATTCTGACAAAAAATGCCAACACTGACATCAATCCAACATTCCTTCAACTGATTTATGAATTTTTACTCTTCGCATCAACAATTGCTCATTTCCATATAGAAATGAAGCATAATGAGACCCATTCATATGCAAGGGGGTATGTTGACATGTTAATGTGACTCTTCAACTCATTCAGTAAACTCCGATAGCAGCCTCTGCTGTTGGAGGTCACATTCTCCACTTCACCTAACTCAGGCTGTCATAGCTGGGATCTCCCCTGTACTTTCCTATGGAGCAACAGCAGGGAGAGCTACAACAATTCTGAACAGCATTCTCCGACATACACTGCATTTGCTATCTTTCTGGTACTCAAAGGGTTAAGTGTTGAATAAAAGACTCAACATAGGGCCATATGTTCAAAGGAATCACGACAGAAAAATGTTGTATGAAAGACAAAAATAAGTAATTGAATGCATGAACGACATATTTTCTATAGAGTGTAAGACTGAAATGTCTGTTGTGTATGACACAACTCCAGAATTGATGGGTGTCGCAAGGGCGTGGCTAAACTATTCTCCAGTGTCGTATAGAGGAAAAGAAAATTAGTCGTAACTAACAACAAAAAAATGTCTTACAAAAGACAAAATTTGTACTTTAAGAAAAAATTGGAGGGTATATGAAGTTCTGAATATGAGAATTTTTGTCTTTAGTTAAGACATTTTTGTTGTTAGTTAAGATATTTTTAAGAAATGTTTTGTTATTAAGACATTTTTTAAGACATTTTTGTCATTAGTTACGACATTTTTGTCATTAGGTGAGACTTTTTTTGTTGTTACAAACGACAATTTCAGTCAGGACAAACAACATATTTCTGATCACAACAGACACTCTCTGAAAATATTAATGATCCCAACGACAATGTACTTTGAAAAGTTGTTATAAATGACAAAAGCTACTTCGCTACTTCTTTGAACATATGACTAGTGATGAGCGAGCACCCCAATGCTCGGGTGTTCGGGTGCTCTGACCGAGCACCCCCTGAGGCTCGAGTGCTCGGCCGAGCACCCGAGCCCCATTGAAGTCAATGGGAGGACTCGAGCATTACACCAGGCACCCCCTGCTCTGATGAGGGGAGGGTGCCTGGTCCATAGGAAAAGGGCAGAAAAAGATGGAAACACTACAGAAATGGTTCAGGGACAGCATAGGGAGGATGTCTGGATGCATCTTGGACTCCAACATCGCTGCTGGGAACGATCTTTCGCCCGTAGTACGCCATTTTTACAGACTGACCATGAAACACACAAAAAGGAAAATAAAAACGACTTTAGGCGAAAAATTGTTACCAAACAATATTTGCTGTATATTTACTTGTATATCATCTGCAAATTCTCCTAAAAATTTCCTTGATTTTCGGAAGTGAGGCCATGATTAAGAGGGAAACGTGCGCAGAGGCAAATTCTCCCAAAAATTTCCTTGATTTTCAGAACTGAGGCCATGATTAAGAGGGAAACGTGCGCAGAGGCAAATTCTCCCAAAAATTTCCTTGATTTCCAGATCTGAGGCCATGATTAAGAGGGAAACGTGCGCAGAGGCAAATTCTCCCAAAAATTTCCTTGATTTTCAGAACTGAGGCCATGATTAAGAGGGAAACGTGCACAGAGGCAAATTCTCCCAAAAATTTCCTTGATTTTCAGAACTGAGGCCATGATTAAGAGGGAAACGTGCACAGAGGCAAATTCTCCCAAAAATTTCCTTGATTTTATTGAACTGAGGCCATGATTAAGAGGGAAACGTGCGCTGAGCTGACCATCTAAAACATTATGGGTGAGGGTCTGCTGCAGAGCTGACCATCCTAAACATTATATGCGAAGGCCCGCTAGTGAGCTGACGCTATAAAACATTATATGAGAGGGCCCGCTAGAGAGCTGACCCAATAAAACATTATATGAGAAGGCCCGCTGGTGAGCTGACCTATATAAAAATTGGCAAACAGGGCCCGCTGGTGAGCTGACCCTATATAAAAATTATATCACAGGGCCCGCTGGTGAGCTGGCCCTATATAAAAATTATATCACAGGGCCCGCTGGTGAGCTGGCCCTATATAAAAATTATATCCCAGGGCATATGGAAGAGGAGGAGGAGGATGAGAAGATTAAGAGTCAACCATATACCCGTTTTTTGGGTGGAAGGGGTGAATGGGAATACAGAGTATTCCCATCATTGTAAATAACATATATAAAGTGAGTTTATGTTCCCCCGGGGCTTTCCTCCAGTGGAGTGGAGAAGTCAGGGGAAATCCAGGCCTTGTTCATTTTTATAAGTGTCAACCTATCAGCATTGTCGGTGGAAAGGCGGATACGCTTATCTGTTATGATGCCACCAGCAGCACTAAATACCCGCTCAGACAGAACGCTGGCGGCAGGGCAGGCCAGCACCTCCAAGGCGTAGAGTGCCAGTTCATACCACGTGTCCAGCTTGGACACCCAGTAGTTGTAAGGCACAGAGGGATCATTGAGGACGCTGACACGGTCTGCTACGTACTCCTTCACCATCTTCCAAAACTTTTCCCTCCTTGTGACACTAGGCTGCGCATCAGGGTGAGGGTGCTGGCGGGGTGTCATGAAGGTGTCCCACGCCTTGGAGAGTGTTGCCCTGCCTTTCTCGGAACTGCTGTGTGCTCCCCTTTTCTCCCCTTCTCGGTTGGCCAAGGTAGCACGTACTCTGCCGCCAGCGTTGTCAGATGGAAAATTTTGGAGCAATTTTTCAACAAGAACCTTCTGGTATTGCACCATTTTGCTTGTCCTCTCCACCGGAGGAATGAGAGATGAGAAATTCTCTTTGTAGCGGGGGTCCAGAAGGGTGAACACCCAGTAATCCGTGTTGTCTAAAATGCGTACAACGCGTGGGTCACAGGAAAGGCAGCCTAACATAAAGTCAGCCATGTGTGCCAGAGTACCAACAGTCAAGATTTCGCTGTCCTCACCAGGAGGCTGACTCTCAATATCCTCATCCTCTTCCTCCTCTTCTGCCCACCCACGCTGAAGAGATGGAACTAAAGTTCCATGGCTACCCTCTGTAGCGGAGGCAACCGTGTCTTCCTCCTCCTCCTCCTCCTCCTCCTCCTCCTCCGCCTCCTCCAATTGTCGCTGAGAAGACGAAGTGAGGGTGCTCTGGCTATCACCTTGTGTAAGCTCTTCCTCCCCCATTTCCACCTCTTCCACATGCAAAGCGTCGGTTTTAATTGTGAGCAGCGAGCGTTTCAGTAGACACAGAAGTGGGATGGT
Source organism: Rhinophrynus dorsalis (assembly GCA_037306005.1). Taxonomy (NCBI): domain Eukaryota; kingdom Metazoa; phylum Chordata; class Amphibia; order Anura; family Rhinophrynidae; genus Rhinophrynus; species Rhinophrynus dorsalis. Next base: position 206,805,996 of record CM074724.1, read on the forward strand.
TACACTGATAATAGCGTTATCGCCGCTCACCATCTGTGTCGATTCCTCAAAATTGCGTAAAACCTCACAGAGGTCTGACATCCATTCCCACTCCTCACTTCTGATTACAGGAAGTTGAACGGAGAGGCGACGACCGTGTAACAGCTGGTACTCCACTACTGCCCTCTGCTGCTCACAAAGCCGGGCCAACATGTGGAAGGTGGAGTTCCAGCGCGTGCTCACGTCACACAGCAGCCGGTGAGCTGGCAATTGTAAGCGCTGCTGCAGCTTCAACAGGCCGGCTGAAGCTGTTGATGACTTACGGAAATGTGCACACACGCGGCGCACCTTGGTCAAGAGATCATGCACATTGGGGTAGGTTTTTAGAAATCGCTGCACCACTAAATTAAATACATGCGCTAGACATGGTACGTGTGTGAGCTTGCCGAGCTCCAAAGCCGCCACCAAGTTACGCCCATTATCACACACAACCATGCCTGGTTGCAGGTTGAGTGGCGAGAGCCACTGCTCGGTCTGGTGACTAATCCCCTGCAACAGCTCTGAGGCCGTGTGCTGTTTGTCCCCAAGGCAGATCAGCTTCAGCACGGCCTGTTGACACTTCCCCACTGCAGTGCTACACTGCTTCCAGCTACTGGCTGATGGGGGAGTGGCGCTGCGTGTAGAGAATTCGGAGGTGGAAACGGAGGAGGAGGAGCCAATAACGTAGGTGCTGGTGGAAACCCTGATGGAGGTAGGGCCCGCAATCCTCGGCGTGGGTAGCACCCGTGCCATCCCAGGGTCCGAGTCGCTCCCAGCCTCCACGACATTCACCCAGTGTGCCGTCAGGGAAATGTAGCGTCCCTGGCCACAAGCACTTGTCCATGTGTCAGTCGTTAAGTGGACCTTCCCAGTAACTGCGTTGGTCAGGGCACGGGTGATGTTACGGGACACATGGTGGTGTAATGTGGGGATGGCACACCGGGAAAAGTAGTGGCGGCTGGGGACCGCGTACCGAGGGACAGCTGCTGCCATCAGGCTGCGGAAGGACTCAGTGTCCACAAGCCTAAATGGCAGCATTTCGATGGCCAGTAATTTGGAAAGGTGTGAGGTTAGTGCTATGGCCTGTGGGTGGGTGGCTGGGTACTTTCTCTTGCGCTCAAATGCCTGGGGTAACGACATTTGGACGCTGTGCTGGGACAGGGAAGTGGATGTGGTCGCTGATGGTGCTTCAGATGGTACAGGTGCAGGGCGGGAGGTATGCGGGCCTGCGCCTTCGACAGGCGATTGGCCGGCACCGAAAACAGGGGAAGAGGAGGCAGTGGTGTGGCCTGCAGACACAGATGGGCGATCCAGGCGTTCCTCCCACTTACTACGGTGCTTGGATGCCATGTGTCGGATCATGCTGGTGGTGGTGAGGTTTCTAGTGTTCATGCCTCGGCTCATTCTGGTGTGGCACAGGTTGCAAACTACAATTCTTTTGTCGTCCGCACTTTCCTTAAAAAAACGCCATACCGCGGAACACCTACCCTTTGGCAAGGTAGATTTACGCAAGGGGGTGCTCCGTGGAACATTTGCGGGCCGGTTTGGTGCGGTCCGCCTTCTTTCTGTAGCCACACCACTGCCTCTTCCAGCCTGTTGCGGTGCTGCAGATGGCTCACCCTCAGGACTGCTGACATCGCTCGGCTCTACACCTTCCCAGGTGGGGTCAGTCACCTCATCGTCCACCAAGTCCTCCTCCACTTCCTCACTCTGATCATCCTCCTCAAGTCTTGATCCCACCACATACTCAGTCATTGACAACTGTATAACATTCTCCTCAACAAGGTCTTGAGACGGAAATAGTGGTTGATTTAATGGCAACTGTGTCTCATCATCATCATCATCATCCACTACTTCCTTTGACCTTAAATGCCGTTCACATCTGTCATCTTCTTGTGATTGGGTAGCCTCTAGAGGTTGTGAATCAGGGCACAAGATGTCATGTTCCTCTGCAAGCGTGCTTGGAGAGAGGGTCAAATGAAGGATTGGTGATGAGACGAGCTCCTCACTATATCCCAGTATGGGATCACTTCTTTGACCAGACCGTGTATGGTGGGAGGAAGGATGATCAGAGTGAGGATTATTTGGACCAGACTCTTGGCTACTGAGAGTGGACTTGGTGGAAGACAGGGTGGTGCTTAACCGACTGGAAGCAGTATCAGCTGTCATCCAACCGACCACCTGTTCGCAGTGGTCGGACCTCGAGAGTGATGTTCTGCGACGCCCTGTAAAATTACACATGAAGCTAGGTATGGTGGATGTCTTTCTTTCTTGTGCTCTGGCACCAGGCACAGTTTCTCCGCGTCCTGACCCGCGCCCTGAACTTTCAGGATCACGTCCACTTCCCCGTCCCTTTTTACCCGCCTTCTTCATCTTACACAGAATATGTGACTTTAATATTTGAGTTTGAAAACTTAACAGTATTTCTTCCTATTCTGCAACTGTGCAGAGTACACAGAATAGGCTGCTAAACGGCGGTGATACACACTGAATGGAATAAGTGACTTTAATATTTGAGTTTGAAAACTTAACAGTATTTCTTCCTATTCTGCAACTGTGCAGAGTACACAGAATAGGCTGCTAAACGGCGGTGAAACACACTGAATGGAATATGTGACTTTAATATTTGAGTTTGAAAACTTAACAGTATTTCTTACTATTCTGCAACTCTGCAGAGTACACAGAATAGGCTGCTAAACGGCGGTGATACACACTGAATGGAATATGTGACTTTAATATTTGAGTTTGAAAACTTAACACTATTTCTTCCTATTCTGCAACTGTGCAGAGTACACAGAATAGGCTGCTAAACGGCGGTGAAACACACTGAATGGAATATGTGACTTTAATATTTGAGTTTGAAAACTTAACACTATTTCTTACTATTCTGGAACTCTGCAGAGTACACAGAATAGGCTGCTAAACGGCGGTGACACACACTGAATGGAATAAGTGACTTTAATATTTGAGTTTGAAAACTTAACAGTATTTCTTCCTATTCTGCAACTGTGCAGAGTACACAGAATAGGCTGCTAAACGGCGGTGATACACACTGAATGGAATATGTGACTTTAATATTTGAGTTTGAAAACTTAACAGTATTTCTTACTATTCTGCAACTGTGCAGAGTACACAGAATAGGCTGCTAAACGGCGGTGATACACACTGAATGGAATATGTGACTTTGATATTTGAGTTTGAAAACTTAACAGTATTTCTTACTATTCTGCAACTGTGCAGAGTACACAGAATAGGCTGCTAAACGGCGGTGATACACACTGAATGGAATATGTGACTTTGATATTTGAGTTTGAAAACTTAACACTATTTCTTACTATTCTGCAACTCTGCAGAGTACACAGAATAGGCTGCTAAACGGCGGTGAAACACACTGAATGGAATATGTGACTTTAATATTTGAGTTTGAAAACTTAACAGTATTTCTTACTATTCTGCAACTGTGCAGAGTACACAGAATAGGCTGCTAAACGGCGGTGAAACACACTGAATGGAATATGTGACTTTAATATTTGAGTTTGAAAACTTAACAGTATTTCTTACTATTCTGCAACTGTGCAGAGTACACAGAATAGGCTGCTAAACGGCGGTGATACACACTGAATGGAATATGTGACTTTGATATTTGAGTTTGAAAACTTAACAGTATTTCTTACTATTCTGCAACTGTGCAGAGTACACAGAATAGGCTGCTAAACGGCGGTGATACACACTGAATGGAATATGTGACTTTGATATTTGAGTTTGAAAACTTAACAGTATTTCTTACTATTCTGCAACTGTGCAGAGTACACAGAATAGGCTGCTAAACGGCGGTGATACACACTGAATGGAATATGTGACTTTGATATTTGAGTTTGAAGACTTAACAGTATTTCTTCCTATTCTGCAACTCTGCACAGTACACAGAATGTGCTGCTAAACTGCGGCGACGCACACTGAATGGAATATGTGACTTTGATATTTTAGTTTGAAGACTTAACAGAATGTGCTCTAATCTGCAACTTTGCACACTAAACAGAATGTGCTCTAATCTTCAACTTTGCACACTAAACAGAATGTGCTCTAATCTGCAACTTTGCACACTAAACAGAATGTGCTCTAATCTGCAACTGTGCACACTAAACAGAATGTGCTCTAATCTGCAACTTTTCACACTAAACAGAATATATATTTTTTTTTTTGTTTTGTTTTTTTCCCCCCACACAAAATAACCTGCTGCCCCCACACACAGTAGTCCTAAAAAGGACTTTTGGTTCTTTTTTTTCACAATTTTTGTTTTTTTCCTCCCTACACTGCCTTTCCCTTCCTATCCTCAGCTCTCCCTGGCTCAGACTGAGCCGAACTTGATGGTCAGGTGCTATACAGCACCCGACCACGGGTTCTGGCCAGCCAATCAGTGTAATGCCAGCAGCCAACATGGCTGCTGGCATTACACCGATGTCAGAGCCTCCCTGTATGTTTATTGGCTGCGCAGCAGCCGCAAAACGTGCGGGGAGGAGACCCGAACATGGCGGGCGAGCACATGCGGTACTCGTACGAGTACCGCCATGTGCCGAGCAGAGCGATGCTCGAGCCGATCCGAGCATCGGCCGAGCATGCTCGCTCAACACTACATATGACCCTAAAAGTGTAGTCAACTAAAAATGGAGTAGACAAAAAATGTAGTCGAATAAAAGTGTAGTCGACTAAATGGCAGTCCCTGAGGTGAAAGTCTGATGGTGTTAGTATTTCGAATATATGCAATATATGTCAACATACTGGGGGGAGGGGCACATTGTGTAGTGCTTGGTGTACTAGTTCTGTTTATTGTAACCCTTTGAATGCCACAGGGGTGAGCAATGCACATTCCTATGGCATTCAGTGCTGTCCATGGTGCTGAAAGCCCCCTCTTTATACCCCTAATGGCTAGGTAGGGAAGCACAGAGAATGCTGTACAGAACTGTCGTAGTGTTGGTGATGTGTGAGGGGAGAAGATCCCTTCCACACCAACAGCACTTGGAAAATCCTGTATGCTAATAGGGACCTTCTCCAACCTTCCCTTTCCATCCCTCTGATAACATTTTGTTCAAGGCTTATGTTGCTATAAGACTCAACCTGTTAACTTTTACTTTCAGCTGTTGATTTCACTACTTCAGCTCTCAGTAGCAATAGTATTCCAGCAGACTTTCTCACAGTCACAGACAGCATAGGTAAAAAAATGGCAAAGTTCTCATGGGAAATCATTGGTAGTACCAAAAAGTTAGGAAAGGTATGTATTTTCTATGCATGGAAATGCTTGCAGAAAAAAGCAGCTAATTATGTTTTTCCATGCAAATTCCTTTGAAAAATTAGATTTTTGTACATATATACTCTTAACTACCAATTCCAAAGTGTAAAAAATTACTAAAATAATAACATGATAATGAGCAACCCATTGGCAGGCATTGCTTGAAATATAGTTAACCTTGAAATTGGAATCCCAAAGAATTAAACATTTTGGATGTCTAGGTAATATCTTAAAAGCAGATTGAATATCAACCTTTGCATAATCAATGAAAGAGCTTTATCCAAAGGTGAATAAGACACCGAACATAATTCTTTTTTATGTTATCATTTATTGAAAGGAGCTGCGTACCCTGTGTGACACCATATAAATAAAGATATACATACAAACATACATTCAAATTGTTGTGATGTTATAATTAGTGAATTAGACGATATGTTCCAACTTCCATTTTTTGGGTCCGACCCTGACAGGATAACCTAAAATCCGTAAATGGAGGGGAGGAAAATTAGCCCTCATTTCTGCCTGTTTCCAGTTCTTTATTAAAGGGATAGTAATACTTTGTTTTATCTTTATTTTATTTTGTAGGCATTAAAAAAACATGAAGAACGATTGTCACGGTTTATTATGACTCTCAGACACAAGTTTTAGGTAAAAATCAATTTTATTGAAATAATAAATTGATAACGTAGGATGGCATACACATACATACAGATATATACAGAATCTAACAAGACAGAAGGCAGACTCTACCGGTCCTGTCAATATACCGGACAGGACAGTCTGAAGTAGCAGAATGTTAGGCTCTACCGGCCTTGCCAATACCGGGTAAGGCAACCTGCAGATGGAATAGCATAACGGTTCACCGGCCTTACCAAATTACCGGGCAAGGCAGCCTCAAAAGATTCAATGTAGGCTCTACCGGTCCTGCCAATACCGGGTAAGGCAACCTCAGATGGAATTTGGCAAAAGGTTCTACCGGCCTTACCAATACCGGGCAGGACAGCCCAAAGATAGTAGCAGCAGTCAGATGGTAATGGCAAATTGACAGGATCGTAAGCAACCCAGTGTACACACACTGAGACCAACAGGGGAATCGTAAAGCCGCAAGACTTTGGAGCAAACCAGCGTCCGCACGCTGGGACCAATACTGACTTGTATAGCCGATAGGCTTTGGAGCAAACCAGTGACCGCACACTGGTGTAACAAGCAAGTTTTGTATAGCCGCAAGGCTTAGGAGCAAACCAGCGTCCGCACGCTGGGACCAACACAGGATTGTATAGCCGATGGGCTTTGGAGCAAACCAGTGACCGCACACTGGTGTAACAAGCGAGTTTGTATAGCCGCAAGGCTTTGGAGCAAACCAGCGTCCGCACGCTGGGACCAACACAGGATAGTATAGCCGATAGGCTTTGGAGCAAACCAGTGACCGCACACTAGTGTAACAAGCGAGTTTGAATAACTGCAAGGCTTTGGAGCAAACCAGCGTCCGCACGCTGGGACCAACACAGGATTGTATAGCCGATAGGCTTTGGAGCAAACCAGTGACCGCACACTGGTATAACAAGCAAGTTTGTATAGCCGCAAGGCTTAGGAGCAAACCAGCGTCCGCACGCTGGGACCAACACAGGATAGTATAGCCGATAGGCTTTGGAGCAAACCAGTGACCGCACACTGGTGTAACAAGTGAGTTTTGTCTAGCCGCAAGGCTTTGGAGCAAACCAGCGTCCGCACGCTGGGACCAACACAGGATTGTATAGCTGATAGGCTTTGGAGCAAACCAGTGACCGCACACTGGTGTAACAAGCGAGTTTGTCTAGCCGCAAGGCTTTGGAGCAAACCAGCGTCCGCACGCTGGGACCAACACAGAAGCCGATAGGCTGTGGAGCAAACCAGTGACCACACACTGGAGTAACAAGCAATGTCGCCGATGCGACCAGGCAGGAGGTCGCCAGGATACAGGAGACAGGCGATGCGATGACAGGAACCAGCAACGATCAGTCAGGTCAGGAAACCGCAGAGAAGAAGTTCAGCAGGAACTGCAACACCAGAGACTAGGCCGGAACCAGGACTGGAATTACTCAGCATGCAGGAAACACTGGAACAGTAGCGATCAGGAACTCAGGAACACATGAGAACAGGAACTCAGGAACACTGGAACAGAGGCCCAGCTATCACTGGCATAGTGATAGCAAGAAGGTCAGAAACAACACGAAAGGGCACTCAAAGGGTGCCCAATCCAGGTTTAAATAGGCAATAAAAGGCGGGCTATCTGCAGACAGCCAATAGCAGCCCCCTACTGGTGACAGACAAGGAACTGCAGCAATCACGGGCACCGTGATAACGATATGTCTTATCTCTCAAATCTTTATAGTTTAAGAGGTATTCACAAGCAAAGTACCCCCCCCCCCCGTTCAGCCAGATCAGAAGGGAGGTGCCCATGTAGACTGCAGAGAGGGACAATCTTCAATTAAGATAAGGGAAAAACCTGAAAAGCTTGTCAAGGGGGGCAGGGCTTTCATTGTTTTCATACAAAGAAGATTGTCCCCTGCTGTTATCTGTCTGGTCTTACAACTAGATTCACATCTGAGAAGAGATGGCTTGCACTAGGAAAAAGGGGTGGGAGGGGAAACTTTGCTTGTGAATATCTCTTAAACCATAAAGGTTTGAGAGATAAGACATATCATTCTTCATGTTTTTTTTAATGCCTACAAAATAAAATAAAGTTAAAACGAAGTATTACTATCGGTTTAAGTTTAGACAACACTGCATCAGGTTTTTCCTCTGCTGACTTGAGATTTTCATCCCAAGTAAATTTTGTACAACTCTGGCATGATCTTTCTTGAAAAATAACTGCAGCTTGGGATGTGCCAGTGGATTTCAACACATGACATCCGTTCTTCAAAACCTCTGGATCCAACAAAAAATAGGGCAGGATGTCAACTGCTAATCCATATTATGGCAAGTTTGCCATTCCACAGACATTCTTTTTGTGCATATTTTGTAATGGTGAGTTGACAAGCACTTAGAAGTAGACCTGTGTACCTAATTGTTTTAATAACATGACTAAATGTGCGTGTGACAGGTAGGGATGGGTGAAAAGCCAGAAACATTTCCTGTGGAAATTTTTGAGATTAAAAACAATTTACCACTTTTTTCACAAAATTTCCCATCCCATAGAAAATACATAACATTTTCGCCTTTTCGCCACTTCCAATAAACTAACCTCAAGAACTTTGACATTTTTTGCCTATGTTTTCTATGACTGCAAGATTTCTTGCCGCAATATTACTTCTTTTGAGGACTGAAGTGGAGAAATAAATAGCTGGAAGTAAAAGTTGTGAGTCCTACAGCAATATATGCCTTGAAAAAATTATTAGCAAACTGAGTGCCTTTGTCCTTTGCCCACAAAAAAAGAAGGGGGAAAAGAAAAATAACTCCCCCCTCTTATCCTCTCATAAAGATAAGTCTATTCAGTGAGGCACTCAAAAGAAGCAAGTATTAGTAGAAAAATATAAATGCTTTATTCACATATAGAAAGATGGATACAACATTTAATAAAAACCGGGGCCAGCGCTACCATTAAGTCAGGACAGGCAGCTGCCTTAGGGCGCCGCAACAGAGGGGCGACAAAAAGGGGGAAACTGGGATTTTTTTTTTAGCATATATATATATATATATTTATATATATATATATATATATATATATATATATATATATATATATCTGCCGCGAGGGAGAGATAATTCACACTACCAAGCGCTCCCTCTCTGCGTCTATGTGACACACCACAGAGAGACCCAGGCTCTGTAGTAATACAGAGCGCTGGGCGATGACATCATCTCCCAGCGATCTGCATTACTGAGAGCAGCGTGCGGGAGCTTCAGCTCTGTGCCGAAGGAGGCACAGAGCTCTAAGTTATGGCACGCCGCTAGACTACCAGGGACTCAAGGTAGGGGATGAAGGGGCAATCTGGAGATGAAGGGGCATTATGGAAGGGGCATTGTGGAGATGAAGGGGCAATGTGGAGATAAGGAGGAATTATGGAAGGGGCACTGTGGAGATGAAGGGAGCATTGTGGAAGGGGCATTGTGGAGATGAAGGGGCAATGTGGAGATAAGGGGGCATTATGGAAGGGGCAATGTGGAGATGAAGGGTTAATATGGAGATGAAGGAAGCATTGTGGAAGGGGCATTGTGGAGATGAAGGGGCAATGTGGAGATAAGGGGGCATTGTGGAAGGGGCAATGTAGAGATAAGGGGGCATTGTGGAAGGGGCATTGTGGAGATGAAGGAGCATTGTGGAAGGGGCAATGAGGAGGTGGGGAGAGTGTGGAGGTGAATATGTGGGCGGGGGCAGGGGATTGTGGCAAGGTCGGGGGGGCAGGGGATTGTGGCAAGGTTGGGGGGGCAGGGGATTGTGTCCGGGTCAGGGGGGGCATCAAAATGCAACTTCGCCTGTGTATACAAAAATCCTTGCACCGGCCCTTTTAAAAACAAGTACAAACATATATGAGGGAAAGTCATTTCAATACCTAAATAGACTTGTCAAAGACGGCTAATACTATAAAGTATGTATTTGCCTTTGGAATATCACAATAGGTGTAAAATGAATAAATGAACATGTATATTGCCACTGCATCAAGGATGTATAAATAACCCTGGTAGTATAGTTTTGCATATGTCAGTATTAAAGGGATAGCAATACTTTGTTTTATCTTCATTTTATTTTGTAGGCATTAATAAAACATGAAGAACGATATAAGTCTTATCTCTCAAACCTTTATGGTTTGAGAGATATACACAAGCAAAGTTTCCCCTCCTGCCCCTTTTACCTAGTGTAAGCCATCTCTTCTCAGATGTGGAATGCAGTCCATAGACTGGACAGATAACAGAAGGGGACAATCTTCTTCCTATGAGAACAATGAATGACCTGCCCCCCTTGACAAGTTTTTCATGTTTTTCCCTTATCTTAATTGAAGATTGTCCCTCGCTACAGTCTACCTGGGCACCTCCTATCTGATCTGGCTGAACAGTGTTACATCAGTAAAAGGGGCGGGAGGGGGATACTTTGTAATTGAATTACTCTTGAACTACAACTCTGACAGAATTGAAATAACACACTCCATGGTCCAAATACTATGATGATTAATTAGAGCTGTTTTATTATGAAACATTACTATCCCTTTAATGCTTTAAAGTTATACAAAAATGTAAATTCAACTACAGTGCAAATACATCACCTAAGTAAAGTGAACCATGGAATGAACAAATATAAACCCACACATGTGAAACATAGAATGAAAGAAAGAAAATCGAGATACTTAGAAGCTAAATAGTAACTCACAGTTCATCCCAGAATGCAGTGGAAAAAACCTATAGATTTGGAAAAGGGCCCCCCTCCGCAGCTGAAAGTTTTTTTGGATTATATGTGTTTTGGAAGTATAAGAGTGCACCACATCATCTTTTAAGGTGTTACGATGTAGCAAGTTCTATTTCTTGCTTCTTAGTGCCTGCTTAATTTGCCTATATAATTTGTCCTTTGTCCACAACACTAACTTCATACTTAAGTGACATTGGCACAACCTTCCATGAAAATAACTGCAGGTTGGAATATTCAAGTAGGGTGCACCATAGTACATCAATTCTTTAAAGCTTCTGTTTTTAACAAAAGAAAAGGGCAACCTGTCAACCGCCAACATTATGGCAAGTTTACTATTCACATGTGTACTGTTGCACTATTTCAGTGCAGGTTTTGACTTCTTGCTAAGAACTTAGTAAGTGTGGAATGGCAGTACATAGTGGAAGAGCTATGTAACTTTATTGCTTTAATAACATAAATTGTAGAGTTGGTGGAACATGTGTAGGCAATCTATGACTCTTGTCATCTCCAAAACAAATGCAGAAGGAGCAGAAGATCTTGGCACACTCTGTGACACTCCAATAACACTTCTATTATGTACCACAGAGCCCCGTGACCATTTTGCAGTGCTTCTGCTGTTGATGGTTGTTGCACCTCTGACCTGTTGATTGTGTGTCTCCCAGTCAGACCTGTGGTTCTGCATCAATTGGGGTCTCTCTGAGGAGGTGCCTAGGTGTAAGCCTGCTTTCTCCCTGCTCACATGCTTCTTACACAGACAATAGATAGCAACATGCTTAGCTTTTGGATCATGAGTGAAGTATTCGGACTTCATAGACTGTGGGGTTCCTGAGGGGCTTCTAAAACTACTGAGGATAGAGGTTGCTGAAATTGTACTACAACTAGGTGTCACAGGTGCCGCACCTCCAAAAGCAACAGTAGAGGCACTCATCATAGTTAAGGTTGTGGATGCTGATAACCTGTGTTATTGCTGGTTAGTCAACACTATTAGTGTGTGTGTGGCTTAGTGGGACTTGGACGTAGAAGCAGTGATGATGCTGAAGATGACTGACAAGATGAATGTGTATTTTTTGATTTTTGCTTGAACAGGGTCAGACTATCCGATTGTTTTCTGTAGCAGTTTATAGACAGACATAGTGCTTCTTTTCAGTGATGGAAGATTGAGTCTTTGCTTTTCAGCTAAATTTCTGGCCATGTCATCATCTTGCCCACTCTCAACTTAATCAGTATCTGAAGAAGAACAGGATTCTGAGGGACATATTTTAGATCTACGTCATCATCCTCAGTAATTAGGTCATCCACAGCATCGCCTGACACTTCTTCCCCACTACTTTTATATATTTCTAAGCATTTAGAGGTCTCAAACTATTTCTTTTTACTTTTCCCCTTTGAGGGATTTTCACAATGATTGCTGTTACGTTCACGACAGGTTTTTTTATGCTTGTTTAGCTCGGTCAGATGCAAAAGTTTTTTTTTTCTGCTGCACTTTCTTGAACTATGCCATCAGGACTGGAATGTGACTCATTTTTGTCTTCAGTGTTTTTTAATGGTTTATTAACCATGGTGGTGAAAATTTTGGTGAAACAAACTGCATCCTCCTAAGGAGGAGAGGAATCACCATAATTTATTGCACACTCTGCAGCAATCATGGCTGCAGTCAGTTTTTGGACAACCACTTTATTTGCTCATACCTGAAGAGTTCCTTATGATTTCACCCTTACCCTCTTGGACCAAATCTGCCTGTGTCTTCCCAGTCAGTCAAACAGAATTTTAAGGCATTTGGAGTAACTCCTTTTTTGCTCCCTTTTCATACCCACAGTGTCCCCTGACACAGAGATAACAGCCAGATCAGGAAGGAACTTGGATCACATCTGCTGGTTGTGTCTACTTGGTCACAAAAAAATGTTGGCGTTGGGGTAAATCTCCTTTGCTTCCTTCTCACACTCCCCTAAAACAGAGATAATAGCCAGATCAAGAAGGAACTACTGCATCATCCCAGTTAGTCACACAGAATGTTCGGGTGTTTGGGATAAAAATCCTTTGCTCCCTTCTTATACATCTAGACTCCCCTAGACAGAGATAACAGCCAGATCAGGAAGAAACTTGCATAACAGCTGTCTGCATCTTACCAGTCAGTCACACAGAACTTTGGCATATTTAGGATTAAGGCTCAACCTCCTTTGCTCCCTTCTCATACCCCCAAACTCCCCTGACACTGAGATAACTGCCAGATCAGGAAGAAACTTGGATAACACCTGTCTGCATCTTACCAGTCAGTCACACAGAACTTTGGCATATTTAGGCTCAACCTCCTTTGCTCCCTTCTCATACCCCCAAACTCCCCTGACACTGAGATAACTGCCAGATCAGGAATAAACTTGGATCACAGCTTCCTACATCTTGCCAGTCAGTAACACAGAATCTTGGGGTATTTGGGGTCAACTTCCTTTCTCCATTCCTGTCCCCATAGTCCCCCAGACTCCCCTAATACACAGAATAGAATTCCTGTTTATAAGACCCCCTAAACTAAGCTTCAAATCCACTTTATTAGCCTGTCTTCTCTAGCTCAAAAATGTGCTGCTTTCTCTTCCTCTCACAAACACCGAATGGCATACTGCAGAAACGTGACACCCCTTTTATACTATGCCTGAGGGAAAAGAAGAGAAACTTTCCATGTGGTGGGGAGAAAATCAGTCTTTTTGTTGATTTCAATACCATGAGCTAGCAGAAAAAAGTGAAAAAAAAGACTTTTCATGAAAAATGTCCAACTCTGTGAAAAGTGTCATTTCTCTCCTGTTTCTCTTTTGAGGTGAAAAACTTTGCATATCCCTAGTGACAGAGTATCTGACTCTTGTCACCTCCAAGTAACTCAGACTCACACAACTCCATGATTTGCATTTGTATAACAGCTGCAATAGGGTGTTATTGTTAATGAGGAAAATGTTGTCCCACACCTTGAGACATCTACATGGTTTTGCATAAGTATTCACAACCGCGTCAATCACACTTAAGTGTTGCAAATCTGCTCCCACTAATGGTATGTGTGACTGTAACGCGGGCAACATTCTGACCCATATATATGTATGTGTAAAATACCCATATTAATTGCATTGGAATATGAGCTGTTCTGAGATGCATGCAAGCTGCATCTTGACTTGTGCTAAACATGGCATCTCATTGATAAAGGAGAACTTGGTAAAATTCCCATCAGTGTCTATTTATCTGTTAGCAACACTTAGGTTCATGTAGAATGTTTGCATTATAACCAATAACCCTTTGCGTGTCTCTGGCACTCAGACGGTTAAGGCACAGATGGAGGCTACTCGGCGACATTTAAGCTTGTGACATCAGCATGTTGCCATTTTGATGCTGGTAACATTCTGATTTGACCTTTTCATGCAGGTGACATTTTTAACTCAAAGTTTTGTTGGTCGCCAAATAGAGGACAACATTTCAATAGTATACCCTTATGATTCAGCACTGCATGAGCTTCCAGAAACCAGCAAGGCAGTGGAAGGTTGGCACAGAGGATTCAGTTAACTACTCGGTACATCCCACCCATCAATTTGAAAATTTATATGTGGATTAGAAAAGGTGCAATACTTGACAAAACTCTAAAGCTTGAACATTTTTTTTCTGGGCTACAGCCACAGTCAGGACATAAACCCTTATTGGAGTACCTCAGAGCTATATGTCACAAATTACATTTAACGCATGATGTAGACTTTGTTGTATACATTGCAAGGTGGTGTAAGCATTGCAAAAGTACAACATAAAGGTGAAATAGCATAGTACAGCATAGATATAAAAATGCTTATGAGGAGGAGAGGGTGCAGGTGGTTTTGAAGCAGGTTTAAGTCTCATGCCATCATGTGATGGTCTATGAGCTATATATAAAGTGATAAAAAAGGTTAATATGACATAATAAATACTTTCTAATGCCTAACAACCACTAGTCCCTAGCATCTGCTAGCAACCCCTACTCCCTAATCCAAAACAAGCAAACCAAAATCCCATACTCCATATAAACCTTAATCTGTGTCCAGAACCCAATCCCTTTGTCCCTATACACCAATCACTTCACTATTCCCTGGCTTAAAGACTACTCACTAATCCAAAAGCACAAAGATGAAATAGCATAGCACACTATAGTTATATAAAAATATCTAATGATTACAAGTAGGAGAGGGAGCAGGAGGAGGCTGCAGTGGAGAACCAGGAAACGCGCTATGACACCACACACAAGATGGTCTGTGTGCTATAAATAAAGTTATAAAAAGGGTAATGTCACACAATAATACCTGATGCCAGCTACTAATTATCTCAAACTCATACCTCATGATCTGTAAAAGCAAAATACATTAACATGTATTCCACTTAGGCAAAATACCCTACAATAAAGTTTGTGTAAAATATATTATAACAGGGCCGTATGTTCAAAACAAAGTGGAGGGAGTTTGGGGCAAAAAAAGTGAATACAATTTGGGGCAAACCAATTGCACTATGGGGGGAAAAATAATGGCCATTGATTTAAATGGGGATGCTCCATTTAGTTTGCCCCAAAATGTCTCCACTTTTTAAGTGCTCACCCCAAAATGTAACCCCCCCATACACTCCCAAAAAAAGGTAAAAAAGAAAAGCAAACTTACTTGTGCAAGAGTGAGAGAGACAGACAGCAAGAGTGAGCAAGACTGAGACTGCACAAGTGCGAGAGACTGCCAGTTTGAGAGTGATATAGACAGCAAGAGTAAAAGAAAGAGAGACAGCAAGAGTCTGAGATAGTCGGAGAGAGAGGCATCACGTTAGAGATGTTAAGAATGCAAGATTGAGGCAGGAAATGTGAGAGAGACAGTAAAAGTGAGATAGAGGGACCCGGACCGGAGACACTCGGGGGGAGGGTCCTTGATGGAGCCCAGGAAGGGAGTGGGAAATGACGTTGGGCTGGAGGAAGATCCAGCCCGGCCAGGAAGTGATGACTGAGGGGGGATTGTGGGTGCCCCCGCAGCCATTTTAGAACGTTACACGGGGAAGGAGCTTGCTTTCAGCGCTCCTTGGGTTTTAGGTTTTTTTTAAAAAAAAAACAAACAAAAAAAAAAAAACCTAAAATTTTATTATGGTTAGTGAGGATGTGGATCTGGAGGAGCTTCTTTCCTCCGTCCGTGAAGAGGCTCAGCGGCGGGGCACTGGTTGGCTCCACCGCAAATTTAATGTTGCCATGCCCAAGACCTGTTCTGCTAGGACATCACGGCCCCCACGCCGGCTTAGCCCAGAGGCGGGTCCTAGCAAGTCAAGGAGGCAGCGTGCTGCCAACTTGCCTGCCTCTAGGGTTTGTCCGGTTGGGGACACTGGTAGTGTAGCTGTAGGGGGGGGAACCCCAGCCTGGGCCCTCTTTCATGCTGGATCTGGACCTGGGGAGCAGTCGCAGCGCCTATGCGGCCATGGATGTAGACCTGAGGGGCAGCCGCAACCCCAATGCGGCCTGTGAGCTGGACCAGAGGAGCGGCCAAGGCACTGGCATGGCTGAGATGGAGAGTGACCTGTGGTGCGGTGATGGAGAGGGAGCGTGTGATGGAGGTGATCAGGAGCTGGAGTTTTTGGCACCCGGCCCAGCGGAGCTGTCCAGTGAGAATTCGGCTGGAGTTGCAGTTTCTGGGC
This sequence comes from Rhinophrynus dorsalis, assembly GCA_037306005.1. Lineage (NCBI taxonomy): Eukaryota > Metazoa > Chordata > Amphibia > Anura > Rhinophrynidae > Rhinophrynus > Rhinophrynus dorsalis. Next base: position 206,822,333 of record CM074724.1, read on the forward strand.
GGAGTTACAGGGACAGTCGGCACGGCCAGGGGACATCCTCCCTGGGCTTTGATGGTGGACCGGACCCCATTGACACTGCTTTGGTGGAGATCCGCGATGTGTCAGGACCTGTGCAGACAGCCGCTGGGGTGGCCTCCAGGGCTCCGGAGTCTTCGGTGAGATCAGTTGTTTGCAGTTTGGTGGTGGTTCCTGCAGCTTCTGGCACACACGGCGGTCGGACCGCCCCTGCTTCAGCATCTATGGCTCTGCAGTCGCCGTTAGGAGTTTCTGGTGAGTCCAGGGTTTCGGGGGGTTCGGGGGTTCAGTTGGGGAAGTTTTTAGACGGGTTGCGCCAGCTTATATCGCAGTGGGAAGGGGATAGGCAGGACAGTGCAGGCCCCGCTGTGGTGTGGGGTTCCATGGGGGGGTTGGGTGTGAGTGCACCAATTCCCACAGTGGGGTCACCTATTGGGGCCGGGACGGCGCAGGCGTTAGCGTTGGGGTGTTCTCCAGAGCATGATCAGGCTTCCTCGCCGGTGGGGGCACACTTTGTGGGGGTGGCACTAGCAGATGTGGCGCGTTCTGGGTCTTACGTTTGCTTCGCAGGGCCGTTAGGGTATCATTTGCGTTTAGAGGTTAAGGAGCGGATATGGAAAGGTGAATTCGTTGAGCTTTATTCGTTGCTCCCGCGGGAGGATTTTATCGACGTGAGGGAGGATAAGGAGAAGGATTCCAAGAGGGAGGAGGAGGAGAAAAAATGGTACAGGCGTATACCTAAGACTTTTGGCACATGGTTGCGCGCTTTTTGTATATACGCCAGCGTACTGGGCGAAAAGGAGCCGGAACATTGTTTGGCTCTTTTCTGCTATGTAGATGAGGTTTGGTCCATGTGCAAAGACTGCGGCGGGTTAGCTTGGTGGCGTTATGACGAGCATTTTCGTCAACGCAAGGCGGCACATCCAGCCATGAGGTGGGATCATAAGGATATACATTTATGGATGAGGCTTATGGGTCCCTAAAAGGCGTAGTTATTTCCAGGGGCGTCGGCGGATTGGGGCCTAGCGGTTTGTCGGCGGGACAGCAAAAAGGTTTCTGCTGGCTGTTCAATGACAGCCAATGTAAGTGGGGGTCAGCGTGCCGGTTCAAGCATGAGTGTTCCGGTTGTGGGGGCGCCCACCCCCATTCTAGATGCTTCCGGAAAGGGATACCAGGTTTTAAGCCTGGTGACCCAGATCAAAAAGGGGAAGAGCCCAGTGAGGTTAGACGTGATGGGCCCGTGGCTAGACCACTACGTTGGGGAGGGGTTTTTTATACCTTTTCGGGAATCAGGGGGTGTGTTTGAATAAGAGAAACTGTTAAGGATTTCCCTCACATGGTCAGGGATAAGTTGGCTAAGGAGGTGGCCTTGGGGAGGATGGCAGGTCCGTTTCCTTCACCTCCTCTTCAAAATTTGCGGGTTTCCCCGCTGGGGGTGATTCCGAAGAAAGAAGCGGGGAAGTACCGCCTTATCCATCACCTGTCCTATCCCAAGGGTAGCTCAGTTAACGCTGGTATTGATCGGGATCTGTGCGCGGTGCAATACACGTTGTTTGACAGGGCGGTGTCGTTGGTTCGCAAGGCTGGCTGTGGGGCGCTCACGGCGAAGGCTGACATTGAGTCGGCATTCCGGCTGCTTCCTGTTCACCCGGATTGCCATCACCTGCTTGGGTGCTAGTTTGAGGGATCTTTTTATGTGGACCTTTGCCTGCCGATGGGCTGCTCCATTTCTTGTTCCTATTTTGAGACCTTTAGCCGTTTCCTTGAATGGGTGGTCCAGGAGGAAGCCGGGTCCCGTGCAGTGGTCCATTATTTGGACGATTTCTTCTGCGTAGGCGGCCCTGGCTCGTTCACGTGTGTGCGGCTTCTGGAGACCCTTAAGTGGGTAACGTCGCAGTTTGGTGTCCCTTTGGCACCTGACAAGACGGAGGGCCCGGCGACGTGCGTGCGTTTTCTGGGTATTGACATCGACTTACTGGCAATGGAATGCCGGTTGCCGGAGTACAAGTTGGCGGACCTCAGGCGGCAAGTTTTGTTGGTGCGTTCATCCTCTAAAGTCACACTGCGTTTGAAGCAGTCGCTTTTGGGTCGCCTTAATTTTGCTTGTCGCATCATCCCGATGGGTAGGGTTTTCAGTCATCGCTTGGCACTGGGTCTGTCAGGGATTAAGCTGCCTCATCATCATGTGAGGGTTTCAGCGGGTATGAAGAAGGACCTGGCTGTCTGGGATGAGTTTTTGGGCCGCTACAATGGCCGGTCGTTTTTCCAGCTGGAGGAGGTCTCGGCTGATGAGTTGGAGCTTTTTACCCATGCCTCCGGTGGCTGTGGCTTCGGGGCGTACTTCGGCAGTCGGTGGTGTGCGGCTCGTTGGCCGCAGATCTGGTTGGATTCTGATTTGATCAGGAACTTGGCGTTCCTTTAATTGTTCCCGATTGTCGTGGCGGTTTTCCTGTGGGGGGAAGTGATATGGGACAGGAAGGTCTGTTTCTTCTCGGACAATCTGGGGGTAGTTCAAGCCATCAACACAGTGTCTGCCTCGTCACCTCCGGTACTGTGTTTGCTCAGGGTGCTTGTGCGTGGGTGCATGGATTTGAATGTGTGGTGCAGGGCTAGGCATGTTCCGGGTCATTTGAATGTCATTGCTGACTCACTCTCTCACTTTCAATTTCAGCGTTTCCGACACGTGGCACCAGGAGCGAGACAGTGCGGGGAGGACTGCCCAGATATCCTGTGGAATGTGCTGGATGGTGTATAGGTGCACTTATACGGCAGTCATTGGCCCCCAAGACGTGGGCAGTTTATCAAAGAGTGTGGCAGGAGTGGTTTGCTTTGGGGTCAATGGCAGGGGTGGGGGATAGTGATGGTGACAGGCTGGATGTCTTATTGTGGTATTTGGCCAAGCTCAGTGAGAGTAGGCTCAGTGGGGCATCAGTGGAGCAATGACTATCGGCGCTTGCATTCCTGTTTAAATCTCAGGGTTGGGTGGATGTGACTAAAGATTTCTTGGTGGAGCAGGCAGTTAAGGGCTTGCGACGGGCTCGTGTGGTGAAAGATACGAGGTGCCCGGTTTCTTTAGACATTTTAAGTGGCTTGCTTGGCGTGTTCAGTAGGGTTTGTAGTTCGCAGTTTGAGGCAATCTTGTTCAAGGCAGCGTTTTCGCTGGCATTCTTTGGTGCCTTCAGGATTGGGGAATTGGTCAGTGGCAATAAGCGTAGGGCAGATGGCTTAGCCCTGAGTGATGTGGTGTGGGAGCGGGAGAAGGTGTTGATCAAATTGAGGCGGTCCAAAACTGATCCGGAAGGTAGGGGAGTTTTGATTCATTTGTTTGGGACTGGTTTGGTTGAATGCCCAGTCTTGTGTGTTCAGGAGTACTTGCGGTTGCGTCCACCTGGAGGTTCCGCTTTTCTTGTGCACGCAGATAGGACTTCGTTGTCCCGGTATCAGTTTATTAGGGTTTTTCGTTCCGGACTCTCCAAGTTGGGTTTGTCAGGGAAGGATTTTGTCTCTCATTCCTTTCGCATCGGGGCAGCCACAGAGGCAGCGCGCTGGGGTTTAGGGGATGAGGTGGTTAAACGCATAGGTAGATGGGAATCTAATCGTTTTCGGTCTTATGTACGGCCGGAGTTGTTAGTGTAGGCAGTTGTGGTAGCCTGGTTGCTGAGTGTTTGTTTTGTCTCGTTTCAGGTTCATCTCGGATGCTCGTGTGGTTGGTGGGCCATTCATACGTCAGCCGGGCTCGGAAGAGAGCTGCAGTCAGACGTGCTGGTTTACGGCTGGGTTTTCCCGAGGGTCAGGTTGACGTTAGGTGGATGGGAATTGGGGGGATGGTTTGGGAGCAAGTGTTATTGCAGGTGGTCAAACAGGCCAGGGTGGGTTCGGCGCCTGATGTCCTTTTAGTGCATGCGGGTGGGAACGACCTGGGTTTCATTTCACAGAGGGAGTTTGTTCGTTTATTTAAGAGGGATTGGGAGCGTTTGGGGGTATTGTTTCCCAAGACAGTTTTGATTTGGTCTGAAATCACACAGCGTTTGTTTTGGAGGGGGCAAGGTCCCAGGCTGCTATGGAACGGTGTAGGTGGAAGCTGAATAAGATGACCTCAAGTTTTCTGGTGGGTTGGTACTGAGGCACAGGGAATTAGAAAATGGCAGATGTGGTCCACCTTATGGATATTGGGTTGGACATTTTTCTGTCTGGGTTGCAGGATGCTGTGGAAAGGGCCATTAGGTTGGTATCTGGCGGGGCTCAGCCAGCTTGAGGGGTCAAGTGGCTGTGCCTGTGGCGGGGTGCTTGCTGGTTGAAGTGGTCATCTGAACTCTGGATCAAGATCATGATTCGTGGGCTTGGTCTCACGAATCATGGGATACGGCTGTTGGGCTGTTGGGCTACTATTTGCCACATCCAGAGGTAGGGTGGATGGTGGCATGGCCCTCAGTCAAGCAATTGAGATGGTTTTAGTGAGGGGATGACATGTATAGCAAGCACTAAGGAAGCTTATTGTTGAGTTGAAAATTAAGAGTTGTTATAAAATGTTTGGATAAGTTATGTTATTTATGTTAAATAAAATGCTGTGGCCTTTTAAAATGCATCCTGTGTCCTAGTGTGTTTTATAAAGGGTGGAAGTTGGGAAGGAGTAGCGTAAAAGGGATAACGGAGTTGACTGTGCACCCGTCAAGTGTGTTAGACTAGTACAGCAAGAATGAAACAGATGAAAAGAGTAAGTGAGTGAGACAACAAGAATGAGAGTGACTAATACAGCTAGAATAAGACAGACAGCAACAGTGAAACAGACAGCACTTGTTTTCCTCTTGAACCCACCTCTGTGTCAGTCTATCTTCTTTTTGATTGGTCACTGGAGGTTTAAAGAGCCTCACTCTGAGCCTATTCTTTGGCTGATATTCAAAACTAGTGTAAAAGCCCGTATACACGGTCCAAGGTCCGGGTAATGTTAACCCTTTGAGTGCCAGAGGGGTACGCAACGCATTGCAAAGCACTGGCACTCAAAGGGTTAAGAGGCCACTACCTCACTGCTCAACGTGATGCAGCCTTGCATTGCCTCACTCACGGCGATGCAATCATGAGCAGTAGAGACTGCCTGAAAGCGGACAGTCTCTACTGCACATGACTGCATCGTGACAAACATCCTAGCGAATTATTATACAGGATAGTATTCTAGAGCTAATCTTCTGCCCTCACTACATGCATTGTTCCTGTCGGATGGTTTAGTTCCTGGCTTTGGTCTGATTCGTGACCTTGTTTCCGGATTACCCCTTGTAATAAATCTGCTTGTACTTCCTGCCTCTTGATTTCCTGACTCTGGCCTGTACCCTGACTTTGCCGCTGGTTTTATCTCGTCTCTCCACCTGACTGAATCAGCTGTCTGCTGCCTCATACCCTGCTGTAAACTGTAATCCTGGCATAGCTGCATCTCAGAGCATCTGATCTATGGTGATCTGTACCATGTATACTAGGGACTGTTTTCTCTCAAGTTCATATGATCTACAGTGTCCAGCAAAGTGCTCAGTCACTACATCGTCAGGGCATCTCGGAGCAGTAGAACTACGACGCGCTGTACCATGAATACAAGGAATTGTTGTCTCTATGTTCATCTGATCTACAGTGTTCAGCACTGAGCTCTGTCATCAAAACACCAGCTCATTTAAGAAAATCTGATCTACACCTGCTCATACTGTGGATACTAGGTTATCTGATCTACAGTGTCCAGCATCATGCTCGATTATCAGCATCACCAGTGAATCTAAGAGCATCTGATTTACAGCACCCAGTATTGTGTATTCTATGAACTATTAACATAGCAACAAAGTTGATGAGGCTGAAAAAAGAAATGCATCAATCAAGTCCAGTCCATGCCAAATCACCCCTGTTGAAGAAGGAAAAAAAACACACAGTTGAAATAATTTATATTAAAGCCCCAAGGGGTAAAAAAAAATCCTTCCTGACTCCAAATGGCAGTAGTTACAGTATCTGCAAGCACATCCCAAGGGAAAGAATTCCATAGCTTTGCCACCCTTACTGTAAAAAATCCCTGTCTTTGTTTTAGTTGAAAGAGCTTTTCCTCTAGTCTTAATGGATGTCTCTCAGTTTTATCTGATCTGCTTTGTCCAGTACTATGCTTAGTCACTACATCACCAGAGCATCCCACAGCAACTGATCTATAGCACCCAGCACCAGGCATTCCAGAAATTGTTATTTCTCAAGCACATCTGATCTTCAGTGTCTAGCACATTGCTCAGTCATCAGAAATTCCAGCACATTTCAGAGCATCTGATCTATGACACCTTACACCATGCATGCTTGAATTATCTGCCTCTCAAACTACTGATCTACAGTGTCCAGCACCGTGCCTATCCCCTTCAGCCTCATCTTCCAGAGCTACTGCATTAGCTATTTCTACAGGCTGTACCTGGGTGCAAATCCATCATCACAATTCTCTTTCTCCACATCAGTTTGTTCCAGGCCCTCTGGTTCTGGACAATCTGACCTTTGATGAAGCCATGTTTCCCATTCCCCAGATTCATGTTTTGTACTAGGTTTACATCTTTTCAGAAGAGCATCAGCTACTATTTTTTATGCAATGTCTTTGCACTTTATGGCACTTTATTTTGTGAAACTGTATTGCTTATTGTAGCACTTGCACTTTGTGGATCACTTAAGTTAGGCTGCCCAGACATCACCTTTAACTGGGGACGCATAGAAAAAATTAATACTGCAGGACTGCTTTAATTTCAATGAAGTACTGAAAAATGGGTATTTCCTATGTGTCCTGGTTAAAGGTGAGATCTGGTTAGCCTAACTTAAGTAGCAGTTTACTTGTCTTTGCTATTTATTCTGTACTATTGTAAAAGCCCATGTACACGGGCCAAGGTCCGGGTAATGTTAAGAGGCCACTACCTCACTGCACCACGCGATGCAGTCTTGCGTCGCCTCACTCACACGATGCAATCATGCGCAGTAGAGACTGCCCGAACGCGGGTAGTCACTACTGCACATGACTGCATCGTGACAAACATCCTAGTGAATTATTATATAGGATTGTTTACATGTAGGAGTATGGTTATATATTGCTTATATATTGATGTCTGAATAAAATGTATATATTTGTGTTTTAATGAGATGGAGAGCAAGTTGGAGATACAGACAGCAAGAAAGCGAGAGACACAAGAGTATGAGAGACCAAGAAAGCAAGAGTGAAACAGACAACAAGAATGAGAGTAACTGATGCAGACAATAAGAATGAGGGACTGAGACAGCAACAGTGGCAAGAATGAGAGAGCCAGAAACAGCTAGAGTGTGAATGAGTGAAAGCAAGAGTGGGTGATACAGCAAGAATGAGAAATATTGTGACAGCAAGTGTGAGAGAGACTGCACAAGCGAGAGAGGAAACGAGATTGAGAAAGACCTCAAAAGTTAGACGGATGGAGACAACAAGAGTGAGAGACTGAGATACATCTGCAGGCTATTTTATATATGCCAGAGAGTTCAGCGCTGTTTAGATTAGAGTCATTCACTACCGAACCAAATATCTCTAAAACCCTAATTGAAAAACAAAAAGATAAGGCATAGGTAGCTAAAATAAATACATCTAATTGCACATAAACTGTGTAATCAGTCAATTCACTTTTTTCTGATTGTTGACATCTTTGTATTGTAATAAGACAATTACCTAGAGGTTTCTTAAAGAGTCAATGAAAAGAACTTAGCAATTTAAATTACATCTTCCCCAGAAGATGTTTGTTTTGTCAGTAACTAAGAGCGTAGATGTTTTAATCCACTTAATGACCTCCCACATATGTACACTGTAGGCTTCTCAAACATCATTCAGACCTTAAAATGCCCATTAAAGATCCATCTTGTGCTGTTGCATATTTGATACATCTGTGACATACTGTACTATACCCTCAAGCCAACTGGGAATAGCTGTGCAGCTGGACCAACTCATTGTGAGCACACACACAATCTCCTAAATGTACTTTGTTTCAGCTGTGTCTCCTAATCCCTTTTAGATTGTAAACTCTCAAGCAAACTGTCAGAGTAGTATAATAGTGATATAGTTTGGGAGGATGACAAAAGACATGGCGCCTTATGTACAAAAGAGGAGCAATTCTGGAGCAATCCAGCTGCACCATGGGCGACAAATACAACTTCCCATTGATCTAAAAGGGACTTTTTAACCCCTTGTGTTCTACAGAGGTCTCCAATGTTCCACTATTTTTCCTTTTATGTTATATACAATAAGCCCCATGGCGTTCAACCTTTGCATACCTCCCAACATTTCAAATGGCAAAAGAGGGACGCTTCTGTTTTAGGTGGCTTTTCTGGGGGCGTGGCTGGTAGGCGGGGCATTTCCAAGAATTTTTAGGTTATTTCTTGACCCATCTGCACCTCTTTGTGTAACTGATAAATTATTTAGAGCAAGCCCAGAGTATTTTAATTACCCATATTAATGTATAAACACATATACTGACAATTAACAACACATTTATGTATGATTTATTGCTGTGGAGCAATGTAATACACACCACTCATTCTGATGTCCTTAAAAGAGGGACAAAGGGGTAGAAAAGAGGGACAGAGGGATTTGGGTCTCAAAGAGGGACACTTGGGAGGTATGCCTTTGTAGACCTCTTCAATGCATTAATTTGTAATGTAATCATTGGCCATTAGAAAGATCTCTAATGTAATGAGAAGCGATATGTTGGAGATGTTTCTAGGATACAAGGGGTTTTAAGATTTAAAGGGGCTGTAACTCTTTATAATGCCTTTATATACCATATTCTGCAAGTACATAATCAGTGAAGTCAAAGTGCCTATACTTTTTATTCATCTTCACCAATGTTTCTTGTAAGTAAAAGGTGACTAAGTGCCTTGAAAACCTGCACTCTAAAGCTACTAAGCCAATAAAAGTACCAATTTTACTCTACCGGTCACCCATGGGATTTTGTAGACATTTTACATCCCTGATAGTAAGCTACTGGGATCTCAGTTTGCAGATAGCTTTCTGGTCAGTCTGCCATCAAAGCATACTGTAATAAGTGCTGCACTCTCCCTACAGCACTGTAGGTTCTGTGTGTTATTTTGTTTACATTGTGTCTCTTTATATTGTATTGTTATCCCTTACAGTCCCTGAAAGTAAGCTGTCTGCAAACAGATTCAGGGAGCTCCCTGAAAGAGATATAAAAGTGTTAAAATATAGTTGAAATTGAAAAAAAAACGAATAATAAAAACTTAGGGAATTTGGCATTACATATTATGCACATGCAGAATATATAATGTCATTGTAAAGGGGATTACTATTCCTTTAAAGCAGTTTAAAGAAACAACAAAATAGTAATGTAATGTCCAATTTTATCTTGCCTTTATTATCAAGAAAATAAATAAATAGTGTGCGAGAGTGTCTGTGGGTTTGTGTATGTATGTGTGTGTTTGTGGCCATGTATCTGTGTATGTTTGCATGCATGTTTGTCTCTGGATGTCTGTGAGCAAGTCTGTGTGTGTGTGTGTGTTTGTGGGGTTTGTATGTGTGCGTGTGTGTTTGTGGCCGTGTGTGTGGATTTGTGTGTGCATGTTTGTGTTTCTTTGTGGGTGTCTGATTGTATATATGTGTGTTGTCTGTGGGTTTGTGTGTGTGTGTGTGTGTGTGTGAGAGAGAGTTTTTTTGTTTGTATATGTCTATGTGTGTGATTCTCTGTGGGTTTGTGTGCATGTCTGTGTATTTATGTGTGTTGGCTGTGTGTGTGTATGTATGGGAGTGAATGTGTGTGTGTTTTTATGTGTATATGTTTGTGGGTTTGTGTGTGTGTGTGTGTGTCTGAGTGCATATTTGTGTGTCTGTGTATGTGGGTTTGTGTATATGTGTATGTTTGTGGCCATGTGTCTGTGTGTGTTTGCCTGCATGTGTGTCTCTGGATGTCTATGAGCAAGTCTGTGTGTGTGTCTGTGGGGATTATATATGCGCATGTGTGTGTGTTTGTGGCCATTTGTCTGTGTGTGTGGATCTGTGTGTGCATGTTTGTGTGTGTGCGTGTTTCTTTGTGGGTGTCTGTGTGTAGATATATGTGTTGTCTGTGGGTTTGTGTGTGTGTGTGTGAGAGTGTATTTGTTTGTATATGTCTGTGCGTGTGTTTTTCTGTGGGTTTGTTTGTGTGTGTCCGTGTATTTATATGTGTTGTATGTGTGTGTGTTATGTATGTGTATGTGGTTTTGTGAGTGTGTGTATTTGTGTGTGTCTGTATGGGAGTGAGTGTGTGTTTATGTGTGTATGTTTGTGGGTTTGTGTGTGTGTCTGTGTGTGTCTGAGTGCATATGTGTGTGTCTGTGGGTTTGTGTATGTCTTTGTGTTTGTGGCATGTATCTGTGTGTGTTTGCTTGCATATGTGTCTCTGAATGTTTGTGAGCAAGTCTGTGTGTGTCTGTGGGGTTTGTGTATGAATGTGAGTGTGATTGTGGCCATGTGTCTGTGTGTGTGGATTTGTGTGTGCATGTTTGTGTGTGTGTGTTTCTTTGTGGGTGTCTGTTTGTATATATGTGTGTTGTCTGTGGGTTTGTGTATGTGTGTGTGTGTTTCTCTGTGGGTTTGTGGGTGTCTGTGTATTTATGTGTGTTGTGTGTGTGTGTGTTATGTGCGTGTATGTGTCTAGGGGTTTGTGAGTGTGTGTATTTGTGTGTGTCTGTATGGGAATGAGTGTGTGTTTGTGTGTGCCTGAGTGCATATGTGCATGTGATAGGGCTTATGCTTATGAGTAAGTCAAGAACACTGCTATTTTCATTCAAAAATGCTATGAAAATAATTTTTTTTATTTTTTTCAGAAAGCCCAGGAGCTGGGCTTGATGGCTCTTCTGAATCAAAGTTATAAACTGAGGTCCCACTCAGTAGGCATTATAAGTAGATGGTTTCAGGCATTAATAAGCAGGGAAATGGTGAGATCTGAGAGACCCTTCTTGACTACATTTTTCTATTATCAGACCTCTAGTTAAAAACATTGTGGAATCGGGTGAAGAACTGATGGAGAAGGTCTTGTCTGTATGAAAGAATCCAAGACACTACATTGGACATGCTAAGATGAAGAGGCTACCAAGGTTTTTTGGACAGCATGGAATCACTATTACATCTGCCCTGTCCATGTGAATTTTTTGCAGTACCTTTGGAATCATCAGAATCAGAAGAAAGATATAAGTGAATTCCTTATTTCAGCTTTGAGCGAGCACATCTACCATCATGGAATGTGGACATAAGGTTCTGAAATAAAATCTCTCCATCTTCAAGTTTCAGCGGTCTTCGATTATGTTGATGGAAGGCTGGCTCCAGTGGTCTACAATTTGGTGGAATTCTACCAGAAACAAAGCCCATAAACCTAGTTGGGAAAGTCCACCTGCAGATTGTATGGTTCCTGGAATGTATAATACTATGAAATCTAGAGCATGAAGAATTGCCAAGTTTCAAATTGGAGGCACTTCTTCAGTCAGTTGACAAGTTGTAATTCTGCCTTGATTAGCGATATATGCCACTGCTGTAATGTTGTCTGTTTGAATCTTTAAATGTTTTCCAGTGAGGAAGCTAGAGAAAAGAGACATGGAGAAATTGTGTAAATCCAAGCTGTTCTGAAGTACCTTAGTTTACCTAGTGAGGCCTGGATCAGAACACCTCCAGAATATATTGTACTATTGGGCTTCTTTGGATCCAGAACATTAAGACTTGGATCACCTATATAATACTGCCTGAACTCCTTTCCTTTCTTCTATTCTGAACACATGTTGACCTGGTCTGTATGCATAGAGGTCTCGAAAGCCTGAAACGATAATGTTTCCTTTAGCTCTTTATTAACCTGAAAGGAATTGGTCTAATTGCTCCTTCTCTCTTGGGGAAGAAATAAGCTATTTACTAGTGTTGAGCGAGCACCCCGATGCTCGGGTGCTCGGGTGCTCTGACCGAGCACCCCCTGAGGCTCGAGTGCTCGGCCGAGCACCCGAGCCCCATTCAAATGAATGGGGCGACACGAGCATTACACCAGGCACCCCCTGCTCTGATGAGGGGAGGGTGCCTGGTCAATGCCCCCCTTCATCTCCGCTATGCCCCCTTCATCTCTGAATGCCCCCTTCATCTCCGCAATGTCCCCCTTCATCTCCGCTATGCCCCTCTTCCACAATGTCCCCCTTCATCTCCGCTATGCCCCTCTTCCACAATGTCCCCCTTCATCTCCGCTATGCCCCTCTTCCACAATGTCCCCCTTCATCTCCTCTATGCCATAGAGGAGATGAAGGGGGACATTGTGGAAGAGGGGCATAGCGGAGATGAAGGGGGACATTGTGGAAGAGGGGCATAGCGGAGATGAAGGGGGACATTGTGGAAGAGGGGCATAGCAGAGATGAAGGGGGACATTGTGGAAGAGGGGCATAGAGTCTATGCCCCTCTTCCACAATGTCCCCCTTCATCTCCGCAATGCCCCCTTCATCTCCGCAATGCCCCCGTACCTCCAGTCCCTGGTGGTCCAGCGGAGCGTCTTCAGATCTGTGCCTCTTCCGGCACAGATCCCCGCCACCCGAACATGGCGGGCGAGCACATGGCGGTACTCGACGAGTACCGCCATGTGCCGAGCAGAGCGATGCTCGAGCCGATCCGAGCATCGGCCGAGCACGCTCGCTCAACACTACTATTTACGTTGGAAGCCATTTTGATTATCTCGTAAAGATGGTCCCCAAAAAAAGCTCCACCAAAAAATGAAAGAGCGCATAGGTTGTGTTTGGATACACTATCTGCTGACCAAGGTATCAGCTAATGTGCTGTAAGAGCAGACACAGCTAAATCCATGGCCTTTGTTTGCATCTAAAACAGGTCAACTGATTAATCAATAATGAATTCAGTTGCTAGCTTATGTTCTGTCAGAGAGTCCAGAATTCTGGATCTTCTATCACCTTTGGAAATTGCCACTTTTACATAGTCCAACCAAAATTTCATAGCTCTGGAAACTGTGATGAGGGCCACAGTGACCAAAACAAAAAGTTGATTTACATAATTTTTAAGTCTTCTTTCATGTGGCATCCAATGGTTGGATAGTTCCTCTCACGAGCAGGGCCCTCTGACCCTTCTGCTCCCCACATTTGATTGTATTATTTAATACCTCTGTATGTCTATTCCCTATTGTACAGCTCTGCAGAATTAGTTGACGTATATAAATAAAGAATAATAATAATAAAATAATACGTTTTCTTGGAGTAACAAACAGTGGCTGTGCTAACCTTAGGCAAAACATCAAGTCACTTTGCATCTTTTGGAGAGAAACAATACATCTTTGACATCCTAGCAGACAGTGTAGGTTTACGGTCTGAATTTTTCCAGTTGTTAACGATAATATTCCTAAAGACATTGTATAACGGAAATTGTATGCTTTCTTTTTGAGGGAAGCAAACATTTTGTCCTTAAAAACCTGCTCAAATGGATCTTAGAGATTAAGGGGTAGATTTAAAGGCAGCCGTTAAGCTAAAAAAATACCAACGGGTGCTGTAACGTGTAGGAAGCCATACAAAGGGACATGTAATGAACTGCTAACGGCAATTCATCTAGTATGCCGGCCGCAACACTAACGTGTGTTTTGGCCCATAAAAAAAAGCTCAATTTTGCCATTTAAAGCACTGCGCTAGCTGCAAAAACCCGATAAGGGACTCACTTACCGCACAAAACCTTAAGACCCAGTTTTGTTAGGCGTAAAGTCCCTTATCGGATCTTTTGCCAGCTAACGCAGCTGTTAACCCAATGCCCACAGTGGATGTATTGATAGGGGGCCCTAAGTCCCACATCAATACATCTAAAGTGCCTAAAACGTGTTCAAAATTAGTAGAATTAACCCTATGAGTGCCGGTGGGGTATAATTACCCTGCAGGCATTCATAGGGTTAACCCGACTAAGTAAAGCAACATTGCATTAACACTTACCATTAATCCTGATGTCCTGCGGAGTCCTGAGCTTCCTGGTCATCTTCTTTTATATCTTCTGTCTTCTCATCTTTGTGTCTTCTTTCTTCTATCTTCCTCCTTCTCCCTGTAAAATAAAAGAAATGTATGAACATTAAGCATGAACGAGTACATTCCAGAAACCTCTGAGTGGCAGAGGGGTACGCAACGCATTGCAAAGCAATGCGTTGCGTACCTCACTGCCACTCAAAGGGTGTAATTTTAGTGTTCAATAGATATACCCATATATACCCCTTGCAGCTGCTCCAAGTGGCGGAGACCCAACATACAAGCTAAGTTACATATTGGGCATTTATGAATGACATTGATTTATGTATATACGGAGCTTTTTATTCATGGGCATGTATTTTTTAGGGCATTACATTGAGGTATATATGGGTATATCTATGCAATGCTTTGCGTACCCCTCTGCCACTCAAAGGTTTCTGGAATGTATTCATTCATGCATAATGTTCATACATTTCTTTTATTTTACAGGGAGAAGGCGTAAGACTGAAGACAAGGCGGAAGATAGAAGAAAGAAGAGAGGACAGAAGGACAGTGGATGTCAGGTAAGTTTAACAGGGATCAGTTAACGATCGGTGCTTGGCAGTATGTCAAGCACCGATAGTTAATTGTTTTTCACTGTTCAGTTCCCAGTATCGCTGCTTTTAGCTGTTTTTTGTGGCTTAATGTCCTTTGGAGTTCTAGCTGGTAGGGCCTTTAAATACCACATTAAACATGTTAGTTTAACAGCCGGTATTCACCCTACCAGCTATGTTAACGGCTGGCTTTAAATTTAGCCCTAAGGGTCAGACACAAAGTGTGGATCAAAGGTTCCACTAATGCTGCCTCAAAGCTAGCTAAATCTTCAGATTTTTCCTCTTACTCAGATGAGTCCAAGGATTCACCAGGAATCCTGGACCTGGGTAGCAACACCACAAATGAAGATAGTTCCTTTATATCTGCTGGTCTATACCCTTTATGGTAATGGCTCAGAGAGAGGTTTCCTGAAATCCTTGGATACCATCTCTGATGCTGAAGAAGTAGACGGCATCTTGGCTGCCAGATTCACCAAAATGACCTACAGATTTTCTTGCCTTCCATGGTTACCCAGTTGCAAGCAAAGAAAGGAAGCAACACTGAAGGGATCATTATGCCATGTCTGGCAAATCACCTGAAAAAGCTAGAAATACAGATGCCCTATCAGCCACCTATTGTCATGGTTTGACTAATCTGATCTAACACTTGCCTGTTGATTACTGCTGCCTTTCGTTCCCTGCATCAGGTTGAGTCAGCTGATGCTTAACGATCTGCCTTGACCTCTCAGTCTCCATGGTTACTCACCTGACTGTTATCAGCCACCCCCTTTCAGGGTATTTAAAGCAGCTAGACTCACTTCCTCCTTGCCCTTGTGTCTGATTCTGGCTGCAAGTGCGTTCTACTGAGTTGCTGATTATCTGTGCATGGCCTGGCTTCCTCTGACGTCCCTTCTGGCGTCTGACTCCTGGCTTGTTCCTGATATCACTGATATCCGTATTCCTGACCCTGGCTTGTCTGAGTAACTGTCTTGTTCCTGACACCGGCTTGTCTTTTGGTTTACGCTCCTGGATCGCGATTTAGCTTTGTTTGCTTTTGTTATTTTAATAAAGGTGTTTTGCATTTTACATTTTGTGTCTGTCTGGTTCCTGGTCCCTAACACCTATCAGTCTTTTTAAAGTAAAAATGGAAAAATTGCCTGTAACCATCTTATCCTACAGCTTTGTGTTGAAGTAAATTTTGTATGGGTTCGCTCTCCATGTCACCGCAGTGACTTCAAAAAGGATCATCAAATTAAAATCTTTGAACAGAAAAGAAAAACCATAAATAAAGAACAGGAGACCTATAAAAAAGAGGCAGGAAAGGGAAAAATGAAAACATTTATTAAAATACCTAGCAACCAAGGCAACAGTAGAACAGAAGCAGGCTCAGCACTATTCATCTTCCCACTCAATGTAGAAACTATCTCTCTCTCCGCAGTAACACCTGCCTCCATCACTCGGAGCATGTCTTTCAAACATATCCCCCTTCCCTTAACTCATCTTGAAGGGGGAAGATAACCATGCTAGGTATGCTTGTCCACCCTCTGCCACCTCTGCATGCAGCTCATCCCATTGACATCATCACACCAACCCAAACGTCCAGTCATTGCAAGTAGGCAAGAGAAGCTTGCCTGGAACAGAAGCAAGGAGAAGGGGCGGCCTGGGCGGTCATCCTCCACCACTGTGTGGACAGCCAATCCAGCATCCCTGGCGGGAGATATGAGAAGGGAGACTCAGCCACCAAAGTGTGAGAGACCTAGGGTTGGCTAGGCCTAATAAGGCCCTAGGTAAGCTAAAATAAAAAGCATTCACCAAAAAAGGTCCACTTTAAGCAAAACTTATGCTCATAAAAAACAGCAATATTGCTTTATTTGTACTGTAAAAGCAACAATGCATTTGTTGAGCATATTGCAATTTTTTGCTGCATCTTTGTGAAATGTGTCCTTACCAGTGATGTGACATTAGTGATTGTTGTTGGTATACAAGGATTAGCACAATTATCCCATTCACAGAAATGCCAGTGTCAAAATCAATAAATGTAATCACTTTAGTGACATGAGGAAACCAATAACTAAATGGTGCAAGTGGTAAATCTACTATATCAATTTAAAAGAATAGGTCAGAGATGCTCAATTAGGCCAATGAATAGGGATGGGTGAAAAGTAAAAAAAAATTCCAACTGGAATTCCCACCCATAGAAAATACCTAACATTTCTGCATTTTTGCCACTGCCTATACATTTCCCATGAGAACTACTTCTTCTGAGGGTTGAAGTGGAGAAATAAAGTAAAAGCTGTGCTTCCTACAGCAGCATATGCCTTGAAAAAATTGTTAGCAGGCTGAGTGCCTTTGTCCTTTGCTCATGACATTTATTTCCTCCTTGTGTAACACTGACAGAGCAATCTTGAACAATAACTGCAGCTAGGTATATTCTGGCAGGGTGTAAAACATAATAAAAGGGCAGCATGTCAACCGTCAACATTTTTGTAACTTTACTATACCACAGACGTACTGTTGGATTACTATTGGATTATTTTTATAGGTTTTTACTTTTTTCTAAGAACTTAGTAAGTGTCGGAGAGCAGTACATAGTGGAAGAACTGTGTAATGTAATTGCTTTAACAAAATGACTTGAGGAGGTGGTGGGGTGTGGTGGTATGTATGGGCACTCTATGACTCTTATCATCCCCAAAAAACAAACTCAGTCATATGCCTCACACAAAATGTTGGGGTATTTGTGGTAAATCTACTTTGCTCCTTTCTCACATCCACAGACTCCCGTAGTAGAGTGATAAGAGCCAGATGAGGAAGGAACTTGGATCATAGTTTCCTGTCTCAGGCCACCAAGATTTTGGGGTCAACCTCCTTTGTCCCACAAAGTCCCCCAGAATCCCATAACACAGAGATAACAGCCAGATCAGGAAGACACTTGGATCATGGTTACCTGTGTCTTCCAAGTCAGTCACACAGAATTTTATGGTATTTAGGGTTGTCAGAGATTCTGCCCTGGACTGGATAAAACATGGTTAACCTATTCTAGAAAAATCAGGATTGTCTGTGAAATTCTCTCTTAGTTCTGTATGTGTTTAATTTATCTCATTTGGAGTTGGTGGGGTGGAAATATCTGAGTGAATTTTATGGACACAGCTGAATGTCTCTCATTCTAGACAAATTTAGTCTAGCATATATGGTGGGAGGCAAGACCTGTCTGGGATTTTGCTCCATTATCTTGTGTGAAAAGTTGGGAATATAAATTCTTGGGATGCCTTGGTTACCACTTAAAGTTTGGTTTTCTAGGGAGTGATTTGATTTCTTACACCTGGCATGTCATCATATATATATATATATGTATATTTATACAGTTTTTAATATAGTACTATCACGGTGCCCGTGATTGCTGTATTTCTATGTGTATTACCGGTAGGGGGCTCCCATTGGCTGTTTGCCTTTAGCCCGCCTCACATTGCCTATTTAAACTGTGTCTGGGCACCCTTTGGTTGCCCTTTCGTGGTGTCTGATTGCATCCACTTCCACTATGCTACAGAAGCTTATTGGGCCTTGTTGCTGTGTTCCTGAGGTTCCTAACTTCATCCTGTTCCTGAGCCTCCTGTCTGCAGTGCTGGTTCCAGTGCCTGTTCCGGTTGAGTCTTCAGAGATTGCCGTTCCTGCTGCCAGTCTTTGTTGCCGTTCCTGATCCAGTGTATCGTCCTTGCTGGTTCCTGTTCATCTCCTGGTCCTGGTTCCTGCGTCTGTGGCGACTTTCTGCTTCGGTCGCTTTGGCGACATTCTCTACTGGTTCCAGCGTGCGGACGCTGATTCGCTCCACAAGCCTTGCGGCTACACTATACTGTCTGTTGGTCCCAGCGTACAGATGCTGGTTCGCTCCAAAAGCCTTGCGGCTACACTATACTGCCTGTTGGTCCCAGCGTGCGGATGCTGGCTCGCTCCACAAGCTTTGCAGCTACACTATACTGTCTGTTGGTCCCAGCGTGCGGACGCTGGTTCGCTCCACAAGCCTTGCGGCTACACTATACTGTCTGTTGGTCCCAGCGTGCGGACGCTGGTTCGATTCACAAGCCCTTGCGGCTACACTATACTGTCTGTTGGTCCCAGCGTGCAGACGCTGGTTCGCTCCACAAGCCTTGCGGCTACACTATACTGTCTGTTGGTCCCAGCGTGCGGACGCTGGTTCGCTCCACAAGCCTTGCGGCTATACTTTACTGTTTGTTGGTCCCAGCGTGCGGACGCTGGTTCGCTCCACAAGCCTTGTGGCTATACTTTACTGTTTGTTGGTCTCAGCGTGCGGACGCTGACTCGCTCCACAAGCCTTGCGGCTATACTATACTGTCTGTTTCCCCAGCGTGCGGACGCTGGTTCGCTCCAAAAGCCTTGCGGCTATACTATACTGTCTGTTGGTCCCAGCGTGCGGACGCTGGTTCGCTCCACAAGCTTTGCGGCTATACTATACAGTCTGTTGGCTTCCAGCATGCGGACGCTGGTTCGCTCCATCTCTCAAAGCTACCACTATAGCTTGTAGGATACCAACGCACGGGCGTTGGTTCGTTTCATGACCTGTGGGTTATCTATGTCCTGCCTGCTGGTTCCCAACGTGAGGGCGCTGGTTTACTTCCTTGTCTCTTTACGCAGGTAGTCTGATTAGTCACTTTGCGCTGTCCAGTCCTAGACAGCTAGGTTCCTGCTGTACACGGGTGCTGCAGTATACAGACTACTAGGTTATACCACTGGATCACGCAGGCTATCAATTACTACTAGACTGTCATTGCCATCTGACAGTTATTTAGATCTCTGTGGTTGACACCTGCGCTTTTGGGCTGCCTTGCCCGGTATATTGGTAAGGCCACTAGAACCTTACATATTCCATCCTGAGGTTGCCTTACCCGTTATTGGCAAGGCCGGTAGAGCCTATAGTGGTATTCTTTTGGCTGCCTTGCTAGGTATATTGGTAAGGCCGGTAGAACCCTTTTACGTTATTCCATCCTGAGGTTGCCTTGCCCGGTATTGGCAAGGCCGGTAGAGCCTAAATCTTTGGGTTTCTGTTAGGCTGCCTTGCCCGGTATATTGGCAAGGCCGGTAGAGCCTACTACTTGGGTTTCCGTTAGGCTGCCTTGCCCAGTATATTGGCAAGGCCGGTAGAGCCTACTACTTGGGTTTCCGTTAGGCTGCCTTGCCCGGTATATTGGCAAGGCCGGTAGAGCCATTTATTCCTTATTCGCTCAGGCTGTCTTGCCCGGTATATTGGCAAGACCGGTAGAGTCTGTATTACTATAGTCCGTATATCAGTTATTCTATGTATTCTACGTATGTGTTTAAAATCCTATGGGATTATCTTAATCTTTTTCAATAAAGTTGTGTTTTTACCTAACCTTGCGTCTGAGAGTCTTAACAAACCGTGACAAGTACGGTGCACCACCTTCTGGAACAAAGAAGTATTGCTACAAGGGTTCTTAAATCTTAAAATATCTTATCTTTGACAAACCAATCAAAGAGTCTAGAAAATTTAGTCTGACATCATATTCTAATGATCTAGCAACTCATCCTATCAGAGATGGATGGTTGTGTCTTTCTGATAAGGAAATTGTTGGTACATAAGATAGTGATTTTGGATAGGAAAGGCTCTTGGTGCTGATTTCCATGAAATAACCATCTGCCCAGAGACAGAGAATTCTAAGAACACAACGCTTTAAGTTGTCTGGTAATTATAACTTTCTTTACTATTAATTCTGTATAGCCCTAAGAATTATATATATTTCCTCTATATCTGAGGAAAAATTATTTTATAATAATTTTTGTATATATAAACCTGACAAACCTATATAAAGAAAATTATTATAATTCTAGGAAAATAAACAGAATTAATTAGCAAATTTATCCAGATAATTATAATATTTGTAATATTGTAAAATTAGTTTTAAATCTAATTATTACACCTATAGAATAATATATTTGTGTTTCTAAAAAGGTAATTTGGCTTATATTTGATCTGGTGAATTTTATTATTACCCTCAGTCTGCTATCAGGAAAGTTTTTCCATTTATTTCTATCTTGGTGTGTGTTTCACAGGATTTTTCTACTTACATGTGTTGTCTTATTGCGTGGGCCTAAATTTTGTTCTGTTGAGAGAGTTCCTTGGGACCATCTCACAGAACAAAGAAGCTGCCATCTTGGGTGTGGCAACAGTATATCCCAGGGCCGGATTTGCCTTTAGGCAAAGTAGGCACCTGCCTACAGGCACACGCCACCGAGGGGCGCCTGCCATTCGGATTTTTTTTTTAAATATTCATTGCCTGCCTGCCCCCCCCCCCCCCCGTTGTCTATTTCCTACCTCCCCGGCAGGACAGGTCTGTGCCTCCTTTGGCACAGCCCTGTAGGTGCTGAGCTCCCTCGTTGCCTCTTTAGGAATGGAGAGGCGGGGGCAAGTTGGAGCAAGTTGGAGCAAGGCGGGGGGCAAGTTGGAGCTGATGGGGTGGGGGGCAATGTGAGGGCAATGTGGAGCTGATGGGGGCAATGTGAGGGCAATGTGAAGCTGATGGGGGCAATATGGAGCTGATGGGGGGCAATGTGAGGGCAATGTGGAGCTGATGGGGGCAATATGGAGCTGATGGGGGACATTGTGAGGGCAATGTGGAGCTGATGGGGGCAATATGGAGCTGATGGGGGGCATTGTGAGGGCAATATGGTATATGGAGATGATGGGGGCAGTATGGAGCTGATGGGGGCAATGTGAGGGCAATATGGTATATGGAGATGATGGGGGCAACGTGAGGGCGATATATGAGATGATGGTGGCAAGCTACAGCTAATGGGGGACAATGTGGCGATGATGGGGGCAATGTGAGGGCAATATGGACCACGGGGGGGGGGGGGGGGTACTTCAAATTTCTGTGGCTACAGGTTCCTGAGATGTAAATCCAGCCCTGGTATAACCCATAATCTCTGGTTAATCCTTGTAGTGCTGTAACAAACAGGATGCTGTTATCATTTTTATAGTATATGTTGAATGAAATGTATTAGTTTTAGCTTTAGTTTAGTTTTCTAAACGTATATTATTTGATTTATTTCTAAGTATATTCTTGGTATAATTTGTTATTGACAAAAAGATGTATGCAAATTTTATCTTTCATCCAGAAGGTATGCAATATTGAAAATAGTAGATAGTTACATTCTATTTATCTAATCTGAGAATTTTTATATTCCAGATAAGTTTCTAAATTTTGAAATATTGTGTATGTGATAAAAGGAAATTGTTACGAGACGTGTTTTAATTAGAACCGACTCATATAACAATATCTGTTATACCTTAATTAGCATAGTTTATACATGTTTTAGGGCAGGTATTCTTATACACTGTGGCCAACTGTATTATCATTAATTGAAAGGAACAATTAACCCTTTCTATGCTGCTTTGTTCAGATATTGCTACCAAATACCTCTGTAAGGTTTGATCCTTTTTATGCTGGGTAATATTATTTTGTGATATTGGTTATTTATTTACTATATGTCAATTCTTTAGATATATCTTATTATATGACTAAGTCATTAATTTAAAAGATATATCTTTGAGTCAATTGGTGTTCACTTATATTATCTCATTCTGATTACCTTTTGTATATAGTATTAGTTGAAGAGCCCGTTACACGGGCCACAGTGCCACTGCCACCCGGTCGCGGGGCAGTCATGCGCATTAGAGACTGCCCTCGCCATGGCTGATACAGAGCTGGATGCTCCTTCAGAGCGTCTAGCTCTGTATCAGCTGCTCCGCGGGCAATCTCTACTGTGCATGACTGCAGCACTCGCAGCATTCTCTACTGCGCATGACTGCATCGTTACACACGTTTTAGCAAATTATTATATAGAATATAAATTATACAGATTATAATTATAATTAATTATATACATAAATTATATATATTTTTGCACAAATATGCATAATTGATTATTTTAATCAATTCTGTACTGTGAAGTAATGTGTCGATACCTAGTTTGTGTAAAGATCTCAAATTAATTTGCCACCCATTTTTAATCTATTTATTTGAAGATACACAACATAAATGGGTCTCCTGTTAACCCTTTCCTTTCCATATATCCTCGATAGGGCAAATTGCCTTTGCTGTCTTCACACACCTCAGAATCCCCTAACACAGAGATAACAGCCAAATCATTAAGGTACTTGAATCACAGCTGTCTGTGTCTTCCCAGCCAGTCACACAGAATTTGGGGGATTTGGGGTCAACCTCCATTCTCTCCCCCAAAGTGCCTCCAGACTCCCCAAACACAAACATATTTCCTGCCTACAAGATTCCCTAAATTAAACTCCACTTTATTAGCCTGTCTTCACTAGCTCAAAAATGCGTTGTTTTCTCTCTTGCTAACAAAAATAGAATGGCATGGTGTGGGAACCTGACACCCCTTTTATACTATGACTGCTGGAAAAGAAGGGAAACTTGCCATGTGGTGTGTAGAAATTCAATCTTCCCGCTGATTTGATGCAATGAGTTAGGCATAGTGTTGAGCGAGCGTGCTCGGCCGATGCTCGGATCGGCTCGAGCATCGCTCTGCTCGGCACATGGCGGTACTCGTCGAGTACCGCCATGTGCTCGCCCGCCATGTTCGGGTGGCGGGGATCTGTGCCGGAAGAGGCACAGATCTGAAGACGCTCCGCTGGACCACCAGGGACTGGAGGTACGGGGGCATTGCGGAGATGAAGGGGGCATTGCGGAGATGAAGGGGGACATTGTGGAAGAGGGGCATAGCGGAGATGAAGGGGGACATTGTGGAAGAGGGGCATAGACTCTATGCCCCTCTTCCACAATGTCCCCCTTCATCTCCGCTATGCCCCTCTTCCACAATGTCCCCCTTCATCTCCTCTATGCCCCTCTTCCACAATGTCCCCCTTCATCTCCGCTATGCCCCTCTTTCACAATGTCCCCCTTCATCTCCTCTATGGCATAGAGGAGATGAAGGGGGACATTGTGGAAGAGGGGCATAGCGGAGATGAAGGGGGACATTGTGGAAGAGGGGCATAGCGGAGATGAAGGGGGACATTGTGGAAGAGGGGCATAGCGGAGATGAAGGGGGACATTGCGGAGATGAAGGGGGCATTCGGAGATGAAGGGGGCATAGCGGAGATGAAGGGGGGCATTGACCAGACACCCTCCCCTCATCAGAGCAGGGGGTGCCTGGTGTAATGCTCGTGTCGCCCCATTCATTTCAATGGGGCTCGGGTGCTCGGCCGAGCACTCGAGCCTCAGGGGGTGCTCGGTCAGAGCACCCGAGCACCCGAGCATCGGGGTGCTCGCTCAACACTAGTTAGGCACAAAACATGTGGAAAATGGGCACTTTTCACAAAATATTACCTGCTCGGTGGAAAGTGTCATGGTTTCTCCTGTTTCACTTTCAAAGCAAAAAGTCTTGCCCCTCCATACTTGTACATGCAAGCATATGAAAACAGAAATCTAGATGTGGACACTCTGCTCACTGACTAGGCCCAACAAGGCCGCAAACGTACGTCTGGTGTTGGCTGCTTCTTCAGAGAGCAATTACCTGGCACTTTGTTTCTGGAATGCTGTTTTGGCAGGGTAAGTATATGTTTTAGGATATTTTCTCTCTGTGGAAGGCACTAGTGAGCTAAAAGAGACTGTACCTGGGTAGGACACCATTCCTATAGATTCTTCTAAATTCTATAGCAGGTTCATTCCTAGTTGGTTTTTGTATATAAATTTAAAGCAGCAGTGCAGAGTGAATAAACAACACTATTAGTAGTACCTTCAGCGCACTGGTAACTCACTCATTATCTCCCAGTTTTCTGTTCAGCTGTTGACATCATCACCTTTTGGGAGCTCTCTCTTTTCCATAGAAGGCAATTGAACATGAATTTGCTGACACAGGGCCTCTATAGAGAGGAAAGAGAGTTTCCATGTAGTGCCAAGTTAGTCATTAACATTACCCGGCTTTACAGATCTCCGTAATCTGAATGGCGAACCGGAAAAGAATGGGTAGGTTCGAAGCTATGGGAATGATGTTCCCATTGGTTGGAGAGCCCTGACAATAGTTTAAGAGTGAGCCTATACTACCCCTTTAACTACTTAAAGGCCAAAGACCATATTTAATGGAGAACTAATATCTTCTAATAATAACCCCCCAACTTACAGTATTATGATCCAGAAAGTCCTAATGTCCTTATGAGTTTTTCCCTTGCTGTTTGATTCAGAAGATATCTTTAGTCCTGGATATTATATCAATGGATGCCAACATGACAGTTGCTATCAGGGCCACAGGACCTCAAACTCTTCATACTTCACATGTTAATCTTATCTCTTTAAGGATCAAAGGTGTGTTCACCGTATTGCTTTACAATACATAGAGCACCATCTTCAGTCCCTAAACGAAGTAGTGTCATGCGCCGTACCTGTTTCACTCTGTAAAAATTGCCAGCAACTGTCTGGATATCCGTGATTGAATGAAGATATTGCCTCTTGAACAAAGGCACATATGGGCAATTAATATTTCCTGACCTCTGTAGTGTATACCAGTGGCACACTGTGCCAGGGTAAGACTTTAATGCCAGTATGCCTCGCATACCAGTCCCATAGCATACACAAAAAACAGCATTCACATATGCCATTTCCTCTACACCTTGCCTAGACATTGTTCTAAGACATAGAGGAACGGGCTGTACCAAAAAGGCCAAAGACTGCCCATTGTCCTCCCCTTGGCAACAGCACCTAGTAGGAAATATGTTGTACGTAGCTTTGTTAATTGAAGTTTGGTAGGTGTAAGAAGCGAATATCAATTCCTGTGGTTGATTTAAAGTGAAATCAGTTTTGTACATTCACCCCATTTTAATATACCATTGGCATTTTCTGCTAGTGTATATAAACCAATTTACATTCCAAAATATCATGTTATAATTATTATTCATAATACAAACCCAGTGTTACGCACAATACCTCAGCCTTAATAGAAGTCAGTTCCAGAATAAACAATTACAATTGGCTTTAATTATCAGTGTTTAATGGAGCAGAATTGCACAAGGGCGGGTTGGAGAAGCAAATAATTACTCTCATAATGGTGTATAGTAACTTTCACTGGTTCACAAGTCCTTGTACATGTGAGTGTGTTTAGTTTCATTAACTTGTTTGTGTCTTGAAGACTAAATTATAGGCAGTTACTTCCATCCAGTAGACCAGAAACCACTATCAAGATGATGAGACCTAAATAGTTAAAACAAGTATCCGTGAGCAGGTTAATTGCTTTATCCTTCCAACCTGTGCTATGCTTTACAATCTGTTTCATACAGCAAACACTAGCTAACACAATGATTGTATTAGCTAGCAGACACCTAAACACGCCCTTAGGGCCATATTCAAGATACAACTGAGGCACAATTCTGGAGGAAACCAACTGCATCAGTGGAGATAACGCCTATTGATTTAGATAGGATTTTTTTTAACCCTTTGAATGCTAGAAGGGTCTCCAATGTATTACAGAGCAATGCACTGGATACCTCAGTAGCATTCAAGTGATTAACCCTCTGAGTGCCAGAGAGGTATCCAATATATATTGCAACACAATGTGTTGGATATCTCTCTGGCACTCTAAGGATTAAGAACCCCTTTAAATCAATGAGAATTAGCAGAATCTTCATTACATTCCTATGGTGAAGTTAGTTTGCTCCAGAATTGCACCTCTTAAGCTTGATGAATAAGGCCAAGGAACAATATTCAATAAGCTACACAAGTGCAATGCTGGAGTAAACCAACTGCAACACAGGGGAGAAATGAAAATCACTGTAGATTTAAGTGGTGTTTTTAAACACTTCAATGCTAGCATTCCATAGTTGAAAGCCCCATTTAAATCAATGGCTTGTTCAGAATTTGAATTTGTCACCTATGCCATAGGTTTCATGTCTAGCTAGTAGAAAAGGACTTCAAGTTTTAAGCCCTGGGACCTATGGGGTAGAAGGTTTGCTCCAGAATTAAATGTGTTGAATGTGGCCCTTAGCGCTCTGTGACCTTGATTGTAAAAGCTCTGTATGGTACTTATTTAGCGGCATGTTTGGGAGAGACAATTAAGGAAAACATCAGTCTGCTGACACATGATGCAACAGCAGAGGAGTAACTAGAAGCCTCCGGACCCTGGTGCAAGAATTGGCCCCCCTCAACCACATTGGCCCCCTCCACATTGCCCCCCAATCTCCACAATGCCCCCATCTCCACATTACCCATCTCCTACCTCTACGCAGGTTGAGCTCCCACTTGATCCTCTTCAGTTATGCACAGCGCTGGGAAATTATGTAATCTCCCAGCACTCTACATTATTAGATTGCCGAGGGAGAAGAGATTATCAGATTGCGGGCGCCAGGCGGGGGGTAGTCCCAGGGGGAGGCCGGGCCCCTGGAGTGACAGGACCGGATGCAGATGCAACCCCTGTGGCTCCTGCGGCCCCTATAGTTATGACACTGTGCAACAGAGTGGGCACTGGGCAGTCCACAGGTCTACAGTTTGATTCAAGTTCAGCCAGCTGTTGGATGATGTGTAATTGTACTTTACAATGGGTAGAGATTGCAGTTTTGTTTGGGTGTCTTTGTCTTTGAATGGGTTAGACAGCTGCTGAGGCCAAAGTACTGATATTCCACCTCTTTCCACTGCCCAGTTGCCTATGATTTCGACAGCTGTACATCTGGAAAAGGGCGAATGTTATAGACCCTTGTCTGATTTTTTTTTCATTCCGTGTTTTATTAACAGTTCCTTATCCTGACATCTGTATGATAATAATTGGTGAGCTCAAACCTATTATGAGCTACATATGTAATAGAAATGTATTGCTTTTAAACACAGCCAACGACTTCTCTGGAAAGCTACCAGGCTACCTGAGCACTATGCTCATTCCAGCTTTCCATACTAACTATAACCTCTGCTCCACTTCTAACTACTCACTGAGTATACCACACTACAAGAAAGAAGCCAGTCGATCTGCTTTCTCCTCCAGATTTCTGAAAGCCTAGAACAACCTACGCCCCAAGAAAATCGGATCTTCTCCCAGCCAAAGGGCTCAATCCAATAGTGTTAGTGGTAAAACTAACGGTAAGGCAGAAATCATTACTGAATATTAGCCATGTCTGTGTAGCTCAGCTATGCAATAAAATGTCTACCAGAATGGTCAACAAGTGTAGTAGCCTCACAATGTATGTCACACCTTTTTTTTACCTCACTGTGCATTCATTCCAGTTGCTAAAAAAACAGCAAATATGTCATCTTCAAAGGAAACAAGCTAAAGTTTGACATTACCTAGTGATGCTAAACGTTGTCAATACAAGTTCAAAATCACAGGCAATCAAAAACAAACCAAAGTAACAAGTATATTCAACATTGGAGACAGGTAGACTTGGAGTGGGGAGTGGGGAGAATTTAATTTAACAAATACACATAATACACTTTGGCACATATGACACAAATCACATTCACACACAAACATCTTTTGTTTTTGGACACACAATACATCTTTATTTTTATTTAATACAGTGTAAATCAGTGAGTAGCAAGGGAGTGACAGAGAGTGAGTCCAAATGGGTGCCTCTGTGAGTGACTGGATGTATGTGAGTGGCTGTGTGTGGGAGCTAGGAGAATATAGTAAGATGGCAGGTAGAGAAGTGAAGGCTGCAGGGATAGGGAGAGGCACAGGAGAGGATGAAGGAAAGCAGGGTATCCCTTGTCAGGGAAGGAGGGGGAGAGGGAGACCTGGTGGGTGGAGAGGTACCCAGAAACGGACAGGCACACGGCGTCTAGGGACTAACACCCCAGTGGGAACAGGAGAGAATGTGTGACAGGAACATACGGGAAAGAACTGGCAGGGCCTGATCACCAAACTGCCTCATACAGTTCTGATATGTCCCAGACTGTATTGGAAGAGGACATATTGCGGGAGATTATGTACTCCCATGAGGGCAACAGCATTCTTCACAGGAAACACATACTCTTCACCACTGAAAAGGCCAGTGGGTTTGGTGCTAGTAAAGCTTATGCAGAATGCCAGGTGTAAGCGCCCCACAGACACTGGAGAAGCACTGCCAGACTGCAAAAGAAAAATCAAAAACAAGATGAGAGATCTGTCCCTGAATGCCAGAGGCACCGGAGGTGGTCTAACCACCGAACATCACCTTCAATGCCTGGGAGGAGATGATCCAAAACAACTTCTCTAGGACTGCTGTTGAGAGGGTCCAAGGTGGCTGTGACACAGGAGATGACAGAACCTTCCAGACTCCCTGAAGTCCATCAGTTCATAACTGTCCACCACACAAAGTCTCTTAGCTAGTATGGCACAAGACAGTGTCAGCATTGAGCTCCCCAAACTGACCAACCCAGAGCTGATATAGTTCAAAGAAGCAGATAATTTTGTAGATCCCAAACCAAAATGTGAAGAGGTAAGCAGGCCAAGTACAAGTTTAATCCCCTCAGTGCTGAGTTGCTCAAATATACTTACCTCACAGAAACAATGGCTGCCATCACATTGTATTACATAGGCAGCACTTAACCCTTTGAGTGCTAGATGGATACGCAATGCATTGCTCTACAACAGAGGCCAAACACACTACACCAGGGTCATGTTGCACATCACTACAGGGATCAGTACACACATTACAGTTTAACATACATTAACTGATTGCAAATCCAACACATAGGCCGTGTGAGCAATAATACCCCAAGGCCTCAAATCACACATCTGCCCTGTTGACACAACCATGACAACTAAGCTGAAACAATGATCTACCGCACACAGGCAAAGCAACTCCACAAACACACATTGATGGGGGAACACATCAACACAAGCAGCTGGAGGACACATGTTTCACACACCAGGAGAACCATGACAAACGCACATCCAACATGTGATGCTGGAACAAGCACTCAAACATGGGTTAGCAAAACTGCCAAACCATACCATTAGGCAACCACAAAACACACATTTTGACTAGCACATGATACATGATTGTGGATAATGGGAATGGTGCTCACAATATCCGTGGAACCACAGTCTACCCCTGGATTCAAACAGATATGTCTTCTAGGTCCCATAATACGTACCCAAAATATATGCATAACTCCTTGCCATCCCTTCTGTTCAGGATACATATGATAACCAAAGCTCAACCACTGTAGGTCACTTCCATCATTATACAGGATCTTGTCAAGCTGTTCAATCAGGATGGTACCCCATGCATTGCAATGCAATTCTGTCAATCAAGACCTCAGATGTCAATGTCATTGCAGTTCGCTTGTCATTGCTCAGGTTACTAGTCACACAATATAATTTCCCCATACAGCATCCATGCCTGCAGCTAAGCAGGAGGCAAGTGAGCAGGAATAGGAGCAAAGTCTGACCCCCCAGTGACACAGCCTTGGGATGAGCCATCACAGGGAACCAGTTGGATGGCACCACCACAACAGACACAGTACGGGCTACAACCAACAACATTGGATGCAACAACAGAGGTTGATGCTGCCAACAATATCAGGGCAGTACTGCCCCCACCACCACCAATGGGATGCCACTGGTTGCCCAGCATGGTCAGCACACCACAGTATGGGTCATATGGCCCACAGCCACACAGCTAGATCCATACAGAGACCAGCCTTCAGCCACAACCCTGGTGAGATGTGAACACATCCCAGTGGCCTCAGTGTGACCCATGACCACTCAACCACCACCATCTTGGCCTTCACACCACCATCACAAACTGAAACAGGGGAACAAAGATCAGCAGTCAGTGAGGAGATCATAGATGTGGTGGGGGCAGAATGCTCACCATCTAATGCATCACATGCTGGTCCCCTGACACCTGTCTATAAATTTGCCTCACCAGCAGCTGTAGCATCAGAGGAGACACACTCAGACCATCAGGGAACCATCTGTCAAGGGAGAGACACCGACCAAGGAGGAGAGGCATCAGCAGCACCTCCATGTGCACCATCCATGCCTCATCATGTGCCACACATACCTTAACCAGCAGGATGGATGAGGAATACATCATCAGCCAGAGAAGGCTACTGAGTGAGACCAAATGCTTTTCCAGGTGGTGTCTGCACACAATGGAGAGAAATGCAGCCACTGTCAGCAGTATTGAATCCCATCAAGCCATCCTCCACATGTAGATATGTCATTTTGGAACTTGATCTCAGTGACTTGCTTGGATAAATGCTCATTGAAATCTGCAAGCAAAATCACATCCAGAGGCTGCTGGTGGATGTGGTGACTTTGCACATGCTAGGAAATGGATGGGGATGGGGTTTTGTGACATCATAGCCTTTAGCCAATAGGAAAGAAGGGGTGGGGCTAGAAAGTGGATAAAAATATAGAGCACAGCTGCTCTGTCTGATTTTTCCTAATTCCGTATTTGTTCCTGGTGGATCCAGCCCCTCCTGTGCCTACCTCCCCCTCTCCCCCTTTTTCCTTCCTATTCCCCCCTGTTTGTGGACTTGAAGCTGGACTCATTCAAGTTTTGCTGAACATTTGTAATCTCAGGTAACATTGGTTTTACTGTGGGTAACGGTTAATGCAATAAGGGGGTGAAAAAGGGAAATTAGCTGCCTGGCATAGCTGAGAAAGAATTGCACTCTTGAATGTAAATCTCTGTATTTTAGCTTTCTTATAAATACTGCCTAAAGTAGACAAACCACTGGAATTGTGTACTTTATATATATATATATATATATATATATATATATATATATATATATATATATATATATATATAGACACAATTACTTCAGTGGAGAGAGCGCTGAACAGTCTCATGAGGGGTCAACTACAACAACATTTCCCTCAAGTGTGACACCCACAACAACCCCAAGACCCTCAACATCCACATCTGCAACCAATTCCAAACAAACAAAAAAAATAAATTAAAAAAGACCCATGGGTCACGATTTCCCTAAATAAAAATGCACTTCTTGTTCCCAATCATGTCTGTGATTCCTTCAGGTATCTATCTAGGTCAGTCCCAGATATGTATTTCAAAGTAATGCACTGAGCACAATTTTTGGACATTTCATTTGGTGGGAATGTGTTTGAGCAGTGCTAACCAAAGGTTACACCTCCTAAACATAAAATTATGTCAGGCATGTGGCAGGGATCATACTGTGCAAACTCAGTTGACACAATTCACAGTGTCTGGAACACAAATATATCTTCCACAGCAATGAGTGTGCATCCCCTAGGGTGTGTGTTCATCAGGGGTGTGCTTGTGAGTGGATGGAGGAGTCTTAAGGGATTCCTTGAATGCCAGTGGGATACTCAATGCATCACATATATGCCTTGTGTAACCCTCTTGCACTCCAGACTCTAGGCTGGATGAACGTATGCAAGATCCACATGTTCTGACACAAGAACTGCTCAGACTTCACTGTTGAACTATCATCATTGTGATGAGGAGGTGCATATCATGACTGTCCAAGATTGCAAACAAGGGACATGTGTGGATTTCAGATGATGTCCCTTGAGTTGGACCAACACATGTATGTAGTGTGGGTCCTCAACACCTCAAATGTCAGTTGAATTCACAGCCTCCATTAGACCCAAACATGGCATGGCAGCTGTGTTCAATACGGTTCCAGATATGTTGTTGTGAATCTCATGGTAACATAGTAACATAGTAATTTAAGTTGAAAAAAGATTTGCATCCATTTAGTTCAACCCTTTTCCTATTCCTGTTTACCACTGTTGATCCAAAAGAAGGCAAACAAACCCCTCAATACAGTAATTTCAAATTATGACTTGAATGGGGGGAAAAATCCTTCTTGATTCCAAATAGCAATCAGATTTCTCCTTTGATCAACAAGCACTAACTAAATATTAATCCCAATACTAACATACATAGCCGTCTATGTTCTGCTCTTTTAAAAAGTATCCAGGCCCTTTTTACAGGCATCTAATGTACTCAATAGCACCACTTCCTCAGGCAGTGAATTCCATACCTTTATTGTCCTTACCGTATAGAATCCCTTCTGCTGTTGTAGATGAAATCTCCTTTCATTAAGTCTAAGCAGGTGACCCCTTGTCCTTTGTACTGTTCTCGATCATACTGTGGAGTGAAGCATATCATTATGTCTTGTGTGAGTGTGTTTGCACACATTTCCCATGCCTAATCCTGGTTATACATGCATTGTGTTTCATTCATGTATTATACTCACAAGTAAAGAAGTCCCTGATGAACCTGTCTTGTGTCTCTGCCCCAATCTGGGTCTCCTCATCCTCAGGCTGGGGAATAGGCACATCTACAATGGGTTGTGGATCCAGATCCTCCACTACACGTGTGTTGACTGTGATGCTATGGAGTATGGCACATGCTAGTATGATTTCTCAGACTTTTCCTGATGCATATTGAAGAGTTCCCCTTGAGTTACCCAGGCAGCCGAATCTTGTTTTAAGGAGGCCAAAAGAGTTCAATAGCATTCCAGGTCCTGACGTGTGCCTCATTGAAGCGGTCCTGTGCAGATATTTGTGGGACAGGTGTGAGGAGCCACGGTTTGCAGCCATATCCTGCATCCCCTGTGGAAGAAAAGTGACCTTGTGAGACATTTATCGTATGGTTATGTGGATGATGATGTTTAATGGGGACAAACATGTCCATGTTAAGCTGGGTTTTCAGTAATCGTGTGTATGCCCCTGTGGATGTTGTGTGATGTGTAGATTGTTCATTTACCTGAAAGCCATCCTCCTATATAGACTCCATTCTCAAAGTCCCGGTAGATGGTAGAATGCCTATGGATGTAGGAGTCATGACAACTGCCTGGATAGGAAGCACATACATGGGTGTTCCTCATGTTGTCATCACACAAACCATCTGTGAGATGATGAGTGGAAATGCTTTCAATTGATGTAGAGATGTCCCTCATGTGGAGGAGCTCTTATGCATAGCAGCTGTGGCTGTGGGAGATCTAGTTGTGGCAGCTCAGATGCTGCTGCCTGGCCATCCAGGTGGAGATGTCCTTCTATCTGGATCACCAGATGGAACATCAGTGGTTGCAACAGGTGGAAGATGTGCAGGTGCGCTTGAGGGTTCCTGGGGCTCCATAGCCCTTGCATGCCCCCATTTCTGATGTCTTTGCAGGTATTGCAGTGGAAACATAATGCTCGTAATCGCTCTCTGACTTATCTCACTGTAAACATGCCACATTCCAGGATGGTGAAATGTCCCTCTAAGACAGTGGTGGGGTGTTGGCCAGGCTTAGTCATCAGGTTCGAAGGGGCCAATGGGAAAGTGGGTGTTGTCCAGGTGTATGCCGGTGTGGCTATTGTTGTTTCATTGTATTTTGTGTGACTGTTGTTTACCTGTCAGGTGCTTGTATGACATTGTCCAGTGTGGTTGCTGATGCCGGTGCACCTTGGCCTTCCATTGGCTAGTGATCTTGCACAGGCAGGCTTGAGTTGCCCATAGATTGACAGGTGTACATATTGTGTTGTGTGGACATATCTTTTGGAAATGAATCACTAATGGGTAGAGCTGTTCCATTGATCTCAATGGGCAAAATATTAATAATACTGAGCTATTCCCCCCCCCCTTATGGAGGAGCATTTGGTCCCAAAGATCACACTATTTATTTCAGACCTCCCCTCAACACAGGAAAGGTGCTGTGGAGAGGAGAGGGATCATGAGCTTCTTTTCGATTATGGATTTCTTTCCCTGGAATGGGTCCCCCAGGGTTTAAACCAATTTTTTACATTTTATTTATGAAGCTGTTCCAAGTCCTCTACACTGTAAAACTCTCCTGTACAAAACTGTAGAATCATGCTAATTATCCAAAACTAGAGTAAAAGCCCATGTACACGGCCAAGGTCCGGGTAATGTTATCCCTTTGAGTGCCAGAGGGGTACGGAACGCATTGCTTTGCAATGTGTTGCATACCCCTCTGGCACTCAAAGGGTTAAGAGGCCGCTACCTCACTGCTGCAGTCGCCTCACTCACACAATGCAATCATGCGCAGTAGAAACTGCCCGAATGCAGGCAGTCTCTACTGCGCTTGAGTGCATCATGACAAACATCCTAGTGAATTATTATATAGGATCAGGCCTTATGTTCAAAAGTAAAGTGGAGTCATTTGGGGACAAACCAATTACACCATAGTGGAGAAATAAAAATTCCTCAAATTCCATTGATCTAAATTGGCCTTTAACATCTTGAAATTTCTCCATCTCCAGTGCATTAATTTAGAGATTTCTAGCACTTTATGAGTTCAAAGTCCCATTGAAGTAAATGGGACTTTCCCCCTCCTATGGTGCAGTTAGTTTACCCCAGCATTACTCCACTATTTTTTCACAGAGCCCTTAAAGGAACAGTAAACATTTCTTATGAAAACATAGCTCTTAAAAAGTTAAAATCTTGGACCCCTTGGCTATTACAACTTTGGGACTACCCTTGTTTGAGAAAGGGGTGTCCCCTCTTTCAAACAAGGGTTTTCTTTAACATGTACATTTCAAGTGATCACAGATCACCCAACATGAACAAAACACATATAGTGTGAACAGCCCCTCTGCCACCACCCCTTGCTCTAAATAATATAGGGTACCCTTTTATGATAGAAGGAACTCCCCAAAGCACTGCCTTGGAGATCTCTCTTGCATTCAAAAGGTTAAAAGCCCCGATTAAATCACTAGGAATTTTCATGTGCAGTTGGTTTGCTTCCGAATCGCACATACTTTATGTTATTGAATATGGCAGAATACCAATGTTTTGTAATACAGGAGCCAAGCAGGGTTGATAATGGGTATTGGGTACTAAGTGATGCACCAGTCTTGTGAGCCCGTTAAACTCCACAATTGTTATTATTTTTCTTAATTGATATTGTGTCACAGAGCTCAAATATAGCAATTGACACCACACATTTGAACAGTCACAGAACTCAGAGACAACATATGGCACAAAGAAAGCTGAATTTCCAATTAGGCAGAGTAGACACCACTTAGAGCAACAAATGTTTGGGGGGGGGGACATCAGCTGTGTTGGTGACACCCTCATTTTCAACTGTGGGTGTTGCCTGAGCAATCCCAATGCATTAGAAACCTGCAATTGTTTTTTAGCGGCCAGTATATTTACAAGTTTACATACTCTCTGCTTACCATGTGCAATGACATGGAGGCCTGTCTAGCAAATAAAGGTGCTTCTTGCATTATAGAGCATAAGGGCATTTTCTATGCCAGGCAACAGTGGATGAGTGTAGAGGTAAGGTCATCTGAAAAGTGGTGGCATGGTCATGAGAGGGACTAAAGATGTATTGCCTAGATCTACGATACAGATCTTAAATTGGATCCTGAGCTCAGATACAAAGCAACATAACTTTAAAGAAATAGTAAACATAACACAAACATTTTAATATAAACATTTCATTGCATTGTCTAACACTATGCCATGCCTTTCCTGTAGATCAAAGCAGAACACTTTCCATGTTGTTCACGCATTGCTGTCAGGTGAAGACTTCCTCTTCTTTTGGCTTAATCAATGATGGGTAATATGGGGTCAAAGCAAGGACAAATCACATCACTGCCCAACCCAAACATTACAAGTGCATGTTTGAAAATACCAAATATGCCCTTTGTGTATCTGTAGTGGTATTATTGGGTTTGATTATTAAGAAAGCTTGCCCTGCTCCAGCTCCATATTACCAGTCATTATCCAAGATAGAAGAAGAAGATGCCTTCACCCAAGCTATTTCATGTTTAGTGTTTACTACTGGTTCTCAAAAGTCGTTTACAGGACAGGTTTTTAGACAATCACTACATAATCACAAGCAGCTCACTTACAATGATGGAGCCTACACTGGTGTTGGCTTTAAGGATCAGTATTGACGGTCTCTGTTTGACACAGCTACATCACTTCTACATCTAATTTCTCACCCTCTGGAAAAGCAGGCATATACCCTTTCAGCACTCTACAATGTATCTATCAAGTAATGATATTTGTATATAAGATCTCCCCCCATATTTTTTTCATAGTTCAGTCAGAGGGACTCAGCTTGTGTTCTGTCAAAAACTCCTGTTCATGAACACCCCAGTATTCAAAGAGCATAGCATTACAGACTTGGGTACAATTTAATATATTTGAAGGAGGAAGTGATAATGTTCACCCTGCTATCATGGTGCCCGTGATCTATCTCCCGTGGCATTACCTGCCTTATCCCCTCTTATGGTACGGCAGCAGCATGTCTGGTTGCTACCTGTCTGATGGCCTTCCTGTATGCATATGCGCGTCACTACAGCGCGCTTGCTGTTTTTGTAAATGCGGCCTAATTGGCCGATTGATGTCCTGCCTCTCCGATAGGCCTTATATGCGGCCTTCAGACCTAGCTTCAGTGCCCTTTCATGGTGTATCTGAGCATTGCTAGTATTCCGCTTTCTGTTGTGATCCGTGCTTGGCTGCTGATTCTGATCCGTGTATGACCCTTGGCTTGTCTGACTACCCGATTTGTGCCTGAACCTTTGGCCTTGTCTGACTACCCAACCCGTGCTCGATCCTTGGCTCTGTCTGACTACCCAATCCATGTATGACCTCTGGCCTGGCTGAATACCCGCTCCGTGCTAAGTACTGTGGCTCCGTCTGACTACCTGATAAGTGTATGACCTTGGCCTTGTCTGACTCCGCTTGCGTATGTATCTTGGGCCTGGCTACACTCTCTCTGTAGGTACTTGGGCCTGGTCTCAGCCTACCTGTAACGGTTTGTTTGACACACAGACACAGTGGTTTAGGATAAAACACAGTTTTATTGAAATCACGGTAATAAAATAACCCTCACAGGTCCTGTAGTATATATGCAGAATAATACAGACACACGACAGGTTACATTTACATAAGCTTACACAGGTCCAGTATAACCATAAAGTCCACAGCAGTTTATACTGACCGGGGTCAGGCAGAATATGTTGGATTCCCAGGAGTACGGTACTGCATGGGTTAATGGTCTTTAATGAATGTAAACAGTCCCATGTGCAGAGAAGTCTGCGATGGGGCTCTCTGAATATAGACAGCTTAAGGATTCGTAACGCCCATGAACAGGTTAGCAGAACAGACGTGAACTGCCAGAGCAATAATAGGAATTGAGCAACACAGGACACTGCCGTAGCAGTAACGGAGATCAGACCACTCGCACTCTGCTGGAGCAGTAACGGAGACAAGACAAATGGCACACTGCCGTAGCAGTAACGGAGACAGGCCACTTGTACTCTGCAGGTGCAGTAACGGAGACTAGGCCAATGGCACACTGCCGTAGCAGTAAAGGAAGCAGACACTTGCATTCTGCAGAAGCAGCAACAGAGACTAGGCCAATGGTACACAGAAGCAGGAACGTCAGCCAAGCCGGGTCGGTACACAGGAGCAGGAACATCAGCCAATCTGGGTCGGTACACAGGAGCGGGAACGTCAGCCAAGCTGGGTCGGTACACAGGAGCAGGAGCAGAAGAATAGTCAGGCAATCCGGGTCGGTACACAGGAGCAGAAGACAAGATGCAGAGTAGTCAGGCAGGCCAAGTCGGTACACTGGGAATCACTGAGCAGAAACAAGCACTGGTACAGGAACACCACGAAAGGGCACCGGAGGGGTGCCAGAGCCCAGTATATAAAGGCCATACTGGGCGGGACAAATGCAGAGTAGCCAATGGGAGCAAAGCACAGCATAAACTGACAGCAAACAACAAGGGGAGCACCGTGATACTACCGTACTGTTCCAGGTTTGTCTGCTGTCCATATGGCTTGTAGCGCTCTGGTCTTACCGAGGGTACTTGCTTAGGACCCTAGCATTCTAGGGCATTTATGCCAGACTGTTAGGACACTAGCGTTCTATGGTATCGTGTCTACTGTAGACCCTAGCATTCTAGGGTAGAGATTGCCTCTTAGCCACCCTCTCTACATCTAGGGTAGGGTGCGAGAACTGTAGGCTAGGTTCTCTTCCTTGCTGTTGCTCCTGGTTCCAGTATTTCAGGCTAGGATCAGTGTCAGCTCCTGGGTAGTGGACTGTAGCACTGTCCCCAAATCTGACCCCAGGAAGGGTTGGGGAAGTGCTTATTTGTGTGTGTATATATATATATATTTTAATAAAGTGGTGTTGATCTTAACTGTACCCCTCAGAGTCATTATTTGTCTGAGCCAACGTGACTCCTGCTTACTGGTCCTCACCATAATGTGTTCCTTATCATGGTGTGGACCAGTAAGCAGGGTGAACATTATCACTTCCTCCTTCAAATATATTTTTTGCTAAATGTGTTCCCAACATTTTGAGGTTCTTTGAGGCCAATTAAGTCTCCTTATGGTTGGACAACCTAGGTTTATGAATACCATATATTGCGTAGTAATAGTAACATAGCTGACAAGGCTAAAAAAAGAAATGCGTCCATCAAGTCCAAACCACGCAGAAACAACCCTATTGATCCAGAGGAAGGCAAAAAAAAAAAAACCCTGAAGTAATTTCCAATTTAGCCCCAAGTGGTTAAAAAAAATTACCTTCCTGACTCCAAATGGCAGTGAGATAGTTTCCTGGATCAACAACCTATCTGCATTGATGCCATCTGTCATAATTATCAATATTGTTCTGTGCTAGATAGGCATCCATTGCTTTTTGAAACCAATTACAGTATGTGCAAGTACAACATCCTGAAGCAAAGAATTACATAGCTTTATCGCCCTTACTGTAAAAAATCCCTGCCTTTGCTTTAGTCAAAAGCACCTTTCCTCTAGTCTTAATGGATGACCTCTCGTTCTTAGATCAGCTCTTTGTATAAATTATTAATTAAATAGTTCTTTGTCTTGACCTTGAATGTATTTGTAAATGGTAATCATATTAACCCTTAGACATCTCTTCTCTAATGTAAACAACCCCACTTTGGCTAGTCTCTCTTTATAACTCAGATCCTCCAATCCCTTTATCAGTTTTGTTGCACGTCTCTGCACTTTTTCCAGTTCAACAATGTCTTTTTTAAGAACTGGTGCCCAAAATTGTACTCCATAGTCCAGATGAGGCCTAACCAAGGATTTATATAGAGGCAGAATAATATCTGCATCCCTTGCGTCTACACCTCTTTTTATGCATGCTAGTACCCTATTTGCTCTTGCAGCAGCTGAGTGACTCTGCACACTGCTGTGAAGTCTATCATCTATTAGTACTCGTAAATATTTCTCTAATGAGGCTTCCTCAAGTTATTTCCCATTTAGAGTATATGTAGCATATTTGTTTCTACAGCCCAAATGCATAACCTTACATTTATCTACATTAAATGGCATCTGCCACTTTTCTGCCCATTCACTCAGTTTATCTAAATCCTTCTGCAGAAAAAAAACATCCAGCCCTGTATGTATTTCCTTGCACAGCTTAGTGTCATCGAATAATAACAGTTGAATCCCCTTCTGAATAAGACTTCGGAGACAAGTAGTCTCCATATTTATTTTATTTTACACAGCGGTATATTTACAGAAGGTAGGTGGCTGAATAAGCAAGATTGAGATTTCTTAACTGTATATGAAAGGATTTTCACTGAAACTAAATGAGTTTTCTTGTCAGTTTCCTATTATTTGTCTGGATTGAGTAATTGTTAAATCTCCTCATTACATAAAGCTACTTGGACTCCCCTATTATGTAGTGTGCTTAATAAATATTTAAAGTCAGGCGTCAAAAATTATTTTTTTCACTAAAGGGATTTAACATGCCATTTTTACAAAAAAACAGTTTGTAAAGTTTTTTCCATAGAGCAAAACAAAGGTGACCCCATTATCGGGATATGCATCATTCAAAAGATTTTACAAAGCAAAATGTTATTATTTTTGGAGTTGTGAATGAGCGCTGTCCCGCTTCCTACCCTGCTTTGCAAGCAGAATACAGGGCGGGGAGAGAGAGTGAGGCAGTGTTCATTCACAACTCTGTTTAGCACTCAAACAAAGCTATGTTCGGCACCAGGCAAGGTAAGGATGATGTGACTTGTAGTATAGTGAAGATAGCAACTTTCAAAGTGGAGAATTAACACGTTCTGAGAGCATGCTGCAGAAGCGAGGACACTGACTGAACTGAACGAGCAAAACCATCGCTATTTAACTATAACGTTCTGGTAGCATATCGCAGAATTGTGGACACTGACTTAACATAACAAGGCTCTGGCAGTTCAGGGAGCACTGAGAGAGCTTCCCGTTTCGGCCATTTTTTTTATTTCGGCTTTTTGCCGAAAATGCTATTTTCGGCCGAAACGTTTAGGCTACCGAAATTTCGGTGCACCCCTAGTTGATATATTTTGTCCATCCCGAGTATGAGGCATCACCTAGCTAGAAGTCCCTATGTTTTAACTCAGCAGGAGTATACAATATTTGTTTATCATAATAAGTGATATTTTCCCATTAATCTCTACCCATACACATTACACAAATAAATAAAATACATAGTTCTATATAATATAGGATATATTAATTTTCCATAGGATTAAAGAAAAAAATATACCTTCAAACCATGAATGGGTTACTTATCTTTCAATAATATGTAACCTTAAAACAAATACATTTTTTAAAGAGAAATTGTTTGTTTGTTTTTTTTGCCATTATGAAGTTGTGAATTTTACACTGGTGGGGGCATCCATTTGTCCCTTCATTTGCCTCAAATAGAGCAACCAAGAGTTCTCGAACTAGTTCATACTTTATTCTGAGTATGACACAAGACTGAACATAATTGATGGCAGCAACACTATTTCCAGTGCTGTCTCAGCTACCTCTGCTATCAAATAAGACCAATCTTATTCAGAGAAACAGGGCATTATGCTAAAAAAAAGTGGATGAGTTCTGGGTCAAACCATTTGTACTATAGGGGAGAATTAAAAATTCCAAAACTCTGCACTGATTTAAGATAATTTTACCTCCTTGAATGCTAGAGAACTCTCCAGAATTCAAGGGGTGAAATCCCCTTTTAAATCAATTTTTAGTTCTCCCCCTATAGTGCAAATGGTTTGACCCAGAACTCCTCCAATTTTGTTTTGAATATACAGCCCTAAATATTAGGAAAATGGATGCTCTCAATGAAGCTTTCACAACTTCACCATGTGATACATAAAGAAGAAACTATTTCTGCTGAAGAATAGGCCTGCTTTCATAGGTGACATATTTGCCATTTAAATAACCCTTTCATAATCTGAATATTCCTTTCAATTATTTTGTTTACAGCTATAAAGGAACATAGCAAATGCTGCATTTTAACCCTTTAAGTGCCAGAAGGGTGCCCAACACATTTCCTTGCAATGCTTTGGACACCCCTCCCTCTGTCACTCAAAGGGTTAAGGGGCGTAATCAATAAGCTAGAGAGGTAACGTTCTGGAGGACATTAATTCCCCAAATTTCCATTGATTTAAAGGGGACTTTTAATGTCTGAGAGTTCTCCATTGCATTGTTTCATATTGCATCAGAGGACTCTCTAGTATTCAAGGGGTGAAAAGACTAAACTAACTC
Organism: Rhinophrynus dorsalis; assembly: GCA_037306005.1. Taxonomy (NCBI): domain Eukaryota; kingdom Metazoa; phylum Chordata; class Amphibia; order Anura; family Rhinophrynidae; genus Rhinophrynus; species Rhinophrynus dorsalis. The sequence goes on from CM074724.1 coordinate 206,864,366, forward strand.
AATTAGCAATTTCATTTCTTGCTTTTGGTACCTCTTTAGTTTATTAAATACGGCTCTAACATGGAACAAAATTCCAAGAAACCTGATCGGTCCTGGAAGTAGAAAACTGTGTCTGTCATTTTTGACTAGAACAATCTAAATTATCTGTGGATGTCTCAAGATACAAACCCTACATGTCTCTCTTCTGTGGCTGTAGTTATAAAATTGGAATGAAAAAGAAGAGTTGCTGATGAAAAAAGAGATGTGTAACAACTGGAAAACTCTCCACATGTAAAGAGTTAACATGATCTTTTGAAAGCTCTGTGATCATACAGGAGAGCGCAGTCAGCATTAGAGAGCTAGGTTTATGTGAAAGAGATACTAATGTGGACCCATTATCTCGTACAAGCCATTTGTTTGTAATACTAATCCTTTTTTGAGAAATCAGGCTTAATATTTCTGGTGGCACAGTGTGGCACTTTATGCTAATTAATTTTGAGGATTTGCCAATATTACTACACAGTGTGTTATGAATAAATCTAGGCAGGGTCCATACACTGGGCATTTCTCATATCACCATGATAGATAATTTTGCCATTGATTATAAATAATTGCCCCATATTGCAGGGAATTAGCATAAAATTGCCACATGTGCCACCAAATATAAAGATATGTTCATCAAAAACTATTTATTTTATGGCAAAATGGCTAGCACAACACACAGGCAGATTTTAATTATCTTAAAACAAAGTAAACATGTCTTAGCATGGCAGGTCCCCCCTTTAAGGACAAGGGGGATGTGCAACACATTGTAACGCAATGCAATGCATACCTTTCTGGTCCATAAAGTGTTCAAAGTAAATGAAAGTGGTGGTAACCCAATTTTTGAGTGTCAGGACTAGAGTCAAATGAATACTAGAAGAATGCATCCCATGTCTTTAGTAGTTGATTATTCCAAATGTTCATTGATAAAGGGAAGGGTCCACATATTGTTCTAAAATTCATGGTTCACTGTGTTATTGGGCAATCTCAATGGCACCCACAGCTAACAGCCACCATGTCCTCATACTGCTTAAGAACAACATTTTCTTCATCATCAAAATACAGAAGGTTGATGGAGTTCAGCTGATCAGGGACACAACATGGCGTTCCAATCTCCTTGTTAAGTTTAAGAGCATGGACAATAGATTGCACAGTTGCATGGTTGGTGGCACCTAATCCTTGTCCCAGGGGAAAGAGGCATGTCCCTTTGCAATGATAGGCATTATAGCCCTTGGGTGAGATAATCCATCCTGCCCACCCAATCTCATCAAAGTCCACATAGAGAGGGCTGCGCTGGCATGGCGGATACTTTTCCACAAACACTTCTCTGATTCTCCGACTCTTAGATAGATCCATGACCTGAGGAAACATGGGTGGTGCAGGCACATAAACAGATGACATCTCAGATGAAGGAGGGAGGAAGCCTAAAATAAAGAGAAGATCATGATGCTATTAGTATTTACTGTAACCACTTAGAGAAGAATGGTGAAGTGTGGTTCATATGGCCTTATTCATCAAGTTAAAGCGGCGCAATTCTGGAGCAAACCTAATTGGTTCACTGTAGAACAGTGTTTCTCAACTCCTGTCCTTAGGACCCACTAACAGGCCAGGACTTAGGGATTTCTCTGCTAGAGCACGTGTGGTGATCAGCATACCTGGGAACTTTTGAAGCAGGGCTACTCGGAGGGTAACCCTGTCAGTGCCGACTGAGGAGGGAAATGACGTGATTCGCGTCATAAAAGGCGTGGGGCTTAGTCGATGGGGGGGCAGGACAAAAAAATTAAAAAAACCCTGCAAAATGGAGGTAAGAGGGGCGGGGAGTGGGAGGCACCGAGTGGGATGGAGCACAAGTGGGCAGAGATTATACTTAAACTCTGCCCACCCGGTGATTCACACATTCCCCCGGAGACCCGGTAATTCAGTTTGAAATCCGGAGTCTCCGGGGCAAAACCGGAGAGTTCCCAGGTATGGTGATCAGAGGCTCATTCACATTGATTAACTCACCTGTACTCTAACAAGGAAATCATCAAGTCCTGGCCTGTTAGTGGGACCTGAGGACAGGAGTTGAGAAACACTGCTGTAGAAGAACAAGTTGGTTGTGCTTGGTGATGCCTTTTTATCACCAACATAACTGAAGTAAACAGTTTTTAGTGAAGGTTTGAAGGTAAAAGCCTAAACAGTTTTAGTCACCTGCACTTAATGTGGATATGGTTTATCAGTCAACTATATGGCGTTGGCAACTTCAACCAATTTGATTCTGGTGTTGTGTATATAAAAGTGCGTTCAGCTGAAAAAGCTGATTATATTGGTTAATAATTTGTGAAGTGCTTACTGAAACTACAAAGGGTGATGTATTACCTGTGTCCTTCAGGGAGGATAGCAAGCTGTTCGGGACTCCTCTGCGCCCATCATCACTGAAGAGAACAAGGTAGGATCTAGTGCTGTCTGGCTGGTGCTTGGAAAGGCCCAGAAGATCTGTTTCTAAAAAGTTCCCAGACGGCAATGTTGACATGATAAGGAAGCCATGATTTGATGTGTTATTACCAACCCACTTGGACACCTGTTGAAGATAATAGGAGGTTAAAAGATCATCTAAAACCTTGTTTGTAATCAACTGAATAACAACTGACTGAGCATCCAGATATCCCATTAATTGGAATAGGTCAACGCAAAATCTGGAGGAAAGCCTCAGCTTTGCTGGCTATACCCATCATGCCAAGTTGCACATGATTAGTCCAACCGCACTGCCCCTGATACTAATTTATGGTGGCTGGTTTAGTTACCAGTTTATGTATTGTTGATTGTATACCAATTTAGATTTTCTTTTTACCATTTTACATAATGTTGTACTGGCCAGTTTAATATTTAATTTGTGGTTTTGCATGCTATATTTTCTGTGCCACGACATTGTGTATGAGGCTGGAGGAGGAGGAGATCTTGTTTGTTGTAGTTGACTGGTACAGGCATACATGTTGCTTCATGTAATATAAGAATCTTCCTTAACAAGCACACTTACAACCTATATCCTTTTTTGGCTGAGGCAGTAGGCTTCTCCACTTGTAGTTGAGCCCCCAATATCTCGTCTTGCTAAAAAAAAAAACTGCTTGCCTCTTGCAAATGCTTGGCAGATAAACACTTAGATTCCTTACTGAAGGTGAAATTTGTGGCCATTTGAGCTGCTTTGCAACCCATCTATGCTACGACTTGGGACACTAGTGGTATGGCTATCTGGAGTGAACACATTTCTAATACTATCCATGTGGCTGTACCCAAAGAGGAATTTTTGGTTATGCTGTGCAAAACTTTACAGGCCAATGCATACCTTACAGAAGCAGCCTTTGACGTTGCTAGATTTTCTGGAAAATCCCTAGCCTGGTTGGTTGCTGCACATCTCACTTTATGGCTTAAAATATGGTCAACTGACCAATCTTCCAAAAAATCTTTGTTGGGAAACAACTTTTTGGTCCTGACCTGTATAAGTCATTAGTAATGCTATAGGAGGGAAAAGCATGCTATTGTCTCAGATTCCTTCTGTGTGTCTTTTATATTATCAAGTCTCAGAGACTTGAAGCCCTCTCTGAAAGACAAGGAAGAATCCAGATCCTCCCCATCAATCTCTTCTTCCCCCACAGATGAATCTCCAGCCACCAGAGAGTGGCCCGCAAAGACAATAACAGTGTGTCTAAACAGGGGCATGGGGCACCAAGAATGGAGGACCCCTTGACTAGTGGAAACTATAGAAACAACTGAGGAAATCAGAGTCTTAACACAAAATTGCTCTTGTTCTGCTGTAGAGGGCCCTGGATGACTAGTAGGGGCCACAGCGCAAGAAGGACATAGGGTACCCGAAGACTCCTGGAGAAGCCCAGTCTGGCAAGAAAAGCAATGCACTAAAGGCGTTAAGACCCCAAGATCCTTGGTTTTGGATTTCCCCATATGTACCTAGGAAACTGACATGTTCAGACAAACCCCCCACACACACCCAAAGTAGGACAAAAGTAGTCCAGATTAGCTGAGAAGTATTAGAAAGTACTTAGAAATACAGTACTTAACTGACAGCAATGGGTTAACTAGTAGAAAGAGGAGAGTCTAGCCCCTGCATAGCCTGTACAATAGGAAAGAAAGATGTTTGCCATAGCACCACCTCTGTCAATCTAGAAAAACCTGGGAAATGGGGAATTCCAAGCAATGTATTTTCCCAATGTATCTCCTACAGCAAATGGTGGCTCTCTAGTCTTTTCAAACCATTAATTATGTGCTCTGAACAAAGTTTCCAGAAGGACCATGCAATAGTGCTGGTCCTCCAAATTAATCTGAGCCCTCTGTGCAACAAACAGGGGACAATAAATGTCCCTGACATGAATTGCTTGCAACAAAGATGGCTGCCACACGGGCTTCCTTTACTAAATGGGGCATGTCCAATAAAGTATTAAGATAAAAGAGAAAAGCGGTACATATACTGTAGATACTTAGTGATATGGTAGAGAAAGTGATTAGAATTAGTGTTGAGCGAGCATGCTCGGCCGATGCTCGGATCGGCTCGAGCATCGCTCTGCTCGTATCACGGTGCCCGTGATTGGCTGCAGTTACTTGTCTGTCACCAGTAGGGGGCTTCTATTGGCTGTCTGCAGATAGCCCGCCTCTTATTGACTATTTAAACCTGGATTGGGCACCCTTTGAGGGCCCTTTCGTGTTGTTTCTGACCTTCTTGCTATCACTATGCTAGTGATAGCTGGGCCTCTGTTCCAGTGTTCCTGAGTTCCTGATCTCATGTGTTCCTGAGTTCCTGATCTCTACTGTTCCAGTGTTTCCTGCATGCTGAAGTACTTCCAGTCCTGGTTCCGGCCTAGTCTCTGGTGTTGCAGTTCCTGCTGAACTTCTCTGCTGTTTTCTGACCTGACTGATCGTTGCTGGTTCCTGTCATCTCATCACCTGTCTTCAGTATCCTGGCGACCTTCTGCCTGGTCGCGTTGGTGACATTGCTACAATTCCGTGTTGGTCCCAGCGTGCGGACGCTGGTTTGCTCCCAAGCCTTGCGGCTATACAAACTCGCTTGTTACACCAGTGTGCGGTCACTGGTTTGCTCCAAAGCCTATCAGCTATACAAATCCGTGTTGGTCCCAGCGTGCGGACGCTGGTTTGCTCCTAAGCCTTGCGGCTATACAAACTCGCTTGTTACACCAGTGTGCGGTCACTGGTTTGCTCCAAAGCCTATCAGCTATACAAATCTGTGTTGGTCCCAGCGTGCGGACGCTGGTTTGCTCCTAAGCCTTGCGGCTATACTAACTCACTTGTTACACCAGTGTGCGGTCACTGGTTTGCTCCAAAGCCTTTCAGCTATACAAATCTGTGTTGGTCCAAGCGTGCGGACGCTGGTTTGCTCCTAAGCCTTGCGGCTATACAAACTCGCTTGTTACACCAGTGTGCGGTCACTGGTTTGCTCCTAAGCCTATCAGCTATACTAATCTGTGTTGGTCCCAGCGTGCGGACGCTGGTTTGCTCCTAAGCCTTGCGGCTATACTACTCGCTTGTTACTCCAGTGTGCGGTCACTGGTTTGCTCGCTAGCCTAACGGCTATACTATTCAGTGTTGTTTCCAGCGTGCGGACGCTGGTTTGCTCCAAAGCCTTGCTGCTTAACGATTCTGCTAATTTGCCAGTTCCATCTGACTGCTGCTATTATCTCTGGGCTGCCCTGCCCGGTATTGGTAAGGCCGGTAGAACCTTTTGCCACATTCCATCTGAGGTTGCCTTACCCGGTATTGGCAGGGCCGGTAGAGCCTACATTGTGTATCTATTGAGGCTGCCTTGCCCGGTAATTTGGTAAGGCCGGTAAACCGTTATGCTATTCCATCTGCAGGTTGCCTTACCCGGTATTGGCAAGGCCGGTAGAGCCTAAAGACTGTCCTGTCCGGTATATTGACAGGACCGGTAGAGTCTGCCTTCTGTCTGTGCTATAATCTGTAAATATATATTATGTATGTTATTGCCATCCTAAGTTATCATTTATTATTTCAATAAAATTGATTTTTTTTACCTAAAACTTGTGTCTGAGAGTCATAATAAACCGTGACAGCTCGGCACATGGCGGTACTCGTACGAGTACCGCATGTGCTCGCCCGCCATGTTCGGGTCTCCTCCCCGCACGTTTTGCGGCTGCTGCGCAGCCAATAAACGTGCAGGGAGGCTCTGACATCGGTGTAATGCCAGCAGCCATGTTGGCTGCTGGCATTACACTGATTGGCTGGCCAGAACCCGTGGTCGGGTGCTGTATAGCACCTGACCATCGAGTTCGGCTCAGTCTGAGCCAGGGAGAGCTGAGGATAGGAAGGGAAAGGCAGTGTAGGGAGGAAAAAAAAAAAATTGTGAAAACAAAGAACCAAAAGTCCTTTTTAGGACTACTGTGTGTGGGGGCAGCAGGTTATTTTGTGTGGGGGGAAAAAAACAAAAAAAAACAAAAAAAAAATATTCTGTTTAGTGTGAAAAGTTGCAGATTAGAGCACATTCTGTTTAGTGTGCACAGTTGCAGATTAGAGCACATTCTGTTTAGTGTGCAAAGTTGCAGATTAGAGCACATTCTGTTTAGTGTGCAAAGTTGCAGATTAGAGCACATTCTGTTCAGTGTGCAAAGTTGCAGATTAGAGCACATTCTGTTAAGTCTTCAAACTAAAATATCAAAGTCACATATTCCATTCAGTGTGCGTCGCCGCAGTTTAGCAGCACATTCTGTGTACTGTGCAGAGTTGCAGAATAGGAAGAAATACTGTTAAGTCTTCAAACTAAAATATCAAAGTCACATATTCCATTCAGTGTGCTTCGCCGCAGTTTAGCAGCACATTCTGTGTACTGTGCAGAGTTGCAGAATAGGAAGAAATACTGTTAAGTTTTCAAACTCAAATATTAAAGTCACATATTCCATTCAGTGTGCTTCGCCGCAGTTTAGCAGCACATTCTGTGTACTGTGCAGAGTTGCAGAATAGGAAGAAATACTGTTAAGTTTTCAAACTCAAATATTAAAGTCACATATTCCATTCAGTGTGCTTCGCCGCAGTTTAGCAGCACATTCTGTGTACTCTGCAGAGTTGCAGAATAGTAAGAAATAGTGTTAAGTTTTCAAACTCAAATATCAAAGTCACATATTCCATTCAGTGTGTATCACCGCCGTTTAGCAGCCTATTCTGTGTACTCTGCACAGTTGCAGAATAGTAAGAAATACTGTTAAGTTTTCAAACTCAAATATTAAAGTCACATATTCCATTCAGTGTGTATCACCGCCGTTTAGCAGCCTATTCTGTGTACTCTGCACAGTTGCAGAATAATAAGAAATAGTGTTAAGTTTTCAAACTCAAATATTAAAGTCACATATTCCATTCAGTGTGTTTCACCGCCGTATAGCAGCCTATTCTGTGTACTCTGAACAGTTGCAGAATAGTAAGAAATACTGTTAAGTTTTCAAACTCAAATATTAAAGTCACATATTCCATTCAGTGTGTATCACCGCCGTTTAGCAGCCTATTCTGTGTACTCTGCAGAGTTGCAGAATAGTAAGAAATACTGTTAAGTTTTCAAACTCAAATATCAAAGTCACATATTCCATTCAGTGTGTATCACCGCCGTTTAGCAGCCTATTCTGTGTACTCTGAACAGTTGCAGAATAGTAAGAAATACTGTTAAGTTTTCAAACTCAAATATTAAAGTCACATATTCCATTCAGTGTGTTTCACCGCCGTTTAGCAGCCTATTCTGTGTACTCTGCAGAGTTGCAGAATAGTAAGAAATACTGTTAAGTTTTCAAACTCAAATATTAAAGTCACATATTCTGTGTAAGATGAAGAAGGCGGGTAAAAAGGGACGGGGAAGTGGACGTGATCCTGAAAGTTCAGGGCGCGGGTCAGGACGCGGAGAAACTGTGCCTGGTGCCAGAGCACAAGAAAGAAAGACATCCACCATACCTAGCTTCATGTCTAATTTTACAGGGCGTCGCAGGACATCACTCTCGAGGTCCGACCACTGCGAACAGGTGGTCGGTTGGATGACAGCTGATACTGCTTCCAGCCGGTTAAGCACCACCCTGTCTTCCACCAAGTCCACTCTCAGTAGCCAAGAGTCTGGTCAACATAATCCTCACTCTGATCATCCTTCCTCCCACCATACACGGTCTGGTCAAAGAAGTGATCCCACACTGGGATATAGTGAGGAGCTCGTCTCATCACCAATCCTTCATTTGACCCTCTCTCCAAGCACGCTTGCAGAGGAACATGACATCTTGTGCCCTGATTCACAACCTCTAGAGGCTACCCAATCACAAGAAGATGACAGATGTGAACGGCATTTAAGGTCAAAGGAAGTAGTGGATGATGATGATGATGATGAGACACAGTTGCCATTAAATCAACCACTATTTCCGTCTCAAGACCTTGTTGAGGAGAATGTTATACAGTTGTCAATGACTGAGTATGTGGTGGGATCAAGACTTGAGGAGGATGATCAGAGTGAGGAAGTGGAGGAGGACTTGGTGGACGATGAGGTGACTGACCCCACCTGGGAAGGTGTAGAGCCGAGCGATGTCAGCAGTCCTGAGGGTGAGCCATCTGCAGCACCGCAACAGGCTGGAAGAGGCAGTGGTGTGGCTACAGAAAGAAGGCGGACCGCACCAAACCGGCCCGCAAATGTTCCACGGAGCACCCCCTTGCGTAAATCTACCTTGCCAAGGGGTAGGTGTTCCGCGGTATGGCGTTTTTTTAAGGAAAGTGCGGACGACAAAAGAATTGTAGTTTGCAACCTGTGCCACACCAGAATGAGCCGAGGCATGAACACTAGAAACCTCACCACCACCAGCATGATCCGACACATGGCATCCAAGCACCGTAGTAAGTGGGAGGAACGCCTGGATCGCCCATCTGTGTCTGCAGGCCACACCACTGCCTCCTCTTCCCCTGTTTTCGGTGCCGGCCAATCGCCTGTCGAAGGCGCAGGCCCGCATACCTCCCGCCCTGCACCTGTACCATCTGAAGCACCATCAGCGACCACATCCACTTCCCTGTCCCAGCACAGCGTCCAAATGTCGTTACCCCAGGCATTTGAGCGCAAGAGAAAGTACCCAGCCACCCACCCACAGGCCATAGCACTAACCTCACACCTTTCCAAATTACTGGCCATCGAAATGCTGCCATTTAGGCTTGTGGACACTGAGTCCTTCCGCAGCCTGATGGCAGCAGCTGTCCCTCGGTACGCGGTCCCCAGCCGCCACTACTTTTCCCGGTGTGCCATCCCCGCATTACACCACCATGTGTCCCGTAACATCACCCGTGCCCTGACCAACGCAGTTACTGGGAAGGTCCACTTAACGACTGACACATGGACAAGTGCTTGTGGCCAGGGACGCTACATTTCCCTGACGGCACACTGGGTGAATGTCGTGGAGGCTGGGAGCGACTCGGACCCTGGGATGGCACGGGTGCTACCCACGCCGAGGATTGCGGGCCCTACCTCCATCAGGGTTTCCACCAGCACCTACGTTATTGGCTCCTCCTCCTCCGTTTCCACCTCCGAATTCTCTACGCGCAGCGCCACTCCCCCATCAGCCAGTAGCTGGAAGCAGTGTAGCACTGCAGTGGGGAAGCGTCAACAGGCCGTGCTGAAGCTGATCTGCCTTGGGGACAAACAGCACACGGCCTCAGAGCTGTTGCAGGGGATTAGTCACCAGACCGAGCAGTGGCTCTCGCCACTCAACCTGCAACCAGGCATGGTTGTGTGTGATAATGGGCGTAACTTGGTGGCGGCTTTGGAGCTCGGCAAGCTCACACACGTACCATGCCTAGCGCATGTATTTAATTTAGTGGTGCAGCGATTTCTAAAAACCTACCCCAATGTGCATGATCTCTTGACCAAGGTGCGCCGCGTGTGTGCACATTTCCGTAAGTCATCTACAGCTTCGGCCGGCCTGTTGAAGCTGCAGCAGCGCTTACAATTGCCAGCTCACCGGCTGCTGTGTGACGTGAGCACGCGCTGGAACTCCACCTTCCACATGTTGGCCCGGCTTTGTGAGCAGCAGAGGGCAGTAGTGGAGTACCAGCTGTTACACGGTCGTCGCCTCTCCGTTCAACTTCCTGTAATCAGAAGTGAGGAGTGGGAATGGATGTCAGACCTCTGCGAGGTTTTACGCAATTTTGAGGAATCGACACAGATGGTGAGCGGCGATAACGCTATTATCAGTGTAACCATCCCACTTCTGTGTCTACTGAAACGCTCGCTGCTCACAATTAAAACCGACGCTTTGCATGTGGAAGAGGTGGAAATGGGGGAGGAAGAGCTTACACAAGGTGATAGCCAGAGCACCCTCACTTCGTCTTCTCAGCGACAATTGGAGGAGGCGGAGGAGGAGGAGGAGGAGGAGGAGGAAGACACGGTTGCCTCCGCTACAGAGGGTAGCCATGGAACTTTAGTTCCATCTCTTCAGCGTGGGTGGGCAGAAGAGGAGGAAGAGGATGAGGAGATTGAGAGTCATCCTCCTGGTGAGGACAGCGAAATCTTGACTGTTGGTACTCTGGCACACATGGCTGACTTTATGTTAGGCTGCCTTTCCCGTGACCCACGCGTTATACGCATTTTAGACAACACGGATTACTGGGTGTTCACCCTTCTGGACCCCCGCTACAAAGAGAATTTCTCATCTCTCATTCCTCCGGTGGAGAGGACAAGCAAAATGGTGCAATACCAGAAGGTTCTTGTTGAAAAATTGCTCCAAAATTTTCCATCTGACAACGCTGGCGGCAGAGTACGTGCTACCTTGGCCAACCGAGAAGGGGAGAAAAGGGGAGCACACAGCAGTTCCGAGAAAGGCAGGGCAACACTCTCCAAGGCGTGGGACACCTTCATGACACCCCGCCAGCACCCTCACCCTGATGCGCAGCCTAGTGTCACAAGGAGGGAAACGTTTTGGAAGATGGTGAAGGAGTACGTAGCAGACCGTGTCAGCGTCCTCAATGATCCCTCTGTGCCTTACAACTACTGGGTGTCCAAGCTGGACACGTGGTATGAACTGGCACTCTACGCCTTGGAGGTGCTGGCCTGCCCTGCCGCCAGCGTTCTGTCTGAGCGGGTATTTAGTGCTGCTGGTGGCATCATAACAGATAAGCGTATCCGCCTTTCCACCGACAATGCTGATAGGTTGACACTTATAAAAATGAACAAGGCCTGGATTTCCCCTGACTTCTCCACTCCACTGGAGGAAAGCCCCGGGGGAACATAAACTCACTTTATATATGTTATTTACAATGATGGGAATACTCTGTATTCCCATTCACCCCTTCCACCCAAAAAACGGGTATATGGTTGACTCTTAATCTTCTCATCCTCCTCCTCCTCTTCCATATGCCCTGTGCTATAATTTTTATATAGGGCCAGCTCACCAGCGGGCCCTGTGATATAATTTTTATATAGGGCCAGCTCACCAGCGGGCCCTGTTTGACAATTTTTATATAGGTCAGCTCACCAGCGGGCCTTCTCATATAATGTTTTATTGGGTCAGCTCTCTAGCGGGCCCTCTCATATAATGTTTGATAGCGTCAGCTCACTAGCGGGCCTTCGCATATAATGTTTAGGATGGTCAGCTCTGCAGCAGACCCTCACCCATAATGTTTTAGATGGTCAGCTCAGCGCACGTTTCCCTCTTAATCATGGCCTCAGTTCTGAAAATCAAGGAAATTTTTGGGAGAATTTGCCTCTGCGCACGTTTCCCTCTTAATCATGGCCTCAGTTCTGAAAATCAAGGAAATTTTTGGGAGAATTTGCCTCTGCGCACGTTTCCCTCTTAATCATGGCCTCAGTTCTGAAAATCAAGGAAATTTTTGGGAGAATTTGCAGATGATATACAAGTAAATATACAGCAAATACTGTTTGGTAATAATTTTTCGCCTAAAGTCGTTTTTATTTTCCTTTTTGTGTGTTTTATGGTCAGTCTGTAAAAATGGCGTACTACGGGCGAAAGATCGTTCCCAGCAGCGATGTTGGAGTCCAAGATGCATCCAGACATCCTCCCTATGCTGTCCCTGAACCATTTCTGTGGTGTTTCCATCCTTTTCTGCCCTTTTCCTATGGACCAGGCACCCTCCCCTCATCAGAGCAGGGGGTGCCTGGTGTAATGCTCGAGTCCTCCCATTGACTTCAATGGGGCTCGGGTGCTCGGCCGAGCACTCGAGCCTCAGGGGGTGCTCGGTCAGAGCACCCGAACACCCGAGCATTGGGGTGCTCGCTCATCACTAATTAGAATGAAGACTTCATAACAGTGCTAAACCAGCCCACCTCAGAGGTAGCATACCATGAATTGCATTAAGCCAATGTCTATTTAGTCCTATTCTAGTTTTTTATATAACTGCTGTAGGTTATATTTATATTAATTTCTGATTTTTATTATATATTTTTATTAAATTTTCTATGTGTTAAACAACAAAAAAACTTAAGTCACTGGTATTACTTTATATCCCCCATATTCTGGCATATGTCCACAATATCTGTTTACATATACTAAAATAGGCTGTGTCGGGTTGTGCCGGGTTTGTAGTTACTTGGGACTTGTTGACACTTCCACACTTTTGCTGATTACGGACAGAGTTTGGAGTCGTGAAAAAGATACCAGACTGGGGTGTTAGCCAGTGCATGTGATTGTTCCTAGAGGCTGGATATAGCCTCAAAAGAACAGAGAATCCTCTGCGCCGTTTGGTTTTTGTATTTTCTAGTCTTCTTCTTGGTGGGAACCCTGCCCAATTTGAGCGAGCTGCGAGGATTCTACACTGATGGACTAACTGCTACGAGTTGTACTTATTTGTTTGTTTATATAGTTTTACAATTATATATTGATTTGTTTGTATTGTTACTGCATTATCCTCCTAATTTTTCCCATATATATTAGTTTTATACTTCTGGGAGAAGCACACAAGAATATTGATATATCCTATATAATAATTCGCCAAGTTGTGTGTAACGCCCGACATGCGCAGTAGATACTGCTGCGCGTGAGGCAGTCACACGCAGTGGAGACTGCTCGCGCCGAGGCTGATACAGAGCTGGGCGCTCCGAAGGAGCGTCCAGCTCTGTATCAGCCGAGGCGCGGGCAGTCTCCACCGTGTGTGACTGCCCCGCGACCGGCTGCCAGAGGCTCTGTATCAGCCGAGGCGCGGGCAGTCTCCACTGTGTGACTGCACCGCGACCGGCTGCCTGAGGCACTGTGGCCCGTGTAACGGGCTGTTCAACTTGTATATCAATAAAACACAATCCTGTGCTTGCCAGTCGTGTACAGATAAAGAATAGAAGTCTGATTCATATCAGTATCGTAATTGGCTTTATCAATAAATAAATCAAATAAATCAATACTTTCGAATAGCTGACATGCTATAATTCACTATCTTTATCAAAAAAAAAATGAATGCATGACTGAAAAAACTTGGATGTCCCCTTTCTAAGCACATACCTGATGGCACAAAATCTGCATACTAAAACCAAGTCTTTACTCAACTTCACAATTAGCCTGCAAGTGGGAAAAGTAACTCGCTGAAGGTGTTTAAAGCTAATTAAAGCTTTATTTTTTGTTCACTGACACTTCACTGAGAGGGTGGTAGAAAAGTGGAATAGCTTACCAGAAGTGGTAAAAGTGGTAAAGGTTAATACAGTGAGGGAATTTAAACATGTCTGAGATAGGTATAAGGCTGTCCTGAACATAAGACAAGACCAAAAACCAAATAATGTTTAATGTTTTTACAATAGGAAAAATGGGCAGACTAGCTGGGCCAAATTATTCTTATATTCTGTTAAATTTTATGATTCTACCATGGCTTCCCAAGGGTGGAGGTGGTAGCATCATCCTGGTAATGAAGAGAATTCATTAAAATACCCAGATGGTCACCTTTATCACCAGCAACAATCTTAAAGGGATAGCAATATTTAAAATGGAAAAAAAATATGTTGAAGGGTTTATCCCCCTGAGTAAAACAATGGTACTCCCGCTGAAAGGTGTTTTATTCAAAAGTTATTACAGCTCAAAGTTGAATTTTTTAGGTGCAATATCACAGTGGCCTGTTGCTACACCATCTTATGGACAGCTCTGCATAAGAAGCATGCAGTAATTTTAATGGTTTCCTTAAATAAATTACATATGAACTAATGTAACTTTACACCATTTCCCTGTGCATAATATCGGGTAGGCATATGGGCACTTTCAAAATTAGCTGACCCTGAGCTTTTATAGATATTAACCTTCAAAATTCCCCTCAAAATAGGTTCTTGGTAAAATGCTCCAACTTGCTCTAATGGAGAGGTGCTTCAATTGGTCCTCAAGGAACCGCTGTCATGCAACAAATTAGATATGTCACTGCTACGACACACCCAAGATAAAAATGACTTATCCCTCTGCCTTCCTAGTACCAGTGGTACCAGTTTGGGGCCTTATGAAGCACTTAATCAGAGAAGATTAGATCAGTGGTTCTCACCCCATGCCCTCAGTGGCTACTAACAGGCCAGTATTTGAGAATTTCCTTTTAAAAGCACAGGTGAGTTAATCAATATGACTGAGCCTCTGATCAACACACTTGTGTTCTAGCAGGGAAACTCCTAAGTCCTGGCCTGTTAGTGGCCACTGAGGGCACGGGTTGAGAACCACTGAATTAGATAATAGGTAGAACTGGACTGTCTCACCCTGAGAATTTGGCTCTTCACCCTGAGATTGGGGTTTAAACCCAGAGAGCTCCCAGGTATGCATATGGGGGCTTGCAGCATTAACCCTTTTTATTGTCAAAGTATGCAAAGCATTGTAAAGCAGTATGTTGCACACCCCTCCGGAACTCAAAGGTTTAACCTCTTGGATGCTAAAGATGCCTCAAATACATTGCACAGCAATGTGTTAGATACATCTTTAGCATCCAAGGGGTTAAGAACAACCCTTTTTTAACTTCCACAGCTGTCTCTTAAAGGGATCTCACTTATAAACAATGTTTGTGATTTCAAAATCACCTGTATGTTTATTTACAATTTTTTGTTTAAAAAACTAGTTTTTTGAGTATTTAGGTACATGGATTATACTAATTAACCCTTTGAGTGCCAGACTGGTACACAATTCATTGCTCTGCAATGTGTTGTGTACCCCAATGGCATTCAGAGGGTTAAGGCATGCTATGCAGGAACTTCCTGGCTTAGCCCTACATTACCTCCCCCATTCATTGACAGTGTTCAGCAATGTATTGCCCTCCTCCCCTAATATTGAAATGATTAGCTGACAATGAGTGAGAGGGGTAATGAAGGGCTATGACTGGAAATATCTTCATGGCATACCTTCAATAGCATAAAATATAAATCTAACTTACTCAAAAACCTAGTGTTCTAAATAAAAATGCCTTATACCACATATAGATGATTTTGAAAGCCATTAGGTGGTATTGTTGTTTTAAGTATAAAACTTACAGTCTGAGTGACGTTGAACATCTCCCAACCCTGGGAGTGCAGTGGCAGTAGACGTGAGGTGATCAGGTTCCCTCTCCAAGGTCTGGATTCGGTGTCCACCAGCTCGTACACATCCACCTGAAACAGATTGTGTAGATGTGACTATAAGAAAGCAGTTAATCACATACATATGTTAAACAGATAATAATGCTTTGTTTTGCTAACATTTAATTCTGGTAATTGACATTTCAAAACTATATATTTAGGGAATTATTTAAAGGGATAGTAATGTTTCACATACATAACGATGCCTTCCCTCAGCAGGTCTGGCTACAACGCGATAAGGGAAAAACATTTTCCTCATACTGATAGCCAGAAGATTGTCCATAATTGTGATCTGTCTGGTCCCATGATAGGATTCCAGGTCTGAGGGGAGGCAGCATTATGTATGTAAAAGGGGTGGGCACTTTATAACATAATTGCACATAAACTAGACAGCTTACAATACTGTAATAATACTCTGTTGAAAAACCATGAAGAATTATCAAAGCTTAATTTATCTTGAAATATTATTATCCCTTTAAGTCTTATTTTCCCTCTTCCCTCCCCTTTACCAGACATCAGCCACTAAAAGAACATTGCTTTTAGATTGTGACTGAGATCAATCAAACTCCTAAATGTCAAAAGAAATAGTGGTGACCTCGAGAATGGGATTTTGACATCTGTGTTAAAAAGATGATGATAGCAGGCAGGCAGGCAGATAATGAAAGTTTCCATTAAGATCACTGTGCACTTTTGGTATACCTATACAGGTATAAAAGCTTTCTTGGACACCCCCTATGATATGATAAGAGCCAGTGGAGTAACTACCACAGTCGCAACCGCGACAGGGCCCGTCACTGCAGGGGGCCCGGCTGCCCAGTCAACCCCAGCAATGCAGCCTGACTGAGCCTAATAATAATTGTGATTGGCTACCTGTTTTTTATACAATCCGTTGATTATTCTGCTTGCCAGGAACTTAAGACAGTATCTTCCTGAGATATTGGGGCTGACAAGTCTTATGACTGATAAGAGTTAGCAAAATATTATTGAGTGACCTGGCACACAAAGGGTTTTCCGAGCCCTGTTTAGTGTTCATCGTATTGTCTGCTGTGTGGGCCTCTGCTCAGAGGGGGCACTGTGACTAATGGATGCACTAACAAGGCAGTGTGCATAGGGAGTGAAGACATCCTATAGGAGACAGGGCTCTGATAACCATTTGAGTGCCAGGTCACTCAGTAATATTTTGCTTACCCCTTTCAATTATTTAAGACATGTCTGCCTCAATATCTGCTGAAGAGCCTAGCTGAAGACCCTGGCAAGCAGAATAATCACCAGATCATTTACTAAAGAGGTAGCCAAGCATATTTTTTATGTGAGAGGGCATGGGGGCAGTGATGTATGAGAGAGGGCTTGGGGGGCAATAATGTATACAGGAGGGAGCAGTGATATACAAGAGGGGGCATGGGGGTCACTGATATACAGGAGAGGGTATGGGGGCAGAGATATGTACAAGAGAGGGCATGGGGGCAATGATATGAAGAAGGCGTGAGGTTGGGGGGGCATGGCAATTTTCACACCAGGGCCTGGTGATTTCTAGTTACGCCTCTGATAACAGCAGCTCACACCCTGGATTCCTGGGTAGGAGGTAGTGAATTCCACATGCCATTCTGACACAAGAGCCAGGTGTCACTAATCCTAACAGTAGGTAAGGGTTCATTAAATTAGATTAATTAACATATCATTTAAATGGTGACACACTGACCCATATTTGACTATGAAAAGATTTTTTGAATACGTTACTTGAACAGACCTAACACCTAAAAATAAAATCTGGTTATACATATTTAAAAACCATGTACTCCATGTTGCACCTGTATTATATTTACTTTGTTCTATATCTCTCAAATTCAGTACCAATCTTGAATATATAATGCATTTGTAGACAGCTGGATTACTATTCTCCAAAGACACTGTTTGGATGCTTTTGAGATTAGTACACAGTCCTGTTTCTTTCAGAAATACAATATCTGACAATTTACATACAATATTACAATATCAGTCCTGAGACAGCTGTAGTAACCAGACCTCCCCTTGAATGCAGTATGCTTAACTCTTTGAGTGCCAGAGTGGTAATGAACGCATTTCAAAGCCACGCTCTGCAACTCAAAGGGTTAAACCAAATGGGTGTCCGATGCATTGTTTTGCAATGTGTTGTTGCTCACTCCTCTGGTCCTAAAGGGTTAAGGAAAACATACACACACTGCCTGGTTGTACTGATCTTTATGCAGCTCTTATAGGAAGAGCATTTCATAAATCTCCTGCATTAATGAGGATGTCTGGGCATATATTACATAACATAGTTACATGTAATATGTGTGCCTTAGTGTTCTTTATATGTTTAACTCTGCTTAGTGCGTACCTTATTGGGGATTTTTCTCTTACTCTATTTTGAAAGTGTGTGTGACACTAATAAAAAGTAAATAACGTGATATAACAGATGGGTGTATAACTTCCCAATGTACCCCCAAAAATCTGTATGGGCTTTTCTCTAAAACATGGAATCTGTGTGCCTTTATCCATTAACACTCAGATGCACATTTCATCTAGCACTAAAAGGGTTAAAAGTAAGGTGACCATTAAATACAGGACATTTATGGAAAAAAAATTCCACAGGGCTGCACGGGAATCAGATGGGCCCTACTATATGCATTATTTATGTATACTGAGTACAGTGGAAGAATGGTGGTCACCTAGATAAAGGAGGCTACATGTCAGTCATACATGTTCAAGCTTTATAAACGACTGAGCATGATTGCAGCGTACATGCCCAACAATGTCTTCTTTGGCCAATATAATTATTACAGTCACAAGATTCTTACGCGGCAGTAATGGTGCCTGGGAGCCATCTTGAGAGGCTTCCACTTATACACCCGAAGTTCAGCCTTTAACATCTTCTCCTGGATCCCCACTGTAGAAATATTGAAGAAAAAGAGGGGGTGTCCTGCCTCTGGGTAAACTGTGGAGGAGAACAAGGAAGAGAGAATGCAGAGTGAGACAGAGAAACGATGGTCCAAGATACCTCCTATCTACAGAAACCCATAATAGAGTTTTTCTAACTGGTGGGTAATGCTTCTTTCAACAGTCATTACTGTTCAATACAGCATTTTTGTGGGAAGTTCAATTTAATATTCATTTTAGTGGCCATTGTATTATGTAGTAGCACTGTTGCTATTGTAACAAATGGAGATATGTGTATCCCCATTCAGAACTCTGAATTAATCATTTGAGTGCAAGGGGGCGGCTTTGCAACAAGTTGTGTACCCCTCTGGCACTCAAAAGGTTAACTAATATAGCAGCAGCTATTGCAAAAGAATGAATTGGAGATGTCGCTAGAATTCACTTGGTTAACCCTTTGAGTGCCAGAGAGGTGCGCAACGCATTGCTTTGCAATGGATGCGTACCACTCTGGCACTCAAAGGGTTAAACTCAATCTCACAAAAATACATTTGGTGGTGAAATAACTCCCATCAGTGGAAATACTAGCAGCCATAAATATGTAATGGTTATTAATTTATGTTACATGGAACCTCTGAGTTCCCTGAAGAGGTACAAGGCGTTCAAAAGAACAAATTTTAGTAATGGAGGACAGTAGAGAAATACCAGGGTGAATATTATTGTATGTGTGTGTAATGTGACTATCAGTTGATGTGCGGAAGACTGAAACCTTTCATGTTGCATGTCATAATAAGCAAAACTGCAATGTGGCCCAGTCTTTAATGATCAGATAATGGACCATATGTATAAAAGCAAACAGGAGCAATTCTGGGACAAACCAAGTGCACCAAAGGGGAGAAAAATTCCTAAATCGTCCAGTATTTAAATGTGCCATTTAAGCCATTGAATGCTAGGGAGGTTTTCAGTGTATTGCTCCCTGACTCCCATCACCATAGCAATCGTAATAGATTGTATCAGAAGTCATAGTAGTGCATTGTTTGTTAATGGGCTTATATAAGAAGAGCAGTTAGTACTAATATCAGTAGATTAACTAACTTAATTATTGTCTCATTGCAAACAGCACAAACAAAATGTACCAAACGTTGTCTGAATAAGATAGTATACACATGTTTTAAAGAAGAAGTAACACCACCTAATGACTCCCCACTTAACTTACTATGGTGTGAAAATTCTAAGGGCCCCCCTGAATTTTGCCATTGTCCCTTTTGTTCAAGAGATAACATCTTTAATCAGTGACAATTGCTAGCAAGACCACATGACATAAACTCTGACCACTGCACATTTTAATTTAAATTAGGCTCACTTACTCTGCCTGCTTTGGTTTAAAAAAGCTGTGAGCAACTGTCATGTCAGCTTCCATGGACATAACATCCAGGACTGACTACAGATGTTATCACTTGAACAAAGGCAGGAGGGTAAAATTCATAGGGACCATTTGGATTTTATGTCCATAGAAAAGTAAGCTGGGGTTAATATTAGGAGGTGTTAATTCACTCTTTAGAAAGCAAGTTCATAATTATATTTTAGGGCTCTAATATAAGGTCAGAGCTATATTTGGGCACATAATATAAAATAAATATATGTTAACAGATGCTGTTTGGAAATACATTCTATTTAAAATATTACAACTTCAAGTTTAGGTGTTAATGTTCCTTTAAATTCAATGAAGACAGTGGTTCTCAACAAAGGTGCCACATCTCAAGCATATAAATTGAAACACACTATCACTAATTTTTGCTTTTCTGCTTCTTGTCACTGATTCTGGAACCTAATTTAATAAAATTGTCTGAAAATCACCAGACAAATAGGTAAAGCACTTCACTTATTAATCAATTTAACACAGATATATTTTGTTAATGAGCTTAAAAAAATGTGTTGCTCCGTAATAAAAATAGCATTGAGTATAAATCATTTTATTAACATTGGTTACTTTTCTTAGACACCTTGATAATTTTTATTAGCATTGTTAGTTTTTAAAAGCAATTTTCTATAAGCTATGCAAATGTTTTTTAAAATAAAAAATGCTTATTTTTGAGGTGTAACTTTACTTTCTATCATTATTAGATATAACAAACACAACTATAATCACTATTTATTGCTTTGACTTTTTATTAAATGAACCTCAAAGAGTAGCTATTAGACTTGTGCGATTCGGTTCGGCTAATTTAGGAATTTGGAAGAATAAGATGTATTCGGCATCATTCGGACCTTCCAAAACCCAAGGTCCGCCCACACAAGAAAATCAGAGTCCAAAATGGACCTAGTCTGAAATTTTGGTGTAAATTTTGGAAATTCAGACGGCGCATTCCCGCCTGAAACCATTACAATGTTGCTACATGCTACTAAAAATAGAGGGCATGGCGCTTTCCTACCTGAAACTATTACAATGTTGCTACATACTGCTAAAAATAGATCTGGTAAAACAGGCGATTTACAGTTCATGCAAAGTGCAGATATTAAGCACATATGGAGACAAGCAATTTTGCCATTTTTGCCATGTGTGTGTTCACCCATAATTCCTATCTTTCTCATTAATTGCACAAACACATATTATATACCATTTTTTAAAGGGCAGAAAGGGCTTTAATTTGATATGACATACACATATATAAGTGTGTAGGAGGTTATAAAATACCCCTTCCTGTCTCATTAGAGATTTAATATTATTATTAATGTAGTTTAATGTATTTTTTTTATTTTTGTATAATTAATATTGAATATTTAAATTTTTTTTTAAATTAGGCCGAATAATGCGGACTATTGACGAATTTCGTCCGAGTAGAACAGGTCCGGTCCAAAATTCGGATCCTCTGAATTAAAAAAAAAAAAATTGTCCGAAATCTAATTTTACCGAACATTTTTACAGTGCACAAGTCTAGTAGCTATAAATGGCCTGGATTTCACCCCTCTGGTTGTTACAGGTTTAAACCTTTGAGTGCCAGAGGGATATCCAACGCATTGTAAAAGCAATGCATTGGATACCACTTTGGCACTCAGAGGGTTAACAGTACCATGTGCAGTGAGCAGGGTTTATGTCCTGTGGCTCTGCGAGCAACTAATGTCCTTATCCATGAACAAGACATAGAATTTGAAGACAGATAAGAACCATTTGGCCCATCTAGTCTGCCCATAATGCAGGACAGGTAGAAAAAGGCACAAGAGGAAAATTCATAGGGACTTTTGGGGCCAATAATAAGTTAAGAGGGGTGTTAAAATTAGAAGGTGTTACTTCCCTTTAATTCTCCGAGTGTCAGAGGTCATTGGATTAAGGTGACCACATATCCCTTTAAATTAGGGACACTTATAAAATACATACATTGCAGGACAGCACAGGAATCAAAGCAACCCTGCAATGTGTGTATTTTATAAATGTCCCTGATTTAAAGGGATATGTGGTCACTTTACATTGGATACCCCCTCTGGCACTCAGAGAGTTAATGTATCACATTCCATCGCAGTGACAGATTGCAAGCTTTATAGGTCATGACCCCAGTACCTGTCTGTCTGCAAATCATCCTACAAATGTCCCCTCTCTTCCTGTTTCCTGTCCTCTGTACCAGAAATAACACCTACTACTTAGAGTCAAAGTTAGAAGTGTATTTATCAGAGTGTCTAAATTTTTCCACTTGAAAAATGTCTCAATAGAATAACTTTGGTATTGCATGGAATTCAATTAACTGGTGAGTTTTCTCAAATCTTTCTGTATTACCTACATTTTCTTTTTTGTGAGAATATACCTATGTAGTTGGCAGATTATAAACAAAATTATACCCATACATTTGATATTGTCTACCCCTCACCATACATACCTACATGCTTACACACTGTCAAGCTACTGCAAACACTTATGGTATATAAATCTAGCCTATATTTTGTACTTTGAAATTTTTCTCTAATATACATTATTTTTGGAAAATTAACCTTTATAGTGTGGTAGCACGATGTGACACTTTATGCTAATATCATGCATAGTGTGTGAACTAGTTATGTTTGAGATTATACATATTGCTTGAGGTGCTATTAGAAACGTCTCCACCATGTGGCTTCTGCCTAGATTCATACATACCACAGTGTGTGCTAATATAGGCCCAGCACACAAAATAATAAGCAAAAAGGTGTGATAGCAACAAATAAAGGTTAATTTCTCAAACACTATTCATATTATAAACAAATGGCTAGCACATTTTGGCAGTTTTTAATATACCAATCTTAAGGTGACTGGTCCAATTTATGTGGGACATGAACAACACTGCCTTGAATACCCATCCTTACCTTTATTCTCGAAGCTCCTGACCACATTTCCCTCCAGAAGCCCAGGTGCTTTGGTACTGCCATCTGGATCTGCCACACGATTATATAGTTCCAGCATGAATTGTGGGGGCTTCTTGGCTGGAATAATGTTGTGGGGAACCTCCCCAAAAGCAAACACCTCTTGCAGCTTCTGGATAGCCTCAGACACCATCCCGGACACATCATCATTTTTCAGAAGAGACTTACCTTCTCTCAGGGACAAAGGAAGGGGAGTCACTTGGCAACAGGGCAGTAGGACAAGGAGACAGAACATAACTGAATGCATCTTTTTGGGCTTTAACTACAGCTTAATAAATTAGCAGTACTTTGCTTTTTGCACCTGATCCTTTTGAATAAAAGGCTGTCTAATTCTTCAGCTATTCCTATACTCAACTTCACATACACATCTGTTCCAAAGTCTCAGACGTATCTGGTAGTGTTCACTCTCTGCTTCTGTTCTTGACAGGCAACTCCTTGTATCATCACTGTGCCACAGTTAACTGTGACTGCATCTTAATAGTTTCCTGATTTGAAGACAAAGATGCGGACACGTCCACCCACCAGCTAAGGTATTCCAAATAGTATCCTCTGATATTGGTGCACTGACCCTCACACACAACTGTGCACCTAGTAGTCTATTCACTGTTCCGTCCCTAAGACACTGCTGTCATCTCAGTTCCTCAGTCCCTCTTTCAATGTTAGAGATCTCTGACTGGCAGTAAAGTACTTCACCCCCTCTATATAAGGACAGTGATTCCTTCCCCCACCCAATCACTCTGCCAATCCCAAAAATCTTGATACCTTCCTGGGGAGAGGCACACACAAGAGATAGGCAGCAGTAACTCAATAAGTGTGAACAAGCCCACTGAGTGATTGTTCTGGGATATTGTCACTTGTATGCTATGCTAATTCCACTCAGCTAAATAAATTGGTACACACTTCTATTTTTTCTCTGCACATATTATGGTCAGAATTTAACAATCTTCAAGACCTGCTGGAGGTTGTTGATTTTTAAGACTATGAGCAGAAAGAGCAGTATAAAAATCCTCATATTTACTATGGGAGGAATGAGAATGTTTATATTTTAATAAATGCATAGAAAAATAAATGACTAGGATTTGCACCTCACACATTTAATACCAGACACTTTTGAAGGATCAAAGTCCTAGAAGGGTGTCCAACTTTGGCTCTTCAGTTGTCTTTGGAAAACACCTCCCAGCATGGCTTGTTGCAGATGATGGGAATTGGTCTCCAACATAAGCTGAATAAACTAAATATATCCCTTTTGCATTCTAGAGCTGCAGTGGTTCCTGTGCATTCCTTCTGTTTGTATCATTCATGGGAGGGGGGTCATTGGCAGCCAAAAATATGACACCCACCATGAAGGGGAACAATATGAAATAAGAAGTTAGTCCAGTTTTAAAATGGTTAGGAACTATGAAGCTTTTGAACATACAAAATGGATTAAACTCCGAGTTGGAACGGTCAATAATTTTTTTTAAATTTCAAATAAATATTAGATTTTTAAGGATACAAAAAAGAAAATCAAGGAAGAATAACTGCAGTTACAAATGAAACAAAATATAAAACAAGAAGGAATAAATAGTGGTAACATTTTTATGAATATATACATATATATATATATATTGGTGGAAGTTGCTTCATTCAAAAATTATACAGCTCAAACTTCATTAAGTGTTCAGAATTCAGGTTATGACAAGTCACCAACAGTTTTCACTGAAGAAGTATGATCAGGTACAGAAGTCCTCCAAAGATAGAAATAAAACATAATTTTGCTGTCGATTTTGTGAATAAAGCATGTCACAGCAGTGGGTGTACTATAAATTTACTTATCATGAAAAAGCTCTGCCACATTTGTATATATCTAATATACATATTATATAATATTTATATAAATAATCATCTCAGATTATATTCAAAAGTCCAGCATGCCTGGGTTAAAGTAACACTGACACCTGAAAATGACTGAACTTCAATCTACCAGCTGTATTATGTATAAATTATCTTTTTGCTTTCTGACACCTAAAATGTAGTCTTATGTATTTAAAGGTGCTTCTACTGTTGCCTCAGGGCTCCCTGATTCCTATTAACATAGCAGTTTTGATAGGTGTCTGAGGATTGCTAGTCCTGTGTTGTCTGTAAATGGACAAAAGCAGTGGATAGTAATCATAACCCATTGAGTGTCATATGGGTAAGCAACACATTGTGCAATGTTTTGCATACCCCACTGGCATTCAAGGTGTTAATAGACTAAATGCCTTTGTTAATTTGTCTCCTTACAAAGAAAACAAAATTAACCAAATGGCATATGAATAGGACTGACTGCACATGGATAAAAAAAGCAAATTAAGGATAATGTTAGGGATCTAACATAAAATATATATATTTTTTTACAAATGTTATCCATAATTACATAATATTTAAAGGTATATCAATCAATTTCCATTTTAGGTGTTAGTATTCTTTTAATCAGATTTTTAGGTTGATATAAGTGAGGTTAAAATGAAGCATTCTAAGATAATCCAACTGCATAATAGGGGATAGATGAAAATGCCCATTAATTTAAATAGGGCTTTTAACCCCATGAGCACTATAGATTTCTCCAATGATTTGAGAAATAGTGAGTCAGAGACCTCTCTCTTGTATTCAGGGGGTTAAAATCAGGAATTTTAGGAATTTTGTTTGTTCAAAAATTGCGCCAACCTTCTTAGTACACTAACCTCATTGGTCAAGCAAAGCAATTCTGTGGCAAACACCAGCACTATAGAGAGGGACAGATTTATATTCCAGGCACCAATAGGCAAGGCACCCTTAGCTCCGCCCATGGCCATACACCCACTCCACACATGACCGCACCCCAGGACGCATACACTGAAGCACAGAGAACTGTTTCCTGGCACAGAAAATACCCTGGCCTATAAGAAGCAAGAACATAAAAAAAAAAACAAAAAAAACATTAACCCTTTGAGTGCCAGAGGGATACGAATGCATTGCACTGCAATTCATTGCACACCCTTCTAACACTCAGAGAGTTAAAGGGATAGTAATGTTTAGTTATTACAGAAAGATTGATTCTTCTATATACATTTGTATAACAATGTGAAGCTTTATAACCATCCATAACTTTACATTTTATTCTATAACTAGTTGAAGAGCCCATTACATGGGCCACAGTGCCACTGCCAGCCGCTCGTGGGGCAGTCATGCGCAGCAGAGACTGCCTGCGCCGTGGCTGATACAGAGCGCCCAGCTCTGTATCAGCCGTGGAGCGGACAGTCTCTACTGTGCATAACTGCAGCACACGCAGCAGTCTCTACTGCGCATGACTTTGTCGTTACACATGTTTAAGTTAATTATTATATAGGACTAGTGTAAAAGCCCATGTACATGGGCCAAGGTCCGGGTGATGTTAAGAGGCCGGTCCTGCGCTGTGTCCTGACGCCGATGCAGTCATGCACTGTAGAGACTGTCCGAAAGCACAGAATGCTCCCAGCATTCCATGCTCCCAGCATTCCGTGCTCCCAGCATTCTGTGCTCCCAACATTCCATGCTCCCAACATTCTGTGCGTTCAGGTAGTCTCTACTGCGCATGACTGTTTCTGACAAACATCCTAGCATATAGGATTAAGTGTTCCCCTCCTACCGCTTTTCCATGTCACAAATCTTCCTATAAGATCAGCAAGCCAATCTGGATAGACCACAATGAGGGACAATCTTCTTTCAGCATAAGGAAAAACTTGCCCTCCTTTGTCAAGGGTTTTCCTTATACTGATAGAAAGAAAATTGTCCCTCACTGTGATCTGTCTGGGCCGATGACCAGATTCCAGTTCAGAGGGGATGATTTGTGACGTATGTAAAAGGGGTAGGAGGGGGACACTTTATTATACAATAAAACATAAACTGTAAAGTTATGGGTGGTTATAAAGCTACACAAAGCTATAAAATCTATACAGAAGAATCAATCTTACTATAATAACTAAACATTACTATCCCTTTAAACCTTCTGAAATGTGTTTCAAGGGTGTAATGATATATCACCCCTAAATAAATTTGTCTTATAGGTAGTTAATATAGCAAATACATGAAATATTGTATTCATTTTTTTTAGATTGCTAAGGAATAAATACTGCCCTGTACCCTACTTCCGGACAGACTGTGGTTACCTGCTCTGTACCGCAGTCTGTCACTCTGCCTCTGCTCACCTCCCTCAATCCAGCCTCTTCTGATGATAGAGGCTTTCTGCCTGTGAGCTGGAGTGATCCCTAGCCAATGAGAGCGCTCCAGCTTACACGCAGAAAGCCTCCTTCATTGGAGGAGGCTGGAGAGAGGGGAGCAGAGGCAGAGTGACAGACTGTGGTATAGAGCAGGTAACCGCAGTCTGTCCGGAAGGAGGGTGCAGGGCAGTATTTATTCTTTAGATTTTGGCCAAATAGTGATCTGAAAAAAAAAAAATTTAATACAATATTACACATATTCGCTATATAAACTACCTATTAAGACAAACTTATTTAGGGGTGATAGATCCCCTTTAAATAATAGCCTATAAAGTACAGTTAATTTTTTTTAACAGAATACTTCAGTTTGATTTTATACATAAGGCCAGCTGTTTCTTAGATCCATACTGAGGACAGGCTCTCACAGAAGCATACCTGGGAACTCTCCGGATCTGATGGTTTGTAGAGGTATTACCGAGTCTCCTGGGACAGAGGCTGATTATCCAGTGGTGGTGAGTTTCCTCTGAAACTCTGCTCACATCTCCTCCTTCTCTCGCTGTTCCACCTACTTTCCACCCACTTCTCATTCCCAACCTGTTCTGCCCACTTTCCACCCTCTTCCTGTCCACCTTATGATACAAGAGTGACAAGCCCCACCCAGTTAAGCCACACACCCTTTATGTCACAAATCCCATCATTTACATCCCCCTGGTTGGCAGCACATGAGCATTCTCCAGGGCCTCAAGAAGAGGAAGTTTCCAGTTATGCATAGAAGTAAGGTGGTGTCATTAATATACATATGTTTCACTAACAGCTAAAAATGAACTGGAGTTATATATACACTTAATTACCCTGTACTTCATGCTAGCATCTGTAAAATTCTCCATTTGTTTTCTGAGCCCTAAAATCTAGTCTTATATATGCTCTGATAAAGCAGCAACTCCTGCCTTTTGCAAGGCTCCCATTTGTTCACCCAGGATTATATTTAAATAGGTAGAGATAAGATAAAACATTTCTGAATACAAGAGCAGTGAAAAAAATCACAATTGATTAACTGACTTTGCTCTTATCTCTCAAAATAAACTTCACAAACATCATTAAATAAAGGCTCTCTAAACAAGATAATTTACAAATGCAGTAAAAAGAACGTTTAGGATTATATTTTAGGGATGTAGCATACGAATAACTCATTTTTATACATGCTAGCTGTAAATAGGTGGTATATAAATTTTTATCACCATATTTCATATTTTTTTAGTGTTTGTGTTCCTTTAACAATAGAGAAAGTTTTAATAGATTGGAGATGAAGATAATTTGAAGACATATACTGTGGATAACGGAGAGAATTTGCATACTATTCGCACTTATAAGGAAATCTCTTCATCCAATTAATATCTCTATCTGTTTTTTATTTTTTGGATTACATCCCTAGGTACCAGGGCGTGATAATCCTATTTTTATTTGGATTTTTATTTTTATGTGTGCACACATTTAAGATTTTATTGTATTATATATTGTGACGCTTCTCCGATATATCTGAATATCTAGATATTAGGAGATTATTGTCGCACATTAGTCTGGGCTCATATTGTTGTTTAGAGTCACAGCGCTGTCACTACAGCTGAACAACAATAATATCTGTATTATTATCTTAAGGATGTGATTGATATGTTTTTTATGATTAGAATTCCGGAGGATAGTTTTATTTATACATTATAGAATGTGCATTTAGTGATAGGTTTAGTTTAGAGTACGGAGAGATTTTTGAATACGCGTATCCTTTATTGTTGTCGATGTAAAAGGAATATATTGGGCAGCCTTTTCTTTATCCTGATTTGTGGGTCAGATGTGTGCGGATCCACTCTCTCACTAATACTGTATGTGTTGGAGGGAGGTGATTGTGGATGTAACACATCAGAGTTAGGTAGAGGGGGAGGATTTGTCTGTTACTTAGTATCTGTTCCGAATATAGATAGCGGAATTAGTATTTTCATATAGTGTTTTTGTATTACATTTTGTCTAAGCTGTGAATTGAGATACATTTTATTAAAATTGTATTTTAGCTCTCCTTGATACTTTGTTTTGAGTTGACTTATTTCTCCTTTGGCTGAGATCGTCATTTTGAAGAAACAGTTACTATATGCTCCAGAGATTAGTTGCAAGTTTTAAAAAGTGTAATGCCCAAAATTTCAGTGTATCTATACACTGTCACAATGAACTAAAAATAAAACTTTTTTTTAAATTGATCTAATAAAGATTTACTTGCATCCATCTCAGCAGATTGATTTCTATGTACCTGATACATAATGACCCTGGTACACAGATGACTACACAAATAATAGCCCCCTAACTCTCCCTCCAATGTCCAAGACAGACATTGACATAGACTGTATGCTCTCACGAGCAGGGCCCTCTGATCCTCCTGTTCTCCACATCTGATTGTACTATTTAATACCTCTGTATGTCTATTCCCAATTGTACAGCTCTGCGGAATTAGTTGGCGCTATATAAATAAATAATAATAATAATAATAATAGGACGGCACACAGAGAGTACCCACTTTTATCATTATTGCTGTACATAATATAGTCCAACATAAACAAAAAGCAGCTATCATTTTCCAGTCATCACAACTGAAGGATATTTTGCAATTTAATATGATACTCTCAGAGGCTGATGTACTATGAAAAAGTGGTACAGTTCTGGGACACCAACTGCACCATAATGGACAAATATAATCCCCCAATCCTCTCTAACCCTTTGAGTGTCATTGCTTTGCAATGTGTTGTGCACCCATTTGCTGTGCAACAGATTAACTAAAATGGTGTATTTTAAAATTCGAGGGGCAGCCCCGTCAAAATGAGTGTTTGTTCCCTATAGTGCAGTTCATTTGAGGCTTCCGGTAGTAAAGAATATGTATTTTCTGATTAGTATGTATTATGTGGATTCCCTGCCCCCTCCAACACGTGGAAAAGGCACACATGATCTGTGTCCCCCATATACCATAACATCCAACCTTTACAGAATGAAAACAGTTACACTCACGGCTCTTTGCCACCACTCTCCGAGCTGTATGTACAGAAGTGGTCATAAATATAATAACGAGATTTTCTTTACATGTCAAGTAAAGAAAGTAAAATTACAGTGCACTCCTGTGCCTGAGTTTCCCTCAGTTACCTATAGAATTAACCCATTAGAGATCCCTTTCCTTTTGTGCTGAAAAACGTATAACAACTCATGCTGTTTTATGGGGTACAAAATATGGCTCAGAGCATATAAACAATGCAGGAGACTAGTAGAGTAAAAATAATACCTTTATTGGCTAACTGATTGGCTTTGGATGAAAGATTGCATCCAAAGCCACACAACCAATAAAGGTATCGTTTTTACTTGTCTGCATTTGTTTTGGCCAACATAGTACTACATTTTACCCACATATAAACAATGGACAGCACTTCAGATCAAAACAATCTCAGGTTTATGGAGGGTGGAAAATGAAACAAATCTATTCAATATCGCTACAAGATGGATTGGTTCAGCAAGATCTCATATTGGATTCACATTTTGTATATTTGCTCGTTAGAATAATATCATCCACAAAATGCATTTGTCCATTTGCCTCTCCCGCATTTCATAATTTATATTCTTTTTCTCCCAAAACTTGTGATGTAACATTAGTTTAATCTAATTCAATAAGACTAGAGGAAGGTCTGTTTTGACAAAGACTTTTTTTACTGTAAAGTTGTGGAATTCTTTGCCTCGGTAGACTATGTTTGGCAGACACTGTAGGTCTTTTCAAAAATGTTAAATACCTTTCTAGCACAGAAAAATACTGATAATTATGACAGTTTCAATGCAGATAGGATGTTCATCAAGGGAAATATCTGGCTTTTGAAGTCAGGAAATATTTTTATTCTCACTTGGAGCTTAATTGGAAAGGGCTTCAATATAGTGTTTTTCCTTTCTCTGGATCAACAAGGGTGATATGGCAAAGACTGCACTTGATAGATGTGTGTCATCACTTATATTACTATGTTACTACAGGTTACTATATTAAAGGGATAATAATACTTAAAATGTTAAAAAAATATGTTGTAGGGTTTATCCCCCTGAGTAAAACAAGGGCATTCCCACTGCTGAAAGGTGTTTCATTCAAAAGTTATTCATTTTCAAAGTTCAATTTTTAGGTGCAATATCACAGTGGCTTGAAATTGTACAGTGGCGCTGTTGCTACACCATCCTATGGACAGCTCTGGTCCCAGGACCATAAATCTCCATAGGATGGTGTAGCAACAGCACCACTGTACAATTTCAGGCCACTGTGATATTGCACCTAAACAATTCAACTTTGAAAATTAATAA
Source organism: Rhinophrynus dorsalis (assembly GCA_037306005.1). Lineage (NCBI taxonomy): Eukaryota > Metazoa > Chordata > Amphibia > Anura > Rhinophrynidae > Rhinophrynus > Rhinophrynus dorsalis. Next base: position 206,895,758 of record CM074724.1, read on the forward strand.
CGTTTGAATGAAACACCTTTCAGCAGTGGGAGTACTCTTGTTTTACTCAGGGGGATAAACCCTACAACATATTTTTTTTTTACATTTTAAGTATTACTATCCCTTTAAGTTTATCAAGATCTACACCAATATTGACATCCTGATGCTCTCTAGTTGTGGTCAGCCTACAACTCCTACCATCCTTAGCTTTCCAACAGCCCATTATGGATGATGGGGGTTGTAGTCCAATAAAGACAAGAGAACCTCAGATTTCCCTTGCTGAGTTCAAGCTTCACCAACTGTGTATATTTTATGGTCAGCTTTATATGAACAGCATATCTCCCAACATTTCAAATCTCCAAAGAGGGACTCTTTTGTTTTAGGGGGTGTGGCTGGTTTGCGGGGACATTACCAATAATTTATAGGTGTTTTCATGACCCACTGACACCTCTTTGTGTAACTTAATAAATGATCTAGAGCAACACTAAAGTATTTTATTTACACAGACTAATTTATAAACACATATAATGACGTTTAAACAATCATTAATGTGAGATTTATGGCTGTGGAGCAATGTGATACACTTATATACACACCACACAGTCTGATCTCCTAAAAAGAGGGACACTAGGGTGAGAAAGAGAGACAGAGGGATTTCTGTCTCAAAGAGGGACTGTCCCTCCTATAGAAGGACATAAGAAGGTATGTAATAGAGTCCAATCAGTGGCTCAGTTATTGCGGTAGATCCACCAATGCTAATGATACATCCACCAGTGATAATTCCAGATCCCCCCCAGTGCTAGTGACAGATCCACCAGTGCTAACTAAAAAAATAAAGAACAACAAAAAAAACATAATGCGTTGCTAAAGTTTTAGAACTGCTTTTACAGAACCTATGATCCTATTTATATTAGTGGTAAAATGTAAATGATTTGTTATTTCATGAAAGTTTAATTTTACTGTCCCTCCTGGGTTTACTATAGCAAGAATGAAATGCATTGTGAAAGGCAGTGGTGCTGGGCATGGCAGTATGACAATACACCTCCACAATTCAGTTTTCATACAATAGGATCCTATCTGACCTCATGTAGTGTTGAGTTGCTGTACTTCTCAGCAGGATGGTGGATTGTTTAGAGATTATTGATAGATCACTATATAACAAGCATGTACTTATCTACACTTAATCCTGTTGGAAGTTCATTCAGTTGAAAGATTACAGGAATTATGGGTCTGACAGGCAACAGACCACTCCTTCATCTCAAACACCTCACATATTCCCAGAACAACACAGGGATAATGAAGCAATAGTAAACCCAATTATCCATTAGTGAGTCAATACATCATTAACCTTTAGAGCACCAGAGGGGGTGTGCAACACATTATTGTGCAATGCATTGCTTGGTCCTCTGGTCCATAAAGGGTTAAACTTCTCACTCTTTAGCCTATTCTCATGAGTGCACTGGAATCACTTGGAAAAATGCATGCAATTTTACTGATCTTTACATGTGCTGACATTGCAAAAATGCAGTTTCCATCAGCCTTATCTTTTCCCACATAGGTACTATTATGGTGAGATGGAGAGACAGAGAGAGGTAAACCAATTCAGAGAGATAGACACAGTTAATGAGTCCTTCTGGTCGAGATGATCTTGACTCTGATGCTTGCCTATGCATCATCCAGAAGAAATACGTGTGAGTGAGATGTGGGTGCACCCACTGACCACCTCTCAGTGACTTTCCATGGGTCAATCATGGGTCAATTCCTTGTGGTGTTAGAAAGTAAGGAGTTATCTAGAAAAGTTAATTTGCTACCTGTATATGTCCCCATGGCTATCTGCACTATATAGATCATCAGATTATGCATCCAGTATTACCCAATAAACATACCTGGGAACTTTTGAAACAGGGCTACCTGGAGGGTAACCCTGTCAGTGCCCAGGGGGATGAAAATGACGCTAATCGTGTCACAAAAGGGACGGGGCTTAGTCGCGGTGGGGGTGGGACAAAAAAAAACACAAAATCCCCCTGCAAAATGGCTGTAAGAGGGCAGGGAGTGGGAGGAACCGGGCAGGATGGAGCACAAGTGGGCAGAGTTTCTACTTAAACTCTGCCCACCTGGTGATTCATACATTGCCCCAGAGACCCGGTAATTCACTTTGAAATCCGGAGTCTCTGGGGCAAAACCGGAGAGTTCCCAGGTATGCCAATAAAGTGTACTGCAACCAGTCGTTATGACCAATGAAGGCCTGTATGTTCCACTAATCTACAATTTATTAACCCCTTAAGGACTGGCCGCACACACACACGGAGGTCACTTAAGGACCACAGAGGTTTTTTTTTGTTTCCAGTTCCGGACTCCCCAAACGGCGTGGAGCTGCGTGGGAAGCCCGGAATGCCATGACGGTCATAGTACGTCATGGGTCATTAAGTCAGCTCTACCCATGACGTGCTATGACCATCAAGGGTCTTTAAGGGGTTAATTATACCCAGTACTGGATTAAAGAAGAAAAAAGATATATGATAATCATTCTTACTTAAAAAAAGATCATAGTGATAGTTTTGCAATGCACGGTGAAGACCATAGCATCTAATATGTATGCATGTATGCATATATGTATCTTTATTTATATAGCATACATGTACACAGCTCTTTACAGAAGCAGTAATAGTACAATAGACAAAATACAGGGAAAGGAGAAGAGCATCAGGCTAAAGTGCAATCATTTGCTCTTGATAAGTGCAACCAAATGAGTTACAGGAGGCAAACATTTAGTAAAGATGATAGCTTTAATGGCTAACTAAACAGATTTAAAATGCAAGCTTTCAAGATCTCTTAGGTCTCTTCCTCAGGCATGCCTGAGGAAGAGACCTAAGAGGTCTTGAAAGCTTCTATTTTAAATCTGTTTAGTTAGCCAATAAAGCTATCACATTTACTAAATTTTTGCCTCCTGTATTTCTATGGCTAACACGGTACCAACTCTCACCTATTACCAGCTGAGTTAAACATTGAGAAGGGTACCCTGTTCCAAAAGCGCTTAGAATTAAATTAATAGTCTAATTAAAATTTGGTGCCACAGGATGTAAGTTGGAGTAGGAGGATAACATAGTTGGAGGACTGACATTTATTTATATCCTGGGTCAGACTCCCAAAATAAAGCAATGGCAACCTGTGGCCCTCCAGCTGTGGAGGACTACAACTCCCATCAGCCCCAGTTAGCCTGTTGCATACTGTGGCTGATGCAAATTGTAACGCTCCACAACTGGAAGGCCTCTGGTTGCCCATACCTGTCCTAAAGTAACACTCCATCAGGAAAGCTCTATACCCCCCTCACCTTGATAGTGAATGGTGAAGAGTAATTTTCCTTGTACTTCATTCTTCTGATCAGTAGGGGGTGTGCTCTGCTATGTTAAGATGTGCTAGAAGTGTGGAGTTCAAGGATAATTGCTTCCTTCTGCCTGGTTTAAACACAAAGAATAACTCCCTGAATTCCAGCTGAGTTAAAATGGGGCTTTTAAAGGGACACTAACACATAATTATGGCATTGGGTTTTAAAGTGTAAATATAATGTACTTCCAGCTAATATCTGTAAACTCTTGTTATTTTATGTTAGGTGCCTAAAATCTAGTGCTCAACTTTAGACACAATTTGTTTAATTGTTTGTTAAAAGATTATACATTTAGTGTATTGAAATTAGCACCCACTGATCTTCTATTCAGAAGGCTTTCTTACCTTCTTTGTCAATTTAACCCACTGAGTGCTAGGATGTGTCCAACGTGCTCAAAGAGTTAAAGACAATGTACTTTTTAGTCATCCTAAAAGATTGCTATTGTAATGGGGGCCCGGGAGATAGCAGAAATAAGAAAATATGTAGGACTACATTTTAGGCCTCAGACAACAAATAGTGAATTCTTAAAGACACTAACAAGGGGTACAGGGCAATACGTTGCGTACCCCTCTGGCATTCAGCAGGTTAATTGTATAACCCCCCCCCACAGATCCCACTTAGATGTCCTCTAACTACTTGAATGATAGAGAGGTCTCTACCTCATTGTTTTGAAATGTGTTGGGAGAATTGTCTAGCATTTGAGGGGTTAAAAGCCCTGTTTAAATTAAATAGGGCCCCCCCAAAGGTGCAGTTGGTTTGACCCATGATGGATCCTATTACTTTGTGTATATGGCCAAATATATCTTAATTTCTACCAAGATATGGATATTTTTAATTGTTTTACTGTGAATGTTACAAGATGCTCTTTGTATTTTGCTGTTAAACTCCTTTCTTCTCCTTGGAAGCTAGACACTCCTCTAGTTTGTTGTTTCACAATACATTGGAGACTGGTCTAGGATCCAAGGGGTTAAAATGTTATCTTTCCACTTAAGTGGCATCATTATTTTAGTTTCTTTATTAACCCTTTCAGCGCTAGAGGGGTGTCCAATTAATTGCTTTTGCAATGTGTTGTGTATGCCCCCTGGCACTGAAAGAGTTAAGCACCCACCTTTTCAGCAGTGATGTAGTAAAGGGACAGAGGGAAAAAAAAAGTGGGTGGGGTCATAGTTGATACACACCTCATTAACGGTGATATGTTATCTAACCTGTTTATATACTGATCAGTTTAGTGGGATCTAATTATCTTTTACTGTCTTTGTTGTTTAAGGACCCTTGTTGGGCAGGGATGAAGGGAGAATAGGTAAGGAACCAAGCCCATATTTATAAAAGCAAACTGGAGTTTTCTGGCATTAACCAACTGCACCACAGGAGATAAAGAAAGATCCTTGTTAAATTAAATGGGGCTTTTAACCTCTTAAATGATACAGAGGTCTCCAATGCATTTCAAAGCAATGTATTGGAGACTTCTGTAGCATTCAAAAGGTTAAAGTGTTAGTCATGTCTGGATTTTTTGAAACGTTTTATTGTAGATATTAAAACAATAAGTTCAATGATGTTACTCTTGTCTCTCAAACTTTTATAGTTTGAGAGATACATGATTAAAAACTTCCCCGCTCCCTCCCCTTCCACAGACGTCAGACTCTAGCAGACATCAGGAGATCTGGCCCCGGGACCATCAGGTGGCTCTTCAGCAGAGCCGAAATAGCTCACTGTAAAAATAAATACTTCACTGGAATGGTCTACAAAGCATGCTTGCAAACCAGGCACACTTTGTAGACCATTCTAATGAAGAATTTCTTTTTACAGTGCGCTATTTCGGCTCTGCTGAAGAGCCGCCCCTAGTCGAACGACTCGAATCTCATGCTGAGAGGTTGACAGCCGAAATCTGGGAAAGGGGAGGTAGGGGGGAAGTTTTTAACCTTTTAGTGACCGGCCACGCGCGCACGTGGCCGGCACTTGACGACAGTCTTTTTTTTTGCCATTCTAGGGAATGGCTTCCGGTACGTACATGTACGTCCTCTGTCCTCCTGGGACATCTGGTGATGACGTACATGTAAGTCCGCGGGCGGGATGGGGTTGATAGTATATATCTCAAACTATAAAAGTTTGAGAGACAAAAGTAACATCACTGAACTTACTATTTTAATATCTACAATATGACACTTCAAAAAAATCCAGACATTACTATCACTTTAAAAAGCCCTGTTCGAGTTCATATGAATTTAGGAATCTGTCTCCTATCATGCAGTTGGTTTACACCAGAATAACTCTAGTTTATTATATATGTCCCTTGGGCCTATATTAGAAAAGCAAACAGAAGAGGTACTATTCTGGGCCAAACCAACAGCACATATACATGCATATACATACCCCCCAAATTCCCATTGATTTAAATGAATATTTTAACCCTTTGAGTGCCAGAGTGGTACGGCATTCCATACCACTCTGGCACTCCTGAATGCTAGAGAGGTCTCCAATGCATTGTTAGACAAAGCATTCAATCGGTTACAAGCCCCATTTAACCCTTTGAGTGCCAGAAAGGTACGGAACGCATTGCATAGCAATGCGTTCCGTACCACTCTGGCACTCAAAGGGTTAAAGCAATGAAAAGCTGGGAAATTTGTATTTTCCCCCCATTGTTCTGTTGGCTCGTGCCAGAATGTCACCTTTTTTCACATATTGAATACAGCCCCTAGAAATATGCAGCAATCTGAAGTCTGTAGCAGTATTGTCATTCATCTTAGCTATAAACCTGGGTGAATGACTGGAGTAGGGTGACATTTATGTTTGGGGACACCAATTCTAGTAGTTAAGTACGCCACAGCATGAATGGGCTGCTATGGATACACGGTAACTGTGCAGGTTTTCTGGATCTCTCTGTCTTAGCACAGGTAGAGAAGAATATGACAAGTAGCCCCACAGGTTTAAATTTAGAGTCCCAGAGAAGTATCTTTTTAACCCTTTGAATGCCAAAGGGGTACGCAACACATTCCCATACCTCGCAAGTGTCCCTCTTTAGGAGGGACAGTCCCTCTTTCAGGCCCAATTCCCTCTGTCCCTCTTTCCCACCCTGATGTCCTTCTTTTTAGGAGATCAGACTGTGCTGTGTGTATATAAGTGTATCAAATTGATCCACAGCAATAACACTCACATTATTGTTTGTGTAAACTTCACCATATGTATTTATAAACTAGTATGTGTAAATAAAATACTTTGGTCTTGTTATAAGTCCTTTATTAGTCTACACAATGTGGTGTCAATGGGTCATGAAATAGCCTAAAAATTCTCAGTAATGCCTCACCAACCAGCAACACCCCCTAAAACACAAGTGTCCCTCTTTGGCCATTTTAAAAGTTGGGAGGTATGCAGTGTAAAGTTCCCCTATTATAAAAAGTAAACAAACCTGCTATTATATAGTAAAAGTGAGATCTTGCTTGCACAATGCAAACAAGCATCACAATGAAAAAATATCGATTATGAGTTGGCAGTAAAAGGAGGATAATATTTCCAGAATTAAATCCATCACATTTGAAAATGTGTCAAATAATTAAAAATGATTGTAAGAAATTATTGATGAATATTGCCCTTAAGAATCCGATTGTGAACAATGTCTTTAATTTTGTATTTGAAATGAAAAATGTCAAGGAAACAAATACATTTTTTCTTTAAAGGGATAGTAATACTTCATTTTAACTTTATTTTATTTTGTAGGCATTAAAAAAACATGAAGAATGATATAAGTCTTATCTCTGAAACCTTTATGGTTTAAGAGATATTCACAAACAAAGTATCCCCCCCCTGTTCAACCAGATCAGAAGGGAGATGCCCAGGTAGACTGCAGAGAGGGACAATCTTCAATTAAGATAATGGAAAAAGCTGAAAAACTTGTCAAGGGGGGAAGGGCTTTCATTGTTTTCATACAAAGAAGATTGTCCCCTGCTGTTATCTGTCTGGTCTATGGACTGCATTCCACATCTGAGAAGAGATGGCTTACACCAGGTAAAAGGGGCGGGGAGGGGAACTTTGCTTGTGAATATCTCATAAACCATAAAGGTTTGAGAGATAAGACTTATATCGTTCTTCATGTTTTTTTAATGCCTACAAAATAAAATAAAGTTAAAACGAAGTATTACTATCCCTTTAAAATGACAAGTTTTCCAACAATTTATTTTCCTTACCAGTTAACTCCATACTACTGCTTTTACCTGCTAATAGCACTTAAAAATCTTATTACAATTTCATTTTCTTTTTTTAGCATCTCATCCAATGTCTCTCACAACAGATTTCCGGTTCCGAGTGTAAGACTGACAATCTGGGTTGATGCTGCTGGTGACGTTCTTTACTGAGCTTAGGCAGCTGCCCGCTTTAGTTAGCCAGTAGAAGAGTTTGAATTTTGTATTTTACTTAGCACAGTGCTCCGTATGTCAGCAAGAGAGATCCGCTGCCTGCCATGCACTTAGTATAACGGAGGCAGTTACAGACAGCTGGTTTCTCTGTCAGCAGCCTTTCAAAATGTATCGTTATGTATACTTGGAAGCACTGTTATTTTTTGGTGTGTTTTTTACTCCCAAATCAAGAATTATAGGAATGGGACACCAAGGGAAACTGCGCTTCCCAAGAACACAGATCATATAATAAATCTCTGAGACTGCCGATAGATCCAGAAACAAGTCCTCAGTAACAGCCTGCCTTCTAAGAGACGTGTGAAGCAATAGAAAGGCATAACAATCCCTGTTCCAACTCATTGCGTGCCAGAGGGGTGTCCAAATCATTGCAAAGAAATAGAAATCTGGATGTTGCTTTAAAAAACCCGTATATATAAGAGTGCTCCATGGGAGCCCACTATGATAGAGTGAGTGTGTGTGTGTGTGTGTGTGTGTGTGGGGGGGGGGGGGTTTAAGGCCGAGGTACTGTAACAGCAGTCAGAATGGCCACTTGTATGTAGGTAAAGGAGACAGGATATATACTCTCCATTTACTGATTGCTCCTCTCCTCACCCTTTTTCACCAAGCCATTATCACTCACAATCTTTCCTCTATCCTTCTATGCCCAGCTTGATCTCTCATACCTCAACATCCCTGCACCTTTCACCCTTCCTCTGGGGGTGCAGTCTGAGTCTTTCCAGCTGTTGTTGGACTACAATAGCCATCATTCTTTGCCGGCCAACAATCAGCTGGGAATGACTGAAACTGTAGTACAGGAGCTGGAAAGATTGCAGGTTGCTCACAGTGCTCTTCGCCCCTCCTTAGGAGTGAGTAGCTTGTGGGCATCCAGTGATTGTTGAGCTACAACCCCTCCCCTCAATAATTTTATGGAATTGTAGTGCATCCCAACTGGGTGAGATGCACTAAGGTTCAATAAAAGCATAGGATGGTATTGTTGTGTTGGATCTGTGTGGAAGGCATATTGCCAACATGCACTAAGATTTCTTCACGATCATATTCCTGTCAATCCACCACCAATTGGCGGTCATCGCTAGCAATCCGCCATGTCTTTGACAGGTTAATGATTTTACACTTAACACATCAACAATGGCTAATTTCCATATTTAGATGCAAGTTAATGATCCATTGTCATATTCATGTAGGTGTCTTCATATGGTAAAGTCTCAGAAGTCACAAAAAAAAAAAAAGAATAGCCGCCCAATAGTGTAATATTGTTGCACAACAGATGTAATCTAAATAGATACCATGTTACTCACAAGTAAAATGGTTAGGCTGCTGTTATCAGTCAGTCTAACACACATGCATACAGAGAGCGTATACCTGTCTCCGTTCATGTCTACCTTCAGCATCTGGTGTCAATCCAAAAGAACGAATACAGCGTTCACAGGCAGAAAATTATTTTCCAAGAAGAAATATATAATTATTAGTAAATGATATATAGTAAAATACAAAAGCTTAAAATATGTTCTCTATATGCATGTGTGTTAAACTGACTGATAACAGCAGCCTAACCATTTTGCTTGTGAGTAACATTGTATCTATTTAGATTACATCTGTGTTGTGCAAAATATTACACTATTGGGCGCTTCTTTTTTTTTTTCTTCGACTTCTGAGATATTTTTCACCAATTTTGGGAAGCGTGGTCATGGTCGAGAGCTGCGATTTATTTGATCCAGTGAGCCTGTGACTGGGGACAGGAATTAACCCCAGAAACTCGAATGCTGGTTTTGACATATGCCATTAACCAGCTACTAGAATTGTGAGTGCATATTTATAAGGTGCATGGTGGTGGTCAAAGATTGAGAATATTGATATACACAGGGCGCCCCTCTGTTGTTGTCCCTCCTCTTTTTTTCCTGCAGTCATCTGGTAAAACATAGAAACATAGAATTTGACAGAAGATAAGAACCATTCGGCCCATCTAGTCTGCCCATTTTGCTACAGTAAAAACCTCAGACCTTTTTTTGTCCTCGGTCTTTTCTTACGTTAATGACAGCCTTATTCCTATCCCATGCATGCTTAAATTCTGTCACTGTATTAACCTCTGCCACTTCTGCTGGTAGGCTATTTCACTTATTTACTACCCTCTCAGTGAAGTAAACTTTCTTACATTACAGCTAAACCTGTGTCCCTCTAGTTTTAGACTATGGCCTATTGTCCTAACATTTTTACTCTTTTGAAATATACTTCCATCCTGCACGTTGTTGAATCCCTTCATGTATTTAAATGTTTCAATCATATCCCCTCTCACTCTTCTCTCTTCCAAGCTATACATGTTCAGATCCTTTAGACTATCCTGATATTTCTTTTACTGTAAACCAGTCACCATTTTAGTAGCCCTTCTTTGAATTTTCTCTAGCGTATCTATATCCTTCTGGAGATGGTCTCCAGTACTGTACACAATACTCTAGGTGAGGTCTAACTAGAGATCTGTAGAGTGGCATGACCACTTCCCTTTTTCTGCTACTAATGCCCCTAGCTATACAATCCAGTACCCTGCTTGCATCCCCCACTGCTTTATTACATTGCCTGCCTACCTTTAAGTCATTAGAAATAATTACTCCCAAATCCCTTTCCTCTGTTGTCTCTGACAGCACAGTACCCATAGTATATTTTTCCTTTGGATTTTTATGTCCCAAGTGCATTATTTACCTTTATCAACATTAAACTGCCACACTCTTGTCCATTCTTCTAATTTACCTATATCATCTTTATAGATGCTTGCTGAAGGTAATAGTAGTTTTTTTCTCCTTCGGCCAGATCCCAATATCGCCAACCTCAGGTAGGTGATATTAGAACTGTGGATTCGAGTGCATTTGGCATGGAAAGGTGCACTTTCCATGCCAAATGCACTAAGCTGCGATAGCAGCCTCTTCTGTCAGAATTCACAGTCCTAATATCACCTTCCTGAGCTTGGTGATATTGGGATCTGGATGAAGAAAAAATATATATATACCATTACCTTCAGCAAGCATCTATAAAAATGTGTAATTTTATGTCTAATCACTTGAAATTTAATGCAGGTGTAGACTGTCCTATATTGATAGATATCTGGTTTGTTTTGTGTGTGCAGTTTCCAATAAAGGTGAGCTAAATCCGTAAATTTATTGAGATTAGTACCAATTGCACTTATATTCAAAAAAAGGTTGTTGGCCATTTACAGGCAAAACAGCATTGTCATTTTCCAGGCACACTGTGCTATGGCATGGAGCGCCACAATTTACATGAATGGCTTCTCACAGAAAGTATATAAGGCTAGATGGGAGGCCACAGATAAACACATAATTTCTACAGATGCTAACATGAAATACACTGTGCCTAAATGTACCGTAACATAACCTCAGATCATTTTAGGTGTTAATGTTCCTTTAAGATTTTAATATGAGCAAGCCACCTATGCCTTCCTCATATCGTGTGCAGGAGAATGGAGTAAACGTGCTCAACTTTCCTCTATATCTTGTTAGCACAAGGCACAGAGAAACAGAATGCCCCAGAACCATACCTCCCAACGGTTCAAATGGAAGTTTTAGGTGGTGCTGCTGGGGGTATGTCTGGTGCATGGGGCAGTTTCAGGAATGTTGAGGTTATATCATGATCTCTTGACAGCTTTCTATGTAATTGAATAAACTGCATAAAGAGCAAGACCAAAGTATTTTATTCACACAGACTAACTTATAAACACATACAATGATGTATAAACATTCATGTGAGTTTTATTGTTGTGAAGCAACATGATGCACAGCACAGTCTGATCTCCTAAAAAGAGGGACAACAGGGTGGGGAAAAAGGACAGAAGGATTTGGGTCTCAAAGGCGGTCTGTCCCGCCTAAAAAGGGACACTTTGGAGGTATACCAAACTCCCAAGACTCACCCCTCCTGGGCTCAAGCAGCATAAAAACTGGGCACATTTCAGAATAAGTAGCTTAGTAAATTGCAGCTGGCAATAAGAAATCTGTCCCATGCTTATCTCAGCACAGACTAGTATAAGTACATTTCCCCTAATATTTCTATACATTTACTTGGTCAAATCACAGGACCTTATGTATAAAGAAATGTGGGGCAATTCTGGGGAAAACTAAATAAAATAAAATTTTCCTGGACCGTCATGGAATTCCGGGCTCCCCGCGCGGCTGCACGCCATTCAGGGACCCTGGAACCGGATCGTGGAGAAAAAAAAATGCTCCTTGGTTCTTAAGTGAACGCCGCGTGAGTGCGCTGCCGGTCCTTAAGGGGTTAAATAATATGCAAACAAAAAATGGAGACAGGAAAACTATGGATGGATTTGAAAAGTCAAACTGGTGACAAGACATAAGAGCCTAAACCCTTTGAGTTCCAGAGGGGTATCAAATGCATTGTGAAGAAAAGCATTTGACACACCTCTGTAACACAAAGGGTTAAGGGCCTTGTTTATTAAGCTAGGGCACTGAAGTTCTGGAAGGACCCAACTGCACAATGAAAAGCAATGCATTTGAGACCTTTCTACAATTCAAGGGGTTAAAAGCACCATTACATTTTCTGAGTGTCCCCCATCCCAATATAGTGTAGTTGGTAGTTGGTTTGTTCCAGAAATGCTCTTTTTTAGCCTGATAAGGCCAGGTGTGTAAAACTTCACAACTCAAAAATTGTAAAGCAATGTGTACCCTTGAGGCGCTATGTGAATAAGCATATCTATTAATTCATTCACACCATGTTCTACCCTTACAGCACTTCATTTTATTATTCTCTATGTCCTACCTGACACTTTGGCCCATAGCCACTAAACAGTGACAAGTCTAATGAACGGTGTTAGGGTGTGCAACATTTTAACACCCTTTTAATAAATAAAGGTCAGCTTTTAGCATAAAAAACGACACACTTATGTATTTAAAACACTAGAACAGGGTTTACCTGAGGCTCATTATTATTAAACTTCTTTTTCTAAAGGACTTTAACACATTTCAGTGCGGTATGCACTAATATGATTCCACCCTAAAACAGAAGTAAGAACTTTTTTTGTGCTGCTTTTGCCTAATACATTACTAAGTACTTATTGGTGCCCTTGGTTTGCCATTTTCCTCACTATAAAACTCCAGCTTTTGTTTTATCCTATTTATGTACATATTTAATAATATATTTATATTTTCCATATTAAGCATAGCTATTCTATTAAGAAGGGGACTAGAATGGATACTGGGAAAAAAAAGGCCTGAGTGGGGAAATTGATTGAAGCCATAAATAAGGGAATATGGCCTAGATTACATTGCAGTTGATAAGTGTTATCAGTTGTTTTACATAAAACATCCTCACTGAAGGGTATGGAGAAGTTTGTAGATAAAACCAGTTATAAAATTATCAACTGGTACTGAATATGCTTATATTTGGGAATACATTACAAAAAAATTACAGTAGAAAACCATTACAGTGGAAATAAACACGTTTTATAAAGGAATAGATCCCGCCAAACAAATGTTTTTGCGCTTCTATGAAGGATGTAGCAACTTCGTTGATGAAGCTGAAAAAAATATATGAGTCTATCAAATTCAGCACATGCCATACCAGAGGGAGAGAAGAGGGGGAAAAAAACATATTGAAGCCATTTCTGATTAAAAGGATATTAATGTTTAACAAGGAAAGCAGCTCCAATTAATCTTCATAGTATTTGGGCCATGGAGATTGTTATTTCAATACTGTCAGAGTTGTATTTCAATAGTAATTGAACAATAAAGTATCCCCCTTCCGCCCCTTTTACGGATGTAATACTGCTCACCTCGGATCGCAGAGAGGGACAATCTTCAATTAGCATAAGGAAAAACCTGTCAAGGGGGGGGCAGGGTTTTCCTTATGTCCACATTTAGAAGATTGTCCCTTTCTGTGAGCTGCCTGGTCTCAAGACCAGATTTCACATCTGAGGAGTGGAGGCTTACACTAGGTAAAAGGGGCGGAAGGGGGAATCATGCAATTACTCTCGAACTACAACTATGACGGTATTGAAATAACACTCTCCATGGCCCAAATACTATGGAGATTAATTGGAGCTGCTTTGTGAAACATTACTATCCCTATAAGCACCAAGTAGGTAGAAAAATACTGTTCTGACTCCAAAAAGGAGTCAGATATTTCCCTGTATCAACATCCTATTTGCTTTGAAATAAACTGTCAACATTGTCATTATTGTTATGAGCTAGAGACAGATATTCAGTACCTTTTGGAAAAGATCTACAGTATTTGCAAACCTCATCTGACACTTTTCTGCCCATTCGCTGTGTATCAAATATTTCTCCACAGGAAAACATCCCGCTCTGTATATATTTCCTTTCAGAATTTAGTGTCATCAGCAAAGATTGAGGCACTACTTTCAATACCCAATTCAATATCCTATGTAATAAAATGCTACCGTTGTTTGTCAGAAGCAGTCATGTGCAGTACAGTTGGCTGCTCGTGCTGCAGTCATGTGCAGGACAGACTTCCCATGCCTCAGCTGAAAACGGAGCAGCCTGCTCCGAATTCAGACCGTAGTTCTCTCTGCGCACCGTCGGCAGTTAAGGACCACAGAACATTTTCTTCTTTTTTCACAATATGGAGCCGCACAGGAACCACTGAATTCCATGACATGCCAGGACTATCATTAGTCCTTAACACAAGTTTACCCATGACGGCCCTGGCATGTCATGGGTCATTAATGGGTTAACCAGTACTATATACATGCACAGTTATCACCGCACAAGTTGAATCCTTTTGATTTATACAGTAGCCTGTTGTGACGCACAGTATCAAAGACATTTGTAAAACTGAAATATACTACATCAACAGCAATACCCTAGTCTAGAAGGCATGTACATCAGTTTGACATAAACTATTCTTAAGAAAACCATGCTGGCTCCTACTGTTGTCCTACATCATATAGTGTAGAGTAATCTCTGCTACTAATCTAAGTCAAACTCACAGGTCTATAATTTTCCCAGTTAGATCATGCCCACTTTTTGAACACTGGTACTAAATCGGCTTTCCTCCAGTCACAGGACACTATGCCTAATGGGAGTGAATCAATAAAAGAGGATTTTAGTCTTACCTGTTAAATCCTTTTCTCTTAGTCCATACAGGTTACTGGTAACTTTGGGGGTAGGTGATCAGCCCCTTTAAGTAGGCAGGAACAATTCTGAGAAGTGACTGCTGGGTAGAGCCTACCTCCTCTCCTTAGCTTGCAGCTAGCCAATCCCCATCCAATAAGATTTGAAAACTAACTATTGACTAGGTAGTAAGAAGGTAAAGTAAGACTCTTGTGACCATGAGCCCGAAAGGACCCCACACGTTCTGCCACAGGAGAGCCAAGAATGGTCCCTTGACAGGGTGGGAGACCAGTAACCTGTATGGACTAAGAGAAAATGATTTAACAGGTAAGACTAAAATCCTCTTTTCTCTGTCATCCAATACAGGTTGCTGGTAACGTTGGGATGTCCAACCATTAAGTTTCCCAGTGCGGGAAGAAAGGCAAGGACCAAGTGCAGGCCCCCAAAGTCACCAGAGCACCAGTGAACCAACAGATCATGAATAGCTCAACAATAACCACAAAGTGTCAACGGACACTGAACAGGGGGTAAAACAGACCCCAGGAAAGTGACACAGCACACTGAACTAGAGCCAACGGTGTTCAAGAGTGAAAGAGTACTGAAGAGACAAAGGAGATCCTATGCAGACAAGGCTGCCTCCAGGATCTTTCTCCCAAGATGCCAGCACATCTACACTGTAGTGTTTCGAAAAGGTATGCACCGATGACCAAGTGGCCGCCTTGCACAACTGATCAGTTGAGGCCTGATTTTTGTAGGCCCAAGATGCCCGAATAGACTTTGTAGAATGAGCCGTGATCCAAATGGGAACAGACTTTTTCCTAAGTTTGTAAGCCTTACGAATAGTGGACTTGATCTAAGAAGCAATGGTTACCTTGGAAGCAGGTCTCCCTGCCCTGGGACGCTCAGAAAAGATAAAAAGAGTGCCAGACTGCCGCAAGGGTTCAGTCCGATGCACATAGAACTTGAGACAATGAACAACATCCAACAAGTGAAGATCCTTCTCCTTGTCAGAAGTAGGGTTAGGGTAGAAAGAAGGAACCACAATCTCCTTATTAATGTGGAACTCAGACACCACCTTCGGGAGAAACTCTTGCGAAGTGCGAAGCACTGCCTTGTCCTTGTGAAACACCAAAAAGGGTGGCCTACAAGATAGGGCATGCAGCTCTGCAACACGGCTAACAGACACAATCACCAGGAGAAAGGCCATCTTCCACGTCAGCAGAAGTAGAGGAATAGTGCCCAAGAACTCCAAAGGGAGGGCGCTGAAGGATGCCCAAAACCTAGTTAAGGTCCCACTGAGGAGCAGGAGACTTAAACACAAAATGGGTATGAGCAACGCCCTGGAAGAAAACCTTGACATCAGGAAGAATAGCAATGCTCCTCTGAAAGGAAAAAGAGAGAACAGAAGCCTGAACCTTAAAAAAACTCAAACGGAGACCCTTATCCACACCGTCCTGGAGGAAGGAAAGGAGCGTAGGAAGATCAAAATCCTGAGACAGGTCCCTAGCAGCACACCAAGAGAGAAAGGTAGACCAAACTTGATGGTAGGCCTTAGAGGAAACAGGCTTATGTGCACTGAGCATAGTAGCCACCACACCAGAGGAAGATTCAACTTCCATGCCGTCAAAGCCAGACAATGAACATCTTCATTCCACAGGTAACCCTGTAGAAGAAGATCCGGACGGGAGGGGAGCAGAAGAGGTTCCGCCACACAGAGATCCAGAAGTTCCAGAAACCAAGCCTGTCAAGGCCAGTACGGAGCAATCAGAATGACTGGGCAGTGCTCCAGTTTCAGTTTCCTTATCACCCTGTGCAACAGAGGAATGGGAGGAAAGAGGTATGCCAGAGGAAAGATCCACGGGATCGACAAGGCATCCACTGCTAGAGCCAGGGGGTCCTCCCAGTGAGAACAGAGTGTTTTGTCTTGTTGCCATTAGGTTGACGCACGGAAGACCCCACCGATGGACAATGAGGTTGAACACCTCTTGATGTAGTTCCCACTCTCTGATATCCACTGTGTGTTGACTGAGGAAGTCTGCCAAAACATGGTCTATGCCAGGAATATGAACTGCGGAAATGGCAGGGACATGCTCCTCTGCCCAGGACAAAATAGCCTTGACCTCTAACCAAGCCGCGGCTCTTCTTGTGCCGCCTTGTTTGTTGGTGTAGGCTACTGCTGTGGTGTTGTCCGACTGGACCCTGACCTGGCAATCCTCCAGTTGGCACGTCCAGTGGCGCAGGGCATGAAATATCACCCGAAGCTCCAAGATATTGATGGGAAGGAGAGATTCCTCCTGGGACCACCGGCCCTGAGCATTTAAGTGCCCCAAGACTGGTCCCCACCCGGAGTGGCTGGCATCTGTCATCACTGTTGCCCAGAATGGCACCAGGAAGGGCCTGCCTTCCAGCAGATTGTCCATGTTGAGCCACCACGAGAGGCTCAGGTCCACATGAATAGGGAGAGATAGGGACCTTTCCAGGAGATCTGGTCGATCCTTGCATGCCAGGATTAGAAACTTCTGGAGTTCCCTGATATGAGCCATGGCAATCGGAACCGCTTCTATGGTGGAAATTTACTTCCACACCAGGGATGACAACTTCTTGGCTGGAACCGGATCCTGATTCAGGACAGCATGGACCTTCAGTGCTATTTGATGAGCCACTTCATCCGTGAGAAACACCATCCCTCTCTGAGTGTCGCAGAGGATGCCCATAAAAACCATCCTCTGGGAAGGAACAAGGTCTGACTTGTCCAGATTGGTGATCCACCCATGACAGGACAGAGCATGAATGCAGTCCGGAACCTGCTGATGAAGAAGTTCTGGATAAGATGCCTTCAGAAGGAGGTCATCCATGTACAGGGTGACTCGGATGCCGTCCCGATGGAGAATGGAAATCAAGGCTCCCAGGACTCTGTTGAAGACTTGAAGAGCCATGGTCAGGCCAAAGGGGAGGGCAGAAAACTGGATATGAATCATGGTGCCCGTGATTGCTGCCTTTTTGTGTCAGTTACCTGTAGGGGGCTCCCCATTGGCTGTCTGCCTTCAGCCTGCCCTGCATTGCCTATTTAGACTGAGCCTGGGCACCCTTTGGTTGCCCTTTCGTGTTGTCTCTATGCTGTTTGCATTTTCATCATGTTCCTGAGCTTCCTGGGCCCTTGCTGTGTTCCTGCTAACCTGAGATCATCTAGTTCCTGAGTTTCCAGTTCAGCTGTGGCTGGTTCCATTCCTGATCCGGTTGGAGTTGCCCTGTGTCGCTGCTTCCTGCTGTCAGTCCCCGCTGCCGTTCCTGATCCGGTTACCGTCGGAGAGTGCTGGTTCCTGTTCCACCTGCTGTGCTCATTTTCCAGTTCACTTGGGTCTACTATTGCTCCGTGGTCGCCTAGGCGACATTTCCACTCTTGCTGGTTTCTCCAGTACGCGGGTAGTGGTTCGCTCCACAGCCTCACGGCTACGCTGCCTCGACACTGATTAGGTTCCCAGTATGCGGGTACTGGTTTGCTCCACTACTCCATGGCTACTGTTGCCTCGTTACTGATTTGGGTTCCCAGTATGCGGGTACTGGTTCACTCCCAAGCTTCATGGCTACTGTTGCCTCGTTACTGATTTGGGTTCCCAGTACGCGGGTACTGGTTCACTCCTAAGCCTCACGGCTACTGCTGCCTCGATTCTATTGATTCCCAGAACACGGGCACTGGTTTACTCCACGGCCATCCGGCTGTTGTCATGTCTATGTGATTCGATTCCCAGTACGCGGGTACTGGTTTACTCCACGGCCATCCGGCTGTTGTCATGTCTATGTGATTCGATTCCCAGTACGCGGGTACTGGTTCGCTCCACTGCCATCCGGCTGATACTGCATGATAGTACTGGGCTCCAGTACGTGGGCACTGGTTAGCCTCTCAGCCACCCGGCTGCTGTGGCAACATTGTGTTGTACTCCCAGTACGCGGGTACTGGTTTGCTCCTTAGTAGTGATGATCGAGCACCCCAATGCTCGGGTGTTCGGGTGCTCTGGCCGAGCACCCCCGGAGGCTCGAGTGCTCGGCCGAGCACCCGAGCCCCATTGAAGTCAATGGGAGGACTCGAGCATTACACCAGGCACCCCCTGCTCTGATGAGGGGAGGGTGCCTGGTCCATAGGAAAAGGGCAGAAAATGATGGAAACACCACAGAAATGGTTCAGGGACACCATAGGGAGGATGTCTGGATGCATCTTGGACTCCAACGTCACTGCTGGGAACGATGTTTCGCCCGTAGTACGCCATTTTTACAGACTGACCGTAAAACACACAAAAAGGAAGATAAAAACGACTTTAGGCGAAAAATTGTTACCAAACAGTATTTGCTGTATATTTACTTGTATATCATCTGCAAATTCTGCAAAAAATTTCATCGATTTTTCGGAACTGGGGCCATGATTAAGAGGGAAACGTGCGCAGAGGCAAATTCTGCAAAAAATTTCCTCGATTTTTCGGAACTGGGGCCATGATTAAGAGGGAAACGTGCGCAGAGGCAAATTCTGCAAAAAATTTCATCGATTTTTCTGAACTGGGGCCATGATTAAGAGGGAAACGTGCGCAGAGGCAAATTCTGCAAAAAATTTCCTCGATTTTTCTGAACTGGGGCCATGATTAAGAGGGAAACGTGCGCAGAGGCAAATTCTCCAAAAAATTTCCTCGATTTTTCTGAACTGGGGCCATGATTAAGAGGGAAACGTGCGCTGAGCCGACCATCTAAAACATTATGGGTGAGGGTCTGCTGCGGAGCTGACCGTCCTAAACATTATATGCGAAGGCCCGCTAGTGAGCTGACGCTATAAAACATTATATGAGAGGGCCCACTAGAGAGCTGACCCAATAAAACAATATATAAGAAGGCCCGCTGGTGAGCTGACCTATACAAAAAGTTGTCAAACAGGGCCCGCTGGTGAGCTGGCCCTATATAAAAATTATATCACAGGGCCCGCTGGTGAGATGGCCCTATATAAAAATTATATCACAGGGTATATGGAAGAGAGTCAACCATATACCCGTTTTTTGGGTGGAAGGGGTGAATGGGAATACAGAGTATTCCCATCATTGTAAATAACATATCTAAAGTGACTTTATGTTCACCCGGGGCTTTCCTCCAGTGGAGTGGAGAAGTCAGGGGAAATCCAGGCCTTGTTCATTTTTATAAGTGTCAACCTATCAGCATTTTCGGTGGAAAGGCGGATACGCTTATCTGTTATGATGCCACCAGCAGCACTAAATACCCGCTCAGACAGAACGCTGGCGGCAGGGCAGGCCAGCACCTCCAAGGCGTAGAGTGCCAGTTCATACCACGTGTCCAGCTTGGACACCCAGTAGTTGTAAGGCACAGAGGGATCATTGAGGACGCTGACACGGTCTGCTATGTACTCCTTCACCATCTTCCAAAACTTTTCCCTCCTTGTGACACTAGGCTGCGCATCAGGGTGAGGGTGCTGGCGGGGTGTCATGAAGGTGTCCCACGCCTTGGAGAGTGTTGCCCTGCCTTTGTCGGAACTGCTGTGTGCTCCCCTTTTCTCCCCTTCTCGGTTGGCCAAGGTAGCACGTACTCTGCCGCCAGCGTTGTCAGATGGAAAATTTTGGAGCAATTTTTCGACAAGAACCTTCTGGTATTGCACCATTTTGCTTGTCCTCTCCACCGGAGGAATGAGAGATGAGAAATTCTCTTTGTAGCGGGGGTCCAGAAGGGTGAACACCCAGTAATCCGTGTTGTCTAAAATGCGTATAACCCGTGGGTCACGGGAAAGGCAGCCTAACATAAAGTCAGCCATGTGTGCCAGAGTACCAACAGGCAAGATTTCGCTGTCCTCACCAGGAGGATGACTCTCAATCTCCTCATCCTCTTCCTCCTCTTCTGCCCACCCACGCTGAAGAGATGGAACTAAAGTTCCATGGCTACCCTCTGTAGCGGAGGCAACCGTGTCTTCCTCCTCCTCCTCCTCCGCCTCCTCCAATTGTCGCTGAGAAGACGAAGTGAGGGTGCTCTGGCTATCACCTTGTGTAAGCTCTTCCTCCCGCATTTCCACCTCTTCCACATGCAAAGCGTCGGTTTTAATTGTGAGCAGCGAGCGTTTCAGTAGACACAGAAGTGGGATGGTTACACTGATAATAGCGTTATCGCCGCTCACCATCTGTGTCGATTCCTCAAAATTGCGTAAAACCTCACAGAGGTCTGACATCCATTCCCACTCCTCACTTCTGATTAGAGGAAGTTGAACGGAGAGGCGACGACCGTGTAACAGCTGGTACTCCACTACTGCCCTCTGCTGCTCACAAAGCCGGGCCAACATGTGGAAGGTGGAGTTCCAGCGCGTGCTCACGTCACACAGCAGCCGGTGAGCTGGCAATTGTAAGCGCTGCTGCAGCTTCAACAGGCCGGCCGAAGCTGTTGATGACTTACGGAAATGTGCACACACGCGGCGCACATTGGTCAAGAGATCATGCAAATTGGGGTAGGTTTTTAGAAATCGCTGAACCACTAAATTAAATACATGCGCTAGGCATGGTACGTGTGTGAGCTTGCTGAGCTCCAAAGCCGCCACCAAGTTACGCCCATTATCACACACAACCATGCCTGGTTGCAGGTTGAGTGGCGAGAGCCACTGCTCGGTCTGGTGACTAATCCCCTGCAACAGCTCTGAGGCCGTGTGCTGTTTGTCCCCAAGGCAGATCAGCTTCAGCACGGCCTGTTGACGCTTCCCCACTGCAGTGCTACACTGCTTCCAGCTACCGGCTGATGGGTGAGTGGCGCTGCGCGCAGAGAATTCGGAGGTGGAAACGGAGGAGGAGGAGCCAATAACGTAGGTGCTGGCGGAAACCCTGATGGAGGTAGGGCCCGCAATCCTCGGCGTGGGTAGCACCTGTGCCATCCCAGGGTCCGAGTCGCTCCCAGCCTCCACGACATTCACCCAGTGTGCCGTCAGGGAAATGTAGCGTCCCTGGCCACAAGCACTTGTCCATCTGTCAGTCGTTAAGTGGACCTTCCCAGTAACTGCGTTGGTCAGGGCACGGGTGATGTTACGGGACACATGGTGGTGTAAGGCGGGGACGGCACACCGGTAAAAATAGTGGTGGCTGGGGACTGCGTACCGAGGGACAGCTGCTGCCATCAGGCTGCGGAAGGACTCAGTCTCCACAAGCCTAAATGGCAGCATTTCGATGGCCAGTAATTTGGAAAGGTGTGAGGTTAGTGCTATGGCCTGTGGGTGGGTGGCTGGGTATTTTCGCTTGCGCTCAAATGCCTGGGGTAACGACATTTGGATGCTGCGCTGGGACAGGGAAGTGGATGTGGTCGCTGATGGTGCTTCAGATGGTACAGGTGCAGGGCGGGAGGTATGCGGGCCTGCGCCTTCGACAGGCGATTGGCCGGCACCGAAAACAGGGGAAGAGGAGGCAGTGGTGTGGCCTGCAGACACAGATTGGCGATCCGGGCGTTCCTCCCACTTATTACGGTGCTTGGATGCCATGTGTCGGATCATGCTGGTGGTGGTGAGGTTTCTAGTGTTCATGCCTCGGCTCATTCTGGTGTGGCACAGGTTGCAAACTACAATTTTTTTGTCGTCCGCACTTTCCTTAAAAAAACGCCATACCGCGGAACACCTAGCCCTTGGCAAGGGAGATTTACGCAAGGGGGTGCTCCGTGGAACATTTGCGGGCCGGTTTGGTGCGGTCCGCCTTCTTTCTTTAGCCACACCACTGCCTCTTCCAGCCTGTTGCGGTGCTGCAGATGGCTCACCCTCAGGACTGCTGTCATCGCTCGGCTCTCCACCTTCCCAGGTGGGGTCAGTCACCTCATCGTCCACCAAGTCCTCCTCCACTTCCTCACTCTGATCATCCTCCTCATTTCTTGATCCCACCACATACTCAGTCATTGACAACTGTGTATCATCCTCCTCATCAAGGTCTTGAGACAGTAATAGTGGTTGATTTGATGGCAACTGTGTCTCATCATCATCATCATCCACTTCCTTTGACCTTAAATGCCGTTCCCCTCTGTCATCTACTTGTGATTGGGTACCCTCGAGAGGTTGTGAATCAGGGCACAAGATGTCATGTTCCTCTGCAAGCGTGCTTGGAGAGAGGTTCAAATGAAGGATTGGTGATGAGACGAGCTCCTCACTATATCCCAGTGTGGGATCACTTCTTTGGCCAGACCCTCTATGGTGGGAGGAAGGATGATCAGGGTGAGGATTATGTTGACCAGACTCTTGGCTACTGAGAGTGGACTTGGTGGAAGACAGGGTGGTGCTTAACCGACTGGAAGCAGTATCAGCTGAAATCCAACCGACCACCTGTTCGCAGTGGTCTGACCTCGAGAGTGATGTCCTGCGACGCCCTGTAAACTGAGACATGAAGCTAGGTATGGTGGATGTCTTTCTTTCTTGTGCTCTGGCACCAGGCACAGTTTCTACGCGTCCTGACCCGCGCCCTGAACTATCAGGATTACGTCCACTTCCCCGTCCCTTTTTACCCGCCTTCTTCATATTACACGGAATATGTGCTGCTAATCTGCAACTTTGCACACTAAACAGAATGTGCTGCTTATCTGCGGCTAGGCACAGTGAACGGAATATGTGACTTTTATTTTTACACTTTGCACACTAAACAGAATGTGCTGCTAATCTGCAACTTTGCACACTAAACAGAATGTGCTGCTTATCTGCGGCTAGGCACAGTGAACGGAATATGTGACTTTTATTTTTTACACTTTGCACACTAAACAGAATGTGCTGCTAATCTGCAACTTTGCACACTAAACAGAATGTGCTGCTTATCTGCGGCTAGGCACAGTGAACGGAATATGTGACTTTTATTTTTTACACTTTGCACACTAAACAGAATGTGCTGCTAATCTGCAACTTTGCACACTAAACAGAATGTGCTGCTAATCTGCGGCTAGGCACAGTGAACGGAATATGTGACTTTTATTTTGTACACTTTGCACACTAAACAGAATGTGCTGCTAATCTGCAACTTTGCACACTAAACAGAATGTGCTGCTTATCTGCGGCTAGGCACAGTGAACGGAATATGTGACTTTTATTTTTTACACTTTGCACACTAAACAGAATGTGCTGCTAATCTGCAACTTTGCACACTAAACAGAATGTGCTGCTTATCTGCGGCTAGGCACAGTGAACGGAATATGTGACTTTTATTTTTTACACTTTGCACACTAAACAGAATGTGCTGCTAATCTGCAACTTTGCACACTAAACAGAATGTGCTGCTAATCTGCGGCTAGGCACAGTGAACGGAATATGTGACTTTTATTTTTTACACTTTGCACACTAAACAGAATGTGCTGCTAATCTGCAACTTTGCACACTAAACAGAATGTGCTGCTTATCTGCGGCTAGGCACAGTGAACGGAATATGTGACTTTTATTTTTTACACTTTGCACACTAAACAGAATGTGCTGCTAATCTGCAACTTTGCTCACTAAACAGAATGTGCTGCTTATCTGCGGCTAGGCACAGTGAACGGAATATGTGACTTTTATTTTTTACACTTTGCACACTAAACAGAATGTGCTGCTAATCTGCAACTTTGCACACTAAACAGAATGTGCTGCTTATCTGCGGCTAGGCACAGTGAACGGAATATGTGACTTTTATTTTTTACACTTTGCACACTAAACAGAATGTGCTGCTAATCTGCAACTTTGCACACTAAACAGAATGTGCTGCTAATCTGCGGCTAGGCACAGTGAACGGAATATGTGACTTTTATTTTTTACACTTTGCACACTAAACAGAATGTGCTGCTAATCTGCAACTTTGCACACTAAACAGAATGTGCTGCTTATCTGCGGCTAGGCACAGTGAACGGAATATGTGACTTTTATTTTTTACACTTTGCACACTAAACAGAATGTGCTGCTAATCTGCAACTTTGCTCACTAAACAGAATGTGCTGCTTATCTGCGGCTAGGCACAG
This sequence comes from Rhinophrynus dorsalis, assembly GCA_037306005.1. Lineage (NCBI taxonomy): Eukaryota > Metazoa > Chordata > Amphibia > Anura > Rhinophrynidae > Rhinophrynus > Rhinophrynus dorsalis. Next base: position 206,920,582 of record CM074724.1, read on the forward strand.
TGAACGGAATATGTGACTTTTATTTTTTACACTTTGCACACTAAACAGAATGTGCTGCTAATCTGCAACTTTGCACACTAAACAGAATGTGCTGCTTATCTGCGGCTAGGCACAGTGAACGGAATATGTGACTTTTATTTTTTACACTTTGCACACTAAACAGAATGTGCTGCTAATCTGCAACTTTGCACACTAAACAGAATGTGCTGCTTATCTGCGGCTAGGCACAGTGAACGGAATATGTGACTTTTAATTTTTACACTTTGCACACTAAACAGAATGTGCTGCTAATCTGCAACTTTGCACACTAAACAGAATGTGCTGCTTCTCTGCGGCTAGGCACAGTGAACGGAATATGTGACTTTTATTTTTTACACTTTGCACACTAAACAGAATGTGCTGCTAATCTGCAACTTTGCACACTAAACAGAATGTGCTGCTAATCTGCAACTTTGCACACTAAACAGAATGTGCTGCTAATCTGCAACTTTGCACACTAAAAAGAATGTGCTGCTAATCTGCAACTTTGCACACTAACCAGAATGTGCTGCTAATCTGCAACTTTGCACACTAAACAGAATGTGCTGCTAATCTGCGGCTAGGCACAGTGAACGGAATATGTGACGTTTTTTTTTTAAATCTCTGCCCCCCCAAACAAAATATAACTGCTGCCCCTACACACAATAGTCCTAAAAAGGACTTTTGGGTCTTTATGTTGTTCAAACACACTTTTCTTCTCCCTACACTGACTTTCCCTTCCTATCCTCATCTCTCCCTGGCTAAGACTGAGCCGAACTCGCTGGTCAGGTGCTATACAGCACCCGATCACGGGTTCTGGCCAGCCAATCAGTGTAATGCCAGCAGCCAACATGGCTGCTGGCATTACACTGATGTCAGAGCCTCCCCGCACGTTTATTGGCTGCGCAGCAGCCGCGAAACGTGCGGGGAGGAGACCCGAACATGGCGGGCGAGCACATGCGGTACTCGTACGAGTACCGCCATGTGCCGAGCAGAGCGATGCTCGAGCCGAACCGAGCTTCGGCCGAGCATGCTCGCTCATCACTACTCCTTAGCCATCTGGCTCGTGTTGCTACTTGCATTATATGATTCCAGTACACTGGTACTGATTGCTTTCAGTAGTTACCGGTTGCGGTGCACTGGAAGAGAGACGGTTTCTCCAGTACTCGTGTACTGGTTCGATCCATGTTGGTTAAAGCTGTCAAGTCCTAGGCAGCTACGTTGGTTCTCCAGTACGCGGGTACTGGTAGTTCACTGCTACTCCTTGGCTTGCCACTTGAGCCCATGTCGCCTCTGCATGTCATTCAAGTGACTGTTGTCATCTGACGGTCACTGAGGCCTCTATGGTTGCCACCTTCTCCGTATAAGGCTGCCTTGCCCGGTATATTGGTAAGGCCGGTAGAATGTCTCTAGTCACCATCTTGGGTTGCCTTACCCGGTATTGGAAGGGCCGGTAGAGCCTGTATCTAGCTGTATTCCGTTAGGCTGCCTTGCCCGGTATATTGGCAGGGCCGGTAGAGCCTGTATATAACTGTATTCCGTTAGGATGCCTTGCCCGGTATATTGGCAGGGCCGGTAGAGCCTGTATACTTGTCGTGTTCCACTAGGCTGCCTTGCCCGGTATATTGGCAGGGCCGGTAGAGCCAACTATCCTGTGTGTGCCAGTCCAGGCTGCCTTGCACGGTATATTGGCAAGGTCGGTAGAGCCTACTATATTCTCTGAGCATTAGTCCTGGCTGCCTTGCCCGGTATATTGGCAGGGCTGGTAGAGCCTATTCGCTATTATTGCTGCTTTTCCTGTCATTTCAATATATATGTATGTACGTGTATGATACCCTATGGGGTTGTCTTAAACTTTTCAATAAAGTTGTGTTTTTACCTAACTTTGCGTCTGAGAGTCTTAACAAACCGTGACAATATGCCCTCGGTCGCAGGCAAAGCGGAGATATTGCTGGATCTCCGAATGAATGGTAATGTGCAAGTATGCATCCTTAAGATCCAGAGAAGCCAGAAAGTCCTCATGGGACATGGCAGCGATCACCGTGCGTAGAGACTCCTGGCGATACTGGGACCTGACCACATAGGAGTTGAGATCCTTCAAATCCAAAATGGGATGACAGCCGCCGTCTTTCTTGGAAACCAGGAAAGATTCAGCCTGAAAGGGATGAAATTAATGATTCCGCTTGACAGGCATCTTCTTCCTATGGACCACTGGCAGGTGAGTACTCTTCCCCCAGTGGCTTCACTGATCAGATCCTTGAGATCAGGCCCAAAAAGTGAGGTGCCCTGAAAGGGCAAGGACAGGAGAGTCCTCTTGGAGGCAATGTCAGCAGACCAGATCTTGAACCAAAGAGCATGTCTGGCTACCACACACATGGTGGATGCCCTGGCCACCATACGAATGGCGTCAAACAGGGCATCTGAAACATAATGCTGGGACGCAGAGATGTTGGCGAGAAGCCGCAACATGTCAGCAGTAGGAGCTCCCTGACATACAGCTGAGGTGAGCTGTTCTGTCCAAACAGCCATGGCCCTATTCACCCACACCGCAGCAAAAGTGGGGTGCAGGGCATAACCAGCTGTCGCAAAAATGGCCTTGAGAGAGGTGTCAAGCTTTTTGTCAGTCCAGTCTTTCAGAGCAGATGCATCAGCCAAAGGCAAGGCAGTGGACTTAGAAAGCCTGGAAACAGGGGCGTCCACCTTAGGAGGATGAACCCACGGAGCTAGGGTCGCTTCAGAGAATGGATAAAGCTTTGCAAATTTCTTAGAGACAGAAGGCTTTCTGTCTGGAAACTTCCACTCCTCAAACACCAAGCGGTTAAGAGTGGGGTTAGGTGGAAAACAAGAATGGGGCCGGACAGGATCCTGAAACACATCAGAGGGATCAGAGGAAACCTCCTGTACCAAGGGAATGTTCAGGGTGTTCAACACAGCCCTGATCAGGCCTTCAGCTGAACAGGATCAGCCTCAAAGGGGTCCCCAAAAAACTGAGAGTAAGGGACAGCAGAACAATCTTCATCATCAGAATCCATCAATAATTGCTCCTCAGAGGAATCAGACACATCAGGTATACCCGGCGGTTTAGGCAGGGAAGACCTGATAGGGTTGGGGGCCTACCACGAGTGGAAGACCCCCTGTAAAGTGGATGGAAGGAGTTGTAAGGTGCACCGGAGGTCTCTGGTAGTATCCTTAAATGCTTGCATCCAAACTGGCTCTAGTGCATGGCTGGAGGTCCCTGCAGGGGACTCAGGGGCAGCAGCGCATGCCAGGCAAACATGACCTAAGTATTCTCTAGCTAACCCTGAGTAACATGAGGAGCAGTGAGCAATGGGGGACACGGACGCCCTAGTTTCCTTAGCCTTAGGTCTAGCCCCAAGGTCTAATGGAATAGACATTCTCACAGAGTCAAATGGTAAAAGTATCAGAAACACCCAAAAAAACAGTGTGTATGATAAATTATTCACCCCAGAAATGCTAAATTAGACATCTGGCAGTCAAAGTGTTCAACTGCTGAGGAGAGAAGGAGAGTCCAAGCCCTGCATAGGATACTCATTCTGAGAAGGCACAAAATGGCTGCCGCAGCGGGAGCCAATCAGAAACAAGCTCGTGAAGCAAGCGCTCATGGGAATTGTAGTTTCTCGAAAAAAGTACTCCAACAGTGCCCGAAGCTCCCTGAGCCCCCCAACATGCCCAGAACATTGACCGGATGACAGAGCAAGGGCAGACCAACAACATGAGCCATCTCTGAACTCGCTATGTGGAGTAGTTGCAGAGCTATGTCCCAAACTGTAAAGTCCCATAGGAGTGAATGGCGCAATGGCGCCTATGTGGTAAAAGCACACCTTAATAGTGCGGAACATACATTTTTCAAAGTTAGAAGTGAAAAGTGAAAGGAGGAAAACGAAACAAGGAATAGTTAGACTAAAAACAAAAGATGGAAACTATGTAAATGAGAATAAAGGGCTAGCTGACTGTCTCAATGAATATTTCTGTTCAGTTTTTACACAGGAAGATGAAGGGAAGGGACCTCTGTTAGAAAAAAGAAATGGCAAGACACGGGAAACATGCATGTTTACAGAAGAAGAAGTTCTAATTCAACTTTCTAAGGTAAAAACAGATAAATCAATGGGTCCAGATGGGATACACCCAAAGTTATTAAAAGAACTTAAGTGTGTTCTGGCAAAACCTTTAACAGAATTATTCAATCAGTCACTAGCAACAGGAATAGTTCCAGAAGATTGGAAGGTAGCAAATGTAGTACCGCTTCACAAAAAAGGTAGCAGGGAAGAGTCTGGTAACTACAGACCAGTAAGTCTTACATCAGTAGTGGGAAAATTAATGGAGACTATGTTAAAGGAAAGAATTGTTGAATATCTGAATATGAATAGCTTGCAAGATACCAAACAGCATGGGTTTACAGCAGGGAGATCTTGTCAAACTAACCTCATAGATTTTTTTGACTGGGTAACTAAAATAATAGATCAAGGGGGAGCAGTAGATATACCTTATCTAGATTTCAGTAAATCATTTGACACTGTCCCTCATAGAAGACTCATAAATAAATTGCAGTGTTTGGGTCTAGATGTAAAAATAGTGAAATGGATAAGGCAATGGCTGAGTGACAGGAGACAGAAGGTGGTAGTCAATGGAGAATATTCGGACAAAAGGAGTGTTACTAGTGGAGTACCTCAGGGATCTGTACTGGGGCCCATTCTTTTTAATATTTTTATTAGTGATATTGCAAAAGGTCTTCAAGGAAAGGTATGCCTTTTTGCAGATGATGCAAAGATCTGCAATAGGGTAGACATTCCAGGGTGAAAAAGCCAAATGGCGAATGATTTAGGTAAATTAGAAGAATGGTCAAGAGTGTGGCAGATGCACTTTAACGTTGATAAATGTAAAATAATGCACTTGGGACATAAAAATCCAAAGGAAAAATATACCATTAAGGGTACTGTGCTGTCAGAGACAACAGAGGAAAGGGATTTGGGAGTAATTATTTCTAATGACTTAAAGGTAAGCAGGCAATGTAATAAAGAGATGGGGAATGCAAGCAGGGCACTGGTTGTATAGCTAGGGGCATTAGTAGCAGAAAAAGGGAAGTAGTCATGCCACTGTACAGATCTCTAGTTAGACCTCACCTAGAATATTGTGTACAGTACTGGAGACCCCATCTCCAGAAGGATATTAATACTCTACAGAAAATTCAAAGAAGGGCTACTAAAATGGTGACAGGTCTACAGGAAAAGAAATATCAGGATAGACTAAAGGATCTGAATATGTATAGCTTGGAGGAGAGAAGAGAGAGAGGGGATATGATAGAAACATTCAAATACATGAAGGGATTCAACAAAGTACAGGATGGAAGTATATTTCAAAAGAGTAAAAACGTTAGGACAAGAGGCCATAGTCTAAAACTAGAGGGACACAGGTTTAGATGTAATGTAAGAAAGTTTTACTTCACTGAGAGGGTAGTAGACAAGTGGAATAGCCTACCAGCAGAAGTGGTAGATGTCAATACAGTGACAGAATTTAAGCATGCATGGGATAGGCATAAGGCGGTCCTTAACATAAGAAAAGACCAAGGACCAAAAAAGGTTTGAGGTTGTGGTTTTTTTTTTTTTGGTTTTTTTTTTACACAGTAGGAAATTGGGCAGACTAGATGGGCCGAATGGTTCTTATCTGCCGTCAAATTCTATGTTTCTAGAACAAAATATGAAAAAAACACTCAAAGCCCACTAGAAAGACTCAGCAGACCCAATAAACACTGATACCAGTAGGGAAAGTGCTCACCACCCTCCAAAAGATGCCAACCAGCAGCCAAAGGGTTAAATTACCACAGAAACTTGCTCCAAACACCCAACAGACACACACATAAACCCAATGAGTGCATGAGTATGTAATAAGAACTTCAAGAAGACCCCTGTGCGGAGGGGAAGCATGGGACATGTGGACCACAGCAACCAAAGGGTTGCTCGCCTTTTTAGCTGGTCTTCTGTTTTCAGATTACCATATATCAAGAAGAAGCCTCAGTGGGCAACTCCTGGGGAAAGAACTTGCAGCCAAGATTTTCCCCCAGGGCTTAGGTCCACAAAACCACCTGGTAAACTGAGCTATCCACATTTGGGTGATGGGAATTGTCTGTGATGGTAATCCGCCTAATGGTGGTATCCCATATCTAACAGAAAAGTAATAAGAAGCTAAAACTATAGCAGAACTGTTCTCTTGCCTTGTGTCTTGACCAAGGAACAAATCTTACTGGGTGGGGATTGGCTAGCTGCAAGCTAAGGAGAGGAGGTAGGCTCCACTTCTCAGAATTGTTCCTGCCCACTTAAAGGGGCTGATCACCTACCCCCAAAGTTATCAGTAGCCTGTAATGGACGACAGAGAAATATTAAGTATATTGATCTTACTATTACTGGAGTAAGATTAAGTACTTTTGTAGTAGGATGTTGACTTCAACATCCATGTAGATAATCTTAACACCCTCAAACTCCTCTCATTAACAACTTCCTTTGGCCTATCACAATGGACCAGCTCTCCCACGCACAGTGACGGGCATTCCCTTGACTTGACTAACCTCTGCTCAGTCTCCAGCTTCTCTAATATATCCCCTTTCCCCTCTCTGACCACCAACTCCTCACCAGTAACCTCATAATACCATGCAAACCCATCCCCCCCGCCGTCATCAAGAGCATGCAGAGAAATCTGCATACTCTTGACCCGCAACAATTTTCTACATCCCTGCAGCCTTCTTCTCAACATCATCTCACTTACTTGCCCAGAACAAACTACTGCTCTCTACAACAGCACTTTCACAACAGCCCTTGACACAGCTGCACCTGTAACTCCACACCACCCACACACAACCCCACTACAACCCCGGCACACAAGACAAACGCAATACCTCCAAAGGTGCTCACACACTGCCGAAAGGCACTGGAGGAAATCGCTCTCCACAGCTGACTTCATACACTACAAATTAATTCTCTGTTCATATAGCTCTGCCCTCACCTTGGCCAAACAGTCATACTTTTCCTCTCTAATCTCTAATCTTTCCACTAATCTAATCTTTCCACTAACCCAAAATGCCTCTTTTCAACCTTCAAATCTCTTCTACAACCACCAACACACCTTCCACAAACTTCTCTGCACAAGATCTTGCCACCCACTTCAAGGACAAGATCGAATCTATCAGACATAACATTCCATCACTCCCACCACCACCCAGCCAGCCCAGCCGTGTCACCTCTCTCATATACCCACTAAGCTCTTTCTCATCTGTCACCGAGGATGAAATTTCCCTTCTCCTCACTCACTCAAACATAACCACATGTCCTCTCGACCCCATCCCGTCTCAACTCACTCAAGAACTTTCCCCTCTACTAACTCCAATCCTTACTCACTTATTCAACTTCTCTCTGTCAACAGACACCTTCCCATTCTCTTTCAAATATGCACTCATCACACCCATCCTAAAGCAACCCTCCCTGGACCCAAACTTACTGTCAAAATTACCTGCCAATTTTTCTACTCCCGTTCGCCTCCAAGCTCCTTGAGTGTCTCGCATATAACCGTCTCACTAAATTCCTCTGCTCCCATTCCCTGCTAGATCCCTTGCAATCTGGATTCCACCCTCATCACTCTACTGAGACTGCCCTCACCAAAGTGGCCAATGACTTGCTCTCTGCCAAGTCAAAAGGCCACTACTCCATACTTATTCTCTTGAACCTATCAGTCGCCTTTGACACAGTAGTTCACACACTCCTCCTCCAAGCCCTCCACTCCCTAGGTCTCTGTGACACTTCACTTTCCTGGTTTTCATCTTATCTCTGCAACCACTCCTTCAATGTTTCCTACTCCGGCTCCACTTCTTCACCCCTCCCTCTGTCTGTTGGAGTGCCTCAAGGATCAGTCCTGGGACCCTTGCTCTTCTCAATCTACACTGCATCCCTTGGAAAACTAAAACTCCTTTGGGTTTCACCATCATCTCTATGCTGATGATACTCAAATATATCTTTCCTCACCTGACCTCTCCCCCTTCCCTCCTGTCCTAAGTATCTGACTGCCTGTCTGCTGTGTCTTCCTGCATGTCCTCCCATCAACTCAAACTTAACCTTGGCAAAACTGAACTAATTATCTTCCTGTCCTCCACAACCAGCCTCAACCCAGATATTACCCTCACCATTAACAATGCTACCATCCCAACACCCCCTACAGCTCATTGCCTGTAGGTCACATTTGCCTCTGCCCTATCCTTCATTCCTCACATCCAGTCAGTCTCCAAATCATGCTGCCTCCACCTCCTCAACATATCTAGACTCTGACCCTTTCTCACACAAGACACTACCAAAATTCTAATCCAAACACTCATCATGTCCTGTCTTGACTACTGTAACTCATTACTAATTGGCCTTCCTCTCACCCGACTAACCCCACTACAGTCCATAATGAACTCTGCTGCAAGACTAATCTACCTCACTCATCACTTCTCTGACACCAAACCCCTCTGTCAATCCCTACACTGGCTCCCATTAGCATATAGAATTAAATTAAAAATTCTGATGCTAACTTATAGAGCCCTCACTAACACCGCACCACCCTATATTTCATCTCTCATTTCCAAATACATTCCCTCTCGCCATCTTCGCTCTGCATGCGACCTTCTGCTCTCCACAGCTCTCATCATATCCTCCCACTCCTGCCTACAGGACTTCTCCCGTGCTGCACCTCATCTCTGGAATTCACTTCCCCACCCAAACTCTCACCCAGCCTTCAAATCTTCAGACGCCCCCTGAAAACTCACCTCTTCAGGAAAGCCTATCAACTACATCCATAAACTTTCATCAAGAATCACCCCTTGCCTGGACCACTGCTCAACAGTACTTCTCTCTGACTGGCAGTTCATGTGGCAGGAGGCACTTACACCCAATAGCACTTACTCCTTCTGTTTCAAACCTACCTTCCTCTAGACTGTAAGCTCTCAGGAGCAGGGTCCTCTGATCCTTCTGTTCTCTACAATTGATTGTACTATTTAATACCGCTGTATCTCTATTCGTAATTGTAAAACGCTGCGGACTTAGTTGGAGCTATTTAAATAATAATAATAATAATAATAATAATAATAATAATAGGAACCTCTAATGATCTAGCAGTAGATGTAGATCTAGATTTTGAAAAAGGAATTTGATTAACATTGGTTGAAGGATAAGGAGCAAATACACCTAAATAGGGAATATGCCCCAATTATGAAAACAAATATGCTGTATATTTCTACTTCGTAAAATAAGCTCATTTAAAGCTTGGAGAGATTTCTTTCAAAATGTATTAAAATAAAACTTATAATTGATTTTTCTTAGCTTGAGTTTAAGACTTTTGTAGACAGGATTGGGCAAACAAGTGGAATATAAAGTTTAATGTAGGAAAAGTGATGCATCCGGGAAGTACAACTAAACATGTTACTTATAAACTTAATGAGAGTACGTTAGGAGACTCTTTGCTGAAAAAAGAGCTTGAAGTACTTACAGACTGCAGTCTTGGCAATAGTGAACAGTGTCAAACAGTATTAGCAAAGTAAACAAAATACTCTTATGTATAAAAAGGGTATTAATGCAAGTGGACAGCATACTTTTATCACCGAGCAAATCATTGGTAAGACCTAATGAAGAATATGATTTATAGCTTTAGGCATTTGTTCTTAACCCCTTAACGACCGGCTGATCGTCACGCGCGGTGTTTCACAAGGATAAGGCGGTACTTCACACCTCCAAGGAGTTTTTACCTAAGGTGGTCGCCGAGTTTCACATCAATCAGGAGATTGTGGTGCCCTCTTTCTGCCCTAACCCCTCTTCTGACAAGGAGAGAGATCTCCACTTGTTGGATGTGGTACTTTGTCTCAAGTTTTATGTCCATCGCACTGAATCTGTCAGGAAATCAGACGCCCTGTTTGTAATTCCTGAGGGTCCTAGGGCAGGGAGACCCGTGTCCAAAGTGACTATTGCGTCATGGATCAAGTCCACTATTCGTAGGGCCTATGAGTTGAGGAATAAGCATGTTCCCTTTCGGGTCACTGTTCACCAGGTCTATTGGGGCCTCTTGGGCCTATAAGAATCAGGCTTCTGCTGATCAGCTGTGCAGGGTGGTCACTTGGTCCTCTGTGCACACCTTTTCGAAGCACTACCGTGTGGATGTGCTGGTTTTGGCTGATGCCAGCTTTGATAGGAAGGTCCTGAAGGCAGTTTTGCCTGTCTAGGATCTTCTTCTCAAGTTCTTAGTGCTTCCTTTGCTGTTGAGCCCTGCTGGCTCTAGTTCAGTGTGTTGTGTAACAGTTCCTGGGGTGTTTTTCCCTTGTTCAGTGTCCTTTGACACTTTAGTTTTGTTGTGCTTCTCGAACCAGTTGGTTCATAGAGGTTCTGGTGACTTTGGGGGCCTTGCGCCTGGTCCTTGCCTTCTTCCCGCCTCTGGGGAACTCAATGGTTGGATATCCCAGAGTTGCCAGTAACCTGTATTGGACGACAGAGAAAAGACGACCCTCCATTCTGAAAGCAGCAACAAAATATCCACACTCAATTCTCAATATAAGAGGATTTTAGTCTTACCTGTTAAATCCTTTTCTTTTAGTCCATACAGGTTACTGGTCTCCCACACTGTCAAGGGACCATGCTTGGCTCTCCTGTGGCAGTATGTGGGAATCCTCCGGGGCATGCTCACAGGAGTCTTCTTCTCTTCTGCTATCTAGTCAACATTTAGTGTCTCAAATCATTCTGGAGCTGGTTGGCTAAGTTGCAGCCTAGGAGGGAAGGGAGGCTCCACCCCCTACATACATTTAGAGAAATGTTCCTGCCTATTTAAAGGGGAGGATCCAGGGCCGGCGCCACCTATAGGCGAGGTAGGGGCCGGCCTAGGGCGCACATTCTCCGAGGACGCATCGGCCCACGCTGCCGCTCACCACTGCGGAAGCAAAAAAAAAACTTACGTTTCGGTGCCCTCCCTCAGCTGGCTATTTTTTTAATGTAGCACAGCGATACCTGTTTCTCTCTCCCCCTCCGCTCCTTCAGTCCTGGACCAGGATTGAAGAAGCGGAGGGGGAGAGAGAAACTGGCATCGCTGTGCTACATTAACCCTTTCGGTGCCAGAGGGATATGCAACGCATAGCTTTTCAATGCGTTGTATACCCCTCTGGCACTGAAAAGGTTAAAAAAATAGCCAGCCAAGGGAGAGCACCATAACTACTCAGTCTCACTGGGGGAGAGAGAGACGTGCACCGGGAACAGTAAGGGGAACAGGGGTCAAGAGGGGATAAACAGTCAGACTGGGAGAGAGTCAAAGGGGGGGGTCAGGAGTCAAGAGGGGGATCAAGAGTCAGACAGGGAGAGAGAGTCAAAGGGGGGATCAGCAGTCAAAAGGGGGCGCAAGAGTCAGATGGGGAGAGAGAGAGTCAAAGGAGGGTCAACAGTCAAGAGGGGGAGAGAGTCAAAGGGGGGGGGAGAGTCACATATAGAGAACATACACTCTGTCACACTGATACACATATAGAGAAGCACACACACATACTTACACACTGATATCCTTACAGAGACTCACACGCACTGACACAGATATACATATAGGGAACACACACTGACACACTTATATCCATACAGGGAACACATACACATATAGGGAACACACTGACACTTAAACACATACAGAGGCGGGTCATAAATGGGTAGGACACAAGGGGTGGAGCAAAGGGGTGGCAAAACTAGGTTTTGCCTAGGGTGGCAAAAATCCTTGCACCAGCCCTGGGCAGATCGCCTCCCAGAGTTACCAGTAACCTGTATGGACTAAGAGAACAGGATTTAACAGGTAAGACTAAAATCCTCTTATATTGAGAATTGAGTGCAGATATTTTGTTGCTGCTTTCGGAATGGAGGGTTGGAGATCCTTGATCCAGCACCGATTCACAGCTGTGTTTGGTGTGTTTGAAAGACAATGGAGGCGCTTACATTTAGAGCAATCGTGTGAAGTAGGTGAGTGAAGATCCCAGATTGTTCAGTTATACTGTTGCTACTATTGTTGCAAGTGTGTGGATATTTAATAACACACCGGAGCGGTTAATTTGTTGCTGTTAAAGTAAGTGGGGGTATTATATGGAGGTGTTAGTTCTCTTTTAAACTGGCATTTAAACTGAATAGCTTACATGGACAGATTGCTGCACTGGTACAGTATGGGATCACCATCTATGAGATAATTATCTTGTAAGAACTGTATTAAGAAATGGAGAAATTATGGAACAAGCCAACTGCACCATAGGGGAAAACAAAATTCCTTAATTGAAGTGGTACATTTTACCCCACAAATGCTAGATATATCTACAACACATTGCTTTGCAATGCATTGGAAACCTCCCCAGAATTCGAGGAGTTAAAATCTCAATGGAAATTTTATGTGTCCCTTAGTTTGTGCCAATTTTTACTAAATCAAACTCATTGAGCCACATCCATAAAGTATAAAGGGGTGCAATTCTAGGTAAACCAATTGCCCCATAGGAGACACATACAATTCCCCGTGATGTAACTAGGGATTTTAACCCACTGAATGCTAGAAATTGCTCCACTGCATTGTTTCACAATGCACCAGAAGACCACGCTATTATTCAAGGGGTTAAAAATCAATTTAAGTCAATGGGATTTTTTTTTTTTTAACGTGAACCCTATAATGTAATTGGTTTACTCCAAAATAAGCCTCAGTCTGTTGTGAAAGGGTTAGTGTTGGCTCAGTGTTACATGGAACTATGGATAACTAGCAACACACTCACAATTTGTCTACTCAGCGGAAAAGTGTCTCTGGCAATGTTTTCTTTTATTCTTGCCAAGTATGCAAGAGAGAGTGGATAAAGCAAGACATGAACTGGAAGCAGCTGAACCCTGTACCATTACTAATATATTTAAACTGATCCACTCCATCATCTTGTAGAAGATTAGCGTTTGCATAGATTTGTTTGTTCTTAATGAGTTTACGGCTAACGAACCTTATGTAAATAAATAAGTTATGGCATTTATATTTATTTTTCAAACATTTATGAATACTACAAATTCTGATGCATATACACAAAAAACGCAGGTGAATAAATAAAAGTAGGATTTTCATGCAGGGAATTCCATATGCTTTCACCATGCTGATGATCAGAACCCTTAGCCCAGGTATGTAAAACTCAAATAGAGTCAAGGGTTGCATACTCCAAGGAGGGTCACATAATTAGTTGCTGGGCTCTGCATATACTGTGATTGTTGAGATCTATAAATGCACTGTCTGAGACCACAGCATTGTTTCATTATTCACTGGTAGTCACAGAACCACACACACACACACTCTGTTGGACACCTTAAAGGGATAGTAATACTTAATAATACCTATATTAAAGTCCTATTAAAAAGAAATGTATTGCACCCAGTGTCATTTCTCAAACCTTTATAGTTTGAGAGGTAATCACTCCTAAAGTTACCCTTTCCCTCCCCCTTCCCCGAAGTCAGCGTTGTAGCTGACTGAAGGAAAATCCGGTCTTACGATCATCAGGCGGCTCTGCAGTAGAGCTGAGATCGCGTTAATTAAAAAAAAAAATAAAAAAAAAATCTTTCACTAAAATGGTCTTCTACGTGTGCTTGCAAACCAAGCACACATAGAAGACCATTTCAGTGAAAGATTTCTTTTTTTATTAACGCAATCTTGGCTGTGCTGCAGAGGCACCTGATGGTCATACGACAGGCTTCCCTGTAGTCATCTAAAATGCTGACTTCGGGGAAGGGGGAGGGCAAATTTAGGAGTGATTATCTCTCAAACCATAAAGGTTTGAGAGAGGACACTGGGGCCAATACATTTCTTTTTAATATGACTTTAATATAGGGGTTAGTAATTATTAAGTATTATTATCCCTTTAAAGAATGAGGTCCAATTTGTTTTGAGAAGGATGAAAGCTGATGAACTATCCAAAAGTGGTGCAATTCTGGGGCAAACCAAATGCACATAGGCAACAAATAAAAATACTCATTTCTGTAAATTGGGGTTTTGACTCCTTGAATGCTAGACAAGTTTCCAAAGCATTGCTGGTGGTAGATCCCTGAATAAGTAACATAGTAATTTAGGTTGATAGCACCACCTCCTCAGGCAGTGAATTCCATACCTTTATTGTCCTTACTGTAAAGAAACCCTTCTGCTGTTGTAGATTAAATCTCCTTTCCTTAAGTCTAAGCGGGTGGCCCCTTTTCCTTTTTACTGTTCTGTTAATGAACAGGTCTTTGGAGAGCCCTTTGTATGGGCCCTGAACATATTTATTTAGTGTTATCATATCCCCTCTAAAACGCTGTTTCTCTAGTGTGTACAAGTTTAACTTTTCTAGCCTTTCTTCATAACTAAAACTTTCCATTCCCCTTACTAATTTTGTAGCCCTCCTCTGCACGCTCTCTCGTTCCATAATGTCCTTTTTCAGAAAGGGCGCCCAGAATTGAACAGCATATTCTAGGTGGGGTCTTACCATGGACCTGTAAAGAGGCATAATAATATCTTCCTTCTTTGAGTCAATACCCCTTTTAATACATGACAATATCTTATTGGCCTTTGCAGCTGCCAGCTGGCACTGCATGCTACTGCAAAGTCTATTGTCTACCATTACTCCCATATCCTTTGCATTTGTAGGATGATCTTTTCCTAGATTTGGATTGAGGATCAGAGTACCATTTGCCTAGGACCTGTTCAATAGATGTTTGCATGTCTGCAATGGACTGGATAGACTGCGAAAGGGTCCTATATCCCATGCTGGATATTGCTCTCATAGAGGGGTAAGAGGTATAGCATGCATAATATTTGGATTAAGTACTATGCAATTTTAGTTTTGCATTTAACACAATAATAAATGGTTATAATAGAGCTACTGTAGCTTTGCTCACTTTGGGGATCACATCCCTCTCCCTGGACTCAGACATGGTAACTCTGTCTCCCCAAAGAACATCCATACAAGAAGAGAGACAATCCTCTAAATCCTAAGACTACTAAAGAATATAGACAGAGAGAGCAAGAAAGGAAGAATGTCCCAAAGGTAGGAAATAGAACAGTGATCAAAGGGGTTTCTTGCGTACTTACAGGTAAATACTTTTCTCTTAGTCTCTGTGGAATACAGAGATCATGGGGTAAATTGTTTTCCCCTAGGAGGCAGTGCACTTGCATAAAAGAGTTCTATGGAGATGGACACTCTCTCTCAGCTCTACTTTACCCCCACCTAGAAGCCCCAATTTCAACGTATGGCCAAGATGGAAGAAAACAAGGAGTAGGGCAGGAAGGTGGTCACCTTATCAAAGAACCCAAAGGTCACCTCTCTCTGGAACTTAAACAATCAGTTTTCTCTCTGGCGGGATATCAGGTTTTCCACACGAGCTAAGAGAAAAGGATTTATCGGTAAGTACACAAACATTCCTTTTTTTCCTTTTGTCAGTTGTGGAAAATAGGAACCATGGGGACATACCAAAGCTAACCCATAGGATTCTAGGGAGGGAGATAAAATTCCTCAAAATATAAACTAGTCTTTGAGGTTGTTACATTATCTTAGTCCTTTTAAAGGGATAGTAATACTTTGTTTTAACTTTATTTTATTTTGTAGGCATTAAAAAAACAAGAAGAATGATATGTCTTATGTCTCAAACCTTTATCGTTTAAGAGATATTCACAAGCAAAGTTTCCCCTCCCGCCCCTTTTTCCTAGTGTAAGCCATCTCTTCTCAGATGTGAATCTGGTTGTAAGACCAGACAGATAACAGCAAGGGACAATCTTCTTTGTATGAAAAGAATGAAAGCCCTGCCCCCCTTGACAAGTTTTTCAGCTTTTTCCCTTATCTTAATTGAAGATTGTCCCTCTCTGCAGTCTACCTGGGCACCTCCCTTCTGCTCTGGCTGAAGGGGGGGATACTTTGCTTGTGAATATCTCTTAAACCATAAAGGTTTGAGAGATAAGACTTATATCGTTCTTCATGTTTTTTTAATGCCTACAAAATAAAATAAAGATAAAACGAAGTATTACTATCCCTTTAAAGACAATGCAGAACAATCACTTTGTGGACACCCTATCAAGGCAGCTATGGTAATGGGAGGTCTGGGGGAAAAAAAAAATCTGAGTCCCACGGAACAAATCTGAAAATAGATTGGAGGATTCAAAAAACAAACAGGATTTTTATGGATGCTAACATGTAGTAATGTACTTACATGTGTATAACCCCAATGGGTTATGTACTAAGGTGTGATACACATGTGATGAAGAAGAGAGAACTCCGGTGATATCACATCTCCCGTTCCTATGTTATCCTGGTTTTCATCTTATCTCTGCAACCGCTCCTTCAGCGTTTCCTACTCTGGCTCCACTTCTCCACCCATCCCACTGTCCGTTGAAGTGCCTACAGGTTCAGTCCTGGGACCCTTGCTCTTCTCAATCTACACCGCGTCCCTTGGAAAACTAATCATCTCTATGCTGATGACACTCAAATATATATATTTCCTCCCCTGACCTCTCCCCTTCCCTCTTGTCCTGAGTATCTGTCTGTCTGCCTGCTGTGTCTTCCTGCATGTCCTCCCTTCAACTCAAACTTAACCTTGGCAAAACTGAACTAATCATCTTCCCTCCCACTACAAACAGCCTTACCCCAGATATTACCCTCACCATCAACAACGCTACCATCACACCAAGCCCTACAGCATGCTGCCTGGGGGTCACATTTGACTCTGCCCTACCCTTCATTCCTCTCATCCAGTCAATCTCCAACTCATGCCGCCTCCACCCCCGCAACATTTATAGAATCTGACCCTTTCTCATACAAGACACTACGAAAATTCTAATCCAAACACTCATCATGTCCTGTCTTGACTACTGTAACTCATTACTAATTGGCCTTCCTCTCACCCGACTAACCCACTACAGTCCATAATGAACTCTGCTGCAAGACTAATCTACCTCACTCATCACTTCTCTGACACCAAACCCCTCTGTCAATCCCTACACTGGCTCCCATTAGCATACAGAATTAAATTAAAAATTCTGATGCTAACTTATAGAGCCCTCACTAACACCACACCACCCTATATTTCATCTCTCATTTCCAAATACACTCCCTCTCGCCATCTTCTCTCTGCACACGACCTTCTGCTCTCCACAGCTCTTATCACATCCTCCCTTTCCCACCTACAGGTCTTCTCCCGTGCTGCACCTCAGGTCTGGAATTCCCTCCTCCGCCCAATCAGACTCTCCCCCAGCCTTCAGACGCTCCCTGAAAACTCACCTCTTCAGGGAAGCCTATCAACTGCTGCCATAAACATTATCACTAAGAATCACCCCTTGCCTGGACCATTGCACTCAACAGCACTTCACACTCCCACCCACTGACTGGCAGTTCATGTGGCAGGAAGCACTTACACCCAATAGCACTTACTCCTTCTGTGTCAAACCTACCTTCCTCTAGACTGTAAGCTCTTACGAGCAGGGCCCTCTGATCCTTCTGTTCTCTACAATTGATTGTACTATTTAATACCTTTGTATGTCTATCCCCTACTGTAAAGCTCTGTGGAATTTTTTGGCGTTATATAAAGATTAATAATAATTCTATGGAGCCAATGCACAAATGCTCTCTCCCCACTTGAGAAATCTTTGTGCATTGGCTCCATAGAAGAGCAATAATAAAGAGATGATAACTTCCTCAGTGATATAATTTCTCCAATTCCTATGTTCTATCATGTTAGTGTATCACCCCAGAACACTTTCAGGTGTCCATGCCTTTTAACATGGCCCACAGTGTACTATATTACTTCTATTAAAAAACAAATAAACAACAAATTAGAAGAAAACTGACTTTTTAAGCTCAGTGCTGGAAGTACCCGTTCTGGCAGCTAAAGGGCTTAAAAATGTACAGCGCTGAAGAAATAAATGCATTCAGTCTTCATACATTTAGTTTGAGTCACAGTATAATGCATCATCAGCTTTTACTCCTTTCATGAGAGCTAAAGAGGGGTCCTCATAGAGGAAAAAGACTCAATTGCTGTATTTATTTACTCCAACAGGACCCTGAACACAATCCAACTGATAAGGATCCACAATTGGAGATCAGGAAATAGTATTAAAAACAACCTCTTTATTGAAAATATATTAAAATAAACACGGAACACTCTAGAAATAGGGTGTAAGAGTTAATGAAATTATCTTTGATATCTGTTGGATAATAATCTTACTGTAAACAGACTGAGTAATAAATATATTTCAAATACCAAAGAAACAGGCTCCCGAGGAAAGTCACGTAATGCGGAAATGTTCCTGTATCTCCTGAAAAAGTAAATACCCAATGCGGGGTATATTTGAACATTTAGAGATGGCTTCTTAAGTACAACAAGACAGAATAAGGCTCAATTGTCTTAGTCTGGAAAAGACAGAAATTGGCCCTAGGCAGCTTCTCTGCACCAATTTCATTACATTTTGATGATGCTTTATGGTCGTGATACCACTTCCAGTTAGCCCAATATCTGAAGGTATTAAGAGGGAGACCCAATTATTCATTAATATAACCAACATACAGTCAAATAGTACGGAGAGTAATGAATGGCAGACAGCATGTCATGGAGAGGATTACTCAGGAATGCAATGTATTGTTTTCATTTTTTAATTTCCCTTTTTATAATGAAGTGCAAGTTACTGCTGGTCCTTATACCACTTTTGTAACCTGTGCCTCTCAAAGTTTAACTCAATCCATAAGATTTGCATGAATGTAGTGTTGCCACCTGTCTAGTTTTGACAAGGACAGTGCTTTTTTGTGCTCCCTGTCCAATTTTTTCACCAGAAGTTCTGAAACCAAGATAGATTCATTTTCAAGCTCTTGTGCTCCCATTGGTTAATGCACACATCTGTTATCATTGCAACAATTCCAATTGGCTGGTTATGCAGCTGCTTGCAGAATTAAATGGGGCTTTTTTTACCCTTTCAATGTTAGAATGGTCCCAAATGCATTACGTGCTTAAAACATGCCTGGAGGCCACAAATTATCATTCCCATTGGAAATAATTATATTAGAAACTGACCACCAAAAATGTTGGGTATTGCACTGTGTTTTGCACAGAGAGTTGTGTGTCTGTTCAGTTTTAGCAAGAGTAAAAGGTGATAACCCTACATGAATTAGATCTCACTTTTTTTTTTTTTGCTAAGATATTGCAGATGCACACACAGACGTGCGTGCAGGTGTGTATATGCACTCAGGCACTTATAATTTTAATACAGGCTGAACACTCATAGTATAGACATACAAGTTGTATTTATGTACTTAAAGATTGACATTTTTGTAAAAACACTGCTTAAAAATCCCACAAACATTCTCTATTTTTTTAACATGCCCCTATCTGGTAAGTTTAACATTTCCCTATGTTAATCCTTTAAGGATCAGAGTAGCGTGCAGCTCATAATCAATGTGTTGCACACCCCTTCGATCCTTAAAGTGGAACTTTCACCCGCTATAAAGTCACCTTGCAATAATTAAGCAGGTAGCGACTAGCTTCATAATATATGTTACCTCTGAAATGTATCCCATTATAAAGAAATCCTTTATTGTAGGAGACTGACGGGCAGTCTGCATGCTTGCACCGTCAGTCCCTCCCAGTTACCATGTGGCATACTGCAGTGCTTCTCAATGGAGACCGGGACTGACCGCGCAGGTGCGCAGACAAGATTTCTGTGCTGATGCCTGGTTTCCGGTCTCCTACAATAAAGGATTTCTTTATAATGGGCTACATTTCATAGGTAACATATATTATAAAGCTAGTTGCTACCTGCTTAATTACTGCAGGGCGATTTGATAGCGGGTGAAAGTTCAGCATAAACTGGCTATATTTATGACTGCAACAAGTATGTACATTTCTGTTTAACCCTTTGAGTGCCAGAGGGGTGCACAAGGCATTGAAAAGCAATGCGTTGCGTACCCCTGTGACACTGAAAGGGTTAAGCCCTTGAGTGCAGGACAATGTGCTGGACATCCCCTGGCAATCAAAAGTTTAAACTACTCCTTTTTTGTCTTTCATATTTCTATACATTTTGTTTTACGCTTCTTTATTATGTGTAAAAAAACATCAAAACATACACAATTGTTCTATAATCACTTAGTCAAATGTAACACAAAAATCACTATCGGACTTTGTGACATACAGTGGGAATCAGGAGGCTAACAAACAATTTCTGCAAGCACCATATTTACCTACTGGTCCCCCTAAACCCTATAGCAATAATGGCAGATAATTCATTAAAAGCTTTGAAAAAAAATTTAAACAATTCACAGCCACATTACATTCGTTTTTACAACATACCTATTAATAGGACTATAAAGTTGTTGTAGCCTTTTTATGGTACCCCTAAAACAGGGGTGGGAGAATTCTAGGATCCCAGGGTCCTAGCATTTTATTTCTGGCTACTGCATTTGAAAATACAGTTACATTTCTATACATGCACCCCCAACTTTGACTCCTAAAACTCTTAGGGCCATATTCAATAAGCTAAAGATGGGCAGTTCTGGAGAAAGTCAACCACACCATGGGGACAGCAGAGAATTTCGATTGATTTAAATGAATATTTTAATCCATTTAGTGCTAGAGAGGTATCCAAATCATGGCTTGTAACGCATTGAAAACCACTTTATTATTCATGGGATAAAACCCATATTTAAATAATTGTTATTTTTCCCCTATGGTGAAGACTGCTTACTCCAGTATTGCTCACCTTTAGCTTGTTTAAATCTGTCACTTAGTTGGCTCCCAAAAAAAAAAATATTCTGCCGCCACAGATTTTTAAATTTTGTCCACACCAGCCTTAACTCTTTGGGTGCCAGAGGGGTACAGAACCCCTCTGTCACTCAAAGGGTTAAAACAATGTTCATACAACCAGTCCTTTTCAAAAGGGCAGTATATATCTGATCATTATTGTTGATCCAATTTAGGATGAAGGCCTCCTCAGCAAGCCAGTCCTGTGCCTTTTTATATTATCTCTTACTCTTTCTAATAATAATAATAATAAATTATTATATATATATCCTATAATATAAAAGGCCGGAATGTTTGTCCGATGCAGTCACACGCAGTAGAGACTGCCTGAACACACAGAATGTTGCTGCTCGGGTAGTCTCTACTGTGCATGACTGCATCGCGTGTTGTCAGCGTCAGTACGCAGAGGAGGACCGGACTCTTTACCTCACCGGACCCTGGCCTGTGTACACGGGCTTTTACACTAGTATATTATATATACATACATACACACAGACACACACGGAAATGCAGCAATCAAGAATCTTAGAGCACAAAAAGTGTAGTCAAAGTTTCAATGTGTTTAATACATTTTATCAGGACCCGATGACAATGTGTTAAATCCACTGAAACATTGACAATACACTTTTTGTGCTCTAAAAGTCCACAGTGTGCTGTATTATTTTTGTTTGTACTGGCAGTCAGGTGGCACTGTTGCTGTTGAGGATTATGGATAACATGTGTCTGCAACACTCCGCTCTCTATATCTTTTGAATTAAAACTCATTGTAACACTGTGTTGGACACCTATCTGGCCCTCAGAAGGTTACGCGTCTTGCAGCAGGGGAAGTACCCTTGTTTTACACAGCAGGAAAAGCCCTCCAGTATACATTTTGTTTTTAAAATAATAAAATAATGTAAACCCCAATCCCAATGTTTTCAAAGGACTGGAAACCTCATTTTATTCTTTCACCACACACTCACTTTAAAACAGTACGTCTCTAGGCTACAGTAAACTTTTTTATATTTTTTATATTGTTTTCATGACAACTTATGGAAGAACTAGTTTTAAAGCCCGTATACACGGACCAACACTGGCGGCGCTGCAGTCACGTGCAGTACCGACTGCCCGAATGCGCCACAGCTGATACGGAGCGGGGAGCTCTGAATTCAGACCGTAGTCCTCTCTGCACACCGACTCCAGTCTGAATTCGGAGTGCCCCGCTCCCTATTAGCCGCGGCGTGGGCAGTCTGCTAGTGACTGCAGCGAGCTCAGGCATCCGTACTGCGCAAGACGGCTTCTAACAAACATACTTAGCGATTTATAATATAGAATAAGTAATGTAGGAATGAGAGAAGTAGCTGCCAGAGGTTATTAGTGTTTGCATCCCACTAGGAGTGAGGTAGATTTATAGTATATCAGGGAGAAGAAACCTTCTGCTCTTCAGCTGTTGATGGACTACAACTCAAACCATCTTTAGCCATACACAGACCTAAGGATGATAGCAGCTTTAGTCCAAATATTCATCTCTGACTTCCTTCTATTAACCAAAAGCAAACTGGAGTTATTCTGGAATAAAGTGCAACATAGGGGTCACATAACAATTCCTGTTAAATTAAATCAGGCTTTTGACCTCTTAAATGCTAGAGAAGTCTTCAATGAATTATGAGGTTGTAGACCTCTCTGGCATTCAAGGTGTTAAAAAATAAATCTATTTAAGTGCATGGAGTTTAGGAATTATTCTGTAGTTGGTTTACTCCAGAATAATGCCAGAATAGGCCTCCAATCCATAGCTTCACAATGCATTGAGACCTCTCTAGCATTCACTGGGTTAAAAGCCAAATTTAAATAAATTAGGAAGCGTCATCAACCCCTTATGGTGCACTTGGTTTGCCCTCGAACTGCACAACTTTAGCTTATTGAATCTTACCCAGAATCCCTTGTTATATGTAGTAGACCAAAGACATACAGTAACTTTCATCATTTAATGAGAAAAGCCCATCTGCACTTCTGAGGCCAGAACTGGAACAGCTTATTCCTAGTACTTGCAAAAATTCAAAAGGCCTTGTGTTTGATTGGGAATAAGCACATTTACATGGTGTTCAGCAGCCTGTCCTTGGTCTACTTCTCATGTAAGCAGAAGTTAATAATGGCAGTTGCCTGGGATTAAGGCATCAGCTGGTTACTGTACTGTATTTTTGAGAAATGGATAGCAGCTTTTACTATACCTTTTTCTTGTGTGTCCCCTCTACTGCTTAAAATTGGGTTATATTTCCACCTCCCAGCTGACAGGACCAATCAAAGTTCTGACCCATGAAACAAAGCACCCGGCTCCCATAAGGTCCTCAGTTTTTTTTTTTGTTTTTTTTTTTGGTCCTGCATAGCTGGGGACGGAGATGCAGGTATGCACCCTCCTTCAGTATACTTCTGCACAAGTTTTGTTATTTTCTTAAAGTTATTCTGCACCAACAGGAGTGGGGGTAGAAATATAGGTTTCTTTCTCAAACGTTGCATGTGAAAGACAGCATCGCAAAATAAAAATTCAGACCTTGCCAGCAACTTGTTCCCGGACCGATCTGCCCGCATGCATAGCCTGTATGGGAACCATAGACCTGCCGCAAGTGCAGGTAAGACTATCCTAAACCGGAAGTTTTCATGTGTTCCACTGTTGGAACGCAAGCATGGAAACCAGCATGGCATTTAGCAAAAATCAGCAAGCAGTATATAAGAAGAAGATGGTGAGGCAAGTCCTTTTAAAAATTAAAAATTTCATATATTTTCAGGTAATTTACTGCTATGCTACTTAAAATAAGTCTTCCAAGGAACAAAGTGACAAACAAATGCCCCAGATGCTATCCCACCTAAAGAGGATAAGACTGCTAAGAAAAAAACACATGCTGGCTGTGATACAAAGATAAATGCTAATGACCGTGCAAAACTTTGTTCAAACTGTATAAAAAAAGCGGCTGAGGATGTGCCATCACAGTTTAAAGAATGTTTAGGATGGATGAAGACCTCCAGGCAGGAAACCTTCAGAGTCAGCAAAAAAAGAGACTTCGACATTCAGATCGTGATGAAGGTAAATCATCCATGAATTATGAGGAAGATGACACCAGGGCTCTGCTTCCTCTTCTGTTGAAGGTGAAGTGATGGAGGATTCAGAGGCATTTGGATTAGGAAAAACTTGAACCTCTTATCAAATCTATGAGAAAGACCTGGGTCTCATAGAGACTCATACTGAATTAGACATCATGGATGCTGCATTCCTGGGACATAAGAAACAGATGCATGTCTTCCCACTGCTAATACAATGGTAGAAGATGGAACAAAGGGCAGACAGTGCTTTAAAGAAGCAATATAGCACGACTGGCCAGAATCTGAATTTAACAACAGCTATGGCTTGTATATTAAGAACACTTTGTATCTGGATGTCAGATTTTGAAGAAAAAATTGAATCTGCAGTCTCGCGATTAAAACTAGTCAAAGAGTTATCCAGCATGAGAGGCAGTAAACTCTGCGTAGGGAAAAAAAAAAAAAAAAGAAGGAGCTTGCTAGTTCAATATATTCAGTCTTCAGACACCTCACCACCCAAAAAATGGTACTCACAATGAAATATGCTGGTGTTCCAAATATATGAAAACCAGCAAATAAAGCTCAGGGATATTGTAAGCTATCCCTTTTCCAGCTATCAGTGTGATTGGTCACAGCTGCTCACCCTCCCCTCACGAAGGAAACGATAGGAACCAAAAAAAAACAAAACAAATAGATGGTGCCAATAGTGCCTTATCACACAGACAATGAAACAATATCTGACAGAAATAAAATCTGCTCACATTTAAAATATGCTGTGCAAATGCTTATGCACGGACACAGCAAATACAGCATGCAAGGGAATCTTACCGTCCCTGCTTGGTACACCTTCAGTCGTGCTTTCCAGATGCCACTTGTAAATCACAGCTCTACACGGATAACTGATGTACTCTTTACAAAACTGCAGCTGCTCCAGCAGTGAAATTCAATACAAAAGTATCCTTTTAGTAAAATAATAAACAATAACAATGTGCACAAACAATATGCCAGTGCTGTATAATAAAATTCCTACAAAAAACGTGTTTCGCAGAGGTTAACGTTGCTTCTTCAGTAGCGTGGGTCAATCAGAAAACTCTGCGTATGATGCGTCATTCGTTAAAGTTGATGGCAAAATCCTCGGCCCCATCAGTTAAAACAAGTAGGGCATTGTGGATAAAAGCATTCGATGCCGATAGGTCTTCTAAAAACAAATTGGTCTCTCTTCCATATGCAGAAAGCAGCTTGTTTGGAGAACAATTGGAAGAAATTATCAAAAGACCATCTGGAGGTAAAAGGTTTTTTTCTTCCACAGGAACACCACAACAGGGGCAGATCACCAGCCAGATGCTCATCCTTCAAGAACCGGTGACATTTCCTGGAAGCCAAAAGATATCTGCCTGTAAGACAATACTCAAAACACAGAAGAGGAATGGCATCTTCATTCAGGGGCAGCTCCAGGAAAGAGTTTCCGAAACGTCCCTTTCGGAAGAACACACAATGAAGAGGGGTTAGCCCCTGTAACGGATCCTACTCTGTTACTGGAGCCCTTGTCTGGGCATAAAGCTTATCATCCCTTGGCACCAAAGACTGTGGACACTTGGACATATTGACACCCTTTTGTGCCCGGTCATATGACCATGCAAACCCTTACCATGGACTACGAGACTTGGTCTAGACCTTAGGTGGATAGGCAGCTGTGATAGAGGAAAGATCAAAGCAATGCTTGTGTGCTGCAAACTCTTCTGACCTGCAAAGGGTTAAAGCAAATCAAAACAATAAAATACTGGTAAATGTTACTATATAGAAACATTCTCACTGTAGGCTTATAGCTGTTAGATAGTGGCGATGACCACCCTATTAAAGTGGCATTCGATTGATGAAGGTTGAAGCTGTACATTCCAAGTAGTTGGACAATGGCTCCAACCTTGGACCATGGTCCGGCATGTTGTGTATTGTAGCCACTCCAGCCATTGACTATGCTGAACTGTATCGAGACCCCCTGTGGTGTGTTAACTTAATCATGTCTGGCCCTTTGTATTGTGTTGTACCATTTGTTGCTAGCCTTTTTGTGTAGTAATGCAATCCTGTCTGTCTCGTTGTATTTGACTGGACCATTTGCTGTTGGTCCATTGTCTTGTGTATTTTGATTGTATTATCTCTGTGATTCACCTATTGTATCCTGCCTGCCCATGTAATGTCAATGTAGGTCGACTGTATAAATATGTGATGTGTTGGTTAATAAAGTAAGTCTTATTCTGAGTTAACAAGGAGTCCTGGAGTTTTGTATTGCTTATGGTCTAAAGTATCCCCCCGATACCCATCTGCGCCAAGTTTCCTGAATCGTCGAACGCCTGCTGCCAGCTACCTGCTGTCAGGTGGCGACGTGGACTCCGCCTTCGACCTTCCTTCGGTTCCTGCTACACTCTTCCCAGCTATCCTTCGACCAGGAGTAGAGGCCTCACTCTCTACGGCCCGTGGTACCAGTTTGCGACCCAACTCTAGCTGTGAGTTCCTTCGAATCTTTCCCTGCTTGCCTGGATTTCTTCCGACTCCGACACGAAGTCGACGCCGCTACCACTTTAATTCGACTTTGACATGGAGTTTGCGACACCACGGAGGTTCGATCGAGCCGGTTATTGCTCGATCGGTAGGAACCAGGGTGAGTAATCCGCTGTCGAGAAGAAGATCCAGGAACGACGGCAGAGGGCGACGTGGTCCCTTCCAGCTTCTGTTACAGCCCCATCTTTCGTTCCAGTAGGGGGCAGGCTGGGACTTCTTCAGTCTACGTGGAAGGAATCCAATGCGGACAATTGGGTTCTCCATGTAGTGGGCAAAGGGCACACCCTCGAATTCAACACTGTCCCATTACAGGCCAGAAGATTGACATCAAGTCTTCCTGCTTCAAGAAGCAAACAGAAAAAAATAAAAAGAGAATTAAAATTGATGAACAAAAATAAAGTTATAGAACCAGTTCCAGCAGATTCTTGGAATAAAGTGATCTGTTTCCAGTACCAAAGCCATCAGGGCAAACAAAATTTATTCTGGACCTGAAATGACTAAACAACTTAATTCGAAAGAGACCCTTCATGATGGAGTTAGTGTCATCGGTGATAAAACCAGTACACAGGGGAGAATATCTAACAAGTATCTATTTAAAGGATGCTTACCAGTATATACTGGT
Organism: Rhinophrynus dorsalis; assembly: GCA_037306005.1. NCBI lineage: Eukaryota > Metazoa > Chordata > Amphibia > Anura > Rhinophrynidae > Rhinophrynus > Rhinophrynus dorsalis. The sequence continues at coordinate 206,947,630 of CM074724.1, forward strand.
CAGGGAGAGTCATCGTCGATTTCTTTGGTTCTACATCAAGAACACTCATTTCCAGTTTTGTGTACTTCCTTTTGGCCCGGCATCAGCTTTGAGTGTTTATGAAAGTACTGGTGACAACAATGGCAATTCTAAGACAACAAGGGATAATGGTAATACCATACTTGGATGACATTCTAATCATAGAATCTACGAGAGAAAAATCAAACATGAACACAAAAATTTGGGATGGATCATAAATCCACAAAAAACGAGTTGATACCCACACAAGACAGGTTATTTATCGGCATGCAATTCAACACCATAAAAGGCACAGTCCACTTGTCCAAAGACAGACAAAATTGCCTGCACTCCAGAATCAGGAGATTTCAGAAACAGAGTACACACGGCAAGTGAATTTGCCAAGATCCTAGGAACATTATCTTCCACAAACCAGATCATTCCATGGGCCAAGTTTCACATGAGAAAACTGCAACACAATTTTCTTGCATACTGGAGGAAGGATTCCTTCAATTAAGGACAGACTATTCAATTTCTGGACTCCACAAAACGGGAGTCGAATTGGCGGCTCACTTCCAGCCATATTGCCCAGGGCAGACCACTGGAAGAACCAAATTGGTAAATAATCTGGACACGTGTCAGCCTCTCAGGCTGGGGAGGAATATGGAATACACAAGCATTCCAGGAAAAGTGGTCCAGGAGGGAAGCAGCCCTACACATCAATATACTAGAATTGAAGACCTTGGAAAGTGTTCTCAAAAAATTGAAACCAGAAATACAGAACAAAGCGGTTCAGACAACACTGCAACAGGGCGGTACAAGAAGCATACTTCTCAGTCACCATGTAGAAAAATTTTTAAAATGGGCAGAAAAGAATATCTCAAACATAACAGCCTCTCACATCTCAGCAGTCCTAAACAGACAAGCGGATTTTCTGAGCAAATAATCCGGGAGTGGGGGACTCCGGAGGTAGATCTCATGGCCACAGATCAAAATGCAAAAGGTTTGGGGTCCAGATGGAACAACAAGGTGATAGCACAAGATGCCATCAAAATTCCTTGCAACTTCAAAGTATGTGTTTCCTCCCATCCCTGTAATTCCGGACATAAGGAAAATTTGGATGGAGGAGATCATCCTGATTACTCCTTACTGGACAAAGAAGATTTGTTTTTCAGAACTAGTGAAGATGTCACTCTTCCCACCAATCTTACTCCCAACAGATACAGATATTCTGAGCCAAGTTCCAATGGTACACCAAAATATAAGATTTTTGAATCTAGCGGCCTGGAGGCTGAGAGGAATTCACTTTCAAAATTAGGAGTCTTTTCAGAAGTGGCTAACACCATCATATCTGGCCGCAAGGCCTCATCTACAAAGATCTATCATAGAATATGGTCTATAGTTTCAAAATGGTGTAAAAACCATAATCACTTAAGAGAACACATTTCTACAGGAATTATTCTTGATTTCCTGCAAGAAGCATTCAAGAAAGTGTTGAGACCATCCTCCATAAAGGTACAAATCTCAGCCTCATCAGCTGTTCTAGAAAGACCTTTAGCAAATAATTTTTTGGTCAAATGATTCGATCAAGCTATTTCCAAGATAAAACCTATGGATTCTTGAAGTAGTCCCTCCACGGGATCTAAACTTTGTCCTAATGCAACTTAACTCTAATCCAGAGTTTGAGCTTATTACTACGGCCATAAGAATTGGGGAACTACAGGCTTTTTCCTGTAAGGAACTATTTCTTTCAATAAACTAGGATAAAGTGGTCCTCAGGACGAAGCCTTCATTCAGATCAAAGGTTAATTCTGAATTTCATCTTAACCACGATATTGTCTTACCACCTTTCTGTCCCAATCCATCTAGTGATAAGGAAAGTCTATTCCACAATCTGGATTTCGTAAGATGCCTTACTTCCTATCTCAAAAGTTCAGAGGCTTACAGAAAATCTGACTATTTGTCCATTTTTTTTGGAAAAAAACAAGGGATCAGCAGCATCAAAGCCTTACATCGCCAGATGGATCAGGACGTGCATTATCCTGGCCTATACCCTTGAAGAAGAAATTCCTCCATTAAAACTAAAAGCCCATCCTGCTAGATCCATGGCAACTTCCTGGACTCATAAAGCAATGGTAACGCCTAGAGAAATCTGTAATGCAGCAACGTGGAAATCTCTTTCCACCTTCATGCGTCACTATAGTCTGGATGTTGAAGCATCGGCTGAAGCGCAATTTGGAAGGAAAGTCCTACAAAGCAGTAGTTCCTTCTTAAAGGTAATATTTTTCCTTTTTTTTTTATCAATTCTGCTAATGAAATATCTTGTTGTTTCATAATTATGGTGTATTATGGATATGTATGTATTTGAATACATATATATATATATATATATATATATATATATATATATATATATATATATATATATATATATATATATTAGACAAATAAGGTTGATATAAGTTTTTCAAGTAACCTACCCTTATGGTACTGCTTGGGGAAGTCTCAATTTTAAGCCGTGAAGGGGACACAAAAGAAAAGGTGAAATTTACTCACGGATATTTAGTTTTCTTCTATGCCCCTCTCCACGGCTGGTCGTTTCCTAACTAGTATTGGGCACATGTTTGGATTTGTGTACCTTCTTATCTTATTGTTCTAGCTTTGACAACTGTAAACTGAAGACATTATGGGAGCTGGGTGCTTTGTACCATGGGTCAAAATTTGATTGACCCTGCCAGCTGGGAGATGGAAATATAACCCAATTTTAAGCTGTGGGGAGGGGCACAGAAGAAAACAAAGTATCAATGAGTAAATTTCACTTTATCTTTGTTCATCCTGAAGACAACAGTTGCATTTGGCTTTTCTTCCTTTTGTAACTCCGGAAACTGCTAGCTCAGTTACAGCCACATTTCCAAAGCAGCTCTGGATAACAAATGACTGAAAAGAAGCACTCCCTAATAATCAGTATAAAACCATTAAGAGGAAAAAAAAAAGGAGAAAAAAAACAAAACAAAAAAAACAACACTGTACATATTTTAATAAATATTTGTCATTTAAAGCAATGGCAATTTGTTTTTAACTTTTATTTTAGTAGTATATAAATACAGGGTCCATGTAATGTATATTGGTGCATTACATATAAAATAGCCCAGTTCACCTCTTCCTTTCGTTTTAAGTAACAGGACTATCATCTACCTGCATTCTGGAAAAAAATAGTCTGTTCTCATTCTCTCTTCACTTGTGCAGGTTAAACCAGTACAGCAGCCAGGTTTTAATGAAATCCCTGCTTAATCAAAAGGTGGTGCAATCACAATGACTGAGGCACAGATTTTCCACTCTGGTCTAATAGGGATTTGAAGGAAACATGACCTATTTGTGTGCCCCAAAGGACTAATATTGAAAACACTGGTATAGAGAATGAGATACACGCAGAAAGATATGCAGTTAAGACTCATATTCTACAGGACAGCAGGTAGACAGAGCTCCCATCAATGAAAGTGGAAGAACAACAGGGAAATTATACAGGCAAAATAAAGGAATATATATACTACCAAAATAAGAAGTGTTACAAAAATTAATAATTATCCTTTTGTACTATTGCAATGAAGTATAAGTACATATGTTTTCGGGGTCCTGATAAGCAGCGAATGCTACATGTTTTCTTTGCTCAGACCTCCATATCGAGGAGTCAACAAATATAGGTAGGATTCGTCTGTGTAAATTTTGCCAAAGAAACAAAGAGGCCTATATATAAAGTCAAACGTGAAGCAATTTTGGGGCAACAAACTGCACATTAAAGGATTAGTAATGCAAATATTTAAGTTTATTCAATATTGTAGATGTTAAAAAAATAAAGTATATGGAGAAAGTCCCATCTCTCAAACCTTTAAGGTTTGAGAGATATTCGTCGCTAAAGTCCCCCCCCCCATGTCAGCTATAAAGCTGACAGAATGAGATCTGTGCCGGCCAACTCAAGGAGACTCTTCATCAGAGCCAAAATAGCGCAGTTTAAAAAGAACTATTTCATTGGAACGGTCTACAAAGTGTGCTTGCAAACCAGGCACGCTTTGAAGACCGTTCCAACAAAGTAATTCTTTTTAAATTTCATTTTGGCTCTGCTGAAGAGCCTCTGGCAGGTCCCAGAACCGGGATCTCCTGCTGTCAGCAGAGCGCTGACATCAGTAGAAGGGGAGGGAAGGGGGAACTTATGCGGCGAATATCTCTCAAAACAAAGGTTTGAGAGATGGGACTTTCTGCATATACTTTATTTTTTTTTTTAACATCTACAATGCTGAATAAACTTAAATATAGGCATTACTAACCCTTTAACATTTTTCAAATTCCTCGTTATTTAAATGGGACTTTCAACCTTTTAATGCTAGAGGTCTCTGATCCGTTGCCAAGCAATGGCTTGGAGACCTCTTTTGCTGTTTGTGTGCCCCAAAAATGCTCCACTTTGACTCTATACATAAGGCACAATGATATCAGTCATACAGAGTATGTCAAACTCACTTTGGCAAATTTAAATGGTGACATTAAATAAATAAATATAATGCAGGAATCTTGTGATTTCCTGTTTCAGTTTGGCTGGAGTGACTGCTTCTTAATCCATTCCCCAGCAGAAAGCCATTCAGCGAAATTCTGGTCTGAGTCTCCACACGCCAGCGCCATCAGTACTTCTATGGAAAGTGCAGAGTCTTCTCAGAAGTTCGCGGAATACACAGGACTGTTTGGGGGATAATTTGTTCTCAAACTCCTGCAACACCTCCTGCGTGTTGGCTTCCCCTTCCACCCGTGCCTGGAACGCAATAAAGTTCCTCATGTCTGCCAGCAGCTCGTCGTGTTCAGTAGGATCTGCTGTGGACATCCCTGCATCAGACTCACCCTCGTCCCTGGGTGACAATAGTAAACTGTTTCTTGCTTTCATGCGTGCGAGAAGGGATGAGGAGGATATGGCAGCTGGGCTAGAGTCTGTGGCTTGAAGGTCTCCACTGAAGTGTGACTGGGCTTCTATCGGAGACTGATTCTGTTGCTTTGTGATGTTGGAGTCCTGCAATGGAATGCAAAGTATTTTCATTGCGCCAGTCTTGTAGTCAATTTAACTGAACTTTAGCACCTCCTAATAAGAAATCCCTGTTTAACTTAACCCTGCCGGGTCCTCAAGGGGTTGATCCAGACAGACAATTTGAATGTGCACTATGAACTGGCTCCCCAAAAGCCTTCTTTCGTATGACTTCAGTGGGATGGGGGGATTTGGAATCAAAGAGTCAGGCAACATAGAAATATGTCCACTTCCATGGTACCAATTAAAGAACAATTTTGGGGAATGCTTTGATTCAACCCTTTGAATAACAGAGGGATGTACAACACAAAGAATGACTTATTACAAAATTTATGCTTCCTCAGATTAATGAAGTCTGCTTGTAAATTAAAAAAAAGTGAAGGAGCTGAGAGGCTTATGCTTCAGAACCTATTAACCATTTTAGGACCAGAGGTGTTTACAACTACATTGCTGAGCACCCCCTGGATCTTAAAAGGCTATAAAAATGTAGGGATATTAGACAAAGGGGAACAATTAATTGGAATTCACAATCCATCCGCTGCACGGCTCTCTCTGGAAGCAAAGTGATGTCATTTCAAACTGTTGCTGTTTAATTGCATTAGAGATTTGCAGTCAGCTTTCATTATAGGGTAATGATAATTACATTTTTAATATAATTTCATAATCCTTTTTACCATTAAACACAACTTTAAATAGTGTAGTGGTGGCTTCTGTTTCATAACAGAGGCAGTTTACATGGTAGTATAGGTTCTTAACTGATGTACTGATTTTTTATTAAACCCCACTACAAAAATCTCTGAATGCCTTGTGCTACAGTAGTGTAAACTATACAATACAGGGTCTTCCCAATTGAAAACCATTTACAGTGAGGGGCAATGGGACTCTATGCCACGCTTAATCAGAAGGAAGCAGACAGATACAAGCCATTTGATGCTCTAAAACAGAGATGGGCAAAATATGTCCTGCAATCCAGTTTAATTAGGCACTTGGGTGTAACTGGCAGTACACAATCAGCAGTGCTACCATACAGAGAAATTATCACTTTTTTCGTTTTCTGCAGAAGAATAATACATTTTATCACAAACTACATGTTTAAAGGGATAGCAATGTTTCATAATAAAAGCAGCTCTAATTAATCATCATAGTATTTGGACTTTGGAGAGTGTTATTTAATTTGTCAGAGTTGTAGTTCAAGAGTAATTCAAAGACAAAGTATCCCCCTTCCTACTCCTTTTACTGATGTAACACTGTTCAGCCAGATAAGAAGGGAGGTGCCCAGGTAGACTGCAGAGAGGGACTATCTTCAATTAAGATAAGGGAAAAAAACCTGAAAAACTTGTCAAGGGGGGCAGGGCTTTCATTCTTTTCACAGGAATAAGAGTGTCCCCTTCTGTTATCTGTCTGGTCTATAGACTGCATTCCACATCTGAGAAGAGATTGTTTACACTAGGTAAAAGGGGCGGGAGGGGAAACTTTGCTTGTGAATATCTCTCAAACCATAAAGGTTTGAGAGATAAGACTTACATCGTTCTTCATGTTTTTGTAATGCCTACAAAATAAAATAAAGATAAAATGAAGTATTCCTATCCTTTTAATACAATGTATCATTCTACCAGTCCAGTGAGAGCCAGGATCATGCTGCTGCAAAGAGAAAGTGGTTGGTGACAAAAAGGCACAAGAAACAGCCAGACATAACCCTATGACATTTCTTCTCACATGAGCCAGAAAAGGGATTTTTACCAATGGTCAAAATGTATTAATCAGTGGTTGTGTGTGTAACACACACATGCACACTTTTGATCTGCTTGTCAGTGCCATAGAACTATGGTCCCCCAATAACATTCTGAACAGAGATATGGACCTTCCGTTTTTTCAGTTTCTCCCTCCCTATTTCCAGTCCCTCTCTTCACCACCCATCCTCCTTTTCAGGCTCTTCTTCCTCACTCCTCCCCTTTGTCCCCCTCCTTCTACTTTCTTGGCAGGACCTATGTGCCTCAGCCCAACACAGAGTTTCCCTTTATGGACTTAAGTACATTTTATGTTCTTCACTGTTTACACACGTGAATCTGCTGTCACTTCAGGACCCATCACAGTTACTCATTGTGACACAGTGAGATAGAAGATCAGCTTTTACCTTGCACTTGTCCTGCGGAAGTTTTCTTGAGACTTCAGGTGGATGAAGCATGGGGTTCTTTTTCTGGCCAAATCTACGCCTGTTAAAAACGAAACAAGAGACACATAATAAAATGTATTTACATACAGTAACCTACAGCTATCAAGTTGCTGAACTACAAATCCTACCATTCTACACCTTGTACCTTTGGCTGCCCTGTCTTGGCATAGCTCAGAGATGGGCAATGTTTGGCACTTCAGCTGTTTGGGTCTACCATCTACAGCTTCTATGACTCCCAACCAAGCTCGTTTCTGTTCCATTCCTATTCTCATATTTAGGTACTGTATAATATTTACTAAGCCACACAATAGACAGGAGGATCATTTTGAGGCTCTATGCACTGAGCAAGCCATGTGCAATTCTTTTTTTTTTATGTTCAAATGAAAAGTGGAGTAATTCTGGGACAAACCAACTGCATGAATAGGGGACAAACACAAATTACTCAAATTTCAAATGATCTAAAATAGGATTTTAGTCTTACCTGTTAAAGCCTTTTCTCTTAGTTCATAGGACATACAGGTACCATGTGGGGTGGAGACATCCTTCATAATAGGCTGGAACATTTCAAAAGACAAGGTCTTGGAGGTGGAGCCTTCCCTTCGCCTTATCAGGCTACCCTAGCCCCGCCCTTTCCAGTCTGACACGAGTCTAGCTCACTAAATAGGACAGTGAGAGAAGAAAAATGTAAGCTCCTGTGAGCAGTAAGACCCAAGCCAAGTGAGCCCAAGCAAGGTCCCCTTTCACTGGGTGGGAGACCTGTATGTCATATGGACTATGAGAAAAGGAGGTGACAGGTAAGACTAAAATCTTCTTTTCTCCATCGTCCAATATGACATACAGGTACCATGGGGATATACCAACATTAAGCTCCCGGGGTGGGAAATAAGAGAAAGCACCTACCGCAGGTCCCCAGGATACCAGAGTTTCCTAGGACTATCCAGAACTAGGTACAGCCCAAACATAACTGTCAATGGACACTGAATAACAATAGCACAGCACACAAGAACACGAGCCAACAGGCTCAAACAGATAAAGAACAGGAAGGATCAGGCCCTTAAACAGGCAGAACTGCCTGAGACCTTCCTGCCAAAATTGGCTTTGGCTCGAAGCAAGAACACAAACACAATAGTGTTTGGCAAAGGTATGCACAGAGGGCCAAGTCGCAGTCTTGCACAGCTGTTCGGCAGAGGCCTGATTCCTGTAGGCCCAGGAAGCGCCAACAGACCTGGTGGAGTGCGCTGTAACACGAAAGGGAACAGGTTTCTTCCAGAGTTCATAAGCCTTGTGAATGGTAGACTTAATCCAGGATGCAATAGTGACCTTGGATGCAGCCTTACTTACCCTAGGACACTCAGGGATGACAAACAAGGCATCAGTCTTATGCAAATACTCAGTACGGTGCCCATAAAACTTGAGACAGCACATCACATCCAATAAGTGGAGATCCCTCTTCTTGTCAGATTTTGGGTCAGGACAAAATGAAGGCACAACAATCTCCTGATTGATGTGGAACTCAGAGACCACCTTAGGAAGGAATTCCTGGGAGGTACAAACAGCTTTGCCCTTGTGAAACACCAGGAAAGCAGCTTGAAAGACAAAGCCTGCAACTCTGCACACAGAGACTACAGCCAGGAGAAAAGCCATCTTCCACGTCAGAAGACATAGAGGAATGATAGCAAGGGGTTTCAAAAGGAGGCCACTGCAAAACACCCAAAACCAGGTTAAGGTCCCACTCAGGCATGGGAGCCTTATAGGCAGGGAAAGCATGAGCAATCCCCTGAAAGAACACCTTGACATCTGGCAAGATGACAATGCATCTCTGGAAAAATAGAGAGAGAGAGAGATGAAGTCTGGACCTTCGAGGAACTAAGACTAAGCCCTTTGTTCACACTGTCCTACAAAAAAGGACAGGACCACCGGAAGGTCAACCTCCTGTGAAGACAGATCCCTGTTGACACACCAAGAATGAAAAATGGACCAAACCCTGTGGTAGTCTGAATCATAGTGGAGATAACCTCAGGGGAGAAACCTTTTCTCCTCAAGATGGAGGCTTCAACAGCCATGATGTCAAAGCCAAACGCTCCACGTCCTCCTTCCAAAGGTACTCCTGAAGAAGATCTGGTCTGAGTGGCAGTGGAAACAGATCCCAAATGGTGAGGCAAACTAACTCGGGGAACCATGCCCTCCTGGTCCAATAAAGGGCAATCATGATGACTGCCGGACCAGCCATCCAAATCTTCCAAAGCACCCTGGGGATGAGAGGATTTGGAAGGAAGATGTAAGCCAGATGGCAAAGGCCAGAGGATTCCTCCAAAGGGAACAAAACATTTGAACTTTCCTGTTGTCCCGTGTGGCCATCAGATCTATCTGAGAAAGACCCCACCACTGCACCAAGAGGTCTAAAACGTAAGGGTGGAGCTCCCACTCTACAGGGTCCAGCCTTTGGCGACTGAGAAAGTCTGCCAGGAATTTGCATACCCCTGGAATGTGCACTGCGGAGGTAGCCGGCACATGATCTTCTGCCCAAGCCAAGATAGATTTGACTTCTGACTAAGCGTGAATGCTTAGAATGCCTCATTGCTTGTTAATGCAGGCCACGGCTGTGGCGTTGTCCGACTGGACTCGAACTGGTTGACCATACAGCTGAAGGGACCAGTAGCGTCACTTATGGTTTATGGACTTGAGCTCAAGTACAAAAAGAGACTTGCCCTGAAAAGAGACAGAAACCAGTAACTTCTTATATGAAAGGTCTGCAGAGCATATCTTGAGCCACAAAGTGAGTCTTGCCATTACAGAAAATTCGGATGCCCTGGCAGACAGCATCAAAAAGAGGAGTTTAGTCTTACATGTTAAAGGGATAGTAATACTTCAAAATTACTATCCCTTATATTGAAGCCCTTTAAAAACTGAATTAAATGCCATCAGCGGCATCTCTCAAACTTTTATGGTTTGCGAGATAGCTGCTTTTAAACTTCGCTCTGCCCTGACGTCATTGTTCTTGCTGCAGCAGGGAAATACAGTCCCGGGGCTGGCGGAGGCTCTTCAGCAGAGCAGAGATCTCGTTATAGAAGACAAGATCCTTAACTAAAACGGTCTTCTATGTGTGCTTGGTTACCAAGCACACGTAGAAGACCGTTTTATTGAAGGATCGTTTCTTCTATAACGAGATCTGGCTTTGCTGAAGAGCCTCCGCTTGATTCAATGAACAGATTCCCCTGCTGGAGCAAGAACACTGACGTCAGGGGAGAGGGCAGGGGAGAGCGAAGTTTAAAAGCGGCTATCTCGCAAACCATAAAGGTTTGAGAGATGACTCTGATGGCATTTAATTCAGTTTTTTTAAGGACTTCAATATAAGGGATAGTAATTTTGAAGTATCAGTATGCCTTTAAATCCTTTTCTCTTAGTCCATACAGGTTACTGGTCCTGTAGGCAGGAACAATTCTAGAATTGTATGCAAGGGGTGAAGCCTACCTTCCCTACTTGGCTGCAGCTAGCCAACCAGCTCTAGAAAGATTTGAGACACTAGCTATTGACTAGATAGTGGAAGGAAAGGAAGACTCCTGTAAGCATGACCCCAAAGGACCCCCACGGTCTAGCACAGGAGAGCCAAGCATGGTCCCTTGACAGAGTGGTAACCTGCATGGACTAAGAGAAAATGATTTAACAGGTAAGACTAAAATCTTTTTTTCTCTGTCGTCCAATACAGGTTACTGGTAACTTTGGGATGTCCAACCATTGAGTTTCCCAGAGGCGGGAAGTAAGGCAAGGACCAGGCACAAGGCCCCCAAAGTCACCAGAGCAGATATGAACCATCAGATCAGAGATAGCCTAACAAATTAATGATGTGTCAAGGGACATGGAACTGGGGTAACAACACCCCAACTGTTACACAGCACGCTGAACTAGAGCCAAGGGGCTCAAAAGTGAAGGAAGTACCAAGAACCGAAGAAAATCCTAGACAGGCAAGACTGCCTCCAGGATCTTCCTCTCAAAGCTGGCGTCAGCCGATGCCAGCACATCAAGATAGTAGTGCTTCAAAAAGGTGTGCACAGACGACCAAGTGGCCGCCGTGCACAACTGATCAGAGGAGGCCTGATTCTTGTAAGCCCAAGACGCCCCAATAGATCTCATAGAATGAGCCGTGACCCAAAAGGGAACAGGCTTCTTCCTCAGCTCGTAAGCCTTACGAATGATGGACTTGATCCAGGACGCAATAGTCACTTCGTATGCAGGTCTTCCTGCCCTGGGACCCTCAGGAATGACGAAACAGCGCGTCAGATTGCCTGATAGACTCAGTGGGATGTACATAAAACTTGAGACAATGCACCACATCTAACAAGTGGAGATCCCTCTCCTTGTCAGAGGTGGGGTCAGGGCAGAAAGAAGGCACCACAATCTCCTGATTGATGTGGAACTCCGAAACCACCTTCTGTAGAAACTCTTGAAAAGTGCAAAGCACCAACTTGTCCTTGTGAAACAGCAAATAGGGTGGTTTACAGGAGAGAGCATGTAACGCCGCGACTCTGCGAACAGACACAATCGTCAAGAGAAAAGCCATTTTCCATGTCAACAGGCGTAGAGGAATAGTAGCCAAGGATTCAAATGGAGGGCACTGAAGAACGCCCAAAACCAAGTTAATATCCCACGGAGGAGCGGGATTCTTGAAGGCAGGACGAGTATGAGCAACGCCCTGGAAGAAAACCTTGACACCAGGAAGGAAGGCAATGCATCTCTGAAAGAAAACAGAGGGCAGATGTCTGAATCTTAACCCTATGAGTGCCAGAGGGGTACGGAATGCATTGCTTTGCAGTGCATTCCGTACCCCTCTGGCACTCAAAGGGTTAAGGTAACTCAAACTGAGGCCCTTATCCACACCGTCCTGCAAGGACTGTAGGCAGATCAAAAGTCCTGAGATAGTTCCTTATCAGCATACCAAGATAGAAAGGTCGACCAGACACGATGGTAGGCCTTAGAAGAAACAGGTTTGCAGACACTAAGCATAGTAGCCACCACACCAGAAGAAAAACCTCTCTTCTTCAATATTGAGGATTCAATTTCCAAGCCATCAAAGCTAGACTATGAACATCCTCCTTCCACAGTTAACCGTGTAGAAGAAGATCCAGATGGCAAGGGAGCCTGAACGGCCACAGATCCAAAAGCTCCGGAAACCAAGCTTTGCAAGGCCAGTATGGAGCAAACAGAATGACTGATCAGCTTTCCAGTCTCAATTTCCATAACACCCTGTTCAACACTGGGAGGGGAGGAAAGATGTAGGACAGAGGAAATAACCAAGGAATGGACATTGCATCCACCGCCAGAGCTAGAGGGTCCCTCCACTGAGAGCAGAACCTCGGAACCTTCCTGTTGTGTCTTGTCGCCATCAGGTTGATTTAAGGAAGACCCCACTTCTGAACAATGAGGGTGAACACCTCTGGGTGCAGTTCCCACTCTCCTTTGTCCACTGTGTGTCGTCTGAGGAAGTCTGCCATGACTTTGTCTACGCCAGGAATGTGCACTGCGGATATGGCAGGACAAAATAGCCTTGACCTCTAACCATGCAGCAAGTCTTCTTGTTCCGCCCTGCTTGTTGATGTAAACCACGGCCGTGGCGTTGTCGGACTGTACCCGGACTGGACAGTCTTCCAGCTGAGATGTCCGATGACGAAGGGCATGAAACATAGCCTGAAGCTCCAACACATTGATGGGAAGGAGAGATTCCTCCAGAGACCACCAACCCTGAGAACTCAGGCGACCCAGGACCGCTCCCCAGCAGGAGAGGCTGGCATCCGTCGTCACCGTGGTCCAGAAGGATAAAAGGAAAGACATGCCTTTCAGCAGATTGGAAAGGTCGAGCCACCATGACAAACTGAAGAGGGAGGGACAAGGACATCTTCAGAAGGTCCGGCTGACCCCTGCACACCTGGATCACAAACCTCTGGAGTTCCCTGGTGTGTGCCATGGCAAACAGGACCGCTTCTATGGTGGAGATGAATTTCCCCAGTAGAGAGGACAGCTTTTTGGCTGGAACTGGATCTTGAGCCAGAACCGCAGAAACCCTGTGGGCGATCTGGTGAGCTACCTCGTCCGTGAGAAATACCATGCTCTTCTGAGTGTCGAAGAGAAGGCCCAGTAAGACCAGACCCTGGGATGGGACAAGATCTGACTTGTCCATGTTGATGATCCACCAGTGATGGGTGAGAGCATGAATGCATTGCTGAACCTGCTGATGAAGAAGTTTCCCAGGGGGACATGTGAGGGGTAATAAAAATGCATAACCCTTAAGAGAAAACCCAGGAAAAATCCCTGAAACCCAGTAAAACCAGAAGGGAAGGGGTTAACAACACAAACTGCAGCCATCCAAGCTCCATAAAATTCAAGGACAAATCAGAATAAAACAGCCAACATAAATGCAGGCGTTCACGACTCCAAGATAACCCCTGTATGGAGGGGAGAGCAAGTGGGACAAGTGGACCATTGCACTCAAAGGGTTACTCACCAATCTTCATTTTCTGTCTTCAGGTTACCATTGTGAAGAACCAAAGCCTCAGAGAGATACAGTTAGGAGAGAGAAACTTGGACTGCAATATTCTCTCCACAGGGCTGCAAGGGTCCACAACAGCTCCTGCAAGCTGGACAATACTCCAGGGGAAGCCAGGAATGGTAACCCACCTAATGGAGGCACTGTGACACACCATAGCTTATAAAATAAAATAGTTAACTAAAATCTAAGCAGAGATGTTCCTAGCCTGTTCACTCTGTTCTGGAAAAGGTCAAACTGGAAAGGGTGGGGAATCCCAATAAGGAGAAGAGGCTCCACCTCCAAGACCTTGTCTTTTGAAATGTTACAGCCTACTAGGAAGGATGTCTCCTCCCCATGGTAACTCTATGTCATATTGGACAACAGAGAAATGGGGCTTTTACCCCCCTCAGTGCTAGCTATGTCTCTAACACACTGCAAAGCTTGACACTTCTTTGGCATATAAGGTGTTAAAAGCTCAGTTTAAATCAGTAGGAATTTTTGTCTCCTCTAGTACAGTTTGTTTGACCCAGATTTTTCCCACTTTTCTTTTAAACACACAAAAAAAAAATGTTTGCAGATTTTTGCTTTCATCTCGGTTAGGTACTTATCCTTTTATATGCTCTACTAGTTGAAGAGCCCATGTACACGGGCCACAGTGCAACCCAGCAACGGCCGTGGTGCAGTCATGCACAGTAGAGACTGCCTGCGCCATGGCTGATACGGAGTGGGGTGCTCTGAATTCAGACCACAGTCCTCTCTGCGCACCGATGTGATGGTCTGAATTCGGAGCCCTGCTCCATTATCAGCAGCGACGCGGGCAGTCTGTACTGCGCATGACTGCAGCATGTTCAGCCGTCTCTACTGCGCATGACTGCTTCTGACAAACACACACTTAGTGAATTATTATATAGGATGGCATTTATTCATACTACAAGCTTGTCCCATTCATCTGTGATTTAGTCATGTACTCACTGATGTGCCCACAGAATTTCTCATTCACATTATGTAGCATTGGTATGGCCAATGCATGGAACGCAAGTTCAGACTCAACTCTTTTCCATTCAAAAGCCCTATACAGTTCAGATGCTGGACAATAATTAATACATGACAAACCAGGCATAAGGACAAATGTCTAACCTGGTTAGTAAATAGAATAAAAAAAAAATGATGACCTTAATGTGACAGTATACACAATTTTTGACTTTACATATTCTGCAAATACATAAAATGCAAAGTCAAACTATCTGGATTTCAGTTTTCACAGACAGACCTTTTGTCCGGAGGACAGTGGTGCAATATAAAACTAACCCTGTGTTACATTGTATCAATACTTCTGCTTCTACTATCACTGAAGGAAAGCTTTCGGAAAACAATATATAACAATAAACAAATAAATAGGTGAAGTTGAAAAATTGCATATACAATTTTACTTCCTTACTTAATCTGCACTTCTGCAAATTTTTCTTAAAATACTGTAGTGCAGAGATAAGCAACCAGAGACCCTGAAAGTCGAGCAAATTCACTAGCGAAAATGTGTAGCTGTTCATATTAGTCCATACATATGAATGCATATGAGGGCGCCATATGTGACCCCGTGGCTCTGCTATGTAGTTGTAAATAGTGAAAGATCTCAAACTTGAAATAGTTCTTATTTAGAATCAGATCGATAAGCAACAACATATAAATCGATAAGGGGCCCCTTATACAGAGTATCAGACTCCAGTACTGTTCTGAGTACCTCTTTACTCAAGATATGGGGGATATTAGTATACAAACTGGATATATCTAGGATAACCAGCAGGGAGTCATCTGCAATAGTCTTAGGTAGTTTATTAATGATGTCGGTGGAGTCCTTGACATAACTGTGTATTCTAGTCATGTAATCCTGTAGATAAAAATCTACAAACTGGGTTGGGTACAGAGAGCTCCTAGCAGAGATGATAGTGGGGTGCCCAAGGGATTTGGGGATCTTCAGGATTGTGTATAACTTTTTTAAGAGGTGGTCATGCAGTGGTGCCCATTGGGCCATCCCACATGATGACATCATGCTCTGGTTTTTGGTGCAGGCAGGCCACATGAGGGACGAGGCGCCATGCATCATGGATAGGATAGGTGCTCTGGAACTTTAGTAAAGGAATTTAATTTGGGTTTGAGCCACTGGTCTGGTTACCCTGATGAAGGTCCTACATAGGTCCAACAAAGTTTGTTGAAATTAGAGCACCGTTTGATTAAACATTCCTTTGTGTCTCCTTCTTTTAAGCCCAGACCGAGTACACCTTTGTTCACACTATATGGAACATGGACCATTGTTTAATGCTGCATAGTGTTACATACACGAATAGTGTGCCACTGCCAACTCTTGCTAAGTTAGTTTAATACTTTATATATACACACACATATACTATATATATTACACATACACACACATATTGTATATTATATTATATTAGAAAGAAAGAAAATTATTTGTTGTCTCACTTGTTTCCTGTGTGCATGCCTCCATTTGTTCCAGTCCATGTTGGGATCCCAGAAGTCGCTGCATGGCAGCGCTGACGAGAGATCTTCAAAGTTCGAAGAGCCTCCTGGGCCACACGGCTTGCCTCTTCCTCCACCAATACAAAGTCTGGATTAGAGGCATCCATAATAACATCGTGTTTCATAACACTGTGCACTCCTGGGGAAGCAAAGTATCATGGTCACACAAACTGCAAGAGGTAGAACAATGCAGAATTAAAGCTATGACTACAGAAGATGTGATAGTGTCTCTTCAGGGCCATAAAGAAGAACACCACTGGACAGTTTAAAAAGTAGTAACACTTTTGGGTCATGTTTTCAAATGAAAAATTAGTCATTCTGTATTAAAACAACTGTTACCATAGGGGCCAGAAAAATTGTGAAAACACCCAACAATTTAAAAGGGACTTTTAACCCCAAGAATGCTACAGGTCACCAATGCATTGCTAAGCAAGTGTTAAAAGCCCCACTTAAATCAATGGAAACAGATTTCCCATTTAGCGCATTCTTCCCCAGAGCTACTACCCTTTTCTTTTGAAAATCCAGCCCAAACACATCTTCCCGTAATATAGCCAAGGTGACACACAGTCAATAGTATATAATAACCCACCAGATTTTTTGAAGAGCTTCTCCAGCACATAGTCATCGCTTGTCCTCCGGTCCTCCTGCTGGTCCCCTCCCACTTCCTCCTTCTGGAATGGTTTCTGTTTCACCAGGTGGGAGATTCTCTCACCCTCATACTTGGCATCCTTTGTTTTCTTCCTTCCTCTGCCCTCATTTCTTTGGTGTTTCGTCTTAGCTTTGTGCTTGCGATGACTGTTTTCAGTTGCTGTGGGCTGAGATTCACATTCGTTGTTTGTCCCCAGTTCAGGTGCTTTGATGGCATTGGGGGCAAATCCTGAGTTAGATTTAATTTCTGCATCATCTTGCCTAGCAGGTTCCTGACACTGAGGTAGTATACCATTGGAAGAGGCCTGTGAACCACTTGATGCAGCAGAAGCACATTTGATGGGATTGGAAGGGTTTCTATCAGGTGCAGTGTCTGGGTGTGGACGCTTTCCAGGCTGCTTTGCAACCTTAACATCAGAACCAGTCCCTGGAAAATAAACCAGACGTGTGGGGAGAATATACTTATATGTGCAGTAAATATGATAGAAACTCTATTCTAACACAGCCATCCAGTCACAAATAAAAACACACAAAAAAAATAATAGTACCAGCCTCACTAATACAAACAGAGATGGAAAAATGTACACTGGGCAGGTGCAAAATGTGCCAGCAGCTGGCTGAGCATAACAGAGTTGTAGTGCAAAAAGAGAGCTGGGGGGCTGCAGGTTGCCCACCAATGTGATAGCTCGTCCCACCATCCCCACATGCCTAGGACATGTCATAAAAATTGCACACAAAAATAATTATGGCACTTAAAACTACATAATATTAAGGCTAATTAAGCCCAATTTTTTTTTTTTTTTGCCTAAACGGAACTACAGTGGATATAAAAAGTCTACACACCCATTTTAAAATGCCAGGTTCTTGTGATGTTAAAGAATGAGATAAAGATAAATCATGTCAGAACTTTTTCCACCTTTAATGTGACCTATAACATGAACAACTCAATAGCAAACCAAACTGAAATTGTTGAGGGGGAAAAATAAAAAAAAAACAAACTCACAATAACCTGGTTGCATAGGTGTGCACACCCTCTTATAACTGGGGATGTGGCTGTGTTCAGAATTAACCAATCACATTCAATCTCATGTTAAATAGAGATCATTACACACCTGCCATCATTTAAAGTGACTCCGATTAATCACAAATAAAGTTCAGCCGTTCTAGTAAGATTTTCCTATCATTTGCTTAGTTGCATCTCAGAGCAAAAGCCATGGTCCGCAGAAAACTTTCAAAGCATCAGAGGGATCTCACTGTTGAAAGATATCAGTCAGGAGAAGGGTACAAAAGAATTCCAAAGCATTAGATATACCATGGAACACAGTGAAGACAGTCATCATCAAGTGGAGAAAATATGACACAACGGAGACATTACGAAGAACTGGACATCTCTACAAAATTGATGAGAAGACGAGAAGAAAACTGGTCAGAGAGGCTCCCAAGAGGCCTACTGCAACATTAAAGGAACTGCAGGAATTTCTAGCAAGTACTGGCAAGTACTGGCTGTGTGCAACATGTGACAACAATCTCCCGTATTCTTCATATGAATGGGCTATGGTGGCAAGACGGAAGCCTTTTCTTACAAAGAAAAACATCCAAGCCAGGCTGAAGTTTGCAATAACAAACATCCAAGTCCCCCAAAAGCACGTGGGAAAATGTGTTATGGTCTGACGAAACCAAGGTTGAACTTTTTGGCCAAAAGGTATGTTTGGCGCAAAAACAACACTGCACATCACCCAAAGAACACCAAACCCACAGTGAAGCATGGTGGTGGCAGCATCATGCTTTGGGGCTGTTTCTCCTCAGCTGGAACTGGGGCCTTAGTCAGGGTGGAGGGAATTAGGAACAGTTCCAAATACCAGGCAATTTTGACACAAAACCTTCCGGAATCCGTTAGAAAGCTGAAGATGAAGTTCACCTTTCAGCACGACAACGACCCAAAGCACACATCCAAATCCACAAAATTCACCAGAAGAAGATTAACATTTTGGAATGGCCCAGCCAGAGCACAGACCTGAATCCAATTGAACATCTGTGTGATGATCTGAAAAGGGCTGTGCACAGGAGATGTCCTCGCAATCTGACAGATTTGGATCGCTTTTGCAAAGAAGAGTGGGCAAATATCGCCACTTCAAGATGTGCCATGCTAATAAACTCCTACCCAAAAGACTGATTGCTGTAATAAATTCAAAAGGTGCTTCAACAAAGTATTAGTTTAAGGGTGTGCAAACCTATGCAACCAGGTTAATGTGAGTTTTTTTATTTTTCCCCCTCAATGATTTCAGTTTGTTTTGCAATTGAATTTCTCACGTTATAGGTCACATTAAAGGTGGAAAAAGTTCTGACAGGATTTATCTTTGTCTCACTCTTTAACATCACAAGAACCTGGTATTTTAACAGGGGTGTGTAGACATTTTATATCCACTGTATACTCCTGGCAATGTGAGTTTTTGTGCTGGTCTGTGCTGTTGCACCAGGAAGTATCTGCGTCTCATAGATTTGTACTGATGAGAGCTCAAATTGTAATCTCATTTTGTGGCATACACGTTTGATGCACTTCATGGCATCAGTGAAGCTGATGTACTAAATAACTGGGACAGTTCTGGAGCAAACCAACTGCACCACTGGGGACAAATACAAATTCCCAAAAGCAAAACTGATTTAAATGGGGCTTTTAATGCCTTAAATGCTAGTGGTCTCCAACACTCTGGTTCATAATGCATTGTAGACATCATTTAAGGCATTAAAAGCCCCATTTTATTTGTCCCCTATTCACCTAGTTTGTGCCCGTTCTTCTTAGTATATCAGTCTCCTTGTTTTTCACACACACCAGTGAACTATGTGACATACATATAAAGTCAAGCGAGAAGGAATACAGTATAAGTAATAATCTGCATCGTGTATGTATTATATATATATATATATATATATATATATATATATATATATATATATATATATATATATATATATATATATATATATACACCTCATATATAAATGGTAATTTTGCCATTACGCATATCCCTCTACACCGGGTAAATTTTATTTTGTCATTCTTGTAGGCCTAGTCCATCCAGTTTGGTGACACTTCTACTTCCTCTAGAAACAGCAATTTTTACAGTAGCTTAATTTATAAATCATCCAGAGTAATCCCGATGGAGAAGCAGGGGGGCCTAGGCATGGGGAATATTACATATAGGGTTAACCACTTTTTATTTTCAAAAACAGGTTAAATAAAGTTTGTTTGTTTGTTTTAATTGGATTGTTAGAGAGCAGATCACATGTACTAGATAAGGGATGCATTGTGAAGATTGGGTGATCAGCTAGATAGTGAATTTGTGGGTCATCAAATTGAACTGAATTGTTGTTTGGATGATCAATCAAGAAATGGAACTGAATTGTGAGACTTGAAAGCCTTTAAGAAGCTGTGAGTGGTGACTAGGGGTAAAGTAAAGCAAGTGAAGACTGTTTTAATTCACAAAGGTTTTCGCTAGTTTTGTTCAGCCCCCCACCAGCTGTAGGGGCCAGTTTTATGACCCAAAACATTTCTGATGGGAGCAATCTTGGAGACGAGCAGGGCAGCATCAAGTTAGTTATCAAGTCTGTACTCAGAAAAAGACAAGGTAGAAACAACATAGTTTTTTTTAATAGGGCAGTGAAATTAAGAGATCCTTCAGTATGAAATTAGTATTTTTTCATTGGTGATATTATTAGTGGTATTCAAAGTACACATTTTGCAGATGATACAAAAGGCTACAACATGGTTGACACTCCACGACTGAGAAACCAAATGCATAAGGAGCATGGTATTTAAAATGTAATGCTGCAAAGAGCAAGATACAGCATTTTGGTAAAAAAGAGGCTTAATGGTTACTCCTCTGACAGAGACATCAGGTGAAAGGGACTTGGGAATTTAGGTAACAAGAAATGCAGTAATTAAGTGGGAAAAGCTAACCGAATAAGGAGTGGTATATTAAGATACATTAGCAGCAGGAAGAGAGAAGAACTAATGCAACTTTATAGATCACTGGTAAGACATCACCTGGAGTTCTGGAAACCACACCTCCAGAAGGACATTCATAATTTTTGTAGTTAGTTCAAAGAAGAGCCACTAAAATACTGCAGGGTGTTCATGACAAAAGATACCAGGAAGGACTAAAGAATGTAATATTGGAAAAGAGGAGGGAATGAGATTATAGGATTCCAATTTTTAAATATATTAAGGGATTTAACATAGTTCAGAGGAATGTGCATACTACTACTTTAACAGAAAAGGTGATAGATTCTTGGAACAGCCTCCTAGCAGAGGTGTCAGTGCCAAAAACTATCAGGAATTTTTAATATGTTTAGAATAGATACAATTCCGAGTAGTAGATAAGATTTTAATTAAACAGGAAAATGGGCACACTGGATTTTTATTCATCAAAAAAATCTATACTTCTGTTTGAATACCTCCCCAGTGAAGTCAAGCAAGGGTTTCCAAACAGTGTTCTCAAATATCTCTAACAGGATATGTTCTCAGGGTATTGCTGCCTAAGCACAGGGAAACTGATTCTAAAGGCGAAGTCAAAAATTAACTTACCTGTGCTAAGGTAGGGATATCATAAAAACACAGTGTACTAGGGGGTGTGCAACACATGAAAATACAAACCCTTTAATGACCAGAGGGGTGTGCAATACATTGCAAGTCAATGTATTGCCCATCCTTCTGGTACCAGTTTCAGAGGATCAGAACTAAGTAATGTAACGGAGTATATAAAAGTTCACTAGAATGTGCAAGCAGTGAGCTGTACACACGTGTAATTTGTAATTTTAATAAGGACAATGGATAAATGGAAGTGTGAAACCAACATGGGACATTGAAGTGTTAAGTGGTCACGGAGACCATAGCAGCCTTGCTGTGTTGCTCTGCCATTCCAAGCCTCATTCCCGGATTCAGTACCTGCAAAGATGGCACTAGTCTCTGTGCCTTGGCTGGTGTCTGGGCTACTCAAGGTGAACAATTCATAAAGGTCATTAGATTTGAAGAATCGTCTCTGTTTTGGGTCTTTCAGCACACGGTTAGTCAGGAACTGCTTGAAGATTTGTCTGTGAATAGAGAAAAATCTTTGGAGAATACAAGAATAACCTGTTCATTCATTCTTCACACTCTGCACGTGTCACTAGCAGATGATATAGGGCAATTTTGTATCAATGAGGTGGAGGCACTAATAGCTTCCAAGGAGTTCATTATTGATATCTACAATGTGTGTGTGTGTGTATATCACTGCAATCCTGTGTGCTGATCTTGTGTGCTTTACTCATATATATGTAATATACTTGTGTTTGTGCTTCTGTGTTGTGCTTGGGAGCATCTGATTTAAGTGCCAGCGAGTCATACATCAGTACACCAGTGTGTTATGATTGTCCAACTGCCAGTTTACTTGTGTCTGAGAGCCACTGTGCTATAAGTGTGCACCTGACGCTATACATTTAAACCGGATTTACTTGTGCCTGGGTGCTATTGTGTTACACATATATGCTCCTATGCACTATGCTTGTGAACCTATTTAGCATGAATCAGCCCCTTGTTTTAAGTCATTGAGATTTTCTGTGCAAGCCTGATTACATGCCCAGTAATGTATCTTTTCATTGTTTAGCTGTTCATTAAATAGCTTTCCGTTGCTGATTTATTGTACAATATCCTATCTGTTACATAGTAGATGGGTTATATATGCAATACAATTTGGGATAATACGGATAATTTTTTATATCATGTCTAAAGTGATCTAATGCCAAATCTTGGTCTCTATTACTAATCATCTAATTTTATATGTCAATGACTAACATGGTGCGATTTTTGTGGAATAAGCCTTTGCACTTAAACTACAGTATTTCCAGCGTGTAACTGTATCATACAACTAATATGTCTATTCATTGATGTGCGTGCGCACACGCGCACACACACTACCATTCTTAGTCATCTTTATCAAATTTTGCTCTGTATTTTTTTTTGTGTTTTTTAATTATTTTTATTACACCAAAATAATGCCCCAGCAACACTTTAAATATGATGAATAACTTTTAATGAGTCAAATAAAAAGGCAAGTTTTAACTCCTTTATGTTGTATTTCATGTTAACCCTTACTAGAGCAAGCTGATATTGAGTACTAGTATTTTGGTGTTATAATTTTTGTTTTCAATATATATTTGCAAGGATTACTGCTCACAAGTGCTAGTTTTATATATATATATATATATATATATATATATATATATATATATATATATATATATGCTCCTGTGCTCTGTGCTTGTGAGCTTGTTTTAATTACTTGTACCTGAGAAACAGTTTTCTGTGCCTAATTTATATGTACCAGAGTACCACAGTTTTACATATATATTATCCTGCCACATTAACTGCCAGTCAATGGGTGGGAGTGAGAAGTGCTGTTGAGTGCAGTGGTCCAGGCAAGGGGTTATTCTTGGTGATAATGATTACAGAGGCAGTTGATAGGCTTCTCTGAAGAGGTGAGTTTTCAGGGAGCGTCTGAAGATTTGAAGGCTTGGGGAGAGTCTGATTGGGCGGGGGAGGGTATTCCAGAGCTGAGGTGTAGCATGGGAGAAGTCCTGTAGGTTGGAGTGGGAGGATGTAATAAGAGCTGTGGAGAGTAAAAGGTTGTGTGCAGAGCGAAGATGTTGAGTGGGAGTGTATTTGGAAATGAGAGATGAAATATAGAGGGGTGCAGGGTTAGTGAGGGCTCTATAATTTAGCACCAGAATTATGAATTTAATTCTGTATGCTCCTGTGCTCATGAGCCTGTCTGATTTACTTGTGGCTACCAACATCTGTGCTCCTCTGTCCTATAGGTTTGTGTTTGCCTGATGATGGTTTGCTATATGTTTGTGTACTTTACACCTGTTTATTCCTGTGTGCTTGATCATAAGACTGTCTGATTTAATATTTATGCAGCTATACATGTGTTTTTTAACTTGTGCCTTAGTGACCATGTGCTATACCTGTGGTATATCTTTTCCTCTATAGTCCCTGCCGTAAGCAGCCTGTAGACGGTCACCTGTTTCTTCTGTCCAATTCGCCATGCCCTCTCCCGAGCCTGCAAAGCATAGCAGTGCAACACAAGCTGGTGAAAAATCCTGTATGCACAAAATACATCTATACAAAAGTAGAAAGAGAGATCCCCCCTGATACTACTGGCACATTTTTTCTTTCAATAAAACACTAGATTTCTCAACCGCCAGTCCCAAAAACCTTCCCTGCTTGTGGGAAGAATGTAGAAAACTAAATATGGTCCATGGGGGGCTTATCTTCCTGTGACTGTCTGCTTTATCAAGTTAGATAACAGTTGTTTACAACCCCAAATCTCACAGTCATTCAAAACCACAGAGGCAAGAACTGACTGGCCATGTGCTTGGCAAGTCTTATAAGTATGTAATTATACCAGCTCCGGCTCATGTGTCTTCCAAAACCCACTACCCTTTATTCTTTCATGTCTCCCAGTCTAAATTCCCTGTATCTCTGCTCCTCTGTACCCTCATACTTCTACCTTGCTCCCCACACCCCTTTTGCTCGTGTGCTCCTCTATACACCTTTTATTCCACTGTGTCGCTGTCTCGCTTCCTTTGCTTGCTTTCTGATCCCCTTCTTGCCGTCATTCATTTCAGTTGCACCTGTGCCATCCTTTCCCCTCTATTCTTCTTTTGTGTGTCCCATCTGTTGTACCCTTATAGTAATGCTATTGTCTCCCTCTGCTGCAAGATTACCCTACTTTTTCATGCACATTTCTCCTTCTCACCCTTGCCCCTGTGTTATGGAGTACTGTCCAGTTTTCTTCATTCAGTGACCTCTATTGCTCTTGTAACTATATAGTTCTCTGTTGATCAATTTTAATACTCTTCTTGTTTCATGTTATTTTGTACTGAACTGTTGGTCTCATGTAATACTCTGCTGGTCCCATGTTATGTTAAATTAGCCTCCCAGTTTATTTTGCAGTGTATTGTCCTGCTAGCCTATCATGTGGTCAACAAACCTAATGCATGCACCTCTGATTATCTGGCACACTGTTGTAAATACCTGGTGCCCCTGAACTATACAGGACAAAGAATACCACTGTCACAACATGTCCTCTACAGCTAACATACAACTCCCCTTTTCATGGACCTTGTTGAATTCTCATAGCTCTTTACAGCGAAGATTATAGCTCTCAGGTCTCACCCTTTTACCATGACATCACCCTATGGTATTCTTTGTACACATCTCACCTGGGTGTCAGTGCTGGGGTTCCAGTCGGGGTCATAGATAATGACTCTGTTGGCTCCAGTCAGGTTAACACCCAGACCCCCTACTCTGGTTGTGAGAAGGAAGACAAAGAGCGAGGGGTCCTGTAACACACAATGCCAGGCTAACAAAATAACAACATACAACTGGAGTTGCAACAATAGGACACACAGTGGTCAAAACATCTATTCTTCAAATAAACAAATAATAAAATACACACAAAAACAAAACCCTAGAGCAGTGGTACTCAGGTTGTAATGTTATAGTAGTTGAAAGTTTTAACCAAAAAGTATGATCATACATGACCATGCACACAAATCTAGCAACCTCACAACACATATTAGAGAGGAAGGTCAATGTAGGGATGGAAAATCTCTGGCTGCATTGGAGATATGATTGATTAAATGTTATTCGGCTTGCTGCATCTTCTCTTGTGTGCTGTCTCAAGCTGGAATATTCAGCTAAGTACACTCTGTATTCTCCTTAAGGGACAAGCACCAATTCTGTTTGATTTTGTTTTACATGTGTGCCACTGTCATACATATAACTGTACTGCACTATCCTAAATAACAGAAAATTTTAATCTCTTAATCCATGGATATACCTCATTATACTTTGTGATGAGGGGTTGTCGGGATGCAATGGTTGTGGTCCCATCCATCTTGAGGTAAGAATAACCCTTACTTCTTAGGAACACTTCCATGATCTGCAACATCTGAGAATAAACAATAGTTTCATATACTATGCTCAAGTATAAATCACATGCTCCAATGAAAATTCCACCCAGATGTGACCTGATTATTGGTGTGCCAAGAAATTAAACTAAATATTTATCAATGCGTAATCCAGCAGTTTCTAGGGTTTGCAAAGTATTTGGACCCATCCGCCTGCCTCCTGACCTGCCGAGACTGTGTGAAAAGGAGAACTCTGTGCCCTTGTCGATGCCAGATCTTCAGAAGCGACTCTACTACGATCATTTTGCCTGAACGTTTCCAGAATCCAAAATGCTCATCCTCCGCCAGATCCTCATCACGGACCCCCTTCAGGATCTTTGGACCTCCAGAAAATAGGTCGGGGTGGTTGCAAATCTTCCTCAGGGCAATGAGTCCAGGGAACACCTATAAGAAGCATATTCATGAGCGGTTAATGAGCATTAACGGGGTACATTGAGATAAAGTTCAAGTCACAGTTAATATGTAAAAAAATATAGATATATTTCTCTGTCGTCCAATAGAGGTTACTGGTAACTTTGGGTAGGCGATCCGCCCCTTTAACTAGGCAGGAAAAATTCAAGAAATGAATGCAGGGGGTAGAGCCTACCTTCCCTCCATGGCTGCAGCTAGCCAATCAGCTCCATTAAGATTTGTTCCTTGGTGAAGACACAGGAAAGGGAACAGTTCTGCTATAAGTCATAGCTTATTTTTTATTTTTCTGTTAGATATGGAATACCACCATTAGGCAGATTACCAAAACTGACAATGCCCTTAGATGTGGCTAGCTCAGTATCCAGGTGCTATTTGTGGACCTTAAGCCCTGGGGGGAAAATCTTGGATTCAAGTTGTTTCTTCAGGAGTCGCCCACTGAGGCTTCTTCTTAATACATGGTAATCTGAAGACAGATGATCTGCAGGAAAGGTGAGCAACCCTTTGACTGCTACAGATCCACATGTCCCACAGTGCCCCTCCGCACAGGGGTTTTCCTTTGGAGTTCCTATTGCACACTCCTGCACTCTGGGTTTATCAGTATGTCTGTTAGGTGTTTTGGAGCAAGTTTTTGTGGTAACTTAACCCTTTAGCTGCTGGTTGTGCATCTTTTGGGGGTTTATTGGCACTTTTCCCTACTGGGTTCAGTGTTTTTTTGTGTCTGCTAACATGTTCTAGTGATGTTTCATGTAATTTTAATTCACAGTTTCAACTTTGCAAAATTTGTGTTCCACGTCTTAAGGCACGCTTTACCGCACAGACAACATTGCTCGATTCACTTCTATGGGACTGTACAATTTGGGATATATCTCTGCAACCGCTCAACGTAGCAACTTCAGAGAGGGCTAATTTTAATTGTATGCACTTGCTCTGTCATCCGGTTTATGTTTTGTGTGTATTGGGGGGCTCAGGGGGCTTTGGGCACTGTTGGGGTACTTTTTGTGGGAAAACTACATTTCACATGAGCATTTGCTTCACGCGCTTGTTTCTGATTGGCTCCTGCCGCGGCAGCCATTTTGTGCCATTTCCAGAACGAGTATCCTACGCATGGCTTGGACTCTCCTTCTCTCCTCTGCTGATTAACCCTTCGCCTGCCAGATAAGTCTATTTTAGCGATTTCTGGGGTGAAACCTTAATCCTACACACTGTACTTGGGTGATTTCTTTTACTGTAAGGTTATCTGACACTGTGAGAATGCCTGTACCGTTGGAGCTTGGGGCCAGACCTAAGACTAAGGATGCTGGGATCACTGAATCCTCAATTTTAAAGAAGAAAGGTTTTTCTTCTGGTGTGGTGGCTACTATGCTCAGTGCCCGCAAACCTGTTTCTTCTAAGGCCTTCCATCGTGTCTGGTCAACCTTTCGCTCTTGGTGTGCTGATAGGGATCTCTCTAAGGATTTTGATCTGCCTACGGTCCTGGCTTTCTTGCCGGATGGTGTGGATAAGGACTTCAGTTTGAGTTTCCTTAAGGTTCAGACTTCTGCTCTATCTATTTTCTTTCAGAGGCGCATTGCTATTCTTCCAGATGTCAAGGTTTTCTTCCAGGGAGTTGCTCATACTCGTCCTGCTTTTAAGACTCCCGCTCCTCAGTGGGATCTTAACTTGGTATTGGGCATCCTTCAGCTCCCTCCCTTTGAGTTCTGGGCTACTATTCCTCTACGCCTGCTGATGTGGAAAATGGCCTTTCTCCCGGTGATCGTGTCTGTTTGCCGTGTCGTGGAGTTCCATGCTCTGTCTTGTAGACCACCCTTTTTGATGTTTCACAAAGACAGGGAGGTGCTTCGCACGAGTTTCTCACGAAGGTGGTCTCTGAGTTCCACATTAATCAGGAGATTGTGGTGTCTTCTTTCTGCCCTGACCCTACCTATGACAAGGAGAGGGATGTCCACTTGTTAGATGTGGTGCATTGTCTCAAGTTTTGTTTACATTGCACTAAGTCTATTAGACAGTCTGACGTGCTGTTCTTCATTCCTGAGGGCCCCAGTGCAGGGAGACCTGCATCCAAGTGACTATTGCATCTTGGATCAAGTCTATTATTTGTAAGGCTTACAAACGAAGGAAGAAGACTGTTCTCTGTTGGGTCTAGGTTCCTTCTACTAGATCTATTGGGGCTTTTTGGGCTTACAAGAATTGGGCCTTCACTGATCAGTTGCGCAAGGCTGCCACTTGGTCGTCTGTGCACACCTTTTCGAAGCACTACCGTGTTGATGTGCTGGCATAAGCTGGCGCCAGTTTTGAGAGGAAGATCCTGGAGGCAGTCTTGCCTGTCTAGGATCTTCCTCGGTTCTCTGATGCTTCCTTCACTTTTGAGTCCTGCTGGCTCTAATTCAGTGTGCTGTGTAACAGTTCCTGGGGTGTTGGTACCCCTGTTCAGTGTCCGTTGACACATTTGTTTTGTTGGGATATCTCTGATCTGATGGTTCATATCTGCTCTTGTGACTTTGGGGGCATTGCGCCTGGTCCTTGCCTTACATTCCGCCTCTGGGTAACTCAATGGTTGGACATCCCAAAGTTACCAGTAACCTGTATTGGACGACAGAGAAAAGAGGATTTTAGTCTTACCTGTTAAATCCTTTTCTCTTAGTCCATACATGTTACTGGTCTCCCACCCTGTCAAGGGACCATGCTTGGCTCTCCTTTGGCAGACCGAGGGGGATCCTTCGGGATAATGCTCACAGGAGTCTTCTTTCCCTTCTACTAGCTAGTCAATAGTTAGTGTCTCAAACCTTACTGGAGCAGATTGGTTAGCTGCAGCCAAGGAAGGAAGGTAGGCTCCACCCCTTGCATTCAATTTATAGAATTGTTCCTGCCTAGTTAAAGGGGCGGACCGCCTACCCAAAGTTACCAGTAACCTGTATGGACTAAGAGAAAAGGATTTAACAGGTAAGGCTAAAATCATCTTATTGTAGTGTTTATCCCCTTGAGTAAAAAGGGTACTCTCACTGCTGAAAGGTGTTTTATTCAAAATTTATTACAGCTCAAAGTGGCCTGAAATTGTACAGTGGCGCTATTGTTACACCATCCTATGGACAGCTCTGGTCAGTTGACCATAAATCTCCATAGGATGGTGTAGCAACAGCTCCACTGTACAATTTCAGGCCACTGTGATACTGGACCTAAAAAATTCAACTTTGAGCTGTAATAACTTTTGAATAAAACACCTTTCAGCAGTTGAAGTTCCTTTGCTTTACTCAGGGGGATAAACCCTACAACATATTTTTTTTTTACATTTTAAGTATTACTATCCCTTTAAATACATCAATGGTAGTCTATAAAACTATATCAGCCTTAACATTGAGGGCACAGGAACTATGGGTAAATGTCCCTCCATAAGTTGATAGGGCACTGTAAGAAAAAAGTCAAAGACTTCATACAAATAAAAAAATTATGGTTGCTGCCCAGAGTTAAAATGTCGCATCTTATGTAAGCATGGGTCTTGATATTTCTTGAGAACCTGTATTTTAGCTTTTAATCCTTTTAGTGCCTGAGGGGTATTGAATGCATTGCAAAGCAATGCATTCCGTACCCCTCTGGTACTCATAGGTTAATTACATTTACTACATTCGTCAGACTTCCACGCTTACAGTTGTAGACAACCAGGGTGTGACAAACAACTTTTCATCTCCTCCATGGTGGTCTCATCATGCCATCTATCCTTGCTGGTGAAATACAAGATAAGGAGGCCCTTCAAGGAATAGTAATGTTTTTTTTTAACCCATTTTAATCTTGTAGACATTAATAATAAGATTAGAATGCGCTATGTCCCATGTCTCAAAACTTATAGTTCGAAGCGATCGAAGCATCTTAAGTTTCCCCTCCCGCCCCTTTCAGAGACATCAGCTATGGGACAGAAGCAGATCCTGGTCATTTGACAGGCCGGCAGCTCTTCACCAGAGCCAAGATAGCGCTATACAGAATGAAATGCTTCATTGGAACGGTCAATAAAATGTGCCTGGTTTGTAAGCACCCTTTGTAGACCATTCCAATGAAGCATTTCATTCTATATAGTGCTATCTCAGCTCTGCTGAAGAGCCACCGGCCGATCAAATGACCAGAATCTGCTTCTGTCCCATAGAGTACTGAAGTCTCTGAAAGGGGCAGGAGGGAGAACTTTAGATGCTTCGATCTCTCAAACTATAAGTTTTGAGACATGGAACATAGCGCATTCTATTCATATTTTTAATGTCTAAAGATTAAAACCATTCTCCTAGGTCAGGCATCACCATACATAACAGTCACAATGAACTACATGAATGGTATGGTGGGCAAGAGGAGAAAGTTGAACGTAATGCATCTTTACTTTTAAGACATCTTCGTTCCTTCGCTGTCAGAGAGAGAAGTGCATTTCAAATCAATTATCTGAACATCTCTCTCAGAGCTAACCATGTATTTGTGCAAAGGAAGACTTACGTAGTGTTATCCACCATTCTTACTTACAAGCATCACCCTTCTGGTCTCTTCTCACCTGCATGTCTCCATTCAATATGCCATACACCTCCTTGGAGTCAATGAAAGACTGGTACACCTCTCTCTGCTCATCTGTTAGACGGCAGAACAGAACCTGTAGTAACACAGAAGGTAAGACATGAAGTTAACTGAAGCTTAAAGGATCAGAAACCTTTATTATGAAACAAAACATTTTGTAGGGTTGGCAGTTGCCTTATTAAAACGTTATTGCAGTTCAATCAAAAAAGTGCAGGAGCTGTTACCATCACTTTCTATGGAGAATGCAACAGGATAACTGTCTGGACAACATTTGTCACTGTTGCTAACGCTTTAATGTAAATATAAAACATAAGCAGCTTGAGCTGTAATAGGTTTGGAACAATCCATCTTCTATTTTTACTAAACAGGAAAAGCCCTACAATTTATGTTTTTTTTCATAACAAAGGTTTACTGGTCCTTTAATGCTTCATCCATTATCAGCTTGTCTCAAAGGAAACTAAGGCTGATTCTCTGTATCTTGATAACAAGATCTATGGAAAGTATTTGCAAAATCCAAAGCTGGTCAGTTCCATTAAAGGGATAGTATTGTGACATTTTTATAAAACAGACTCTTGAAGCTATTAAAAAACTAAACTAAATGACCCAAACCGTTATGGTTTGAGAGATAATCACAGCAAAATTTCCCCCCTACCTCCCCTGTCCCTGACGTCAGCGTCTAGCTGACAGCAGGGGAATCCGGTACCGGGATCGTAGGAGGCTCTTCAGCAGAACCGAGATGGAGAAACATTAAAAGAATTACTTCACTGGAACTGTCTACAAAGTATGCCTGATTTGCAAGAACACTTTGTAGACCGTTCCAGTGAAGTAAGTCTTTTTATGTTTCTCCATCTCGGCTCTGATGAAGAGCCTTTCATGGTCCGGGGACCAGATTCCCCTGCTGTCAGCTAGACGCTGACATCAGGGAAAGGGGAGGGAGGGGGAACTTTTGCTGTGATGATCTCTCAAACCATAACGATTTGAGAGATAGGACTTGGGTCATTTAGTTTAGTTTTTTAATAGCTTCAAAATTCCATTTTATAAAAATGTCACAATACTATCCCTTTAACTCTTTGCTCACCAGAGGGGTGTGTGGAGCAATGGGGCTGACAAATTAAGAACAGAACAATGAATCAAGGGCCAATTTGTACCATAATGTGTACACAGGTCACACCAATGTAGAAATGTCCTATGTTGGACTATGGTGACTTTCACACAGGTGACTATTTCCTACTGTGAATGCACTAAAGTCCATCATGGTGCATCGTCACTAAATTAATACAGGAGCACAATAAAGTAGCATTAAGGATGGTCTACATGGAGGCATAATGAGCTGCCAGCCAACCTTTCGCATTAGCAGAGATGGAGGTTGTGCTGCTCATCATAACCTCCAGTTAAAGGGTTAGTAATGTCCACTAACAATGTGCCCTAGTATGAATCCTCAACATTTTTAATGAAGTGTAGCGCTTTTTGTTTTGTCTGTACCTTGCCCGTTCATCCGCAATTCTTTGTTGAAGTCTTCCCCTCCCACCCCTTTCCATCAAAGTGCCTGTAATTCTGTTGGAGCGGAATTCGTGTCAGCTGACACGATGGATGCTGTACAGGCATAAACTTCAGTACAGGCTATAGGAAAGCCTGCCCCTCAGCAGAGAGCAATTTACCCCCTCCCATCGGGTATTTTGTGGGAGCGCGCGTTCAGGACAGCAATAGAATGAGCACACTCTTCATCAGGAGATTTTTAAAGGTGGAGCCCGGGCTTCGTTTGCCAGAAAACTTTAAGAGGTGATATTTTAAGAATGCAATAACAATGAGCAAAACTATTGATAGCGATTCACTTTAATAAGTATCCACTATGCTATATAGAATTTTTGAAGTAGGACATTACCAACGCTTTAACTGCCCACCCATGTAGATGCCAGCTATTAATATTGGCTTGCGCTCACATAGGCCAGTTAGACATGTCACTCCTGCATATGAATTGGTGCTAAGCCACAAGAGAAGGTGAGTGAAAGAACATGGTCAACAGAATTGTAGATGGTGGCTGCTACAGTGCTCCACCCCATGTTACAAGAGCCCTAAAGACAAGCAGGCTACCAGACACAAATTGAGGGATTATACAGATTATTGTATGCAATACAAGCAATTTTATATTTCTATAGTTTGCATCATTAACCATGTGACTCACACTTTTTCTCCCTTACTGGAGAACTACTATGACTTTTTCTCAGGTATGTAGTTACCTGTTCATTCTTGTCTGGAAGGGAAAGGCTCATCTTCACATCCACTTTCATACGACGGAGGAGGTAGGGGTTTATTGTGTCACGCAGCACACATGCACACTTATAGGCGGTTTTTACCTGAAAGACAGACTGGTGTTACGGCTAGGTGCAGCTGTCAATTACTGTGAGAAGTATAGAGATCTTATGCACAGAAGAGAAGAGGAGCAATTCAGCTGCACCATAGGGGAGAAACAAAAATATCCCACTGATTTAAGTGGGACTTTTAACCTCTTAACTTTAGCTAGTGAAGACTCCAAAGCACTGCTTTGCTTTCAAGGAGTTTGCTCCAGAATTGCTCCTACTTTCTTTTGTCCCACAGATATCTTGCACACATGAAACATGAAACAGCCACCTCTGCTCCTTTGCAGCAGATATATCTTGCACAACAGATGTTTTACGGACATCTCTCATCCTTATACTAGGTCTATGAAAAGGCACAGATGCAAACAAAAACATCTTTGGTAAAAGACAAAATTTTTTTTGTTTTTGATACACTTTCTCCAAGTAAATGTTTAACGCTTTAAGGACCCCCGGGGTCCGATTTCTTGCACACTCCTAATTTAATTAGAGGGGAATTAATGAAACTGCAATAAAAATATGTTGCAGCTCTTCATGAAGAAATGGTTGCATAGAATTCTCTCATATTAGCATATATTACACTAGACTCGAATTTGACATCAAGGACAATACACCATCAAACAAAAACAAAAATGCAGTTTGGAACACTTTTTTTCAAGCAATTCCATTAAGGAAATTATTTTACGAAAGGGTAAGTAGTAATTTGGACAAGGGAATTGCTGTTGATGTAGTATACTTGGATTTTGCATACAGTGTCTCACAACAGTTTACTGCAGAAATTAAAAGGCTTCGGTTTGGGCGGTGGTATCTATACATGGATAGAGAAATGGTTAAATGATAGATGGCAGAGAGTTGTTGTAAATGGAACCTTTTCAAGTTGGTCTAAAGTTGAAAGTGGGGTGTCACAGGGTTCAGTCCTGGGCCCAATTCTTTTGAATTTGTTTATTAATGATCTAGAAGTGGGAACTGAAAGTAGCTTCTAAATCTTTGCTGAGGACACTAAACAGTGCAAGGAAATACATATAGGGCTGGGTGTTTTTTTTCCCTGCAGAAGGATTTAGATAAACTGAGTGAATGGTTAGAAAAGTGTCAGATGACATTTAACCCCTTCGCGTCCGGTGACGTACCCAGACCGTCACGCTGGTCTGGCTCTTAAGGACCAGTGACGGTCCTGGTACGTCACGTACTTTTACTCACCGCGCTCCAAGACCGGAGCAATCTCTTTCAGTCCCTGGTTCGACGTGCCGGAACATGTGATCAGTCACGTGGGACGGCACGTCGAACTCGCCTATCTGGTCCTTAAAGGACCAGACACCCCGGGACTGCTGGTCCTTAAGGGGTTAATGTACATGAATGTAAGGATGTGCACTTGGGCTGTAGAAGAAAACATGATACATATACTCTAAATGGGAAACAACTTGGGGAAACCTCATTAGATTAAGATTTAGGAGTACTGATAGCACTCGTACGTGACCGGCACTTAACTCCCGCCAAACTTTTTTTTACCATTACTTAAAATGACTTCCGGGACGTACTGTCCACCTGGGACATCCGCTCGGGACGTACATGTACGTCCTCGGGCTGTAAGGGGATAAATCCTTGGTTAGGACTCATCTGGAATATGGAGTAGCGTTTTGAGCAACAGTTCTTAAAAAAGACATTACTTTAACTGGAAAAAGTGCAACAAAATTGATAAAGGGCTTGGAGGATCTAAGTTATACAGAGAGACTAGCCACACTGGGCTTGTTTACATCAGAGAAGAGATATCTCAGGGGTGATATAATTACCATTTACAAATATATTCAAGGTCAATACAAGGAACTATACAATTAATTATATAAACAAAGAGCTGAGCTAAGAATGAGAAGTCATCAATTAAGACTAGTGGAAAGGTGCTTTTGACTAAAACAAAAGCAGGGACTTTTTACAGTAAGGGTGGTAAATCTACGAAATCCTTTGCCTCTGGATGTTGTACTTGCAGATACTGTAACTGCTTTCAAAAAAAAACAATGGATACCTATCTAGCACAGAACAATATTGAGAACTATGACAGATAGCTTCAATGCAAATAAGTTGTTGATACAGGGAACTATCAGACTGCCATTTGGAATCAGGAAGGCTATTTTTTAAGCCACTTGGGGTTTAATAGGAAATGGTTTCAGTGTTTTTTTTTTTGTTTTTGTTTTTTTTACCTCTTCAACTATGTTACTATGTAAATTCAGCATTTTTGGGAACACACGAATTGTCTTTCTACGAAACACCATAGAACTCAACCAGATTCAGGGAAGAACAGCTGTTATTTTGCACCTGATCTAGATTTCTGACATCACTCAAATGGAACTGGTCTCAGTTTTATGTATTTTAGAGGTTCACTGTAATACTGTGCACGTTACAGAAATGTCCATTACAGACTGCTGCTTTGCTCATATACAAGGAGGTCTCTAATAACAATAATCCACTAATTAGTTTCATCATACTTTGATACACATTAAATTTCCTGGCATATTTAACCCTTCACCTCCATATGTATGGGACCATGAGCAAAAGCTGCATTCACAGGCAAGCAAAAGGTCACCACACACAGCACACTTATAACCTACTTATGATCGGGTTGGCATCAATTGATTAATTTTTTTTTTTTAAGATGTATAATATTAAATTTAGTAAAAATAATCAATTACTATCCCTTTAATTAGGGCTGCAGTTCTTAGAATATAAAGGTTCGACTCTTTCACAGATTTCCCATCAATCCTGTTCTGTGGCTCTCGACATGCTTTATCCAGATGTTTGGTTGGGAATGTTTCAGTGGGAAAAGTTTAAATATTCAGGAGTTAAACTCCTAATGTGAGCGGCAAAGTAATCAGGAATAAAATTCAGCTCCAGTATAATCCAGAAATGTAAGAGGAATATTACTGTGTTCCCTCTAAGCCTATTTCCCTACATTCAAAAAAATGCATGGGAGACACCTTGTTTTTAACCCTTTGAATGCCAAAGGGGTACACAATGGATTGCAAAACAATGTGTTGCATACCCCCCTCTGGCATCCAAAGGGTTAAGGGTAATTCTGAAGTTATGCCAGGTCTGTCAATAGGTTAACAATGATTCAAATGTAGAACAAATGCAAGGGGAAAAAAAATGAAAAAACATCTCTGATTACAGGCAAAAAACAGCAAAGGTGCTAAAACATATTTGCCTATTACTCTATTTTGTGACTTGATTTGCACTGCATTTTCTTTCTGAACACAGCCCTATGTCTCTTTTTATCCTTTTGTGAGTCTCACCCTCTGAGAAGCAACGATATACTGTACATAAAAAGAGGGGCAGGCGATCTGCTGCCCTTCATCTGTTGATGGACAATTCCCATCATTCCACTTTAGTATTTACCACTCTATTAATCCTATTCAGAGAGAAAAATAGAGCAATTCTGAAGCAAACCAACAGCACCATGGGCACAAACGAAAACTTCCAATTATTTAAATGGAGAACTTCAAAACGTGTTAGACACCTAGCATTCATGGCTTAAAAGCCTCATTTAAATGGCCTTTTTACTGCTCCGTTATGGTGCAGTTAGTTTGCTCTAGAATTGTTCGTACTTTCTTTCTGACTACTGCCCCATATCTTTTTGTGGTTCTCACCCGTTGAGATGCAAATATATTTTGTAAGACAGAGAAGGAGTGGACAGCAGCCCTACAGCTGTTGTTGGACTACAGTTCCAATCATCCTAGCCAGCTGTAAATGATGGAAGTTGTAGTCCAACGACAGCTAAAGGGCCACAGATTGCCCATCTTTGGACTAGACAGTGCACAGTTAAGTCCCATCCTGGTGTGTGTATGTGTCTTTATTTGTGTCCAAGGGACAACACAGCTGTCTTACAGCTAGCTTCTCTCTCGGCACAGACATCTCACAAACCTCTGTTACTTTAACTCTAGAAGCTGCTTGAGGCAGCTGCTCCAAGTGCTAATTATCCCTAATTGTCTGTGTGTCCAGCCCCTCTGAGCTACCCTCCCATTAATTACACACACAAATCCCGCCAACAGCTGTCAGGCTCTGTACTTTTTCCGTTACTGCAGCCCTTTTTCTTTTAGGAAGTTATTTTTTTACCATAAATGTTTAATAGGGCTCTCTATGGCCCCCGAGCTACATCAGTTTATCAATGGATCACTTAGAATGAGGTGGCATAACACTTCATCTTTTATTATTAATCCAGAGATCATAGGAATGGTTGAGAGGAAGTGTTTTTAAATAGGTGATGTATACTCAAACCACACATGTTGTGCTGTGACATACACTTATTACATACACACATAATCCAGTGTAAAACAGCCTCCATTATATACAGTAAAATACAATTGCTCTAATTCTGGACAGATACAGTATAGCTGTGGATACACACTATACTACATTGTACATTTCACTGTGGTTATATACCTGCACTGGTGATGCATTGGAATAACCTCCCATGGTGATTGGAACAGAGAATTGCTCCATAAAGACAGGCAGAGTACCAAGTTTGCCAGGAAACACAAAGTCAAACAGGGACCACAGCTCCCGCAGGTTGTTCTGCATGGGGGACCCTGACAGAATGATACGATGAGGGGTACGAAACTGGTGAAAAAATAAAAGAAGAGTGTAAAAATGGTATTTTTTATACATAAAGATTATTTTTCTCTTAGTCCACAGATAAACTTACCTCCATCTGGAAGCAGGACATTTAAATAGTTAAACATCTAAAGAACTTAAATCCTCCCCCTCCCTTCTATACCCCCCCAGTCTCCCACTACTAGTCAGTTTTCATTTAGCAAAGCATCGGGAAGCAAAGTTACCTGTATACTGAAGTAAAAAAAGAAAAAAAAAAGTCAGGGCAAACCAGTCCTCATAGATAGTCAGAATTGACAATGCATAGTACCTAAAGAGTATTGTAGACTTGTCTGGTTAGTCAATACAAAACACCTTGATGGCACTGACTAGTAGGCAGAGACATGGGAGTAAACTGGGCATAGAGAGTGGGAAGAGTTTTGTTCTTTAGATTGCTACCTCTTTAACCACTCTGGCACTCAAGGGGTTAAAGGCCTAGCAATACTTAACAAGTATATCTATATTAAAAAAAATAAAATAAAAAAATAAAAATAGAAATATATATATATATATATATATATATATATATATATATATATATATATATATATACACACACACACACATACATACATACACACACACACATCCATCCATCCTATATAATAATTTGCTAAGTTGTGTGTAACGCACAACATGCGCAGTAGACACTGCTGCGCGTGCGGCAGTCATGCGCACTACAGACTGCCCGCGCCGAGGCTGATACAGAGCTGGGCGCGGGCAGTCTCTACCGCGCGTGACTGCCACGCGACCCGCTGCCAGAGGCACTGTGGCCCGTGTAACGGGCTGTTCAACTAGTATATATATAAAAGAATAAGCCTCATTGCATAATTTATGGTACCTCACACACAGAACATAATTTATGTCTCCTCAGAAAACACACATTGAACAGAACGCCTCATTACATAATTTATGTCTCATTTGAAGACACAACTCCTATTGGGTGATTCAATGGGGACTTTACTGCTCCCATTGGGTGATTCAGTGGGGGCATGTTTATCATACAGTGAGTTGGCCCGTCCCCTGAAGCCCGCCCATCACTATCCAACTGACAAAAAAAAATATAGCTGCCACTCGCTCCTGAAGTAGGGGATATCAATAACGTTTTCTGGTCCACACACTCTCACTCAGGATGATAACCCCACAAACACACTGTTTCACCTCCCACAGATAACTGTAACCCTCTATACACTCAGTTTCAGTACGAGGGTGTGATGTTTCCATAAAATACAAACACTCAGAGATAAACTTAATAGCAGCTCTTTTATTTAACTCTTTACATCTCTTCAGTCTACCTCACTAACTGTCTGTTTTCAACTGTCACTCCTCCATTTCCTGCTTCCTGATTCCCAACATTTCTCCTTAAAGGGAGAGAGATGCTTTGCTGTATGTTACAGAGGGCAAGCCTCAAACACCACTTTCTATTTGTTCCCTCAGCATATTGCTACACTGCCTCAACTGAAGAGCCACCGTGTGTTCTATTGCTATGTCACACACTCTCACTCACATGCTCTCACTTATGTGCTCTCACTCACACACAATCACACACCCACGCACTCATACACCCTCTCACACTCATACACCCTCTCACAATCACACACACTCACACACAATCACCCACTCCTGCACTCACACGCACTCACTCAGATTCACACCCCGGGAGCCAGCACAATCCACCTTCCACCATAGTCTCACTCACACCCTGAGAGCCAGCATGATCCACCTTCTACCATAGTATGTGCAATTACCACATGCATTTCAACTATATGAATGAATGCCACAGTGGAGGCATAAGTACAAACACAAACTCATTACAATGACACATAAGTCACCCCCTTCACACTTGTGTGTGTGTCTCTGTGTGTGCCTGTGTGTTCCTCACTGTTTGTGTTGCATGTCTGTATCACACTATGTGTCTGCATGTTGTGCATTGCATGTATGTGTGTATGACTGTCGCTCTTTATACATCATCTTAGTGCATGCGTGTGTGTCTGTGTGTGTGTTTGTCTTGCATCCGTGTGTGTGCATTAATTCCCTATATATCCTGACGGGCAGCGCCATCTCACATTGCTAGTGTGTATTATATATATATATATTTATCTATATATATAAAAGAAGACTTTGTGCCTGCCAAAACACACCCAGGGGTGGTATTAAGGAGGTGTTACTGTTCCCATTGGGTGATTCAATCATGCAGGGAGTTGGCCCGCCCCCACTATGCAGCCCGCCCACCACTATCAAAGTCAGAAAAAAACAATATGGCCGCCACTTGCTCCTACACCACAGACAAACAGACATGCCCCACTCACACAGCACCACACAAACACACACATGTCCCACTCACACACACACAGACCACCACACACACATGCCCCACTCACACAGCACCACACACACACATGCCCCACTCACACAGCACCAAGCAGACATGCCCCCACTCACACACACAACACCACATACACACACAAAGCCAGAAATACATATGGCTGACACACACACACACAGTCACTCACCCTGACTCCCAGAGGCCTCAGCAGGACCTGTAGTGCAGCACCAGAGGAACAAAATTGCACTCAAAGGGTTAAGGTAGGTCCTCATTGCTCAATTATTTCTTCACTGTCATCATTTGCCATGCAAGACTCAGGACAGACAGCCATCAGATTCACACTTAACCCACTGACTGCCACAGGGTTGTGTATCAAGTTTTACCCCTCAGGGAGTGTGTTCAAACTCCTCACACTGTAAACTTGCATTTCCCTCCCACTTCTCCTCCTTCCCCAGCCTATTACTAACACTTTTCCATATTTATGTTAAGCCCCGCCCCCTACTCGCGATTAAGCCCCTCCCCCTTTTAACCCAGATTGCCCCATTGCTCTCTCCACATCAGCACCACATGAGGGACTCCACAAGTAAAAATTCCCAGGTATAACACATACATGCCTCACTCACACACCACCAAACACCCATACACACACACAAAGCCAGAAAGAAAGATGGCTGACACACAGTCACTCACCTTGACTCCCAGTGGCCTCAGCAGGACCTGTAGTGAAGCCACTGAACGGTGCTGCATCAGCAGGGGAACAAAATGGCACTCAAAGGGTTAAGGTAGGCCCTCATTGCTGAATTACTTCTTCACTGTCATCATTTGCCATGCAAGACACAGGACAGACAGCCATCAGATTCACACTTAACCCACTGACTGCCACAGGGTTCTGTATCAAGTTTTACCCCTCATGGAGTGTGTTCAAACCCCTCACACTGTAAACTTGCATTTCCCTCCCACTTCTCCTCCTTCCCCAGCCTTTTACTAACACTTTTTCAGATTTATGTTAAGCCCCGCCCCCTACTCGCAATTAAGCCCCACCCACTTTTAACCCAGATTGCCCCATTTGTCTCTCCACATCAGCACCACATCAGTCCCCTCTAGGGACTTCACAAGTCAGTGTTCCCAGGTATGAACACACTTCCCACTGCTATTTAACTCTGACATGCCTCTCTATACCTTAACCCTTTGAGTGCCAGAGGGGTACACAACTCATGAGCACGTGTGTTTCTGCTCATATATGTTGCGTGTCTGTGTGTGTACATCTCTGTTACATATGTGTGTCCATATGTGCATCTCCAGTGTGTCTGTGTGTATGTCTTTTGCATGTCTCTGCCGCTCACTGTGTGTATGTGCATACCTCCCAACATTTCACAGGGCCAAAGAGGGACACGTTAGTTTTAGGTAATACTATTGGGGGTGTGGCTGGTGGGCGGGGCATTAGTAAGAATTTTTAGGTTATTTCATGACCTATTACTGGCTATTTATGTAACTGAATAAATGATTTAGTTCAAGACCAAAGTATTTTATTTGCACAGACTAATGTATAAACACATATACTGAAGTTTATTGCTTTATTGCTGTAGAGCAAAGTAATACACACCACACAGTCAGGGCTGGTGCAAGGATTTTTGCCACCCTAGGCAAAACCTAATTTTGCCGCCCATTTCGCTCCGCCCCTTGTGTCCCACCCCTTTATACCCTGCCTACTTATACCCAACCTCTTTTCATGATTGTCCTCTCTCTGCCCCCTGAGCCACTCTGCCCCTGTTCTGGAGATGCCTGTAAGAGATGCCCCCCACCAGCTCCAACTTGCCCCTTATCAGCTTCACTTTGGCCCACCAGCTCCACTTTGCCCCTATCAACTCCAACTTGCCCCTATCAGCTCCAACGTGCCCCCACCAGCTCCATTTTGCCCCCTCAGCTTCACTTTACCCCCTCAGCTCCAACTTACCCCCATCAGCTCCACTTGCCCCCATCCTCTCCAACTTACCCCCATCAGCTCCACTTTGCCCCCCATCCGCACCAACTTGCCCCCATCTGCTCCAACTTGCCCCCACCAGCTCCACTATGCCCTCTCAGCTCCAACTTTCCACTATCAGCTCCACTATGCCCCCAGCAGCTCCAACTTGCCCCCATCCGCTCCAACTTGCCCCCCATCCGCTCCAACTTGCCCCACCAGCTCCACTTTGCCCCCCCTCAGCTCCACTTGCCCCCCCTCAGCTCCACTTTGACCCTCATCAGCTCCACTTTGACCCTCATCAGCTCAAACTTGCCCCCATCATCTCCAACTTGCCCCCACCAGCTCCACTATGCCCCCTCAGCTCCAGCTTTCCCCTAACAGCTCCAACTTGCCCCCATCATCTCCACTTTGCCCCACATCTGCTCCAACTTGCCCCCTCAGCTCCACTATGCCCCCTCAGCTCCAACTTGCCCCCCATCACATACCTGTATCTCCCGCGCAGTCTTCTCTTCAGTAATGCAGAGCGCGGCGGGAGATCATGACTCCCAGCGCGCTCTGCATTACTAAAGATCCGACCAGATGAGGGAGCGCTGTAGCAACACAGACCTGACTGTGTTGTGGTTCCTGGCGTGGTGTGTGGGCGCAGCTCTTCTCCGCTGCATGCCCGCGCCCCCAGTACGTGTGCGCCCTAGGCCGGCGCCTACCTCGCCTATAGGTGGAGCCGGCCCTGCACACAGTCTGACCTCCTAAAAAGAGGGACAACAGGGTGGGAAAGAGGGACAGAGGGATTTGGCCCTCAAAGAGGGACTGTCCCTCCTAAAGAGGGACACTTGGGATGTATGGTATGTGTCTGCCTGTATGCTGCATATGTCTGTGTTTATCAGTGTGTCTGCATTTCAAACACGTGCGCCCAATGGTCATAACATGACGGGCAACGCCGTCCCATGTTGCTAGTATATATATATAAGAGAGAGAGATATTGTAGGGCTTATTCTCCTGAGTAAAATAAGGGTACACCCACTGCTGAGAGGTGTTTTGTTAAAAGGTTATTGCAGCTCAAAATTAGCTTTTTTTTAGATGAAGAATCTGAATGGCCTGAAATTTTAGAGTGGAGCTGTTGCTACATCATCCTATTGACAGCTCTAGTCAGTTGAACATAAACCTCCATAGGATGGTGTAGCAATAGCACCACTGTAATATTTCAGGGCACTGAATTATTGCACCT
This sequence comes from Rhinophrynus dorsalis, assembly GCA_037306005.1. Lineage (NCBI taxonomy): Eukaryota > Metazoa > Chordata > Amphibia > Anura > Rhinophrynidae > Rhinophrynus > Rhinophrynus dorsalis. Next base: position 206,991,033 of record CM074724.1, read on the forward strand.
AAACAAAAACACAAAACAAAACAAAAAAATAATCAAGTTTGAGCTACAATAACCTTTGAATAAAATACCTCTCAGCAGTGCAAGTACCCTTGTTTTACTCACGAGGAAAAGCCCTACTGTATATAATTTTTTTCCCACATGAAGTATTACTATCCCTTTAAGTGCCCTGTCGCCTAGTTGAAGAGAGTTCCCCATGGTCTTCATTTCCCCCATTGAATGCCAGTTAAAAGAATTTTGAAATTGTCAAGATGCCACTTTATGTAAAATCTGCAGCAATCACTTCAAATGCAGAACAAACAGCTATCTTCTTACTGCTGCTCTACCTGTCATACGTACACACCAGCTATTTCACGGCACACCGCACGTGCACACACACAAAGCGCGCGAGCATGCACAACACACGTGCGCACCACACACACACACACACACACACACACACACACACTTGCTTGTGTCACACACCTGCACACTAACTGCTCCTCTGTGTCAAATAAACATAAAATACTTCTTTGCCTGTCATACATATAAGAAGCTCTGCTGTTTGTGTCCAAGTACGCAATAAGTGCTCCTGTGTCACATTTACAGATTAACTATTACTCTACCTGTGTCACACATACATACTAAAGGCTACACACACAGTTCTCTCAGGTGTCATCTGTTACTATAACGAACACAGCTATCTCTCGTGTCGCTTATTGCTTATCTGATGCAAATGCACGCTGCTGCCTTGACATCTCATTGTTTAACCCTGTTGCTATAACTGTCATTACACTCTTACACCCTTACCTGTTTGCAGGCAAGTGTGACACCAGCTTGGGGGTTTCGGATCTTGTGTCCCTCATCCAGGATGATATAGTGCCAGTTGTACCTCTGCAGTTCCTCCTGCATCAGGCGCACATAGGAGTATGAGGTAATGAGGATTCCTTGGCCATTTCCTAACTCACCAATCAGCTTCACCTGCACCACAAGGTCAAAGATCAGTAACTAGTTAATTCTCCCTTCAGTCTTATATAGAAGTACAATATTCCATTACTGCTCTTTACTGGAAGAAAACGCTATAGAAATTACAGATACTGTATTTATTATACGCTGCACAGAAAACAGACCACACTGTTCATTTCCTCACATTTTCTACAGCACATCTTTCTCTTTTTCCCACCTGTACTTCATTGACTCCTTTAACCATTTGAGTGACTGATGCTTTGAGTGCCAAAGGGATGTCCAATGCATTGCAAAGTAATACGCTAGATGCCACGCTGGTACTAAGAGGGTAAGCAGTGGAGTAACTAAAAACTGGTGGGCCTTGGTGCACACATTTTTTGGGCCTACTAACACATATATATTTCCTTCAGACCATAAACAGAACCTACTAGGCCCAAAGGACAGAGCCCCCTTAGATGCCGGGCACCATCACAACTGTGCCCTCTAAATTCCCTGTAGTTATATCACTGGGGATAAGTATACGCTTTTGAAATGTGACCCTTGTTACAAGATGCCCTGAAACAATATACTGCAGCACTCTGTGGGCCTTCAAATGATGACCATTGCACCATGGGAGAAATTAAATGTGTCTGATTTTAATGGGGCTTTTAACCTCTTGAATATTAAAGAGGACTCCTGTGCACTGCTTTGTAATACTTTGGAGGAATATCTAACATTCAAAGGGTTAAAATCCCTATTGTAATCAACAGAAATGTTGCAAATGGCAAAGTCCAGAAGTATCCATTGTTTGCCGTCTGCACGTGGATCATTCCACATAGATCCAGGACACCAAGTAGTCATGTTACATTAGCAGTAAGAGTGAGTCAATGCCCTGGCCAGTTTTTTGTTTTTCTTCCCATTTATCACTGAGTGCGAGTAAGCACTAAGAATATTATCATGCATTTGTAGAGGTGGAAGCACCCCAGAGCTAGACAATTTTCCAGCCATTCTAGCACATGAATTTGTGGGGAATTGGAAGAATGCATCTAGTTATAAGTGGATGACATGCTTGTTTACCTGGGATATCTTGTGATTTCTTAGATTGTCCATGTCACCTTCTTAAAGTTTTTTGCTGCTTCTTAAAGTGAACTCGAGAAAACTGGACCCATTTCAGATAGGTGGTGTGTGTGTGTGTGTGTGTGTGTGTGTGGGGGGGGGGGGTACTGAGGCTTCCCCATCCCCTGAAACCCTTCAAAGAGTTATACATTTTATAAATGTTGGTATTTGGATTCGTACGGGCCCCTCTCAGTATACTTTGCTAAATTTGGACACAGAGATTAGGACTAAGGTGGGACTCTGAGGAGACGACCTGTTACTCTTATGCATACAGCTAACATGGTTATACATTTTTTTATTTTTATACAATACCATCATAGCTAATTCCCCAAAATGTTCTTATTATTGATACAGTTATAAGTACTTTGCTCTGGAATAATTTACCCCCTAAAATTGGTAGGAAAATTTTAGACACAGCAATGTGATATGGAGGCCTAGAGCTCCCTAATCTTCATTTGTATTATCTGGCCTCTAAGCTCATGTTTGTTTCCTAGTGGTTTCAGCATGATTCTAACAACCCTGCTGTAGTGGTGGAGGCTGCTACCAGGGGTTCCTTTGAAGCGCTCGCTAATGCTGTGTTTTGGGGGAATCATAGTTCTCCAATTCAAACTGTTGTCATCATATGGGGCAGAGTTGGTGCTCTCTCAGCTCTCCCAGACAGAAATGGTCACTTAATTCCCTACTGTGGCACAATTTTATTTCTTGAAGATAGCTTTACTTTTAAGACATCTGATGCCCTAAAGGAGCAACTCTGCCTACCGCAAATATTTTACAGACATCTACAGCTGAGACAAGCCTACATCATGCAGACTGGTGCTCAGTCTGAGATTTTACTCCTTCTCTGTTGGACAATCTCCTTCAGTCCTCATCATCAGGGAATAGATCTCAAATACAGTCTGAGCTACAGAAAAGCATACTCAACCCATTGAGTCATTGATAGTTACTTGATATTCCGTACCTTATGGCCGAGGGCTGGGAGGAGGAGAAACGGATTTTATACATATAGTTTATTATACTCCTACTCAATATTTTACGATGGGAAGACTCACAAGTAATCTTTCTACCAAAATGTCAAACTTATCCGGTACATTTATACATAATTTTTGGTCAGGTCCCAAAATGTTTAAAGTCTGGAAAATTATTCACAACATCCTTTGTGTCCAGTTTGACTTTCCCCCATATAAGCTATACAGAGCTCTCTCATATTGGTCTTCTTAAAGGGATAGTAATACTTAAAATGTAAAAAAAAATATGTTGTAGGGTTTATCCCCCTGAGTAAAACAAGGGCACTCCCACTGCTGAAAGGTGTTTCATTCAAAAGTTATTCATTTTCAAAGTTGAATTTTTTAGGTGCAATATCACAGTGGCCTGAAATTGTACAGTGGCGCTGTTGCTACACGATCCTATGGACAGCTCTGGTCAGTTGACCATAAATCTCCATAGGATGGTGTAGCAACAGCGCCACTGTACAATTTCAGGCCACTGTGATATTGCACCTAAAAAATTCAACTTTGAAAATTAATAACTTTTGAATGAAACACCTTTCAGCAGTGGGAGTGCCCTTGTTTTACTCAGGGGGATAAACCCTACAACATATTTTTTTTTTACATTTTAAGTATTACTATCCATCCCTTTAAAGTATAAACACTGCAATCCCGTGACAGCAAATGTTTTCACCTTGTTTATGCATGGAAAGCAATTCTTCTTAAATGGAAATCCTCTGTGCCTCCTGATATCGGATTATGGCTTCGGCTGATTAATATTTATCTACCTTTTAATAAATTGACTTCTCTCAACAGAGGCTGTCCTCAGAAATTTGTATAAAATTTGGTCTGCTTTTTTGAACTGCCCATCCTATATAATAATTTGCTAAATAGTGTGTAACGCCGCAACATGCGCAATAGACACTGCTGCGCGCGCTGCAGTCATGCGCAGTAGAGACTGCCAGCGTTGCGGCTGATACAGAACTGGGCGCTCCGAACGAGCTTCCAGCTCTGTATCAGCCGTGGCGTGAGCAGTCTCTATTGCGCGTGACTGCCCCGCGACCTGGTTGCAGTGGCACTGTGGCCCGTGTAACGGGCTGTTCAACTAGTTGTCTCAAAATCTACCTGCTACACAATGCAGCAACTGTGAATGTTACCGATGTATGATAATCACATTGCAGAAGGACAATTTGAATGTTATCGTCACCTTTCTCCTTCTTGATTTTTTTCTCTACCTTTTTAATTTATATTTTAAAGCAGTTGTTTTGCAAGTTAAAAAAACAAATTAAATTATTTAAAAATCTCAAGAAGAAGAGAGACACAGGACCACATTCTGGATGCTAAAGAACAGTAATTCAGGAGCAAACCAACTGTACCACAGAGAAGAAATAAAATTCATATAATTTAAAGGGTCTTAACTCCTTGGGTGATCAAGAGGTCTCCAATGTGTGACACTGAGCAAAAGACCCCTCAAGGAGTTAAACACCATTTAAACCAGTGGGGATGCTTATTTCCTCGGTGTCCAATCCATGGAAATACTGTGGGCTTTAACTCCACCTCCCAGCTGACAGGACCAATACATTTTATATAAAGGTTTGCTCCACCCTGCTCCTGCAGTTATTTGGTCCTCATACCCTGTTGTGCATCAGGGTCACGTGGATCCAGGGGCTCACAGGTCCTGAAGTCATTAGTTTCTGCCATCAGCGCCTTCCAGTTCCTCCAAACCCCACGCTCTAGAGAGGTGCTGACTTGTGATGCATATTTTTACCCGGCTGAAAAGCAGAAGTCAGCAGTGTGCATTCAAGAGGTGTGGCTGGGACAGGCACCAGTATAAAGGTAACAGGTTGGGACACGGCAGCATTAATGTAAGTGATAGATTTATACTTGATATAACACTTTATGCTCTGCTACATTGTTTGTGAGCCATACTGTATTGTTTAGCCTCTTAATAATATCTTCCTCTAAGGAAGTCAAGGGGGACAAAACAAAGCCAAACTGGAGGCCTCTAAGGAGGACAAATCTGTCCAAGGTAGTAATATAGGCAGGTTGTTACACCAAGCTTTCTTCCTCAGACCCAGCCAAACATTGCTCTGAATGTCTGAAGAAAGCTGCTGGGAGTGATATTCCATCCCAGTTCCAGGATTTTCTGGAATGGATGAGCACATCAATGAAAAACTTTTTCCTCTATGCAGGACTCAGCCAGGAAATGTCCAAGAGCAGCTGACCTAGATGAGGGCCCATGAAGGCTATGGAAGGAGAAGAAGATAGACTTATTGATTTGGAATCAGCTATGTCTTCTGCTGAGGAAGTTGAAATCACTGAAGAGTTGGGTAATTTTAGCCTAGATAAAACTGACTGCCTAATAAAGACCATGAGAAAGAATTGGTCTGTCTGAGACTCAGTAAGACCTTAATGTAATTGACCCGGCATTTGTTGGGTACAAGAAAACTTTGCCTCAATTCCCTGTGCATTGTTCTATCCAGGAGATTGTTCATACAGAATGGAAGCAAGGAGACAAACGCTCCTCCATGTCCAGACATTTCTAGTGCATGTACCCATTTGCGGAGGAAGACATAGCGGCCCTGGGTAACGCCCCCGAAGGCTGATGCAGCTGTGGAAAAAGTCTCCCATTTGTCCATTTTTGCAGTGAATTCAAGGGCACAGCTACCTCTAAAGCCTCTATTGCTAGATATAGAACAGACTATATCTGGTTAACCTACGAATCAGCAGAGACTCCTTCTGGAATTAAGGCTCTCTCCACCAGAGTTGTGCCCACCTCATGGGTTCTTAAAGCAGTCACTAACCCAGAAGAGATTTGGAAGGTGGCCACCTGGTCCTTAGTCTCCACCTTCATTAAGCATTCTAGACTGGACTTTCAAGCATCAGGTTTTGGCAGGAAGGTGCTTAAAGCAGCCATTCCTGTCTACAGAAAGGGCTCTTATCCCTACCCTTTAAGATACTGGTCTGGTAAGTTCCACAGTATTGCTGTGGATTGGACACAGAGAAAAGATGAAATTTAGTCACCAATATTTTGTTTTCCTCTGTGCCCTTCCACAGCACCCAACCCTGATTTGGTTGGTAACGCATCATTCATTTGGGTTCCTATTGCTGTATGTCTGTGCTGGCTGTCTCCATGAGCTCCGATGCATTTTGGCTATTTACCAACTTATTTTCTTGTTCCAGCTTGGACAATAGTATACACGCAGGGGCAGGGTGGAGCAGACATTTATATAAAATGTATTGGTCCTACCAGATGAGAGGAGAGATCAAAGCTTTCAATACGGCCTTGGAAGAACACAGAGAAAAACAAAATATCGGTGAGTATATTTAATCTTCTCTTCACTATTGTACAGTTAGTTTGCTCCAGAATCCCTACATTTATTTTTTGTGCATGAGGCTCTTACTCTAAGCACTTATCAGATTAGGGTGCAGACACAGCAAAGCATTCTACCCAACATGCAATGTGCTGGAAAGTGGGCAATAAGGCAGGAAAACAGCTTTCTGACCAAAGCACCATGTACCGCTTCACTTCTGCAGCACAGAACAAGGAATACTCTCTTTTCTATGCATCTCTTATACTTGTAGACAATCTACTAGAAGCAGAATCCCTGTGTTTTTAAATGGAAGGCTGGAAGTTTTGCTCAGGGCAAAAACCTGAAAGTAATTATGACATAAAGGATTTGTAAAACAAAGTGGGAAAATTCTGAAACAAACCAACTACACCATAGGGGAGAAAAAAATCCTATTGCTTTCAATGGGCTTTTAAACCCATGAATGCTAATATTTAGAGTAAAACGGAGTGTCAAGGAGGTGTCCAACACATTGCCAAACAATGTGTTGGACATCCATCTGACATTCATAGGGTTATAAGCGCCATATAACATAATGAGAATTTGTATTTGTTCCAGACAGTTGGATTTTCTCAAAATTGCTCTACTTTGTCTTTATACAGAAGGTTCAAAAGCACTGAAAAGTAAAAGTTTCACACCACTGCTCTTTGCAGTCTCAGTATAGCCGGGTCATTGTAAATACTACTAATAAAATACTGTACACAGCCCATAATAAACCTCTCTCCACAGACTTCCTGTAAAACATCAGTAAGACAGGGATCGTCCGTCTCTCTTTTCGTTAGATTAATTGGGTTGTGCCTGTAATTATCCTGACGCAGCAAGCTCTGCTCTTCAGTAGAAAGCTCTTCGCTCCTTCCGAGGCACAAGGGACTATTCTGTGCTGCCGGAGAAGTCAGGAGAGATAAATCCGTCTGTCAGAGCAGTAATATGTAGATCCATGGGAGAGAAATCCTGCACACAGTGCCCTTAATTATACCTTCAGCACCGATTAAACGAGCAGCAAACCAGGGCATGCAAAGAGGTATCAGGCTGAAGTGAACAGTTGGCAACCCATCCACTCAGTTTATTGTGCAGTAGGATAGGAATCCTGAATATGACTAATTTAAACTATTATTTTCAAAGGGTGGTAGATATATGGAATACTTCTCAGAAGAGATCACAGAAGCAAAGACATTAAGAAAGAGAGGGCAGAATTACGTCAAACAGGCAATGATAAAGATCTACTATACTGGGAAAAAACTGCTTGATGGCCACTTTAGGGGAGCTTGTGTCAAAACACTAGTGTACAGTTTCTTTATATAAATAAAATAATAAAAAAAAAACACAACACTTTTTAAATGTGAGAAAAAAAAAACGTATGAATGTGCTGGCATTTCTGAAAAATGAATGAAAGATTGGACATGACTTGTGCGCAATACACAGGGAAAGTACCATTCATACCTGGCCCATAACAAGCAGGTCTCCTAAAGGGTGAAGAGTAATCCAGACATGGACCCCTTTGCTGTCAGTGCCTATGGAAAGCAGCACCACTTCAGATGGAATTCCTGCACTCACAGCCCACTTCCTCTATGCTTTGTTATTTATTAAACCTTTCAGTGCCAGAGGGGTACGCCACACATTGCTTTGCAATGGGTTGCATACGCCTCTGCCACTGAAAGGGTTAAAACAATATTCGCTCATTTGAGTCCATCTGCATAACCAGGATCCCCCTCTGGAGGCAGCAGTGATATTGGGGCAGCATGCGGCATTCTTGCATTTGCTGCTCGCTTCTTCCGCTCCTTGAACTCCTCCGCGTAACTTGGTTGCCGTGTCAGCACTACCACAGATTCAATGCACACTCATGTCCATTGAATCTATGGTAGTGCCCTGTCAGGTCAACCATGTTACACAGAGGAGTTCAAGGAGCAGAAGAAGCAAGTGGCAAATTTCATAGAAAACAGCTAACATCCCTTACACTGCACCAGACATCACAGAAATACAACATGCACCAAAACGGCAAAAAACTACCACTATTTTCAAACTCCTGATATTTTACAACTCACTTTGTTCCTTATGGTCTTCAATCACTGTTTGTGTGCCATAAAGTGGGTTGAAGACAAACAGCACCAGCATTTTCTACTCTCTGCCTCACCCACTCCCCCTACCTCTGCCCTCTCCCTCCTCTGCCTCACTCGCCCAATCCAATACATTACACTCTGTTGCCTGTCTTTGCCAGTCATCTCATGTTAGCACAGGTATAAAGACTTGGAAAGGGGCCAGTCTTAAAATTTTGCTCCTGTGCCTGGTAGATTCCAGTTACTTCTTGTTCCGTTTTAATAGATATTAAAACCTGTGCATGTGTCTGTGTGTACTCACATTTGTGTATGTGTATATGTGTACACCTCTACAGTGCATACCTACAGGTGGACCTTACCAGCCAATGTTGCGTCCTTCCTTGGAGGGATATGTTAAGAATGCAGCCATCGACTGTATTTAAGTTTGACCTTGATGGTGAAGGGAAACCAGCTGCACCTCACCGATGAGATTCAAAAAAGCTGATACCTCTGTCTGGGGTTAGATAGTATTCCTAAGCAGAGGAGGGTACTCGCTGTCATTATGGAAATGGACTGTCCTTTTGGGCTGGTTTTGTGAGAGAACAACATTTCTCCTCTCTAATGGCACTAGAGAGCTAAAATGGTATGCTCCGGAGCAGTGATTTGTTTATATTAGAGAAGAGACAGCTAAGGGGTGATAAATGGGCGTTTATAATATATAGTCTATTGGAGCAATCCTGCTACAACATCAGCGCATTACCAAGAAATGCACTGGAGACCACTTGATTTCAAGAGGTTAAATGTCCTATTTAAATTAGTAGGAATTTGGGGATGCTTTATTTGGCCCCTTACGATGCAGTTGGATTACTCCACTTCTTCACTGTACCTTAGATCACTGGGACATGTATAAAAGCAAATGTTTAGCAAAACTAAAGCAAAAGAGAAAAATAATAGTATAGTTCAAAGAAAAATATCTTATTGATTTCAGTGTGTTGGTACATAAAGTGCAATAGGCTTCTTCCAGATTTATTAAGCCTTTACCTCGACACAAACACCACTGGGAGAAATGCATTAAGCAGCAAGAAAGCTCTTGCATCTATTGAGCGATTTTACAAGTGTCTCAAATTTTCTCCTCAGTGAATAGGGTAAATTTTATTCACTGGAAAGTTCTTATTAATTGGTAAATTTTTTTGCATTAAAAGGAATGCTAAAAGCTACAACTGTCCACCAGTAGCTCAGGGGATACTCATCAAGACGATCTCCCAATCCCATGCCAATTCTTGCAGGGTTGGTTGAATGACTACTCCTTCCTGTCTGATTGGTTACTGGCTGCTATGGGGACTGAGATGGTCCAGTTTCTTAAACCCCATAGCACTAGTGTGACTGCACATAGCTGAAATCGCCTTTTTGTGCAATCTCACTAGTACTATGGGGCTTAGAATTTAAGAAGTTTGTCTTTTTCATCCCCAATAGCAGCCAGTTGCTGATCAAACAGGAAGTGTGGAAGCCATTCACCTAAACCTGCGAGAAAGAGTATTAACCCTTGAGAACTTCAATGGTATATAGAGGCACACAGACAAGTGTTTAAGGTGAATAGTTGTAGGGTTGTTTCATTAACCCTCTGAGTGCCAGAGGGGTATGCAATGTATACAAAGTAACGTGTTGTGTACCCCTCTGGCACTCAAAGGGTTAAAGAAACACATACTTCCATGTACTAAACCTTACTTCCATTAGCCCTTTAATGACCAATGATGTGCTAGGACCATCATCTGTCTCTGTGCCTTAAGGACCGGTGACAGTCCTGGCACGTCATGGAATTTCTTGATCACAGCACTCCTGCATGGTTTCCAGAGGGGTGTGCAATACAATGCATACCTCTCTGGTCCCCAAGGGGTTAAATGTGTTAACTAATGTTTGAGGATATCAGAATAAACTAGCAGATCCAATCCCTGTTCTCCAGTTTTAATAAGAGGAGATGACGTAAAGGAGCAGTGCCTTTCCTGTTAAGTAAAGAAACTGTACTATTATGGCTGGGAGATTTGTCACTCAAAGGATATTCCTGCTCAAACTTATTTTTTTTCTAGTCACACTGTTAGCCATCATGCCGTCTGGTGTTCAAAAGTCATTTCACTATAATGCACTGTATTGGACAGTTTAAGTCATTTTAAGTTACAGACCACTGCTCTCAACAATAAGAGACAGGAACAGCACTACTGGGCAAACACAACAGAAAATCTAAGTTTGATTTAAATAAAATTAAACAAGAAGTTTGAGCCGGAATAGAAGCTGTGTTTTTTTTGTCCCCCCAAAAAACATTTACTGCTCCTTTAAAACCCAAAACAACTTAAGTCAAATGGCTGAGCTTCTGATTAACTATCCTAAAGCATGGAAACTGTCAAGTTCTGGCCTATCGATAAAGTAAACCACTGAGATGGAGAATGGAGACTAATAATGCTGTGAAGTGCAGTCACCTTTTTGCCCGCGTAGCTTCCAGTCTCGTGGAGGATGACAACTCTGAACTGGGGCCACCAAGCATGGAACTCCTTTACCCACTGGTGCATGACAGTAGCTGGACAAACGATGATACTGGGACCTAATCCTTTATACCTGTAAAGAAATAGGTATAGAGGGTTAAATAGGGTTGCAAAAATAAATAAATTAATGAATGAATAATCAAGCAATCATAAAGTCAGTTATAACATTACTGTGTTCCACCTGCACTTTGCTGGTGGCCCAATACATACATTTCAAGTTTTACTAAGCAACATGCTCTACTGAACAAGCTATAGAGGAACAACTCTGGAGAGGGGGGACGGAAAAAAAAAAAAAAAAAAAAAAAAAAAAAAAAAAAAAAAGGTTATGCTACATTGCTACAGGGTGAAATTAAAATTCCCATTGCCTGCTGGAGACCTCTCAAGCATGAATGCAACGGACAACTTAGAAACCTAGAATTTAACGGCAGATAAGAACCATTTGGCCCATCTAGTCTGCCCATTTTTCCTACCGTAAAAGCCTCAAACCTTACTTGGTCCGTGATCTTGTCTTATGCTTATCCCATATGCATGCTTAAAGAGAGACTAATGTTTAAATACTACAGCAAGCTTGATTCTTCAATATGGTTTATTATTACGAAACATACCATTCTAACTGCTCATAACGTTATGGTGTTCGTTTCATATTAATTAGAAGTGTCCCAGTCCTGCCCCTTTTCAACACAAAACACTACCTTCCCTCAGGGCAGCAATCCAGTCGCCACGAGGGACAATCTGTCAGTATAAGGAAAAAAAATGTACCCTCATTCGTCAAGGAGGGCAGGGTTTTCCTTATATGGACAGAAAGAAGATTGTCCCGAGTTATAAACTGTCCAGTTAAACAACCAGATTTCAGATCTGAGGTGAGGTAGCGTTACATATGGACAAGGGGCTGGAGAAGGACACTTAATTAAAGTGAAAAAAAAAAACACCACAATGTTATGAGCAGTTAGAATGGTACATTTTGTTATAAAAAAAAAAAAAAAACTATACTGAAGAATCAAGCTAGCTGTAATTTTTAAACATTACTAGCTCTTTAAATTCCATCACTGTATTGTCTTTTTCAACGTCTGCTAGTAGGCTATTCCATTTAACTACCACCCTCTCAGTGAAGAAAAACTTTCTTACACTACATGTAAACCTCCGTCTCTCTAGTTTTAGACTATGGTCTCTTGTTCAAACATTTTTACTCCTTTGAAATGTACCTCCCTCCTGCACTTTGTTGAATCCCTTCATGTATTTGAATGTTTTTACCATATCCCATCTCTCTCTTCTCTCCTCCAAGCTATACATGTTCAGATCCTTTCGTCTATCCTGATATTTCTTTTCCTGTAAACCATTCACCATTTTAGTAGACCTTCTCTGATTTTTTTTTTTCTTTCTAGAGTATCCAGATCCTTCTGGAGATGCAGTCTCTAGTACTGTACACAATACTCTATGTGAGGTCTAACCAGAGATCTGCAGAGTGGAATGGCCTCTTCTCTTTTTCTGCTATGAACGCCCCCAGTTATACAACCTAGCACCCTGCTTGCAATCACTGTCACTTTGTTAAAGTGCCTGCCTACCTTTAAAGGGATAGTAATGTTTCACAATAAAAACAGCTCCAATTAATCTTCATAGTATTTGGGCCATGGAGAGAATTATTTCAATACTGTCAAAGTTGTAGAATAAGAGTAATTGAATGATAAAGTACCCCCCTCACGCCCCTTTTACTGATGTAACACTGTTCACCTCAGAGCAGCAAGACTGTCTAGATGGATCTCAGAGAGGAACAATCTTCAATTAACATAAGGGAAAAACCTGTCAAGGGAGGAAGGGTTTTCCTTATATACACAGTAAGAAGGTTGTCCCTTGCTGTGAGCTGTCTGGTTTCAAGACCAGATTCCACATCTGATGAGAGGTGGCTTACACTAGATAAATGGGGGCGGGAGGGGGATACGTTATCATTCAATTACTCTTGAACTACAACTCTGACAGAATTTAAACAACACTCTCCATAGCTCAAATACTATGATGATTAATTAGAGCTGCTTTTATTATGAAATATTACTATCCCTTTAAAGGGATAGTAATGTTTCATAATAAAAACAGCTCTAATTAATCATCATAGTATTTGGACTTTGGAGAGTGTTATTTAAATTCTGTCAGAGTTGTAGTTCAAGAGTAATTCAATGACAAAGTATCCCCCTCCCTCCCCTTTTACTGATGTCACACTTTTCAGCCTGAGCAGAAGGGAGGTGCCCAGGTAGACTACAGAGAGGGACAATCTTCAATTAAGATAAGGGAAAAACCTGAAAAGCTTGTCAAGGGGGGCAGGGATTTCATTGTTTTCATAGGAATAAGAGTGTCCCCTTCTGTTATCTGTCCAGTCTATGGACTGCATTCCACATCTGAGAAGAGATGGCTTACAGTAGGTAAAAGGGGTGGGAGGGGGAAACTTTGGTTGTGAATATGTCATAAACCATAAAGGTTTGAGAGATAAGACTTATATCATTCTTCATGTTTTTTGAATGCCTACAAAATAAAATAAAGTTAAAACGAAGTATTACTATCCCTTTAAGAACTTTTCCAATATCACTAATAAAAATATTAAAAGAATGGGGGCCCAGAGGTACCCTACTAGCAACACGACCTTCGTCTGAATATTCCTCATTGATTACAACCCACTGTCTGTCACTCAGCCATTGCCTTATCCATTCAACTATTTTTACATCCAGACCCAAAACACTGCAATTTATTAACGAGTCATCTATGAGGGACAGTGTCAAATGCTTTACTGAAATCTAGATAAGCCATGTTTACTGCTGCCCCTGGTCTATTAATTTTAGTTACCCAGTGGAAAAATTCTATGAGGTTAGTTTGACGAGATTTCCCTGCTGTAAACCCGTGCTGTTTGGGACCTTGCCAGCCATAATCCATGTACCCTGCATGAAGGACACCTGTATCTCTTATAACAATTCCACTAGGGACACTTGGTACTCTTACTATATATAACAATTCTACAACTTATATATGTGTTCAGTGCCTCTTACTCAATAACAGAATTTGTTTACAGCTACAATTGCCCTGTGTGCTCTGTCCTATGTGCTCAATATGAAAGAAGTGTGTACTCACTACGGATATTCTCCTAGCAGACAACATTCCTGTGTGCACTGTAGGAAGGACAGGTGGGTACCATTTAGCTTTTCCTATGGAAGGTTTTTACTGTGTGCTCTGTAGGAAGGACATATGTACACTACAGCCCAAACGTTTGGGGTCACTTAGAAATGTCCTTGTTTCTGTTATGGGAGCAGCTTGGCCGTATCGTATGTAAGAAGTGCCAATCAAGCGAATCCATATTGTGGGGGGTGCTTCAGGAAGCATGGGGTGAACGCTCCTCACATTACCTCAACAAACTGACAACCAGAATGCCAAAGGTCTGCAAGGCTGCAATTGCTGCAAATGGAGGATTCGTCGATGAAAGCAAAGTTTGAAGGATACAATTATTTTAATTAAATGTTGGAAAACAAGGATATTTCTAAGAGACCCCAAACTTTGTGTTCGTTTCTTCAAGGAACCAGCTGCAAGTCTAAAAGAATACCAGCACTATTCCAAAGAAGGGCCCATCTTGTCCTGAAGGCTTGTCACTTCTTACTTTGTTATTAAAAGGCATAATTTATATCACTTTTGCTGCTTTGTGCTACACATTATTTTGCAGCTATTCGAAGTGATTACACTTTACCAGGGGTAGGCACATTTTGGCACTTCATCTGTGCAACTCAAATCATAGCCAACCAGCCATCAGCTGCAGTTCTGAATGTGGCTTACTCTTGCACTATACCATAAAACATCTTTAATTAAAGAGAATCACCCAGAGAAATAGTTTCCCTGTGAGTGTAGGACACACTTGTATCTACAGCTAACAGTACAGGTATACCAAATGTTCTCTGGTTCCTCTCTGTTGAATATGGCTTTATCTCTTACTCCAAAAATGTATACAATCATTTCCTTTAGAATCCTGTCTTGGTGTCCGTAACATCCATGTCTTTCTCCATAAAAGAGATTAAACAAGACAAAATAGATTCCTTGGGCCCTTCTCTTTATGTTGAACATTCTCATATCTCTTAGTCCCACGGTAATAATTGGGCTGTCTTTTTTGTGAAGGACACTTTCCCCATTTCTTGCACCTTAGAGACATTCTGGCAGGGGAATAATACACTGCTCTAGTTTCCACTCTCTGTTAATCACACCCATATCTCTTGCTCACTACACAGATCCATTCATTAAAAGAATAACATGCCTTGGAAAATCTGTTTTTTCCCTAAATAGATTCACCTATGGTAATTAAGAGTCCTGATAACCTCCTTGTGTATTGTATACATATTTATTTGCTGCTTAATGTATAGATTCAACCACTGGAATAATATGCCATAGTACTGTCTAAGTGCCAGGACTTGGCTGTAGATAGTGGATTTTTATCAAAGCATCAGTGGGACGACTTATGCAGGATCCCAGACACAGATGCACAAGCCAAGAATTCATTATGAGTGTTAGCTCTTTAATTTCCCATGCCCTGCAGCTCCCCTCCCTGTCACAAGCGGACTTTAAAACACCACCCCCCTAACTAAACAAATTAAAGGAACCGTCTAATTGAAATGCTGTGAATAATTCAGCAGGTCCGCCCCCTCCCTGTAATCAGGCTGATGAAAAATTCATGGGTGGCTCAGACTGGCAGTCTACAGGACAGCCACTTGCCTGTAATCAGAGCCTCGCGTCCTCATCCGGCTGTAGCTCAGGCCTGCCAGGAAGGCAATTATCTGGATGGTTTTACCCAATCCCATTTCGTCTCCCAGAATGCCACCTGCCTGCTGGCAATGTAGTTCCCATAGCCACCGAACACCTGTCTGCTGGTACCTGTAGGAGAGATACAAATTTGACGGACAATAAAGTGACAGAATGAAAGTGAAGGGAGAGAAAAGAATAGATACAAGTAAGGAAGAAGGGAGAGATATATGGGAAGGAAGAAGATAAAAGATTAAAAAGAGACAGTAGAATGACAAGAAAGGTAGTGAAAGAGAAAATGGAGGAGCAAGAGGGAATGGAAAAGAAACTAAGAAAAATATGAATACAAGACAATAACCAAATAAAATAGAGAGACAGAATGGTACTGGTAGAAGAGAGGAATCATCATGAAGAGCAAGAAGGGACTTTCATACAAAAAAACAAAACAAAACCTAAAAAGAGCAACTCTGAAGCAAACCAAATACACTGTAGGGGACAAATCAAACTTCTCCACGTGCCTCCTGACTTAAATGGGGCTTTTAAAGTGACAGTCAGACTCCTTTTTTGACTGTACCTATTCTGCAACTGCATAATAGCTAAATCCAAACTGCCTATACATGATTTTATCGTTACCTTTTTGTTTTTTACACTATTTTGTTTGTGACAAGCAGCTCACTGAATTTCTGTTTCTGCCATAGACTGTTAATGCAGAGATATCGAAACAATGTAACACTATCCCTGCACCTTTGAGTGCTCTGTATGCTGAAGTGGAGGTAGGCTTTCCTGATGCCCTGAAATAGACACATGTTCAAAAGGGCAGCTGTCTCTTTAACCCACTGAATGCTAGGAGGTCTGCCATGCATTGCTTTGAAATGTGTTAGAGACCTGTCTAGAGTTCAAGGGGGTTAAAAGTGTCATTTAAATCAATGGGACATTGTATTTGTGGTGAAGCTGGTCTGCTGCAGAATTGCTGCTGTTTTCTGTTATGCGCAAAACCCAGGCTGTGAATGGCATGGAACGAAGTAGAAAATGTGATCATAAGAAGGAATTGACTGGGAGAGGAATGAGAGAATATGGAATGACTAGTGTTGCAAACTCCTACCTTTAAATCCTGTAGCTTATGAAAGATGCATACTGCAGGATTGTATATGAACTACTGCATTCCCAGAATAGGAGTGGGAAAACTTTGGTTCTCCAGCTGATGTTGGGATAAACTCCTGGTAACTGGCTAAGTATGAAAGGAGTACCAGTCCAAACATAGAGAGCTACAGGTTGCCCACACCTGCTATAGGACTGCAGTGGCTCTTGGCATAATGCATCGGTCTATGACAATTCACATGGAGCCGTAGACAGACAGTAAAACAAAACTAATACTGAAGTAAACCATTTGTACCACAAGGGACAAATAAAAATGGCTATTGATAAACCCCTTGAATTACAGATTTCCAAAGCTCTTCTTTGCAATGCACTGGAGACCTCTTTAGCATTAAACAAATTAAAAGCCCCATTTCAATCAAAAGGATTTTTTGTCCCTTGTGGTGCAGCTGGTTTGCTTCAGAACTGTTACAATTTGCTCTGAGAATACAGCTAATTAGCAGTTATGAGGATGAACACTTCTACAGCCAAAGAAGCCTGCAGAGGGCATAGGAGGAGTTGGGGGGTAAAGGCGGTAATTACTTGTATAGCTTCTTCCAGAGTGAGCCGGGAATGCGAAAACCTTCATCAAACTCCACATCGCTATCTTCTGACTCATCAGCTGCAACCTGCTGCTCCTGCTCCTTTAGCTGCTGTTTATGCCAACGCCTGGAGGACAGAAAACAGGAACCTTCATACCCTTCCACACTTGGAACACATGAAATTATCATATGTGCCACTTAAACTATACAGTAATGGGCCCTACTGACTAACTTGGGAAATGCAATTTAATAGCATGGACATATGAAAGTACAATATTCTAAAAATTAAAGGCAAAATATAATAAGGGAATCGTCTGAGCTTGCAAACCTGGTTAAGAATTAACCCTTTAAAGAGATAGTAACACTTCATATGTAAAAATAGGAGGATAAACCCTACTATATCAAAGAAAAAACAATGGCACACCCACTGCTGAGAGGTGTTTTATTCAAAATGTTATTGCAGATCAAACTTTTTTTTTTTTTTTTTAGGTGCAATATCTCAATGATCTGAAATTGTACAGTGGTGCAGTTGACCATAAAACCTCATAGAATGGTGTAGCAATGGTACCACTGTACAATTTCAGACCACCATAAAAAAAAAAAAAAAAAAGAAAAAAAAAATTAAAGTTTGATCTGCAATGACTTAATTAAAACCCCTCAGCAGTTGGAGTGGCCTCACTTTACTCAGGAAAATAAACCCTACAATATATGTTTTATACATATTAAGTGTTACTTTTAAATGTTTCAAATTCATTACTCCTCTTGCGGCAGAAGGCATGTGGACCGGCATAGATTCCACTTCTGCCCTCTCTGGCCGTTGCCCAAGTCAGACTGCCAGAATTCTGTACAGAGAATGCCTTTTATATGCCAGTGTCGGTTCAAAATAGATTGGCAGTCTCCTATTGGGTGGGAAGTGGTTACTCACCTTCCAGCAAATCAGCTTCTAGCAGGGTTCATTATCACCCACTCTAGAAGCTGATTTGCTGGAGGTGCGTAAGCACTTCCCAGCCAAAGGAGACTGCCAATCTATTTTGAACCGAGACTGGTATTTAAAAGCCAGTCTTGGTTCAAAATTCCAGCAGTATGACTCGGGCACCGGCCCGACATGGTAGAAGGGGAATCTATGCCGGGCCACGTGCCTTCCACTGCCAGCGGAGGCATGGGGGTAATGAATGTGAAATATTTATAAAGATAGTCACACAGAAGTAGGACTTTTTAATTTTAAAAACATGCCACATTAAACATATTTACTACTTACAAGATGCCACAAATAGGAACCCTTTGAGCGTCGGGGGGGGGGGGGGGGGCTAACCCTCTGGTGCTCAAAGGGTTAACAGTAGCATCTTTGGAGGAATGTTTTATTTATTTTAAAAATACAAAACACTAATGGGTTGTTTTATATTTTTAGAGAAGAAAGAAGCATGAAGATCAGAGGAAGAAGATGAGACTTAAGAAAAGAAGAAGCCGGCCATGACCCCGCTGGACATCAGGATTACATGTAAGTGTTTAGTTGTTGGGACATGTGTGAATGTGGATTAACCCTATGAGTGCCAGTGGGGTATGCAACGCGGTATAATGAGTTGCATACCCCACTGGCACTCATAAGGTTAATCGTTTTGTAGTTTCAAACACAAGTATGTGTTGGAAACCAGTCTTCCAACACATACCAATGGTTCTGACCGTCTGTTTTGGGCTCTGAGCCTGTTTCTCATGGCACAGAATCAGCTGCATGAAAAGTGCATCATAAACATGCGGTAAAGCCACCACATGTAATAGGATAGCAAAGGTGAATATTTTCAGTTAATGTTTAATGGGTGAAATTTTCTCACCCATTGAACATTTTGAGCAGTTTTTGGTGTTGACAGCACAGTTTATACAATAGTAAAATGCGCTGTAAACCATTATCAACTGTTTTAAAAATAGAATAGAAAATAGAATATGCCTATCTGTTCCACTCTGAGTAACAAAGTACACACTTGTGGAAATGGTGCATGTTTGTTGGGTAGACTTGTAATTAAAGGAGCAGTAAACATTTTTATGAAAACACATTTTGTAGATCATTTCCTGCTGAATAAAAGAAGGTCACTCCCATCGCTGTCAGATGTTTTATTCAAAATTTATAGCAGTTTAAATAAACAGGAAGTGAATTTACTGTGTTTACTTCCTGATAGTTCTAACTGACAGGAAGTGACAGGCAGTTTCTATCACATTCTATGGAGAACTGTAGGTCTCTGACTTTCCTCTCCATTAGAATCTAACATGAAATCTAATTAGAATTTGGCCACTAAAGGGCACTGCTAATGTAAAAAAACATGGGTTTAAACTGTAATAACTCTAGAAATATAAATATCTCGGCAGTGAGAGTACCCTTATTTTACTCAATAGGAAAAGCCCTACAATATATATTTTTTCATAAAAAAAGTATACTGGTCCTTTAAACATTCAAATATATAAACTTTTTAAAGTCATAAACCCTTGAAGACAAGAAGATGTGCATCAAATTGCTTTGTAATATGTTGTGTACCCCTCTAATTTTCATGATGTTAAATTACAATTACATCCTTAGCTACTTGCACAACAAGGTTTGGATTATTTTTTGGGAGGTCAACTCGTGTCACGTCAGCTACTGCTCTACAACACTGACACAGCAACCACAATGTACTTACCTTAGCCGGTGTTTATACATTTTAGCGTTCCCATCATCTCTGCACCTCTGACCTTTCCTTGAGCCAGACATCCCTTCTTCCTCCTCATCTGAACTTGGCAGAAATTCTGGGTCCATGCTTTGCTTTCTGGGTCTTTTCACAGCTGGTTTCTGAGGATAAGGCTTTAACTCATATTCAGAGTCTGTGCTCTCATGCACCCACTCCTCATCCACATCTTCCTCTATACACTGCTCTCTTTCCCCTGGTGAGTATACAGAGCCATCACTCTCATCTCCCTGGCTGCCATTTGTCGGTGTGGGAAAGGCTTTTTTGCGCAGAGCACCTACGTTAAATTGGGTCTGTAGCGCTCGGTTTTGCAACTTTCTCATTTTTTTCTGCAGCCTTTTCTCTGTAGTTGGGACAGCAATCTTCTTCTCCCTGCTGGCACCTCCAATGGGCTCTTGGGCACCACAAGCTTCTTTTTCTCTTTTTTTGGAGTTGAACGCTTTCTCTGGGCTGCCAACTTAGCTTGATCTGCAAGATACTTATCAAAGTCTGAGGACTCGTTTAGCATGAGTTTCCTAGGTCGGTGTTCTTCCTTTGGGGGTATTTTGGTGCCAAACGGGGTCATCTGTCCTGTACGGATCAAGTCTTCCCACTCACTGTCTTGGGATGGCATCAACATACTTCCAAGAGAACTGGGTAAAACATCTGTAAAATAATAAGGTTGGTAATGGACAATTAGTGTCTAATTACTGGACTGAAGAATATATGGTGAATTTTTTTTTTTTTCTTCCTTAATCCAGGAAGACAATTGTTGGACGCCCAGCTATTGGGGACTACAATTTCCATGATCCCAAACCAGCCAATGAATCTGAAAACAGTAGAAAACATCAACTTATACATTACAATAAAAGTACCCTTGAATTATTAATTTGCCCATAGTTATAACAGCTTGTATTAAAATGTGACATGCTACTGAATGTTCGTAGTGGCTTGAAAACAAGCATGCAACATTTAAAACATCTGTTTTGGAAAGGTTACTATAATCATGTCCTGCTTCACCATAAAGAAGTTACTTTTGCTGTACTGGAGAGGGCGAGTGCCCTCCAATTTCTGCAGTATGTTTTTGGGGACCTAAATAATCCCCATAAACTGTTCAATTCAGAATTTTTCCTCACTTTTTTTTAACCCACAGACCAGCAATCTTTCTTCATAAACAGTTGTGTCTGTATAAGCCAGTCTACAAGTAAAGTGCTTATGAAAAACTAAATGTTGCTGAGCAAAGCAAATGGTGCCAATACTGCTAGTAGTTTCATTAAAAATGATAACTGTTCAAAATGTAACAAAGTGGGGAACTTGCGTCTATGGAGAGCTGTAATTATGGCTCGCAATTATCATACACTTTGATCAATACAGAATGCTGCTGCACAAGTTACATTACTATAACCTAGGTTGTCCCTGCTCCCCTGCTACTCCAGTCTCTCAAATGGCTGCATATCAAACTTCGTTAATCTTATAAAATATGCTTTTATCATTTAACGCCCTTCTCGCCACTACCTCTTCGTACATTTCCACTCTGATCTGATAACACATCCCGCCACTTATGATCAGCCAGTGACATTGCTCTCTCAGGTCCTTTTGTGTCTACAGTCCTCTCTTGTATCAAACCCTTTCCCCTGTTTCTCATTATCTGGAGGATAAACCTAGCAATATATATGTATTTGACATATTAAGTGTTACTGGTAAAATGGGGGAACTAGAAATTATTGCAATGTATGATCTAATTGGTGTGTCTGAAACCTTGTTAGATGATACATATGATTTGGAAGTCAGGCTAGAGAGTTATTCACTTTTTTAGGAGGGAAAGGGTTAAAACCTAGTATAAGGGAAGCTATACATGAAGGGTCGAATGAAAATTCGGGATGAAAAACACACTGGGGCAGACAAAATGAAAATATGTTAATGGGGATTTGCAACAAGCCACCTAATATTGGGGAGTCTGAGGAAGCCTAATTTTTACTGCAAATGGAAAAGACCTCTAGGTGAGTAAATGTAATTATAATGGGAGAGTACAACAAGACCATTATACTTAATATTTACTGATTCACTTTCATCAGACATAGTGCCCTGTGATTGGAAGAAAATTGATGTAGTTCCATTGTTCAAAAAGGGGGCAAGATACAATCCAGGAAATTATAAATCCATGAGCTTGACTTCCATAGTGGGTAATATACTAGAAGGATTACTAGCCACAGAACTATGTGAAGGTAAACAATAGTAGTAGGAATCAGCATAGTTTTATGAAGAATAGGACAAGGGAATTGCTGCTGATTTAGCATACTTGGATTTAGCAAAAGCATTTGATACATTGCCACACAACAGGTTATTGCATAAATCAAAAGACTTCTGTTTGGGCGGTGATATCTGTACTTGGATTGAGAACTGGTTAAATGACATATGGCAGAGAGTTGTTGTAAATGGAACCTTTTAATGTTGGTCTAAAGTTATAAGTGGAGTGCCAAAGGGTTCAGTTCTGGGCCCAATGCTTTTTAAATCTGTTTATTAATGATCTAGAAGTGGGACTTGAAAGTAGCGTCTCAATCTTTGCTGATGACACCAAGGGGTAGATTTAAAGGCAGGCGTTAGAAAAAAAAAATGTGTTTTAACGTGCAGTAATCCATTTAAAAGTCCGTCTTAAGAACAGCTAACAGCACTTTGATAATCCTTACGGTTGATAGACTAACATGCATTGAGACTCATGGAACAAGATTCCCCAGAGCCATTTAAAGGAGTGGGGTACTGCTAATGGCTGAAAAAAAGATACAGTTAACAGGCAAAAGTTAAGACCCAGTTTTCTGAGCCGTTAGACACTTAACTGTAAAAAAAAACAAAAAAAAAAAAAAAAACACCCGTTACATAGGAAAACAGACTAAATGATTACCAATGACTCAATGATTCAAATTCAAAACCTGGCCAATCCTGAACTGAGAATGCTGTGGTCAATCCTGGCTGTGAACATCACACCAGCTGCTAGCCTATCAGGGGCTCAGGACGGGAAGCCAGTCGACCAATCCCTGGGTCGCCTACTTTTCCCCATGTTAGGTCTATGGGGGACCTTTAAATATGTCACCCAGGGCACTGGCCAATCAGGATGGTGCCTACCTGCCCAGCCACATAGTGTACGACAGCTTGTCGACAACATGGGGTTGTGCAGGGAGACACCTACTGGTCGTCGACGGTATTGTGAATCAACGACAATCTTTCAAATTCCCCCAGAGTCTGTAGTACTTTAAATTGGTGACCAATCCAAGAAGGGCCAACTTTTCCCCATGTTAAGTCAATGGCGGCCCTTTAACTCCGACTGGCCAATCAGGAGCCAGACGACTTAAAACCATGGCGGCTTTCGTGTAGTTCTGCTGGCTAAGAGGATTCAGTCTTGTGGGATGTGCTGGTGGTCCATAATCCTTTCGTAAAGTCCCAAGTAACGGCCTACGACCCATTACACTAGCCAATGAGACCGCTCCAGCTTCCATACAGGAGCCTCCGTCATCAGAGGAAGGAGGAGAGCAGAGGCAGAGAATCAGCCTGCAGTCTATGCGGAAGTGGCTGCAGCCCAGACTTTTGTAAGTTAAATTTAAATGAAATAGAAGCTTAAAATAAAAAAAAATAAATAACGTTTTTATGGTATTGGATTATGTCACCTACCTATTTATGGGATGTTGTCCATAGGTGACACATCCACTTTAAGTTGTGTTTTAACAGGTTATTGGGACGCATAGTGATGCGAAAAAAGATGCGAGGCATGCTTTTGTGTTACGTGTTTTTGTTGTGCCTACACTCGTTAGCTAATCTTGTAGACTTACTTTTAAATCAACCGTAAATCATGTGTTATTTGCGGCCGATGTGCCGTTTTTACTTAGCAGCTGTTTTGACGCCTGCCTTTAAATCTAGCCCTACGCTGTGTAAGGAAATACATACAGACCTGGATTTTTTTTCAGCAGAGGATATATTGAGTGAATCGGCAGAAAAGTGGAAGAGGACATTCAATGTAGATAAATGTAAGGTTGTGCATTTGGGCTGTAGAAATAAACATGCTAAACATACTCTAAATGGGAAATAACTTGGGGAATCCTCAGAGAAAGATTTAGGAGTACTGATTGACGATAGACTTTACATAGTGTGCAGAGTCACTCAGCTGCGGCAAGAGCAAATAGGGTACTAGTCTGCATAAAAAGAGGTGCAGATGCACAAGATGCCAATATTATTATACCTCTATATAAATCTTTGGTTAGTCTTCATCTAGAACAGGGCTTAAAAGTTGAAGTCCTTTGCTACTAGCCAGAACTGAAAAGTTACTCGCCACTGCAAGCCAAAACATACTAACCAGGGCTGAATTTCTACTTGCCAGGGCTGAATTATCACTCACCATTGGCTAGTGGAGAGTGTGAATTTTGAGCCCTGATCTAGAATATGGAGTACAGTTTTGGGCACCAGTTATTATTTAAGACATTAGTAAACTGGAAAAAGTGCAACAAAACGGATCAAGGGATTGGAGAATCTGAGTTATAAAGAGAGACTAGCCACACTTGGCTTGTTTACATCAAAGAAGAGATGTCTAAGGGGTGATATGATTACCACTTACAAATATAGTCATGGTCAATACAAAGAATTATCCAATGAATTATTCATGCAAAGAGCTGAGCAAAGAACGAGAGGTCATCCAATAAGACTAGAGGAAAGGAGCTTTGACTAAACAAAGGCATGAATTTTATACAGTAAGGGTGGTAAAGCTATGGTATTCTTTGCCTCGGGATGTTGTACTTGCAGATACTTTAACTGCTTTCAAAAAAGCAATGGTTACCTATCTAGTACAGAACAATATTAAGGAACTATGACAGATGGCTTCATTGCAGATACTTCCCTGGATCTATAACCTGACTACCATTTGGAGTGAAGAAGGATTTTTTTTCCTGCTTGGGGCTAAATTGCAAATGGATTCAGTGGGTATTTTTTGCCTTCCTTTGGATCAACAGGGGGGTTTTGGCATGGGCTGGACTTGATAGATGGATGTCTTTTTTCAGCCTCATCAACTATGTTACTATTCCTTTAACCATTATGTCCTCCCTTTACGACTTTAGAGTGTAAGCTTTTGTATGTCACCTGTTACCACTTTAGAGTGTAAGCTTTTGTTTCACTTGTCACCTCTGTATTGTCCAAACTCTGAAATTGTAAAGCTCTGTGTACACTTGTGGCTCTATATAAACATATTCATTCATTCAAACAGAATACAATAAACTACATGACTGAAAACCTGGAGGACAGCATGTGAACTGCCTGGATATTAGAGGGCACTATTATCAATGTGTTGGATACCTTTCTTGCACTCAAACGGTTAGGGTTCAGGTAATTTTGGTTTATTTGTCCAGAACATCACAATGGCCAATGTAAATGTATCATTTTATCATTTGGAACGCTAGAGAGGTTTCCTATGCATTGTAAAACAACGCATAGGAGACCTCACTAGCATTCAAGAGATTAAAAGCACCCACTGAAATACATGGGGTTTTTTTTTTTCTCCTCCAGTGCAGCCAGTTTGCTCCAGAATTGCACCTCATTAGTCTGATAAGGTCCAGTTTTATACGTCGTGTATTGTTTTTTACTGCACTGTTCTAATACCAGTGTACATGCTGGTGCCAATATGTATATGGTTTTGCATGCAGTTTTAGTATACAGATATATTTACACGATCAACCTAGTGAAGAACTGACCAGGGGTCTTATGGATGAATTAAACGAAGAACAATTCTGGCGCAAACAAATTGCATCACAGGGGACTCATAAATGTTCTCCAAATTTCTATTGATCAAAATTGACCTTTTAACTTGTTAAATTATAGAGAAGTCTAGATGTGTGTAATGTGTTGAAGACCTCTCTAGCATTCAAGGAGTTCAAATATACATTTAAAGGGGAACTTTCATCCAAAATAAAGACCCCCCCCCTATAATTAGCCATCTAGCAAATAGCTTACCAACACTGACGGCCAGGCAACAGTGCTTTAGAGGCATTTGCGCGCCTGCACCGTCAGTCCCTTATGGTAACATGCAACACCTTCTAGAGGAGACCGGGACTGTCTGTGCTACCACCTGGCCGTCAGTTTTGGCAGAAATAGGATTTCTGACTAATGTGACAATTAGTCTGGATAATAGTACTACTGGTAAGCTAATCGCTAGATGGCTAATTATTGGGGGGTGGGGACTTTATTTGGGGTGATAGTTGCCCCTTAAATAAATGAGAATTTTTTTAGTTCTGTGTAATAGATGTCTTTTTCCAGAATTGTTATTTCTTTTATGTATAAGGATCAGAGAGTTAATCTAGGAAAATCCAGTTCAAGAGCATCAGATTTTGTAATTCAGTGGTGAGCAACATGTGGCCCACAGAAGATTCCCCTATGTCCCCCACCAGTCTGTTCTCTAGTAGAGTGAGAAGAGATAACTTACTCTACCACATCTCTCACACACAGACGTCTGCACACACGCGCGCGCGCGCGCACACACACACACACACACACACACACACACACACACACACACACACACACACACACACACACACACACACACACACACACACATTCTAGCGCTTTCACCTCTGTATCCAATTTTTTCAACCCCTTTTAGAATTTACCAATATTTGAGGTCCTCTGACAGAATTGAGGGCCACATTTGCAGCCTTTATGGTTAATCTGGTTGAATGCCCCACTCTAATTCCTCACCCTCCTCTTGATCTCCCTCCAACTCTTCTTCAGGGTTGAGTTCCTCCTGGCTGTACCCGAGCATTACTCTCAGGCGCCTCTGCTTAGCTTTGATTTTCTTCAGCTGTTGTTCCTGCAATGCCACAATACTACAATGGTCAGAAAGCTTAAAAAGGGATAGCTTTAAAAGAGGAAAAAAAAAAACAAAAAAAAAAAACAAAAAAAAAACAACCAACATAAAATCTGTACACTCTGTTCCACTAAGTACACACCTGTGCTCAGGAGGGTGCATCCTGAAACACTCTTAGGGGTACTTAAGCACTGCTGTTGAGAAAATGTCTTATAGAATACAATGTGGCTTGTATGGTCTGGGGGGGGGGGTCAGCACTGTGATACCAACACAGTACTGATCTGACCCCATGCAACCACTGACATCAGGATGTAATAAATTAGGTTTTGCTGCAAGAGATGGTCAGTTACAGAGTATATGTAATATGAGAAACAATACAGAAAAACAACACACAGGATGAGAGCCCCAACGAAAGTAATACCAATAATATAAAGGATTATAAAGCGATACGCACATCAGCCAGTTTTGAAAGCCAGTGGGGAATTATGGTGAAGGTCTTCTTTGCAACGGAACCACACAGGAGGGCACAAGGACGTCCACATGCAAAATGAGGCAAAAACAACTTTAAAAAAAAAAAAAACTCATATCAAAAAGAAAAAAAATGGTCTGCCAAGCTTTTTTTTTTTTTTTAAACTTTGTTTTTGCCTCATGTTGGACATGGACATCCTTATGCACTCTCTTGTGTTTCCGTTGTGGGGAGGACTGACACCATAATTCCCAGCTGGCTTTCAAAACTGGCTGATTCATACACAATGATATAATATAAATGTGCCCTAGTATCTACAATGGTGCACCGCAAGCTCAATTTATCAATATCATACAAGAAGAAAAGACAATGCATGAGCCTCAATAAGGCCAAACCTATTGATTCTAGGAAATGGCTTTGGGCTCCTACAAAAGAAGACTGGTCAGTGCGATAGAAATCAAACAAGGAAGTATAATACCTTCTACTTAAAGGGTTAGTAATGCCCGAACTTAAGTTGATTCAGCATGGTAGATTTAAAAAAAAAAAAAGTATCTGGAGCAAGTCCTCTCTCTCTCAAACCTTTATGGTTTGAGATATATTTGCCACTAAAGCCCCCCCTCATATTCTCCTGACAGCGCTCTACTGACAGCAGGAGATCCCGGCCAGCGGCTCTTAAACAGAGCCAAAACATTGATCTTTAAAAATAATTACTTCATTGGAAAGGCTTACAAAGTTGTAGGCCGTTCCAATTAAGTAGTTCTTTTTAAAGATTGCCATTTTGGCTCTGCTGAAGAGCCTCCTCGAGTCAGCCGACAAAGATCTCCTTTTGTCAGCTTTACAGCTGACATGAGGCAGGGGGGAGACTTTAGCGGCGAACATCTCTCAAACCATAAAGGTTTGAGAGATAGGGCTTTCTCCAGATACTTTATTGTTTTAAAATCTATCATACTGAACCAACTTAAATTGGGGCATTACTAATCCTTTAAAACATCCTTTTATTAGTCATTTTAAAAGTTTAATTAAAATAAATCATAAAGATAATCCTAGCTTTCTATATCATTACCATGAACAATATACAGATCAGAAAAAGTAGGAGGCCAAAGACAGAATACATAGTATCTATTTATTTATAACATTAAAATCAAGATATTCCATCTAAGGCTTCACAGGGTTCAAGGATTCTTCCCTTTTGAATGAAATTGCCTGACGGCTGCTGGCAGAACTAGTTAATTATTTGTATTGCACATTTTTCTCCTTAATACACTACAGTAATGTCTTTGATCAACATCAATATGTGCAGTGTATAATGGATACACAGAGATAAAATGACTCATCCATGCACAGCCTCAAAATTTTCCAGAGATGCTCACAGTCAGTTACGTTGTAAATTAATCGCCGCCAACCTTGTAAGGGGTCAATATAGATCCCTTCCCTGTGGTGGTGTATCATATAGTCAAAGCATAAGCCAGTTGTGCATTACACTGTGAGCATCACTTTATAATCATTTACAACGAATATATAATTGCCATTACTTCTGCTGGGTGCTCTCCTCCTGTGTATTGTTTTTGTGTGTTGCTTCTAGTGATTCGGTGGATGAACTGGTTGAAGTGATTGAGTGGCTAACATCCAGAGATCTGTGTGGGGGCAGTGCTGATATACCCCACAGGCCCTACTTGTTACTATATCTCTAAACAGCATTATTTGACATAAGTCTCTTTTCACTCATTGATTTAAATAATCTCAGCATAATGTACTACACTATGAAGCACCTGAAACTTACTTTGTTCTGTTTCTGTCGTTTCACGGAGTCTAATTTGCGACCAATCTCCTTGCAGGTGGCAGCCTGAGGGGTGAGTTGATCAATGATCTTGTTGATTTGCCGTAAAGAGGTGACACAAGTACTGCAAGATGTGCAGAATGGAAAATCTTAGTCAGCTCTGACAGTGTTACAGAAGAACCAGAAATGTAGAGATGTAAAAGTCACAATTTTGACTTGTTTTTTAACAAATCACAATCATTTACAAAGCGGCACTGTTAAAGGGATAGTAATAGATCATTTCTAATGCAGTTCAGTGTGTTCATCATAAGGAATAGTACATCTGGCTGATTGCTCACAACTGTACAGTTACAATGTTAGTTTATGCTAAAGTTGATCCCTCCCACCCCTTCTCCCATTCTGATGCCACCTCCCCTTAGATCTGAAGTCTGGTTCATTTGACCGGACAAATCACAATGGGAGGGACAATCTTCCCACAGTCAGTATATAAAAAAAAAAAAACGTGCCCTCCTTGTTGAAGGTTTTTCCTAATACTAAATGAAAATTGTCCCTCGTAATCCGCTGTCGGACCTCAGAGTAAAATGCAGACATCGAGAAAAGGGGCATGAGGGATCAACTTTACCATAAAATAACATAACTAAACAGCTGCAGAAAGTAAGAGAATTAGCCTGAAGTACTATCCATTATGATAAACAAACTGAGCTGCGTTGGAAACAATCTATTACTATCCCTTTAATAAAGCATGACAGTACACAAACTAGTAGGAGCAGTATTAGCAGTTTAGTAACTAATCCCCAAACAGACAATGAAGCAATAGGTGGAAAGACAAATGACAAATGTGGCATATCTAGGGAAATAAAAAAAATCCACAAAATTTAAATGGTGCTTTTCACTTTCTGTCGGAGACAGCAGCCTCCAACACATTGCTTCACAACAAGATGAAGACCTCTCTCTAGCATTTATGGGATTGAAAGTCCCATTTAAATCATTGGGAATTTGGGGAATTTTTAGTTATCCCCTATGGTGCAGTTGGATTGTTCCAGAATAACTCAATTTTACATTTTCAATTCACAGACTTTATATACACACTGGACAATGGCTAAGCCTCTCCAATAACAGCAATGCTAACACTAGATGGATGCTACATAACAAGCATATTTCCACTTAAAGGGATAGTAATACTTCATTTTAACTTTATTTTATTTTGTAGGCATTAAAAAAACATGAAGAATGATATAAGTCTTATCTCTGAAACCTTTATGGTTTAAGAGATATTCACAAACAAAGTATCCCCCCCCTCTTCAACCAGATCAGAAGGGAGATGCCCAGGTAGACTGCAGAGAGGGACAATCTTCAATTAAGATAATGGAAAAAGCTGAAAAACTTGTCAAGGGGGGAAGGGCTTTCATTGTTTTCATACAAAGAAAATTGTCCCCTTCTGTTATCTGTACTGTCATACAACCTGATCCACATCTGAGAAGAGATGGCTTACACTAGGAAAAAGGGGCGGTGAGGGGAACTTTGCTTGTGAATATCTCATAAACCATAAAGGTTTGAGAGATAAGACTTATATCATTCTTCATGTTTTTTTAATGTCTACAAAATAAAATAAAGTTAAAACGAAGTATTACTATCCCTTTAAAGAACAATCGCATCCTATGTAATAATTTGTGAAATAGTTTGTAACGACGCAGTCAGGTGTAGTAGAGACTTCTGCGCGTGCTGCAGTCACGCGCAGTAGAGACTGCCCGTTACACGGCTGATACGGAGCAGTGTGCTCCAAAGTATCAGCCACGACGTGGGCAGTCTCTACTGTCCGTGACTGCCACACGACCGGCTGGCATTGTGGCCTGTGTACACAGGCCCTTCAACTATTTTATACATAAAACACATCGACTGCATAAGGAACACTCATGGAGAAAAAAAATGCAGCTACATTTAAGATGTTGTTAGGTTACAGTTGGTGTACTTACCAAAAATAATACAGGGATGTGATCTTTTTTATGTACCCAACAACATTGTAAGCGTAGCAGCAATGAACCCTTTATATTAAAGGGATAGTTTATCCCAGGAAAAAGCGGCTCTTAATTGGTTGAACGGAGAGACTTACCTATTGTTAGAAGGTGTGAACTAAAGCAGAAAAAATAGTAGATTATATTACTGCATCTGCATATAAAATTCAAAATACATATAAAGTACATACATCAGACTGCTCTATGAAGGACTCCTACCTAGACAAGTCCTCCTGTTAAATTAAGAGCCTCTTATTCCTATAGGTCTAGTTTCACTTTAACCAAATGGTGGTGCAATACATTGCTTTACCATAAGTTGGTAACTCTAGCATATAAATGTCTGTGCAAGTGCCACCTTGCTCTTACCGCAGATCATCGAGGAGATCTTTTTGCTCCTTCTCAGCTTCTGCAATTCGGGCGGCACGACTGGCTTCATTGATTGCATTATCCACCTGCTGCAGGACTCCTTGTTCCAGTACCTCCTGATCGTATACTGCTAACCCCAGTCCCTGAAGCTCCAGGGCCTGTTGCTCCGACTCCACAGCTTGGATTTGCTGCCGGTCAATCTTCAGCAAAGACTGTACTTTCCGTGGTGCCCCATCCCCATAGGGAACTGAAAATTGATGGGCAGAGCTGGAAGATAAACTAGGAGCATCACTGCTGTTCCCTGACACTGACACTCCTGATGTTTCATGATGATCTGCAGCAAGTGGGACCTCCTCTGGCATTCTGTAAGCAAAGAAAGCAAAACAGGGCAGTTAAGGCTTAAGATTACTGTGTAACAGTGTTCAGACTGCAAATTCACAGAAAATGGTTTCTTATAGAGGACAGAGACTACTTTAACCTCAGTGAGTATAGAGGTAGGGATCCATGGTCCCTAACTCTCCGTCTAATATGGGTAAAGCGGCAGGGTCCATATAAAGTGGAGGGAACTTGGACAATATACTCCCTCACCAAATACAGTAAACGTTTTATAAAAGAAAGAGACCCAGGGACTTCACTCTCTGTGTACGCTAAGAGAATCACTCCCCCACAGAAATAAACAAGGAAATTGATTCCCATAGACTTTAACTCACAAAGTACCATTACATGTAACCCTTACAGTGCCAGTGGGCTGTCTAACAATAATCAAATGTATATTTTAATATACTGGAGAAAGTTGTTTTGGGTCACTCATGTCACCAATTAATAAACCTTAAAGAGATAGTAATGCAATGCTACAAATTAATATCTGATTATTCTTTATATTTTTAATAATGCTCTGTACCTTTCACAATGTCCATATCAGTGTAGTGTTATTGTAATTATTTTTAAAGTTTCCCTCTCCCACCACTTTTTCCTGACATCAGATCTAAAAGCTGGTTGCTTGACCTGACAGATCACAACGAGGGACAATATTGTCTGTATAAGGAAAACCCTGCCTTCCTTGACGAAGAGGGTCTTTATTATCACTATATTTATTTGTATTGCAGTTTTAGATCATATTACAGTTTTAGTAAACTTTTACCACATTTTAACAATATATTGAATTTGGACCATACATACAGAATTTGAACATCTTCAGGTGCATTTTTGTTTTACTTCATGTGCTATCATATGGTTAGTTGTTCGTAGTAGTCACCTGTTGTTCTAAAATTTATCTATTCATTACACATCCTATATAATAATTCATTAAAACGTGTGTAATGCCGCAGTCATGAGCAGTAGAGACTGCTGCGCCTGCTGCAGTCATGTGCAGTAGAGACTGTCCGCGCCTTCAGAGCATCCAGCTCTGCATCAGCCGTGGTGCGGGCAGTCTCTACTGCGCATGACTGCCCTGCGACCGGCTGGCAGTGGCACTGTGGCCCACGTAACGGGCTCTTCAACTAGTATGCTATAATAAAAGTTCTTTTTCCTTTTTCTGCTTATATCTGCATAGGGATTTTCGAACAACTTTTAGAAGAAACAACCGTGGAAATCTGCAAAAAGGTAGTCCCAATATTCCCCAGAAGCACATTTCTTCTCTCTTTATAGCCACAATAATTATGCAAGTACTAGTGTGCATCTTATGACCTTTTAGACTGGATGGTATCACCCTATGGGTGCCCCCTGCTATGTTTCTACTTTCATTGTTAAATAATACTCCAGCAAATAAGAGCAGCTTAAACATTCTTTGAATTGTTTTTGACCCAAACATTTGGCTTCTGGGGATACAAACATTCCGAGTGAAAAATAACTCGACTGAACACCAATTACATCTTGTAACTGTGTTAGTATTTGTAAAGTAATGTGTGAATGGCACAGCAAGTTACTCCACAAAGCTTGATATATAAATGGATTTATTAATAAAAATGCCTTCAGTATATTTCTGAACATAAACCCGAGGTGTCCAAACATTTTCTCTTAAGGGCCTATTTGAGAACAACATTTAATTGAGAGCCAGACACAACTAAAAAAATATTACTGAATTAAGGACAAAGCATGCAGGAACTGAGAGTTTATACGGATTTATGTGCAATCTATAAGTAAGCTAATGGACTACCTTGGGTCTTATGTAGAAAAGTAGCATGCTTATAAGTTAACTGTGAGCTACCTTCTGTCTCACGAGCGCTAAACTCCCAAAAGACCTAGTTCAATGCAACAGAAAAGCACTTAAATCATGGGGAATTAGTCCCATTCATTGAATAGGCAGAAATAAATACAAATGCTTAGGAAATATTTTTCCTGGAGAAGAGAGGATAACAAATCCTCCTGAAACATTGTGTCCATGCCAGCACATTCAATAAGTGGTGTTAGTTCCTCAAGATTTAAATCCGTGTGCTCTCCTCTATTGCATGGGACAAGAAAAGTAAAGTGAAGCAATTCTTGGGGGAAATCAACGCATTGGGAAAAAAGAACATATTTTAACCAAATTAATGCTAAAGTGCATTGCTCTGCAATGTGTTAGAGACCTCACTAGAATTCAAGGGGTTAAAATCTCAATGGGATTTGACCTGTTCAATATGGTGCAACTGGTTTGCCCCAGACCTACTCCATTTTGCCCCGATACACAAGACTCTCTACTTCTAAAGTGTAAACAGGTCAAATAAATATTTTAATGACATTTGTCACAGAAACCTCTGCGCCCTGGGCTCCTGGGAGCCAGCTCACTCCCTACACTCTATGGACGCCATTCTTGGGGAAGCTCCTTCCTCAGCTTCCCAGTCCCCTCTTGGGTCTAAGAGACCTTGTGCCACAGGGTGACAAGGAAACACCGTCTGGTCTGCCCAATCCAGACCTCTACAGCTATGGTGTTGTGTATTTGTTGAGAGAATTATGCTCTGGTCTGATGTTTGTCATTTAATTATGTAGTGATGTAAGTACGTGTGATGTAATCATGTTTACTGTCCTTTGTCCCCCATGTTGAGGTTCCCATTGTATAACTTGTGTATTGTTCCCATTGTGCCTCTTTGCATTATGTGCCCCTCCACCAATGGCCCCATTGTCTTCCTATATGTGGTTTGCAGTAACCTGTATTCTAATGTGTGGATAACTCGTTATGTGTGTATATAAACCATATGTGTTTACTTCTTATTCTAACCCCTACGCTGGCCTTGCCTGGTGCTTGGGGTAAACTGAGATATTCCAGCAAAGCAGCCTTAAACAGGATTGAAAGAAGCAGAGACTGATGGGGACACCCAGAAGGGGTGTCCACTGGTACCGTCACATTTGGTGGCAGTGGTGGGATAGCTTCCTTTGTGTATGGAATATCCAAACCACCACCGGGACTGGCTCACCTGATTTGGATGGAGCATAGTTGCGACAGGCTTAACGAAGCACGTGAAGGATATCCTGCAGTCCAGAGGGCAAAGTGGCCACCAATCTGCGGATGGCTAAAGCAACTCTGATTTTGGAGGGAGACCACGTTAGCAACCCCTCCTCTGTGGCTATGGACATGTCGGAATTGCAGCGAGAGGTCCAGTGGTGCCTGGCCCTCTATGGATCTACTCCCCCCCCCCACACACACACACACACCAAAGAGGTGATCACCCGACTCATCACTGAGGACACCAACCTGTGGATGTCAGAATTACAGGTGGTGGAACTCCAGGCACGCTGTGGCAGCTCTACCTCCCCAAAGGTACAGCAGGACTAGCTGATTCAGAAGGATCATGCCCACCAGCAGCTCTGGAGGGATGTTATCAAAGTGCACCAGGAATACCTGAGAAAGGTACTGGCTCCAGCGGGACTTGCAGATGCCATTCCTGGGGGAGCAGCCCCCGGAAGAATGGATGTCTGAGTTGGAGGGGCTGGTCCAGCACGAGATAGTGGTAGATGATAGATACAGGTATGCAGCACACTTGTGTTTAGGGCTGGAGGATGAGAAGTCCTGAGAGGGCTATGACTTTGGCAGCCCGGGATTAGTACTTGAAAACCTATAGGAAGATGCTGAATTTGGTTATGTAGCCATGGCGGAAGAGGGACCTCCAGGATTTCAGGGAGCTGAATGTCCAAGATGCACTCGGGCTGAAAGTGGATCTGGACATTGTAATTCTTCAAGAATGGGAGCTAGAAAAGTCATAGAAAAGTTGTTCGACCTCATTCAGCAGCATGCCCCTGAGATTACGAATTGTCCAGATATCACATCTGAGGATGTTTACCGAAGAGGGGTGGAATGGACCGTGGTCTCCACACCCGGGTCCCAGGGAT
Source organism: Rhinophrynus dorsalis (assembly GCA_037306005.1). NCBI lineage: Eukaryota > Metazoa > Chordata > Amphibia > Anura > Rhinophrynidae > Rhinophrynus > Rhinophrynus dorsalis. The sequence goes on from CM074724.1 coordinate 207,026,855, forward strand.
GCTGGGCAATTGGCCCAGATCCAATACCAGAGCTGTTCGACTTCGTTCAACAGCAGGATCCAGAGACTGAGGACTGTAGGGACTTAATCGAGTGGTCTTTGGAGATGTTGGACCCAGGAGGGGTGGATGAGCCTGTGGTCTCCACACCTGAGTCACCAGGATTCTGGGCAGTTGTCCCTGATCCCCAAGCCCCTGGAAGGGGGGTCCCAGCAGCCTTGCTGTCTCCCAAGTCTGACCGTGACACTCATGCAGTGACTAGTCCGGCAGCACCAGCAGAAGCGCTGGCCTCGGGGATTAGCTCCGCTGGTCTCTGCCCACTCCTATCAGCTGCCCCTGCCATGGAGAGTGGGACAATTGTCCTCTCCAGAGGCTCTGTTCCCCCTGCCTTGGTGAGTGGGACTGAGGTCCTCACCAGCGGCTATGTTGCCCCTGCCCTGGGAAGTGGGATCGAGATCCTCCCCAGCCACTCCGTCACCCCTGCCCTGGAGAGTGGGACAATTGCCCTCTCCAGAGGCACTGTCACCCCTGACCTGGTGAGTGGGACAAGGGCCCTCACCCGCTGCACTGTTGCCCCTGCCGTGGTGAATGGGACCAAGGTCCTCACCAGTGGCTCTGTTGCCCCTGCCCTGGGGAGTGGGATCGAGATCCTCCCCAGCGGCTCTGATACCCCTCCTGGCTTGGTGAGGAGTGCAACCCTCACCAGCCCCTCTGTTGCTCCTGCCATGGTGAGTGGGACCAAGGTCCTCACCAGAGGCTATGTTGCCCTGCCCCAGGGAGTGGGAACAAGATCCTGCTCTGCTGCCACTGCCGTGGTGAGTGGGACCAAAGTCCTCCCCAGCAGCTTTGTTGGCGCTGCCCGGAGGAGTGGAACCGACGTCCTCCCATGCGGCTCTGTCACCCCTGGACACCCAGATGGGGTATCCGCTGGTACTGTCAAAACATATGCCTACTTTACAGCTATTAACATCATAACTCAAATATTGTTCTAAAGCAAGATAGATAAATGAGAACCATTAAAGTGGAACTATCACTTTCCAAATTCAACCCCCCAACTTATTTAAAGCAGAACTACCAATCTCAATAAAGTGCCCCCAAATAATTATTGATATAGAGATAAGCATATAAATAATAGTATTATACATAATAAGTCCATCATTATTAAGAAAACCTACTTGATCTGAGACGGACAGGCAGGCTTCTTGCTTTAGAGGCATCTGCGCGCCTGCGCCGTCAGATGCTTCCTTAAGGTACAATGCTAGTCCTCCTCACCAATCCTGATGGAGACCAGGAAGGACAGAGCAGGAGCACAGATGTCTCTAAGGCAAGATGTCTGCGCTGATGCCTGCCTGTTCATCTCGGATCAAGTAGGAATTCAAAATAACGTTGGACTTGTTCTGTGTAATACTATTATTTATATGCTTATCGCTATATCAATAATTATTTGGAGGGCACTTTATTTGGAGCGATAGTTCCACTTTAAAAGCTCCCAGCAAGCTTAAAAATCCCATAACATTTATAAAATGTTCACCCCATGATGCAATAAGCTACCACATCCTTGTAAGATAGATCTTAAGGATCTTCAGAATGATTGGCAGCACTCTTCCTCCACCTAAGCCTGCCTCCCAACACACGAGGCCAGCCTCTCTGCCCCTCCTCCTCAAATGCACAGTGTTCCAGGGCCTGCTTGTGCTCAGCTTCTCTGGTACCCCTGGATTGCAATGGCAAGAAGCAGAAGCGGGTGAGATTTGCCTATGTTTAACCCTTTGAGTGCAGGAGAGCATTGAATACCTCCCTGGAACTCAAAGGTTTAAGTTATGGGATTACTTGTTTCAGCAACTCTCCTTCACTTCTTACTCCTCTTGATGCAGCACTCTGCTCCCTCCCCCATTGCTCCGTTTGCTGCCAGAATGAGAACCTAAGAGGGAGTGGAGTACAGCATCTCAGCACAGTAAGAATTAACTCTGAGCGCAAGTTGGGTTAATGGCTAAATCAGATGGTTACCTATGAAAGATCATTTAAATACTAAGGGAAAGAGAGGTTTACTGTTTAGGAAATGCTTCGGCTACAGAGCTGCAATGCATTAGATTTCTCTCTGGCATTCAAAGGGTTAAAAACATTGTCCTTAATTAACAATTGTTGAACACCAGGGGGAGGGACTATACTTTGTACACTGCTCTGTACGGCCATTATACCAGGATTAACTATTTGTATTTGGGGAAGGAGGTGCTTTGAAGATGAGGGGACATCCTACAGAGCTGTACATTACAGCTTGCACCAAAGAAAGAGGAAGTGGTGATGTTAATGGGTAATCTTTAAAAGCCCATATCTAATAGAGAGTATTGAGATTGGAAAGGGAAAACAAATAAATAAATAAAAATCCAGCCTATACACAGTGTTAAGAGTTACCCCATATGACCTAAGTTGTCTTGTGGTGAAAGTTGAACTTTAAAGAAACAAAGCACAATTTAATTTAAGCCCAGTTCACTTTAGGCGTCTTTGTTGCAGACACTGTCACAAGATGTTACAGTATCAAAAGGTGCCACTAAAAATGTATGTAGCTGACAAAGTCACCTATGTGAACTACCCTACAGAAAACAATGATCTTTCCTACTCGAGTGAAAAGGGCTTTTCCACCTCCAGAACACTTCAGTCTCCTCTAAAATTGGCTGCTGTTACTGAATGCATTGAAGCCAGTATGATGGCCAAGTACAAAAATAAATAAATACTTATATACACAGCCATCTTAGACACTAAACCATGTTGGCACCTCATACAGTATTACTTATTCTCAATTAATTGCATCCCACATATAATGCACAGTGACTTTACTGATGATGGCTCCACAGCATAATTAAAAATTGGCAAAATGTTGTACTAGCCATGTGTTTGTACTGTCCAAGAAAGCATCCTGTATTTATTGATGGCACAGTGCGGCACTCTATACTACTTTGCTTGGCCAATGTTACAACTCGTGCGGTGAATTAATCAAGAGAGGGAGTCCATATACAATTGGAGCAATCCTAATTACACAATAAATAAGTTATGCTTAGAACTTAGATAATTAGCTTACTGGGCAGCGAATTATCATGAAGTGCAATGGAAAATAGTATAATTTCTCAAAAATTTTATTTTATAAATGGCTTGTACAACATCTAGGCATATTTTTGTTAACACAGACAAATTCCCAGATCCTAGACAGTATGGCCAACAGGGACGTGCACAGACATTTTGGGGGAGCAGGGGCTCAGATGAATAAAGGGCACTTCTCATAATTGCTTATTCAAAATATATATTTAAAGAAAAGAATTTACATCTCAGAAATCTGTAGGCACAGAAATCTGAAGCGCGCGCGCCTGCCCCCCCCCCCCCCCCCCATTGGCCATCTCCACAATGCTCCTAATCTTCTCATCATCTCCATATTGCCCTTACATTGTCCCCCATCAGCTCCATATTGCCCCCATCAGCTCCAACTTACCCTCACATACATTGCCCCATCATCTCTACATTGCCATCAGGTGCTCAAGCCCACCTTGGTGTCTATGTGTGCACGTGCCTGATGGTCAATATCCCTAGATATGCATATCACAAAAAAAGCTGGATAAACAAGCCCATGCATATCAAAATGGTACAAGTTGAATATATACTTTATGTATACATTTTAACAGCCAGCCTGCTATACATTACCAGATATGTATTAGACTGGCTGGTCAAATTCTAAAAGATATTTATTTAATGAATTATACTTTTATGTCCCTGATGGGACTTCTCTGAATCTATTTCCAGAGAGCCTTCTGTCAGGGACTGTGAAAGGAGGGATACGGACATTTTTTTCAAAAGGTAGGGTGAAAGCACAATGGTGATTCCACAATAAATCAAAGGCTGGAATAGATCTTCATTCCCTACATCTGCCTAATGTCTCCTATCAATGACGTCTGTGCCAAGGGGAAGACAATTGGGTAGTCCTTGAGTACTTCAGGACACAGGACATTCCTTTCCTCTATGCCTCGGTTACAGCTATGCATTATTAGGACATAAAGAAAATGGCACGAGTGTACACAATTTCCCTGCAAATTCTGACGTACAAGTCTTGATGGCAATAAAGACCTAATGATGGTGAAGAATGTCCACTGATATACACTACAGCAATCGTATGTCATAATGCACATAATGAGATGCAGCTAACGCCAATTGAGATGCACTGGCAAATTCATATATTTACCCGAATTAAAGGTAATCATTAAAGAATGATATAAGTCTTATCTCTCAAACCTTTATGGTTTATGAGATATTCACAAGCAAAGTTTCCCCCTCCCGTCCCTTTTACCTAGTGTAAGCAATCTCTTCTCAGATGTGGAATGCAGTCCATAGACCAGACAGATAACAGAAGGGGACACTCTTATTCCTATGAAAACAATGAAATCCCTGCCCCCCTTGACAAGCTTTTCAAGTTTTTCCCTTATCTTAATTGAAGATTGTCCCTCTCTGCAGTCTACCTGGGCACCTCCCTTCTGCTCTGGCTGAACAGTGTGACATCAGTAAAAGGGGCGGGAGGGGGACACTTTGTCATTGAATTACTCTGGAACTACAACTCTGACAGAATTGAAATAACACTCTCCAAAGTCCAAATACTATGATGATTAATTAGAGCTGCTTTTATTATGAAACATTACTATCCCTTTAAGCAATTATAAGACCCTGCCTACAGCATACAAAAAACTGAAGTGCTGAAGGGATAGTGTTACATTACTACTGCTGCTTTCACATAATGCTCTCTGGAAGTAGACTGAGGGAGCTCAGGGACACAAAACTATAAAAATAAAATAATGGCAAAGATGAAACATAAAATCTATAAGCAATTTAAACTTGACATATTATGCACTTGAAGAAAATGTGAAGTCAAAGAGAAGGTTAATTGTCACTTTAACATTTCCTTTCTGTTCAAGCTATGGTGTGGACCAGTCAATCACATTAAGCAAAGTTTAGTTAATTTTAAAGAAAATGAAGAACTGTATTTCAGTTGTAATGCCACATATCTGTAATATAAATTAGCTTATGTTATTACCAAACATTGCTATAAATTAATATAAACAGGCATTTCTAAGTGCACAGTTGGTGGTAAATTTAGCCTCCACTAAAAGTAATTAAATAATAATTATTTCATGTCAACAAAACAATTTTTCAAGATCAATCTGTCAGAAAATAAAGAGTAAAAATATATATATATATTCATACATAGGGCCAGCAGTCACAGGTCTTAAAAATGTTATAGTTTTATTGTATGTCCAATGCGTTTCGTACCCCTCTGGCACTCAAAGAGTTAAATGTTTACACAGGACAACTATGGAAGACCCACTGAATGTTATAGCTTCTAACATACCAAAAAATAAAAAGTTAGTTCTCAGTATCAGAATGGAAATGCTATCAAATTGTGAAAACAGTTTCCATAAATATGCATTCAAAACGTTGAATTCACATTCTGTCAAAATCCTGTTAAATTGATACTCTACAACCAAAGCCCAAGGCATATTACAGTGACATTGCATTCTGGCTGAGTATTACTGGCCGAAGCAGTGTCATCTGTCAAGGATTTTTTTTTTTTTAATGAAAAACTACACATTGCATAGTGGATTAAAATCTACTTTTTATCTGTTTTGGACCATTCCCAGAAACCCTGGGTTTGCTATTGATTTAATTATTGTGTCAGGTTCAAGTGCTGCAATACGCTGCTACAGCTTCATATTTATAGATATTAAACATTTGTGATACATTTTAATTTCGGGGTTAATGAAACTACTCTGATTTGTATGGTTATTTGCGGGGGATGATACTGCAAATAACTACCGTTTACATTATTTGTACAATATGTATCTGTTTTATTTATATGTCCCTATTCAAACATCAGCCGGAAAATATACCAGAAAGTTCTCCGAATCAGTCATCTCTAGCCTCTAAGGGGTTAAAATAAAATTATTTATCGTAAAACCCGAAAGCAGCTGAGAAGTATTATCACGAATGTGTGAATAACCTCATCTGGTTGGGTCTTTAATCGCCTCAGACGCCACTCCGAGGGGTCCCGGTAAACACTAAAGCCCCTGGCTCTGCTTCTCAATCTGTTAAGACCCAAATACCACCCTCCACTTACGCCCTCTCTCGCTCCTCTTGTTATACAATCAGAGCTTCCCGGAACTGAGGTACGGAGCCTACGTATCCGGAACTGACGCTATTACGTAGGCTTCCCCTTATGACCCGGAAGTGGGGGAAGTGTTACGTAAAAGTGTTGAAGCATTACAGCTAGGTTATATGTGAATGAGGTGTAAGGTAATTCTTTTTTAGTTAATGGTGGAAGGCCCGACTAATGTATTAAGAGTGGTAGTAAGAGCAAATAAGGACTCTGCGTATTATTTCCGATTATCAATTTAATAGCCGTTGTTTAACGTCAGTGTAAATCTCCTGAAATGCAATGTGAGTGAAAATGGCAGTCTGTTATCTCCCACTGTTCCTTGTGCTACTTTAAAAGCTTGCACAGCTATATAGAGAACGCATACCTTCTAACTGTCCCTGTTTAGGAAGGTCAGTCCCTCTTTGAAACACAGATAACTATTTCCCACTCTGGTGTCCATAAATGTATAAATGTCTGGTTCTGCAGTAGTAGAGCACACCTCCAAAGTGATCCTCTTTGAGATCAAATTCCCTCTGTCCCCCTTTCTAATCGTGATGTCCCTCTTTTTAAGAGATCGGACTGTCTGGTGTGTATATAAGTGTATCACTTTGTTCCACAGCAATACAACACACATTAAAGTATGATGACCACATTTCTATTCTGGGACATGTGGTCACCCTAGTCCCGAGGCTGAGGCTCCCACCAGAGCTGACCATCTTTCTGAGGCTGACACAGAGTAAGAGTTCCCAGTGTGAACTCTTACTCTGTGTCAGCCTCAGAAGGAAGGTCAGCACCGGCGGGATCCTCAGCCACGGGTCTCACTTGCAGTGCCAGCATACGTGCTCCATCCCAGCTGTCTCACACGCACCAGTCCAGCCAGCCAATGCTATATGATCCTCATTGACTGGATATATATATACTATACTATACTATATACTAAAAACAATAAAAAATATATTAAAAATATTTGTGAAATAAAATTAAAATACAGTGCCTGCAGTGGTCCTTTTCGAATTTGACACTTCTTTTGGGAAATAATAGGAAAAGGGAATAGTTGTCGAAAAATCTGTGGTGTTGCCGAAAAAGCAGAAATTCTGTGAGTTTCTCTATGGGCTGGAACGCTGAGGACAAAATCTGGGAATTATGAGCATCACTAACAAAACTGCTGGGAAGTTGCATAAACCAAAGCACATCACAAAATACTCATAATGCCCAGATCCTGTATTAAAAGCAGTATTCAACTCATCCATTTCAAGAGTAAATAGCAAATCTTCCTGAATATATTCCTCTAAGGGTTGATTTTCTGAGGCAGAAAGAGGGAACGTACATCCCTTATGGCATAGTCCCAAGAAACAAGTCAATATGACAATCACAATCTCTATGAGGAGGTACAATTTCTGCCTCTTTCTGACTGAATACATCTTGAAATGAATTACATAGTTCATGAATATACTCTAAATTGGAGGAAACAACTAGAACAAATAGAGAGATGAACCCTAGTTGGGTTTGACAAGCTGTGTTCCTGTAAAGATTTTGACCTGAGACCCAATTATTGTTGGGGTCATGAGTTTGTAACCAATAATACCCCAAGATAAGTGGATTAAAGGGGGAAGTAATGACCTCAAAGGATAGTTCTTCAGGAGAAGGAGGCATTTTGAGAGAGAATGAAACAATAGAATATGTGATTAACCCTGCACTAAGAGGGTGCTCATCCACAGAAACAATTTTAATTGGAGAAGACTTACATATAAGGGGGATATGACGCTTCAAAGCAAAAGCTGAATCAATAAGACCCCAACCGCACCTGACTCAATGAACGCATCAGTATGGACAATCTCTTGAGAACAGGAAAGAGTAAATGGTACTATCAACCTGTTCTTCACAGTTGTGGGGATAACAGCCAGACTTAGGGCTCGATTCAGTTGTCCTCTGTAAAAGTGTCAGTAGGGCAAAAATGATTTCCGAACAGTATACACATAGTGCAACTGTAGGAATCCAATTGCCCTACCAACTGGAGTCACGACGAGTGTTGGGACACAGAACACGACTTGTGGCCTAACGTTCGTTGTGTGTTTTTTGTTCCCAAATCTCACACTAAATAGTGTGAGAAATGGGAACATCAAAGGAAAATAGCTAAAGCCTGGTATTTTGCAAACTGTCAAACACAGAGCATCAGATACAAACACAGTCACCTTCCCAAACATTAACCCTCACATTGGCCCTACACTACCCCTAACAATAAGTAGTACCAATACTATCACTAACACTGTCCTATCACCCATAGTTACAACACCTACCTGTCATCCTGATGTCCAGCAGGATCTCCTACACCCTGCTCTTTCAGTTCTTCTTCTGTAGGCTTCTTTCTTCTTCTTGCTTCTTCTTCTTTATCTGGTACCTTCATCTTCTTTCTTCATCTGCGCTCCTCTTCATTCTTCTTTAAACTTATTATGGAACCTGTAAAAAGAAAAATAAAGTTATTAAAATAAATGTCATTAAACATACACTGCCAGTTGTGGAAAGAAACAATGGCAAAAATCCCCCCCTCCTGGTACCTTTTGGGCCATTGCCTGATGCCAACTGAGGGAAATTTGAACAGGAACTGCTTTTTATATGGCCAGTTGCTGTTCAAATTGTCCCTCATTCTCACATTGACTGAGATGTAGGCTTAAGCAGGGCACAAAATGTGCCCTGCAGTAACCCCACCTCCCAGCCAATCAGCTTTTAGCGGAAGTGATGATTCAATGCACTAGAAGCTGATTGGCTAGGAGGTGGGGTTACTGCAGGGCATGTACTTTGCCCTGCATAACCCCACATCCCAGCCAATGAGAGAGTGGGAATTAGTTTGAATAGGGACTGGCTATATAAAAGGCAGTCCCCATTCAAATTTCCCTCAGTGAACATCAGGCAACTGCCCGAAAGGTACAAGTAGGGGGGATTTTTGTAATTGTTTCCTGCCGCCACCTGCGACAGTGGAGGCAGCGTATGTTTAATGACATTTATTTTAATAACATTATTTTTCCTTTACAGACTCCACAATAAGTTTAAAGACAAAAACAGAAGAGGGGCATAGATGAAGAAAGAAGATGACAGATGAAGATAACATGATGAAGAAGAGGGTGACAGATGACGAAGAAGAAAGAAGCTTGCAGAAGAAGAATTGAAGGAGAAGACCTGGCTGCAGAAGACACCACTGGACATCAGGACTCCTGGCAAGTGTCAATTGTTTGTTTTTTGGTGTTATATTTTATGACTGATTAACCCTTTAAGTGCCAGTAGGATTTGCAATATCGTGCAAGTGTTGCATACCCTATTGGAATTTATGGGGTTAACCCCTTAAGGACCGGGAAAATCTGAGGTCGTTTTCCCTTAAGGACCGGAGCAATTCTGACCTTTTTGACTATGTCTTTGTTCAACATTGTTTTCCCTCTTAGGCTTTTATTCCACCCCCATAAATTACATACTGTTTTTTTAAGCGCAAATAGGGCTTTCATTTGATACCCTATTTATATGGATAACCCACCATTCACTTTATTAAAATTAAAAAAGAAGGTAAAAAAATGTAAAAAAAAAAAACATTTTTGATTTTTCTCTTGGGATCAATTGGCCACAAAGGGTTACATTTTTATGGAGACTGCATGAAAAGTATGACCGGTCAGTCATACCTGCAAAATGCGCAGTTTAAAGTGGCCACTGTCCCCCCTTGGTGAAAATCCCCATGTCCCTTTTTCCCACCCTATTTTGACACTTTTTTGTCCCTGGCATTTGGTGGTGTATATAAGTGTATTACATGGCTCCACAACAATCACACTTGCAATATTGTTTAATTATATATATATTTTTTTTAAATAACAAAATGTTTTTGTAAAAAAAAAAAAAAGTGTGTTGTGTTTAAAAAAAAAAAAAAAGCGTATAATTGCAGGTCAAAAATTTACCTTCATTTAGCCAGCCTCCTGCACCAGCAGTGAAGGGGTTAATACCCCCAGCTGCTGTATTTTTTTTAACCACTAGGTGTCTCCCGTCTACTTCTGTCTCCCTTACTTTGAGAGCAAGGGAGACAGAGGCAGACGAGACAGGCACAGACAGCATGCTTTGCATGCTGCCTCTGTCTGTCACTATGCCGGTACATGTGATCGCTGATACAGCGATCGCATGAACCGGAAGAAGCAAGAAGGGCTGAGACTGAATGCCCCGGTCTCGGAGCGCTCAGTCCCAGCCTGGAATTAATGATAGCAGCGTGCACGGAGGCACGCTGCTATCATTTAAGCCATGACGGTCCTGGACCGTCATGGGTCGTTAAGGGTATAACAACCCATGACAGTGCAGGACCATCATGGGTCCTTAAGGGGTTAATCCTTTTACTTATATTCACACACATTTGTTAGAACATTTTCAGTGCTAGAGGGATATGCATCACACTGTTCACCAATGCATTGCATACCCCTCTGTCATTGAAAGGTTTATTTATTCATGCTTAACACACACTTTTCAAACCCTTTGCTTGCCAGACTGGTATACAACACATTGTATATCTTTCTGGCACTCGAAGGGTTACTTATTTTTACATTACACACATTTTTTAAGTACTTTGGATTTATTGACATGGGGCTTAGGACCCCATATCAATACATCCAATGGTCACTTAGCTTTTTTTTTTTTTTTTTTTTGCACTTCACTTCCACGTTGGTGGTTGTAAACATGCATGAGGGGACTCTACGCCTACTTTTTTGTAGGTGCAGATTTTTGTCAAAAGATTCCCTTAACGTATGTTACTACCCAACACATGGAATTGAATTACATTTTCACCATTGTGTCAAATGGGCACAAATATAGCGCCCAGGGTGGATTTTTAGTGATTGGTAGTGTGTCACAGTGTAGGTAATTGCATACCTGACTGTGACTTAAAACTGCTGACTTTTTTTTTAAAGCGGAACTAACACCACTAAGAAACTTTGTTTGTAATAATTCCCTATCTGGCGACTAGCTGCTTAGTAGCTCTAGTCTCCAGAATTATTACCTCTTTATGGAGAAATATGCAGTTATCCTCAGCTGACAGGCAAGCTGGAGCGCGGACATCTTGCCCTAGTGACGTCCGCACGCCTGCTCTGTCAGTCCCAGACGGTTGTAGGAGGCGTTGCTAGGAGCCATTCAGCTCCGGAAGGGATTGACAGCGCAGTTTCTTAGCAGTGTTAGTTCCGCTTTAACGCTGCCTAATGAATCGAGCCCTTAGAGAGACATTCCCTGACTCCTCTAAGTTTTGCTATTTCCAGACTTTGCTGGACCAATTTGTGCTTGGTGGCCAGAAGCACCACAATATAAACATAGCTCTTGCTTCTGACACCTGTTCTTCTTGATTTAGACATTCAGTATTCATGGGCTCAGACATATTTTCATCAGGAGTACTAGAAGATTTAAGCTGAAGAGAAAGGTGGACAGGAGGTTTAGCAGCAGGTATACAGGCACTAGACTTCTCTTCTGCAGCCTGTTCTCTGAAGAGTAACACACAAAAACCAGGTCCTTTAAAGTCTCAGAAATGTCCCTAGTAGTCAACTCATCTTTATGCCATTATGATACTCCTTTCCTCAAAGTGGCCTTTAACACTTTGCATGCCAGAGGGGTATGCAATACATTGCTTTGCAATGAGTTGCATACACTTTTGGCACTGAAAAGGTTAAGGCACTAGAATCCCAATCAGTATCAAAAGTGGTCATCTGAATTCTGCCTCAGCAGCTGTCCACTGCCTAGAACATAAAGCAGCAGTGAAAGTACCATACTCTTATAGGGGTGACAATTGTCGGTCAAACAGTGGAGACCCCCAAGCCAAAGACTGACCATGAAACAGAGAGATTAAGAAGATAATTGTAGACAGCTGGACTTATATTATATCAGGATTTATATGAAAATGCAAAAAGACACTGATCTAGGAAACCATACAACTCTTTCGGGTTTCCATCAAATCTTTCTGACAAGGGCAATATTAAAGGTAGATTGGGCAAAGAAAGGTGTTGGGAAGAAGTAATACAAAAAGAAAGGAGGTGATGAAGGAGCAAAACTTCAAATCTTTGTTGCATTACCTGAAATAAACCAATAATTGAATCTAGTTTCTGATCCAATTTCAAAAATTTACTAGAATGCTGAGCAATAAGAACTACTTCTTGTAACATCACTTTAGACAACTCAGAAGCATTTGCAGACATGACTTGTTCAAACTCTATGATGAATACCTGAATAGCAGATCTGAGTAAGGATACTCGGTGACCCCATCCAACATGACATCTCCAGGCGATATTGAGTGGCACTAGATATCGGTGCAAGAGAGCGCTGACATCCCAGTCCATAATTGCTGTGGCCTAAGCTGGACTGGCTGCAAGAGCAGATACCTCCTCCACCAGTTGAGCCAATAGGAGGCCACGGTGACTGGACCGGTGGTGTGAAATGAGGTGATGTTGTACAGAATCACAAAGAAACAGTTACAACAAGGAGCTAGAATTAGACGAGCACTAGCAATACAGAAGCTATAAAATTACATAAGTATAACCGGAGGAAAAAGATTAGAGTTCATAAACAGAAGACTCAAGGAACCACCTTATCAATAATAGAAACATGGGGAAATATGTGTTACACAAGATCAGACAACTTATACTATAATTCAAGATCACTGAACTCTCTAAATAGATAATCTGATGACAGCACTAACTGGTGATAATCACACTGCTAAGGTAAGGAATATATACGTGACCGACAATGTAGTTCATATATGTCAGTCAGAAAGCATGTAAAGTACTGAAGGAAAACATTAGAATCACTGAACAAAAACAAGGTAGCAAGAGAAAGAGAGAGAATACTTATATGACATGTTTGAAACAGAAACAAGCCCTCTAGTAGATAGAAGACTTACGTTGATGCAATTGCTAGATGCACTGTAGAGATCTGGGACATACTTTGATACAAGTGCTAGATGCACTGTGGAGGTCTGGGAAGATGCTGAATAGTAGCTTGAAGACAGACTGACACCATGCTTAAGCACAGTGGGAAGTCTAAAAGAACTCTGTGTAGTAGAGGAAAACATGTACCAGTACAATTGCTAGTAGCACAGCAGAACTGTTCGAAGACATAAAACAGTAAAATGCTTAACCACTTAAGTGCCGATGCCATGCTAGGACCATCAACATTGAATATGACTTAAGGACTGGTGACGGTCCTGGAATGTCATGGATTTTTTGCCCTGCAGGAGCGCTGTGAGCACTGCCGGTCTGGAACTGACTGCTCCAAGAGCAAAAAAATTCAAAGGTGCACCAGGTATCCACATCGAAGATTCTTCAGAGTGTGTTTAAAAATATCAACTCTTTATTATTTCAAAACATCAAACAAATTGTACCTTACTTCAATGGCAGGCATAGAGGATAACTTGTGGGCACCGTTTCGCATGTGTACATGCTTACTCATGATCACTAAGAGCCAACCGTCCCAACTTCTGTAATTTTAAAACATTTACAACCAATCCCGTCATCCCATCTCAGCTGTCAATCATCTAGCTAAACTTAATGTGGTACTGTGTCCGAATCACTTCAAAAGTGAAGTGACGAGATCAGGCATTTCTATCTCATTGCGAAAAAGGGTAAAATTAATCCCTTTACATAAATATATATCCCCTCAAAGGGTTAAAGTAACATTTAAATGCCCAAAAGCCACAACACTTGAAAGTATCTTCTTCTCAAATAACATTTATTGGTGATTAAAACAGCTGGACTGGATCAGATATATACACACAATCTTCTTAAACTGAATTCTATATCATAATAATATACTCTCACTAGATAGATAGATAGATAGATAGATAGATAGATAGATAGATAGATAGATAGCTATAGATATAAAATCAATAAGACAATAACAGTTAGTAAGACATAAAAAGTGCATCAGATCAAAAATAAATATAAGTTCAATGAAAATTTATGTTTAAAGACTTATTGATCATGATGCACTATGACTATATACACAAACAAAGTACTTCAAAAGCGACTCGTGTTATTAGTGTATAAGGAGGAATCACCTATGTTTTATTGTGTAAAGTCGGATCAGACATCTTATCATCATACTGCTCTTCAAAATATCATAAATTATATATATATCTCCGATACAGCATCACACAGAAAACCTGACAACTCCCCTACATATAAGACAGGCGTCTATTCTAAATGTCTCATATATCTCATTTATCCACTCATCATATTTAAAGAGAACAAAAACGCTAATCTCATTATTATACAAAGCAATTTAAATACCGAAAGCTCTCTTAAAGGGATGATAATTTTGGCAAGAAGGTCAATACTAAAGTCAATTCACTCATAAGAGTGATATGGATTGATGTGCATGTAAGGCTTGTCCGAGACCAAAACACCATCAAAATCCCCTGTTAATCAATAGTGTTATTAACAAATGTATGATCCACATGCTCATAAGCAAACAATACACGGGAACACTCTGTAGATATCATATCTCCAACAAGCCTAACACACAGCAAACATAACAAGCCACATAGTAACATTTGTTCAATCCAAAAGGCTGACGCATTCTCAAAGAGAAAATCCAAAAGACCTCTCGCTTAGAGAGTTTGCCATCCAAATTACCACCCCTCACTCCCAGGGTGGTATGTTCAATTCCTTGGACATCAAAATTGTCAATAGTACAGCCATTAACTCCAAAGTGGGCTTCAACAACTGACCTAGGATCCCCAACACATATGTTACGCAAATGTTCAGCCACTCTCGTTCTTAGACTCCTTGTCATTTTGCCAACATATTGCACTTGACAGTTCTGACATGTGATCAGGTATACCACTCCCTTTGTAGCACAATTAATGTAACTATACATTGTATATATTTCCTTTGTAGTAGTGGACACAAATGTCTGTGACACCCTGATCCACTTACAGCTTCCACATCCATCTTCTCCCATCAACATAGGTAAATGTCTATTAATTATTTTTTTTAATGCTGTTAAACTCTTGGCTATAGGGAGTAGAGAATATGATCCTATTTATCCTCTTATTGTCAGTTCGTATTGGTTTCCTCTCTTCCCTATAAATCAAAAGATCTCCCCTTTTCTTCTCTCTGGCTATATCCAAAGCTCTATCTATTATCTCAACTGGATAACCTCTCTGTAAGAATCTATCATGCAAATCCCTGGCTTGTAGCTGAAAGGCATCATCTGTTGTACAATTCCGCTTAAGGCGTATAAGTATCACGGTGCCCGTGATTTGCTGCAGTTACTTGTCTGTCACCAGTAGGGGGCTTCTATTGGCTGTCTGCAGATAGCCCGCCTCTTATTGACTATTTAAACCTGGATTGGGCACCCTTTGAGTGCCCTTTCGTGTTGTTTCTGACCTTCTTGCTATCACTATGCTAGTGATAGCTGGGCCTCTGTTCCAGTGTTCCTGAGTTCCTGATCTCATGTGTTCCTGAGTTCCTGATCTCTACTGTTCCAGTGTTTCCTGCATGCTGAAGTACTTCCAGTCCTGGTTCCGGCCTAGTCTCTGGTGTTGCAGTTCCTGCTGAACTTCTCTGCTGTTTTCTGACCTGACTGATCGTTGCTGGTTCCTGTCATCTCATCACCTGTCTTCAGTATCCGGGCGACCTTCTGCCTGGTCGCGTTGGTGACATTGCTACAATTCCGTGTTGGTCCCAGCGTGCGGACGCTGGTTTGCTCCCAAGCCTTGCGGCTATACTAACTCGCTTGTTACACCAGTGTGCGGTCACTGGTTTGCTCCAAAGCCTATCAGCTATACAAATCTGTGTTGGTCCCAGCGTGCGGACGCTGGTTTGCTCCTAAGCCTTGCGGCTATACAAACTCACTTGTTACACCAGTGTGCGGTCACTGGTTTGCTCCAAAGCCTTTCAGCCATACAAATCTGTGTTGGTCCCAGCGTGCGGACGCTGGTTTGCTCCTAAGCCTTGCGGCTATACAAACTCGCTTGTTACACCAGTGTGCGGTCACTGGTTTGCTCCAAAGCCTATCAGCTATACAATCTGTGTTGGCCCCAGCGTGCGGACGCTGGTTTGCTCCTAAGCCTTGCGGCTATACAAACTCGCTTGTTACACCAGTGTGCGGTCACTGGTTTGCTCCAAAGCCTATCAGCTATACAATTCTGTGTTGGTCCCAGCGTGCGGACGCTGGTTTGCTCCTAAGCCTTGCGGCTATACAAACTCACTTGTTACACCAGTGTGCGGTCACTGGTTTGCTCCAAAGCCTTTCAGCTATACAAATCTGTGTTGGTCCCAGCGTGCGGACGCTGGTTTGCTCCTAAGCCTTGTGGCTATACTACTCGCTTGTTACTCCAGTGTGCGGTCACTGGTTTGCTCGCTAAGCCTAACGGCTATACTATTCAGTGTTGTTTCCAGCGTGCGGACGCTGGTTTGCTCCAAAGCCTTGCTGCTTAACGATTCTGCTAATTTGCCAGTTCCATCTGACTGCTGCTATTATCTCTGGGCTGCCCTGCCCGGTATTGGTAAGGCCGGTAGAACCTTTTACCACATTCCATCTGAGGTTGCCTTACCCGGTATTGGCAGGGCCGGTAGAGCCTACATTGTGTATCTATTGAGGCTGCCTTGCCCGGTAATTTGGTAAGGCCGGTAAAACCGTTATACTATTCCATCTGCAGGTTGCCTTACCCGGTATTGGCAAGGCCGGTAGAGCCTAAAGACTGTCCTGTCCGGTATATTGACAGGACCGGTAGAGTCTGCCTTCTGTCTGTGCTATATTCTGTATATATATATATATGTATGTTATTGCCATCCTAAGTTATCATTTATTATTTCAATAAAATTGATTTTTTTACCTAAAACTTGTGTCTGAGAGTCATAATAAACCGTGACAGTACGTAAGGGCCATGACCTCAGACAGCAAGGGTCAAGGTAACGCACAGAATATCCATTGGAGGATGGATGTGCTCGAGCAACGTTTGGATCAGTTGGCAGTTGCAATTCAAACGATCCTTGAACGCACGGTACCTGCTGACCAATCTAGCTCTAGCCCGGTGGTCTCGCCAAGTCAGACACCGGAAAGTGATACCAGACCCCTAGGGGGTACTGTTAAAGGGTTAACGGCTTCTGCACCCTTGCCGCTAAGATATGATGGTGACCCTAGTCTCTGCAGAGGGTTCATCAATCAACTCGAAATCTTTATGGAATTGACGGCACACGCATTTCCCAATGATCGTAGTAAAGTGGGGTTCACGATATCACTGCTCACTGGCAGAGCATTGGCCTGGGCTAACCCCTTGTGGGAGAATGCTAAACCTTGTACTAAGAACTTTAGTGAATTTGTGCGTTCCTTTCGAAGAGTGTTTGAGCCTCCTGGTAGAACCACCTCTGCTGCCAAACGCCTTATGGAGATACAACAGGGCAGGCGTACAGTGGGCGACTATGCCATCGAATTCCGCACATTGGCAGCAGAGGTAGGTTGGAATAACGAGGCATTATTGGCAGCCTTCTCTCAAGGCCTGAATGACCACATTAAAGACGAAATCGCTGCTAAAGATCTACCTATTGATCTAGATGATTACATTGAGTATGATATGATAATTGACTCCAGAATACGTGAGAGATCAATTGCCAGAGATCGTAAGTTACGGTCAAAAAATAATGAGCCTAGTAGCATGTTTTGCCCACCCATCCCTCCCTTGGCATTGAAGTCTAGTGAACCAGTACGGGAAACAAGTGAACCTATGGAAATAGGCTTCACTAGACTATCCAAGGCAGAGAGACTATATCGCAAAAAACAAGGGTTATGTTTATACTGCGGTAAAAAAGGGCACTTGCTAAATTCCTGTCCGGTACGTCCGGGAAACGCACACACCTAGGGTATCTTGGGGGACAGGCCCTAGGTGGTGTACAATCGTCCCCAGTGTCGGGCATAATGAAACCCACCATACAGGTGGTATTGTCTTGGGCACAACGCTCTGTGGAGGTTTTGGCCTTGGTTGACTCCGGTGCAGCAGGGTATTTTATGGATAATACCTTTGCTGAATTGCACGGAGTTCCACGCATTGAAAGAGAAAACCCCTTGACTATTGAAGCGATTGATGGTAGACCCTTAGAACCGCCTCAGGTTATATTTGAAACTATGCCATTGTCTATGACTATTGGGGCACTTCACAGAGAAGAGCAGCAGTTTCAACTGATTAATTCCCCGCACCATGCGGTGATATTGGGATTTCCGTGGTTACAGTTACATAACCCACAATTCGATTGGAAAAAGTGTGAAATTGCTGCTTGGTCCCAGTTTTGTATGGACAAGTGCGTCATCCAGCCTATTAAGGTCATGTGCACCTCCTCTGCTATGCCGGATGTGTACCAACAGTTTGGCGATGTTTTTAGCAAAGGAGAGGCTAGTATGCTACCCCAGCATAGACCTTATGATTGTTGCATTGAATTGCAGCCTGGTGCAGTACCTCCGAAAGGACGCACTTATCCATTATCTTGTGATGAAAATAAGGCTATGGAGGATTACATTTCTGATGCCCTTGCTAGAGGGATCATACGTAAATCTACCTCTCCAGCTGGGGCTGGGTTCTTTTTTGTAAAAAAGAAAAATGGCGAATTAAGACCATGCATTGACTACCGGGGCTTGAATAAACTAATGGCAAAAAACGCATACCCAATACCACTCATCACCGAGCTTTTTGACAGGCTTAAGGGCGCTTCGATATTTACCAAGTTGGACCTACGGGCCGCTTACAATCTGGTTCGCATTCGAGCAGGTGATGAGTGGAAAACTGCCTTTAATACTCGAGCTGGGCACTACGAGTATCTAGTAATGCCTTTTGGGCTGTGTAATGCACCCGCAGTTTTCCAGGAACTGATAAACGATGTTCTGAGAGATATGTTACAGACATGTGTTGTGGTGTACCTCGACGATATACTGATTTACTCCCAAAACATGGCACAGCACATCAAAGATGTATCCGCAGTATTGCTACGACTCCGTGAGAACAAATTATTTTGTAAAATGGAAAAATGTGAGTTTCATAGAACCAGTGTGCCATTCTTGGGGTTCATAATTGGCAATGATGGCATTGCCATGGACAAGGAAAAGTTGTCAGCTGTCCTACAATGGCCAAAACCCAAGGGTCTTAAAGCCATACAGCGTTTCCTGGGTTTCGCTAATTATTATAGGAGGTTTATTAAGAACTTTTCTTCCATTGTCAAACCTCTGTCCGATCTTACACACAAGGGTGCTAATCCTTCTTGTTGGCTGGTATCTGCTGAGAAAGCCTTTGAGAATTTGAAGCTGGCATTTGCTGCGGCTCCTGTGTTATCCCACCCCAATCCTTTACTTCCATTTACGTTAGAGGTTGATGCCTCAGATATTGGGGTCGGGGCAGTACTTTCGCAGCGACACGAGAAAGGTGGAACTCTCAGACCTTGTGGGTTTTTCTCTAAAAAGTTGACTGTCACTCAAAGCCACTATGAGATAGGTGACAGAGAATTATTGGCCATTATCCTTGCTCTTAAGGAATGGCGTCATTTGCTTGAAGGTACTAAGAATCCTGTCTTAATCCTGACAGATCATAAGAATCTGACCTATCTCTCGGAGGCCAAGAGATTGTCCTCTCGTCAGGCAAGGTGGGCACTGTTCCTGTCTCGATTTAATTTCATTGTATCATATTTGCCAGGGTCAAAAAATATCAGGGCTGATGCACTGTCAAGACAATTTGAGGCCGACAGTGACAGAGTGGAAGCACCAGCTCCTATCATCCAACCTGATAGAATACTGGCTACTATACGCACGAGTATCACTTCTCCTCTAGGGGAGGAGATCCTGGCCTCTCAGGGGTCCGCTCCCCATGAAACCCCAGTGGGCAAATGTTTTGTCGCTGAATCATTTCGTACTAGGCTGCTCGAAACCTACCATTCCTCTAAGGCTGCGGGACATATTGGTAGAGACCAATTGTTATGGTCCCTTTCTCAGTTATTTTGGTGGCCTTCCATGAGAAACGATTGTGCCGAATTTACGAATGCCTGTGCCACCTGCGCCCGCGCTAAGACCCCGAGACATCTCCCTGTGGGCTTGCTTCAACCGGTGCCTAATGGCGAACGCCCCTGGTCTCATGTTTCCATTGATTTTATGGGAGAGTTGCCTATGTCCAAGGGGTACTCCTTTATATTCATGGTGGTGGACAGGTTTTCTAAAATGGCTCATTTCGTGCCCCTCCGTGGTCTTCCTTCAGCGAAGGAATTGGCAATGGTGTTCGCCAGAGAAGTATTCCGGTTGCATGGAGTGCCTAGGGTACTGGTGTCTGACAGGGGGAGCCAGTTTGTGTCTAGATTTTGGAGGGCATTTTGCCAACAGATGGGCATACAGCTGTCCTTCTCCTCTGCCTACCATCCCCAGACCAATGGAGCCGCTGAATGAGCTAATCAGGGCTTGGAACAATTTCTCCGTTGTTTCGTTACTGACCATCATGATAATTGGTCCGACTTGTTGCCTTGGGCAGAGTTCGCCAGGAACTGTGCGGTCAATTCTTCATCTGGGAGCTCTCCGTTTCTGATTAATTATGGGTTCCAGCCCTGTTTGCTTCCAGACTCATTTCAGACGCAACAGATTCCAGCTCTGGATGAGCATATCGAGCAACTCCGTTCCACATGGGCACAAGTTCAGAGGGCACTTGGTCAGTCATTTCAGCGTCATCAGCGCCATTCTAATCGCAGAAGGCTTCCAGCGGTTTCCTTTCAGGTTGGGGATAGAGTATGGCTTTCCTCCAGAAATCTCAAGCTGCAGGTTCCGTCTAATAAGTTGGCTCCTCGGTTTATTGGTCCATACAGAGTTATTCGCAAAATTAACCCTGTCTCCTATGCACTAGACCTACCTGCATCCATGCGTATCCATAATGTGTTCCATGTGTCCCTTCTTAAGCCTCTGGTTTGCAATCGCTATACTACCACACCTGTGGTGCCAGGACCTGTTGAGGTCGAGGGCCAGGAGGAGTACGAGGTTCAGAGCATTATTGATTCCCGTAGGCTTAGAGGAAGGGTACAGTACCTGGTACATTGGAAAGGGTATGGTCCTGAGGATCGGTCATGGGTGGATAGTACGGACCTTCATGCACCTAGGTTAACTAGGGCCTTTCATGCCAATTACCCGCAGAAACCTAAACCCTATTCTAGGAGAGGGGGTCTTTGAAAGGGGGGTACTATCACGGTGCCCGTGATTTGCTGCAGTTACTTGTCTGTCACCAGTAGGGGGCTTCTATTGGCTGACTGCAGATAGCCCGCCTCTTATTGACTATTTAAACCTGGATTGGGCACCCTTTGAGTGCCCTTTCGTGTTGTTTCTGACCTTCTTGCTATCACTATGCTAGTGATAGCTGGGCCTCTGTTCCAGTGTTCCTGAGTTCCTGATCTCATGTGTTCCTGAGTTCCTGATCTCTACTGTTCCAGTGTTTCCTGCATGCTGAAGTACTTCCAGTCCTGGTTCCGGCCTAGTCTCTGGTGTTGCAGTTCCTGCTGAACTTCTCTGCTGTTTTCTGACCTGACTGATCGTTGCTGGTTCCTGTCATCTCATCACCTGTCTTCAGTATCCGGGCGACCTTCTGCCTGGTCGCGTTGGTGACATTGCTACAATTCCGTGTTGGTCCCAGCGTGCGGACGCTGGTTTGCTCCCAAGCCTTGCGGCTATACTAACTCGCTTGTTACACCAGTGTGCGGTCACTGGTTTGCTCCAAAGCCTATCAGCTATACAAATCTGTGTTGGTCCCAGCGTGCGGACGCTGGTTTGCTCCTAAGCCTTGCGGCTATACAAACTCACTTGTTACACCAGTGTGCGGTCACTGGTTTGCTCCAAAGCCTTTCAGCCATACAAATCTGTGTTGGTCCCAGCGTGCGGACGCTGGTTTGCTCCTAAGCCTTGCGGCTATACAAACTCGCTTGTTACACCAGTGTGCGGTCACTGGTTTGCTCCAAAGCCTATCAGCTATACAATCTGTGTTGGCCCCAGCGTGCGGACGCTGGTTTGCTCCTAAGCCTTGCGGCTATACAAACTCGCTTGTTACACCAGTGTGCGGTCACTGGTTTGCTCCAAAGCCTATCAGCTATACAATTCTGTGTTGGTCCCAGCGTGCGGACGCTGGTTTGCTCCTAAGCCTTGCGGCTATACAAACTCACTTGTTACACCAGTGTGCGGTCACTGGTTTGCTCCAAAGCCTTTCAGCTATACAAATCTGTGTTGGTCCCAGCGTGCGGACGCTGGTTTGCTCCTAAGCCTTGTGGCTATACTACTCGCTTGTTACTCCAGTGTGCGGTCACTGGTTTGCTCGCTAAGCCTAACGGCTATACTATTCAGTGTTGTTTCCAGCGTGCGGACGCTGGTTTGCTCCAAAGCCTTGCTGCTTAACGATTCTGCTAATTTGCCAGTTCCATCTGACTGCTGCTATTATCTCTGGGCTGCCCTGCCCGGTATTGGTAAGGCCGGTAGAACCTTTTACCACATTCCATCTGAGGTTGCCTTACCCGGTATTGGCAGGGCCGGTAGAGCCTACATTGTGTATCTATTGAGGCTGCCTTGCCCAGTAATTTGGTAAGGCCGGTAAAACCGTTATACTATTCCATCTGCAGGTTGCCTTACCCGGTATTGGCAAGGCCGGTAGAGCCTAAAGACTGTCCTGTCCGGTATATTGACAGGACCGGTAGAGTCTGCCTTCTGTCTGTGCTATATTCTGTATATATATATATATGTATGTTATTGCCATCCTAAGTTATCATTTATTATTTCAATAAAATTGATTTTTTTACCTAAAACTTGTGTCTGAGAGTCATAATAAACCGTGACAATAAGCTGCCCTACCGCTATGCCCCAAATGGTAAGCCAGGGATGGCAACTCTCTGCCCTCAACACACTATTGCCTGCAGTAGGTTTACGATAAATCTGAGTAAAACTTTTATGTTCTATCTCACTAGTGGAAATACATAAGTCTAGAAAGTTAATAGTATGTAAATTAAATTCATATGTAAAGGAAAGATTCAAGTTGTTAGCATTCATATATGTCATGAAGGATTCCATTTCTAATTCAGTCCCTCTCCAAATGAAGAGGAGGTCGTCGATGTAAATTCCGTACCACACAATCTCCTCCCTGTGGGGGTTCCCAGCCCCAAAGACGCAAGACCCCTCCCACCACCCCATAAAGAGGTTGGTGTGAGTGGGGGCAAATTTCACCCCCATTGAAGTCCCGCATCTCTGGAGGTAGAAACCCCTATCAAAAAGGAAGAAGCTGTGGGTAAGGTGGTACTGGATGACCATAGCTATGCAGTCCTTCAGAACATCCGAGTAGTCACTGTACATGTCCAAATTTCAATGCTTTTAAACCCAACTCATAGGGTATGGATGAGTACCTCTTCATTTGTAGAGGGACTGAATTAGAAATGGAGTCCTTCATGACATATATGAATGCTAACAACTTGAATTCTTCTTGCCAAAATTATCATCCCTTTAAGAGAGCTTTTGTTATTCAAATTGCTTTGTATAATAATGAGATTAGCATTTTTTTTCTCTTTAAATATGATGAGTGGATAAATGAGATATGTGAGACCTTTAGAATAGACGCCTGTCAAATATGTAGGGGAGTTGTCAGGTTTTCTGTGTGTGACGTTGGATCGGAGATACATATATAATTTATGATATTTTGAATATTTTGAAAATTTTTAATATTTTCAAGAGCAGGATGATGATGAGATGTCTGATCCAACGTTACACAGTATCACATAGGTGATTCCCCCTTATATACTAATAACATGAGTCACTTTTGAAGTACTTTGATTGTGTATATAGTCATAGTGCATCATGATCAATAAGTCTTTGAACATAAATTTTTATTGAACGTATATTTATTTTTGATCTGATGCACTTTTTGTGTCTTACTAACTGTTATTGTCTTATTGATTTTATATCTATCTATCTAGTAAGAGTATATTATTATGACATAGAATTCGGTTTAAGAAGATTGTGTGTATATATCCGATCCGGTCCAGCTGTTTTAATCACCAGTAAATGTTTATTTGTGAAGAAGATACTTTCAAGTGTTGTGGCTTTCAGGCATCTAAATCTTACTTTAACCCTTTGAGGAGATATATATTTATGTAAAGAGATTCATTTGACCCTTTTTCACTATGAGATAGAAATGCCTGATCTCTTCACTTCACTTTTGAGGTGATTCGGACACCGTATCGCATTAAGTTTAGCTAGATGATTAACAGCTGAGGTGGGATGACGGGATTGGTTGTAAATGTTTTAAAATTACCGAAGTTGGGACGGTTGGCTCTTAGTGATCGTGAGTAAGCATGTACACAAGCGAAACGCGTTGATCATAGTCTAACGCAGAGATCTACCTAGGGGGTGCCCACAAGTTATCTTCAATGCCTGCTGTTGAAGTAAGGTACAATTTGTTTGTTTGATGTTTTGAAATAATAAAGAGTTGATTTTTTAACCCCTTAATAACGCATGACTTACATGTACGTCATGAGGTTGCGTTCCCTAAAGTACCAAGGACGTACATGTACGTCATGGAATTCCAGGCTCCCCGCACGGCTGCATGCCGTTCAGGAGTCCGGAATCGAATGGTTAAAAAAAAATGTTCCGTGGTCCTTAAGTGACAGCACTGTGATTGCGCGGCCGGTCCTTAAAGGGTTAAACACACGCTGAAGAATCTTCGATGTGGATACGTGGTGCACTTTTGTATTTTTTTGCTCTTGATTGTAAGGAGTTTTTGGAGGTGTCTCCCCGGTAGCACACGTACAGGTGGATAATTGGGGGGTGAGAATCCACTTACATTGTGGATATGTTTAATGACAGTTGACCTGTATATGTTCAGGTTTGGAGCAACCATCGATATCTTTACAAGACTGACTGCTCCAAGACCTGTGTGGTCAGTATCAGACCCTTGTTCTGTGAGCCGGTACACTTATTCAGTCACGTTTGCCGGCTCACCAAGTGGGTCAAACCGGTACTTAAGGGGGAATCCACTCCCCAGGACCACCATCATTAAAGGGATAGTAATACTTCATTTTAACTTTATTTTATTTTGTAGGCATTAAAAAAACATGAAGAATGAAGTCTTATCTCTCAAACCTTTATGGTTTAAGAGATATTCACAACAAAGTTTCCCCCTCCCGCCCCTTTTTCCTAGTGTAAGCCATCTCTTCTCAGATGTGAATCTGGTTGTAAGACCAGACAGATAACAGCAGGGGACAATCTTCTTTGTATGAAAACAATGAAAGCCCTGCCCCCCTTGACAAGTTTTTCAGCTTTTTCCCTTATCTTAATTGAAGATTGTCCCTCTCTGCAGTCTACCTGGGCACCTCCCTTCTGATTTGGCTGAATGGGGGGGGGATACTTTGCTTGTGAATATCTCTTAAACCATAAAGGTTTGAGAGATAAGACTTATATCGTTCTTCATGTTTTTTTAATGCCTACAAAATAAAATAAAGATAAAACAAAGTATTACTATCCCTTTAAGGGATTAAGCAGAGTGAGAACTCTGGAAGAAAGCAGGAAACTTGACTGAAGGAGATCACGGTAAATAATACTGTGAACAAACAGGAGACAATCTGACAATGTAAACTTAGCTTTGAACATGTGCCATGGGACCCTTTGAGTGTCAGAGAGGTATCCAATGCATTGCAATGGGTAAAATGTAGAGGGAAAAATCACAGAATCATGGAACTTGACACCCTGTCACTGAATGTGTCATAGTCTACAGATCTCCCCCACGCTCCCTGCAACTGTCCAGATGGCTCGCTAGCATAATAAAAATATATAATATAATAAAAATATATATAAACATTAAAGCGCTGTAATTAGATAAAATATGCAATTTATTCATAGAACAATGACCAATTTACTACATTGACTACATAAAACTATCTATGAAATCAAACAATAAACAAAATACATAAATACTTGATAGCACAAACCCTACTTGAGCAAATTGTGGAATGACTTAAACAAGCTAATAAATCACAATAAAAGTGATAATTCATAATTGATGAACAAACTAGTCCATCTGCATCACAGTGGGAACTAATGGATAAGATACTTAAAGAGTTAAAGCCAGTTGAATCCTAATGGACATATTGATCATAATGAATAAATTAATCCTAATGGAAATGTTGATGATAAATAATTGAGACAGTCATGCAAATGTGGAAAATTTGAATATAATAGCTGTGGAATTCCCTTCTCCAGTTCCACCAGACTCTCCTAATGCCTTCCGATGTTCAGATGCTCCCTTAAAACTCACCTCTTTATTGAAGCGTCTCTTCATTGTCCTCATTACTGTTATGAGCAACTCCAAATCAAAAGCCTGTCCACCTTTTTCTCAGCTTTATGCCTTTTCGTACACCACTGTACTAACCACTAACCAGTCGGGACCTCACTGCTCTCATAACTTATTTCCTCCCCTAACAGACCTGCTGCATGTCTTTACCAATGTACCGCAAAGCATTTCTATCTCTCATCTAGCAGCTTGTATGGTTAGAGACACTTACACCCTGTGGCACTCACATCCTGTATCACGTACATGTTTTGTGTCTCATTATGTTCATTCACTATTGTTCAGTGTAAATCATACTACAAATGGTGAACATTGATGATATTGTGTTGAATAGATTAACCAGTGACACAAAATACAGTTTGTAAGGAGGACTATGGTATCAAATAGATATGGTGCTCTGTAAGATACATCTCACCAAACCAAATGATAAATAAACGAACGAGTGTCATAAAACCATAGTTCAAGTTTTGTAAATAATGATGTGTATGGTGAAAGTAAATATCCAACAACTGTTATTAGCAGGATAAAAATACATAATACCTAGGGGGAGATGCACTAAGAAGTAGTGATACAGCAGTAATAAAATGGAGACAACTTCTCGAGTGATATCACTTAAAGGGATAGTAATACTTAAAATGTAAAAAAAAATATGTTGTAGGGTTTATCCCCCTGAGTAAAACAAGGGTACTCCCACTGCTGAAAGGTGTTTCATTCAAAAGTTATTAATTTTCAAAGTTGAATTTTTTAGGTGCAATATCACAGTGGCCTGAAATTGTACAGTGGCGCTGTTGCTACACGATCCTATGGACAGCTCTGGTCAATTGACCATAAATCTCCATAGGATGGTGTAGCAACAGCGCCACTGTACAATTTCAGGCCACTGTGATATTGCACCTAAAAAATTCAACTTTGAAAATTAATAACTTTTGAATGAAACACCTTTCAGCGGTGGGAGCGCCCTTGTTTTACTCAGGGGGATAAACTCTACAACATATTTTTTTTTACATTTTAAGTATTACTATCCCTTTAAGTCCGGTATTATCCTATAGATCCTATTCACTAAGATCCCCAAAGTCTGAGAGATCTTAGTACATGGGCTCCATACATAGGAATTGGAGAAGTGATATCACTGGAGAAGATATCTCCATTTTATCACTGTTTTATCACACCGTAGTGCATACACCCCTCCGGCCAGAATATCCAAGTGAGACTCAAACAATATACTATAGTGCAGGCAGGACAGGACTATATAATATAAATGAGAGAGGGCAAATACACATAGAGAAGTGGTAGAATAATTTGTTTGTGGAGCAGTCCTATATTTGAACTCTCCATATGATATTTCAAGGTTTAAAGGGGAAAAGGGGACTGGAGGGGGATACTTTATTATTCAGTTACTCTTGATTGAACTACAACTCTGACAGTATTGAAATAGCACTCTCCATAGTCCAAATACTATGATGATTAATTGGAGCTGCTTTTATTTTGAAACATTACTATCACTTTAACAACAACTAGTTTAGTATTCACAGCAGTCTTCTTTTCTTCACTCTGCATACAAAAAGCACTCACAGAAGAGAATAGAAATATTCCCATTATTACTATAGGGAGATGCTCTAAGGTGTGATAAAGAGGCGATAAGCTGTGAGATGAGTCCTCCAGTGATATCACTTCTCCATTTCTTATGTTACTCTATGGAGCCAATGCTACAAGATTTCACCAACTTTGGCTCTATACAATAATTAAGGAATTGGAGACATTATATCACTGGGGAAGTCATCTCCATTTTATCACACATTAGTGCATAACGCTCAATGTGTTCTTGACATCACATGAAATGTACAAACACTATACAGCAAAGGTAATACACAGAGTCCTCCTCCACTTTGTATTCTCCTTGTTGCTCACTAAACCAATAGAGTAGTTCCACACAATAGCTCTTCCTTATACATTTAAGTAGAACTTCTTCTTTCTTTCTCAGAGGCTGTACATGTGGTGCTATACAGTTTTATTGTTTAATGTATTTTTTATGCATTGATGTGGAAGTATAATAAACAGATACCTATATACAGCTATTTGATGGTGGATTCTTTGGTCACAATATATAATGTTTTACATTTCATCCATCTTTACCTTAGCCCATAGTCAGTGTTACAGAGGTTTTTGGTGATAGATGAAGCAGGAATGCTTTATTCATTGGCACCTGTACTCGGGAGCAGACTGTGAGAGCACATCTGGCACATTTGTACAGACGTCCATCAAGAAGGTATCCACCACTTAGCCATATCAGAGTCTTCCTTAGCTAGCTCCTTCACCGCAAAGCTGTATCAACCACTTTTCTAATCGACCTCTTCCCTCCAGGAAACCCTTTCTCTGAACCTTAATTTTCCACTAGGTAGCCATAGCTCCCTACAAAGTAGTCATTCTGTCTAGCCTATCAGGTAGCACCATCATTCACTCCCTAATTTACCACAAGATATCCTTTGTACCTAACCCACATTTATCTAAAAACTTGCTTTCCTTCTTATGGCGGTATAGCAGACTCTCTGGCCTAGCTCATTGCTACATAGTACTTTCATATAGCCCAGCATGTAGCTCTGTCCCTAGCAGCTATTTTACTCACCTAGCCTTCCAATTTACTCCCCTCCCTTATCCCTGTCATTCATTCCTTAGCCTTCACTTAGGGCCAATTAAGAAAGCCAAAGAGGAGCAATTCTGGAACAAAGCAACCTGCCCTAAGGGGCAAATAAAATATTCCAAACAGAGGCGTAACTAGAACGGTCCGGGCCCTGGTGCAAAAAGTGCCATGGGCCCCCCCAACCCCCAAACAGATTGGCCCCCGGTCTCTCCACAATGCCTCCATTTCCTACCTCCCAATCCCTGGTGGTCCAGTGGGGTGGCAGGCTGGTGCGACGTGCTCCCGCACTGTCCTCTTCTGTAATGCAGAACGCTGGGAGATGATGTCATCTCCCAGCGCTCTGCATTACTAGAGCTCAGGAGGGAGCTTGCGGCGTCAGGAGGAGGGGGTCACAAGGGGCAGCCGGGACCCTGAAGTGACTGGCCCGGTCGCGGTTGCGACCCCTGTGACCCCTATAGTTACGCCACTGATTCCAAATCCCCACTGATTTAAATAGGTATTGAATGCCTGACAGGTGTCCTGTACTTTGCTGTCAGTGTAGTGGAGACCTCTATAGCATCCATATGTGCCTCATTTAACCCTTTTAGTACCAGAGACTTGTAGAATTTTTTTGTATCCTGCTGGCCGAACACATTTTCTCTGTCGTCCAATATAGCTTACAGGTAACGCTGGGAAGGCGATAACCCCTTGAAAGTGGATCTATCACCACTTTACAAGTTTTGTTCAATATGTAGAATAGTTAGCGAATAAATATAAAACATTATTATTAAAAAAAAAACCTTATTTGCGAGAAAAATTATGTTTTAAAGTATGCCCAGCAGCCTATCTCCCGCTAAACTGCTCTTGCCGCAGTTTGCCGCACAGCCTCTGCTCCCGTCACTTCCCCCAGCATCCTCTGATGACGGAGGCATTCTGCTAGTAAGCTGGAGTGATCTCATTGGCTAGATATCGATCTCTGCCAATGAGATCACTCCAGCTTACTAACAGAACGCCTCTGTCATTGGAAGATGCTGAGGAAAGTGACAGGAGCAGAGGCAGAGCGGCAAGAGCCGTGTACCTGGAAGTAGGCTGCTGGGCATACTTTAAAATGTAATTGTCTCGCAAATATGTTTTTTTGTTTTTTTTTTAAATAACAATGTTTTATATTTATTTGCTAACTATTCTACATATTGAACAAAACTTGTAAAGTTGTGATAGATCCATTTTAAGT
Source organism: Rhinophrynus dorsalis (assembly GCA_037306005.1). Taxonomy (NCBI): domain Eukaryota; kingdom Metazoa; phylum Chordata; class Amphibia; order Anura; family Rhinophrynidae; genus Rhinophrynus; species Rhinophrynus dorsalis. The sequence goes on from CM074724.1 coordinate 207,057,186, forward strand.
AGGCAGGAACAATTCTTGGAAAGAATGCAGGGATGCAGACTTCCTCTCCTCCTTAGCTGGTCACTAGCTATTCCCCCCCCCCCCCCCCCAGTTAGATGTATTCCTTTGTACGGAGAGGCTTCAGAGAACAGTTCTGCTTAGTTTTTAGTTTATTTTATTGTTTTCTGTTAGATATGGGGTGTAGAAATCCTGCATTAGGCGGATTACCATTACTGACTTCCCAATGGTGGATTTCTCAGTTAACAGGTGCTGTTTATGTACCTTCTAGCCCTGGGGAAAAACCTTGCCTGTTATGTCTTTTCCCCTGGAGGAGTGCCACTGAGGCTTCTCCCTTTCTCAATGGTAATCTGAAGACTGAAGACTTGCTAAAAAGGTGAGCAACACTTTGAGTGCTATGGTCCACTTGTCCTACTGTTCCCTTCCACACAGGGGTTACTCTCTGGAGTTCCCTCATAACTCCTGCACTCATGTTAAGTATTACTCTGTTTGATACTGAAGTCATTGAAGCTTGTTTGGCAGTGTTGTGGTAAATTAACCCCTTCCCTGCTAGTTTCACTGGATTATGGGCTATGTTTTGGGTTTTCCCGTAAGGATCATCAATTTTTATTTATCCCTACATGTTCCCTTGGGTATTTGGGCATTTTTAATTACTTTAAAAATGTTTGTATTTTTTGATGTACTGTGCCTTTAAGGCCATTTCCCACCTTGCTGTACTGTCTCCATTGATTTTCTATGGGACAAACTTTGTTGGGACATATCTCTGCAACCGTTTCACTTACAGAGTTGTGAGGGGCTCATTCTTCTTGTCTACCCTTGCCCTACAATCTGGTTCACATCACATCAGATCAGGTTAACCATTCGCCTGCCAGATAAGCATACCTCCCAACATTTCAAATGGCCAAAGAGGGACACTTTTGTTTTAGGTGATATTGTTGGGGGTGTGGCTTGTGGACAGGACATCGTTGAGAATTTTTAGGTTACTTCAAGACCTATTGGCACGTCTTTGTGTAACCGAGTAAATTATTTAGAGCAAGAACAAAATATTTTATTTATACAGACTAATTTATAAACACATATACTGACATTTCATGTGAATTTCATTGCTGTGGAGCAATGTAATACACTTATGTACACACACCACACAGTCTAATCTCTTAAAAAGAGGGACACCAGGGTGGGAAAGAGGGACAGAGGGATTTAGGTCTCAAAGAGGGACTGTCCCTCCTAAAGAGGGACACTTGGTAGGTATGGATAAGTACTCTTTTGAGCTTTCTGAGGTGATTTATTAATCTGTGTGACAGTAATTGGGTTCCCCATTACTGTAAGACACTTCACCTGTTAGGATGTTGGATCCAAAGGGGAAGGAGGCTAGACGTAAGGCTAATGACTTAGGGGCGTCTTTGACCCCCTTGCTTACTGTTCCTTATGCCAAACAGGGCTTCCCTGAGTGTATTCAGGTCACATATGCCCCCATGCGCTGTGGCCCCTGCTTCTCTGCCAGGGCCCTCCAGCCATGAACAAGAGCCACATTGGACTTAGTTCTCTATAGCACAGTTTCCTCTTTCCATTCAATGGGTTCTCCAGTGCTGGAAACCCCCACCACTTTTTTCAGGTTTGTGACCCCTAAGGCTCCTGGCATTACTCAGCTTTCTGATTCCTCTGAGGAGGATTCTTTTGACGAGTCAGAGGATGGTGAATGTGCAAAAGGGTATTCTTCCCAATTTTTTTGGTGACCCCTTTGAAGCTGACCCTGAACCCTCTGCTGAGGGTCTCATTAAGGCAGTCTTAAAAACCTTAAACATTCCTACTACCACTGTAGAACCTCAGTCTGCTTCTGACATCTTTCAAGGTGCAAGAAGTCTTGCACTATTTTTCTACCTAACCCCACTCTAGATCAGATTGTACTAGATGAGTGGAAGACCCCTGATAAGCATTTATCTCTGTCTAAGAGATTCTCTAAGCTGTATCCATTTTCTGAAGTGGCCTTAGCTCAGTGGGCTATACCTCCTAAGGTTGATGCCCCTATTTCTAGACTTTCTAAATCCTCTGCCTTACCTGTAGCAGATGCTTCAACTCTTAAAGACTTAACTGATAGGAAGCTTGAAGCTCTTTTAAAGGCTACATTCACTGCCTTAGGAGCATCATTGAGACCTACCTTGGCTTATGCATGTGTTAATAGAGCCATTGCTGTTTGGGACTGAACAGCTGACTGACTCTGTCTGTAAGGGTGCCCCTAAGGCTGACCTTTTGTCACTTTTGGCTGATATCTGAGGCTCAGCACTATGTTACTGATGCCCTATTTGATGCTGTTAGGCTTGAGGCTAAGGCCTCTGTCTTCTCTGTGGCTGCTAGGTGCTCGCTATAGCTTAAGATCTGGTCTGCTGAGGTGATCTGTAAGAAATCACTGGTTTCTCTTTTCAGGGTGCCTCTCTTTTTGGCCCTGAATTGAAGACCATCATTAGCAAAGCTACTGGGGGCTAGAGTACCTTGGTCCCTAAGCGCAATCCTCAGGCACGGAAACATCATCTTTTTCGTACCTGCCACTGTGAAGCACAAAGGACGAACCCGGCGGTATCTCAGGCAGTGCGTTCCACCCCCAAGCCCAAGCAGCAATGGTGGCCTAACACTCCTCCGCCAAGCCCAAACCCACCAAACCTCCTTTAGCATGACTTTCCAAATCCTGGTCCACACGCACCTGAGGGTGGTCACCTGCAACACTGTTTGAGTGCCTGGGCAGGCTGTGTTGAGGATCAATGGGTATTACAGGTGGTTTCCGAAGGTTGCAGGATTCCCTTCAGAACCCTGCCTCCCTTCAGGTTCTTGACTTCTCGCTTCCCTCCAGAACTGGAAAAGCTCAGGCTTTTCAGTGGGGCAGTTCAGGCTCTCTTGAACAAGGGAGTCCTGGAACAGGTTCCCCAGCCAGAGATAGGTTCCGGCTTTTATTCCAACCTATTTGTGGTTTCCAAGAAGGATGGCGACTGCCATCCTATCTTGGACCTCAAGGCTCTCAGTTTGTTTGTGGCCAAGACTCACTACAAACATGTGTCCACTGGAATTTCTGTCATCTTTAGATCTGCAGGATGCATACCTGCACATCCTTGTTCATCCGGACACTCGGAAGTACCTCAGGTTAGCTTGTGCCATGGGTCACTTCCAGTTTTCTGCTCTACCGTTTGGGCTCACCACAGCCCCTCAGGTTTTCAGTCGGGTCTTAGGAGCCCTGATTGCCTTTCTGAACACCAAAGGGTTTCAGGTGACGCCTTACATGGACAACCTTTTCCTGAAGGGTCCAGATTGCTTTCAGATCCTCCTCCAGCATGGTTGGATCCTGAATATGGGCAAGTCAGATCTGGTTCCCTCCCGGACCCTAGTTTTTCTCGGCCTCCAGTTCAGCACTCCAGAGTATGGTCTACCTGAAAGAAAACTCTGTTCAACAGTTCTCCCACAAGGTGTCTTGCATTCTGGAGTGCTTGTCAGCTCCGGCAAAGAAGTTCTCTTTTCTGGTGAGCATGATGATATCCACCATGGACGCAGTGCCATATGCTTTGGCCCATGCAAGGGAGCTTCGGTGGTTTGTGATTCGGGTTTGCAAGGGGAATGCGGACCATTTGGATCTACCAGTATCCCTTCCTGCGGATGTGGAATTGAGTCTCCACTGGTGGTTGGACCTCTCCATGATCCCTTACTGGACCATTGTGACGACGGATGCCAGCCTGATAAGTTGGGGTTCAGTCCTGGGTCCCCTGAGTGTTCAAGGTCACTGGTCAATGGAGGTGACCCTTCTTCCCATCCACATCTTGGAACTTAGAGTGATTTCTTCATGCTCTGAGGTATTGGTCCTCTCATAATGGTATGCCTGGTCTGCGTCCAGTCTGACAACGCCACAGCCATACCTTACATCAACAAGCAAGGTGAAACCAGAAGTCTCGCCACTTGGTCCGATGTCAAGCCTATTTTAGCTTGGACAGAAGAGCAAGTGCCTGGCATCTCCGCTGTGCATATCCCAGACATAGAAAATGTCCTGGAAGACTTTCTCAGTCGCCGTGCGGTGAATTCAGGAGAATGGGAGCTCCACTCAGAGTTGTTTAGTCTCTTGTTGGAGAGATGGGGCCTTCTTTGCATCAACCTGATGGCCATGAGGGACAACTGGAAGGTTCATTTGTATTGCTCCCACTAGAGGGACCCCCTGGCATTTGCAGTGGATGCCTTGTCAATTCCTTGGCAGTCACATCTGGCCTACTTCATTCCTCCTCTTTCTCTCCTTGCATGGGTGCTGAGGGAGATTGGGATGGACTGTGTGTCCGTCATCCTGATTGCTTCTTATTGGATCAGGCAACCTTGGTTTACAGATCTGTTTGCTCTGTCTGTTTGCGATCCATTTCCTCTGCCACGCAGACCGGATCTCCTTCTCCAGGGTTACCTGTGGAAAGAGGATGTGGAGCGCATGGCTTTGACTGCATGGAGGTTGAAGCCTCCATCTTCAGGAAAAAGGACTTTTCTCCTGAGGTGGTCTATACTATGATTCAGGCTAGGAAACTGGTTTCCTCTAAGGCCTACCACAGGGTTTGGTCTATTTTCCATGCTTTATGTGTGGGCAGGGATTTGTCCTCACAGGAGTTTGATCTCACTACTATCCTATTCTTTTTTTGCAGGATGGCTTGAACAGGGCCTGAACAGGGCCTTGGCCTTAGTTCCTTGAAGGTTCAGAACTCTGCTCTCTCTGATTTTTTCAGAAGTGCATAGCCATTTACCGGACATCAAAGCCTTCTATCAGGGGGTTGCTCATGCCTTCACTGACTTTAAGGCCCCCACTCCTCAGTGGGACCTTAACCTGGTTTTAGGGGTCTTGCAACAACTGCCCTTTTGAGTCTTTGGCTACCATTCCATTATGTCTTTTGAAGTGGAAGATGACCTTTCTTTTGGCTGTGGTCTCTGTCCACAGAGTAACTGAGTTGCAGACTCTGTCCTACAAACCGCCTGTACTGGTGTTTCACAAGGATAAGGCGGTCCTTCGTACCTCCCAGGAATTTCTTCCTAAAGTGGTTTCTGAGTTCCACATCAATCAGGAGATTGTTGTGCCTTCCTTTTGTCCTGACCTGAAATCTGATAAGGGGAGAGATCTCCACTTGTTGGATGTGGTCCATCAGACTGATACACTTTTTGTCATGACTGAGGGTCCTAGGGCGGGTAAGGCTGGATCCAAGGTGACAATTGCATCTTGAATCAAGTCTACCATTCGCAAGGTTTTTGAACTCAGGAAGAAGCCTGCTCCCTTTCGCATCACTGCTTATTCTACCAGGCCTGTTGGGGTCTCTTGGGCCTACAAGAATCAGACCTCTGCTGATCAGCTGTGCAAGGAGGCCACTTGGTCGTCTGTGCATATGTGCACACTTTTGCTAAACACTACTCTGTTGATGTGCTGGCTTTGGCTAAAGCTAGTTTTGACAAGAAAGTCCTGGAGGTAGCTCTGCCTGTCTAGGAATTTATTTCCTTCATCTTAGAGTTCTTTACCTGTTGAGCCCTGTTGGCTCTTGTTCAGTGTGCTGTGTTCAAAGTTACTGGTGTGCTGTGTTACAGTTCAGTGTCTGTTGACACTTTTGTTTGGGCTATTTTGTGCTCTAAGTGGTCCATAGGAGCTCTGGTATCATGGGTGCTTGGTGCTTGGTGCTCCTGTGGCTGGATGTGGGAGACCTTTCGGGTTCATGCTCACAGGAGTCTTCTTTTCCTTCTTGTTAGCTAGCTTGGCTAATTTTATTGTCTCAAATCTAACTGGGGGGGGGTAGCTAATGACCAGTTAAGGAGGAGAGGAAGGCTCCACCCCTGCATTCTTTCCAAGAATTGTTCCTGCCTACTTAAAGGGGCTATCATCTTTCCAGAGTTCCCAGTAAGCTATATGGACTAAGAGAAAAGGATTTAATTGGTAATAATATCCTCTTTTCAGCATTTTTGTTATCCATCTGTTTATGTATGACTCCTGTTGGTAACTTTCTAGTTATATATGGGAAAACTATATACACATTTTTTTAGACAGAATTCAGCTTTTTCAGGGCACCTCACTAGAACTACATTTTTCATTGTGCGACAAGAAATGTCATGAATACAAAAAATGTAAAAAAAAAAAATTAAAATAATAATAATAATAATAATTTTGCCATCATAAACTATATATCCAAAACATTTATGTTGGTTGTCAAAATTTCAATTACTTTTAAAAGCCCTGAATCCTTGGAGTGCAAAATTACCATATATGTATAGTTTTACTTATATGCATAGGCTGCACAGGCCCCTAATGAACAAATGCGTAAAATAGTATTTTCAACTTTTTTAACCACTTAAGGACCCATGACTGTCATGGACTGTCATGGGTTAAATCATAGCAGTGCACCTCTGTGCACGCTGCTATCATTCATTCCAGGTGGAGACTGAGCGCTCCAGTACCGGAGTGTTCAGTCTCAGCCCTTCTCACTTGTGCCAGGTCATGTGATCGCTGCAGCAGCGATCACATGTACCGGCATTTGGAATGAATGAGGGAGTATGCTTTGCATACTGCCTCTGTGTCTCCCCTCTGCCTCTCTGTCCCTTATGATCAAAGTAAGGGAAAGAGAAGCAGAGAAGAGACACCTAGTAGAAAAAAGAATGCAGCAGCTGGGGGTATTAACCCCTTCACTGTTGTGCTGGAGGCTGGCTGGATGCAGGTCCATTTTTGACCTGCTAAAATAATCTTTTTTTTTTTCTTTTTTAAACACAACACAATTTTTTTTACAAAATAAGAAATTTTATTTAAAAAAAACAAACAAATTGGGAATGTGATTGTTGTGGAGCCATGTAACACCACCAAATGTCATCAATAAAAAAGTGGGAAAATAGGGTGGGAAAAAGGGACATGGGGATTTTTACCCGGGGGGACAGTGTCCACTTAAAACTGCCCATTTTGTAGGTATGACTGACCGCTCATACCTTTCATGTAGTCTCCATAAAAATGTAACCATTGCGCCCAAATGATCACAAGAGAAAAAAAAAACTGTTTTTTTTTAATTTTTTTACAGTTTTCCTTAATTTTAGTAAAATAAATGGTAGGCTATCCATATAAGTGTGGTATCAAAAGAAAGCCCTGTTTGTGTGTAAAAAAACAGTATATAATTTATGGGGGTGGAATAAAAGACTTAGAGGAAAATGCTGTTGAACAAAGACAGTCAAAAAGGTCAGAATTGCTCCGGTCCTTAAGTGAAATCCACCTCAGATTTTCCCGGTCCTTAAGGGGTTAAATAAAAGTGCATTTTTTATTGTTACATAGTAAAACTACCCTAATTTAGCTCTATAACTATATAAAAGTATATATTTCCTGAAAGTGGATATCCCACTGCATGAAATGATTGGTAATATGCTTTTTTTTACCTCTGGACTAGTGTGCACAAATATTTCCACAAAGTAGCATTAAAGGACACAAGTTTCATTTTTTTCCTACCCCTTCAAATGTAGTGAAATCTTTGAAAACTATTAACTTTCCTACTATATCCATTATTTACTGGTACTATGAGAAAAATTGCACCCCAGTGGTAATAGTTGACATACTGTAGGGGGTGCCAGAAGCACAAAACTACACCAACTACATTTTTTTCTTTTTTAATTTTTTTTTTTGCCTGTACAAAAATGGTTGTAATAACTACAGAAATGGAAGAAGGTATACAAAACATACCGTTTTGGAAAGAAAACCCACCACATCAAATGAGGGGTCACTTTACCTTCTACCCCTAATCTAGTGTGCGCCAATGTTTCCAAAAGTGGCACTAAAAGAAAATATAGGGGAGGGGGGTTATGCACTAAGGTGTGATAAAACAGAGATAACGTCTCCAGTGATAACACTTCCCAAGTTCCTATGTTATAACCACCTTGGAAAGAAACCCAAAGGGAGTCCTCAGAGCCACCCTACCTGCAGGAAAAATCAGAAATGGATTTCTACAAGATAAAGCCTGTAGTTTGGGCATGAAGTGAACAGAACAATTGCAAGCAGAAAATCAGTATTCAGAGTTGAACAACAAAGAAATACAGAAGCCAAAGGCTCAAAATGATCTTTTTAAGGTAATCCAGTGGCCAGGATTAAGTCCCATGCAGGAGAAGGACCCTGAAAAACAGGGAAAGCATGAGCCCTCTCTTACACAAAAGTCTGCACATCTGGCAGCAAAGCAATCTGCCTCTGAAAAAAGAACAGAAAAAGGCTGAAATATTGTCACCACTTACCTGGTTCCCCACGTATCCAAGGTCGCTTCTCCCTATGGCGGTGCTTCCAAGTGTCGGCTCGGTTGGGCCGCGCATGCGCAGTACATTGCTGTCTTCTGCTTGATGGCTGCGCATGCACCCAGTCCGGCATGCAATTTAACTGGCTTCCCCTATCCCGCACAGCTCCCAGGTGAGTCCCCCCCCTCTGCCCTGTCCATTGGCTGCCTTCCATATTTAAACAGGCAACCCCAGGCATAGGGTGCCCGTTCCACAAGCTTCTATTGTGCTCATTCTTGATTCAGCACTGCTTTAGTTACTGACCTTTGGCTCTGTTCCTGACCTCCGGCTTGTCTCCAGTCCCTGGCTTGACCTTCGACTCTGTTCCTGACCTCCAGCTTGTCTCCAGTCCCTGGCTTGACCTTCAGCTCTGTTCCTGACCTCCGGCTTGTCTCCAGTCCCTGGCTTGACCTTTGGCTCTGTTCCTGACCTGCAGCTTGTCTCCAGTCCCTGGCTTGTCCTTTGGCTCTGTTCCTGACTACGCTAGTGCCTCCCGTCCAGATTCCAGCTTGTCTAGTCGGCCTGGTTCTTAATGGTACCCAGGGCACTCCCATCCTGGTTGTACCCTGGCTCAACTGGGGTGGAACAATCTAGTTTCACGACCAGCACCTTTACTCAGCTTCGGCTGCAGCAAGGGAGTACCTGGCACGCCGCCTCCGATCTCATGCATCGCTCCCAGCATCGCTCTCCAGCTACTGAACCAGTGCCGGCACCACATGGGTCCCTACTCCACGCGTGGTGACAAATATGGACCTTGATAGAAGTAAAACTAAGTCATTTATGATGACAGTCCTGAAGGAAATCCCAAGTTATTGGAAGATGAAAGGGATGCAGCTTTGACAACTGGTCTTTACACCACTTGAAAAACATAGACCAAACTCTATGCTATGCCTTAGCTGAAATGGGTCTACTGGCCATCAGCATAGTCCTACTGACAGTCTCAGAAAAATCCTTCTTCCTTTAGATACTGACTTCAAGAACAAAGCTACTCTTTCCACCTCTGGGTGACATAGAGGGCCCTATGCCAAGCGGTCTGGGAGAAGAGGAAAACTATACAGTTGGGCTACAGATAGCTTGACTAGGTCCAAAAATCATGCCTGGTGAGACTAATAAGAAGCAATCAGAATTACATGTGCCATCCTTCTCTTCTTAACAGTCTGGCAATCTGAGCAAAATATGGGAATAATATGCCAATGGAATTGTCATGGGTTATCCATTGCATCCACTGAGATGGCATCAGCAACCCAAATACCCCATTCCTAAACTATGGAGTCAAACAGCTTCCGGTTCAGTTCCCAATCTCTGGGATACAAATGCTTACGGCTAAGAAAGTCCTCCACCACACTGTCTACTCCAGTCATGTGAACGGCAAAGAGAGCCGGAATGTGAACTTCCGCCCAAGCAAGAACCGTACAAATGTCTGACCACTCGGGTGTACCTCTGGTCCCTCCTTGGTGGTTGCATTGTCAGACTGAATCCTCATTACCAGTCCCTGAAGTAATTGGGAGCAGTGCTGAAGAGCCAGGTGAATTGCTCAGAGTTTCTGTATATTGATCGATAGAAAGCTCCCATTGTTGGACCATAGGTCCATTGCCATCTCAGAGCAGAAAGAGTCTCCTCAACCCTTCAGGCTGGCATCCTTCTTCACTAAGGACCAATCCAGTATGAACAACGGTCGACCCAAACTCAAACGAGATAACTGAAGCCACCGGCAAAGATCATCTCTCTCATCTGATCCTGTGAGGAATCTCTCAGGAGAGGTGACACTGTGGTCTGGACCAATTCCTGAGCTATCCAGCTGCAGTTCCCGATTGTGGAATGGGAGAATGGGATAGCCATCAGGGCTAAGTCCAGATACCCTAGCACCCTCACGTATTCCTGCACCATCCCAGATGGGCAAGCTAAAATCTAACACATCTGCCATGACAACATCTGAACCTTAACTTCTAGCAGAAAGGCTCTAATAAAGCCCTTCACAGAGGACCCAGAGTCTTCCTCGAATTAATTCCCAGGATTAAGGGTGAATTCATCAACTACTTTCTTCCCAGTTTCCCCCTCTTCCATAGAGGCATTCCCATCCACTAGGAGAAACTCCCCTTCCCTCTTTGTTCCAAGTACCCCCTTGATAGATGTAGGAATAATGGCCATGGTGGAAATAAGGGCTTTAACCCATGCAAACTCCTGTTTGGAGGAAAAAGGGACAGAAGTTGGCTGTGAAGGGGCCACAGAACAAGAGACATAATGCACCAATATGATGTCTGTGAATACTAGCCTGATATTTGGAACAAAGGGCCACAGAAAAATCTTGTAGATTTGGTGTTCATAGACTTTTCCATGTCTCTTTTGTGCTCAGACATAGTAATGAGACCCTCAAATTAAGAAAAACAGAACAGAAAATAAGAATATGTGGCTACAAGTGAGAGAGCCAGGAGGAAAATTCAGCCACCCAGAGTGAGAGCCTGCAATGTCAGGTGCCTCCTCAGTGCTCAACAAACTGAGAAGGAAAAGAAGGAGCCATGGCCCTTTCCTTTCCCTGTGGCCTGTGAAAACAACAGGTCTCATGGGAATCAAATAAGAACTCCATCCAAATAAATGAAATGGTGCAGTGTCTCTCCAGCCATTGGTTCCTGAGCACAATCATAGTGTCGAAGTAGAACTTCATTGGGGTCTCCCACAAAAAACACAAAGTCTGTGCCTATTCACACAGTCTGGAGCCAGCCTGGTACCCCTTGAGGTGGCCAGGAAGGAGCTAAAACTCTTCTACCAAGATGGTGGCCACGAGCTCTGTTCTTACAGGTGCCATGCACCAAAAAAGGGAAATCATGTAAAAAGTATGTCCCAAATTGTAATTCAGACTTGGCCCATTCATGGGGGCAAGGGAAAAGTAAGAAATTATGAGTAAGTAAAGCATTAAAGGGCCAGAGAGCCAGGAACAGCCAACTAACCACAAGCCTGAGACTGTGACTGGCAGACAGACGGACAGAATTACAGGACCTGTTCAGTCTGAAACTGCATAAACCTCTTCTGATAATTATTCCCAAACAGACCCCAGCCTCAAATACATACACAGATAAAAGGACAAACCAATTTCAGATTGCCTGAATTTGGACTGTGTGTGAGAAGGAATTCCATCAATCTGATCAGTCAGCGATCAGATCTCTGGTTTGCACCAGCCAAATCACCCTGTTTATGAGCACCATTAGTTTTGTTTATTGAAAAGCTAAACTCAAGATTACTAGAGCTGTAAAAGACACCAATGAACCACAGGATAGGATCCAACTGCAGAGGTGAGACTTCAGGTAATCATACCTCCCAAGTGTCTCTCTTTAGGAGGAACAGTCCCTCTTTGAGACTCAAATCCTTCTGTCTCTCTTTCCCACCCTGATGTCCCTCTTTTAGGAGATCAGACTGTGTGGTGTATAGATAAGTGTATCACATTGCTTGACAGCAATAAAACTCAAATTAATATTTGTATAAACTTCAGTATATGTGTTTATAATGTAGTCTGTGTAAATAAAATACTTTGGTATTGCTCTAAATCAGTTATTCAGTTACACCATCAAAAGGTCATGACCACCTAAAACTAAAGTGTCCCTCTTTAGCCATTTGAAATGTTGGGAGGTATGGGTAATGGAAGGAAAGGTCATGGCATTGAATCAAAAACTGAGATGCAATGGTCAACTAACCCCATGCCAAAAAAGAGAAATTGGCAGCCCTCAGGAATCAATTCATTTCCCCTTTTTTACACTGCAGATCTAGCACTCAGATACAAAATGTGCACCGCAAGAGCAGAAAACACACTGGTGTAGTGGGAGCAAAGTCTGAGCTGATCATATATCATTTTAAACAAGGACACATAAATAACAGATTACAATGTTGCATTTATTTCCTGACTGTCCTGCAGAATACAGTTTTTATTTCCCTGCATTTTTTTTTTGCTCTTGCACGTTTTGTTCCTAGGTGCTATTTCTGATGCACAAATAATCATGCATTGAATGAATTCCTCAGTAAGTCTATTGTACTGTTTTCTGGCTTTGTCTGCTAAAATAGAAAACACAAAGGTGACAGTGCAAGAAGTAGACCACTAAGGTAGGGTAATGCTTTTAACCCCTTGAATGTTTGGGAGGTTTGGAGAACTCTCTACCAGTCAATGTTAAAATAACCATTTAAATACAGAGGAATTTTAAGGATAATTTGCCTATGATGCAGCTGGTTTTCCCCTGAATTTCTCTATTTTTGCATATAAATATCCTTATTTTCAGCTACACTTTAGCTATTATTTTTTATTTAGTTTATGTGACTCTCCATTCTCTTTGTGTATAACATAAGACTTTGCAGCACCAGTAAGATTTTTGTTGATTGAAACACTATTATCCATATAAGCTTCTACTTAGGCTCATGTAAAGTGCATATTAACTGTTTAAAGACCAGAGGGGTGTGCAATGCGTTACTGTCAATTTGTGCACTGCTCTGGCAATGTCAGTATCAACTGTAATTATAGCAATATCACTCTAGCACAGTATGTGGATATTGTGCATACAGTGTCTCCACTTGAGATAATAATCCAAGGCCTGCACTGCATTAAACATTTAACATCTGGAGTATTACAGACTTGGTACTTGTAGATGGTTGATGTGTTTGTGGAGCGTGTTGGGGAGTCTGTTCCACACGGGCACATGATAGACCCCCTGGTATTGTGAGTGCAGCTGCAGGTTGGATGCAGGCAGCGATTTGGTGATGCATGCTCTGCTAGGAGTCTGGATAACAGCTCGCTGAAAGCTAATACTCTAGTCACTGAGCGGTAATTAAAAGCCAGGCTCCTCACTCTCACTGTGAGATTTAGTGGGGCTCAGAGCAGCCGGTGCCTGCATCTTGTGCAAAGTAACAAAACAATGCCAGAAAAAGCTGCTCCCTGTAGGTGCACAGAAATCACAGACCAGATGTGCTGCGTCCTCATTAAAGCAGAAAGCAAGTGTGTGACGGGGTGGGAAAGACGAGTCAAAGCCACAACTCACACTAACTTCTCACTGACTCCTTCCAGATGTGATATTCAAGATTCATTAAAGGAGAATTAACCCCCTCCTAAAATTAACCCCAACTTTCCATACTATGGCCTTAAAATCCTAATGGCCAGTAAGAAGTTTACCTTGTGGTGCCTTTGTTGAAGTGATAACATCTTCAGTCTATCTGGAATGTCGAGTCCGTGCAGCAGAAATGACAGATGCTGGCACTTTATTCAAATCAAAGCAGGCAATGTGCATGAGCTGTCCAAAACATTGTGAAACAATGCACTAAACAGCCCTTTGGTCCTTAAAGGGTTAAAATTACCATGTGCAGTGAGCAGAATTTGAATTCCAGCTGTCCTGCTAGCAGCTGTCATGTCCACCTTGATGGATATAGCATTCGGGACTGATTAAGGAGGATATCTCAGAAATAAAAGCACAAAATCAACATTAAAGGGATAGTAATACTTAAAACGTAAAAAAAAATATGTCGTAGGGTTTATACCCCTGAGTAAAACAAGAGTACTCCCACTGCTGAAAGGTGTTTCATTCAAAAGTTATTAATTTTCAAAGTTGAATTTTTTAGGTGCAATATTACAGTGGCCTGAAATTCTACAGTGGCGCTGTTGCTACACCATCCTATGGAGATTTATGGTCCCGGGACCAGAGCTGTCCATAGGATCGTGTAGCAACAGCGCCACTGTACAATTTCAGGCCACTGTGATATTACACCTAAAAAATTCAACTTTGAAAATTAATAACTTTTGAAAGAAACACCTTTCAGCAGTGGGAGTACTCTTGTTTTACTCAGGGGTATAAACCCTACAACATATTTTTTTTTTACATTTTAAGTATTACTATCCCTTTAAATGGGGCCATTAGTATTTTATTGGCCACAGTAAGATAGGTGCGTTAGGAGGTATTTATTAGGTGGTGGTAGTTCTCCTTTAAAGGGGAAATATACATATAGGAATAAGTGCATCTTAATTAGTTTAACCCAAGTGTTAAGTGTAAAGCAATATGTTGAACACTCTTCTGGTACTGCAAGTGATGGTAGAAGGGCTTACTTAAAGGGACAGTAATACCGTAAAATCTCAGGTATAATACGCACCTGTGTATAATACGCAGGTGTATATTATACCCAAGATTTTAGGAGAAAGCAAGAGTGCCTATGTATAATACGCACCCTTGTTTTCCCCTCTTATGAAAAAAAAATTAAGCCTGCCAGAACCCTTCCCTCCCTCCCCCGGCGCTATCCGATTCTAAAATGCCACTTACTTTCTTCAAAAGATAAGTCCCCGCATTTTCATCATTATCAGGAAACATGTAAACAATGTGAATCTTCCCCTGTGGGCGGCACGCTTCCATTCGCCGCCCCACTTCCTTCCGGCTATGGTACTGCCCTGTGAGGACCTTCAGATTCTCACAGGGCATTACCATTGGCTGGAGCTGGTAGGTCCTGAAAGCCAATTGAAGGAATCGGGCGGCAAATGCAAGCATTCCACCCGCAGGGGAAGATTCACATCGTTTATATGTTTCCTGATAATGTTGAATATGCGGGGACTTGTCTTTTTAAGAAAGTAAGTGGCATTTTAGAATCGGATAGTGCCAGGGGAGGGAGGGAAGGTTCTGGCCGGCTTAATTTTTTTTTAAAATAAAAAACTCTCGAGTATAATACACCCCCCCCCACTTCACATAAGGTGAGGTGGGGTAAAATTGTGCATATTATACCCTAGATTTTATGGTACTTGTTTAATGTAAGCTTAAATATTGTACTTATTAAATAAATAAATCAAAGCATTGGAGTCTTTTTGCTGTAACTTTCCTAGTTTTAGTGTACTATCGATTTAAAGTTTCCCCCTAATGCCCCTTTTAGCTATGTCAGCGCTCTAGCGAACAAACTTGGATTCTGGTCTGTAGACCAGAAGGCTCGTATGGAGAGCCAAAATCGCAGTGGATACAAAGCAAATCTTCATGACGGTCTACAAAGTGTGCCTGGTTTGAAGCAGTAGCAGTAGACCGTTGCCATGAAGATTTTCTTTGTATGCAATGCTAATTCGGCTCTCCGCAGACCAGAATCCAAGTTTGAGTGCTGACGTAGATAAAAGGGGTGGGAGGGGTAAACTTTAGATCGATATTACACTAAAACTATGAAAGCTATAGCAACAAGACTTTGATGCTTTGCTTTAGTTATTTAATAAGTACAATATTAAAGCTTACATAAAACAAGTATTACTATCCCTTTAAGCAGGAGCTCTACATTCAGTTATATCTATTGTTTTAAATCGTATATGCAACTACTCAATTTTCTAATTCCAATTTTGGCTCTTTATTTAGTTCACACTTCCTCACAATAGACCTCAACATTCTGGAGCCACCAACCCATATTCAGTACAGCAATGAAAGCATTTACAGATGGTGAAATTACACTGTCCAGCTATAGGCTACCACAGAGTTTCAATCCATAAGAAAAGTACATAGAGTATATCTGATTTCTACATGAAGGATACCTAGCTAAGCTATTCTGTTAAATTATATTCCACTTATTCCTAAATGTATTGCGTCTCATTCAAATGAAAGAGGTGCAAATCAGCTGCACCGGAGGGTGAATGAAAATTCCAATCAATTTAATTGGGGCTTTTACCCCCTTGAATGCAAGAAATGTCTCTGATGCACAGCTTCACAATGTTTTAGAAACCTCTGTAGAATTCAGTGGTTAAAAGACCCATTTAAAAGGGCTAGTAATACTTCATTATTACTATACCCCATGTTGTAGCCCTTAAAATTCTGAATTCAATTATACTAGCGGCATCTCTCAAACCTTTATGGTTCAAGAGATATCCGCTTTCAAAGTCTTTCCCCTGACATCAGCATTCTAGCTGAGAGCCGGGGAATCCTCTCAGTGAGCAAGTGGCGGCTCTGCAGGAGTCCTGAGAGCACGTTATAGAAACAGAAATCCTTCACTAAAATGGTCTTCTGAGTGTGTTTGGTTTGCAAGCACTCGTGGAAGACCATTTTAGTGAAGGATTTCTGTTTTTATAACAAGATCTCAGCACTGCTGCAGAGCCACCGCCAGTCCCGGGACCAGATTCCCCTTCTCTCAGCTAGAACGCTGACGTCAGAGGAAAGGCAAAAAGAGAGAACTTTGAAAGCGGATATATCTCTCAAACCATAAAGGTTTGAGAGATGTCGCTGGTATCGTTGAATTCAGAATGTTAAGGGCTACAACATAGGGGATAGTAATAATGAAGTATTACTATCCCTTTAAATTAACTGGAATTTACTGAATTTTCATTTCAACCCTAGGGTACAGTTCGTTTGCTCAATAATTGCATCTCTTTCACTTGATTAATAAGTCCCAAAGTTCACCTTTATCAAATATTTTTTTTTCCTTTCTGGTAAAGGGTTTGAAGTTAGTATAACTTTATCAAATGCCTGTATGCACCTCCAGTGAGTGAGGTACTACTGGGTATAGAGTGAGGTGGTTTTCAGCAGTAAAATAGGTATAAGACCCACAAATGCGATCTCTGTGACTAGGAATTACATTGACCGCATTTAAAAAAGTAGGGACACTTTTCCTGGATTGAAGAGACAAACTGTTTCTAACAGCCTATTCATATAAATAATAAAATAATAAATGGCAATTTAATAAATATATAAATAAAATTGCTGGCAATTTTAGGTAAGGTGAGGTGCACCGCTTGCTTTGAAATGTGTTGCGTACCCCTCTGGCACTTAAAGGGTTAACTCTATAGTTGCCAAAATACACAGGAAAGCTTATATTTAGATGGTATTTCTGTAACTGGGTGAACTGGCAGAAAATATTTTGGGATATTTTAAAGCAACCGCATTAAGAACTATATTAAATAATAAAAGTTGCAGTTCTTTGTTGTAGGGGATTAATGAAACTTCGCACTGTTGCATATCTCCCAAGTGTCCCTCTTTAGGAGGGATAGTCCTTTTTCGGACTTAAATCCCTCTGTCCCTCTTTTCCACCCTGGTCTTGCTCGTTTTTAGGAAATCACACTGTGTAGTGTGTGTATATTGACCTAATATAACCTATTTTATTCTAAAGAAGATGTCAAAATCACTATTGTATTAATTATTTTTACTTAGAAACAAGTTTTTAAATTATAAGATTGTGATAATTTAGCCATGCCATGTAAGCACTTCCTGCCTTATGCCTACATTAACTTCTCCACTCACTGACACTTAAGTCTAGGAGAGGAGGGCAATGCAGTGCTGAGCAATGATAGTGAGTGGGGAAGATAATGTAGGCCTGACACAGGGAGTACATGCACAGCATGCCTTAATCAGCATAGTCTATAAATATAAATAAATAAAAAACTAGGTTTTTGAGTAATAAATGGCTAATACAACATGAAAGCGATTTTGAAATGCTTTTTCAAAATCACCAACATTGTTTTTAGATGATAGGTTTCCTTTTAACCACTAAATTATTCTGGGACATCTTCTTTAGGACTTTGAGACCGTTGTCTAGGTACATAGTTGTCAGTGTAATATAAGTTTGGCTTATGCTGTGTATGGAACACACTACTCCATCTCTTTTATCTTCAGCCAGCGCCATGACACACGGCCTGAGTCCTGCGATCCTCCAGGTGCACTTTATGTCTTTTTCGTCAGGCCTGGCAAACTGTTAATCAGTCAGTGACAGCATAAATAAAATTAAAGGGTTTAATTAAAAACTAATGAACGAGCGAGGCGAGAGTACCGGCTTCTTCTGAAGCCAGCACACAGGCCCCAAGTAATTAAACTGTCATGGAGAATGAGATGTGGAAGCCAAGTCAGAGAATCACAGATTCTCAGGAGCTTCAGCCTGGTCCACAGATCAGCAGTGTGTGTGTGTGTGTGTGTGTGTGTGTGTGTGTGTGTGTGTGTGTGTGTCTGTGTATGATATTGAGGTTGCTAAGTCTGCAGGGACCTGCACTGTCCAGCCTTCCAGCTCTCTCAGTATCTGAACATTAAAAAGGCAGAATAAATACATTCTTTATATATATATAATGTGTGTGTCTGTATGTGTATATATATAATATATAGATAGATATACATACACACACACACACACACATTATATCAAAAGAAACACTGCAATTGCCCATGAGAGAAGAGGTATTGGGTAGAATGATTTGTCCACTGGTGGCCGCAGGACCATGCATGGGCTGTCTCACACCCCAGCTGCACTATCCAGCCTTCCAGCACTCTTGGTATCTGAACATTAAAAAGGCAAAATTAAAAAAAAAATAAAATATATATATATATATATATATATATATATATATATATATACAAACATCATAGCAAAAGAAACACTATATAGCCCACGAGAGAAGAGGTATGGGGAAGAATGATATGCCACCCCACTGTCCCACTGGATACTGATTCACACATAAACTGTTTGCAACCATGCTTTGTTCCACTGTCATCTGATAGCCAGATAATCACATTCACATGTACACTGTCTGACACCCAGCCTTTTTCAACTGGTAAACTTATACCTATGTTTTGTTCCACTGTCCCATTAATAGCAAAAGTACCACAAATACCCTACACCCCAGCCTTGCCCTACAGTCTTAGTGGTACATTGATACCCCATCCTTGTTCCACTGCCCCAATGATAAATACAGAATTGTGTATTCCTTATCTGACACCCAAAGTTTTTTCACTGGTAGCCACAAAACCACATATACACTGTCTGACACCCCAGCCTTCTTTCACTGTTTACTGTTAGCCACAGAACCACACATACAATGTCTGACACCCTAGCCTCCTTGTTACACTGTACATTGGTAGCCACAGAAGCAGACACACACTGTTTGACATCCTAGCCTTATTACAGGGTTCACAGAAGCACACATATACAGAGTATCTACCAAAGCACACACATATACTGTTCGCTGTCTACTGGTATTCACAGAATCACACATGCATATCTGTCAGTCCAGCCTTGGTCCACTGTCCACTACTAACCATCCATGGCAATGAAAGGGTTAATGACATTTACTGCATCTATAAGGTGTCCTATCCACAAGTAATCTATCATTCCTCCTGGGGCTTCCATTTTATGCAGTGGGAGGAGAGGAGACTGTGCCCACTACTTAAATCATCCACTTCCTGCAGAGATTCAGTAAGTAGGTGATGATTTTAATCAAAGCATGGAAGCACTGGACAGACTGATAGACTAGTACGAGACACACATCACAGATGCAGTAAGCATTATTAAACCCTTGATTGACAGAGTGTGTACTACATATTGGGGAGCATTACATTCCTCCCAACATTTCGGATGGTCAAAGAGGAACAATTGTTTTAGATGTTGCTGGGGGTGCCCGGATTGGTGGTCAGGGTATTATAGAGAAATTATAGAGAAAGTTACTTCCTGGCCTAGTGACAGCACTTGACATCTCACTTATTAAATAATTTAAAACAAGACAAAAAGTATTTTATTTACACAGTCTAACTTATAAACTCATATACTGAAGTTTAACCAAACATTAATGCAATGTTTGCTATGGAACAATGTGATACAGTCATGTATCCCCTTACATATTCTGAGCTCCTAAAAAGAGAGTAGAAAACAACGACATAGGGATTTGGCCTCAAAGAGGGACAGTCCTTTCTAAAGAAGGGACACTTGATAGGTATAGAGAAATGCTTTAAACACCTGTGGTGACACAGATCAATGTGTTGGATACTCCTCTGGCCCGCAAATGGTTAATAAGATCCAAAGGGAAGGAGCATTACTGTAGAGGATGGCAGAGGGAAGGAAGGAGCCACATTATACAGGATTGCTGAGGGAAAGAGGAAGCTGAGGGAGAGAGCTGCAATATGGAGAGTGGCTAAGGGATGGAGGGAGTTGAATTATGGAGGTCGGCTTTGGGAGGGAGGTTTGGAGCTGTACAATGCGATGTGAGTGAGTGAGGGAGCCACAATATGGATGAGAAAAACAGGGAGCCAAATTCCCTGCCTCTGTGGCTACTGATACCATGAAAATTTCCCTTTATTAATGGCTGTATCTACACATGCAGGGCACCTCACAACTAACTTAGGCCATTCCAGTCCAGGGGTGTGACCGGCACAGGCAGAATTAGTATGATGTGCTTTAAGATATTTCCCCTCTGTGTATGGAACTTGTGAGCTAAAAGACTGCACCCTGGGTAGGATACCATTCATATAGAGCCTGCTAAATACTATGGCAGGCTTGCTCTTAGTAGAGCGTCTCTGATCAGCTCTTTGCATATGTCATTTACCCTTGGGGTTGTTTACCCTAAGGGTAGCAGGAGACTTCAGTCATGGACCCTTTGCTCACATGTGCCTAGAGAGATGATCTGCACCTCACTGACGACTCGAGGCCCAAAAAGTACATCTGGGGTTGACTGTTGAGGATCGAACTTGGACACATGTGCTTTAGAATATTCCCTATCAGTATATGGCACATGTGAACTAAAAGAGACTGCTCCCTGTGAATGAATCAATTGCTATAGAACCTGCTAAATGCTATGGCATGCCTGACTGGTTCTTTACACATTACCCTGGTTACCATAAGGGTAACATGGGAATGCACATGGACCCCTTCCTCACTCACAGGTGCCTAGAGATATCAGCTGCACCTCACTGATGAGATCCAACAAGGCTGAAAACAAACATCTGGGATTGAATGTTTCTCTTGTTCAGAGAGGAATTGCCTGGAAGTTTGTGGCTGAATTGCCATTTCAACTGTACAAGGAGAAAAGAAAATTGTGGGTCTCTACTATATTTATGATGGAGAGTTACCACGACACGAACCAGAAAACATATCTGTATATTGCTTGCGGTGGAGACAGTTGCTATTGTCCAAATGTTTTGAATTAGCATTGAGCAAATGGGCAATATAGCCCTGGATTCATTCATAAAAATGTCATGCCTTGAGGATAACCCCATCCTCTTCATGTTTAAAACCAAGTATATGGGGTGCAGTTTATCCAGATGTGGACCCCTTGCTCACAGGTGCCTAGAGAGGTCAACTATACCTCACTGATGAGGCCCAACAAGACAAACATATGTCTGGGGTTGGCTGTTATTCAGAAAGGAATTGTCTGGCACTTTATGGCTGGACTGGTGTTTGGGCAGGGTTATTATGGTGTGTGTTAGGATATTTCCTTTCTGTGTATGGCAATTGTGAGCAAAGAGAGACTGCACCCTGGGCATGATACTATTCCTATGTAGCCTACTAAATACTATAGCACGTTCCTTGCTAGCTGAGTGTCGCACTTGCTCTCTCTCATTTATAAAATATGATACACAAACAGTGCTAAGGATTCACATGGTACATAATAACCTACAAATTTCTGTCACTGTTTTGCCCTGTCTTTGTCAAGCATTTTGTGTAGAAAAATATCAACAGGATGCCAGATACGTCATAGATAGGGTATACAAAAAAAGAAGGGCAGCTCATTAAAGGTTCTAAGTATAGATTTCTTGTGCTGTTATATAGGAACATACCAAACATCCAGGTTCTCTTGAAATATTACACACATATTCGTGAGGTCATAACATGCCTTTAGGGAATATCCATATTTTCTGATTCATACCCCAGATGGATGGTTCCTTGATATGGTCCTTATATTTTTGCCTTCTTACTTGTCACTGGTGCTTGGTTCTTGGTGTCCACAAACTGGTTTCCCTTCAAAGTATCTTATGATTTACACCTGATGTTGAGACTTAGTAGGTGCTTAATTTGGCAGTTTAGTTAAATATTATAGATCATAAAAAATCACCAGGGGGTTCGATTTTTAGTAGGGATTAGTTTTCCTTATCCCGTTGAGTGACGGAAAGGCATCCAATGCATTGCGATGCAATGAACTAGATACCTCTCTGGCACTCAAAGGGTTAACCAGTAAAAGCACTGCTATAGTATTGTATTATTAGGAGTTTAAAACAACTACAAGGTACAAAAATGAACTGATAAAAATAGATGCTAACTACAAAGTACAAAAATGAATCGATTAAAGTAGACGCAAAGAAAACATTTGCACCTACTCAACTTTTTACAGTATAAAATCACTACTTCCTCAAGAGTAAAAAATGATTGTTGTCATGAAGAACTCAAAGTTTTATTTGTGTATTGTATTTACTTCATAGATAAGGCTTTGTTGCATGGTACAACTGGTTTGCATGTTGAAGCAAGTCGTCCAACACTCTTAACCTACAAATTGTACTAAGGGCTGGAGGGGGAAAGCAAAAGATGAGCAATACTGGAGCAAACCAGCGACACCATACATCACAAGTAAAACCTCCCAACATTCCCTTTCATCTAAATGGTATTCACAATCCCTTGAATGCTAGACTGAAGTCTAAAACCTATTACTTCACAATGTGTTGGATACCTCTCTAGTACTGAAGGGGTTAAAGGCCCCATTTAAATAATTTTCATTTGTCCCCTAACATGCAGCAGTTTTTTTACCCAGAATTGCTGCAAGTGCCCCAAGTACACAAATTTTCTATGAATGGGATGTACACATTGCCAGCACAATGCTGCTATACATGCTGGGCCTTGCTAGTACACAGCCATTTTAATGGTTGCTTTTACATGTAGTGAGTTGTTTAACTTTTGCACTGTTATATTTTTTAGTACTACCCTTGAATTTGTGCCAGAGGTGTAACTAGAACGTTCCGGGCCCTGGTGCAAGAAGTGCCATGGGGCCCCCCCAACTCCTGAACACATTGGCCCCCGGGCCCTCCACAGTGTCTCCATTTCCTACCTCCCAATCCCTGGTGGTCCAGTGGGGTGGCAGGAGAGGCGGGCTGGTGCGACGTGCTCCCGCGCTGTCCTCTTCTGTAATGCAGAGCGCTGGGAGATGATGTCATCTCCCAGCGCTCTGCATTACTAGAGCATGGGAGGGAGGGAGCTTGCAGCGCCAGGAGGAGGGGGTTGCAGGGGGCAGCCGGGCTCCTGGAGTGATGGGCCCAGTTGCGACCCCTGCAAGCCCTATAGATACGCCACTGATTTGTGCTTTAAGTGAACCTATTAACTACACAGTTTGTAGTCTCATTAAATGTATAGATTCAAACTTCTGCTTTGTGTTTTGCAAAGAGTTTAACATTTTTAGATACATTTGATGTAGTAGTTGGTGAATGTAATCTCAGCAGTGCTTTGTTTTCTGACTTAAAGGGATTGTAATGTTTCACAAAAAAAGCAGCTCCAATTAATCTTCATAGTATTTGGGCCGTGGAGAGCGTCATTTCAATACTGTCTGTAATTGAATGATAAATTATCTGCCTCCTGTCCCTTTTACTGATGTAACACTGCTCACCTCAGAGCAGCAATACTGTCTGGATAGATTGCAGAGAGGTGCAATCTTCAGTAAGCAACCTGAAAAACCTGTTAAGGGGGGCAGGGGTTTCCTTATACTCACAGTAAGAAGATTGTCCCTTGCTGCAACCTGTCCGGACAAGAGACCAGGAAGGACATTTATAAAGGTGGAATAAAGCGAATTGTAACATTAAAATGGCGTTAAAAATTATTTTGTTAGTTATAAAAGCAGTAACGACGCATTAAGAGAGCATAACTCCATGTAGTAGTGTTTTTTTGAAAAGTGGCGTTTGGAAGTGTAAGAAAGGTGTCACAGCGAATTTATAAAGAAATTTCAATGTTTGCGACATTGTAGCGACGCAATTATCGCCACAATATTAACGCCATGTGTTTCCTGTTCGTATTTGTGGCGTAGTAGCCAAAAACTGGATACACAAACGTGCACACAAAAAAAAGCAAGTGCGAACAAATATAACTGTAAAAAACACACTAATGCCACATTTATAAATGTGAGAATTCTGCTTTATAAATATCAACTATCATAATAAGGATAAGGCCACTTTAAGTATACTTCACAAACAATGTAGAAGAACACTTTTTATAAATGTCCCTCCAGATTCCACATCTGAGAGGAGGTGGAATACACTAGGTAAAAGGAGTGGGAGGGCGATACTTTACCATTCAATTACTCTTGAACTACAACTCGGACAGTATTGAAATAATACTTTCCATGGCCCAAATACTATGAAGAGTAATCAGAGCTGCTTTTTTGTCACTACTATCACTTTAACTAATCACATACCCAGAAATTCACCTTTCTCCACCTTCTCAGGCTGCTAGAACCTATCCGTTTCCACCAGAGAACTGCAATAAATAAATGAAGAGGAATAATCATGCAAATCCTTTCAGCATGGAAGTTTCCACTGAGGGTAAGGTTAGGAAAGGTGATATGTCTTCTTTAATCCTTTGAGTGGCAGACAGATGTGCAGTGCATTGCTCCACAAGGATTGACATATGTCTGTGACACTTAAAGGGTTAACAACTGTAACAAAAAACAACAGTTCTCGAAGGGAGCAAGTACTTCATGTATTGAACCTTTGAGTTCCAGGGGGGTGCGCAACGCAATGCAAAGCCCACCGCAGAACATTCCTCAGCATCTGAATCTAGCAACAGTTCCTCCTCAGAGGAATCTGACACGTCAGGTACACCCTAAGGCTTTGGCAGGGAAGACTTGATAAAGGAGGGGGTCTGCCAAGAATGAAAGACCTCCTGTAACTGGAATGGAAAGAGTTGCAAAGTGGACCTAAGGTCCCTAGTGGCATTCTTGAACTCTTGCACCCAATCTGGCTCTAATGCATGGCTGGAGGTCCCTGGGAGACTCTCAGGGAAATCAGAACATGCTGGGCATAAATGACCTGAGAATTCTCTAGGTAACCCTGAATGACAGGAAGAGCAATGCCCAACAGGGGATACAGAGACCCCAGCATCCTTAGTCTTAGGTCTGGCACCAAGTTCCAATGGTATAGACATTCTCACAGTGTCAATAACCCTACTTTATAAGAAATCACCCAATTACAGTGTGTATGATTACAGTTTCACCCCAGAAATTGCTAAAATAGACTTCTCTGGCAAGCAAAGGGTTAAACAGCAGAGGAGAGAAGGAGAGTCCAAGCCCTGCGTAGGATACTCGTTCTGGAAAGAGCACAAAATGGCTGCTGCAGCAGGAGCCAATCGGAAACGAGTGCGCGAAGCAAACGCTCATGGGAAATGTAGTTTTCCCAGAAAAGTACCCCAAACAGTACGTGAAGCACCCTGAGCCCCAAAACACACTAGAAACATGAGCCATCTCTGAAGTCACTAGGTTAAACGGTTGCAGAGATACGCACAATGTACAGTCCCATAGGAGTGAATGGAGGAATGGCGCCTATGCGGTAAAGCGTGCCGTAAAGGCACGTAACTCAAATTTTATAAAATTTAAGGTGTAATATTAAAAGACATGAAACATCACTAAAACATGTTAGGATACCCCCCAAAAAAACACTGAACCAGTAGGAAAAGTATCAGAAAACCCCTCAAATGAATGCCAAACCAGCAGACAAAGGATTAAATACCACATAAACCTGCTCCAAACACCCAACAGACATAAAGATAAACCCAGTGAGTTCAGGAATGTGCAATAGGAACTCCAAATGAAAACCCCTGTGCGGAGGGGCACTGTGGGACATGTGCACCTGAAGCACTCAAAGGATTGCTCACCTTTCCTGAAGATTTTCTGTCTTCAGATTACAATGTTTAAAGAAAAAGCCTCGGTGGGCAACTGCTGGGGAAAGAACTTGTAGCCACGATTTTCCCCCCAGGGCTTAAGGTCACAAAAAGCACCTGGTCATTGAGCTAGCCACATCTAAGGGCATTGTCAGTTATGGTAATCCGCCTAATGGTGGTATTCCATTTCTAACAGAAAAATAAAAAACTAAAGCTATATCTTGCTTGTGTTATCTTTACCAAGGAACAAATCTTTCTGGAGCTGGTTGGCTAGCTGCTGCCAAGGAGGGAAGGTAGGCTTCACCCCCTGCATACAATTCTAGAATTGTTCCTGCCTACTTAAAGGGGCAGAATGCCTACCCAGAGTTATCAGTAACCTGTATTGGATGGCAGAGAAAGTATTATTTGATCTTACATGAATGAGCATGTTCCATTGTTCTATTGTGACTCTGCATGTTATCTTACATTACAAAGAAAAATGCAATACATCAGTTAAAGGTATACTTCTGTGTCCCAGATAAAATTAGAAGAGACAAATGCAGGGATCCTGTATGCTGAATTGAGTGGCAGATTCTTTTTGTTGCAGTGAACTGAGGATCCTGTGTTCTGCGGTGATTGAAGTATCCTTTGTTCTGCAGAGTGGACTATGTTTGCACTGCACACAGTGGAGGATACTGGGTGTTGCAGGAAGTGGAGGATGATGTGTGCTATAGTGAGTAGAGGATTCTTTGTTCTACATAGAGTGAGATAACTTGTGTGACGTAATATGTGGATGATCCTTAGTACTGCATGGAATGAATGTTACTATCTGCTGCATGGAGAGAAGAATCATGTGAGCTACAGAGAGTGGAGGTTCTTGTGAGCTGCAGAGCGTGGAGGTCTTTGTGCGTTGCAAGGAGTGGGGGATCATGTGTGCTGCAGGGAAGGCAGGATCCTGAGTGCTGCAGGGAAATGATTATCCTATGTACTGTGGTGAGTAGAGGTTGGTGTGTGCAGTAGTTAGTGGACTTTTCTGTTTGCAGTAGTAGTAGGAGGTTCCTGTGTGTTGGAGGGAGTAGATCACTCTGTGTGTTTCAGGGAGTAGAAAATCAGCTGTGAGGCAGGGAATGGAGGATCCTGTGAGATGCAAGGAGTGGAGGATCATGTATGCTGCAGGGAGTGGAAGATCCACTGTGTTGCAGGGAGTAGATTAATGTATATATGTTTCAGTGAGTGTTGGATCCTGTGTGCTGCAAGTAATGGCTGGTTCTGTGTGCTGCAGTGAGTGTATAATTATGTGTGTTTCAGCAGTGGCGTAACTATAGGGGTTGCACCCGCGACCAGGCCCGTCGCTCCAGGGGGCCCAGCCGCCCCCTGCAACCCCTCTGACTGGCGCCCGCTATCTCTGTCTGACACTGCATTAATGCAGAGCGCTGGGAGATGACATCATCTCCCAGCGCTCTGCATTACTGAAGAGGACCGCGCGGGAGATGAACACACCTCTCCGGGCTCCTGCCACTCCAGTGAGGTAGGAGATGGGGGCATTTTGGAGAGGGCCAATGTAGTCGAGGGGGGGCCCATGGCGCTTCTTGCACCAGGGCCCGGAGGCTTCTAGTTACGCCTCTGTGTTTCAGCCAATGGCTGTGAACCTTAGTGCGACAGGAAGTGGAGGATACTGTGTGCTGCAAGGACTGGGAAATCATCTGTGATTCAGGGTACAGGATTTTGTGTGCTGCAAGGAGTGGGGGATCCAGTATGCTACAAGGAGTAGAGGATTTTGTCTTTTATAAGGAATGGAAGACCTTATCTGCAATAAATGGAGGATCCTGTTTGCTGCAGGGAGTGGAAGATGCTTTGATCTAACCCTAGATGACTGGACCTAGGGAAGCATTGGATGTTCTATTTTCACAGTGCATACATTGGTGGCTGGTTGCTTAGCACTGCTTTGCTGAACAAGAATCAGTATCAGCAGAGAGTCCCAACAGAAGAATTATAAAGAGCAGTGTGTGCCACACTCAGCCAGTGCTGTCAGTGTGTGTCTCCGCCAGAGCAGCACATTGGCCCCTTGGTGGGATTTTAGGGGGATTGAAGGGTCGGAGCTCTGGAGTCAGCAGGAATCAGCACTCCTGGGGAGGATCAGAGACGTGCAGAAATCAAAAGGCTGCCAGCAGCTCTGCTGAGAGCCCGCAGCTAGAGAACACAAGGAAGATTAATCACCATCTCACCTCTTCAGCCTTAATAATTGCACGCCTCGTCACTACACCGGTAGAAAAAGAGTGTGTTAACCTCCTCACTTCCACACTATATCCACCTCTGCAAAACAGCAACAATACAGAGAGAATACACACTAACCTTTATTCTATGTGAATTATATAGTCTGACTCTTATTACCTCTCTGAGTGCAATAAGGTTGACCCCTCTGACAATGAAAAAGGTTAAACTCATTACTGTCACTGTCTGTCATTTTGCTCTTATTGAAGACTGGTCCCATCATCCTTTTAACATGCCACATACCTCAGACTGCTCACCTTATGAAAGGTATTACACACTATACAGAGACCTAAGGACCTTTCATATAGTTATCAAATACAAGTAAACATAAAAGGGAGACCCAACAGTCTGAATGAAAAACTAAATAGAGGATAAAATGTTAAATACAAACAAGCTGGAATAAAGTATGGCACTTAAATCAATGAACTGCATATAACCTGTACTTATTATACATATTAATTTCAGGCACATTGCTGAGACCTTTCACTGCTACCCTGTAGCAAAATAGAAATGCCCTGATGTAGGCTGTTCTGCAGACTGCCAAAGGTGTAACAGAAAAGCTCATGGTAGCATAGTGACAATGGGAAACGTTAGCTCCTGCAGTGCAGAGTGTCCTAGCATACAAATGGTTAACATTCATTTACTGCTCAGACTCATTCCAAAGAACTGGGGGAATTACATCACAGGCACACAGTCAGGATGTGATCAGCTGAAAGAGACTTAAATTGGACTTGAAGCGATGTTTAGTGGTGCGACATGAGAATCTTGCGCTTTTTATGCAGGGCAAGATTCTCATGTCGCCCTTTTAATCATGGCGACATGGTTAATATGTCGTGTAGTCACCCTCTCTTTTGTGTGCAACATTTTTAAAGGATACCAGTAAGATGTACATGTATTGGTATTTCACAACAACAATTTTACTTTTAAAATTAATTCCCTGAACACCTTGGTATCATTGCTTCCTGGGGCAGCAATAAGATTAACCCTTTAAGGATCTGAGGGATGTGTAATGCATTGCAAAGAAATATTTTGCACACCATTCTTTAATAGTTAAGGTAGGCATCCTGTTGATGTAGGCCAGAATTCATCAAAATATGGGAAGAGCAGTGTTTTCTGTTATGCTTGTCTTTACCACCATAACTGACAGATACCGTCAGGCATTTATAAATAATCACGCTTATTTCCCATTGCTGCATATGTGAGACAGGGAAATGTGAGAGATATATGGAATACATTTAGACATATATGTACATGATTTCCACATATATTTCTATGGTATCCACCTGCCTGAATCTGGCAGATGTGAATGGCGAATCTACCTGTTATTTGGTCGTTAATGAATGAGCGAGTACCGGAAACAATCTACCCATTAATGAATTGTCAAATGCGCAAGAAATCAGAGTATGTCCTTGATCATGCAGGCATTCACTATTTTATCTATAGACCCAACAGTATTGTATACTTGCAAACATTTGAAACATTTTTGTAGGGACACTTTTCCCCTGGATAGTCATATTACAGAGCATCACCTAGTCCCTAAAACTATGTATTGTGACACCAGCAGAATACCTTGTGTTACAGACTTAAAACAGCACTTGTACAGCAGAACAGACATTTCCCACATCTAAATACTACATCAACAATAATTATTATTAACATGTGGAAAGGATAATTTCCTACTAACCTTTTAATGACAAGTAACTTTAATATGGAATATCAGCAGTAGTAATGTCATCCTTGGATGCCACAAGAAGCGAGTAGTGCCATTTCAAGGCCAATCACAAGAGAAGACAGATGCACCTGATATGCTGAGCCAACAGAGACCCACCCAGTCTACAGAGGAAGCCAGCTGCAGCATCTGACAAAAGGGTTAGGAAAGGTAATTACATTTTATTTGACACCTCTTAAAATCACTGTACCTCGTTAGAGGATTACCCCTGATACCTAGCACCCCTTTCTATTAAACAAGGAAGCTATAGGAAAAAAGCCAGGGCTACTACTCACACGTTTCTAGAGTGACCCATGTGATGCATGAAAGCTTGCATTTGACATTGTGACCCACAAGACACCACAGTACATGCAGATGACAGGAAGTGACTCACATGATGTCAGTGATCTTGAAATTGACAGGGAGTGACCTACACAATACACCAGAGCTTAGTATTGAATGGGAGTGACACCATAAACTTCCCTCACCACACTCATGATGACACAATCTCCTGGGTCAGGCAGCTTTGGAAAATGATTCTGGCTTTTATATTATATACTTTAGATAGTTATATCTACTATCATGTCATGTCAGATGTTGTTTAGTACAGTTTGTATCATTTATATGTACCCCCTTTGCAATTAATTATATATATTCAGCCTTAATCAGTAATTCTTGGATTACTAATGTTTTCAGAAAGCCTAAAAGAGTTTATTCACTTGAATAATAGGTCATCTGTGGGTAAACACAAGAAATTGTATTTCTTCAGCTTAGTGAGTGATCTTCCCATGATGGCAACCTTGATTTGTTGAAGTCTCATTAATTCTGCTGAAAATCACATTCCTTATATAGTTTCTAATTATTGTTTTCATTATCTATTATCCAAATATTACCAAAATAATTATAGCTTGATGGATTTGACTCTCCATCCTTGTAGAATTGTTAAACATATTTATATGGACTTCCCAAACTCTAGACTTTTAAGTTTAAATTGTTTAATAGTTTTTACATCCTGATGTTTTTTCAAGTAGGCTCATACACTCAACCTCGTTAACTCTTAAATTCAACTGCATAGACAACCACTGACCACCCAGGATCCCATTTCCATTGAAACTAAACCTCTTGGATGTTTGGAGTCTCAGATACCCATCTGCTAGCTCCCACTCCCCACTCTCAGTCCATAATTGCTCTTCATTTACTTTCAAGAAGCCAGTGCCTAGAAGCACAGAAATCTTTTTGGACCGATTTTGCAACAAACCGACTATAAAATAGAGGACAAATCAAAATGTTCCTTGATTTAAATGGGGCTTTTAACCCCTTGAATTCTAAAGACTTCTCCAACACACTGTGAATCAATGAGTTATAGTCTTCCCTAGTAATTAAGATTAAAAGCTCAAGTTAAAACAATGGGAATCTTGTATCTTCCCCTATAGTGCAGTTAGTTTGCCACAGAATTTTTAACTCCTCAAACCCAATTTAAATAAATGGTGATTTGGGAACAGTATTTGTTAGTTTGCTCCCCAAAATTGCTCCAATTCCATTTAACCTTTTAAGTGCCAGAGATGTATCCAACACATTGTGTTGGATTACATCTCTGGCACTCAGGGGTTAAAGTGGAACTTCCACCCCTATAAGTTTTAGCCTCAGTCAAAGTGGTATCATTGGTTGGAACGCGCTGTGTAATTTTTTTTTGTAATAAAGGTTGTATTAAAGAATAAATCCTGATACAAAAATTTACCTGGTGACGTCTTCCCCATGAAAAGCTGAATGCGCATGAGAGCTGTAGAGCCGATTGGCTCTGTTGAAACTCCCATCAGCTACAAGAAAACACCTACGTCAGCAGTGGGCTGGTGCTTCAGAGTTGAATGACAGGGCAAAATACAACTAACGCACGTGCAGTGAGGGAAAATCGCCAAGATGGCTGCGGTGTACGAGCGCTGGGTCCCTGGAAAACGGGTCAGATTTCTAAATATACCAACAGTTCTGTGAACTTTGATTTACAGTTTCAAGAGGTCTAGGGCTATCTTTAGATGCATAGAATAACTTACTCGGGCATGGTAGTTCCGCTTTAAAACACCAGCCTCAGTGAGCCTGGAACAGAACACAGCCCTTCTCCAGCTTTATTGAATAAAACTTCCATCACCATCAGCCTGCTACTGTCTGACAGGGGATGATGATGAACGTGCAGTCAACAAAAACTAGAAGGCTGCAAGTTAAACCCCAGTGATTTGCTTCTGTGCACTTTCTATGACAATACACTGGAGGAACTAAGGGCTCGATGCAAATGTTGGTGTTGACAGAAAAAACTGGCGTCGGTGGTTTTGTAAGTCAAATATGCAATGCAAATGTTCCTACAAGTAAGAAATAAAGACAGTTTTGAAAACACGCTGCTCGTTGCCAAAATATCAAAATCTCGCCCATTGAGGACAATGTAAAAGTTAACCCCAGAGTCATTCAAATGTTGGACTTAGGGATAACGTGAGTTAAATTGCAACATTTCCCGACAGAAATTTAACACCTACTTTTTTTAGGCGCACAGCACACAAATCAGAGTAGAAAACCACCATAGAGGAAAACTAAACAGAGAAGCAGATCATTCAAGGACATAAACCAAGCATACAGAGGTCAGATATTAACCCATGCAATGCCTAGCAAATAAAACAACAAGGCCTAAACCAGTGGTTTACAATCCCTCCATCCAAGACACCCCTAACATGCAGTCCTAATGTTCCAGGGCAGCCCTTGAAGGCACAAGGAAATTCTCAACAAGAAAACAATATATGCTTAACATCAGGTCTCACTGTGTCAATGACAATGATGAGAACATATTATATGTCCCATACACACATCTCCCCACAAAATGTGTAAAATGAATATTACAAATCACTAATGCAAAATATAGCAACATGGGAAAAGTGACGCACCCTGAGCTGGTGCACATGCCACGATACCTGGGTTGTGAACCACTGTCCCACGCCATACAAACAAGTCACAGACAAACAAGAATCCAGCATTCTTACAGGGACAGGGTGACACAAAACAGCACAACATAAGCCATCACAACACACTCTGGAACAATAGGGGTTAACACACACCACAACATGCACACCTGGCACTGAAAAAAAAAACAAATCAAGCTCACCTATGTAACCTCAGCAGCCAATGGAGACAAAACACACACCTGACAGGTACATACCAATTACAACACATCACACCACCAACCACAGACACACCAGCAAACAATTACCTGTATAACACACACCTCACCATTGGTCTATTGGGACCACATGACTGCTCATGGACAACACCTTATTGCTGTTGAAAACTGACAGTCCACCCTCCCCAGATGTAGTGTGAGAGAGACTGACATGTGCCCCATTACATAAAATTGATGTGGACATATATCTTGTGGTGGGTGTTGACCCACAACAGACCCTGGAGGTCCCTGTTCCCGTTGATGGAGAGGAGGTTATATTGAGCAGGACACAAATGTGAACCAGGATCATCAGGGACTACTTCACCTGTGAGTAACATGGATGTGTGAGCATGGTTGTGCTTGTGGAATGCATGCAAACACATGCACACCAAAAATAACCATCTTTTCCACTCCACAGGATGTCCCATGGCCACAGCCCTAGCATGTCAAGGACATCATTCCTCAACCTTGGATCAAAGGTACACCAGATTGGCCATGTATATCACATACTACATTGTACTGATGGCAAACTCCATCTACCAATTGGAGCATAGTCATGACACTGGTAAACCCTTTGAGCCACAGAGGGATATACAATGTAATGACGTGCAATGCATTGGCTACAACTCTGCAATTACATATGTTAACCCATTGATTGCTAGAGGTGTACATAAAATGTTGCAAGGCATTTAGTTTTGTACGCCTTTGGCACTCAAAGGGTTTGGGGGATAATGGACTCACCCTGCATGTGAGCAATGGTTGGGCAATGCTCAATGGAGAAGAATGGGGATGGTTATGGTGTGCGTTGTTGCCTACGGTATCAGAGTAACGATCTGTGAGTCAGGTTGTAAGGCCCACCATGCTGACCTGTTTGTGTGTGCGTGTAGCACATAGAATATGCCACACCATTGCTTGTCAATCTGTTGTTTTGATCAAGGGAATGGCAAGCAGACATATGTAAGTGTGTCACATGGACCCAGAGCACACAACTCATCAGTATGTAAATCGAAATCCATTGAATAGATCCACTGATTCCTGGGTCTTAGTTCACACACTGAGGTGGTTGGCCAGTCACACATACATATGTCTGCTTGCCATGCCCTTCATCCAATAGTCATATGGTCATGATGCCTACACAACACATTGACGAGAAATGGATTGTCTACTCCATGTCAAATGACAAAAGGTTAACCTGTGGAGGAAGCTTCTCAAAGCATTGCTGAAAGATGTGTTGTGTACCCTACTGGCTCCCAAGGTATGATGAGGGATCAGTAATAGCATGACTGTTGTTTTCACAGTGCACTTTACAATCTTATTTTCACCTCCTGCAGGCATCCATGGCATGAACCCCCATGGGTCAGATGTTTGTCCTGTCACACGTAGAATCCACGCCCATGAGGATCACCTGTTATTGTCGATGTCAATGAAACAAATGAGCATACATGACTGTCTTGTGTCATTGATTACCTCTCCCACGTCAGGGTATTGAAGAGATAGTAATACTTAAAAGGTTTTAAAAATGTATGTAGTAGGGTTTATCCCCCTTAGTAAAACAAGGGAACTCTCACTGCTGAAAGGTGTTTCATTTAAATGTTATTACGGCTCCAAGTTTAATTTTCAGATGCAATATCTCAGTGACCTGGAATTGTACAGTGGTGCTGTTGCTACACCATCCCATGGACAGCTCTAGTCCCAACACCATAAATTTCCATAGGATGGTGTAGAAACAGTGCCACTTGACAATTCCATGCCACTGTGATATTTCATCTATTACATTCAACTTTGAGCTGAAATTACTTTGGAATAATACACCTTTCAGCAGTGGGAGGTCCCTTGTTCTACTCAGGGGGATGAACCCTACTACATATTTGTTTAAACATGTTAAGTATTACCATCCCCTTAATTGCGTTCATATTGTTGATCCGTTGATCTCTCTAATGTGTTCATGTTGTTCAGTCACTTCACTGAACAACACCCTGATGTTGTTTGGCTTTGATATATCTGTGAGATGAACTTGTACAAACGTTTCTGTATGTGATGTGTGTGTTCACCCCTGCTGTAAAAGCTTGTTATGCCATTCATTGTACATGAGTTGTGTTCCCTGCATAGCTGTGCAATGCATTGGAGACAACTCTGCCACTAATCGGGTCTGATAAAAAACAAACAGACATGGACATGTGTCGAAGCAACAACTGCACATTTATTGAGTCAACGATGAACCACTATTTTTTTTTCTTGGGGGTGCTTTGGGCGGAGCTGCAGGGGTGGCCTCCTGCACTCAATGCCGTCATGCCCTAGTGTGTCTGAAGGCTGTGGGTGGCGGTGGTGAAGTGCTGGCAGAGGTAGTGGCAGTGGAACTGGAGGCCTGGGCCTGGCGTAGGGTCTCCAGCCTGTTGTGTACCCTCATCTCGACTACCACCTGGTCCATCACGGCTGACATTCTGTTGGTGTAGGTGACCAGGTGGTTGGTCAGGGTCAACTGCTGGGCCTCCATTACCCTCATGCTGGTCAGGATGTGTGCTATGTGGATCTCCATCCTGGTCAGGGACCTAGCACCCCTCCTGCCCACCCGAAGGTGCCTTGTCTGAAGTCCAAGGAACTCTTGATCCAGGATGGCGGTGTTGGTTGTGCGTGTTGTGGAGGGAGTAGAGGCCATGTAAGTGGCATCTGGCTCCCCCTCAGGCAGGGGAGATCAGAATGAGGAAGCACTGTGACCCTCAAGCGGTGGAGAGCCACCTTGGAGGGACTGTGGGGACATTTGTAGCACTGTGTCTGCCCCTTCACCTCCCTGGTATCCCCCAGAGTGCACTGGGGGTGTGGGTGGTCATGGCGGGGTGAACACCTCCCTTGCCTGTGGGTGTTGTGGCTCCCCTATGAGCCCACATGTTCATACCCCAGGGGGCATTGAAATGTGGAACCCTGGGTGTCCTCCTGCCACATATGTTCCTGTGGCATGGGGGTTGGCCCAAATCCTGCCTGCTGCGGCAGGGCCATCTGCTGCTGAGGTGGAGGGGGGCCTGGTAGACCAGCTGCTGCTAGGTGGTGTGGGGGCCTGGTAGGCCATCTGCTGCTGAGATGGTGGGGGGCCTGGTAGGCCAGCTACTGCTGAGGTGGTGGGGGGCCTGGTAGGCCATCTGCTGCTGAGGTGGTGATGGGGGGCCTGGTAGGCCAGCTGCTGCTGAGGTGGCGGTCAGGCCTGGTAGGCCATCTGCTGCTGAGGTGGTGGTGGGGCCTGGTAGGCCATCTGCTGCTGAGGTGGTGGCGGGGCCTGGTAGGCCAGCTGCTGATGAGGTGGCGGTTGGGCCTTGTAGGCCAGCTGCTGTTGTTGACAAGGTGGTGGTGGTGGTAGAGGCCAGGATGTGGTTGGCTCATCAGGGGAGCTTGTTCCAGTGTCCCCCGCAGATGAAGGCATGTATGCTGTATGGAGAAATGACATGATATGATCAGTGATGTGAGCCATGACAGGAGTGCTACAAGACCATGACATTAACATGTGAACCGTTGAGTGGCAGGATGGTATCCATTACATTGCTTTGCAATGCATTGGTTACCATCCTGACACACAATGATTGCTGAACCTGACAGGATCTATTACATGGATTCATATAACCTACAGTGGTGTAGCTTTAGTCATCATATGTATCCTGGGGTGTGGTATGGCAAAGCATCCCCATACATCTGGATACATGTGGTTAAAATAAAACAATGATGTCAGCGACACTAACAGGCACAGCAAGCACACCAACAAACGTGCACTGTGGAACCCAATAACACAATCAACTGGAGGACACATCAAACAGACCCCAGGACAGATAGAATCCAAACACGCAGCAGACATGGGCGGGGTTATGCAATACGATTGGAGAAGGCTAACACAGGGATTGCAGAAGTGATAACACTGCAATTGTCATGTACACATTGTCACCTCTTTCTTCCACCCTAGTGAATGTCCTCCCCGTCATGGTTGAGCTTTGTGAATCACATATGTCCTGCAGAGTAGTGATGGCGGTGAATTCCCCCTGGCCATCCACACTCTGCAGGCTACATAGTAACATAGTAATTTAGGTTGAAAAAAGACTTACGTCCATCTAGTTCAACCCTTTTCCTATTCCTGTTTACCATCGTTGATCCAAAAGAAGGCAAAAAAAACACAACAATACAGCAACAGGCTACATATGATGCAGAAAGCTGAATCTTGACTATTCAACTTGGACTAACTACCTACATGTACAACGCCTAGCCCTGAATGCAGTACCAATACTCCAAACAACACGTCATATCCCGTCCTTGCTATCTCCCATAACCCTTTGATTGCAAGGGGATTAGCCAATGTATTGTGAAACAATGCATTGCTTATCCCTGTGGCACTCAAGGGATTGTGTGCTGACCTCTTTGTCACTCTATGTATGACATTGTGATACACATAACTGTTATATCTTTGACTGACACATAACGTTGTGCTTTGTTTTTGTGCTATGCATGATTTTGCTGAAGACAGCATGAAGGGGGTTCAACAGGGACTTGACCATTACCATTCAGGCTGGGTTTGTCAAGTATTCTGTCCTTGTCTGATGTCCTTCCATGCTGTGTTGCTGAATTGTGTTGTGGAATGCTGTCCATGTGTTCAGGTGTCACTGTGTGGCCTCTGTCTGGTGGTGTCAATATTTGTGTGATGTATGTGTAGGCCTGGATGCAAATACCAGTGGACTGGAGGCTCCTTTCATCACTGGTGTCAATCTGCCCTGGGATTCCCTGCACTGCTGTTGTGGACAGGGTTCTACGCACTGCCTCCTCCCACTCCGTGTAGTGCATGCGCAGGGGCGGACCACCCCCTGTGCCAACAGCATGCATAGCCTCCTGGCCCATCTTCTTCTTGACCCTGGTCTTGCAGTTGGCCCACCTCTTCTTCACCATATCCAGTGACCGGCTGCAGCTGGACACTGAGCTGACTGCAGCCAGGACCTCCCTCCATTCGGCTTTTCTCTTGACCCCCATGCCGACAACCTTCCCCCTGGGGAACAGTATCTGATCTCTGGAGATGACTGCATCCACCAGGGTGAGGTTCTCCTCCTCGGTGAACTTGGGGTCTCTCACCCTGTCCTCCTCACCCCCGGAGGTTCTATGAGAGCCCTGACTGTGGCTCTCCAGCCCTGCCTGTGATGGCCCTGGCTGTGTTGGGTGCTCCCTGTGATGTACCCCTCGTCCCACTGCCATCTCAGGCCCTGCACTAAGTGTGCCTCTTCTGGTGGTACTCTCCCTCCTCCCCAGGGCTCTTTCTCCCCTACCCTGACCGGGGATGCCCACCTGCTCCTCTTCGTCCTCTCCTCCTACTCTCCCCACCGATCTCTCCTGTCCTCCTCTTCATTCCTCTCACCCACTCACACCCAGGCACTCAGTAAGGCCCTCACACACTCACTCTCTGTCACTCACTTGCACTCACGGACTCACACTGTAAAAAAAAAGATAAAAGTGTATGTGTTTTACTACAAAAAAAATATGGGCTAAGTGTGTGTGTTTGCATTTTGATGTGTGTTATGGGTATGTGCAAAAGTTTGTTATGTGTCACAAGGTGTATCAGTCCTCTCCAACTCCTCTAACTATGTGTATATGTGCCTCTCTACTACCTGTCTTTTTATCTAGCCTCCGCTCCTGGGTCCTGTGCTCTAGCTCGAATGAACAAGATACACAGACAAAGGTGCAGTGGTTATTTTGGGTCTATATGTAGTTTATTCAACTGACCTTGATATTTTGGGGTGCTGTGATTGGCTGGGGCACTAGGTAACGTTGTACGTTCGCTTGTTTCTTTCATTAGGACATTCCTCACGTTATTTAGCATGTGTTTTGCAATGGCAATGAGGTCAGATTTTTGGCGACTCCAGTTTTGTAGTTTTTGTGTGTTTGTAGCTTGTTGCACGTTAACCTTTCAGGTAAGGAAGATTTGAATCTCACGTTACCTGGTCTTGGCTAACTCATGGAGGCCTTTTTTTTTCTTCTCGTTGGTTTTAACTCCAACATTTGCATTGAGCCCTAAATGTATCCGCAATGTAAATACTAATGTAAGACGTTACTTCCCAAACGCTTCATGTCAGAACCGAGGTGACATTCAAATCACTATTCATTAATGTGGAACAAAAACTCAAATAAGGAGAAGAAGATATAATTGTTAGAGATGTGTAGTAAGATTTGTCTGATTTACACTCAAAAGCCATATCTAATAAACTGTAGAGGTACAATTCTGAAGCAAACCAACTGCACTTATAGGACACAAGTAGATGCTTGGGTGCTCTCTGATGCATCGAGAAGCCAGGGGTTAAAGGGGATCTATCACCCACAACTTTGTGTAAATAGTTTTATTATATAGCGAATATGCTTTAAAATTTATTCATTTTCTTTAAACCGCTTGTTTGCAGAAATTAGAAGAATAAATACAGCCCCGCTCCTGCTTCAGCATAGACTGCTCTTGCCGAAGTTTGCCACTATGCCTCTGCTCCCTTCCCACTACCCAGCCTCCTCCAATGACGGAGGCTATCTGTCTGTAAGTTGGAGCGCTCTGATTGGCAGAGATCGATTTCTGCATCTGTTATTGGAGGAGGCTGGATAGAGAGAAGCAGAGCGGCAGGCTGCGGCAAAGATCAGGTAACCGCAGTCTGCCTGGAAGTAGGAGCGGGGCTGTATTTATTCTTCTAATTTATGCAAACAAGCGGTTTAAAAAAACCCAAAAAACTTTAACCCCTTAACGACCGGCCAATCGGCACAGTCAGTCAAGGACCACGGAGCATTTTTTTTTCGTTATTCTGCTTCCGGAATTCCGTGATGGTCATAGTACGTCATGGGTCGTTCAGTCAGATCGACCCTTGACGTACTATGACCATCAAGGGTCATTAAGGGGTTAAGGCATATTCACTACATAAGAAAACTATTAACACAAAGTTGTAAAGGAGTGATAGATCCCCTTTAAAAGTCCCTTTTAAACCAAAGGGAATTTTCAAGTGATCCCTGTGATGATTTGCACTTATGGGCGTAATTTCGGGTTACAAAATATACATAAAAGTCAGGCAGTTGTTTGAAATGTATCTCTGAAAGCTGTGTTACTGTCTGGTATAATTTCCATCCTTTACCAGTCATAGAGTGGAGCAATGTCTTTAAAGGGTTTGTTTTTGAGAAAATGAGCTCTCTGCTTACATTTTTTCTTTATTTCAGTTGTTTGTGCTACTATCCCTTTAAGGCATAGAATAGGTGGATTTCTTCATCATATGGTCCTTAAAGGGTTAAAATATGTTTTCCCTATTCTTGCAATAAGTAGTGTGGCTAATATATAAACCAGAACTGGATTAACACTGAGTAAATACAAAACATAAACCACACATATAGCGCTCCTATAGCTGAATAAAAATAATATCACCTGCACAGTTAATCAAATTAAAAAACCTTAATGACACCATATATATGGGGCTGCTCAATCCGTGGTGTCCTTGGCAGCACCTAAAAGTTTAAGAAAACTAAAAGAAAAAGATAAATATGGATGAGCGCCTCCTATTATGGGTCACCAATTTTTGCTATATGTATCAAGTGAAAAAAATAGGATGAATGTAAGAAAGATACTATTTAACAAATGTGTGCCAAATATGTATCTATTGAGAGAAATAAAAAAATAAAAAAAGATATAAAAAGAATAAATAAAACAATAAATACAACTTGATATAACAGTCTTTTATCCGTGATGTTAGATCTGATAGAAGTCTGGACTGTTGTCTTGTACAGTAGGTATAAAATTTCTCACTGGATTTCTTGCTGTGAAGGTATAAACACAGAAAATATCAGATCTAAAAGTGAGTCTGTGTAAATGTAAAAGTCACACTAGGGCCCCCTACACAGACCAGACTCACCAGATAAATATAGGCAGTGTACCATGAAAGCCCGACCCAGGTCTTGGGACAGCTCTCTCTCCGTGCCGTATGGGTATGAGAAGGACGCGTCAAGGACTCGGTATAATAAATGTCCCTAGAAGAGATACAGCTGATCTGAGAGTGAATCTGTAAAGTGGGTATAACCCAATGTGGCCTCGCAAAGGACCAGACTTACCAAACAGAGTCAGCGTGTAGGTATTACAAGCCCGACCCGGCTGTGATTCTCCAAAGAGGAAAGGCGTGTGGGTAGCAAAGATTGCTTTATTAATAAAATAGGCAAATATCCCAATGCTTTTCGTGGCTCTTTGTCCACTTCGTCAGGGGTTATACATAATAAAAAGAACAGCATCCATTTATACATTTAATTTATACGTTTCATTTTAGTCAGGCCTAGGGCAGCACAAAACCTGAATACACCACTGAGTATGTTCTGCCTCCTTTCCCCTTCTTTTTTTCCTTTCTTGGTTGGGGAAGGGATATGGGTACAGTTATGCATAAGTATATTTATTCAGTTATTTAATGGGGATCCTTTTTTATGGGATTTTGTGAATGCTAACACAATCATAGATAACTATATATGTTATAGATACCTTGCAATAACAAGGTTTTTTGGTGAGCTTTTTATATAGAGATGTATGAATGCAGTGGATAGATAGACAATGTAATGCATTAATTCAGAATATAACAAATTATATTGGTTGTGAGTTTACACATAGTAAGAGTTTCTTGACCCCTTTTGGGTATATATACTGGTGTGAGGGTGGACTTGCCAAAACATGCCACTCATCCTGTAGATTTGCATACATTATAACAGTAATCAATTTTATTGGAATTTATGATTATGAGATGGGATTTAAACAAGGAAAGTTGTTTTGATTCATTGGTTTTAGAGATTACAACAATAAAAATGTTAAAGTAATGAACACACTAATCAAATGTTCCAATCAGGATCAAGACAGGACATAAATAGATGTAGTTAAACTGTTTACCGTAACTCATCTGTCTGAGTGAGTCACTGAAGAAGTCAACAGAACGCAGTCGAAAACACGTTTGGCCCATAACTAGTGTAATCTGTAGTGCTGATTCCTACTCGTCATCCCCCGTGAGGTCCTCCCCTTCATATCCACAGAGCCTGTTTAGTTGTCTTCCCCCTTGGTCCAGCTGTACCACATAATATGCTCTAGAAGCACACTGGGGGCACACATAATAAAAACATATTGGTGGGGATTTGCTACAAGCCACCTAATGTTGGGGAGTTGGAGGAAGCCCAACTTTTACTGCAAATGGAAAAGGCTGCTAGGTCAGCAAAGGTAATTATAATGGGAGATTTCAACTACCCTGAAATTGACTGGAGCAATATGACCAGGCACAACAAAGGGAAATATTTTTCTAAGTATGATAAATGATAATTTTATGTCCCAACTAGTAGAGGAGCCAATTAGAAAAGAGGCCTTGCTTGACCTAATGCTCTCAAACGATTCTGACATGGTAAACAATGTGCAGATAAGGGAACATTTGGGCAGCAGTGACCACAATATTGTATCCTTTGAAGTTTGTTATGAGAAACCCAATAGCAAGAGTTTAACCAAAACATTCAATTTCAAAAAGGCTAATTTTACAAAGTTAAAAGAAGCTTTAAAGGATATCCAGTGGGATGTAATTTTCAAAGATAAAAATGCACAAGAATCATGGAATGTATTTAAAATGCTATTGGGCAAATATACACATCAATATATACCATTGGGGAATAAGCACAAGACATAGGCAGGGATTCTTTACAGTAAGGGCGGTAAGGCTATGGAATTCTTTGCCTCGGGATGTTGTGCTTGCAGATAATGCAACTGCATTCAAAAAAGCAATGGATGCCTATCTAGCACAGAACAATATTGACAATTATGACAGATGGCTTCAAAGCAAATAGGATATTGATCTGGGGAACTATTTGACTACCAGTTGGAGTCAGGAAGGAATAGTTCCCCCCCACACACACACACTTGGGACTACATTGGAAATTGCTCCAGAGGGCTTTTTCGTTGCCTTCCTCTGGATCAGCAGGGGTGTTATTGGCATGGGCTTGTTGTGTCCCGTTGTTGCGACCCATACCTGTTTTTCGTCGGGTCGCGTCTGTGCCCCTTCCGCGCATGCGCGGTCTTCTCCGTCCTTTTTCCGCATTCCTGACGTCGCGCGCCGTGACGTCAGGACGTAGGCAGGTCTATATAATCCTGCCTTCCTTTCGGCTCGGTGCTCTTTTGTCGAGCTTGCACGTCGGAAGCGGTTTCCTCTCTTCCCTCGCGCCGGTCCGTTTCTGTTTTATTTGGCCTCTCTCTCTCGGTCCTCTCTCCGTTTTCTCGGTTCCCTGGGAAAGTTTTGCCTGCCTTGGATTTTGTTTTTGCACTCTCTGAGTGCTTTCCTTCATCCTTTCATTATACTAGCTCTCTGCAAACTCCAGACTCTTTCTTTTGCCTGGAGACAGTTTCCAGAGAGCTGACAGTACAAAAGAGCCGATCACATCTCTGCTAGTGTAATAAAAAAAAAAAAAAAAAAAAAAAAAAAAAAAAAAAACCCTAGTAACTAGATGGAGTCTTCTGGGATTA
Organism: Rhinophrynus dorsalis; assembly: GCA_037306005.1. Taxonomy (NCBI): domain Eukaryota; kingdom Metazoa; phylum Chordata; class Amphibia; order Anura; family Rhinophrynidae; genus Rhinophrynus; species Rhinophrynus dorsalis. The sequence continues at coordinate 207,100,689 of CM074724.1, forward strand.
TTGAGGCCCTCAACTCCTTGGGAAGCCGTATATCCGCACTGACTCTGTCAGTGCAAGAACTACAAGCCAATCAGGCCCGTCTCCAGCAACAGTTGCATGACCTGCAACCTGCTTCTCCCGCATCTGCTTCTGGTGGTATTGACGTACAAGAAAGTGAGGGGGTTTCAATTCATGAACCCAGAGTGCCTCTCCCTGAACGTTTTGATGGAAATAGGACTCGGTTTAGAGCTTTTATCACCTCCTGTGAATTATTGTACGCCTTAAACCCTCGAACCTACGCAACGGATTACGTCAGGGTTCGTACCGCCATTACCCTCCTGTCGGGAGAACCCCAATCCTGGGCGCACCACCTACTTCAGACCTCCAGTTCAGTACTTAATTCCTGGTCTGCCTTCCGATCTGCCATGGAGGCTTTGTATGAAGATCCCTTCCGGGTTTCCACTGCTCAAAACACCCTAAGATCTCTAGTTCAGGGCAAGAGGCAAGTGGAAGACTATGTTACCGACTTCCGTAGACTTTCTAGTGATACAGAATGGAATGAGGCGGCCTTACTGGACCAATTCCGTCATGGTCTATCGGAGAGTTTGAAAGATGAGCTCGCCAGAGGGCCGTTGCCCACACATTTAGAAGATCTAATGCATCTCGCCATTCAGATCGATCGACGGTTGCGAGAGAGACGTAGGGAGAGAATGGCGTCTGTCTCTACTCCCGTAAGAAGGCATCCTCCGACTTCTTCTACGTTTGCAGAGTCCCCTACGTCCATGGCCACGCCTCCTTCCGCTGTAACTGAAGAACCCATGCAAGTGGGTATCGTTCGTGGCCCTCTCTCACGGGCAGAAAAGGAACGACGCAGACTACTCAACCTCTGCCTTTATTGTGGAGCTGATGGGCATTTGCTGAGATCTTGTCCCTCCAGACCGCGTTCCTACCCAGGTAGGGATATGTCTGTTTTCTCGTCTTGTTCTACCTCCGCATCTCTTCCCTCCACTTACATGTCTATTCTTGTTACCCTCCAGTGGAACGGTCATCAGAGTAAAGTAACCGCACTGATTGATTCCGGAGCAAGCGGCTGCTTCATTAGTCAAGAATTGGTCTCTACACTAAACCTTCCCATTAGGAATAAAAGATATCCGCTGGCAGTGCTGATGGCCGATCAAAGCCGCCTACAATCTGGGCCTCTCACTTTGGAGACCATGCCAGTAACTCTCATAGTCATGGAGAGTCATAAGGAAGAGATCCACTTTGATGTTATGCCTTCTCTTTTATTTCCGCTTATCTTAGGCCTTCCCTGGCTTCGTATTCATGACCCACATATTACATGGTCTTCTGCGTCCATGCATTTCCTCTCCGTTTATTGTCAGAACCACTGTCTGCCTTGCGATACTACCACTGTTCTTTCCTTACCCTTCACGTCACCTTGCACATCAGATATACCCGTACAGTATCAATCCTATTCCGATGTCTTTGATGTAAAGAAAGCAACCACTTTGCCACCCCATAGACCGTATGACTGTCCAATAGAACTTCTTCCAGGTGCTACTATACCCTTTGGACGGATATACCCCTTATCGGGACCTGAGTCACAACATCTAAAGAAATACATCGAAGAAAGCTTACAGCAAGGGTTTATCCGCCATTCTACCTCACCGGCGGGGGCTGGAATATTTTTCGTACCCAAAAAAGACGGTGGGCTACGTCCTTGCATAGACTACAGGGAACTCAACAAAATAACCATTAAGAACCGATACCCGCTCCCACTCATTCCGGAACTTCTTGAACGCTTATCCTCAGCAACCATATTCTCTAAAATCGATTTACGAGGAGCATACAATCTGGTACGAGTCAGAGAAGGGGATGAATGGAAGACGGCCTTTCGAACTCGGTATGGACATTACGAATATACCGTTATGCCGTTCGGTCTATGTAATGCTCCAGCGACCTTCCAACATTTCATCAATGATGTCTTTCGTGACCTTCTTGATCAATATGTCATAGTGTATTTGGATGATATCCTTATCTACTCTACCACCATTCTGGAACATAGAGCACACGTACAGACCGTCCTTGCACGTTTACGCACCCATAGTCTATATGCAAAGCTGGAGAAGTGTATCTTCGAGACGCAAGAGATTGACTTCCTTGGTTTTCTCATTTCTCCTGGGTGTATCAAAATGAACTCTAGAAAGGTGTCAGCTATACTGGATTGGCCCATTCCTTACGACAAGAAGGCTGTACAAAGATTTATTGGCTTTGCCAATTTTTACCGGAGATTCATTCGTGATTTCTCTACACTGATAGCTCCATTAACAGCACTAACCAAGACTGACGTTCGGTTCTTCTGGACTACAGAAGCCCAAAGTGCGTTTGATTCCCTTAAACAAGCCTTTACACAAGCACCTGTTCTTCGGCAGCCGGATATAACCAGACCATTCTACCTAGAGGTCGATTCCTCCAATACGGCTACGGGAGCCGTACTTTCGCAACACTGGGGCATCCATGGTTCACTGCACCCCGTAGCTTTCTTTTCGAAACGGCTGTCCTCATCCGAACGGAACTATGATATCGGGGACAAGGAGCTACTGGCCATTAAACGAGCTCTAGAGGAATGGCGTCACTTATTAGAAGGATCTGTAAACCCAATTACCATCTACACCGATCACAGGAATCTAGAATACCTCAGATCAGCCCGTAGACTCCGTCCTAGACAGGCCAGATGGGCCCTGTTCTTTTCTCGCTTCTCTATGCATATCACATATAGACCTGGGACCAAGAATGGAAAGGCGGATGCCTTGTCCCGGATGTTTGAACCTTCCGACATAGGATCCAGAGTCCCGGATACAATCCTTCAGTCCCATCACTTCTTATGTCTCCATAGTGATCTGCTGACTAAAATCAAGCAATCAACTACTCCATCTCCACTGCTTGTACAAAGACATGCCCTCTCCTATACCGATGGGTTTCTCCGCCATCTAAACCGCATTTATGTTCCGCCATCGGTACGTCAGGAGACCCTTCATACTTTTCATGACCTTCCTTCAGCTGGTCATGGGGGAATCCAGCAGACAACACAAGGAATCCAAAGACACTTTTGGTGGCCTTCTATGAAACAAGACGTCGAGTCCTACGTCTCCTCATGTGATGTGTGCCATAGAGCAAAGAGCAGACATACAAAACCACCTGGTTTGCTCCGTCCTCTCTCTGTTCCTACTGGTCCTTGGAAAGACATTGCCTTGGATTTCATAGTGGACTTACCGAATTCCAGCTCGTATAACACTATACTTGTGATAGTGGACCGCTTCACTAAAATGGCGCATTTTATACCCTTCAAAGGATTACCTACAGCAGAACAGACAGCAACCCTTTTTCTTCGGGAGGTATTCCGTCTGCATGGCATACCTTCTACTATCACCTCAGATAGAGGATCTCAATTTACCTCAAAGTTTTGGAAGGCTTTCTGTTCCGGACTACAAATCAAATGTAACCTGTCATCAGGTTACCATCCACAAACCAATGGACAGACCGAGAGGACTAATCAAACGTTAGAACAGTACCTCCGCTGTTTTTCTACTCATTTGCAAGACAACTGGTTTCAACTACTACCCCAAGCAGAGTTTGCATATAACAACCATTTTCATCGGTCCATCCAAATGTCCCCCTTTTATGCCACTTATGGGTACCATCCAGCTCTCTTACCCGACATGCCTGTTACCTCAGCAGTTCCTACTGCCAATCACCGAATCCTAGAGGTGCAACAGACTCAAAGGAAGTTACAAACCCTGTTAAATCAAGCCCAAGTAGCTTACAAGACGCAGGCAGATAAAAATCGATGTATCAGTCCTACATACCGGGTCGGTGACAAGGTATGGTTATCATCTGCCACAGTGCGCTTATCTTGTCCTTCCCGCAAGTTGGGTCCACGCTTCCTGGGTCCTTACAGTATTTCCCGTATCATTAATCCGGTCACCTACCGTCTAGCTCTACCAGAATCACTACGTATACATCCTACATTCCACGTTTCTCATCTCAAACCTTGGACACCCAGTCCTTTTCCTGATCGACATCCTGCCTGCCCTCCTCCATTGGACATAGAGGGATCTATGGAGTACGAAGTACAAGAGATCCTTGACTCTCGTCTTCGCAGGGGACGTCTTGAATATCTGGTGCACTGGAAGGGGTATGGACCTGAGGATCGCTCTTGGGAGCCTAGTACCAATCTCCGTGCCCCAGCCTGCGTGCGGTCCTTCCATAGGGCTCATCCTGATCGTCCGGGCCCCTTGCCTGCCCGGAGGGCATCCGTCGGGGGGGGGAATCTGTTGTGTCCCGTTGTTGCGACCCATACCTGTTTTTCGTCGGGTCGCGTCTGTGCCCCTTCCGCGCATGCGCGGTCTTCTCCGTCCTTTTTCCGCATTCCTGACGTCGCGCGCCGTGACGTCAGGACGTAGGCAGGTCTATATAATCCTGCCTTCCTTTCGGCTCGGTGCTCTTTTGTCGAGCTTGCACGTCGGAAGCGGTTTCCTCTCTTCCCTCGCGCCGGTCCGTTTCTGTTTTATTTGGCCTCTCTCTCTCGGTCCTCTCTCCGTTTTCTCGGTTCCCTGGGAAAGTTTTGCCTGCCTTGGATTTTGTTTTTGCACTCTCTGAGTGCTTTCCTTCATCCTTTCATTATACTAGCTCTCTGCAAACTCCAGACTCTTTCTTTTGCCTGGAGACAGTTTCCAGAGAGCTGACAGGGCTGGACTTGATGGACGCATGTCTTTTTTCAGCCTTATCTACTATTTTACTATGTTACTATGTATCTGCATATTCTTGCAGATGTGCAAGCTACTTTGACATCTTTTTGACTGGAACCCATCAGGAGAGGACAGACTAAACAACAAAGAGGTCGAACTGGCCTGCCTGTGGGAACTTAGGTGAAGGAGGACATGCTGGGGGCCTGGAGACCTCGATGTGCCATATACCCTTTTGGACTCTGTGAATGCAGATTTGTTTTATCTGTTTTTCATGTAATTTCTCATAGAATGTATTACACTTAGTATTGTAGTACTGTGTTTTCTCATTATTATGTGTATAGTCCCTCAGATCAAGTTCTTTGGAGCAAAGTCCAGACTTCTTTGAGTACAGCACTTTAGGGTGATGACCTGGAAGTTGCTATGAAATGACAGAGATCAGAAGGGAGGTCTCTTTAGACCACTACAATGCAGAACTTGTTAACAGAGTAAGAAAACAACACACACACATATATATATATATATATATATATATATATATATATATAAGAATTACAAGTGCTGGAATAGGGCAAATAGGGGTAGAGTTTTAGATGACCTCATGGGGGTGAGTGTTTGTGTGTCCATATATACCATTGCTCTCATATTTCTTACAAGATTCTCCTCCTCTCCTGTAAGTCTCTCTGTTCTTCAGCACCCTCTTACATTTCTGCTCTTATCTCCCACTATACCCCTTCACATCCCCTACGGTCTTCTCAAGGGTTCTTCCTGTCCACTCCCTACACAACTCGAGCCATCTCTCGACTACAAGCTTTCTCACTGGCTGCCCCTTGACTCTGGAATGCCCTCCCTATCACCATTCACCAATCATCCACACTCATCACTTTCAAGCATCTCCTTAAAACCCACCTGCTCAGGGAGGCATCTCAATAGCAATATCCTCCTCTTGCACACATATAGTCACACCAGAATCCTTCTGCACTTCTTCCACCACACCTTGTACCTGCACTTATAATCCTCCTCCTACTGTCTCTGTTTGTCGTCATGAATTCTAATTAGATTGTAAGCTTCTTGGGGCAGAGTCCCTTTCCCAGTCTATGATTCCCTTGCTGCACTTTCCCCCACAAATAATGGAATGATTGCTTTAAGCTTAATGTTTTTAACCCAGTTCTGTATTTTTGTATTATGTTATTTCAACTTTTGTTAAGAGCTGTGTACATGTATGGCACTATATAAATAAAGACACATACATACATACACTGCTCTCCCCATCAGGTCACTGTTACTTTTTTTTTTTTTTAAACGCAGAATGGCGTCGGTCGTTGATTGAGGAGGAGTCAGCGAACCAGAAACACTTAGGCCTCTATTCAAATTTCCCCAGACAAATGGCAGTTTATTAAGGATGGTAAGCAGTTCAATTAGCCATCTTATAAACAGCTAACATCAGTTTTAAAATCACAATGGACTTTGAAAAATCGCCCACTGAAAACAATGAAACAACTCTGCCCAGGAACCATTCAATTGTGTGCGGTCAGTGTCAATGTATGATAAATTGATACATTTAACAGCTGAAATTTTGCACCCAGTTTTTCTGGCTGTACAGCGCACAACAGTGAAAAAAACACAGTTGGACAAAAGAAAGCAGGGAAACATCAGCTCACACAATACCCAGCACATAGCACAAGCCCAGCAATGGCAAATGTAACCCCTGCATGCCCAATAATTACTCAGAAAATGTCCATGCCTTACAAATAAGTCCTGGACAACCAACATAAACCTATCAACAACCCAGGAACAAGGGGTTGACAAAGCAACCCAATGCAACCTGTCATGCCATATTCCGGAACATCAGGAGTTAACATACAACAACGCATGTGTACAAACAACAATTGATGCATGCCTGTCAATCCCAAAGCAACCCAAGCTCACCTGTGCAACATCAACAGCCAATGGAGACCCAATGTGCACATGACAACATCACACACTCACCTGACACGTATATAGCAAGTACCACAAATCAGAAAAAAGAAAATTTGCCACACCTCAAAACACTAACCTGGGCAACATACACTTTGCCATTGGTCACTCCCTACCTGATGACCATGCCTGGACAACACCCCACCACTGTCTTAAATGGCCATCTTACAGTCCTCAGACGTTGAGTGTTTACAGTGAGACTCAGGGCTCGATTTAAAGGCAGCCGTTAACCAAAAAAAACACTAACGGGTGCGTTAAGTGTCATGTTGCAATTCAAAGATCCGTCTAAACAACAGCTAACGGCAGTTGCACAATTCCTACGGCCGCTACACTTACGTGCATTCAGACGCATGGAACAACATGGAACAACATACCCCAGAGCTATTCAAAGGCTTGCGGTACTGATAACGGCTGAAAAAAAGACACACCTAACGGCTAAAAGTTAAGACCCACTTCTCACACACGTTAGACACTTAACGGCCAAAACTAAACACCCGTTACAGAGGAAAACACACAAAAGGCTTACCGCACAACCATGTAAATGGGAAAATTAACCCGTGCAATGCCAAAACAACACAAAAACATGCACACACAACACAAATCACTACACACAAAACAACAACCAACACCACAGGAACAATGACACACAAAAAAACAACAACACAACATGGCACGGAACAATGGGGGTCATCACACAAAGCGGACCCTGCAAATACAAGCTCACCTGGGCAACATCAACACGCGACCTGCACCCCACAACTGCACGCCCGCAAATGGCACACACAGAACAAGCACAACACACCACATCTTATAACACACACACACACACCTGCAAACACTTACCTGGACACAAACAACTCTCCATTGGTCAGCACTCACCTCATCACCACACCTACACAACGCCCTAGCAAGTACTTAAAGGGACAACTCAACACACTCACTTGTGGCTTGTTTTCCACTCAGGGAGGGAGAGAGAGAGAGAGAGCGCGCTAGAGAGAGAGAGCTAGAGAGAGAGAGCTAGAGAGAGAGAGGTAGAGAGAGAGAGAGAGACAGATAGAGCAAACAGTATGTTGGGTTACATATTGTTGCGAAGACTGCGGAGAAGGCGTGCAAGGGAGAGAGCTAGGGAACATCAGCAAACCCCAAGCACGCCTCATCAACAGCCTCCACCTGTTGCAAGTGAGGAGGCTCTGGCTCAGCAGCCACACAGGAGTCCATCCCCACCTGGAGGGCACAGGATGTATAGACGACCACCAAGGCCCAGGGTATACCGCCCAAGGGTCACACTCTTTGGAATGGCTGATGACGAGGTCATTGATCGCTACAGGTTGAGGCCTGACAGCATCATTGCCTTGTATGAGGTCATCAAGGAGCAGGTGGATCCCATCTACATCCACAACCATGCCCTAACTGGCCTGCAGAAACTACTCTGTGCCATACACTTCATGGCAAGCGGGGCCTTCCAGTCCACTGAGGGTTACGCATCTGGCATGTCCCAGGCCACATTCTCCAGAGTGCTGGCCCAGGTCCTGCCAGCCCTCAAAATCAAGGCCAGTACCCATATACATTTTCCCACCACCGACATGGACTGGATACACGTCAAGCAGGCCTTTTACGCAAAGGGAGGCATGCCCAGGGTCATGGGTGCTATAGATTGCACCCATGTCCGGATTAAGGCCCCAGCACGTGACGCACAGATATTCATCAACAGGAAGAACTTCCACTCCATCAACGTGCAGATGGTGTGTGACAGCAACATGAGGATCATGAATGTCTGTGCAAAATATCCTGGCAGCACACATGATGCATACATTCTACAAAACTCCTCAGTCCACAGAGATTTTGAGAATGGAACCTTTACAGGGGGATGGCTACTGGGTGAGTTCACAAAACAAAATCACACCACATACACAGGCGTACACACCACTCAGCTCAGCATGCACCTGACCCACACCTACTACGTCCACCACACAAAACATCATTCACACAACATGTGCTCCCTGTTTCACCATGTCACTCACATTACACAGGTGATGCTGGCTATGGATGCAAGTCCTGGCTACTGACCCCTCTGGCCAATCCCCAAACACATGCCCAGGAAAGCTACAACCAGGCTCATGCCAGAACCAGGAATGCTATTGAGCGGACATTTGGGCTCCTCAAGTCAAGATTCCGATGTCTGGACCACTCTGGGGGAGCACTGCAGTATGCACCGGCTAAGGTGTGTGACATCATTGTGGCGTGCGCAATACTGCACAATATCGCAGTGGACACCAGGCTGCTGGAGCACATCCCGGACCCCCCCATACAGGAAGTGCCCATGGACATCGGGCATGTGGAGGAGACCATGAGAGGGGCACAGATCAGAGACAGGCTCATCACGGAATACTTCACCTGTGAGTATAACACACGCATGCAAACAATCCATGCAAGTCCCCCAGCAGTCCTGTGACACTAACCACACTGCACATTTTGTTCTGTCTCACCCCACAGGAACAGTGACACAGCACTGCACTGGCAGTGGACGTGGAAAATTGTGTGTGTGGACTCAGCAACCATCCTCCATTCCACTCTCCACGTTGACATACAGACCCCAAGGATATCACGCACACCCTCAGGAGAAACAAGGTACAACATATTACCCATGTTCATCACCTTACACGGCTTGATTGACAGCAACTAACTGGATATGCCATGATTAGAGCCTGAACAACCATGCTAGCCCAGTAGTGAAAGAGTATTATCTAATGATTTGCATGAGAAGGGACATCAGACTCAATATGGGACCTGTACTGTGCTACAGCTGAGAAGAGCAGCACAGGGGTGGATGTACAGTGGTATGGGCACACAATGTAGAGGTCATGAGACGTAGATCAGATTACCACGGACTCCATGCAGACCTGTGAGTGTGCAGACGTATGTGCCCCTGACATGAATACACACATCAACAAATGTGTCCTAACAGTTCCATGGAACAAATGACATTGGGCTGCCACTGTCACTTTCACAGTGGCAGCACAATGTCATTACTTCCATGGAGCTCTCAGAACACTTGTTAATGTGTGTATACATGTCAGGGGCACATATCCCTAGGACTGATGCACATGTCCTTAGTTCCCCACAGAATTGGTTACAGATGAGTACACAACACATTGTCAAGCAATGGTTTGTGCACTCACCTGTAACTGTGAAAACTGAGGGGATGAAAAAGACTAAATTGTTGTTGCTTGATGATCAGTTCAGGTCTACTGCTCCAAATCCTGTCCTCTTGTCCCGCAGGCATCCGTAACATGATCCATCCTTGAACTGAAGATCTTCCATGTGACTGGATTGATGTCTTGACAACACCTTCATGAAGATCACCCCTTGCTGTTTATGGTGATGTTGTTGGTGATGCAAAGTTTGACCTGAGGTTCACACAAACCTCTACTGGAACATTCTCATAGAGACACAGAAAACACTAATTCTTGAGTGTTGTAACCTGTACAGTCAGGATGCTCAGCTACAGAGTTGTCAAACCTCATGGACAACACATGAGCAGGGCAGCAGTGTTACTGAAGTATTACAATTTAGTTTCAAAGTACATTTAGTGTTCTCATACAGGTGTTCAATGCATATAGGCAATACACACACAAAACACATGTACATTCTAATGTACTTTGAGACACAATAAAGATGAACCATCACCATTCTATCTGTGTCTGTAGGAGGATATATTTGAGAACACATATGTCAATGTGTTACCACACCCAGGGTAGAGTATGCCCCATACATGGAAAGGCAACACCCACATCACAGGAGTCCACCACTTGTTTGCCAGTGACTGGACTCTGTGATGTATCAATGCAAACTGATGATGGTGGCAGTGATGCACCAATGTGTTGTGGGAGTGATGAAGAGGTGATACAGGGGACATACTTCCACAGTGAATACCTGTCCACAGTATCTGTATTGCTCAGTATAATCCATGTTCGGAGATTTTGCTCCACTTTGACATATCTCAGTACATGGGCTAACGAACAACCAGACTAAGTGGACATGTGTTATCACTGGTGAAGTCTGTTACACCCTTAGGGAAACAGCAACTCAACTTACAGGAGACCCCAATGCTCAGCCCAGGATATCAATGTGTGTGCTACACGTTGAAATCCTAGGTTAAAAACATTGGCTTCTTCAGTAAGTCAGTTGCACAATGAGTGTGTGAATCCAAGACAACATGGATACATGTCCCATTTATCTATCCTGCTTATAATGTCCCTGCTAAATCACAGAGCTGTTTGTCTGGTTATCCCATTAACCCACTGAGTGCAAGAGTGGTCCCCAACGCATTTCTTGACAATGCGTTGTCTACCACTCTGGCACTCAAAGGGTTAAACACAGCACATGATGTAGACAAATGTTCAGTGTTGTACAATTTGTTGTGCTAAGGGGTATGTTTTGTTGTTCAAATTCAACACACAACACCGCCATATAACACAGTGGTGTAATATGGCTCCAGGGATGTATTACAAGTTGAATTTGTACAACGGTGTGTGTGTGAACCCATGTTGTAGCATCCCACTAACATTTCACATAGGCAGAGGTTGTGTTCACTGCATTGTATGGCAATGCATTGGAGACAACCCTGCCACCCAATCCATAACTGAAGACACAACAGATCAGACTGGAATTAAAAAAAAAATGTTTTCTTTATTGAGGGGAAACTTAACAGGTTGGGCCTTTCATTTTTTCTTCTTTGGGTGGGGGGCCTTAGCCTGGGTGCCAGAGGTGGATGCCCTTGTGGATCTCCTGGTAACCCTCTGCCCCCTAGGTGTTGCTTCAGGGGTAACACTAGAGGGGGTGGTGGTTGCAGTAGACCCCTCAGTGGAACGCAAGTTCTCCCTCTCCATCCTCAGGTTCTCCCTGCGGTTTATCTCCCTCAGCTCCACAAGGACCTGTGTTAACATGTCCATCACACCAGTCCTGAGCTGCTGGAGTAGTGTATTCCCCCTGGACACCTCCGACTCCAAACCTTGGATCCTGCTCTCCAATTGGACAATGTTCCTCCTGGATTGCCTCCTGCTCCTGGTGATATTGCTGTCAGTACTCCTGCTCGACCGGAGTAGTCTCCTCTGAAGGGCCATACACTCCGCCTCCATCCCTGTGAGGCGTGCGGTGCTGGAGGTGGATGTGCCCGGTGTCCCTGGTGCTGCTGTTTCTTCCTCTGCTGCTGAGGGTGCTGTTTCTTCCTCTGCTGCTGAGGGTGCTGTTTCTTCCTCTGCTGCTGAGGGTGCTGTTTCTTCCTCTGCTGCTGAGGGTGCTGTTTCCTCCTCTGCTGGAGGTGCTGTTTCCTCCTCTGCTGGAGGTGCTGTTTCCTCCTCTGCTGGAGGTGCTGTTTCCTCTGCTGCTGGAGGTGCTGTTTCCTCTGCTGCTGGAGGTGCTGTATCCTCTGCTGCTGCTGAGGGTGCTGTGGCTGCTGTTGGAGTGGCTGGTGCAGATGATGGGCATATGCCCACCACATCAAGTGATGCAGAGCTGCCCAGAGATGTGTGTGCTGGTGGAGGTGTGAATATGTCCCTGGGTAGGGGGCGCTGGGGCTCACCAATCAGGCCCAGGTGTGTGTAGTCCAGTGGCCAAGGGTCATATGGTGGCCACTGATAGGTGGTGGGACCCCACCTTGGATCATACCTTGGGGCATGCTGTGGAGCCATCCAGGAGGGTGGGTTGATCTGGGAGGCATATGGCCCATATTGGGTGTTGGCCACTGTCCCTGGCAGCCATTGCCTCCCTGGCGGTGGTGGTGCTGCTGATGGAGGGTAGTAGCTGGTGGAGGTGGATGGATGTGTCCACCTCTCCTCCTGTGGCATCCAGCCACTGTACTGGGGAGGTGCAGCTGGAAAGGGTGGTGCAGCCTGTGGTGGTGCAGCTGGAAGGGGTGGTGCAGCCTGTGGTGGTGCAGCTGGAAGGGGTGGTGCAGCCTGTGGTGGTGCAGCTGGAAGGGGTGGTGCAGCCTGTGGTGGTGCAGCTGGAAGGGGTGGTGCAGCCTGTGGTGGTGCAGCTGGAAGGGGTGGTGCAGCCTGTGTTGGAGGGGATGGTGATGGTGGGTAAGGTGACCACCGGCTGGTCCCCTCCTCTGTGTCCTCCTCACTGGGGGGTGACATAGCCTCCTCCACTGTCTCCTGCTGGGCTTGACGGCCGTAAGCTGTGTGGAGGAAGAAGATGTTGTGATTAGTGACCTTTGCCATATGTTTGTGGAGACAATTCTACTTTGATATGTGTTGAAGAAAAATATATGTGTTTGTGTTAATCCCCCTGGGTAAACAAGGGTACTCCCACTGCTGAAAGGTGTTTGAGTTATTATGGGTGAAGGTTTCATTTTGAGGTGCAATATCACAGTGGCCAGAAATAGTACAGTGGGGCTGTTGCTACACCCTCCCATGTAGATATCTGGTCCCTGTACCAGAGCTGTCCATATGATTGTGTAGTAACAGCACCACTGTACAATATCAGGCCACTAGGATATTGCCCCTGACATATCCATGTCTGAGCTGTGATACCTTTTGCATCAACACACCTTTCAGCAGTACGAATACCATTGTTTAACTCGGGGGGGGGGGGAGATCCAACAACATATATTTGTCTTCACAACTTGTAGGGATGGCTATCCCTCCAGGGGGGTGGCAAAGGTTAAGTCCACCTTGATGTCAGATTGTAGACATTGTGGGAACAGATGTTGTTCTCTGTTAGTCCTATCCTTCCTACCCTCATGGTTGTTCAGATAATGCTCTATGTGACGGATGTAGATTTCAGTCATTTGTCTACACGAGGGATTTTCAGCAGAGACAAAATCAACCCATTTAGAGAACAATACTTAATTGGAATGGTGTACAGGGTGTGCATGATTTACAAGCACACTCTGTGGACCATTCCAAAGAGGTATTTCTCTCTATATGTTGTGACTTTGGCTCTGCTGAAGAGCCTCCGTGTGGTCAAATGATGGATATCTTCACCTGTCACATGGAGCAATATCTGTATAACCATGAGTGTTGGAGGGATGGGACTTAGATCAAGACACATCTGTTAACGATGGCAATGATATGACATCATGATGACATTACCCATTGCTATCCCATTACAGTGACACACAAGTAGAAATGGTCATATATGTATGTGGATATGTACCCTTCATATGGATGGAGTAATATCCTTCCAAGATGTGATGCCAGAGAGCATTTCATTAGGTGTGATTGCCTTACTGGCTATATATGTGCACCCATCCAACAAGACATTGTATTGATATGATGGATATGAACATACCTCGTATATCCCATCTACGTAGGGTGTGATATACTATGTATGTGTATTTGGATGGTAGCAATGTAGGTTGATATGTGATGGGTGCACATATCTGGCCAGTAAGGCAATCACATCCAGTGAAGTGATCTCTGTGTTCACATCATGTTGGAACATATTTAGTAACATTTGAATCCTAAGGGCAACAATCCAGCCAGTAGTGAGGGATATCTTTGATTGAGGCCTGTTTTTTTGTCTGTGTATGAGCCCATCCATCCTTCTGTGTGAGGCAACCGTACTCAGTCCTAGATATCCATCAGTCATGGCCTGTTGGTGACCAAGGTACAATGTTTGCTATTTGTTTCCCATATGTATCCTGCATAGAGATGCTGGTGTACCATCGATCCATGGCATCAGCACCCCTGTGGATCCATGTGGGAATCAGATATGGGATATGTCATTTCAAGTCAGAGAAATGATTGCAGCCACAACACCAATGCCTACTTTTTCCTGCTTGAATTCTGTAAAATAGTTTTCGGCCTGTGTGTTGCACCTACAAGCATTTATTCTGTGTGACACTGTGATGTGTGATCTGATGCCCCCTTTTGTGATTCAGTAAGCGGTGATGTTGAACCGATGACATGAACATGATGGTGACTTCTCCAGTGATCTCCTTTCCCCATTTCCAGTGTTTTCCATGGAGTCTGTACAATGGGACCCTATGAACTTGATTCTTGTTTTGGCATATTCTCCATGGACTAACACTGGTACTGGTGAAGTGAGGGTGTGTGAGGGTTACTTTGTGTCCACCATGTGTTTGTCACCGCTTAGTGAATGTCCCCTGTGTAGCATGTGATCGTTGGCCTATTGACTTGTTTGTTGTCAGGTTAACCCCTTGAGTCCCAGAGGGGTTGCCAATGCATTGTTGATCGATGCATTGATGATCCCTCTAGCACTCACGGGGTTAGGGTGGGGGTGGGGACATGGGTGACATTGTGTGTGAACAGTGATGATCTATTACAGTCGACAATTTGAAAATGAAGGTTTGTGTATTGTGTGTAATGAGCACAGCGACAGGAGGGTTGAAGTAGGACTTTGACAGGTTTGTCCCAAGTTGGACGTTGCCATTTGTCCAGGTGTTGTGTCCTTTTTTTAACCCTCATGGTGCTGTGTTGGTGCAGTTGTATGGCTGAGTGATGGGCATGTGTTGAGGTGTGAGTGTGTGTGCAGCTGGTGTTGGTTGCTGTAGTGTGTTGTTCTGTAGTGTTGCACTTACCGGTAGTGTGGAGGCTCCTCTCATCCCCAGTGTCAGTTCCTCCCACGACCCCCTCGATCATGGTCGGGGACATGTTCTGCCGCACCATCTCCTCCCAGCCGCAGAATGTGATGGGCACAGATGGGCCACCTCCGGTGCCTCGGGCTTGCTTGGCCATGTCAGACATCTTGTTCTTGACCACCCTCCGGCAGTCGCCCCATCTCTTCTTCACAGACTCCACGTCCCGCCTGCATGTTGCCACCGCGTTCACCCGGCTGCAGATCTGGTTCCAGGCTGCCTTCCTCCGCGCTGCCAGGCCAGGGACCTTTGCCGTCGGGTGGAGAACACTCTGCCTCTCCAGGACAGCTTCCACAAGAGCCGTGTTCTCCTCCTCACTATATCTGGGATCCCTGATCCTGCCCTCATCAGCTCCGGCATGGGAGGATTCAGAGCCGGAGTGCCCTGCCTGGTCTGACCCTGCCTGTGTGGGGTGCTCCCCAGGAACTACCCCTCGTCCCACTGCAGGTTCTGTCCCTGTCCTGCGTGTTCCTGCTCTGGTGGGCCTGGTCCCCCTCCGCCCTGCGGATCTCCCTCTCCCACCCCTGCTCTGCTGAGGGATCCCCTCCTGACCTTCCTCCTCCTCCACTACTCTCCCCATCCCTCTCTCCTGTCCTCCTCTCCTTGACATCACTCACCCAGTCACACCCAGGCACTCCCACAGGCCCTCACAGACACACTCGATCCAGTCACTCTCTGTCACACACTTTCACTCCCAGATTCACACTGTCAAAATAAAAAGTAATATGTGTAAGGTGTTATGAAATAAAAGGACTATGTGTATGTATGTGTATGTGTTTGTGTTTGTATGTGTGTATGTAATATGTGCAAAAGTGTGATATGTGTATATATAGTGCACCTCTCTCCTCTCTCCAAACTGCAAAACTCCTCTACCTCCAATGAACGCGCCTCTCTCCCTCTCTCTAATGACTATCCTCCGCTCCTGGGTCCTGATATCTGGCTCTGAAGAACTCGATAACAGACAGTGTGTGGCGGTTATTTTTGGGTATATATAGGTGTATTTGAAGTTATTTGATACATTGGGCCTTTGGGATTGGATGTGTGTTTGAATTTGTTTTGGCATCAATCAGGGTTGCTTGACAACGGCAGCCGTTATGTTACATGTTGTTTGGAGCTCAGTTATCGTGTGATTTGTCCGCCCGTTGTGCATTAACATGAGCGACAACGGGTTTTGTGTTACGTGTTTTTTGTGTGCCTACGCTCGATAGCTATTCTCGTAGAGTAGCTATTGAATCTGCCGTAACTCCTGTATTATTTGCGAGCGATGTGCCTTTTTCACTTAGCGGCTGGTTTAACGGTTGGCTTTAAATCGAGCCCTCAGAGAGAGAGAGATTACGACCAGTATGTGTGCATATCTATTACTGCGTAGACATCGGAAACAAAGGTGTGTGAGGGCTAGGAATCATCATCAACCCCAAGCACACCTGCTGAACATTCTTTGCCTGTTGCAAGTGCTGATGCCTTGGCTGAAGAGCCAGACAGAAGCCCATCTCCACTTGGAGGACCACAGGTGCTGCAACAGGATGTCCCACAGTTCCAACAGCTGCCACAAGGACCTGTGGAGCAGCATAAGGATACAGACTGCCACAAAGACACAGGATATACAGCACAAGGCTCACACTCTTCTGAATGACAGACTCTGAAGTGAGAGACCACTTCAGGTTGATGTTGCACAGCAGCATCGACCTATATGAGGTGATCAAAGATGATGTCAACCCCATATACAGCAACAACCATGCCCTATCTGGCTTACAAAAGTTGATGTGTGCCATACATTTTATGGCAAGTGGAGCCTTCCTTTCTACAGAAGGTTATGCATCTGGCATGTCCCAGCCCACATGTTCAAGGAGTGTGTCTCAAGAGGAAGGCCAGGAGGTACATCCATTTCCCCTTCACCCAGATGGAGAGGACACATGTCAAGCAGGTCTTCTATACAAATGGAGGCATGCCCAGGGTCATGGGTACCACAGACTGCACACGTGCGCATAAGAGCTCCAACACGAGGGACATCTCTTCATCAACAGGAAGAATTTCCACTTCATCAATGTACAGGTGGTGTGTGATTCCAACATGAATATAACCCATGTTTGTGCCTCCTATCGCAGCAGTTGTCACAACTCCTACATTCTCAAGCACTCACCCATTATCACGGTGCCCGTGCTATTGCTGACGACATTCTGTCAATATTACTTGCTGTTGCCTCTTATTGATTGGTGTGGCTTTGCCCCGCCCAGTATTTGTCCTTAAATACTGGGCCTTGTCACTTCTCCGGTGCCCTTTCCTGGTGTTTCTGTTGCCAGCGTTTGTTCCAGTTATTTGTGTGATCTCTGTGTATGACCCAGACTGCCTGACTACTCTGCTGTATCCATTCCTTCTCTGTGTACCGGCCCGGACTGCCTGACTACTCTGCTGTATACATTCCTGATCAGTATACTGGCCCGGCTGACGTTCCTGCTCTGTGTACCGACCAAGCCTGGCTGATGTTCCTGCTCTGTGTACCGACTCGGATTGGCTGATGTTCCTGCTCTGTGTACCGACCTGGCCTAGCTGAAGTTCCTGTTCTGTGTACCGAACCGGTTTTGGCAAGCATTGTTCTGTGTATCAGGGCCTGCCTGCGGTCCAATCCGGTATCCGTCTTGGGGCTGTCATCCGGCGTCCTTTTTGTATACGGACAGATCCTCTGTTGCCTCGTTGCTGCTCAGGCAGTCTTGTTACTGTGACCCAGTCACTTATTGTGTCGCTTGGGTGACACCCCGGTGTGGTAGATCCATGTGGTTGCACAACGGTACGCTTGACCTTTTACTGCTGCAAGCTGAGGTTGGTCTAACCCTGGGCGTCTCAGGCTGCTCTCACTATCTGGCAGTCGACTCTAGGTCTGAGCGTTCGTTAACCCCTTCGGGGTTGGTGCCATATTCCACTGGGTTACAGTCATTGCAGTCTCTGTTGGGTGTTCCTCAGTGCCTACAGTTGCAGTCCTCCGTTACTGCTACGGCAGTCTACTGCTTGTCCTGGGCCTCCGTTTACTCATGTGGCATTGCTCGTTATTCTGACACTCTCTGCATAGTGAGAGTCTTGTTGGCCTCGCGCTATTAGGGCCTGTCAGTCTTCCTGGCCTAATAGTAGCCATTTCACTGCTGTCTCATTTGGGAATCACACGAACTATACCTGACCTGTGTCAGTATTATATTGTTGCTGTTATATATATATACTGGACCCGTGTGGGTATTGATTACTGTAACCTGACCTGTGTCAGTACTTAATTGTGTTCATATATTACTGGGCCTGCGAGGGTTATTATTATTCTGTGTTTTTTCAATAAATCTGTGTTTTATCTAAACCTACTGTGTCTGAGTGTCCATAAAACTGTTACACTCATCCACAGAGACTTTGAGAATGGGACCTACACAGGAGGATGGCATTTGGGTGAGTCAGCAATCCAAACATCACACCACATCCAGGTGGTCATGACACACAAGTATTACGTCCCCCTTACACAACATCATCCACATAACATGTCACTCTGTTCCCACAGGTGATGCAGGGGTATGGGTGTAAGCTGAGCTCCTCACACCACTAACAAATCCCCAAACACCTGCACAGGAGTGCTAAAATAAGGCTCACGTCCGAACAAGGAATGCCATTGAGCGCACCTTTGGCCTGCTCAAATCCAGATTCCGGTGCCTGGATACCTAGGGAGAGCTTTGCAATATGCACCAGGCAATGCATGAGACAACATCATCCAAGTGTTTGCCATACTGCAAAACATAGCTATGGATACATGTCTAGTGGACGAGATTGAGCCACTACACATTGTGGAGGTACCTGTGCCACTTGCACAGGATGAGGAAACCCTAAGAGGAGAGAAGATAAGAGACAGGCTCATCAGGGACCGCTTCGTCCATGAGTATAATCCACACACACAATGAATGTCTATCCATGATCAGGCTTGGGGAATGTGTTCAAACACACTTGCCCAACACATAATGATCTGTTTCACTCCACACGATGACTGACATACACATCCCTGATATTGCCTGTTACAACATCACAACCTTATAGCTGCTACAGTATCTAACCCATGCAGCAGCTATTCCATGGATGTGTTATATTGAGGGTGTGAATTCAACTGGCATCTGCTATTCCTTCGGCCATGATGACATTGCCACTTCAAGGATATTATACATCCCCCTGCGAACAAAAGTACACCACAATGGCCATGTTCATCATATCCCTGAAATGAACTGACAGCAAACAACATGTATTGAGTGGAACATAGCCATAGCAACCATAGAACCTTTGGAGTGATAGAGGGACAGCCAATAAAATGCATTGGATACAACTCTGGCATTCCAGGTGCTAATGGGGTATTGGAGTTACCATGAGAACAATAGTTGTGCAATGCCTAAGGAGTAACTATTTGGGAGTCAGGCTGCAAGGGCCACCATGATGACACGTGTGTGTGTGTTTGTGTAACACAATGACATTGGCACGCCCACACCCTCTCTTTCATGGGGCTTGCTTCAAATACTAGATGATGTATTACTACAATGTCCCATCCACATATAAATATGGCTGGTTAGCATACCCTTGTTCTTAACTTTATGGGTTCAAGAGGGGAAGACAACCAATTGCAAAACAATGAGCTGTCTTCTCCTCCATAACTCAAAAGGTTACTGAGATAATGATAGCTCATCTTTTGCATGACAGACAGACATTACAGTTTCAAATCTTGTCATCCCTTCCCAAAGGCATCTATGGCATGATCCATAATGGAATAGAGGAATGTCC
Organism: Rhinophrynus dorsalis; assembly: GCA_037306005.1. Lineage (NCBI taxonomy): Eukaryota > Metazoa > Chordata > Amphibia > Anura > Rhinophrynidae > Rhinophrynus > Rhinophrynus dorsalis. Next base: position 207,120,783 of record CM074724.1, read on the forward strand.
AGGTAACCCTGCTGAAACATTGACTCCACGTCCATGAAGCTCACCTCTTGCTGAAACATGAAATTATTAGCAACTTCTGCAAAACCTTTCACATATTCAAAAACTGCTCAAGTATATGTGTATGAGTTGTCTAAGATCTAAGAGGAAAAACCTGCTCTTCTTCAGAGTTCAAATACCTTTTGGGGAACGTATGAGCAGCTCAACTTGGTTTTTTCACTAGCATGTTTTTATGTTAAACATACCTTTGTGTGCTTTTAGAAGACTTCAATTTATTTTGGTTTAATACAAAAATGTTTGTGTTTAATGTATTGTTAAACATATTAAAAGAAGCCTATCACCATCAAATATACGTTTGTCGATTCTGATGTTGTATTAGCCATTTCTTCAGATAGCTAGTTATGTATCCGTTATACTTATGAAGGCATGTTCCTAATCTTAGGGGGTCTATTAATGAAGCAGGGAATATGAGTGGCGTTAGAAATTTATTGATGCGAGGAGATGATGTTCTCCCTGCATAGTGTAGTCAATTGACCCAACTAGTGGCTTCTACATGCTCCTGTCCTGTAGCCAAACACAACATTTATCTCAGTCATTAACCTTAAATTGGTGTATTATGAATATTTCCTCATCAGAGTGTGAATCCCAACATATGTTTGTTTTGTTAATCTATCTTACCAGTGAATAATTTAACCCAAAATATGGTTGACTAACACCTCAATAACCATACCTGTGGATAAAACTAAATGGGGGCAGTCTGGAATCTAGTATTCAAAGGGGTAGGTGGCAGCTGCTCAGCCTCAACTCATATCATGGCCAAACAACACCTTCCTGTTGTTTTGCTTTGCTAGGTGGACTGTGAGTAGATATTGGACAACAGTGTATGTGATGTGTGTGTGCTTACCCATGCTCAAACACCTTACAACCAAGTAATATGTTCAGCAGTTGTGTTCACTGCATTTCTTTGCAAAGCATTGGAGACATATCTTCCATTTAACCTAGAAACCTTAGAAATTGGAAACATTCACAGGCATAAATGGGATGAATAAGTGCAATTTCATTATGGGGAAATGTGATAAATGGGGATTTTTTTGTGGGGGGGACTTTTGAAGGGGCTGCAGAGATGGATGCCCTCACTGTCTTTTTATTCTAGTAGTTCCTGGAGTTGGTGTAGGGGTCACACAAGAGTTTTTTGCAGTTGACCCCTCTGTATTGCTGTGCCCTCTACATCTGCAGGTTTTCCCATTTACTATGTTCCCGCATCGCCACCCGCATCTTACCCAACATATCCATCATTCCTGTCCTGAATATGGCGGATCTCCATTGTTAGCATGGCCTGCTATGATTTGCTTGCATGGAGGGTGGCTGTGCTCCTCTGCACATCTCTCTGCAACCTCCTCAAGTACCTTGTAGCTCATCTTAACTCCCTGAGCTGCCTCCTCTGGATGCTCAGTTACTTTACTTACTGTAGTCATTGGAAATGGCTTCATTGTGTTTTTTGTCCCTTCCTCTGGCATAGGCTGAACTTGATAGACGTGTGTCTTTTTTCAGCCTCATCAGCTGTGTTACTATGTATGTTACTATGTAGCTAGCTAGAGAGATGCATCTGACTGTTGTGTAAAGGACACCTACCTAGGTAAGCCAATATGTTAAACAAAGATCAACTTATTCCTATTTAAATCAAATGGTATTTGGGAAATTTTCATTTGTTCTCTATTCTGCATGTTGTTTTATTCAGAATTGTAGCTCTTTGGGTTACTGAACACAGCCCTTTGTTTCTGTCCCACTGTTTGAAATTTTCTGGTCAAAGAACAAACAGATAGAAAGGAGCAGGAAGAATGGTGTGTTAATAACGTGACTTCCATGTTCTGCTAGAAACCAAAATTGACAATTTCATGTATCCAATTTCTTTCACAATATGGAAGTTTTTACATAGATAACTATGAATGTTACAACACGTCTTTTCACTTAAGAATAACTTTTTGGTAAGCATTCCTACTCCTTGCAGTTTAGTCACCAAACATACAAAATTAAAATGTTATAAAAAATGAAATAACCATTTCCAATTGATGTTGCTTAACTATAATTATGTATTTATAAGTAAAATTACGAATGTCAACTTACATCAAGTTCAACTTTTGCCAGATCTCCTTTGTTGACACAAAGGAAAGAAACAATGATCCGCGACAGCAAAATAAAATCAGTTTCCAAATTCCAAGTGGGTTACAAATCAATTTCAGATTGTGCTAAAATGGAGTGTTTCTGTTGAGCAAAGCGGCAACAGATTCAGCCAATTTACTGTACCAATGAGTTGCTGATAGGTACAAGAAGTGTTATACTCTCATTGCTGTGATCTCTTGGGATATTTATGATATGTAATTGGAATCATTTCAACAGGGTTTGTGCATGTCATACAGTCTTTGTTTCACATATTTTTCAAAAGAAGATGTTTTGAATTAAAAAAATAAAATAACAAAAAAATCTTTCACAACTCCAAAATGACAATTGGATTTCTCCTTGGATCAATAACTGCCTGTATTTAACCCTTTGAGTACTAGAAGGTCAAGCAACATATTGCTTACAATGTTTTGCTTTCCTCTCTGGCACTCAAATGGTTAAACCAGTTGACATAATTTTCTATATTGTTCTTACCTAAAAAGGTAACTTTTTAAAACCTATCTAAAGTATCTACCAGCAAAGAATCAACATTATCAATGTAAAATATAATTCTATTTGATGTAGTCAAAAGCACCTTACCTCTAAGATTAATGGATGCCCCCATATATTTTGCTGAACCCTTAGAATAAGGAATTCCCCAGAGAGTTCATTTTATTGACCTTGAATATATTTAAATAATAATCATGTTCTATTTCATACACCTCTTTTCAAAAGTAAACTACTCAATTTGCTAGTCTGACTAGTTTTTATTTGAAACAAAAAAACAAAGCAAAAAAATGAGTCCCTTTATCAACTATGTAGCATGCATCTGTACCTTTTCAAGTTCAGTAATGTTGTTTTTTATAAGAATTGATGTCCGAAACTGTACGAGATCCAATAAAGCATGGTAAAACTGCCTGTAAGGCAAAAAACCTTACTGAACGTTGGCCATGCCTGTTTAGTGCAGGCCAGAAAAATACACATAGCTTCAAAACTTGCATCACACCTTATATTTTTACCTCACTGTGCTTTCTTTTCAGTAGTTAATAATTCATGATACGTCACCTTCAAAGGAAGCAAGATAACGTTTGACGTAATCTAGCAATGCTAAACAATGTAGACATCTGCCATTGTTGCACACAGATACACACACACATCTTTTTTTTTTTTTTTTTTTACAGTGTGAGTCAGTGAGTGCAAGGGAGCACAAGAGAGTGTTTGTGACCGAGTGGCTGCGTGAGAGAAAGAGATAGGAGAGTGATAGGAAGATGGCAGGGAGGCTGGATGGATGGGGAGAGGCACAGGAGAGGAGGGTGGAGAGGGAGAGCAGCTGGGTGGAGGGGTACCCAACTACAGTCATGTACACAGCTGATAGGGACTGACATGCCAGTGGGAATGGGAGGGGATGTGCAGCAGGAACATTCCCATCCAGGAACAGTGCAGGCAGGGTCTGAATCCCATACCACCTCTGTTCAGGCACGTCCCAGACTGGGGTGAAGGAATACAGATCGCGGGACCCAATGTACTCCCACGAAGAGAACAAGGTCCTTGTGCATCATAAACAGGGAGCACGTCTTATTATGTACGGAGAAGGTCAGTGGGATTTAATCACTCCCATTCTTCTATCTCCTGGCTTCGTTGCCTGGATACCAGCACCGCGCTCATTGGGCCAAGTTTGTTTTTAACACGAGCACACTTACGCTGACGTTGCTAATTCTACAAGCTTCCTGTAAGTGTCTTCACTCATGTTACCTGTAGTTCCGGATTCTGACCCTTGCTCTAGCCTGCCGACTGAATACTGTGCCTTACTGATTTCTCTGTGATAGACCCGGCTTGTTTCACTTCGCTCCAGCCTGCTGATATACTGTGAATGACCTGGCTTGTTCTTTTTTTTCTAAACAGTTCTCTTGAACCTATGATGTTGGAAGCTGGGAGTTGCTGGCAATTAAACTTGCATTAGAAGAGTGGCAACATCTTTTGGTTGGGTTCGGTTCATCCAGTGGTCATCCTTACGGCCCAAAGAACCTCCAGATTTCGGAAACTGCCCATCGCCTTAACCCCAGACAAGCCCGGTGGGCTCTATTTTTTTACCCGTTTTAACTTTTTCATTTCCTACCTACCTGGTTCAAAAAACTGGAAGGCTGATGCATTATGTCATCTCTTCTCTCCGACTCTAGTCGACTCCCCTCCCGCCACATCATTCCCTTGGACAAGATTGTTTCAGCCCTTTCCTCATCTACACTCTTTCAGTTCTGCAGATCTCAGTCATCCCTACCTTGTTTGTTCCTCCTCACTTTCACCTTGAAGTCCTACAGTGGGTTCATCAAACCCCTTCCTCTGGTCACCCTGGGCTAACTAAATCCTTGGATCTACTATGGTGGGATTTATGTTGGTCCTCTCTACAGTCGGATGCTACTGCTTTTGTTCAGGCCTGTCCCTCATGTGCAAGGAATAAGACTTCCAGATCTCTTTCCTTTGTCTGGCTTCATTCCCTTCCTATTCCTCAGTGGCCATGGACTCTATCACGGTGCCCGTGATTATTGCCTGCCTGTTGGTTCCAGTCCTGTTTCCCATGGTTGATGTTGCAGGCATTGCCATTTCCACCTTCTGCCTGGTCTCTATGCTGCGGGCGCGCGTCTTTGACGATGTGCTCTCTATTTTGTACCATTTGGCACTAATTGGCCGATTGGGCCCCGCCTCTGACTGCTGCCTTATAGACAGCCTGAGAACTGGGCTTAGTTGATTCTGCAAACAAACAAACAAGCGGCTCCAACCCTATATACAGGATATTTCAAACATATATCTTCAATGTTTGTACTTCAGGTCTTCAAAAACCCCCTTTTTCATAGACTGCAATGACCTTAATGTGTATATATCCCACGTATGTGCCACCTTAGGGTTTCTCCATATACCCTTCAACAGAACACAATTTATTATAATAAACAGGTGCACCAAAACGTATGATGGATTCAGGCCATGCAGCGAATAAAAACAATCATATGTTTATTAGTGCAACAATAAAAAATGATGTACAACAAATAATGATACCTTGTTTCATAACTGAACAGCGGGAGACATTGTTTAGTGGGCACCTTTCGGATGCAGACGTGTAAGTTCTTAGATCGACATGTTTCGTGCACCGCTGCGCTTAATCATGATCAAAGAGTTCAAGCACACATTCTGTGGTTACATTTAAACTACATTGTAGCCAATAGAAATCTAAAGCCACTTCCACCCTCGATGTTCCCTCTTAAAGAGACCAACTACGGCAAACACTAGAACTAATGCATACACACAAGAAAGACGCTTTCATTTGCAATCGAGTGCCCACATCTCCTCCCAAAATCACAAGGAACAGTAAATCCATCCCTATATCCCTTCACATAAGGGTCCAAGCACTCGAGTGCAAATGTAGTTCTACAAATATAAATATGCGTCCAGAAAACATCGTTAAAGGGAGAGCCATATCATTGATCTCTAGAGATCCACCTAAAGAGAGCAGCATTGATTGCTATCATTGCACACAAAGAGTCAAAGTCACCATGTAGAACATATTAAAATATAAAACACCATATTATATATGTGTGAATGTCCTCAAAAATAAAAACAAACATTTTAAGCAAGCGGTGACCATACTCAGACTAAACCATCATTCATATACTGTCAACTATTCTCTTCCCTCCAATTTCTTCAAAATAAACATAATTTCCAAACTTATGTCACTATCAAAATTCTTACTTCTCCTCAATTGGTATATAGGATGTTTCTTAAGTATGTTTCTATAATTTCAAACAATACTCCTAAATTCAAACGAAACACATAACATCATATTGTCTATTTAGACCCAGTGGATGTCTCGTTTTTAATGTAAACATCCAATATACCTCTCTCTTAGATAGTTTGGCATCTAAATCACCCCCTCTAACTCCTAAAGTCACTTTTTCAATTCCCTGGATACTCAAATTCTCAACTTTACACCCATCTGTTTTAAAATGGGTAGCCACCCCTGATCTAAAACCTTCACTTCATATGTCACTCAAGTGTTCTGTAAGTCTTGTCCTGAGACTCCTCATGGTTTTACCAACATACTGTTTATTGCAATTTTTACAAGTAATTAGATAAATAATTCCTCTTGTTGCACAGTTGATAAAACCATTGATGTTATAAACTCCATTGGTGAGACTAGAAGCGAAGGTTCTAGAACAATTTATATACTTACAGCTGCCAAATCTTGAACCTCCACATCTGTGGCAGCCCAATACTGACAGCCAAGTAGATGGTTTAGAAACTTTTTGTCTCCTTTAAACATACTTGGAGAAACTGCAGTGGCTATAGTTGGGGCTTTTCTTGATACGATTTTTATTCCAGCAGCAAGAACCTTTTGTAATTGTTCATCACCTTTTAAAACCGGTAAGTGTTTATTAATAATACCTTTTATTTGATTAAACTCCACACTATATGGAGTGGAGAAAATAACTCCTTTCTCTCCACTTGGACGATTACTAACCTCTCTACTCAATGCTGTTGACTTCTTATACGTCAAAAGGCCATCTCTTTTTTTGCCTCTCGCCATCGTTAAAGCCCTATCCAGCATCCACTGGGGATAGACTCGCTGTCTAAACCTGTCATAAAGCTCACACGCCCTGGATTCAAACTATTCTTCTGTAGTACAAATCCATCGAAGGCGTATGAACTGACCAGCAGGTATTCCTTTAACGACATGTTTAGGATGACAACTTTCAGCTCTCAAGAGACTATTCCCAGCGGTAGGCTTATGGAAGATGTCAGTAATTACATCTCCCGTAACAGGATTGGCAGCTATTTCTAAATCCAAAAAATAAATTTTCGATGGATTACTCTCATATGAAAATTCAAGATTTAAGCTATTATCATTTAGATATCTCATAAATGCTTCTCGATCCTCATCCGAGCCACTCCAGATGTAAAGAAGGTCGTCGATATATCTCCTATACCACTCTATGCATCCCCTAAAGGGGTTCTTATCTCCAAAGATGTGGGACTCCTCCCACCAACCCATATAAAGGTTGGCGTATGAGGGCGCAAACTTGGCCCCCATTGAAGTCCCACATCTCTGGAGATAATACTCCCCCCAAACATAAACACATTGTGAGTAAGGAGATACTCGACGACTACTAAAATAAAATCCCTAAAGTTCTCACCAAAAGGACTATATCTTTCCAAATGATATTTCTATGCCATGATTCCCATATCGTGGGGTATGCTTGAATAAATGATCTTACATCACAACTAAGCCATTGAAAATGTGACTCCCATGAAACATTTGCCAATGCTTGAATAACATGAGTGGTATCTTTTAAATAGCTATATAACCTTGTAACCAATGGTTGAAGAACCAAATCCGTCCACTCACACAGTGGTTCATTCAATGAACCAATACCCGAGACTATAGGCCTCCCTTCTGGTTCCACACTATTTTTATGGATTTTAGGTAAGTGATGAAAAATTGGCAAAACAGGATTTTCAACCAAAATCACATCACTCTCCTTTTTCTGGAAAATTCCAAGGGCCAGTCCCCTCTCTACAATAGATTTTAAAATGTTAGAGAAATCTCGAGTAGGGTTCATTGACAATTTAGTATATGACTCCACATTGGATAATTGTTTGAGCGCTTCTCTATGATAATAGGATGTATCCAAAACAACGACCGCTCCACCTTTATCCGCATTTTTGATAGTGATTTCATCATTCTTAGCTAACCTTTCCAAGGCCAGTCTTTCTTGGTAACTAATATTGGGAGACTTTTTAACTAGATTTTTACTGGGTGTTAATAGATCATTTTCAATCAAATCTTGAAAAATGTCTAAAACACTCCCTCTACAAGACACCGGATAAAAACTGGACTTATGGCTAAGATTTACTTTAACTCTGTTAACTCTATTTTCTTCACAACACAAATGATTAAAGTGGCCTTCTCTTTGTATATCATTCATATCAGTAATAGTACAAACTTCTTTAAAAGACCAACCTACTTGAACATCATTATCAAGTTGTGAAGACACTTGTGGTTGATCCCCATTGGACAAATCCTCAAAATCATCAACATTTTGATTATGCATGAAAATTTTTTTTAAAGTTAACTTCCTAATGAATCTATTTATATCAATCATAGTTTCAAACACATCAAAATGTTGAACAGGGGCTAAATTTAACCCTTTCTCTAACAGGCTAATCTCCGCAGATGTTAACTCATAACTCGATAAATTAACAACAGAAACTATTTTCTCTGCTGCCTTGAGTCCCTTTTTGAACTCCCCACTGTATTTATTTTCTCTTCTTTTTCTTTTTCTTCCTCCACTCCTTGTTGATTTTTGCGATATTTCCTTGCTCTGGAGGATGATCTTCTCTGTGAAGGCAACTTGGGCATCTTTTCTTTTTCTAAAAACACCTGTGTCATCCTCTCTTCTCTGCTGGTGGATAAAAAAGATGAAGAGGAGTAAGACATTGAAGGAGCAATGGATGACTCCAAAGCAGTAATCGAACCAGATGGAACCACAGAAAGTTCCTGATCTGCATCAGTTGAATCCAAATCCAAACTTGAGAAACTTACTCTCTTCTGTTTCAAGATAGATTTACGGGATTTTGTTCCCCTATAGGAAATGTCCTTTTCAAATCGATTATCACGGTGCCCGTGATTGCTGCATTTCCTTGTCTGTCACCAGTAGGGGGCTTCTATTGGCTGTCTGCATTTAGCCCGCCTCATATTGCCTATTTAAACCTGGATTGGGCACCCTTTGAGTGCCCTTTCGTGTTGTTTCTAACCTTTTTGCTATCACTATGTCCAGTGGTGGTTGGGCCTCTGTTCCTGTGTTCCTGAGTTCCTGATTATAACTGTTCCAGTGTCTCCTGCATGCTGAGTTGTTCCAGTCCTGGTTCCGGCCTAGTACTCTGGGGTTGCAGTTCCTGCTGACCTTCTTCTCTGCTGTTTCCTGACCTGAATAATCACTGCTGGTTCCTGTCATCTCCTCCCCTGCCTTCTGTGATCCTGGTGACCTTCTGCTTGGTCGCGTCGGCGACATTGCTTGTTAGTCCCAGCGTGCGGACGCTGGTTTGCTCCAAAGCCTTGCGGCTACATGATTCAGTTGTTAGTCCAGTGTGCGGACACTGGTTTGCTCCTAAGCCTATCGGCTACACTATTCAGTGGTTGGTCCCAGCGTGTGGACGCTGGTTTGCTCCAAAGCCTAACGGCTACACGATTCAGTTGTTAAGTCCAGTGTGCGGACACTGGTTTGCTCCTAAGCCTATCGTCTACACTATTCAGTGGTTGGTCCCAGCGTGCGGACGCTGGTTTGCTCCAAAGCCTTGCGGCTATACGATTCCCTGTTGGTCCAGTGTGCGGACACTGGTTTGCTCCAAAGCCTTGCGGCTGTACGATTCCCTGTTGGTCCAGTGTGCGGACACTGGTTTGCTCCAAAGCCTATCGGCTACACTACTCAGTGTTTGGTCCCAGCGTGCGGACGCTGGTTTGCTCCAAAGCCTTGCGGCTATACGATTCACTTGTTACTCCAGTGTGCGGACACTGGTTTGCTCCAAAGCCTATCGGCTATACGATTCAGTAGCTGGTCCCAGCGTGCAGACGCTGGTTTGCTCCAAAGCCTTGCGGCTATCCGATTCAATTGTTAGTCCAGTGTGAGGACACTGGTTTGCTCCTAAGCCTTGCGGCTATACGATTCCTCTGTTGGTCTCAGTGTGCGGACACTGGGTTGCTTACGATCCTGTCACTCTGTCATTATCATCCGACAGCTATTGATACCTCTGGGCTGCCTTGCCCGGTATTGGTAAGGCCGGTAGAACCTTGCTTCGCGTTGCTCTTGAGGTTGCCTCACCCGGTATTGGCAAGGCCGGTAGAGCCTATATCGAGGGTTGTTGGGCTGCCTTGTCCGGTATTGGTAAGGCCGGTAGAACCTTTTGCCACATTCCATCTGAGGTTGCCTTACCCGGTATTGGCAGGGCCGGTAGAGCCTACACTGTGTACTTATTGGGGCTGCCTTGCCCAGTATTTAGATAAGGCCGGTAGAACCTTGACGCTATTCCATCTGCAGGTTGCCTTACCCGGTATTGGCAAGGCCGGTAGAGCCTATTATTACATTACCTCAGACTGTCCTGTCCGGTATATTGACAGGACCGGTAGAGTCTGCATACTGTCTTTGCTATTTACTCATGATATATATATGTATGTGATTGCCATTCTAGTGATCATTTTAATTATTTCAATAAAATTTAGTTTTTACCTAAAACTTGTGTCTGAGAGTCATAACAAACCGTGACATCGATATACATTTCCCTGATCATAGTCCATCTTGTCACGTAAAAATTTCCTTTGTTTTATTTCAATCACTGACGTCTCAAGCTTCTCTAAATAAGATGAAAGTTTTTCATCCAGCTTTGATAGTGACATAAGTTTGGAAATGATGTTTATTTTGAAGAAATTGGAGGGAAGAGAATAGCTGACAGTATATGAATGATGGTTTAGTCTGAGTATCGTCACCGCTTGCTTAAAATGTTTGTTTTTATTTTTGAGGACATTCACACATATATAATATGGTGTTTTATATTTTAATATGTTCTACATGGTGACTTTGACTCTTTGTGTGCAATGATAGAGATCAATGATATGGCTTTCCTTTTAACGATGTTTTCTGGACGCATTTTGAAGAAATTGGAAGGAAGAGAATAGTTGACAGTATATGAATGATGGTTTAGTCTGAGTATGGTCACCGCTTGCTTAAAATGTTTGTTTTTATTTTTGAGGACATTCACACATATATAATATGGTGTTTTATATTTTAATATGTTCTACATGGTGACTTTGACTCTTTGTGTGCAATGATAGCAATCAATGCTGCTCCCTTTACGGTGGATCTCTAGAGATCAATGATATGGCTTTCCCTTTAACGATGTTTTCTGGACGCATATTTATATTTGTAGAACTACATTTGCACTCGAGTGCTTGGACCCTTATGTGAAGGGATATAGGGATGGATTTACTGTTCCTTGTGATTTTGGAAGGAGATGTGGGCACTCGATTGCAAATGAAAGCGTCTTTCTTGTGTGTATGCATTAGTTCTAGTGTTTGCCGTAGTTGGTCTCTTTAAGAGGGAACATTGAGGGTGGAAGTGGCTTTAGATTTCTATTGGCTACAATGTAGTTTAAATGTAACCATAGAATGTGTGCTTGAACTCTTTGATCATGATTAAGCGCAGCGGTGCGCGAAACATGTCGATCTAAGAACTTACACGTCTGCATCCGAAAGGTGCCCACTAAACAATGTCTCCCGCTGTTCAGTTATGAAACAAGGTATCATTATTTGTTGTACATCATTTTTTATTGTTGCACTAATAAACATATGATTGTTTTTATTCGCTGCATGGCCTGAATCCATCATACGTTTTGGTGCACCTGTTTATTATAATAAACTGGGCTTAGTTGCCCTTTCATGGTGTATCAGTGTGTTACTCTTGTATTGCTCTCATTTGACCATAGCTTGGCTTCCGTGTAATCTCTGGCTCGATCTCTGGCTTTGTCTGACTATCCGCTCTGGTATTTGACCAGTGGCTCTCTCTAACTACGTGATTTGTGTATGACCCTGGCTTGTCCGACTACCCACTCCAATCTGACCTCGGCTGTGGCTAACTACCCAATCCGGTATCTGACTGTGGCTTTTTCTGACGTACGTTCCGTGCTTACTCCTGTTACTGTCTGACTACTACTGGTCACTATTGGCCTCCGAGGCCTCGCTCCATCAGCCTAGCGTGACAGTTACCTCCATGGTATTGTTACGTGTTGCTTTCTGCTCTGCTGCCTCCGCTCCGTGCTTACCCCAATACTATCTGACTCTGTCAATATCGGCCTCAGAGGCCTCTTGCACCATACAGCCTAACATGACATTTACCTCCCTGGTATTGTTGCCAAGCTGCCTTAGGCTAAGCCGCATTGTAGTTGTCCCTCTTAAGGGACTGCTTGGCACTCTCGTTCCAAGCCTTCCCAGGCATGAATAACGTTTTTTTAAGACACTCAGACTAGCTGGTAGAATAGAACACAGTTTTATTAAATGAAAATTAAGATGAAAGATCGCCCTCTACAGGCAACACGAAATAATAGCGAAATATAGACAGATATGCCCCCACAGGCCCAGTATACAGAAACAGAATTATCAAATATACTGTCTCAGGACAGGCACACAGTAGTGAAACAATTCAAGGGTTAAATGCAATAATTAGTCAGTCTCTGTTGTGGTGTTTGGCACGCCCAAGATGGTGATGAAGCAGCTATAGGTGTAGATGGTGTAACACCTAAAGTTCTAAAGGTTGGGAAGCTGCTAGGCAGTACTAGACCAGAGGTAGAATCAGCAAAAAAGTTGCACAGAATAGCCCCCAAGGGCGTAGCAACGGAAACAACTTAATCTGCAAGTGTGTGAGTCGGTAGCCCCCACGGGCGTAACAACGGTAGTAGCTTGCACTGCAAGAGCTTGCAAATAGCCCCCATGGGCGTAATAACGGAGACCAATTGCACAGTGATAGTTTGAGCCAATAGCCCCCACTGGCATATACCGGAGACAACCTGCAAGAGCTTGAGCCAGTAGCCCCCAAGGGCGTAACAACGGAGACCACAATACACTGCAAACGATGAAGCCAATAGCCTCCCACGGGCGTATACCCGAGAACCCAGTGTTTGCATAAGAGCCAATAGCGCCTCACTGGGCGCGTTAACGAACTCGACTACTCTGTGGTTGACAGGATGAGCCGCCGACCAGACCAGGCATATAAGCGGCCGGCTCAGCAGAAGTAGTGATATACTAGCGTAGGCTCGGTACAGGTGTGAGAAGGCTCAGCTAAGGAGGCTGCAGCATGGCAAGGGTTAAATCGCAGCTTTAAGGATCGAAGGCTCAGTACTAGAGGAATAGCTCTGCAAGTACAATGGAGGGCTCAGTAATCGGAAGCACAGCTCTGCGAGTGAGCACGGAGACTCAGCACTGAAGACTAGGCACTGCAAGAGTTACACGATCAGCCCGGTAGGCAGGCACAGCGGAAGTCAGAACGTCGCTACGGCGACAACAGGAGCAGGTAGCAGGAACAAAGCAGGTCACTGGAACAAGCCGGTTCAGGCCACGGAGCAGGAAGTCAGCCAGGCCGGGTCGGATCACGGAGGTAGTTCTCAGACAAGCCGGGTCAATCACGAGCAGGAACGTCAGCCAAGCCGGGTCAGATCACGGAGGTGGTTCTCAGACAAGCCGGGTCAATCACGAGTAGGAACACAGGAGCGTAGTCAGAACAGGCCAAATCGGTACACGGGAATCAGGAACACAGCAACAGCATTACTGGCTCTGAAACACCACGAAAGGGCACCTGACAGGTGTCACGGCCAGGCACAAAAAGGTCACCAGGGGCGGGCCAAACCGACTCAGCAAATCAGTGCACACCACAAGCGAGAGTGACAGAGGAGGATCACAGGCACTGTGATAGTGTACTATTCCAAGGTTTCTCCTACCTGTGTACCCGGTTACGCTATTGTGGCCTGTACTACTGGCTCTCCAGGTTTCTGCTCACTCCACTTGATAAAATCGAGTCTGGTTCTACATTCCACATAGCTTTGGCTATGGTGGTCCGGGTACAGTTCGGTGTCAGTTCCTGGGTAGTGGACTGTGCATTGTCCTCACGCCTAATCCTATCAGGGTTGAGGAGGTGCTTTGCTCTTGCATATGTATTTTAAATAAACTGGTTAAATTCATGTGTACCTGTATTGTGTGTTTAATTTACCTAAGCCGCCCTTGACAGTATGAAAGGGCCATGAGTACTGAAGGTACAGTTGAACCAGTTCAGAGCATTCTAGCCAGAATGTACACACAGGACAGAGGATAAATCAGCTCTCATTTGCCATGCAGACGCTCCTAAACCGTACCGCACACCTTGGTCAGGCTACTCGTCAACTGGTGGCTCCCCCAGATTCAGCACCGGTGGTACCTCCTAATGCTCAGACTAGTACCGATCGTGGATTGTCTGGTACCGCTCCCCTCCCTCAACACTACGAAGGGGAGCCTACGCTCTGTAGAAGGTTTTTGAATCAAGTGGACATATTCTTGGAATTGGTACAACATGCCTTTCCAAGTGAAGGAAGTAAGGTTGGTTTCTTGATTTCACTATTGTCCAGTAAGGTACTGGCATGGGCCAATCCCTTGTGGGATACGGGGAAGCCCATTGTAGCCAACTTCATGGAGTTTGTGAGCGAATTCCTCAGGGTCTTTGACATTCCAGCCCGAGCAGTATCCGCAGTGAAACGACTCATGACCATACAACAGGGCACACGTACTGTAGCCGATTACGCTATTGAGTTTCGCACCTTGGCAGCAGAGGTGGGCTGGAACATTGATGCACTAGTAGCTGCATTTTCACAGGGTCTGAGTGACTCTATTAAGGATGAGATGGCAGCCCGTGAGCTGCTGGAAGATCTGAACGAGTTAATTACCTTTGCAATTTTGATTGATACCAGGCTCAGAGAGAGACCTTTGGTCAAAAACCAGTTGCATAGACCTGCTGCTCGATTGGCACCTAGCTTTTCTCTCTCTCACCCTGTCCTCCCTCGCCTCCCATACCTCCTGGTTCTGAATTTTCCAGAAGTGAACCTATGCAATTGGGCTTCACATGCCTTTCCAGGGAGGAGAGGGCTTGCAGAAGGAGAGAGGGCCTTTGCCTGTACTGTGGGAAGGCAGGTCACTTACTTCAGTCCTGTTCTACCCGTCAGGGAAACGCTCTCGCCTAGGGTTGTGTTTGTGGCAGACCCTGGGTGGAGTTTCGCAGTCCTCAGATCTTCAGCAAGAGAGACCCATTCTTGAGGTGGTAGTGTCCTGGTCCACATCTTCAGTTACGGCTCCAGCCTTGGTTGACTCTGGAGCACAGGCCTTACGACTGCACTATTGATTTAGTACCAGGGGCCATACCTCCAAGAGGATGGTAGAGGAGAATCGAGCCACGTAAGATTATGTGTCTGATGCCCTAGCCAGAGGGATCATTCGCAAGTCCTCCTTGCCTGCAGGTGCAGGGTTCTTTTTCATAAAAAAGATGGATGAGGAGTTAAGACCATGCATTGACTGCAGAGGACTGAATAAATTGATGGTCAAGAGTGCGTACCCCATGCCTTTGATTACAGAATTATTCGATCGTATTAAGGCCTCGATGGTGTTCACCATTTAACACTCATAGAGGACAGTATGAATATTTGGTGATGCCATTAGGTTTATGTAATGCTCCGACAGGCTTCCAAGAACTCATTAATTGAGAGGCCTACTACAGAGGTGTGTAGTGGTCTATTTGGATGACATTCTTATCCACTCACCGACCTTAGAGGCACAACAAGCGGATGTCGCATTGGTCTTGCAACAATTGAGAGAAAATAAGTTGTTCTGTAAATTGGAAAAGTGCAAATTCCACAAGTCCCAGGTGACATTCTTGGGTTATATGATTTCCTCTTCTGGACTGGCCATGGACCCACTAAAGCTATCTGCAGTAGTGATGAGCGAGCACCCCAATGCTCGGGTGTTCGGGTGCTCTGACCGAGCACCCCCTGAGGCTCGAGTGCTCGGCCGAGCACCCGAGCCCCATTGAAGTCAATGGGAGGACTCGAGCATTACACCAGGCACCCCCTGCTCTGATGAGGGGAGGGTGCCTGGTTCATAGGAAAAGGTCAGAAAATGATGGAAACACCACAGAAATGGTTCAGGGACAGCATAGCGAGGATGTCTGGATGCATCTTGGACTCCAACATCGCTGCTGGGAACGATCTTTCGCCCGTAGTACGCCATTTTTACAGACTGACCATAAAACACACAAAAAGGAAAATAAAAACGACTTTAGGCGAAAAATTGTTACCAAACAATATTTGCTGTATATTTACTTGTATATCATCTGCAAATTCTCCCAAAAATTTCCTTGATTTTCGGAAGTGAGGCCATGATTAAGAGGGAAACGTGCGCAGAGGCAAATTCTCCCAAAAATTTCCTTGATTTTCAGAACTGAGGCCATGATTAAGAGGGAAACGTGCACAGAGGCAAATTCTCCCAAAAATTTCCTTGATTTTATTGAACTGAGGCCATGATTAAGAGGGAAACGTGCGCTGAGCTGACCATCTAAAACATTATGGGTGAGGGTCTGCTGCAGAGCTGACCATCCTAAACATTATATGCGAAGGCCCGCTAGTGAGCTGACGCTATAAAACATTATATGAGAGGGCCCGCTAGAGAGCTGACCCAATAAAACATTATATGAGAAGGCCCGCTGGTGAGCTGACCTATATAAAAATTGGCAAACAGGGCCCGCTGGTGAGCTGGCCCTATATAAAAATTATATCACAGGGCCCGCTGGTGAGCTGGCCCTATATAAAAATTATAGCACAGGGCATATGGAAGAGGAGGAGGAGGATGAGAAGATTAAGAGTCAACCATATACCCGTTTTTTGGGTGGAAGGGGTGAATGGGAATACAGAGTATTCACATCATTGTAAATAACATATATAAAGTGAGTTTATGTTCCCCCGGGGCTTTCCTCCAGTGGAGTGGAGAAGTCAGGGGAAATCCAGGCCTTGTTCATTTTTATAAGTGTCAACCTATCAGCATTGTCGGTGGAAAGGCGGATACGCTTATCTGTTATGATGCCACCAGCAGCACTAAATACCCGCTCAGACAGAACGCTGGCGGCAGGGCAGGCCAGCACCTCCAAGGCGTAGAGTGCCAGTTCATACCACGTGTCCAGCTTGGACACCCAGTAGTTGTAAGGCACAGAGGGATCATTGAGGACGCTGACACGGTCTGCTACGTACTCCTTCACCATCTTCCAAAACTTTTCCCTCCTTGTGACACTAGGCTGCGCATCAGGGTGAGGGTGCTGGCGGGGTGTCATGAAGGTGTCCCACGCCTTGGAGAGTGTTGCCCTGCCTTTCTCGGAACTGCTGTGTGCTCCCCTTTTCTCCCCTTCTCGGTTGGCCAAGGTAGCACGTACTCTGCCGCCAGCGTTGTCAGATGGAAAATTTTGGAGCAATTTTTCGACAAGAACCTTCTGGTATTGCAACATTTTGCTTGTCCTCTCCACCGGAGGAATGAGAGATGAGAAATTCTCTTTGTAGCGGGGGTCCAGAAGGGTGAACACCCAGTAATCCGTGTTGTCTAAAATGCGTACAACGCGTGGGTCACGGGAAAGGCAGCCTAACATAAAGTCAGCCATGTGTGCCAGAGTACCAACAGTCAAGATTTCGCTGTCCTCACCAGGAGGATGACTCTCAATATCCTCATCCTCTTCCTCCTCTTCTGCCCACCCACGCTGAAGAGATGGAACTAAAGTTCCATGGCTACCCTCTGTAGCGGAGGCAACCGTGTCTTCCTCCTCCTCCTCCTCCTCCTCCGCCTCCTCCAATTGTCGCTGAGAAGACGAAGTGAGGGTGCTCTGGCTATCACCTTGTGTAAGCTCTTCCTCCCCCATTTCCACCTCTTCCACATGCAAAGCGTCGGTTTTAATTGTGAGCAGCGAGCGTTTCAGTAGACACAGAAGTGGGATGGTTACACTGATAATAGCGTTATCGCCGCTCACCATCTGTGTCGATTCCTCAAAATTGCGTAAAACCTCGCAGAGGTCTGACATCCATTCCCACTCCTCACTTCTGATTACAGGAAGTTGAACGGAGAGGCGACGACCGTGTAACAGCTGGTACTCCACTACTGCCCTCTGCTGCTCACAAAGCCGGGCCAACATGTGGAAGGTGGAGTTCCAGCGCGTGCTCACGTCACACAGCAGCCGGTGAGCTGGCAATTGTAAGCGCTGCTGCAGCTTCAACAGGCCGGCTGAAGCTGTTGATGACTTACGGAAATGTGCACACACGCGGCGCACCTTGGTCAAGAGATCATGCACATTGGGGTAGGTTTTTAGAAATCGCTGCACCACTAAATTAAATACATGCGCTAGGCATGGTACGTGTGTGAGCTTGCCGAGCTCCAAAGCCGCCACCAAGTTACGCCCATTATCACACACAACCATGCCTGGTTGCAGGTTGAGTGGCGAGAGCCACTGCTCGGTCTGGTGACTAATCCCCTGCAACAGCTCTGAGGCCGTGTGCTGTTTGTCCCCAAGGCAGATCAGCTTCAGCACGGCCTGTTGACGCTTCCCCACTGCAGTGCTACACTGCTTCCAGCTACTGGCTGATGGGGGAGTGGCGCTGTGTGTAGAGAATTCGGAGGTGGAAACGGAGGAGGAGGAGCCAATAACGTAGGTGCTGGTGGAAACCCTGATGGAGGTAGGGCCCGCAATCCTCGGCGTGGGTAGCACCCGTGCCATCCCAGGGTCCGAGTCGCTCCCAGCCTCCACGACATTCACCCAGTGTGCCGTCAGGGAAATGTAGCGTCCCTGGCCACAAGCACTTGTCCATGTGTCAGTCGTTAAGTGGACCTTCCCAGTAACTGCGTTGGTCAGGGCACGGGTGATGTTACGGGACACATGGTGGTGTAATGCGGGGATGGCACACCGGGAAAAGTAGTGGCGGCTGGGGACCGCGTACCGAGGGACAGCTGCTGCCATCAGGCTGCGGAAGGACTCAGTGTCCACAAGCCTAAATGGCAGCATTTCGATGGCCAGTAATTTTGAAAGGTGTGAGGTTAGTGCTATGGCCTGTGGGTGGGTGGCTGGGTACTTTCTCTTGCGCTCAAATGCCTGGGGTAACGACATTTGGACGCTGTGCTGGGACAGGGAAGTGGATGTGGTCGCTGATGGTGCTTCAGATGCTACAGGTGCAGGGCGGGAGGTATGCGGGCCTGCGCCTTCGACAGGCGATTGGCCGGCACCGAAAACAGGGGAAGAGGAGGCAGTGGTGTGGCCTGCAGACACAGATGGGCGATCCAGGCGTTCCTCCCACTTACTACGGTGCTTGGATGCCATGTGTCGGATCATGCTGGTGGTGGTGAGGTTTCTAGTGTTCATGCCTCGGCTCATTCTGGTGTGGCACAGGTTGCAAACTACAATTCTTTTGTCGTCCGCACTTTCCTTAAAAAAACGCCATACCGCGGAACACCTACCCCTTGGCAAGGTAGATTTACGCAAGGGGGTGCTCCGTGGAACATTTGCGGGCCGGTTTGGTGCGGTCCGCCTTCTTTCTGTAGCCACACCACTGCCTCTTCCAGCCTGTTGCGGTGCTGCAGATGGCTCACCCTCAGGACTGCTGTCATCGCTCGGCTCTACACCTTCCCAGGTGGGGTCAGTCACCTCATCGTCCACCAAGTCCTCCTCCACTTCCTCACTCTGATCATCCTCCTCAAGTCTTGATCCCACCACATACTCAGTCATTGACAACTGTATAACATTCTCCTCAACAAGAAACGAAAAGAGTGTGACGAGCGCACACCGAGAAAGAGCAAAATAAAGTAGTTTACTCAAGGCATGTGTGGCCCCTCAGGTGCTGCTCAAGTCACGTTTTTCGCTCCCATGTGCCATTGCAGAGAGGAAATTTCCATATTCATATCAGTCTGGTCCCACCCACAGGCAGTCCAGCCCCGAAATGTCAGGCAAATCCTCTCCGCACGAGAGAAACAGCACAACCCCAGACGTACGTTTCGGTCTATGTGGACCTCGTCAGTGGGATGCAGCTGTTCCCCTCTAGGCACACAGAAGCAAGGGCCCATGCCTGGGATACCCTTCCACTTAGGGAGACAACAAACGAAAAGAGTGTGACGAGCGCACACCGAGAAAGAGCAAAATAAAGTAGTTTACTCAAGGCATGTGTGGCCCCTCAGGTGCTGCTCAAGTCACGTTTTTCGCTCCCATGTGCCATTGCAGAGAGGAAATTTCCATATTCATATCAGTCTGGTCCCACCCACAGGCAGTCCAGCCCCGAAATGTCAGGCAAATCCTCTCCGCACGAGAGAAACAGCACAACCCCAGACGTACGTTTCGGTCTATGTGGACCTCGTCAGTGGGATGCAGCTGTTCCCCTCTAGGCACACAGAAGCAAGGGCCCATGCCTGGGATACCCTTCCACTTAGGGAGACAACAAACGAAAAGAGTGTGACGAGCGCACACCGAGAAAGAGCAAAATAAAGTAGTTTACTCAAGGCATGTGTGGCCCCTCAGGTGCTGCTCAAGTCACGTTTTTCGCTCCCATGTGCCATTGCAGAGAGGAAATTTCCATATTCATATCAGTCTGGTCCCACCCACAGGCAGTCCAGCCCCGAAATGTCAGGCAAATCCTCTCCGCACGAGAGAAACAGCACAACCCCAGACGTACGTTTCGGTCTATGTGGACCTCGTCAGTGGGATGCAGCTGTTCCCCTCTAGGCACACAGAAGCAAGGGCCCATGCCTGGGATACCCTTCCACTTAGGGAGACAACAAACGAAAAGAGTGTGACGAGCGCACACCGAGAAAGAGCAAAATAAAGTAGTTTACTCAAGGCATGTGTGGCCCCTCAGGTGCTGCTCAAGTCACGTTTTTCGCTCCCATGTGCCATTGCAGAGAGGAAATTTCCATATTCATATCAGTCTGGTCCCACCCACAGGCAGTCCAGCCCCGAAATGTCAGGCAAATCCTCTCCGCACGAGAGAAACAGCACAACCCCAGACGTACGTTTCGGTCTATGTGGACCTCGTCAGTGGGATGCAGCTGTTCCCCTCTAGGCACACAGAAGCAAGGGCCCATGCCTGGGATACCCTTCCACTTAGGGAGACAACAAACGAAAAGAGTGTGACGAGCGCACACCGAGAAAGAGCAAAATAAAGTAGTTTACTCAAGGCATGTGTGGCCCCTCAGGTGCTGCTCAAGTCACGTTTTTCGCTCCCATGTGCCATTGCAGAGAGGAAATTTCCATATTCATATCAGTCTGGTCCCACCCACAGGCAGTCCAGCCCCGAAATGTCAGGCAAATCCTCTCCGCACGAGAGAAACAGCACAACCCCAGACGTACGTTTCGGTCTATGTGGACCTCGTCAGTGGGATGCAGCTGTTCCCCTCTAGGCACACAGAAGCAAGGGCCCATGCCTGGGATACCCTTCCACTTAGGGAGACAACAAACGAAAAGAGTGTGACGAGCGCACACCGAGAAAGAGCAAAATAAAGTAGTTTACTCAAGGCATGTGTGGCCCCTCAGGTGCTGCTCAAGTCACGTTTTTCGCTCCCATGTGCCATTGCAGAGAGGAAATTTCCATATTCATATCAGTCTGGTCCCACCCACAGGAAGTCCAGCCCCGAAATGTCAGGCAAATCCTCTCCGCACGAGAGAAACAGCACAACCCCAGACGTACGTTTCGGTCTATGTGGACCTCGTCAGTGGGATGCAGCTGTTCCCCTCTAGGCACACAGAAGCAAGGGCCCATGCCTGGGATACCCTTCCACTTAGGGAGACAACAAACGAAAAGAGTGTGACGAGCGCACACCGAGAAAGTTTAAGGGCATCCCAGGCATGGGCCCTTGCTTCCATGTGCCTAGAGGGATTCGGCTGCACCACACTGACGAGGCTCACATAGGCCGAAACGTACGTCTGTGGTTTTGCCGTTTCTCTCGTGCGGAGAGGGTTTGCCTGACATTTCGGAGCTGGACTGTCTGTGGGCGGGACCAGTCTGATATGGACATGGAGATTTCCTCTCTGCAATGGCACATGGGAGTGAAAAACGTGAGTTGTAGCACCATTGAGAGGCTACCATGCCTTAGAACAAGACACTTAATCTTGTTCGTGCTTGATGTGTGCTCCTCACAACTCTTTTTGTCTCCCTAAGTTTAAGGGCATCCCAGGCATGGGCCCTTGCTTCCATGTGCCTAGAGGGATTCGGCTGCACCACACTGACGAGGCTCACATAGGCCGAAACGTACGTCTGTGGTTTTGCCGTTTCTCTCGTGCGGAGAGGGTTTGCCTGACATTTCGGAGCTGGACTGTCTGTGGGCGGGACCAGTCTGATATGGACATGGAGATTTCCTCTCTGCAATGGCACATGGGAGTGAAAAACGTGAGTTGTAGCACCATTGAGAGGCTACCATGCCTTAGAACAAGACACTTAATCTTGTTCGTGCTTGATGTGTGCTCCTCACAACTCTTTTTGTCTCCCTAAGTTTAAGGGCATCCCAGGCATGGGCCCTTGCTTCCATGTGCCTAGAGGGATTCGGCTGCACCACACTGACGAGGCTCACATAGGCCGAAACGTACGTCTGTGGTTTTGCCTGACATTTCGGAGCTGGACTGTCTGTGGGCGGGACCAGTCTGATATGGACATGGAGATTTCCTCTCTGCAATGGCACATGGGAGTGAAAAACGTGAGTTGTAGCACCATTGAGAGGCTACCATGCCTTAGAACAAGACACTTAATCTTGTTCGTGCTTGATGTGTGCTCCTCACAACTCTTTTTGTCTCCCTAAGTTTAAGGGCATCCCAGGCATGGGCCCTTGCTTCCATGTGCCTAGAGGGATTCGGCTGCACCACACTGACGAGGCTCACATAGGCCGAAACGTACGTCTGTGGTTTTGCCGTTTCTCTCGTGCGGAGAGGGTTTGCCTGACATTTCGGAGCTGGACTGTCTGTGGGCGGGACCAGTCTGATATGGACATGGAGATTTCCTCTCTGCAATGGCACATGGGAGTGAAAAACGTGAGTTGTAGCACCATTGAGAGGCTACCATGCCTTAGAACAAGACACTTAATCTTGTTCGTGCTTGATGTGTGCTCCTCACAACTCTTTTTGTCTCCCTAAGTTTAAGGGCATCCCAGGCATGGGCCCTTGCTTCCATGTGCCTAGAGGGATTCGGCTGCACCACACTGACGAGGCTCACATAGGCCGAAACGTACGTCTGTGGTTTTGCCGTTTCTCTCGTGCGGAGAGGGTTTGCCTGACATTTCGGAGCTGGACTGTCTGTGGGCGGGACCAGTCTGATATGGACATGGAGATTTCCTCTCTGCAATGGCACATGGGAGTGAAAAACGTGAGTTGTAGCACCATTGAGAGGCTACCATACCTTAGAACAAGACACTTAATCTTGTTCGTGCTTGATGTGTGCTCCTCACAACTCTTTTTGTCTCCCTAAGTTTAAGGGCATCCCAGGCATGGGCCCTTGCTTCCATGTGCCTAGAGGGATTCGGCTGCACCACACTGACGAGGCTCACATAGGCCGAAACGTACGTCTGTGGTTTTGCCGTTTCTCTCGTGCGGAGAGGGTTTGCCTGACATTTCGGAGCTGGACTGTCTGTGGGCGGGACCAGTCTGATATGGACATGGAGATTTCCTCTCTGCAATGGCACATGGGAGTGAAAAACGTGAGTTGTAGCACCATTGAGAGGCTACCATGCCTTAGAACAAGACACTTAATCTTGTTCGTGCTTGATGTGTGCTCCTCACAACTCTTTTTATTCTCCTCAACAAGGTCTTGAGACGGAAATAGTGGTTGATTTAATGGCAACTGTGTCTCATCATCATCATCATCATCCACTACTTCCTTTGACCTTAAATGCCGTTCACATCTGTCATCTTCTTGTGATTGGGTAGCCTCTAGAGGTTGTGAATCAGGGCACAAGATGTCATGTTCCTCTGCAAGCGTGCTTGGAGAGAGGGTCAAATGAAGGATTGGTGATGAGACGAGCTCCTCACTATATCCCAGTGTGGGATCACTTCTTTGACTAGACCGTGTATGGTGGGAGGAAGGATGATCAGAGTGAGGATTATGTTGACCAGACTCTTGGCTACTGAGAGTGGACTTGGTGGAAGACAGGGTGGTGCTTAACCGACTGGAAGCAGTATCAGCTGTCATCCAACCGACCACCTGTTCGCAGTGGTTGGACCTCGAGAGTGATGTCCTGCGACGCCCTGTAAAATTACACATGAAGCTAGGTATGGTGGATGTGTCTTTCTTTCTTGTGCTCTGGCACCAGGCACAGTTTCTCCGCGTCCTGACCCGCGCCCTGAACTTTCAGGATCACGTCCACTTCCCCGTCCCTTTTTACCCGCCTTCTTCATCTTACACAGAATATGTGACTTTAATATTTGAGTTTGAAAACTTAACAGTATTTCTTATTATTCTGCAACTGTACAGAGTACACAGAATAGGCTGTTAAACGGCGGTGAAACACACTGAATGGAATATGTGACTTTGATATTTGAGTTTGAAAACTTAACAGTATTTCTTACTATTCTGCAACTCTGCAGAGTACACAGAATAGGCTGCTAAACGGCGGTGAAACACACTGAATGGAATATGTGACTTTAATATTTGAGTTTGAAAACTTAACAGTATTTCTTATTATTCTGCAACTGTACAGAGTACACAGAATAGGCTGCTAAACGGCGGTGATACACACTGAATGGAATATGTGACTTTAATATTTGAGTTTGAAAACTTAACAGTATTTCTTCCTATTCTGCAACTGTGCAGAGTACACAGAATAGGCTGCTAAACTGCGGTGACACACACTGAATGGAATATGTGACTTTAATATTTGAGTTTGAAAATTTAACAGTATTTCTTCCTATTCTGCAACTGTGCAGAGTACACAGAATAGGCTGCTAAACTGCGGTGACACACACTGAATGGAATATGTGACTTTAATATTTGAGTTTGAAAACTTAACAGTATTTCTTCCTATTCTGCAACTGTGCAGAGTACACAGAATAGGCTGCTAAACTGCGGTGACACACACTGAATGGAATATGTGACTTTAATATTTGAGTTTGAAAACTTAACAGTATTTCTTCCTATTCTGCAACTCTGCAGAGTACACAGAATAGGCTGCTAAACGGCGGTGATACACACTGAATGGAATATGTGACTTTAATATTTGAGTTTGAAAACTTAACAGTATTTCTTATTATTCTGCAACTGTACAGAGTACACAGAATAGGCTGCTAAACGGCGGTGATACACACTGAATGGAATATGTGACTTTAATATTTGAGTTTGAAAACTTAACAGTATTTCTTCCTATTCTGCAACTCTGCAGAGTACACAGAATAGGCTGCTAAACGGCGGTGAAACACACTGAATGGAATATGTGACTTTAATATTTGAGTTTGAAAACTTAACAGTATTTCTTATTATTCTGCAACTGTACAGAGTACACAGAATAGGCTGCTAAACGGCGGTGATACACACTGAATGGAATATGTGACTTTAATATTTGAGTTTGAAAACTTAACAGTATTTCTTACTATTCTGCAACTCTGCAGAGTACACAGAATAGGCTGCTAAACGGCGGTGAAACACACTGAATGGAATATGTGACTTTAATATTTGAGTTTGAAAACTTAACAGTATTTCTTATTATTCTGCAACTGTACAGAGTACACAGAATAGGCTGCTAAACGGCGGTGATACACACTGAATGGAATATGTGACTTTAATATTTGAGTTTGAAAACTTAACAGTAATTCTTATTTTTCTGCAACTGTACAGAGTACACAGAATAGGCTGCTAAACGGCGGTGATACACACTGAATGGAATATGTGACTTTAATATTTGAGTTTGAAAACTTAACAGTATTTCTTCCTATTCTGCAACTGTGCAGAGTACACAGAATAGGCTGCTAAACGGCGGTGAAACACACTGAATGGAATATGTGACTTTAATATTTGAGTTTGAAAACTTAACAGTATTTCTTCCTATTCTGCAACTGTGCAGAGTACACAGAATAGGCTGCTAAACGGCGGTGAAACACACTGAATGGAATATGTGACTTTAATATTTGAGTTTGAAAACTTAACAGTATTTCTTATTATTCTGCAACTGTACAGAGTACACAGAATAGGCTGCTAAACGGCGGTGAAACACACTGAATGGAATATGTGACTTTGATATTTTAGTTTGAAGACTTAACAGTATTTCTTCCTATTCTGCAACTCTGCACAGTACACAGAATAGGCTGCTAAACTGCGGCGAAGCACACTGAATGGAATATGTGACTTTGATATTTTAGTTTGAAGACTTAACAGTATTTCTTCCTATTCTGCAACTCTGCACAGTACACAGAATAGGCTGCTAAACTGCGGCGAAGCACACTGAATGGAATATGTGACTTTGATATTTTAGTTTGAAGACTTAACAGTATTTCTTCCTATTCTGCAACTCTGCACAGTACACAGAATGTGCTGCTAAACTGCGGCGACGCACACTGAATGGAATATGTGACTTTGATATTTTAGTTTGAAGACTTAACAGAATGTGCTCTAATCTGCAACTTTGCACACTAAACAGAATGTGCTCTAATCTGCAACTTTGCACACTAAACAGAATGTGCTCTAATCTGCAACTTTGCACACTAAACAGAATGTGCTCTAATCTGCAACTGTGCACACTAAACAGAATGTGCTCTAATCTGCAACTTTTCACACTAAACAGAATATTTTTTTTTTTTTTTTTTTTTGTTTTTTTCCCCCCACACAAAATAACCTGCTGCCCCCACACACAGTAGTCCTAAAAAGGACTTTTGGTTCTTTTTTTTCACAATTTTTTTTTTTCCTCCCTACACTGCCTTTCCCTTCCTATCCTCAGCTCTCCCTGGCTCAGACTGAGCCGAACTCGATGGTCAGGTGCTATACAGCACCCGACCACGGGTTCTGGCCAGCCAATCAGTGTAATGCCAGCAGCCAACATGGCTGCTGGCATTACACCGATGTCAGAGCCTCCCTGCACGTTTATTGGCTGCGCAGCAGCCGCAAAACGTGCGGGGAGGAGACCCGAACATGGCGGGCGAGCACATGCGGTACTCGTACGAGTACCGCCATGTGCCGAGCAGAGCGATGCTCGAGCCGATCCGAGCATCGGCCGAGCATGCTCGCTCAACACTAATCTGCAGTTCTGCAATGGTCTGGTGGGATTGAAGGCCATACAGAGATTTCTGAGTTTCACAAATTATTATAGGAAATTCATAAGGAACTTTTCCTCGGTGGTGAAGCCACTTACTGACATGACATATAAGGGGACAGATCCGTTCAACTGGCCCCCCCAGTGCGATCCAAGCTTTTGATGATTAGAAGGCTGCCTTTGCTAAGGCTCCTATACTATCTCATCCCAATCCCACCCTGCCCTTTACTCTGGAGGTTGATGAGTCTGTTACAGGAGTAGGTGCCCTCCTGTCCCAACGCTTGGCTCCTGGAAAACCCCTACTCCCGTGTGGGTATTTTTCTAAGAAATTGTCTAAGGCGCAGAGCCTTATGATATTGGAGATCGAGAACTCCTGGCTATTATTCTTGCACTTCAAGAATGGCATTACATCCTGGAAGGGACTAATTCCCCAATCCTGATTCTCACAGACTACAAGAACCCGATGTATCTATCAGAGGCCAAAAGGTTGTCCCCACCGACAGGCCAGATGGGCACTGTTCCTTTCCAGGTTCGATTATGTGGTTTCATATCTTACTGGTAAGAAGAATGTCAGAGTGGACGCTCTCTTTCGGCAATTCGGGTCAGATCCGGAGGTGGATAGTTCCCCGGTGCCTATCATTCCTTCCGACCGTATTCTAGCTACCATTCGTACATGTATTACCTCTCCCTTGGTTGAGGCGATTTTATCTTCTCAGGCTACTGCACCTGTAGATCAACCCAGCAGTAGATGTTTTGTCCCCGAGCCTCTCTGTACTAGATTGCTGGAGATTTATCACTCCTCGAAGGCCACTGGGCATATCGGTCGAGACCAATTGATATGGTCCATCTCTCGACTTTTCTGGTGGCCTAGTGTAAGAGCAGACTGCTCAACATTCGTAGCAACATGTGCCACATGTGCTCGTACCAAAACTCCTAGACATCTTCTGGTGGAACTGCTCCAGCCAGTTCCAAATAGCGAGCGTCCTTGGTCACACCTGCCCATCGACTTAATGGTCGCGTTACCGGCATCTAAGGGACACATGGTCATCCTTATTATCATTGTTCGATTTTCCAAGATGGCTCACTTTGTCCCTCACAAAGGTCTTCCTTCCTCCAGGGAGTTGGCCGAGATCTTCACTAGGGAAGTGTTTCGGCTCCATGGGGTGCCCAAGGTTCTGGTCTCGGATAGAGGGAGTAAGTTTTTGTCTCATTTTAGGAGGGCCTTCTGTGGCCAGATGGGCATCCAGCTGTCATTCTCCTCTGTCTACCATCCCCAGTCAAACGGTGCTGCTGAGAGATCCAACCAAGGGTTGGAACAGTTCCTACGCTGTTTCATTTCAGAACCATCACGATAACTGGGCAAACTTGATACCGTGGTCAGAGTTTGCCAGGAATTGTGCAAAAAACTCTTCCACTCTGTTTCTGAT
This sequence comes from Rhinophrynus dorsalis, assembly GCA_037306005.1. Lineage (NCBI taxonomy): Eukaryota > Metazoa > Chordata > Amphibia > Anura > Rhinophrynidae > Rhinophrynus > Rhinophrynus dorsalis. The sequence goes on from CM074724.1 coordinate 207,149,199, forward strand.
CAATTATGATTTCCAACCATCACTGCTTCCAGAGTCATTTGAGGCACATGATATTCAGGCTCTGGATGAGCATCTTAGGCAACTTCGCTCCACTTGGGTACAAGTTCAGATATTCCTACAGAGGTCCACACAGTGCTATAAGAGATACCCAGACCGTCGACAACGGCCGACTCCAGTTTTTCAAGTGAGGGAGAGGCTATGGCTATCCTCCCATAATCTGAACCTTCAGGTACCTTGCATGAAACTGGCCCCTCATTTTGTAGGACCATACCGGGTTCTTCGCAAAATTAACCCTGTCTCGTACATTCTGGAAATTCCTGCTGGTATGCTCATTCACAATGTATTTCATGTATCCTTGCTCAAACCATTGATCTGTAACCGCTACACTTCTGTGCCAGTCCAGCCTGGTCCTGTACATGTCGATGGCCATGAGGAGTATGAGGTGCAAAACATTTTAGACTCTCGCAGAATCAGAGGCCACCTGCAATATTTTGTGCACTGGAAAGGTTATGTTCCCGAAGAACATTCCTGGGTATCCAGTGGCAATATTCATACTCCAGCCTTGCGTCGCAGGTTCCATGCTCGATTCCCCTCTAAGCCTGGTCCTCTTCCATGGGGAAGAGGTCATGGAGGGGTGGGTACTATCACGGTGCCCGTGATTATTGCCTGCCTGTTGGTTCCAGTCCTGTTTCCTATGGCTGATGTTGCAGGCATTGCCGTTGCCACCTTCTGCCTGGTCTGTATGCTGCAGGCTCGTGTCTTTGACACTGCTTTGAAGCATCCAGCACTAATTGCTTGACTGAGCCCTGCCTCTGGCTGCTGCCTTATAGACGGCCTGAGAACTGGGCTTAGTTGCCCTTTCGTGGTGTCTCAATGCATTATTCTTGTGTTGCTCTCATTTGACCCTAGCTTGGCTTCCGTTTATTCTCTGGCTCAATCCCTGGCTTCATCTGACTATCAGCTCCAGTATTTGACCAGTGGCTCTGTCTGACTACCTGATTTATGTATGACCATGGCTTATCCGACTACCCGCTCCGATCTGATCTCGGCTGTGGCTGACCACCCGATCTGGTATCTGACTGTGGCTTGTCTGACTTACGCTCCGTGCTTACTCCCGTTACTGTCTGACTACCACTAGTCACTATAGGCATCCGAGCCCTCGCTCCATCAGCTTAGCATGACAGTTACCTCCCTGGTATTGATGCATGTTGCCTTCCGCACTGCTGCCTCCGCTCCATGCTTACCACGATACCATCTGACTCTCTCAACATCTGCCTCTGAGGCTACTCGCTCCATACAGCCTAGCACGACATTTACCAACCTGGTATTGTTGCCGAGCTGCCTTAAGCTAAACCACATTGTAGTTGTCCCTCTTCAGGGACTTCCTGGCACTCTCGCTCCAAGCCTTCCCAGGCTTGTACTATTCCGAGGTTTCTCCTACCTTTGTACCTGATTATGCTATTGTGGCCTGGACTCCTGGCTCTCCAGGTTTCCACTCACTTTGCTTGATAGAATCGAGTCTGGTTCTATATTCCTCATTACCTTGGCTATCAGTGGTCCGGGTACAGTTCAGTGTCAATTCCTGGGTAGTGGACTGTGCACTGTCCTCAAGCCTGTTCCTATCAAGGTTGAGGAGTTGTTTTGCTCTTGCATATTTATTTTAAATAAACTGGTTAAATTCATCTGTACCTGTGTTGTGTGTTTCATTTACCTAAGCCACCCGAGACACTAATCTGGCCATGAATTTCTTGGTCGATCTTCCTCCGTCACACCACTTTACTGTCATTTGGGTTATTGTGGATTGTTTTTCCCGCTAAGCCCACTTTGTTCCCCTACTTAGGCTTCCATCTTCTAAGAGATATTCTGTCTTCATGGTGTTCCTTCACAGATTGTGTCTGACCATGGGTCCCAATTTGTTTCCCATTTTTGGAGGGCTTTCTGTAAATGTCTGGGTATAGAGCTCTGTTTTTTCTCTGGTTACCATCCCCAACCCAATGGTCAGACCGAACGTACTAATCAGTCATTGGAAACCTACCTCCGCCGTTATGTTGATGAATTCTAACTGGTCTAACCTTTTTCCCATGGCTGAATTTTCATTTAACAATTTATATCACACTTCATTGTTCTGTTACCCATTTTTTGCATCCCTGGGGTATAACCCCCGTTCTTTTCCTGATCTTCTGCCTGTGGGTGTTCTGGTAGCTGATTCCATGGTCTCTGAGCTACAGCTCCATTGGACAGCTATCTGTAAATGCCTACTTCTCTCTTCTGGTCATCATAAGAGAATGGCAGATCATTCTCGACTACGCCCTCCCAGTTTCCACCATGGCACTCGGGTCTGGATATCCACTAAACATTTACATCTTTGACAGCCTTCTTTCAAACTGGGTCCTCGTTTTATTGGCCCTTATGGGATCACCAAAGCTCTTTATCTGGTTACCTTCTCTTTGGTCCTCCATTCCTCTTTACGGGTCCACAATTCCTTCCATGTGTCTCTCCTCAAACCTATGATCCATAACTACTACCATGTCCCCTCCCGCCATCCTCACCCTATATTAGTGAATGGATAGCCAGAATTTGAAATCCATAGTGTCTTGGATTCTCATGTCTGTCGTGGCACGCTTCAATACCTTGTTGACTGGAAGGGTTATGGCCCGAAGACCGCTCCTGTGTGCCTCTTTCGGATATGCATGCACTCTTTCTACTCCATTCTTTTCACAAGACTCATCCTCATAAACCTGGTCACACTGTGGTCTCCGGTTAAAGAGGGGGATACTGTCACTCCCCTTCTCCTTCCTCCGGGCTTCGTCGCTTGGATACCAACAACCAAGGTCATTGGGCCAAGTTTGTTTTTAACATGAACAAAATCTGTTTTTGAGAAGGCCAAAGGTGCATTCAGTCGCATTCCTGGTCCTGTCGTCAGCCTCTTTGTAGTGGTTCTGTTCAGATGTTTGAGGATTTTGGACAGATGTGAAGAGCCACTGTATGCATCCATATCCAGCAGCCCTCGTGGAATAGAAGTGACATTATGACACATGGACCACATGGTTATGTGGATGATATGATTAGGTTGTGGATAGCCTCCAAAAAGACCCAAACTTTTTTACCCAGAATGTAAGAAGATTTTGAAATGAAAAAGTACTGTTCTGGGATGTATTTTTCTGTGTTCAACTAGCAAGCTGCTATGGTTCTAAGTTTAGTATTAATTCATATTTAAAAAAACACCACATTTGCCCTTTTTATGCTTAGGTCTTCCTAGAAAAACAAAATCTCTTTTTTTCATTTTGCACCATTCTACATTTCAGGCATACCATAATGAGACATAAACCATATAACACTACATGCTATATATTTTAAAAATGTACACAATTTCGGGGACTGTTCATTTGCAAGACAGTAGCAGTGTCAATACTCAATCCCACCAAAGACACATCAAATTCCCTTTTAAGCAAGACCCACTATGACCCAAATAAGAGACAGAATGCGTGACTTGGTGAAAAAAGGCCAGAGTTTATTAAATTAACATATTAAGCAATGGTTAAACAGTAACAAAATACTATAACAAAAGAAGTATTAAACAATATAAACAACTTAATTTGAGAATCCTTGGCACCATCTCCAATCTACCACTGCCTTTTATAATTATTCCATCCATTTCCATCATGGGACTGCATGGTACCCCACTAGATGACTCATTATCCAGCACAGTGGGTACACCTTGTCAAATTCCCTCCCTGTTTCTCCAGGGTCACTTTGCCCTTAAAGAAAATTAGGCATGACCATCCACCAATTTAGTGCCAAAGACCCCTTCCCCCTCTGTGACAAAACCTCAATCACCCCTAGCACTTTTTACCCTAATTCCCAAGAGCCCACAATTAACACCCAGACTCACTTAAAAAAAGGGTTGGAGGGTGGGAAAAATACCCACCAGAGTTTCAGTGGGATCAAAAAGTGGAAGGGGAGACAGTCCTATAAAATCCAAAGTCTTCACCCTCCCCTTCCTGCTTCCCACCTGCCACATCAGTAAAGAGACAGCTCCTCATTAGACTGTACCCTGTCCTGTCACAAGGGTTTCCCATTGGTATCCCAGATGAGTGAGACCCACACCACCAAATCTGCCCACAGCTTCTGAGTAAGGTGGCTAAAGTGATCCGGTTCCCAAATACCTGCTGATGCCAAAGAAAGGCACCAACAGAAAACCCTACCCAATGGCAAAATCCTGCAGGCAAAATTACATGTGCCCAGCAAAGACTACAATTGCTGAAGATTAGCCTTTTTCATGCATACCATTGCCTGCATCAAAGATCGAAGTTCCAGGGGCTTATCCTGAGGTAATCAGCAACCCATTTTTAAGAAATCAACTTCAGTTCCCCCCAAAAAAACATGGCAGTAGCCAGACCTGCTGTCTTGTCAGGGGTCAGAGGGACACCAAAATTCCCATCAACCAGAAGCACTGTACAAACAATAGAGCCTGCAGGACCCACACAAAATAAATAATTACTATAATGAAAAATCAATGACAGCTCTGTATCAGTGTGGACCACCCACTCAATGAATGTTCTAAAAGCCTTGGAGTAGGGAAAATGAGATAGAACAACACATAGTAAGCATCTATCGATATAGTACACACCTGGGAAATAGTAGCCCAACAGATGTGAAGACTCCGGATGAACAGGCAAAAGCCGGAAGGCCAACTCGATGTCAGTCTTGGCCATTAGGGCCCGAAGCTTATTATTTCTGGGCAATCTCACTACAAAGACATATAACAGTCCCAAGACACTTTCTCACCTATATAATCATTCACCAACTCCCCTCTGGGGTAAGAAAGATGGTGAATCAGGTGGAACTTGCTAGGTTCCTTCTTTGGAGCTACCCTCAAAGACGAAACCTGAATATTGTCAAAAGGAGGGTCCACAAAATGACCTACCATGTGCCCCAGGTTAAAGGGATAGTAATGTTTCAAAATAAAAGCAGCTCCAATTAATCTTCATAGTATTTGGGCCATGGATAGTGTTATTTCAATACTGTCAGAGTTGTAGTTCAAAAGTAATTGAATGATAAAGTATCCCCCTCCCGCCCCTTTTACTGATGTAACACTGCTCACCTCAGAACAGAAAGGTGGTTTCCAGATGGCTTGCAGAGAGGGACAATCTTCAATTAGCATAAGGGAAAAACCTGAAAAACCTATCAAGAGGGGCAGGGTTTTTATTGTTGTCACAGTAAGAAGATTGTCCCTTGCCCACATCTGAGGGGAGGTGGCTTACACTAGGTACAAGGGGTTGGGAGGATACTTTATCATTCAATTACTCTTGAACTACAACTCTGACAGTATTGAAATAACATTCTCCATGGCCTAAATACTATGTAGATTAATTGGAGTCGCTTTTATTTTAAAACATTACTATTCCTTTAAGAAACTCCAGACTCAAGAAAGGAAGAGACACCACAGTCACAATCAATCCAGCCCCAGCCCAGATTCAAATTGCGACCTGAAAGGTCCACCGTCTGGTTGGGAGCCCCTACATTCCAATGAGTATGACCCAAAGGGATCCCCCACAATTACCTGGGGCCCCAGAAAGATCTCTGCACTCGTCAGATGAAGTAGTTCCAGTCGCAGATGAAACCGCAGGAATTTCCCCTCCACTCATCCTATACTGTATTATAATGTCAGTTGATAATCACATCATCCAACATTATAATACACAACAGTACCTTCTTTTGAAAGAGAGGACTCTGGGCCCATTTGGAGTGGATGCAGAGATGGGGAAGCTGACATCTAGGCTGTTAAAAAAAAACTCCCAGCAATTGGTGTACCTGGAAATCTAATGGGATCCAGTGCATAAATGACATCATCACACTTGTGCATGACAACATCATTAATATAGTGGGATTCCCTCAGAGAGGTACTACCACTGGGGACTAAGGACTTCTCAAAAAGTGAGCCTCAGTTCGTGGTAGCAACTCCTTCACTACAGGGCAGCACAGGATGTGGACAACCATGTACTTTGCTGTTTTGGACCATCTGCTGAGGATTTGGTTAAACCTTTGAGTACTAGTGAAAAGCAATGTCTTGCCCACATCTCTGGCCTTGAAAGAGTTAATTTAATAAATAGTAAACTGAATGAATTAATTATAATTTTTAGTCCAAAATACTAGTCTCTGTGTAATTAGAGGGAATGTGAGAGAAAGAGAAATGTGTCATCCCATATCTGCCATGCAATCCCAAAACAGAACAGCAGGTGGTAGCAAAAGCATGTAATTCAATCCAACATGCAACACTTAAACCCTTAAAGGCTGGAAAGGTGTGCAAGTGTAACCCATTGCTTTGTAAAGGACATGTATTGACTAAAACTGGGCTTTTAACCCTTGAATACTACAGAGGTCTCCAACTTATTTCTTTGCAATGTGCTGGAGATCTATCTAGCATCCAAGGGATTAAACTCCAATTTAACTTAATGTGAATTATGGGAATTTTTATTTCTCCCCTGTGATGCAGTTAGTTTGAGCCACAATTGCTCCAGTTTGTGTTCATACATCATAAATCTACATCAAGTAATTAGGCTACCCAAAATGGAACATTAGAAAAGTATTGCAAAAGAGAGCAAGAAAAAAAATCCTGAACAATTCTACAAGTATATAAACAACAGAAAGATTAACCACTTAAGGACCGGCTGAGCACGCCCCTGTCCAGCACTTAAGAACCACTGACTTTTTTTTTTTTTTTTTTTACCACATCTGTTTCAGGGCTTCCTGAATGGCATGCAGCCACGCAGGGAGCTCTGAATTCTATGACAGTTCTGGTGTCATGTGTCCTTAAGGCTTGCCGATCCATGATGTACCAGGATCGCCAAGGGTCCTTAAGGGGTTAAGGCTTGCCGATCCATGATGTACCAGGATCGCCAAGGGTCCTTAAGGGGTTATGGCTGATAGTGGTCCTCTTATAGGGTTGCCACCTTTTTTCAAAAAAATACCGGCCATGGCATTCCCTCCATAGACTTAACATTGGACAGGAGCCAATTTTTTACCGGCCTGCAGGTAAAATACCGGCTGGGTAGCAACCCTATCCTCTTAAGGCTGAGACTGGGGGGACTGATTAGTGAGGATAAGGCTATGGCTGACACCTTAAAAATATCCTTTACTACTGTATATACAAAGGGAGTAACAATGGCAGGCTATGGACAAACATACAAAATCACCATCATATACATGGCTTACTGAGGACAAAGTTCAAAGGAGACTGAAAAAGGTTATGGTGAATAAAACACCTGGATCTGATAGCATACACCCAAGGGCATGTAAAGGGATAGTAATGTCTGTATTAAAGTACAGCTCAGAGTCTTCTTTATGTTATTTATAACACGTAGCTCTGTGTTTAATTACTTACATATTTGTAGTTTAAACACTATTCAAGCTGAAATAATCCCCCTCCAGCCCTTTCTGGCCGCCTCCCCTTGGATCTGCAATCCAGTCGTGGGACCACATGGATGCAGCGAGGGACAATATTCACACAGTAAGTATAAGAAAACCCTGCCCCCCTTGACAAAGTAAGGCAGGATTTTCCTTTTGCTTACTGAAGATTGTCCCTCGTTGCTTTCCATCCGGACAAGCAGAGAGCACCAGTGATGCAGGGAAAGGTGCTGGAGGGGGATCCTTTCAGCTTGAATAGCATTTGAACTACAGAACTGTAAGTAATTATACATAACATTAAGAAGTCTCAGAGCTGCAGAAACATTACTGTCCCTTTAAGGAACTTACAGTTTACTTGCATTTTACAAAAGAGTAAGTAGTAGTTTGGACAAGGGAAATGCTGTTGATGTTGTATACTTTGATACTCAAAATGCTTTTGATACAGTGCCTCACAACAGGATTAAGAACTGGTTATATGGTAGATGGCAGAGAGTTGTAAATGGAACATTTACAAATTGATCTAAAGTTGTAAGTGAGGCGCCACAGGGTTTAGTCCTGGGCCCAATGCTTTTTAAATTGTTTATTATCTAGAATTTGGTACTGAAAGTAGTGTCTCAATATTCTTGACAATAGGGATAGACAATAGACTTCACGATAAAGTGGAGATAACTTCTATATTGATATCACTTCTCCAAGTCCTATTTTATTCTATGGAGCCAATGCACTAAGATTTCTCCACTTTTGGAGATCTTGGTGCATAGGCTCCATAGAATAAAATTAGAACTGGAGAAGTGATATCACTGCAGACGTTATTTCAGCTTTATCGTCTCTTTATCCCCTGTGGTGACAAGTTGCTGCTGCTTCTCTCAAGATGCTCTGGAGTAGGGCTGAGGAACCTGAAGCCTTACAGCTGCTGATAACTAAAACTCCCATCACCCACAGCCAGTTGTTGGTTGTCTAGGGATGATGATAGGTGTAGTCCACAGCAGCTGGAGAGCTTCAGATTGCTAATCCCTTCTGTAGAACATCTTATTCTTTTATAAGTGGTCACACGTTTTCCATTTACCCAGGAAGAGTAATGGAGTAGAAAAACCTGGTTATCTATACAATAGGAATAAGAGAGGGGCAGATTTTATTTCAGGTCATGCCATGTAGATGACCCAATACCATTATCTGGTATTACATGAGTACAGCTGAGCAATACACTATTATATGCAATCTGCAAGGCAACACGTTGCATGCCAAGAAGGTATTGAAATACAGGCAGTGGAACCTGTGTAAGGCACCAGGGCCCCCAATCAAAGACCCCGTGTTGACAGGAGACTGTAGAAACAAAAGGAGAAAAAGCAGGGGGCCCCCTAATGCAGATAAGAGCAAATGGATATGGCCCACCACCAAAGCACCTGAGAGTGGGTATTGACAAATATGAATGCCGGGTTCTTGTATGCGTAATACCCAGGTATAATGCTTATATTAATGGTTAAAGATGATACATTGGCATCTCCTCTCCACACACGCTCTCCCAATACAGTCACATGCAGAAAAGAAAAACAAGGAGAAGGCGCCCAATAGCGTAATATAGCCAAGATAATATCAGAATAAATAGTGGAATTACACTCGCGGAGCATGCGGAGATAATCCCCTGTCTCCGCTTAGGGTCTCACTGGCTCTGGAACAGATGAATCCAGAAAGCTGCCAGTGGTATAACTATAGGGGTCGCACCTGCGACCGGGCCCGGCCTCCCCCTACATCATCTCCCAGCACTCTGCATTACTAAGAGGACCGTGGGGGAGCTCCAGGGAGGTAGGAGATGGGGGCATTGTGAAGATTGAGGGAAATTGTAGAGGGGGTCAGTGTCGTCGAGGAGGGGCCCGTGGCACTTCTTGCACCAGAGCCCGGAGGCTTCTAGTTACGCCTCTGAAAGCTGCTGTACTCCAGACAATGATGAAGTTTGATTGAATAAAAGACATCAATGTAACCTGAGTGGAGACAGGGAAATATCTCCACATTCTTATGTCGGAGACTTCTGATTAACAAGACGTGAGTGTAATTCCACTTTTTATTCTGATATTATTTTGGCTCTGTTATGCTATCGGGCACCTTCTCCTATTTTTCTGTTGACAGGAGAGCTTGAGAATCTATATACCGTAGATCTAAGGAGGGCCCTGTTCAAAAGCCATGGGCCCTTGCAACTTTGGGAGCATTTATGTTTTATATGTTTAAAATAGTTTTCAAGCTATTAACATTTTTGTTTTTTGTGCTGTGCAAAAGGTCTCTCTCTTTAAAAAAGGATACATATAAAAATGCCTGCTGTAGGCTTCAGTGTTGAGTTGCAATGGTTCCCATGCATCAATTCAGCAGGCATTTTTCATATGTGAGCCAAATGGTTAAACGTATATTTAACCCTTGGAGTGTCAGATAAGTGTGCAAAGAAAGTCGCACACCTCTTTGGCAACCACGGTGTGGTGTGCAGACACAATAAGATAATGAATGGGAGAGAGACAGTGTATTTCTCTAACAATGAGGGCAGGTATCTCTTATACTAGGTGTGGACAACCTAAGGTCCTCCAGCTGTTCAGGACTACAATCCTTTCAATCCTAGCCAGCTATTGGCCTACTGTGAATGTGTGATGATGTGTGCATGCATTTGACCTCACAGGAACATCAGAACTCATCACGGTAATATGGGAGTCAGCTTGCTCCCATCTTTCATAAGTAAGTTACATATATGTATCCTCCTCATTGGAATTTAAGAGGAAATAAAGAATATAACACTTTTTCACAGTAATTCAAACAAGGTTGACTGAAGGCAATATTCAGGAAACTGAAAAGGTGCAATGCCAGGGCAGAAAAATATGCATCATAGGGGACAAATAAAAATTGCCATTGGTGTAAATAGGTATTTTAATTCCTTAAATGCCAGAGGTCTCCAACACATTATAATGCAATGCTTTTGAGACCTCTCAACTGTGCAAAGAGTTAAAAGCCCCCATTTAAAGTTTGGCAAATGTTGTTTGTACCCTATTGTGCATATGGTTTGCTCAAGAACTGTACTGTACCTTTTTTGGCTTCCCGCATTTGGCCCAATGTAATTGTATTGGTAACACTCATATGGTTTCCCATTCCCAGTAACAGGTCCTTCAGTCTTTTGTACTGTTTATGCTCCCCTGTGATTGCAGTATTTAAGTGTAAGTAAGGCAGATATCTCCACTCAAATATACATACCTGTGGTGTGCTAAAGGTTTACTATATTACTTGGACTGTAGAAATTGTCTCCACAACTGCATAGTTAACAGTTAAGGAAACACTAACACCCAAAGATGATATACACCTAAATACTCAAAACAAGCAATATTAAATACATTTTCTCTGAATAGGACAATTTACACATGCCTTGAAAAGAAAGTTTACAGTTATATTTTAGGGATGTAACATGAATAATTACTACACATGTTGATATTTTAAATTATAACTTTTTGGTGTCTGGGGCCTTATGTAGATAGCAATATATGAGCCATTGTGGAGTCTATCAATTGTACAGTAGGGGACAAATACGAATGCTGCACATATCCAATGATTTAAATTAAGCTTTTAACTCCTAGAATATTAGAGGTATCCACATATCGCTACGTAATGTGTTGAGAGCTGTCTAGCATTCTAGAGGTTAAACACACCATTTAGAACTATAAAATGTAATTTGTCCCCTATGGTGTCGTATGCTCCAGAACTGATAATTTTGAGTTTATAGGGCCATAATCTCTCTTCTGTGTCAGTAAGAATCATCTGCCAGTCTTGTCCTAATTGCTGCAGAGTTATAGGCCTTTTATGGAACATTTCCACACAGCGACTACTTGAACAAAAGCAATGTGTATCTGTTCATGGAATCTTCTTCTTGTAGAGGAATTGTTTATATGGAGCACTTTGCATTCCCTCAAGGTTCTCTTTCAGTTAACGTGGAAAACATATTTTATCTGAAACACCCCCTATATTGAAGCTTTCACAAGCAGGGTCATCTATTCACTTGTTTTGGTTTGTACATGTAGGTCATATTGTTTGTATATTGTCTGTTTTGAACTGTACCAAGGAATAAGGGTAATTGTAAATGTTGCCCAGAAATGGTTGCACCTCTGCTGACTGAATTCAGGGCTAAGAGTCAATTTCCCACAAGAGGAAGCTTCCTTAGAAGCCCTTTTCTCTTGTATTGCAATGTAAAACAGCTACTGAATTTTATAGACTTATATCCAGAAAGAGGAGAGCAAAGCAATTCTAGGACAAAATAACTATACGATATATAACAAGTTACATAAAGAGCTTCTGTACTTCATTGGAAGTCAGATTCCTCTCAGTGAGTGACTGGTCTGATAAGGTAATAGAACAGATTCTGTTTCTGAAAATTGCTTGGGGGTGCAAGAACCCAGATCTCACTTATTTTGACCACTGGTTATCCACATTTTTGGCTCTCAAAGCCCAGTTATTCATATTTATACGATTGGGTGGGAAGCTTGTCCTCTCACAGACTGTTTTCTTGACCCAGATCCGTGTCTGATTCTGGCTTTGATAAAGTAACAAGTCCTCAGATAGGGGGACTTTTGTTGACTGAATGAACTGTGGAGAAGATCTGTCCAGGTGGAGTGTGGTGGATACCTGCGAGGAGATTGGGAGTGACCCTGCACTGGGGGGAATCCAGCAAATGCCCCAGACTAAGAGGCGGATAGTAGCCTCTATAAATTGTGAGTAACTTTCCAATAGAGGTGTTTGACTCACAGAGGTGTGGTCCGATACAAAGTAAACGTCTGCACTTACAGGCGCATGCACCCTCTTTCTTTCTGTTTTTGTTAAACACACTAAACATTCCCTTGGTTCCAGAGGCTCTTGTGGACCCCTCTGATGTGTTCCAGGAGCCTAAGAAGCAGTGCACCTGTTTTCCATCTTACCCCACTCTTGATCGTCTGGTGTCTGACGAGTGGAAAGCTCCTGACAAGAAGCCTTCTGTTTCTAAGAAGTTTGCTAATTTATACCCTTTTTCTGAAGCTGCATTAGCTCAATGGGCTCACCCTACTAAGGTGGACACTCCAATTTCTAGGCTTTCAAAGTCCACTGCTTTACATGTGGCTGATGCATCTGTCCTCAAGGATTGTACTGACAGGAAACTTGAGACATCCCTCAAGTCCATCTTTTCTACAGCTGGTACTTCCTTGTACCTGGCGGCTGTTGTCTGATTTTGTACCTCAAGGGCCTCAATTCCTTTGAGGTCAAGACTCATTAACATCAGGAGTCCCTGCACACCGTGATTGCGACCATGTCTCCTGGAGAATTCCTCGCTTCTCTGGATCTTCAGGATGCATATCTGCTAGTGTTGAGCGAGCACCCCGATGCTCGGGTGCTCGGGTGCTCTGACCGAGCACCGCCGGAGGCTCGAGTGCTCGGCCGAGCACCCGAGCCCCATTGAATCCAATGGGGCGACACGAGCATTACACCAGGCACCCCCTGCTCTGATGAGGGGAGGGTGCCTGGTCAATGCCCCCCTTCATCTCCACAATGCCCCTCTTCCACAATGTCCCCCTTCCACAAAGTGCCCCTTCATCTCCGCAATGCCCCCTTCATCTCCGCAATGCCCCCTTCATCTCCGCAATGTCCCCCTTCCACAATGTCCCCCTTCCACAAAGTGCCCCTTCATCTCCGCAATGCCCCCTTCATCTCCGCAATGCCCCCTTCATCTCCGCAATGTCCCACTTCATCTCCGCAATGCCCCCTTCATCTCCGCAATGCCCCCTTCATCTCCGCAATGTCCCCCTTCCACAAAGTGCCCCTTCATCTCCGCAATGCCCCCTTCATCTCCGCAATGCCCCCTTCATCTCCGCAATGTCCCACTTCATCTCCACAATGTCCCCCTTCATCTCCGCAATGCCCCCTTCATCTCCGCAATGCCCCCTACCTCCAGTCCCTGGTGGTCCAGCGGAGCGTCTGCAAGATCTGTGCCTCCTCCGGCACAGATCCCTTCCACCCGAACATGGCGGGCAAGCACATGGCGGTACTCGTACGAGTACCGCCATGTGCCAAGCAGAGCGATGCTCGAGCCGATCCGAGCATCGGCCGAGCATGCTCGCTCAACACTAATATCTGCATATTTCCATCCATCCAGAGAGCCAGCAGTACCTCTGGTTTGCTCGTGAACAAGGGCACTTCCCTCTGGCTTACACCTTTCCTCCCATTCCCATGCTGTACAGGGTGTTGCGGAAACTGCGTCTGGAGGGCTTTCCAGTCATTCTGGTTGCTCCGTACTGATGTTGTCAAGCTTGGTTTCCGGAGCTCCTGAATCTCTCAGTGGCGGAGCCCTTTGGCTTCCCCGCAGTCCGGATCTCCTTCTGCAGGGGTACCTGTGATAGGAGGATGTGGACCGTCTGGGTATGACTGCATGGAAATTGAATCCTCAGTACTGAAGGGTTTCTCTTCTGGTGTGGTGGCCACTATGCTTAGTGCCCACAAGCCTGTTTCCACTAAGGCCTACCATAGAGTCTGGTCCACTTTTCGCTCTTGGTGTGCTGATAAGGATCTTTCCCAAGAACTTGATCTTCCTACGGTCCTGCAGGACAGAGTAGATAAGGGCCTCAGCTTGAGTTCCCTTAAGGTTTAGACTTCTGCAATCTCTGTCTTCTTTCAGCGATGCATTCCTATCCTTCCAGATGTCAAGGTTTTCATCATACTCGTCCTGCCTTTATGAACCCTACTCCTCAGTGGGATCTTAACTTGGTTTTGGGCATCCTTCAGCGCCCTCCATTTGAGCCTTGTCTACTATTCCTCTGTGCATGCTGACTTAGAAAATGGCTTTTTTCCTGGCGATAGTGTCTGTTCGCCAAGTTGCGGAGTTGCATGCCCTGTCTTGTAAACCACCCTTTTTGGTGTTTTGCAAAGACAAGGCAGTTCTTCGCACTTCTCAGGAGTTTCTCCTGAAGGTGCTCTTGGAATTCCACATTAATCAGGAAATCATGGTGCCCTCTTTCTGTCCTGACAAGGAAAGGGATCTTCACTTGTTGGATGTGGTGCGATTTCTCAAGTTCTATGTGAACCGCATTGACTCTTGTCACGGTAATCAGGCAAAGAAGGACAGACAGGAAGATAAAATATAACCACCTTTATTTATTATAACAGCAATAATGGTAGAGCCTGAGCAGAACCCCAGACATATGCAAATAGGACACAAGCTCCCTCCGGAGCTGCACACTGTGCTGTGCACTGCACTACTCAAGATCTCGAGACTAGGGAGGCGGCTCAAGTGGGACAACAGAAGAATGGTAGTATATGTGTAAGTCACCACTTGGTCTGTGAATGGAGGCAACAGAGAGCTAGATCAGACCAGAGCCAGGAGACACCGAGACTACAGGTCAGGCAAGTAGGTAGTGTAGGGAGCGAGTAAGCAGCCAAAGTCACAGGTCAGACAAGCCAGGGACTACACGGAGCGAGAGTAACCAGGCCACTGTTCAGGCAACCAGAGACTATGCTGAGCGAGTAGGAGCCAGGGCCACTGGTCAGGCAAACCGAAGACTACAAGGAGTGAAAGTAACCAAGACCACAGGAAAGGCAACTGGAGGCTACACTGAGCGGGTAGTAGCCAGGGCCACTGGTCAGACAAGCTGGGGTCATATACAGAGTGAGTAGTCAGCCAGAGCCACATGTCAGAACCGATGTGGGTAGTCAGACAAGCCGGGGTCATACACAGAGTGAGTAGTCAGCCAGATCCACAGGTCAGAACCAATGTGGGTAGTCAGACAAGCTGGGGTCATACAGAGAGAGAGATTCTCAGGCAACCACGGGTTGCAATGGAGAGCAAGACTAACAAGCAGGAACACCTTGTAAGGGCAATGACTCCCAGACCCAAAGGTTTATAAAGGAGCAGAAGGAGGCAGGACCCAATTAGACCATCCAGAATAGGCCCATAAACAGGAGTCTGTGCTAGTACCTGTTACCTGATGTCAGCAAAGAGGAAGTGGCATGCTGGCCGGCGGCCATACAGAGGTAGGAAGAACAGGAAAACTTAGCCTCTAAGAGAGACTGTGATAAGTCTACTCGTCAGTCTGACTCCTTGTTCGTCATTCCTGAGGGTCCCAGGGCAGGGAGACAGGCATCCAAGGTGACCATAGCGTCTTGGATTAAGTCTACTATTTGTAAGGCTTACGAATTGTGGAAGAAGCCTGTTCCATTTAGGGTTTCGGTTCATTCCACTAGATCCATTGGGGCATCATGGGCTTACAAGAATCAAGCCTCAGCTGATCAGTTGTGCAAGGCTGCTACTTGGTCGTCTGTGCACACCTTTTCTAAGCACTACTGCGTTGATGTGCTGGCTTCGGCTGATCTTAGAGACGGTTTTACCTGTCTAGGTTCTCCTTTCATCTCTTCAGTGCTCCTTCACTTTTGAGCCCAGTTGGCTCGAGTTTTGTGTGCTGGGCTACGTTCCTGGTGTGGTTATGCACCAGTTTTGTTTCTGTTGACACTTCGTTGTTATTGTTGGGCTTTCTATGATCTGATGGTTCATATAGCCTCTGGTGACTTTGGGGGCCATGCACCTGGTCCTTACCTTACTTCCCACCTCTGGTAAACTCAATGGTTGGACATCCCAAAGTTACCAGTAACCTATATTGGACCACAGAGAAAAGAGGATTTTAGTCTTACCTTTTAAATCCTTTTCTCTTAGTCCCCCTGGTCTCCCACCCTTTCAAGGGACCATGCTTGGCTCTCCTGTGACCAAACGTGGGAGTCCTTTCGGGTTCATGCTCACAGGAGTCTTCTTTTCACTTCTTACTACCTAGTCACTAGTTAGTGTTTCAGATCTTACTTGAGAGAAGTGGCTAGATGTAGCTAAGCAGAGGAGGTAGGCTCCACCCAGTATTCTCTTCAAGAATTGTTCCTGCCTACTTAAAGGGGCGGTTGCTTACCCAAAGTTACCAGTAACCTATATGGATTAAGAGAAAAGGACTTAACAGGTAAGACTAAAATCCCCTTATAACAACAGTTCATTTAAGGTGTTAGCTTACCTATAATTCAATGGGAAATGTTACTTGTTCTCTATGGTATGATTGGCTTCTCTCAATATTGCTCCACTTTTAAACATATGGTCCACTCTCAGTTACTTCAGTTTTGTTCCACTGCCTCCCCTTACTTACATTATCTCTATGGAATCCTTATTCTTCTACAGGCAACCTTGGGGATTCATGCAGCACAGTTTGATAACAACATTGAGTATTTCAGTCACTGGGTCTTGGCTCAGTCTCATACCCTGGTAGTTACTCTACAGAGAGGAGCAATTGTTTTGGTAAACACGGTATATGAATGAAGTGGTTCCACATGTTCCCAAAAACATGTTTTGCAAATAGTATAATTTGTAAAAGTTTCAAATAAAATTTTTTCATTCATTACTGGAAAACACACATGCATTGAATTCCCCAAAACCCGGTTCTCTGAATCCCAGTCTTTCTGGGTAATTTGATGAATTGGATTGCCAACACAACTGCAGATGTGCTAATCACTAAATATACTCATACACAGGACAATTTGGTAATTTAAACTGTCCAATCTGGTTTGAAGAATCACTAGATTTACTGCCCTGTTTATGAACTACTTGAGTCCAACTGAACAAATTGGTCTGCTTGGTTGATTGGCTCGGTTTGAGGATTTTGATCACCAAGAGATTGCTGCTTGTGTGGCCTCAGCAGTCTATGTCACTATGATGTTGCCTAGAGCTGTGTGTTCAGGTCATTCCAAACTGATCTATCAAAATCTCCCTCTGTATGCAAACCTTAATTATATATATATATATATATATATATATATATATATATATATATATATATGTATATATATATATGTATATATATATATAATGTTTTTATTTATTGCCCTTAAACCCAAACACAACAGCTTGTTTTGCAACTGTCACATCGGTTATCCTGAATGTAAGAAAAAGGCAAAGGATAGATTATAGTTTGATGTTTTAAGTTCCTCATATATGCCATTAATACTGTTTTTCCATTGCTTTGCTTACAGGGAAACACCCCAAGTAGAAACTCTCATATAACTGTTCTTGCGGCAGTAATAATACCTCTTAGCTACTTCTTTCTTTCTCCCTTTATAAACAAGCTACGGGTAAGGGAGTCTGTTTGTGCCTGTGTGGTTATGGAATAAGAAGTAATAAGTGAGATTGTTTGTGCTGGTCTGGGAGGGGGTGATTCAGACCCTCAGGGGCTTCTGTTTCTACAGCTTCAAAAATAAATACAGGATATAAATGGTGCAGAACGGCAACCAAGATAAAACAAGACACATTAAGTAACAGACCAGTTCTGGGAAGCCATCAGCAATTAAATAAACATTAACACTTCCAGTGACAGCGTAGACAGCAGCCTCAATGATAGTTAACCCTTTAATGCTTTAGAGACATCACCAGCATCTGACAAGCACTCAAGTGGGTGAAGGGTGAAAAAGCAGAGTGTCTCCATATTAGAGACAAAATACCATTTGACTTAGAGCAGAGATGGGAAAACTATAGTCTTTGTGGTGGAAGCAGCCTGCTGACCTAAATTATCCAGTCCACAGTCCTACTCTTATGTACGTCCACTCACATTTTTTTATACCATAAATTTTTACTTTTAGAAGTGAAGCCACTGGGTTTCCCGCTTCCCTACTCAGCTCCTTTAGTCACCATTGCCCAACAGGGTCAGCATAACATGATGACATCATCAAATTGCACTAAATGTGCTGAGGTCATGACTGAGCAATGGTAAATAGAGCAACAGAGTTGGGATGTGAGGAAGCTCACATCACTTCTAAAAATAAAATGTGGGGATTAAAAACAAAATGTATGCGTGTGTGCTTTGTGCATGAGCATGTGTGTGTATATGAGAATGTGTGTGAGTATGAGTGACTGTTTGTGTACATATGTTAACTTTAAATGCAGCCCTCAGATCTAAAGATTAGCCCACTCCTGATTTCAAGCAAAAGGATGTAATCATTTAACTCTTTGATTTCCACAAGGAAAGTTTATAGAAAACATTATTAGAAGAGAGTAGAGAGATTGAGAGGGTATGTTAATGTTCTGATACATTAACCCTTTGAGTGCCAGTGGCACTCAAAGGGTTAAGGTACATATGCACAAACACAAACAGATGTACCATAGTGCACAAATAAAAATTCTTAGAAGCCAGACAGGTCTCTAATGCATTGTGAAGTAATGCATCAAAGATTTCTCTAGCATGCAAGGGGTTAAACGTTACATTATACATTTTTATTTGTCCCCTACAGAACAGTTGGCTTGTCCCAGAATTGCTACCTTTTTTGTGCATATGACTCTGAGGGGTAGATTTAAAGACAGCTGTTCGCAAAAAAAAAAAGCACTACCGGGTGCGTTTAGATGTATTTAGCAATTTAAAGATCCATCTAAAGAACAGCTAACGGCAGTTTCATAATCCTTACGGCCAATACACTTACCGGAATTGAGATGCATGGAACAAGATTTCCCAGAGCCATTCAAAGAAGTATGCAACTGTTAACGGCTGAAAAAAAGATACACTTAATGGACAAAAGTTAAGACCCACTTTTCTTAGCTGTTAGACACTTAACAGTAAAAAAAAAACACCGATTACATAGGAAAACAGACAAAATGCTTGCTGCACAAGTGTGTAAATGGCAAAATTAACCCGTGCAATGCCAAAATAACACAAAAATATGGCCAGACACCACAAATCACTGTCACACACAACAACAAGCAACAGCACAGGGAAAAGGACTTCCAAAAAAAACCAACACAACATGGCACGGAACAATGCGGGTTATCACACAACACGGACACCTGCCAATACAAAACAAGCTCACCTGTGCAACATCACCACACGATCCAGACAGAACCTGCACCCTACAACTTCACACCCGCAACTAACAGAGACACAACAATCAGAACACACCACATTTTAAAACACAGACACACCTGCAAACACTTACCTGGACAACAAACACCTTCCCATTGGTCATCACTCACCTCATCACAACACCTACACAATCCGCTACCAGATACTTAAAGGGACAGCTCACCACACTCATTTGTGGCTTGTTTTCCACTCAGGGAGAGATATATAGAGAAAGAGATAGAGAGAGAACAATAAGTATGTTGGCATACTTATTGATGAGAAGACTGCAAAGAAGGTGAGCAAGGGCAACAGCTAGGGAACACCAGCAAGCCCCAGGCACACGTGATCAACAGCCTTCACCTGTTGCAAGTGAGGAGGCTCTGGCTCAACAGCCACACAGGAGCCCATCCCCACCTGGAGGACCGCACCTGCCTGCAGATGCACAGCTGCAGTAACAGGATGCTCCCCAGCTGCCACAGGGACCCCTGCAGCAGTGGAGGATGTATAGACGAACACCAAGGCCCAGGGTATACTGCCCAAGGGTCACTCTCTTTGGAATGACCGATGACGAGGTGATTGATCGCTACAGGTTGAGGCTGCACAGCATCATTGCCTTTTATGAGGTCATCAAGGATCAGGTGGATTCCATTTACATCCACAACCATGCCCTCACTGACCTGCAAAACCTCCTCTGTGCCATACACTTCATGGCAAGTGGCGCCTTCCAGTTCACTAAGGGTTGTGCATCTGGCATATCACAGGCCACATTCTCCAGAGTGCTGGCCCAGGTCTTGCAAACCTTCAAAAGCAAGGCTGGTACCTACATACAATTCCCCACCACCGACACAGGGTGGATACATCTGAAGCAGGGCTTTTACACAAGGGGAGGCATACCCAGGGTCATGGGTGCTATAGATTGCACCCATGTCAGTATCAAAGCCCCAGCACGTGACGCACATCTATTCATCAACAGGAAGAACTTCCACTCCATGAACGTGCAGATGGTGTGTGTGACAGCAACAGGATTATGAATGTCTGTGCAAAATATCCTGGCAGCTCTCATGATTCATACATTCTCCAAAACTCCTCAGTCCACAGAGACTTTGAGAATGGAACTTATACAGGGGGATGGCTTCTGGGTGAGTTCACAAAACTAAATCACACCACATCCACAGGTGTACACACAACACTGCTCACCATGCTCCTGACACATAACCCATGTTCAGCTTCTTTCAAGACTTGATTGACAGCAACGAACGTGATTTGCCATGATCATAGCCATAGCAACCATGGTACCCTTGTAGCAAAAGAGTGTTATCCAGTGCAATGCATTGGATTACACTCTGTCACATCAGGGGTTAAAGGGCCATTGGAGTCAACATGGAACCTGTACTTTGCTAGATCTGAGAAGAGCAGCAGAGGGATGGATTCACAGCGGTATTGTTACACAACATAAAGGTCATGAAATGTGGATCAGATCTCCAGGGACACCATGCTGACCTGTGTGTGCAGTGATATGTGCCCCTGACATGAATACACACATCAGTAAATATGTGCTAATCTCAGAGTGGCAGCACAAATGCATTTGTTTCATGGAGCACTCAGAACATATTTGTTGATGTGTGTAGTCATGTCAGAGGCACATATCCCTAGGGCTGGTTCACATTCCCTTAGTTCTCTACATAATGGGTTACAGAAGAGTATACAACACATTACAAAGCAATGGTTGGTATACTCACCTGTAATGGAAAAGATTAAGGGGATCATGAAGTTGAAGTTGTTGCATGGTGATCGGTTCGAGGTTGCTGCTCCAAATCCCATCCTCTTGTCCCACAGGCATCCATATCATGAACCATCCTTGAACAGAAGAGTTTCCATGTGCCTGGACTGATGTCTTGACAACAATTCTATGAAGCTCACCCCTTGGTGTTTCAAGTGATTGTGTTGGTGATGCAATGCCCTGATGTTCACAGCAACCTCTACTGGAACATTCTCACGTAGACACAGAAAACACAAATTCATGTGTGTACTAACATCCAGGTATCAAACCTGTACAGTTAGAATGCTCATCTACAGAGTTGTCAAACCTTGTGGACAACACATGAGCAGTACAGTAGTGTTTCGAAAGTACTAATATTTAGTTCCAAAGTACATTTAGTGTTCTCATACAAGTGTTTAATGCATATAGGCAATATACCCAGAAAACACATGTACGTTCTAATGTACTTTGAGACACAATAAAGAAGAACCAGCACTATTCAATCTGTGTCTGTATGAAGAAATGTTGGATTACACATTTGTCAATGCGTAACCACACTCAAGGCTAGAGTATCCCCCATAAATGGGAAGGCATGACCCACATCACAGGAGTCCACTACTTGTTTGCCAGTGAGTGGACTCTGTGATGTATTCATGCAAACAGATGATCGCAGTGATACACTAATGTGTGTTGGGAGTGATGAAGAGGTGAAACAGGGGACATACTTCCACAGTGATTTCATGTCCACAGTTTCTGTGTTGCTCAATATAATCAATGTTCTGAGACTGCTTTAGTTTGACATTTCTCAGTAAATGGGCTATATCAACAAACAACCAGACTAAGCGGACAAGTGTTATCATTGGTAAAGTGTGTTATAACCTTAGTAAAACAACAACACAACTTACTGGAGAACCCAATGCTTCCCCAGGGATTTTAAAGTGTGTGCTACACATTGGAATCCTAGGGTGAACATTGGGTTCCCCAGTAAGTCAGTAGCACAATAAGAGTTTGAATCAAAGAGTATTTTGCCGCATGTTCCATCTGTCCTGCTTGTTATTTCTCTGCTAAGTCAAATGGCTGTTTATTTGGTTATCCCCTTAAACACAACAACTGATGCAGACAAATGTTCAGTGTTGCACCAGTTGTTGTGCTAAGGGGTATTTTTTGTTCAAATTCAACCCACATCATAGCCATATAACACTGTCATGTTATATGGCTCCAGGGATGGATTGCCAGTTGAATTTGTACAACGGTGTGTGTGTGTGTGTGTGTGAACCCATGTTGTAACATCTCACAAACATGTTACCTAGGCAGAAGTTGTCTTCACTGCATTGCTTGGCAATGCATTGGAGACAGCTCTGCCACCCAATCTATCACTAAATACAAAGCATATTAGACAGGATTCAGAAGCACAATGTTCTTTTTATTAAGGGGGAAGATAACAAGTTGAGCATTTTATTTTTTTTTTTTTTTTGGGGGGGGGCTTTCGACTGGTTGCCAGAGGTTGATGCCCTGGCTGATTGCCTGGTCACCCTTTACACCCTAGGTGTGGCTTCAGGGGTCACACTGAAGGGAGTGGTGGGTGCAGTGGACCCCTCTATGGAACGCAGCTCTCTCTCTACACGCATGTTATCTCTGTGGTTGTGGTCTCTCAACTCCACCAGCACCTGTCCAAACATGTCCATCATCCCCATGTGGTACTGATGGAGTTGTGTGTTGATCCTTGTCACCACAAACTTCAGGGCATGGATCCTTGCCTCTATCCTGGAGGTGTTCCTCTGGGATTCCCTCCGGCTCCTTGAGATGTTCTGGTCTGTACTGCAGCATGCCTGGAGTAGCCTCCTCTGTAGGACCATGCACTCTACCTCCATCCCCGTGGGATGTGCAATGGAATGGTCCACAGAGTGTGCTTGCAAACCAGGCACACTTTGTAGACCATTCCAAAGAAGTATTTATCTCTAAATGGGGCAATTTTGGCTCTCCCGAAGAGCCTCCATGTGGTCAAATGAGTGATATCTCCAGCTTTCACACAGAGCAATATCTGTGTAACCATGAGGGTTTTAGGGATAGGACTAACATCGATCCACATCTTTTTACAATGCCTACAGTATTACATCAAGGTGAAATTAACCATTTCTATCCCGTTAAAGTTACACAGAAGGAAAAGTGGTCTGATATGTATGTGGATATGTACCTTTCATATAGATACAAATATATCCTTTCAAGATATGTAGCCAGACATCAGTTCAGTACGTGCGATTGCCTTACTGGCTATATATGTGCTATCATAAATATAAACATACCTCGTATATCCCATCTAAGTAGGGTGGGATATACTAGGTATGTGTATTTTGATGATATCAATAAAAGTTAGTTTCTGAAGGGGTGCACACATATATGGCCAGTAAGGCAATCACACCTAGTGAACTGATCTCTGGGTTCACATTGTGTTGGGACATATTTGGACCCATTTGAAAGGTACATATCCACATACATTTCTGACCATTTTTCATTGTGTACATATCTTATTTGAACAGATCTGCAGTAGGATTCAAGTGTTATTCAACCCTATCTTATTAGTTGATTCCGTACAATGCACGATTTTGCATTATTTTATAGGTGACTCTCTGGTTGTCATGGTGATATCCTATGCATTGCATTGTGATGCATGGGATACCACCCTGGCAATCACAGATTGATGAACTGGACAGGATCCTGTCCATGAGGTGTGTTCCAGTTGAATCCTGAAGGGCAACAATCAAGGCAGTAGTGAAGGATATCTTTGTTTGAGGCCTGTTTTTTTTCTGGATGAGCCCATCCATCCTTCTGAGTGAGGCAACCATACTCAATCCGAGATATCCATCATTCATGGCCTGTTGGTGACCAGACTACAATGGTTCATATTTGGTTCCCGTGTGTATCCTGCAAATAGTGGCTGGTGTAACATCCATACATGGCATCAGCACCCCTGAGGATCCATGTGGAAATCAAATGTGAGATATGTCATTTCAAGTTAGAGTAAATGATTGCATACACAACACCAAGGCCTACTTTTATCATCTTTAGTTCTGTGGAACTCTGTTAGGCCTGTGTGTTGAACATACAACCAGTTATTCTCAGTGACATTATGATGTGTGAACTGATCCATCCTTTTTGGAATTCAGTAAGCGGTGAAAAAGACCTGATGAACTGAACATAATGCTGGCTTCTCCAGTGATCTCATTTCCCCATTTCTAATGTTTTTCATGGAGTCTATACAATGGGATCTTAGCAACTTGATTCATGTTATTGAATATTCTCCATGGACTAACACTGGGATTGGTGAAGTGAGGGTATGAAAGGGTTAATTTTTCTCCACCATCTGTCACCGCTTAGTGAATATCCCCTGTGTAGCATTTGATTGTTATACTATTGACTTGTTTGTTGTATGATTAACCCTTTGAGTACCAGAGGGGTTGCCACAGCATTGCTGAGAGATGCATTGATAATCCCCGTAGTACTCAAGGGGTTATGTGCTGGTTTCCCTGTGGGTACATGGGTGACATTGTGTTGGAGCAGTTATGATTTTTAACATACAACACTTTTATGAGCATGATTCGTGTATATTGTGTGAGATCAGCACAGCAACATAAGGGTTAACCAGGGAGTTGGACAGGTTTCGGCCTTGTTGAACCTTGACATTTGTCCTTGTCTGGTGTCCTGTTTTAACCCTCAGGGTGCTATGTTGATGCAGTTGGATGGATTAATGGTAGGCATGTGTTGAGGTATGACTGTGTGATGGTTGTGTTGGTTGATATGGTGTGTGGTTATTTAATGAAGCATTTACCGGTAGTGTGGAGGCTCCTCTCATCCCCAGTGTCCGATCCTCCAGGGACCCCCTCGATGAGTGCAAGGGACATATTATGCCGCACCATATCCTCCCATCCACAGAATGTAATCAGGACAGGTGGGCCACCTCCAGTGCCTCTGGCGTACTTGACAATGTCAGCCAACTAATTCTTCACCACCCTCCAGCAGTCGCCCCATCGCTTCTTTATGGACTCCATGTTCCGTCTGCATGTGGCCACAGCATTGACCCGGCTGCAGATCTGTTTCCAGACAGCCTTCCTCCTCTCTGACAGGCCAGGGACCTTCTCCCTCGGGTGGAAGACACTCTCTCTCTTGAGGACAGCCTCCACAAGAGCCGTGTTTTCCTCCTAGGTATATCGAGGATCCCTGATCCTGTTCCCCTCAGCTCTGGCATGCGAGGAGTCAGAACCAGAGTGTCCTGCCTGCTCTGCCCCTGCCTGTACGTGGTGGTCCCCAGGAACTACCCCTCGTCCCACTGCAGGTTCTGTCCCTGGCCTCTGTGTGCCTGCTCTTCTGGGCCTGGTTCCCCTCCACCCTGTGGATCTCCCTCTCCCTCCCCTACTCTCAACAGGGATGTCCTGCTCTCCTTCCTTCTCCTCCCCTCTCTCTTGTCCTCCTCTCCTGGCCATCATTCACCCACTCACACCCAGTCACTCGCATAGGCCCTCACAGACACACTCGATCCCACTCACTCTCTGTCACACTCTTTCACTCACAGATTCACACTGTAAAAAATGTTAAGGTATTGTAAAAAACAAAAAAAAGACTATGTGTATGTGTTTGTATGGGTGTATGTAATATGTGCAAAAGTGTAATCTGTGTATATTTAGTGCACTGCTCTTCTCTCTCCAAACTCGAAAAACGCCTTCTACCTCAACTGTAAGCTCCTTTCTCCCTCACTCTAAACGTTATCCTCCCCTCCAGGGTCCTGTGATCTAGCTCACCAAAACTTGAAACACAGCAAGGTGTGACCGTTATTTTGGGGTATATATAGGTGTATTTGAACATTTTTGCTACTTTGGGACCTTGGGATTGGCTGTAGGTTTTAATTTTGTTTGTGCATCTATCAGGGTTGCTAGACAACGCCAGCCGTAATGTTATTACATTTTGACTTAAGTTGTGTTTTAACGGATGTTCAGGACGCACGTTGGTGTGAAAAAAGGTGTGACGCATGTTTTTGTGTTACGTGTTTTTGGTTTAACGTGAACCTTTAAATCTAACCCTAAGTGATTTAGATAGTGTCATGTAATATGAAAAAATACATATTGCAGGGTTTATCCTGCTGAGTTGTCCCACGTTATTCTACAGTTATTGAAGCTAAGACATTCATTTTTTGGGGTGCAGTACGTCCATGGCCTGGCATTTTATGGTGAAGCTATTGCTAAAGCAGTATATAGACAGCTAGTGTCAGTAACAATTGTGGTCGGATCTATACAGCGTAGTGATGATACTAGACAGACCAGGGATGATATGTGCCTAAAACCCCAGCCTGAATAGTCATGAGTGGCGAGGAAGTAGTAAACCTGAATAGAGGGTCTACTTGGTTAATTGAGATTGGACAGGGGGGGGAATTCTGGGAGGGGACTGACCCGTGACGTAAGAGGAGCGAGGGAGGAAGCTGGGGGATTAAATAGACCTCCAGCTCCTCCCACAACTACAGGCACAGCCTTATCATTTGTGGTCGGATCTATACAGCGTAGTGATGATACTAGACAGACCAGGGATGATATGTGCCTAAAACCCCAGCCTGAATAGTCATGAGTGGCGAGGAAGTAGTAAACCTGAATAGAGGCAAAAGTTCCAAAAGAATATTATTTTATTAGACATTGACTGAAAGGAGTACATGTTTATTTTAGCATAGCTTGTTGTGCTCGTTTGATTTCTAATACAGGATTGTGAACATAGCGGGAGAAACAGTTTGATTTCCAACGACCTAGTCTTTGAATAATGTGAGGAGGTACTTGCTGGCGAGAGGCTGTAGTGGCTGCCCCTATGCGGAAAGAATGGCCTGAGTATGCGGAAGCATTTAATCCTAATAGAGACAGGAGAAAACGTACGTGATGAATAAATGTGGAGGTGGATAATGGGTTCCCGTTAATTGGTAAAAGCGGGAAACTAGAGGGTTTGTCATGCAATAGAGAGATTAGAGATTTGATAGCAGAGACTGGACACCAAGCGTCATTAGTAGCGTGATAATTGATATGAGTGCCTAATGCTAATTGATCTGTTTTGGAACGTGGAAGAAATAAAGTGAAGGAATTTTTATGTAGTGAAAGGTGACCCAATTTGGGAAATGTTGAATGTGAATTTGAGATAGTAAACTCGCTAGGACGCAGAAAGCCAAAGAAAGCCAAATGGATGGCAGCTAGCATGACATGATTGGTCATAAAATCAAATGGTTGAGAAAGTAAAAGAATGACCATGCTCCTAAAGAGTTTACCGTCTATTGGTAAGCGGTGAGAGAGTGGTGAAGATTGTGTTTTCATCAGACCTTTGAGAAACAGTTTGGTTTTATAGGAAGAAAAGATAGATATCTGGTTAGGAGTGTTGAGGTTGATGTGATGTTGAATTCCTGCCAAATAGTTTTTAATCGTAAGTGGTGAGAGACGTAGGTCGGAGGCACAATGGGCAGCAAAGGCCAAAATACTGGTTATATTATAAGGTTCTGGAGGTTTGAAGTTGGAGATGAATTTGTTGAAATAAAGCCAAGCTCTGTTATAATTTCTTAGTGTGTTTGGGGCGAGTGCCCGACCGATGATTTCTTCTGATTTGTGGACATAGTTGTTGAAATCAGAATGAGTTCTTTGAAAGGTGGAGGTGATAGTCGCTGAAGTGCGGTTTGTTGATGTGCCCGGAAAAACTGTTGGAATTTGAAACGGGAGAGAAGGTCAGCTGCTTTGTTAGAATGACCCGGTAAAAATGAACATGTGAAGTGGAAGTTGTATGTGAGTGCCAACAAGACTAACTTCCTAAGAAACTGCATTATATGGATATTTTTTGATCTGCCTTTCTTGATGGTGTATGATAATGCTTGATTGTCCGTGTGAAAGATTATATGTTGGCCTGGCCATGTGTGACCCCATAAAGCTGCTGCTGCCACAATTGGGTAGATTTCAAACAGAGTTGATGTAGTGAAGAAATTTGGAATGTGTGATACCTCGTCTGGCCAGGATTCAGCAAACCACTGGGACTCAGTAATGGCCGCGAAACCCTTCCCAGCCGAAGCATCTGAGTAAATTAGGATTGCGTCTGAGAATTTTTGGGTTAAAAATAACGAACGCCCATTCCAATTCTTGAGGAATTCTTCCCACATAGCAATGTCTGATCTGGCCTCACTGTCCAGCATCACTTGCGGAGAGCTGCTAGACAATAATTTGATCAGGTGGGAGGTAAAGGACCTACCTTGGGGCATAATTTTAGAAGCATAATTTAAGTGACCTAGGAGAGATTGTAGTTCTGAGATGTGACATGTTTCTTTGAGTGTGAATTCGTGTAATAAGGTTCTAATCCTAATTAGTTTGTCTGAAGGTAGTCTTGCTTCCATGAGTATAGTATCTAACGTAATCCCTAGAAATTCAATAATGTGAGATGGGCCAAATGTTTTGTGAGCTGCGGTAGGGATATTCAATTCATTAAATAATTCCAGAGTTTTGGACAAACTGGTAGGTTCCATACCTGGTGGATCAATTAAGAGGAAGTCGTCCAGATAATGTATTACCACTGGACATTTGGAAATGTTGAGTATTAACCAAGCCAGGATGTCTGCAAAAAATTCAAATATTTTTGGGCTACTCTTAGACCCGAACACTAATCTTGTGGCAAAATAATACTTCTGATCCCATCGAATTCCATGGAGATGCCATAAAGAGTGGTCAATTGGTAATAATTTGAAAGCGTCAGAAATGTCTGTTTTTGATAACCAGCAATATTGACCACATTGTAGAATATGTGTAATAGCGTCATCTAATTTAACGTATTCCATGGACATATCTTCCGAAGGTATCAGGGAGTTAATGCTAGGCTGAGTAGAACCATGTGGAGCTGAAAGGTCAATGATTAGCCTCTTTTTATTAGGTTGGAATTTTTTAGTGGCTATCCCTAATGGGTTAATTCTCCAGATGGGGAATGGAGGAGACGAAAAAGGGCCTATAATAAACCCTTTATCTAACTCACTCTGAATGAGTTTAAGGACGGTATCTGGGTCGGAAGAGGCTGAAAGTAAATTGGGGCATTCGATAGAGGTATCAGGACAACGGTTGATACCTGTATGGAAACCTGTACTGAAACCAGATATAATGTAGTTAGAAAGAGTGGTGTTTGGGTGTTGAAGAAGAAGAGATTGCAACTTGGACTGGTTAATGGATCTTGATCCTTTATTAATGGAGAAATTTTTTGGGCAAATGATTTTGGAGTGGGAGTTGTGGCAGAGAGAACATTGATGTAGTAGCCTACATGCATTGTAAAAGCACCCTTTGCTGTTGAAATTGTTACATATGGGAGAGTTACCTATGTAATGAATGGTCCTACCCAGTTTGTCTTTGGTAGGGCGAGAAGCTTGTTCAGATGAGGCATTCAGTTCCTGAGGTCTACTTGTGGATGGAAGTTCTAACTGGTTGGAGGAGATGGAGGATGGACATAGTTGAGTAGAATGGGTATTGGCTTGGCAGATTTGGCAAGTGGGTAATTTAAGGCCTGCAAAATGTCTGCAGAATAGCTCGTTGTCCAGAAAGCTCCAGTCTGTGTGGTAGTTGAATTGGGTCAAAGCCGCGGCGGCCTTAGCGGCAAACGATTTGTGGTAATCGTAATAAGCAAAACCACCGTATCTGTGACCCAAGTCAACTAGAGTATACATATAAGTATCTAATTCCTGGCGTCTATGAGGAGAGGTAGAGCATATTATATCTCTATATACGCTAAACGCTAAAACAAATTCCGGAATAGATAATTTACGAGCCAGTCTGGGGTCTTTGGTTTTAAGAGTGACTGACACTTCGCCACAATTTACAGTTTTGTTTTCCATGAGGTCCTGAGATGCCAACAGAATGGCAGCTAGGTTGACTTCTTTACCTTCCAGAATATCCTTACGTAAATTTTGTGGAATCATGTGAGCAGGTGTAATGCGTGGGGGCATGTTGGAATTACCTGATGGTTCCAACGTATTGGAAGGTACTATGGTTGGATTGGTGTGAGGGTTGGTAGATTCGAGGTTGGATAACCTGGACTGTATGTTGGCTACAGTGGAAGTAAGATCAGTAAGCATTTGTAT
This sequence comes from Rhinophrynus dorsalis, assembly GCA_037306005.1. NCBI lineage: Eukaryota > Metazoa > Chordata > Amphibia > Anura > Rhinophrynidae > Rhinophrynus > Rhinophrynus dorsalis. The sequence goes on from CM074724.1 coordinate 207,179,371, forward strand.
GATTTTTTGGGACTGATCTGTTTGTGGCAAGGAAACGCTAGGAGAATGAGGCAAGGATAGGGTGGGTGAACCGCCCTGAATAGTAGCTGGAGAAGTAGGAATGGGTGATGTAATAGTGTTATCACACAGTAATCTATAAAGTTCATTCTTCCTAGCGGACGCAGAGTAATGAATTCCTCTTCTGTTGAGCTCTGCCGTCAGTTTGGCAATAGTCCATGATCTGTATGATGAACCAGCAGTAGAAGATGAACGTTTGCGTGGTATATTTTGTATGGCTCTTGGAGGCTCAGAACCTGAGGTCCCTGGGGTATTAGAGTCTTCCATGACCTGTGTTACTAGACAAAATATGAGAGAATTAGGGAAAGGCAATGGAAATTACCTTGGATTAAAGACCTATTATAGATCTGGAAGACGTGAAGGAAGTTCTCCTAGGCCTCTTGAAGGCGGAATTAGAGAAGGGGATATACCTCGTTGTGATTTGGGTTAAAAGTTTTTTTTTTTTTTTTTTTTTTTTTTTTTTTGGAAAGTAGTACTAACCAGGAACTTAAGACGAATGTATTATAGTTTACAGTATCCGGGAGGTTGAGATGTTATAAGAGAGTTTATCAAAAACCCGAAAACGGAACCTAACACACCAGTCTCCCTTCCTGGTTGACGTGATCTACTTGTCCTGAAATAAGTATATGCCTTGACTGATGCTAAAAGCAAGAAACCCTCATAACGTAAGCTTGTATATATATGGATTACGCAGTGTGTACGACTTTTAGAGGATAACGTTGTTGAGCATGAAGTAAGACATAACTAAAGAAAGCCATATTGTTGCACAACGAGGTAAGTGAGAAATTCTACGAAAATTTGAGGTGAAAGTGACTTGTTTGAAAGGAGGTAAGGTAATAGTGACCCCCGGCTTCCCGGAGTATAAGGAACCGTGAACCTCAGTCCCTTAGTTAAGTTAAGGTGGTGGAGACCTAAGCCACCCAAAAGAGAAAATGATAGTGAATCTATTTGGAATTGGAGGCAAAATGATGATTGACCTTTTGCCTCCTGAGAGGTAAGGGACCGTGACCCTCGGCCTCTGTGAGAGGTAAGGAGACGGTGACCTTCGGCCTTTGTGAGAATGTACGGAAACTGTGACCTTCGGCCTCTGGAAGAGGTAAGGAACCGTGACCCTCAAACTCTTTGGAGGGGTGAGGAGACGGTGACCTTCGGCCTCTGTGAAGAGGTAAGGAGACGGTGACCTTCGTATGTGAAGAGGTAAGGAGACGGTGACCTTCGGCCTCTGAGAAGAGGTAAGGAAACGGTGACCTTCGGCCTCTGAGAAGAGGTAAGGAAACGGTGACCTTCGGCCTCAGTGAAGAGGTAAGGAGACGGTGACCTTCGGACTTGAGAAAGAGGTAAGGTGACAATGACCTTCGACCCCTGAAAGAGGTAAGGAGAATGTGACCTTCGGCCTCCGAAAAGAGGTAAGGAGGAAGTGACCTTCGACCTCAATTATGAGGTAAGGTGACCTTGACCTTCGACCTCTAGTGAAAGATAAGTGAGATTGACCTATTGAATTCGAAGGAGAGACAGTAGACTGTATAGATTGATTGCTACCTACTGAGGATGATTGACAACCTCCAGATAAGTTTAACTGAAAACTGAAATGAGAAAGAGAGAGATAGAGACAAAGATACAGATGAGTAAGTGCACATTCTCCCTAGAGACTGTCGTTATAGATACATACACAGGAGTAAATTTTTTGGACCACATGACTTATAAATGGAAAATGCAATGGTCATAGATTATTTCGTTGAACATAAGTATGATGTTATGATTACATATACATATACATGCACACATGTCTTTACTTGAGTATTGGAGGTGAACTCCTCTCCTGAAGAATAATTTAGACCTTATAACAGTTACTTCTGCCTCCCATCGGCAGGACATGAGATTAATGCATTTAAAACATTTTTTGACCAGCTTATGGAGAGATTTAAGAACACACTTTTTTTTTTTTTTTTTTTTTTTTTTTTTTAAAGCAACTTATAATTCTAATGGTATAGGATAGTGTAAGTGGAAGCTTGTAAAACCGAACTGTGAACATTTAATTACTTGAAAGTAATGCACTTGCTGACTATACTTATTAGAGAAATGCCCGTTTAGACAAGAGTGATGGACCTGTAACTGAGTATAGCGTACCTGCCTGGTTAGTGACGAGGACGAGGCAAACGCTACAGAGTGTAGAAGTTGGACGTGTCTCAAGGAAGTGATGTCACTTCCTGGAATAGTATCCGAATCTATGGGAGATGCGATGTTTCGTCGGTTAGTGTATGGGTGAAAACGAGCATGAGACTGAACGGCTGGTAACTGAATAAGGTACTAACCTTTGGATGGCAAGGAACGCTAAGTGAAACTCACGTGACTGCGACGGCGGCGCAATGCTACTCGACTGACCCGTGACGTAAGAGGAGCGAGGGAGGAAGCTGGGGGATTAAATAGACCTCCAGCTCCTCCCACAACTACAGGCACAGCCTTATCATTAATCCTCCATAGGCTGTTGTAGCAACAGTTCCACTGTATTATTTCAAGCAATGGAGGTAATGCACCCAGGAAATGAAAGTTTGAGCTGAAAAAAGCTTTTGAATAAAATATTTCTCAGCCAGAGCTGAATTATGCACTAGGTGACCACAGCCTAGCCTGACACAGCCCAGCAGGTGACTGTTTGCAACAGCTGGGCCCAACTCTACTTTTTCTTTCCCTTTTAATTATGGTAAGAGCTAGCCTTCCTGCTGCTGTGTATGCAGGATAGGCCATAGATAAGGCAGCACAGAGTGTGATGGGGCCTAGGGATCAGAAATAGGTCAGCCAATCTTTCTATCTCTCTCTCTTAATGATGAGCTTATCAAGTCAGTCCTTATTTCTGGGGTGGAGATGAATGCTGGCTAACAATCCATTGCCTGCCCAGAACACCTTTGTGACCTGTAACTTCTTCTCCAAAGCAGAAATAAGTGACTTTATATGCTCGTCTTCAATTGTGAGAGACAGGAAGTTTGGCTTGGGGTGGCAACTGGTTATTGAACTGTGGACTGGAAGGCCAGACGAGTGTGATGGGATCTTTCTTCTTTTTTTACCAGCAGTAAAATTATTTTTTTCATGAACTTTTCTTCTTAACTACTGCTCCATACAAAACCTAGTAAGTGATAGGATGGTAGCAATATATCAGCCCATATGGCCAAATATAGTGTACAAGGTTCATGAAACATGCATTAGGGGTGGTATTCTAGTGACATATTCTGCAGCATCACCTATCTGTCTGTGGCCCCCTGACTAATTTCCTGATGCACGCCAGTTAGAATGGGATTGGTCCCAAGGATGCCTAGCGTTGCAATACATGGCTGAAAGGAGTAGGGGAAAGTTATAATTTTCATATAGTTCCACATGACTTCCCATTACTTCCCTCTCCTTTCATCCATCCTCTCTTTCCTCTCAACTGTAATGCTTTCTCTCCAGCTATATGAAACATTATACAGATATACATGACTGCTGTGTGATGGCCACCTGTCTAGAAAAGTTGCTTCTGTTACCAATAGTAATTATACAGAATATGTGACTGCTGCATGATGGACTTCTGCCTAGAAAAGTATTTTTGTTACACACAGTAATTTTATAGATATATGTAACTGATATATGATGTCCTTCTTTTGTACACAATAATTATAACCTATACCTGATTGCTGTATACCTGATTACATAGATATATCCTGTTACACTCAGTATTTGCACAGATACACACCTGACTGCTGTATTATTGACACCTACCTAGGAAAGTTTCTTCTGTTACCCACAGTAATTATATAGATATATGTGACTGCTATATGATAGACTCCTACCTAGAAAAGTCTTTGTGTGTCACACAGTAATTTTATAGATATACGTAACTGCTGTATGATAGCTTTCTAAGTCCTCTTAAACACAAAAACTATATAGATATATCTGACTACTATGTAATGAATTTTTGCCTAGGTAAGTCCTTCTCTTGTACACATTAATTATACAGACAAACCTGACTGCTGTATTATGGCACCTACTTAGGTAAGTCCTTCTCTTAAACACATAAATTAGATCAATAGACCTGATTATTGTAAGAGAGATCCTACTTAGGAAAGTATGTCTGTTACACATACTCTGCATTATTTATATTTCCATATTACACTATACTATACCTTTAAGAGGAATCATTTTTAGAGATGACAAAAGGCAGAAGTCATGCTGGATGGGTAATGTCACACAGGTGATATAGGAACAGTGTTTAGAATAATGCTCTGATCAAACACAAAATATAACTCCACCAGCGGTGTAAACAATGGAATGTAACATGTTGTAACATGGAAGTATTCTGTGTTGACTATACTCCAGTTGCAGCATGTCTGGTCACACAAACAGCATTGGAGGTTCTGATGTTCATTGCAAGTTCAAATAACTGACTGACCCACCGGGTGTCTGTCGGTCACTTATATATGGATGATGCACACATGGTCTAGTCATGTGTCACACCTCTGCTACTCCCTTCACGTGATGGGATTGCTGAGGAATGAAGGTGATATGAAGCAAATAAATACCACAGTCAGTTTGCTTGAGTGAAAATGAAACATTTCAGGTTCAAATGAATTATAGGTAAGTTTTACTTTAAAGGAGGACTCTGTATTTGGAATAAGTGACTCTTAATTTGCTTTCTAGAAGGGCTTGTTTAGGAATGTTTCCGTTATATAGCAGTCATGTATACGTATTTATTGTTTTTGCCTTTGAACCTTGTAGTCTGTAACTGAACAGGGACATATTACTTTCCAGGGCTCTATGTCTCTATGGCCAATCTCATACCAACTGACAAAGTATATTGTTAATTATTTGGAGATGAAGACTAAATACCTTATAAGATGCACAGTAAATACAATCAACTAATGATACTGTGCAATATACAGTATATAAATAAAAATATCTGACTACTGTATGAAAGTGTCCTCTCTTGTTAGACTCTTTAAGAACCACTTATTCCTATAGGTACAGTATATAGAAAAGTTGTTTATATATGGATTTGCCACTCAGCAGAATAAGAGCTATGGGAATAGGAAAGTAAATTAATCAATTTTAAATAAACTCATGGCCAGAGATAAAACCAGTTTAAGTACTACGGTCTGAGATTTTTACAATAGTAGAATGGACAGAACGGTCATGGGGGTACAAGTGGTTCTAATTTATAGACAAATTGTCAGGGTATTTGTGAAAGCACATTGAAATGTGTAAAGACGCAGGGAGGTTATGCTAGTAAAGTTGTAACAGCAGTGCCCTTTATGGGAGGTGAAACACTTTTCATGGCTGTGGTTATAGAACTGAGAAACTGATGTCATGGAAACAAACACAGGAGGAGATGCACAAAGCCACGAGACATCTCTCCAGTGAGAGAAATCAGTCCAAGTCTAGATCTCTCCACCTGATAAAGAGGCTCTATAGAATACTGCGTGGATTGGAGAGTTATTTCTTACAGTTTATTTTACTTCCCCCATAGAATTTATCAGCATATAAAAGAATACTTCTTGGCTTATTTAGGCTGTGATTTTTTTTCACCAGCTTAAAAACCACACACAGTATTTAACTTCCTACCCTATTTAGCCTAAAACCTCACACCCTATTTGTATTTAAAACCTCACACCTTATTTTATTGTACAACTAAGCTAACTTTGTATTCAGGACTTGGACTCACTAGGTCTAACTTTTAAACTCAGGTGGACACTGCTATCTGAGAACATGAGAATGTATGATGGTCTTCCCATTCCTTACCCTGTTATCTCCACTTCTTACCCATCCTGTTATCGACTCATCCAGCTTAAGCCCTATCCCGAGGTAGTTTTAACCCTTTAAGGGCCAGAGATGTGTGCCCGCATTGCAAAGTGATGCATTGTACAACCCTCTGGTCCTTAAAGGGATAGTAATACTTAAGTATTACAAATCCCTATATTAAAGCCCTAGTAAAAAAAAATTTATTGACCACAGTGTCATCTCTCAAACCTTTATGGTTTGAGAGATGAACGCTTCTAAAGTTGCTCTCTCCCTCCCCCTTCCCCGTAATCAGCATTTTAGCTGACTGCAGGGAACAGAGTCGTACGACTTTCAGGCAGCTCTCCAGCACAGCCTGATCGCGTTAACTAAAAAAAAAAAACTTTCACTGAAATGGTCTTCTACGTGTGGTTGCAAGCACACGTAAAAGACCGTTTTAGTGAAAGATTTTTTTTTAGTTAAAGCGGTCGCGGCTCTGCTGCAGAGCCGCCTGATGATCTCTGACTGGATTTCCCTGAGTCAGCTAGAATGCTGACTACAGGGAAGGGGGAGGGAGAGGGCAACTTTAGAAGCGATCATCTCTCAAACCATAAAGGTCTGATGGGCAGGTTAGTGCAGTCTGTGCGCCTGCATCATCAGTCTCTTCCGGTTACCATGTGACATGCTGCAATGCTTTACAGGAGACCGGGACTGACGGCACAGGCACACAGTCAAGATGTCAGTACTGTTATCTGGCTTCCTGTCTCCAAAGGGCAAAGATTCCTTTAGAATCTGACACTTTTTATAGGTAAGATGTATTTTCAAGCTAATCGCCATTTGCTTAATGAATGCATGGCGACTTATTAATAGGTGAAAGTTCTGCTTTAACATATTAAGAACCCCTGCAGCTCCTGGCAAAACTGTCAGTGTACAATTTTATGAGCCTTTTAACCTTCTGTGTTCCAGAATGGTACGCAACACATTGCAAAGCAATGCGTTGCATACTCCTCTGACACTTAAAGGGTTAAGAAGTGTGTTGGCCAGATTCTAGTGGGCTAAAGGATATTTGTCTATCAGAGTCCTTTCTTCCACTGGAAATGATCATATTCTATGTAAAGCAGACCAGAGCAGTCTATCTAGCCATTACCACCTATTAGTTTAGATTCTACTGATTTATGGAACGTAATACTTTTAGGGAAGGGGCAATCAAACCTGTTCTCAAAGCCCGTAAAAGTGCATGTTTTTAGGATCTCATAGATTAAACACAGTGAATGTTGTTAACGCAAGCAGATCCATCAGAATGATTGAACCAATAGGTGGTTCACATGTAGTCATCAGAGGAGATCCTGAAAATTTGCACAATTGAGGGTGCCAGAGGATAGATTTGAGTGTCCCTGTTCTAGGGCATAGAATCTGGAGTACTCTATATAAAATTACCTGGATTATAGTGGCAGGTAGGACTGCTGAGAGAAAACGGTCCTTTTCACTTCAGTCTATGCACTGCTTTCCTCTTAGTCACATTTTCAGAGAGGACAGTGAGATAAGTGTGCTACACCAGCTGCTGAATTATTGGCAGAGTTCAGTACTCCATCATTCTTCCTTCCATCTGTTAGTGACCTTATCTATGATGAGAGGTCTCTGGAGGGAATCAACAGCACGGTATATGGGAAGGGAGGATGCAGACTTTTATGAGTGAATGAAAAAGCTGTTGGGGAGGGAGATAATTGTCGAACGGTGCATCACCTTTAGGGTTGAGGAAGGATAGCTGTAAAAAAAGGTCTCCAGTGGAAAGAAACCTGGCAGCAAGCATAAAGACACTAGGGGTAATGTATGTGGAGGGTGGCTAAAGGAAGAGACCTTGATGGGTGAGGGACAGGTGGGTGGTGGAGGAGATAGAGACCTGATTGTGTTTGTTGGGTGAAAAGCATGGGTTGAAAGACAGATAATTCTTTGAGGGTAGAACTCTGTTAGTGGAGAACAGAGATATGTGGGTATGGGTCTATGGAAGGGAGGGATAGAGAGACAGTCTGATTTGAAGTCCTTCTGTTATACACAGCATTGATTTAGATATACGGGACTGCTGTATGAAGGACACCTACCTAGGTATGTTCTTTCTGTTACACATGAAGATTATATAGATATCTGACTGCTGTATGTAGTACTGCTAGCTAGGAATGTCCTTGGTCAGACAGAGGGGTGGTCGAGAGACCTGAGTGAGGGGGAAAGCTAGAGACAGATCTGACAGAAGGAGAATTAGAAATATTGGGTGGAGGAGCAGGGCAGAGAGACCAGTTTGGTACATATCTGTTGGTGTGTATAGGAAGAATAATATAATGATATAATATGCAGGAGACCTGAGATGTGGGTAGAGATATGTTGAAGCAAGAAAGTTCAAGAAAGAGGGATATACATGACTGCTGCATGAAGGATACCTACCTAAGTAAGACCTTTTATTACACATAGAAATTATATGGATATACCAGACTACCATATTATGGATGTCTATGTAAGTAAGTAATTTTGTTATACTCAGTGATTATATAGGTATATATGATTTATTGGCAAGCAATAATCTATGCCCTGATCAACCAAGGAATAGATAGGGCTCAATTCAATTGTCCTCATCGGCCAAAAAAAAGCAGCCAACTACTTCTGCTGTGAAAAAATACTGCAGGAAAAAATGCACGTTGGGCATTACATTTTGTACCCAATGGCTGGGATGTGTGCTTATGCATCTCTCAGACAATCGGCTTCTAGCTAATTTTGTAATGTGGGGGGGGGATTTATTCTCTGTATTCCTACCGACGGCGGGGGCAGCGTCCTTTTAACAATTGGAATGGCATACTACTTAGCATTTTTGGAATGGCATATTACTGTTAACTCTTGGAATGCCAGAGAGTTACACAATGCATTGCACTGCAATGCGTTGCGTACCCCTCCGGCTCTCAAAGGGTTAAGCCCATCAAATATTTGTCTCATTTATTAAGGGGACATCTATAATCTGACCTTTTTGTTTCCTATTACAGTGCCATTTTTTTAAACAGGCATGAAGAACTGAAGATAGAAGATAAGAAGAATGAAAATGAGAAGACAGAAGAAGACGGAGGAGAAAAGATTAAAGAAGACTAACAGTGGATGAAATGTATGTGTTATACAGCTATGGATTATGGGTGTTAAGATAGTGTTATGGCTAAGATTGTTTAACTTTCATGTTAGGGGTAGTGTAGGGTTAGTGTTTGGAAGGGTGACTGTTTGTTGAGCTCAGGATCGGTGCTTGACAGTGTGTTAAGCACCGAGCGTAGACGTTTTCATTTGGTGTTCCCATTTCTTACGCTAATTAGCGTGGATTTTAGGAACTAAAAACACACAACAAATATTTCGCTAAAAGTCAAGTTCTTTGGCCCAACATGTGCTGTGGTTTGTGTTGGTAGGGCAATTGAATACCGGCAGTGATACAGTGTGTAATGGTCGGTAGCTATTTTTGCCCTACCAATAGTTTAACGGGGCAAAATGAATCGAGCCCATAGAGCTTACATCAATAACCTCCAATAAATATATGAAAATGCAACTGCATCATACAGGTCAACAATGATAAAGTCCAGGTTAACATAGAAAAAGAGGTCTGACAAGGAGACAAAATATCCCCAAAATTATTTATTTAATAGGGCAGTGGAAAGGAATATCTTCCGTTTGGGCCACAGTCTAAAACAAACCAAACTTTAGGGAAATGAACAGGATAGGCTGCATAAAGTTACCTTATGATTTTGATTTAAAAAAAAACAAACAATCGTTTTACTAGTTACTAGGTTGTTTTAAAAAAAGTAATGTGTGCTAAAATAAATTCATGCTTTTTTAAAACAAAATGTGCTTAACTCTCTAAGTTATCGTTTGAGCGCCAGAGGCTGTGAAACGCATTGCAAAGCAATACATTTCCCAACTCCCTGGCACTTAAAGTGATCTTAAAGGGTAAACAGATGTTTTAACTCCAAAAATTACATCAGAAAAAATGTTAATATTAAACTGTATGTAACATAGTTCCATGTATATCTTGTATATTTTCAAATTATATATATATATATCTGTAATTCCCCAACAACTAAGTATTAATAATATTTAAAAAGTGGCAATCTACTCTATGAACTTCCTTGTCTAAAAAAACTATGTTGGTACTATGCTTGTATTTAGATCTGAGATTCAATTAACCTTTTTATAAAAATATGGCTCTTTGTGAGCTAAAGATATTTTTTTTAACACATGAAGGGCTCTTTCACACAAGTGAGAGAACTATAACAACCTTGCTAAAATTATGTTGCCTGTTTTTTACCTAATTGTTCTCCCATAGGCCTTTTTACAATTGCCACTTTACTCTGTTCCTGCACTGGACATGTGAAGGCATTGAAGATGTTGTATGTTGAAAGGCACCTTGAAAGCTGTGGTGCACCACCTCTGCACTGATGACAACCTTATAAAAGAGGTCTAAGAAGAAATGGGGGAGATGCACTAAGGCATGATAAATAGGTGATAAAGCAGAGATGACTTCTCCAGTGATATCACTTCTCCAGATCCTCTGTTCTTCTATGTAGACAATGCACTAAGATTTCTCCAACTTTGGAGACCTTAGTACATAGACTCTATATAGTTACATAGGAACTGGAGAATCGGTACAACTGGAGAAGTCATCTCTACTTTATCACCTCTTTATCATGCCTTAGTTCATAACTGCCAATGTATTGCACACCTATAATAGTAAATAGTCTAAAATGCTATACATTGTTGCCTTATTGGCAAAGCTGCATCTCTAGGAGCAGACCTGCCATGTGAGCAGAGGTTTCATTGCTCAGTCCAGCTGGTGAGCTGATTTGAGGTCAGATAAGTGAGCACTGATTTTCAGGCTGCTCCCATGAGAAAAACAGAACTGCAAGACTTTGACCTCAGTCCACATAGACTGCAATGAAGGTTTTTCAAACCCCAAACTGATAGTATATTGAGGACTGCATAAGCAACAGGTGTAGCCTGTGGCTTAACCCACAGACGTCCTTGTTTAGTCCAGCCCTTCTGTGAACCATGGGGTCAGTTTTCTGGCCCACAGATTGAGCTACAAGAACAGTTATTTATTGTTTTTTTTTACTTAGTAAATTGTGTTTATTTTTTTTTTACTTAGTAAATTGTGATAGTTGAACAATGAGGCCTCCTCAGATACTCTCCTGACCTCTGCTGGCTGCTATCACTGTCACTTTACATAACGTGACCAGATCTGCTGGTTCATGCAACACACATACTCCTGGATTGCACTGGTTACTAAGCAATACTGGAATGGTATTTCCACATGTCCTGGAGGTCAAAGTCAGGTCATCTTACACTGTCAGGATGCTTTCAATTGCTGGACCATCTATGTGAAAAATGCTGAATGGGCTACTTCAGCTACTTTCCTAACTTTAAGAAATTTGAACACTATGACAAGTCTCTTTTTCAGGAAGATTTTTTACCAGTATCACAACCCAACCACATTTCTACAAATTGTAGGAGCTGCTACCTTGATCATTTCAGAGCAATCCATTAGATATCTCTCTAGCATCAAAGTGTTTAAGATTTTCAACATTGAACTCATGTAGACAATCAAAAACTTGGATGCCACCGATTGACCAACCTTAATCAAACATTGCTATAATTAAAACTTGTCCTGTTATCATCATTCAAAGGCTTAAGTTGCCATTGATTGCATACTATGACAAGATATGTCTTCATGTGCCAATTCCCTCTTAAATGGATAGTAATGTTTCACAATAAAAGCATCTCCAGTTAATCTTAATAGTATTTGGGACTTGGATAGCAGTATTTCAATACTGTCAGAGTTGTAGTTCACGAGTAATTGAATGATAACGTATCCCTCTACTGCCCCTTTTACTGATGTAACACTGCTCACTTCAGAGCAGCAACTGTCTGTATGGATCGCAGAGAGGAACACTCTTCACTGAGCATAAGGAAAAATCTGTCATGGGGGCAGGGTTTTCCTTATGCTCACAGTAAAAAGATTGTCCCTTGCTGTGACCTGTCCGGTCAAGAGTCCAGATTCCACATCTGACGGGAGGCGGCTTACACTAGGTAAAAGGGACGGGAGAGGGATACTTTATCATTCAATTACTCTTGAACTACAACTCTGATAGTATTGAAATAACACTCTCCATGGCCCAAATACGATGAAGATTAATTGGAGGTGCTGTTTTTGTGAAACATTACTATCCCTTTAAATGTATTTATTTCATTATTTAGAAAATATTTTACCAGGAAGAATACACTGATATTTCTCTTGTTTTCAAGTACATTACCTCAGATTTATTTATTTATTTACAAATGTTTTACCAGGAACAATACATTGAGATTTCTCTCGTTTTCAAGTATGTCCTGGATACAGGCATATTAAGCCTTATGGTAGCAGTCAGTGCCGTATTTACACTCCAGGCTCCCCTAGGCAAGGCACTGTAGGTGCCCTTAGCTCCGCCCATGGCCACAACCCCACTGCTCACATAACCCCACACCCAGTCCCATCCATTATTTCTTGGCACGGGAAATAGCCTTGGCCTATAACCTATATAACACCTTGGTTGCTGGAGAGATCTCCAACGCATTGCTCCACAATGCATTGGAAATCTCTCTAGCATCTAATGATTTGAATAATAGCATGTAAAGGGGTATAAATCTGTTGTAGGGACAATGACATTTCTCTGACCAAACTCATAACTTATAATATGGGCTTGGCCTGCACAGCTAAGCACCACTCATTATTTGGAGCTCTAAGCAGCTGCCTACTCTGCCTAGTAGGAAATCCAGCTCTGGTAGCAGTGTGCACCGATTTGTAGAGTAACAGTTTATAAATGTATCATTCACCTATATAAACTATTACAGTAAATGTCACTTGATAAAAAAGGCAAATTATAGTTATATTGTTTCAATATGGAAAATGTTTTAGTTCAGCTCCACTTGTTCTATGGCAGTGGTATTGTATGTTGTACTTCTGTTGTAATGGGAATATATCAGTATTACAGAGGTTTTTTATAGAGGAGAAGTGCTTTGTGGGGGGAAGCTGCTAGTCACATATGTTACTTGTTCTAGAGGATTAGCCTTCAAAACACCAAGTGAATTCCTGCTACTTAATGAGCTCACATCTGATGACTATCTCGGGATAATCGCATTCCTCTGGTGTTTCTTTTCACATCTGTCTCCTGTTATCTCCTCCACCCAGGAGAGATCGACCAGTCTGAACTACTGAGGGCAGGCACGGGAGCTGGAGCTGGGACCACAGCTAATAAAAATCAAGTGTTTTGTCTGAATACAACAATAAAAAACACAGGAATAAGAAGCAAAAGCTAAGAACTAAGGCATTGCCGAGCAAGCAGTAGGCAAACTAGGCAGCCACCTAGGGAGGAAGAAATAGGGAACAACAGCAGGCTATATCTTTAGGCAGACAGACCTCATGCCATTTTGCCTATATTTTCACTTATCTAATAAAGTAACTAATTATTATTGCAGAATTTATACACATACAAAGACACTTTAAATGTGAAAGGGCATTATGGTGGATGAGTTAACTTAATTCTTAGCTAAAATAGGCAGCGGAATAAATTTCCTATTACTATGTCTGCCTAACACCAATTTATTACTCTAGTTACACAAAAACATGTCTTATTTATGCCGCCTGCATCAAGGGGAGAGCAGTGGGGTAATGTGTGGGAATTATAGACATTCCTTTCCTCTGTGACTTCTTTAATGCTGTGTACTAATAAAGTGCAGAGGAAAGTAATGTAACTTTACTCAGTTTTCTATAAGGGAGGCATCTGGGGATTGTTGGCATTAGAGTCTTAAAGGGATAGTAATATTTAAAATGTAAACAAAAATATGTTGTAGGGTTTATCCCCCTGAGTAAAACAAGGATACTTCCTCTCCTGAAAGGTGGTTTATTGAAAAGTGATTACAGCTCAGACTAAAATTTTTAGATGCACTATCACAATGGCCTTAAATTGTACAGAGGCGCTGTTACTGCACATCCTATGGGGATTTATGGTCAACTGACCAGAGATATCCATATAATGGTGAAGCAGTACTGCCACTGTACAATGTCAGGCCACTATGATACTGCACCTAAAAAATTCAAGTTTGAGCTGTAATGACTTTTGAATAAAACACCTTTCATGCATCAGTGAGAGTTCCCTTGTTTTACTCAAGGGGATAAATCTTACAAAATATATATTTTTACATATTAAGTATTACTATCCCTTTACTGAAGACAGAGTGTGTGCTTTGGTATGGAGATATCATACACTCTAGGCGAACATTTCCCAAAGTTCAGACACATTAATTGGAGACAGGGATGCGCTGGCAGAGTCATTTATTCCCTGTCAAGCACAAACCAATGCACTGTACACAATTCTGACACACAAAGAGTTAAAAAGGGGTGGTTAACCTAGGATTCCAAGTATCCTTGCACCAACCCTGATCAGAGTAGTCTTTATTAACAAACTCCACAAGACAAAAAAAATTGAATCTATAATAATTTTAACTCTTTGAATGCCAGAGGGGTGTGCAACGCATTGCTTTGCAAGGGTTAAGAAAATATATTTTTTTGTAAAACATAATTTTTTTTTTCATAACTTGATTTTTATGGAAAAGTTTAAATGGTGGGGAGGGAGAACTGTACAGAAGAGAACAAAGGGGGGGAACAAGGTGAGCATTAAGTGCATTTGAAATACAATCAGGTTGCAGCAATGAACAAAAACCAATACTAAGGTATGGCAGGATATATCCTAAACCCTGGTATTGAATCCAGGACTGTGGGCTCGAAGCTGTACTCAGAACAGTGTGTGTATCAGGTCTGTGTGCTGTGATAGCTGAGTGGGCTGCAGGGCAAACTAGTGCTCTGAGGTGGCTGTTGGCCTGACATGAAGAAGAAGTAAAGAGGACAAACATCGTGGGGCGAGGGAGAGAAGAAGAAAAAAAGGGGGGGGGGGAGTTGCAGCTAATGAGAAGAAGCGAGTAAAGGAATAGAGAGAGAGAGAGAAAGTGAGAGAGTAAGAGGGTAGGTGGTTGGGGGGGACCTGAGGAGAGGGGAAAACGAGCATGGACCTGTAAACGGGGAGAGACATTAATTCCGTGCCAGGACAGATCTCCATATATATCTGGGAAATCAACCCTGCCGGGATAGACACACCTAGCCACAACTACTCAAACCACGTCAGGGTCGGAGGAGGGCTGGTTGGGGATACCGACCTAAGAAAGTGGGTAACCTGAGAGTATCAGAAAAATTCCAAGGGGGGCAGGTAATGCAAGGCTGCAAATGAAGCAAACAGAATCAAGCAAATTTGTTCATAACAATCCCCCAAAAGCAGTTGGGCCAGCTGAGCCACCCGGTAATACAAATGTAGGTAGAGCAAACCCAAGCCACCACAAGCCTTTGGTTTATATAGGATACAGAAAGAAACATGGGGCATGCCTCCTGCCCAGATTAACTTAGTTATATGGGCCTGCAGAGAGTGTAGAGCAGATACAGGAATGGAGAAGGGAAGGACCCTAAAGAGGTACATCACCTTAAGCAGCAGGTTCATTTTTATGGAGTTAACCCTACTGAGCCATGAGATATTGTAGGAGTGCCATTTAGTAAGATTTAGTGGTACCAACTCTCATCTATTAGTAAGATCTGACACTAAAGTTGGACTCAGCGGTGGGTAATTAGCTGAGTAAAGTGTAGAGAAGGAGGCTGTCAGATGAATTCCCAAGTATTTTATGTGATTTCTTGGCCAGTGAAAATTGAAATTCAGGGCCAACAGCCGCCTGGTCTGTAGTGGAACACTGATTGCCAGAGTCTGCGAATCCCTGTGTTAATACTGAAGCTAGATATAGCTTGGTAGTGATCCAACTCCCAAAACAAGTTGGAGAGGGACACTAGAGGCTGATACAATGTTAGAAGAATATAGCCAGTAAATAATGAGTGCTTGTACTCAGTGGCCCCACTACGAATGCCAGCGATATCTGGGTTTTCCCTGATATGAGCTGCCAGGGGTTCGAGACGCAGGATGAACAAGAGAGGAGACGTGGACACCCCTGGCGGGTACCACTATAAATAGAAAAAGGAGAGGACAGGAAACCACTGACTGAGACTTTAGCTGAGGGAGCGGAGTACAGTGCCCTGATGGCTAACATAAAGTGCCTAGGGAATTGAAAGTGCTGCAGCACTTAGAGCATGTATTTCCAGTTCAGTCAGTCAAAGGCCTTTTGGACATCCAGTGACAGAACTACAGAGGGAGACCCAGAGGAATTAGCCATGTGTATCAAGTCAACGGTCCTTCGACATTGTCTGAGGCCTGCCTACCGCAAACAAACCCGATCTGATCTGGGTGGACCAGGGCCGGGAGCATCGGGGAGAGTCTATTGGCTAGAACCTTTGCAAATATTTTCATGTCAAAACTGGACAGTAAGAATTGCAATTTAAGGCATCTTTGCTGGTCTTATGAATCAACACTATTGTAGCCTGCAACAGTGAAGACGTTGGGGCTATGATCTCCTGTAGTAGATTGAGTATCCGCCCCAAGTGTGGAAGGAGAGATGGCAGAAAAATTTTGAAGACGCAGTTGGAAAAGCTGCCCGGGAGACCTTCTCAACTGTAATCAGGGAATCCAAGATCTCCCCCTGGCCCGGGGACAGGGTTGTCAAGGCGCTATCAGCTAGATACAGAAGGACTTTAGAAGGGATAGCCTCAGGAGCGCGTGTCAGAGTACAGCTCTGAGTAGAAGGCAACAAAGGCATTAGATATTTTCTGGATATCCCATGACACAGATCCGTCTGGGGTGTGAATAGCATGAACATTATTCCCGCGGCTGAAGTTAGACAGCTTCAGAGCAAGCATACTGTGAGGTTTGTTAGTGTATTGATAGAACCGTTGATCTGTCCATCTCATGGCTTTCTCAGCGTCCACTATGCGGAGCATCAGAGATGATGATGGTGAGGGTTTATGAGCAGTGGCCAGCCCTGACAGCTCCTGAGATAGGGAGTCAATCTCAGCCACCTGGGATCTCCGGTCGTGTGAAGAGAATCTGGTCAACTCGCCCCTCAGTTTGGCCTTGTTCACCTCCCACAAGGTATAGGGGCAATGAGACCAAGCCATTGTTGGTAGCAAAATAGTCATCGATGAGGGAGCTAATTTGTGACCGCAGGGTCATGTCTGTCAAGTGGGAATTATTTATCCTTCACGAGCCTCAAACCCGAGGGGGTCCCAGATGGTTGAAGGTGGAGAGTACCAGTGTGGTCAGACCAGGCAACAGAGATCAAGTCAGAGTCCACCAGGGCTGATAGAAGGGTCTAACTGGTGAAGATGAAGTCTATCCTGTAATATGTGCCATGGGGGGGGGAAAGGAGAAGGAATAGTCAGTTTAGGTGGAATGTCTCTCCCACCACATATCACCAAGATCTGAGCATGAGAGGGCCAAGTTAAGAACCTAGGAATCTCTTGACAGAGAGGGGTAGAGATGGGCTAGAATATCCCTGGAGTGCTCTAGATTATTGTTCAGGGTGGTATTTAAATCCCCCCCACAACCAGAGTAGTCCCCGGGAAGGACCTCAGTTTGGTGAAAAAAAGTCAAGAAGAACTCTGGTTTGGATGAGTTGGGTGCGTAAACACTCGCTAGAGTGACTGGGTATACACCCAAAGTGCCATGAATGATAAGGAACCTTCTCTCCGGACTGACTGATATTGATTAATTCCTCTGTGATATTGACTAATTCATCTGAGTTCAATCATGGAAATCCCTAAGTCCTGGAGCAGATGAACTAAGGTGAGATAAAGGTGAGATAAATTCTGCAATTCCTGTGTTATATATGAAGTCTATGCACTACGATCTCTCAAGTTAGAAAGATTTTCGTGAATGGCTCAATAGAATTACATAGGAATTAAAGAATGTATCACATGACGAGACACTTATCTCCACTTTATTATTGCTTAGTACATAATACCCCTGGCCTATTTGTTTTCACTGAAGATGGGATTCAGACCCACTTCCATAGTGCACAGGCTACATACAATAAAACTGGAGTTGGAGAGATTGTGAGACAGTTGAAAGAGTGTTTTTTCCCAAAAATTAGTTCACTACATTATTAATATACCAAACAGATGGGACTAGGTAATACTGACACTAATAACTAAGGCCTGGGTTCAGGAAGCTAAATATGAGCAATTCTGGAGCAAACCAATTGCACCATACAGGACAAATACAACTTCCCACCATTTTCATTACTTTAAATTGGGCTTTTAACCACTTAAAGACTAGGGGAGGACGAAAAGCATGAAAAATTTCCTGCATGACCTTTTGCAAAAACGTGACGATTTTTATTGTTTCCCACGAAAAATGTTGCCTTTCTGCCTATGCAAAAAAATCCTCCTTTTTGCCTATTTTAACAAATTTTCTACCTATGTTAACACATTTTTCACCTATATAAACACATTTTTCACCTATATTTCCTATAGGTGCTACATTTCCTACTGTAATATTAATTCTTCTGAGGGCTGAAGTTTAGAAATAAGTGGCTGAAAGTCAAAGTTGTGAGTCCTACACCAAAACAGGACTTGAAAAATGTGTTAGCATGTAGAATGCATTTGTCCTCTGCCCACAGCACTTTCTTGTTTAAAGGAATAGTAATACTTCGTTTTATCTCTATTTTATTTTGTAGGCATTAAAAAAACATGAAGAACGATATAAGTCTTATCTCTCAAACCTTAAGAGATATTCACAAGCAAAGTATCCCCCCCCCCCCCGTTCAGCCAGAGCAGAAGGGAGGTGCCCAGGTAGACTACAGAGAGGGACAATCTTTAATTAAGGTAAGGGGAAAAGCTGAAAAACTTGTCAAGGGGGGAAGGGCTTTCATTCTTTTCATACAAAGATGATTGTCCCCTGCTGTTATCTGTCCAGTCTATGGACTTCATTCCACATCTGAGAAGAGATGGCTTACACTAGGAAAAAGGGGCGGGAGGGGGAAACTTTGCTTGTGAATATCTCTTAAACCATAAAGGTTTGATAGATAAATAAAAATGAAGTATTACTATCCCTTTAAGTGACACTGGCACATATTCATGATATCTAGTAATAAAAAAAAATTAAGTACAACCTACAATGTGGTAGATATGTATTTTAGTGGTGGTGGTGGGGGACTGGCATGGTGTGATTTGTGTATGTATTTTTACCACTGTCATACTCTATCCTCCTTCTCAGATTATTGACACACATTACTTATTGGTCATAGCAGTGGTCCCATCTGTCCTTCACCTCCTCATCTGTGCTGCTGTTAATATATTTGTCCTGACTTTGTCTGTCATGTGTGGTTTCTGCTACTACTACTGGAGCTAGATGTTGATGTAATTCTACTGCCACTACTACTAGGTGTCAAAGGTGCAGCACTTACAGCAGCAGCACCAGAGGTACTCGTCATATCTAACACTGTGGATGTTAACCTGTGTTGCTGTTGCTGGGTACTCAAAACAGGTGTGTGTGGCTGAGTGGGACTTTGAAGAGGTGATGATGCCGATGATGACTGATAGGGTGACTGTGAGCTTTTTGACATCTGTGCTTGTCCAGGGTCAGACTTTGTAATGGCTTTCTCAAACAATTTATAGACAGGCTCAGTGCTCCTTAAAAGTGGTAGAATATTCAGCCTTTGACTTTCTGCTAATCTTATAGCCCTGTCACCATCCACACTCTCAACTTCATCTGTATCTGAACAAGATAAGGATGCTGGAGGGATATATTCTAGATCTGCTTCATTATCAGACATCATTAGGTCATCCTCAGTAGCATCAACATCACCTGACAATTCTTGCCCACTACTACCCTTATATTCCTCTAAGCTTTTGGAGGTCTCAAAGAATTTCTTTTTACTTTTACTGTAACAAAGTTCCCTACTACTTTGGCAATGGGTGTTTGGTGCTTGATTGTCTCACTATATGATGCAGCAGGCGGTTCAGCTGCTATACCTTCCTCTATTATGCTATTTCCAGCTTCATCAACACTTGAATGAGACTTGTTGTCTACTTCAGTGTTCTTCTTATATGGTTCTTTATTTCTACTGGCACTGGTGGTGCTGGAACTAGTTTTTCTGGGACCTTGACAAACTGCATCCTCCCTTGGAGTAGAGGGATCATCATCATTGATTGCACATGCCGCAGCAACCATTGCTGAAGTCAGTTTTTGAACTACTACTTTACTCTCACGTCCCTGCACTGCTCCACCCCTCCTCCTTCCCTTTGTGCCTTTGCTGGACATTATGCAACTATATTGTGTTTTTTTACTGTACAATACACAACACAACTGATGCAACTGTACGATGCCTTGCCTAAGCCCAGTCAGCTGTCTGTCACTGTCACCTAAGATATTTCTTTTTTTATTTTCTTTTTTTTTTTTTATTTTTTTTTTTTTTTAATTTTTTTTAAGTTGTCCACCTTGTTGTCTTATCATAGTCTGTCCAAAAAAATTATAACTGAAAAACAAAATCAACTACGTCTTTCCCCAGACTTCTCCACTGTAACGGTTTTATGGACACGTTTAGGTTAAAATGCAATTTTATTAAAGAATCACAGTACAGAATAACCCACACGGGTCCAATAGGTATGAAGACAGAACTCTACCGACACAGGTCAGGTGACAGTTATAAGTACCCACACAGGTCCAGTATATACCATACACAATACAATACTGACACAGGTCAGGCACAGTTCGTGTGTATCTAAACTTAGAAAGATAATAGTGGTTACTATTAGGCCTGGAGGACAGACAGGCCCTAATAGTCCAATGGCCCTTAGTACACTCTCTGCACAGAGAGTGACACAATGGCGACTAAGGTCACGAAAGCAACGGAGGCCCTGGACAAGAGGTAGACTACCGGAGCTGCCAACGGAGGAGTGCCACGGAGGCACGGAATAACGCCAATCAGGAACTGTAACAACTGTACCCAATGTGCCAGGCACCGACCCTCAAGGGGTTAACGAATGCTCAGACCTGCCAGAGTTGACTGCCAGAATGGATAACGCCTGAGGCGCCCAAGATAACCCAACCTCAGCGAGAACAGTATAGGTCAAGCGTACCGTGGTGCTACCGAATGGTGCTACGAGCACTGGATGAATAACGAGACACAATACTGGTCGGGTAACAGTTCAAGGCTGCTGGAGCAGTAACGGAGGCAACAAAGGATCTGTCCGTAGACAGAGAAATCGGAGACAGGCCCTTAACCGGATACCGGATGGAACAGTAAGCAGACCTGGGTTAGCACCCAGAACAGGAGCGACAGCCAGGCCGGGTCAGTACACAGAGCAGGAATGTCAGCAAATCCGGGTCAGTACACAGAGCAGGAACGTCAGCCAGGCCGGGTCGGTACACACAGCAGGAACGTCAGCAAATCCGGGTCGGTACACAGAGAAGGAACATCAGCCAGTCCAAGTCGGTACACAAGCAGGAACGTCAGCCAATCCAGTTCGGTACACAGGGCAGGAACAATACAGACATAGTAGTCAGACAGTCCGGGTCATACACAGGAAACACACGAATACTGGAGACAGTGCTTAGTAACGGGAACACCACGAGAGGGCAAAGCTGAAATGACAGGGCTCAGTATTTAAGAGTTATCACTGGACGGAGCAACACCACGTTAGCCAATAAAACTGGATCAGGAAGAAGCACTGTCAAAATGTTGCCAGTAATAACATGGGCACCGTGATATCCACCCAGCACAGAGATAATAACAGCAAGATCAGCAAGCAAATAGGTCTGCAGTTGCCTTGGTCTTGCCAGTCAGGCACATGGAATTTTGGGGTATTTGGGGATCAACTTCCTTCCTCCCTTCTTATCTCCTAGAGTGCTCCCAGACTCCCCTAATACAGAGAACAAATGTCCTACCTAAATGACTCCCTAAACTAAGATTCAATGCTCCTTTATTTGCCTATCTCCTCTAGCTCAAAAACATGCTGCTCTCTCCTCTCACAAACACAGAATGGCTGCTGTGAGAGTCTGACAGCCTTTTATTTGGCTGTAGAAAAGTTTTGTGCAGTGGAGAAATATTTTTCTTCCCATTGATTTCAATGGGCGAAAAAGGCGGGAAAAAGCGGAAAAACTGCACTTTTCACAGGAAATTATTCGCCAAGCGGAAAGTGCCATTATTGGCCGATTTCAGTTTGAGGCACAAATTTTCGTGCATGTGGCCGGCACTTAAGGACCACGGATCATTTTTTTTTTTCGCAATCCGATTCAGGTCTCCCCAAATGGCGGGCAGCCACGCGGGGAGCCCTAAATTCCATGACTTACATTTACATCCTTGGTCCTCTAGGGACATACACCCCATGACATACAGGTACGTCATGGGTTATTAAGGGGTTAATCCTTTGAGTGCTAGAGCAGTCTCCAATGTGTTGCTTTTTGCAATTCGTTGGAGACTTCTCCAGCATTCAAGGTGTTAACCCTTTCAGTGCCAGAGGGGTATCCAACATATTGCTTTGCAATGCGTTGGATAACCCTCTGGCGCTCAAAGGGTTAATAACACTATTAACATCATTGGAAACTTTTATTTGTCCTCCTTGCTTCAAAATTGTTTATCTTTAACCCCTTAACGACCGTCCGATTGTCGCGGCAACGCGACTTAAGGACCATGGAGCATTTTTTTTTTCTTTTTCCGGTTCCAGACTCCCCGAACGGTGTGCAGCCGCGGGGGGAGCCCGGAACTCCATGACGGTCATAGAACATCATGGGTCGTTCAGTCAGATCGACCCTTGACGTACTATGACCGTCAAGGGTCGTTAAGGGGTTAACTGAATGAGGCCTCAAGTTCCCAAATGGTCTCAGAAAAGCAAGAACATTACCTGTTGGATTGACATTATTATTTATCGTAGATTTTTGTGATTATAGTAACTCTCCTCTAGTACTTACCAAATAAGATAATTATTCCCTTGCCTACTGGCCATTTACACCACTTGTCTTATATTTGCAATTGACCTTGAAATAGCGGCACTTACATTATTATAATTACACATCTTCACCTAAACCGGCAACTGTTCTCTCAATTAGTCACCTCCTTTTAATCCCTGTATCTATGATATGAAGTCTATCAACTCTAATAACTTCTGAAGGAATATTGTATGTGTAAAACACAGCAGGTGATGATTCCACAATCTTCTTGCGTGTTTGGTGATGCCTTGTTTTTTTTAAAGTAGACTTGCTAATCTAAGCTAAGTTTAGTTAATATTTAATAAAATTAGCCTGCCTATATGTTTCACTAGCCATTTGTTCATGATGAAAATAGTTTCTAAGAAAGTAACCTTAATTTGCTTTTGGGGAAGTGTGGATCTTTCTACTAATTAGTTTATGTTCTGAGACGATATTAACACACAGTGTGCTAGGAATTAATCTAGACAGTGTAAGAATCCAGTCCCAATTTTCTACCTCGGTCATTAAGTGTGATCCTCCCATCTCACCTGGACACACATTGCAGGTCTTTTTTACACCTACTCCTAAACGGTTCTGCCTGCTTCCTCCCACTTGACTTCTGTTCTTCTGTCTTAGCCTGTCACTCTGCCTGCTGTTTGCCAATGTTCCTATCAACCTCTCATGTTATATTCAAGAGAAGTGCACTCCTTTAGAAAAAATTCTAAAATGTACCAAAAATGATGTAGTTTGTGACATTCAGATTTTAACAACAACAACCAGATGTCACTGTTCACTGAATAATGAATAACACATTCAGGTTTACATGCAAATCCATTTGTTCATTCATTCATTTATTCACATGCTAAACAACTCGATCACACTAAGGTGGAAAGGCTAAGAGTGTAGCGTGGCAATATAATACAAGAGGGGGATAGAAATATTAATGGGAATATCACCATAGAATGTGTGACAAAACAATCTCTCCCTTGTTTTATTGTGATTATAGGAATAGCAAAACAAAAACCCTTGCTCTGTTGAGCACTAACTAAACAAATAGGCTCTTGACTATGTTTGCATGGCTTGTCTGTTTACCAAGTTACAAAATTAAAGCACAACAAAGTAGTCCATCAGGCACAAGTAAACATATTTTTCACAAGTTACAGGTGTGCAGATGTTAGTTCCCCTCTGTCTGGTAACAGAATGAGAGAGGGTCTGCCACAGCGTAGGGGGTAGTATTAAACTGCCTGCTGCATTAATTATCAGATGCAGGGGAATGTATATAGGGAGTGGTAGAACTAGTCTGAATACTTTACCTGCAGTCTCTATGAAACACTGGGCCATCCTTTTCTCCAAAGGTACACAGATAATAATATATTATTATTATTATTATACACTTAATTTCCCTGTGGCTAATCAGTGTAGATACCCAACAGGATTTGGGGAACTTTAATATACCACCCATATCTTTTCCTGGGACCCTTGTCGCACATCTTCTCCCCAGCTCAGACCCAGTGGGGTGAGCAACCATGGACATGCAGATGGGAATGTATTTTTGAAAACCCATCAGAATTTCCCTATTGACATCCTGCCCAATGTTCAACAGAAAAAAAACTATAGGGCTGTAAACTAGGAAACCAGCAGGTCACCTTGCTGTTTTTTTCCCTGTTCCAACTCATCCGACATATACAAGTAAGTGGTGCACGGTCTGTCACAAGTCTGAGCTTCCTGCCCAACAGATAGTACTTGATGGCATATACAGCCTTTCATAGCAAGGCACTCCTTTTCAACAACAGAGTAGTTTATTTCTTGTAGATTCAGTTTTCTGCTTAGAACAAAATAGTCTGTATGTCTGGCACGTCAGTCTGTTAAATACATTTCCTGGAGAAATCAGGGGTTACCAGCACCTGTGGAATACATAGATCCTCTTTCAACTTTCTTAATTTTAGTTACATTTCTGGACACCATTTACCTATCATAGGTGCTTTTGCTTTTGTAAAGTTAGTTGAAGGACTTGCAGTGGAATTAAATCTCATGTAATATCCAGCTAGGCCACAAAAAAAGTTCTCACCTGTTTCTTGGGAAGCGGGTGGAGACATATGAGGTCTCATTAATCCCCAGCCAATTGAATAGCCTAAATATTTGGCATCCTCTGTAGGTCAATAGTAAACTTACTGGGATAAGCCTTTAAGCTGGTGGATTGGATCGAGTTTAGCACAGCTTGTATTTATGGAAAGTAAGACTCCCAATCTGCACTGTGTTTTACACCATCAAGGAATGCAACAGAATAATGTGTATATGGCTTTAATATTCTGTCCATCATTATTTGTAATGTGGCAGGGGCCCCATGTAAACCAAAAGCCCGACCTTTGTATTGCAAAAACCATCAGGGGTAGAAAAGGCTGTCTTTTCTTTTGTATGCTCTACAAGTGGGATATTCCAATAATATTTGGTTAGATATAGTGTTGTAAGATTCCAGTCTTTCCCAAGCCTTTCAACTAACTCATCAACTTTTTGGGATAATAAAAATGTGAAACAGCATTCAGCTTATGAAAGTTATTGAAAAATCTGATTGTGCCACCAGGCTTTGTTACAAGTATAATAGAGCTATTCTAGTCACTTTGTGATTTTTCAGTTACCCCAAGGTCTCACATTCTCTTAACCTCTTCTCTAATAACTAGTGTTGAGCGAGCGTGCTCGGCCGATGCTCGGATCGGCTCGAGCATCGCTCTGCTCGGCACATGGCGGTACTCGTCGAGTACCGCCATGTGCTCGCCCGCCATGTTCGGGTGGCGGGGATCTGTGCCGGAGGAGGCACAGATCTGAAGACGCTCCGCTGGACCACCAGGGACTGGAGGTACGGGGGCATTGCGGAGATGAAGGGGGCATTGCGGAGATGAAGGGGGACAGTGTGGAGATGAAGGGGGACATTGTGGAAGAGGGGCATAGCGGAGATGAAGGGGGACATTGTGGAAGAGGGGCATCTATGCCCCTCTTCCACAATGTCCCCCTTCATCTCCGCTATGCCCCTCTTCCACAATGTCCCCCTTCATCTCCTCTATGCCCCTCTTCCACAATGTCCCCCTTCATCTCCGCTATGCCCCTCTTCCACAATGTCCCCCTTCATCTCCTCTATGCCATAGAGGAGATGAAGGGGGACATTGTGGAAGAGGGGCATAGCGGAGATGAAGGGGGACATTGTGGAAGAGGGGCATAGAGGAGATGAAGGGGGACATTGCGGAGA
This sequence comes from Rhinophrynus dorsalis, assembly GCA_037306005.1. Lineage (NCBI taxonomy): Eukaryota > Metazoa > Chordata > Amphibia > Anura > Rhinophrynidae > Rhinophrynus > Rhinophrynus dorsalis. The sequence goes on from CM074724.1 coordinate 207,205,351, forward strand.
TGAAGGGGGACATTGCGGAGATGAAGGGGGGCATTGACCAGGCACCCTCCCCTCATCAGAGCAGGGGGTGCCTGGTGTAATGCTCGTGTCGCCCCATTCAATGCAATGGGGCTCGGGTGCTCGGCCGAGCACTCGAGCCTCAGGGGGTGCTCGGTCAGAGCACCAGAGCACCCGAGCATCGGGGTGCTCGCTCAACACTACTAATAACCTATCTACAGGCTTCAGGTATTCTATAAAGCTCAAGATTAACCATTATTCCTGCTTCTGTTACAATGTCATGTTTAATAATGCTAGTTCTTCCTGGAACTGTGAAGAACACATCTTTGTTAAATCTTACAAATTCTTTGACTTCCCATGTCTGGTGTATAGACAGAGTTTTTGATATAACTTCTGGGTCACTTTTATCTTTAACAGGAAGGGCATTGGCTTCAACCGTAACTAGAGCTTCCCTTACTTTCCATGGTTTAAAGGGATAGTAATACTTAGTTTTAACTTTATTTTCCTTTATTTTCCCTTTTTCCTAGTGTAAGCCATCTCTTCTCAGATGTAAATCTGGTCGTAAGACCAGACAGATAACAGAAGGGGACAATCTTCTTTGTATGAAAAGAATGAAAGCCCTTCCCCCCTTGACAAGTTTTTCAGGTTTTTCCCTTATCTTAATTGAAGATTGTCCCTCTCTGCAGTGCACCTCCCTTCTGATTTGGCTGAACGGTGGGGGGGATACTTTGCTTGTGAATATCTCTTAAACCATAAAGGATTGAGAGATAAGACTTATATCGTTCTTCATGTTTTTTTAATGCCTACAAAATAAAATAAAGATAAAACGAATTATTACTATCCCTTTGATTGAAGATTGTCCCTCTCTGCAATCTACCTGGGCACCTTCCTTCTGATCTGGCTGAACAGGGGGGGGGGGGTACTTTGCTTGTGAATATCTCTTAAACCATAAAGGTTTGAGAGATAAGACTTATATCATTCTTCATGTTTTTTTTTTAATAAAATAAGGATAAAACATAGTATTACTATCCCTTTAAGTAAGTTTACATGGTAAATACATTCCACCTTACATCTCCCTGGCTGTTTGACTTTGTAACTCACCTCTCCAACCTTTCAATAATCTCATGTTATGTGGATAGGAATTTATTTTGTGTTGTGGGGATCAAAACTAGAACTTTGTCTCCAGGTTGAAACACTTGGACCCTGGCATTTCTGTTTCAGCTATTTTTCTGAGTTTGCTGGGCCTTCTCCATATGTTCCCATACTATTGGCATAATAGTGGACATATGTACCTGCTTCTGGGTTACATTATTGTGTGGGCCAGGCTCTTGTTCCCATATTTCTTTAGCTATGTCAAGTAATCCCCTGGTATGTCTATTGTACAACAATTCAAAAGGTGAGAACCCAGTGGAGGCTTGAGGTACTTCCCTAACAGCAAACATTAAATATTGCAGTAGACTGTGCCAATTTTTCCCATCCTTGTCAATTACCTTCAGAGTTTTACTGAACCATTCCAACCAACAGTTTGCGGGTGATACAGAGGTTTTTAGATGCTTTATGTGAAGAAGTTTACATAATTACCTAGGGCATGAATAGAGTGCCCTGGTCTGTCAGGATCTCCTTGGGAATCCCAACCATGGTAAACAGCATCATTAATTCCTTGGCAACTGATTTGGCTGATGTGGTACACAGAGGTATTGCCTCAGGATAAAGGGTGACGTAGTGGAATTTTACCAGTATGTACTGATGGCCCTATTAGACTTTACTAGAGGTCTCACAAATTCTATAGCTATTTGTTCAAATGGCATTCCAATTACAGGTGGGGTGCTAGTGATGATACTCTGCAAAAGGAGCAGCAAGCTGACATTCTGGACATGAAGAATAATAATATTATTACTGCAATTACCCCTGTCTAATAAAATCTCCTGAGAATATGCTCTTTTATCTTGTCTACCCCTGGGTGGCCCCCTAGAACATGGCTATGTGCAAGATCTAATTCGGTGTGCTGATAAGCTTGTGACACTGGTAACTACATTGCTATAACAGACTCCTTCTTCTGAACCCTATACAATAGATCAAAATAGAGACAAGAAAGGGGTCTTTTTGGATTAATAGGGGAACTATCTTTTACTGAAATGGCATTTCTCTCTGCTAGTAGAGTGTAATCAGCCCACTGTGCACTCCTGAAGTTACCTGGGCTAACCTCCAAATGAATTAGCCCAAAGTCTTCTTCAGAACTACCAGACAGGGCTGGCGCTAGCATAAGGCTGCTTAGGTAGCTGCCTCAGGGCACCGCATAGGAGGGAACTGCAAATTTTATTTTTATTTTATTTTTTTCGCATTTATTTATTTTTTATAAATATCTGCTACAAGGGAGTGCTGATTTACGCTACCAAGCACTCCCTAGCGGCATCTGTGATGTGACACATAGTTGAAGCAGTGCAGCTGTGGACACGCATCTAATACTGGCAGCATGCAGTTGTTCTAGCTACACACACTTTATTATCCTCTAAATGCCAAAGTAAGTGAAGTACACAGAGAGCCTCACCTTGGCAACTGTCTGATGCGAGTGTTCTTCAAGCGAATGTTTGTGATTGCCAGGTCAATGATTTCTAAATTTATTTGAACCCTTTGAATGTGAGAGAGGTTGATAATGCATTGCTTTGCATCCCTTCTGGTATTCAAAGGGTTAATGATTAGCTGTGGTGTTAATTTTTTTTTGGTTTTGGTTCTTGTCATTTAGCCCATTTCAAAATTCGTCTTTATGTTCACCTGACAAACTGGACACAGGTTTCTCAGCAGAAACCCAGAGTCCTAAAATATGGGGAAATTACCAATTGTCATATCATGGGTCAATTTTGGTACCAGGCCAATTCGACAATTTACAGAGCCTAATTGTATTTGAACCCATATTTCATCAATAGAATACTTATGTATATCACCATGTACACAAGCAATATCAATCTTTTGGGAATCATCTATGTGAATGCCATGTGCCAAATCTTCTATACTGCCTGAATCTAGTAAAATCTGTACCTTTTTCCCTTCCACATTCACAGGACTCTAGGGGTGGTGATTTAACAACCACTTTTGTTTGCAGAACACTCAGAATTTGAATACAGTGAATAACCATCCCTGTTGTTATCCAAATGATGTTCCGTCAGTTAAACATTTTCAGGAGTGTCATTTGCAATATGTCCATATTTTCAACATTGAAAACATTTTACAGAATTGGTTGTTATTTTCAAGTCTTTTGCAGGCTTTTCAAGTTTAACAAAAACTTTCTTCCTTAAGCTCATGTCCCAGGGTTATAAAACCCAACCCACTTCTCATCAAATTCCCCCTTTTCCCTGGATCAGTCTTCCAGATTTGTTGGGGATCTGGGTCTTCAGATTCCAAAGTCACTCTTGGACAGAGAATTTAAGTATCTCTCCTGCTGCAACATACCATTCTACCAAATGTGACCAACTGGTCCACTGTTTGGGGATCACTCTGACTGACCCACCAATGAAGAGTAATAGGTAATTCTCTCAGAAATCAGTCCATCACCAGCTGATCCACAATGTGGCTGGACAAGTTGATTTTGTTTGTAACAATTTCCTGGCAAAGGTATTAAGTCAAACATCTGTGATTTATCTGGGTTGTAAATTTAGGAATTAAACCTCTGGGCCTGGACAGCCGTTGTTAGTCCCAGATGGGCCAAGATATCCGCTTTCCACTTGCTGTAATCGCTGGCTTGAGTTGGTTCCAGATTATAATATGTCTTTTGGAGCTCCCAACTCAGAAACGTTGCCAATAGACTCCCCAATTCAGCCATAGGCCATCCTTCCCTTTATGCAAAAAGGAAAGAAAATTTCACAATGCTAAAACACCATAAATATACATATTTAATTTAAATAAAAGAAATACCTAAATAGAAAGATACCTAGTGAATAAAATATGAAAAGCAGCAAAGAAAGAAGTGAGTCTCCAAATCCCCAAACTAGGATAAAACCTAGAGCAAGAGCAAAAGAAAACTCCTGCACTAATCCATACAGATTACACAGAAATTGTAAAGAATATATTATATCTATGTTTTAATTCATTTCAAACCCTCATTTATTTGAAATGAAATAACACATAGGAAAAATATATACTTTACACAGGGTTTACAGTTTCTGGGTAATCTGTATGGATTAGCACAGGATTATTATTTTTTCTTCTTTTCTTTACGCAGTTCACTCAAATGCTATCAGGCCTCCACATCATCTATAGCCACCATCTTCCGCAGATAGTTACTCACACTGATCACCTTGGGACCTTGTGGAGGTTCTGCAACATCCCTGGTCAGCCTCTTAGATAGTCCCTGGATCACCTGTAAAAGGGCATGAGTGGAATGTTGCTGCTCCTCTGTAATCAGTAGATGACCTTCAGTATGGGCCATGGCAGCCTGCCAGATTAAAGTATCTGTGTTTTCTTAGTGGCGGATGCAGTGCTTAAAGGGATAGTAATACTTCGTTTTAACTTTATTTTATTTTGTAGGTATTAAAAAAACATGAAGAATGATATAAGTCTTATCTCTGAAACCTTTATGGTTTAAGAGATGTTCACAAACAAAGTATCCCTTCCCTGTTCAACCAGATCAGAAGGGAGATGCCCAGGTAGACTGCAGAGAGGGACAATCTTCAATTAAGATAATGGAAAAAGCTGAAAAACTTGTCAAGGGGGGAAGGGCTTTCATTGTTTTCATACAAAGAAAATTGTCCCCTTCTGTTATCTGTCCTGTCATACAACCAGACTCACATTTGAGAAGAGATGGCTTACACTAGGAAAAAGGGGTGGGGAGGGGAACTTTGCTTTTGAATATCTCATAAACCATAAAGGTTTGAGAGATAAGACTTATATCATTCTTCATGTTTTTTTAATGCCTACAAAATAAAATAAAGTTAAAACGAAGTATTACTATCCCTTTAATGTTATTCTGCTGCATGGCATTAGTAGCTCTTCTGTTGGTTTCCTGCTTCACAGCTAAGGATTGGATCAGGGCTTTAATAACCGCCTCCATTTCTCCAATAGTCTCTGCACACCTGTCACGGTTTTAATGAACACTCAGACAATTGGGTAGGATAAAATAGGAAAGCTTTATTAGACAGAATACAGCGCACAAGGCCCCTCACGGGTCCAAACTCTACAAAGCAGCAGTAATAAAGTTTGACACAGGACAGGGCATACAAGATAATATACAACAGTGAGGCTCTACCTGCCTTACCGAATACCGGGTAAGGCAGCCTAATATATGGTGCAACAAGGAACAGAGGAGGCTCTACCAGCCTTACCGAATACCGGGTAAGGCAGCCTAATATCTGGAGCAACAAGGAACTGAGGAGGCTCTACCGGCCTTACCGTATACCGGGTAAGGCAGCCTAATATCTGGTGCAACAAGGTACTGAGGAGGCTCTACCGGCCTACCGAATACCGGGTAAGGCAGCCTAATATCTGGTGCAGCAAGGAACTGAGGAGGCTCTACTGGCCTTACCGAATACCGGGTAAGGCAGCCTAATATCTGTGCAACAAGGACTTGCTAGAGACCGGATAGCACTGACTGGAATAGCAAAACAGAGACTACAGATAGTCACAGGCTGAGCGATATAGGGAGGCAACAGTAACCGCTTAGTGACTGGATAGCACTGACAGGAAGTGCTTAACAGAGGCCACAGATAGCAACAGTTAACCGCTTAGTGACTGGGTAGCACTGACTGTAAGTGCTTAACGGAGGCAACCAATAGTACAGGCTGAGCGATATAGGAAGGCAACTGTAACCACTTAGTGACTAGATAGCATTGGCTGGAAGTGCTAAACGGAGGCAACAGATAGTACCAGGCTAAGTGAAATCGGAAGGCAACAGTAACCGCTAGTGACCGGATAGCACTGACTGCAATAGCAAGGGCAACAGGATAGCGTAGTCAGCCGTGCCTAGATCAACACACGGAGAGCGGAAGTCAGCCACAGCCTGGTTCGGTACACAGAGAGTGGTAGTCAGCCAAAGCCTGGGTCGGTACACAGAGAGTGGTAGTCAGCCACAGCCTGGGTCGGTACACAGAGAGCGGTAGTCAGCCACAGCCAGGGTCGGTACACAGAGAGTGGTAGTCAGCCAAGCCTGGATCGGTACACAGAGAGCGGTAGTCAGCCAAGCCTGGAACGGTACACAGGAGCGGTAGTCAGCCAGAAACCGGATCAATACGGAACAGGAGCACTGAGTCATGAATATCAGAAACACCACGAAAGGGCACCCGCTTGGTGACAGGAGGGCGTATATAAAGGCTAGCCCTGGGAGGGGCTAGCCAGCAAGCAGCAATAAAAGACAGCAAGGCACAAACCCGGAAGTCAGAATGTCGCACAAGAATCATGGGCACCGTGATAACCCCACAGGTATTTCAGTGTGTTAGCCTTCTTTATGCACCATTTGTAACAAAAGTTCTCTTTGGATTTGTACCATTTGTCACGGGATCAGCCTGAACACATACTCATCTAGCTTGTAGAGACATTTCATACACAGGCTTGGCCTGTTTAATTTGTCTTCAAGTAGTGAGACAGCAGCATAAAAAATTAGCCAAACAAAAGTCCTTGCTCTACTGAGCACTAACTAAACAAATTAGCTCCTGACTGTGTTTGTATAGCTTGTCCATTTATTGATTTAGAAAAGTAAAGCACAACAGCATAGTCAATCAGGAACAAGTAAACTTATACTTTTCACAAGCTTGTAGATGTTTATTCCCTCCTCTCTAGGACCAAAATGTGAGACAGTCTGCCATACTGCAGGGGGGAAGTAAATAACTGCCTGCTGTATTAATTATCATATGCAGGTGAGTGAAAGTATGAAGTGACAGAACTCCTGGTCTGGATTACTCACCTGCCAAATATCAGCCAGTGCGAAACTGTGGAGTGGAGCACTGGCCCACTCTTCTCTCCAACTGCTTCTCTCCAGGCACCAAAATGTACAGATTTAAAGTTTATAACAATACACTACATTTCCCTGGGGCTAATCAATGGAGATACCCTGCAGGATTTGGGGAACTATATATACCTCCCGTCACTATTCCTGGGACTCTGTTACACTACATATATAAGAGCATCTAATGTGGTTGAAGACATAAGACACACTGGTGGATATTGGTAGTGAGCAGACAGGCAATTCATGCGAGAGGTGATTTTACCAAGAAGACAGATATCTGGTGAGTGCATCTCACAAAATTATTACCATATTAGAGAACATGCTAATTCAAAGATCTCCCAGCTCATTATTATTGTAAGCACACTACAACAAGGAGGAGTTGTTTTTTATACATTCAATGGTGATATTCCTATCAATATTTCTTTCCCTCTCTTATATTATCCATTAGATATATGGATTATTGTGCTGTACCTTTTCTTGTTGTTTCCCATTGATGAATTAATTTTGTCTGGCAACAAATTTTTCCAGCAAAATTCTGAACAAATTGAATTTTCTCCAAATGGGTGAAAAAACTGTTAACTATTGATCCAAAGAACATTTTTATTTTCAACCTGCACTAATCTAATGCTCTGTTTGTTTCTCACTATCAGTTCCAGTCACATATTTCATTCTGGTGCCCAGGATTACCTCTCAGTCTTCTGATCTCAGTCCTCCATCCAATCAAACCCTTCAGGTGTTCTATTCATAATGTACTGTCCGTTGCAACATTGCCTGCTGCTACTTAAGTACTTATATTTTTCTTTAACCCCTGGTGTTACAGCCTACTTCAGCTTCTCATGTGTCACTTATGTGTCAAGTATCTTGGACCCTGCCTATTGTTCAGAACTGTTGCTAAATAAATTGCTTATTGTGTGCTCCTCTGTGTTAAATGGGTGCTTTTGATTGGTCTACAAACCATCTATTACCTCCTCCATCTGGATGAGTCATTTTGGACCTTGCATATAAAGGCACATTGGAATAATCCTGGGACAAACCTTTTGCACTATAGGGGGCGAGCATGTAATGACCAGCACTCAATGGGAAATGCAGAGGAAATAAAAATGAAAGCGAAAGAACCACACATTTAAGTCTAGCATTTATTATAACATAATAATGAAAACCATAAGCTGATTTTACACACAGATCATACCAGTAAGGTGTACGGCATCTCTGCATCCCAGCTTAATCCCCTGAATTATCACAAACCATGTTGTCCTTCTAATGTGCCCATGCTTCTTAGTGCAGAGTAGCTTCCACTCTTCCACAAGCTGTTGTAAAGAGACAGATGTTCCTTGAAAGGGATAGTAATGTTTCGTAATAAAAGCAGCTCTAATTAATCATCATAGTATTTGGACTTCAGAGAGTGTTATTTCAATACTGTCAAAGTTGTAGTTCAAGAGTAATTCAATGACAAAGTATCCCCCTCCCGCCCCTTTTACTGATGTAACACTGTTCAGCCAGATCAGAAGGGAAGTGCCCAGGTAGACTACAGAGAGGGACAATCTTTAATTAAGATAAGGGAAAAACCTGAAAAACTTGTCAAGGAGGGAAGTGCCTTCATTGTACTGCTAGGAAGAAGATTGTCCCCTTCTGTTATCTGTCTAGTCTTACAACCAGATTCCACATCTGAGAAGAGGTGGCTTACACTAGGTAAAAGGGGCGGGAGGGGAAACTTTGCTTGTGAATATCTTTCAAACCATAAAGGTTTGAGAGATAAGACTTATATATATCATTCTTCATGTTTTTTTAATGCCTACAAAATAAAATAAAGATAAAACGAAGTATTACTATCCCTTTAAGGCAAAAGTGGCCATAGCAAGATCCGATACTCCACCCGACAGTCTGTAAGGTCAGAGCAGGAGGGTACTCATGGGAAATGTGGGGAGATACTTTAACAGAAGCGAGTGGAGGATAGCTCTAGGGTTTTTTTAGGACACTTCATCAGGGTAAAATAGGAAAGGTAGAGGGTGTTGCTTAGCCCTGTTTATACCCTTAGCTATAAATTATATTCTGACAATGAAAGCCATAAATAAAACACAACAGAGAGCGAGAGAAATTATAGGTTGGACTTCTCACAGTGCTTATTGGAGCCAAACTTGGTTTATTATAATGAAACTAGTGTAAAAGCCTGTGTACACAGGCCAAGGTCCGGGGAATGTTAATCCTTTGAGTGGCAGAAGGGTACTTGTTGCGTACCCCTCTGGCACTCAAAGGGTTAAGTGGCCACTACCTCACTGCTCCACAACATGCAGTCTTGCTTCGCCTCACTCATGTGCTGCAATCATGCGCAGTACACAGGCACACAGGGCACTTTTTTAAACATTGTTTGTTACTTGTTTTTAATTGCATACATGGGGACCTCCACGCATCTAACAAAGTATAAAAAAGGGTCCCCCACCAACGCGTTACTATAACATCTCTTCTGGGAGTATTTTTAATTTTAATTTTATTTTTATAGCTAGGGACTTTAAGTGTTCAGAGTAGGTACTTGCCACATATGAGGAACCTTGGCATGGTTGGTAAACTTATACCTCTTTTTTGGCCAAAAAGGTTGGCACCAATGCCTCAAATTTATTCACAGTGTTTTTATATACTAGTTGAACAGCCCGTTACACGGGCCACAGTGCCACTGCCACCCGGTCGCGGGGCAGTCACGCGCAGTAGAGACTGCCTACGCCACGGCTGATACAGAGCTAGACGCTCCTTCGGAGCGTCCAGCTCTGTATCAGCTGCGGCGCGGGCAGTCTCTACTGTGCATGACTGCAGCATGCACTGCAGTGTCTACTGCGCATGTCGCGGCGTTACACACGTTTTAGCGAATTATTATATAGGATGCTCAATACAGGGCTCACTAATCACAAGTATACTGGAGGAGCGCAGGTTTATTGTCTGTTCTGTGTTTGCACCTGTTTGGGGGACTGGAGAACCCTTTCATTACTTGCTGCACACTTCAGTTATCCTAATTCTTTCAATGGACACTTCATAAAAAATATATAAAATTACAATGCACTATACATATATACACATCTATTACTATGCACTAAGGTGAGTTAGCGCTGTAAGCTGTCTTTTCTGTCTGTGTCTATCTATCTCATTAGCCTATGGTAGAAGCTTCTTACTGTCACTTTTATCACATATGAATGTTTCATTGCACATATAGCTCTTATATTCCAGGCCTTAAGAGGTTAATTAAGGCTTTTACACACTCTGTTTCCAACTGATTATTCCTCATGTGGCCTGTGGGGGTGGTTACATGTTACCTATAAAGGCTGACTGAGCTTCAGTATAGGTATCCACTCAATGCAGGCACACAGGGCAAGTACTCTTACACTTTTTTAAACATTGTTTGTTACTTGTTTTATTTGCATACAGGGGGACCTTCACACATTCAACAACGATTATAATAGGGTCCATGTTACTATAACATCTCATCAGGGAGCATTTTTAATTTTATTAATTTTTTTTTTTTTTTTTTAGATAGGGACTTCAAGTATTCAGAGTAGGTACTTGCCACACTTGAGGAACCTTGGCGCGGCTGGCAAGCTTATACCTCTTTTTTGGCCAAAAATGTTGGCACCAATGCCTCAAATTTATTCACAGTGTTATTATATATGCCTAATACAGGGCGCACTAGTCACAAATATATTGGAGGAACGCAGGTTTATGGTCTGTTCTATGTTTGCACTTGTTTGGGGGACTGGAGAACTCTCTTATTCCTTGCTGCACACTTCAGTTACCCTAATTCTTTCAATGGACAATTCATATAAATAATTCTAATGCACTATATAGATATACACATACATTGCCATGCACTAATGTGAGTTAGTGCTGTAAGCTGTCCTTTTTGTCGTTATATATATATACTAGTTGAACAGCCCGTTACATGGGCCACAGTGCCACTGCCACCCAATCGCAGGGCAGTCACACACAGTAGAGACTGACCGTGCCACGGCTGATCCAGCTCTGTATCAGCCGTGGCGCGGCCAGTCTCTAATGCGCATGACTGCAGCACACGCAGCAGTGGCTACTGCGCATGTTGCGGCGTTACACACAATTGAGCGAATTATTATATAGGATATATATATACATATGACTTTTGCCCACATAATTAAAGGGATATATATCCAAGGCCAACCATTTGCTTCCCTACATATCTTTGATAATAAAAACCTATGTATTTAAAATGATGTACATGAATGTTGCTGATGTGTATGAAACCATGTTGAATAAATGTAAAATCATTCAAACACATAAAAACACTGCAAAATAAATGAAGATAGGTAAATATATTAGAATCAGAAAAAATAAATAATACTACAAAATAGCGACTTCAGTGTACCTGTACCTACCTAAGTATATAGAATCTTGCTTACAATAAACTATAATATAATGTGTGACTGGATCCCCAAGAATTATAAGCGTATGCTAATATAAATGAAACTGTGATGCAGAATAGTGTTGAGCGAGCGTGCTCGGCCGATGCTCGGATCGGCTCGAGCATCGCTCTGCTCGGCACATGGCGGTACTCGTCGAGTACCGCCATGTGCTCGCCCGCCATGTTCGGGTGGCGGGGATCTGTGCCGGAGGAGGCACAGATCTGAAGACGCTCCGCTGGACCACCAGGGACTGGAGGTACGGGGGCATTGCGGAGATGAAGGGGGCATTGCGGAGATGAAGGGGGACAGTGTGGAGATGAAGGGGGACATTGTGGAAGAGGGGCATAGCGGAGATGAAGGGGGACATTGTGGAAGAGGGGCATCTATGCCCCTCTTCCACAATGTCCCCCTTCATCTCCGCTATGCCCCTCTTCCACAATGTCCCCCTTCATCTCCTCTATGCCCCTCTTCCACAATGTCCCCCTTCATCTCCGCTATGCCCCTCTTCCACAATGTCCCCCTTCATCTCCTCTATGCCATAGAGGAGATGAAGGGGGACATTGTGGAAGAGGGGCATAGCGGAGATGAAGGGGGACATTGTGGAAGAGGGGCATAGAGGAGATGAAGGGGGACATTGCGGAGATGAAGGGGGACATTGCGGAGATGAAGGGGGGCATTGACCAGGCACCCTCCCCTCATCAGAGCAGGGGGTGCCTGGTGTAATGCTCGTGTCGCCCCATTCAATGCAATGGGGCTCGGGTGCTCGGCCGAGCACTCGAGCCTCAGGGGGTGCTCGGTCAGAGCACCCGAGCATCGGGGTGCTCGCTCAACACTAATGCAGAACATGAAAATGATAGTAAATGAATGAATAGAAGGAGTATGTAATGAAAACCATGATTGGTGAGAATACTGATGAGTAGAAGAACAAGTTAAAAGAATAAAGTTTTCCAGCGGAAGGACAGTAGCACCTAGTTAAATGGTTCTAATGTGAAACAGTGTGAGAGTGAAATGGAGATAAAATGACTCACATAGTAAAATGAAGGCAGGTAAATCAATGTCCAGATTCAAACCACTAGGAGACATGGTTTTTAGTTAATGTATCCAATAGGTCTTAAAAGCTGTAATCTATCTCCTCCCCTACGTTGTTCCAGAATATTTTCAATAGCTTGTACTGTCATACCTTCTGTGGTTTTATTAAAGGGATACTAATGTTTCACAATAAAAGCAGATCCAGTTAATCTTCATAGTATTTGGGCCATGGAGAGTGTTTTTTCAATACTGTCAGCATTGTAGTTCAAGAGTAATTGACTGATAAAGTTTCCCCCTCCCGCCCCTTTTACTGATGTAACTCTGCTCACCTCAGAGCAGCAAGATTGTCTGGATGTATCGCAGCAAGGGACAATCTTCAGTGAGCATAAGGAAAAACCTGTGAAGGGGGTCAGGGTTTTCTTTCTGCTCACAGTAAGAAGATTGTCCCTTGCTGTAAGCTGTCCCGTCAAGTGACCAGATTCCACATCTGAGGGGAGGTGACTTACACTAGGTAAAAGTGGTAGGAGGGGGTTACTTTATTATTCAATTACTCTTGAACTACAACTCTGACTGTACTGAAATAACACTCTCCATGGCCCAAATACTAAATAGATTAATTGGAGCTATTGTTTTTGTGAAACGTTACTATCCTTTAAGTTCTCCTAAAAAGTGATAAGGGGCACTGTGTGTTCTCATACTCAATTCAATGTTCTTAAAGGGTTCGCTAAAACTAATTTTTAGCATTCAATTAGTGCATCTCACATACTGTATCCCACTAGACGTCATAAAATATACAATGTAAGTGCTGTTACAACTGACCCTGTCCCTAACACTGTAAGTTTTATTTGTGCTGTGACTTTTAATGATGCTCTCATTATTTCTAGTTAAGTATGCACATGTACTTCAACCTTTTGTTGAGCAACCAAATGTTCCTGACTGAGGTTTGTATTTCTATACTTGGGATAATGAGATTCTTGATATATATATATATACTAGCAATGTGGGACGGCGTTGCCCGTCATGTTATGACCGTTGGGCGCACATGTGTGAAATGCAGACACACTGATAAACACAGACATATGCAACACACAGGCAGACACATACCATACATCCCAAGTGTCCCTCTTTGAGGGCCGGATCCCTCTGTCCCTCTTTTTAGGAGGTCAGACTGTGTGCAGGGCCGGCTCCACCTATAGGCGAGGTAGGCGCCGGCCTAGGGCGCACACGTACTGGGGGCGGGGGCATGCAGCGGAGAAGAGCTGCGCCCGCACACACCACGCCAGGAACCACAACACAATCAGGTCTGCGTTGCTACAGCGCTCCCTCATTGGGTCGGATCTTTAGTAATGCAGAGCGCGCTGGGAGTCATGATCTCCCGCCGCGCTCTGCATTACTGAAGAGAAGACTGCGCGGGAGATACAGGTATGTGATGGGGGGCAAGTTGGAGCTGAGGGGGCACAGTGGAGCTGAGGGGGCAAGTTGGAGCAGATGTGGGGCAAAGTGGAGATGATGGGGGCAAGTTGGAGCTGTTAGGGGAAAGCTGGAGCTGAGGGGGCATAGTGGAGCTGGTGGGGGCAAGTTGGAGATGATGGGAGCCAGCTGGAGCTGATGAGGATCAAAGTGGAGCTGATGAGGGTCAAAGTGGAGCTGAGGGGGGGCAAGTTGGAGCTGAGGGGGGGCAAGTGGAGCTGAGGGGGGGCAAAGTGGAGCTGGTGGGGCAAGTTGGAGCGGATGGGGGGGCAAGTTGGAGCGGATGGGGGCAAGTTGGAGCTGCTGGGGGCATAGTGGAGCTGGTGGGGGCAAGTTGGAGCGGATGGGGGGCAAAGTGGAGCTGATGGGGGTAAGTTGGAGAGGATGGGGGGCAAAGTGGAGCTGATGGGGGTAAGTTGGAGCTGAGGGGGCAAAGTGGAGCTGGTGGGGGCACGTTGGAGCTGATGGGGGCAAGTTGGAGTTGATAGGGGCAAAGTGGAACTGGTGGGCCAAAGTGAAGCTGATAAGGGGCAAGTTGGAGCTGGTGGGGGGCATCTTTTACAGGCATCTCCAGAACAGGGGCAGAGTGGCTCAGGGGGCAGAGAGAGGACAATCATGAAAAGAGGTTGGGTATAAGTAGGCAGGGTATAAAGGGGTGGGACTCAAGGGGCGGAGCGAAATGGGTGGCAAAATTAGGTTTTGCCTAGGGTGGCAAAAATCCTTGCACCAGCCCTGACTGTGTGGTGTGTATTACTTTGCTCTACAACAATAAAGCAATAAACTTCAGTATATGTGTTTATACATTAGTCTGTGCAAATTAAATACTTTGGTCTTGAACTAAATCATTTATTCAGTTACATAAATAGCCAGTAATAGGTCATGAAATAACCTAAAAATTCTTACTAATGCCCCGCCCACCAGCCACACCCCCAATAATATCACCTAAAACTAACGTGTCCCTCTTTGGCCCTGTGAAATGTTGGGAGGTATGCACATACACACAGTGAGCGGCAGAGACATGCAAAACACATGTACACACAGACACACTGGAGATGCACACATGGACACACATATGTAACAGAGATGTACACACACAGACACGCAACATATATGAGCAGAAACACATGTGCTCATGAGTTGTGTACCCCTCTGGCACTTAAAGGGTTAAGGTATAGAGAGGCATGTCAGAGTTAAATAGCAGTGGGAAGTGTGTTCATACCTGGGAACACTGACTTGTGAAGTCCCTAGAGGGGACTGATGTGGTGCTGATGTGGAGAGACAAATGGGGCAATCTGGGTTAAAAGTGGGTGGGGCTTAATCGTGAGTAGGGGCGGGGCTTAACATAAATGTGAAAAAGTGTTAGTAATAGGCTGGGGAAGGAGGAGAAGTGGGAGGGGAATGCAAGTTTACAGTGTGAGGGGTTTTAACACACTCCATGAGGGGTAAAACTTGATACAGAACCCTGTGGCAGTCAGTGGGTTAAGTGTGAATCTGATGGCTGTCTGTCCTGTGTCTTGCATGGCAAATGGTGACAGTGAAGAAGTAATTCAGCAATGAGGGCCTACCTTAACCCTTTGAGTGCCATTTTGTTCCCCTGGTGATGCAGCACCGTTCAGTGGCTTTACTACAGGTCCTGCTGAGGCCACTGGGAGTCAAGGTGAGTGACTGTGTGTCAGCCATCTTTCTTTCTGGCTTTGTGTGTGTGTATGGGTGTTTGGTGCTGTGTGAGTGGGGCATGAGTGTGTAATACCTGTGAACTTTTACTTGTGGAGTCCCTCATGTGGTGCTGATGTGGAGAGAGCAATGGGGCAATCTGGGTTAAAAAGGGGCGGGGCTTAATCGCGAGTAGGGGGCGGGGCTTAACATAAATATGGAAAAGTGTTAGTAATAGGCTGGGGAAGGAGGAGAAGTGGGAGAGAAATGCAAGTTTACAGTGTGAGGGGTTTGAACACACTCCCTGAGGGGTAAAACTTGATACACAACCCTGTGGCAGTCAGTGGGTTAAGTGTGAATCTGATGGCTGTCTGTCCTGTGTCTTGCATGGCAAATGATGACAGTGAAGAAATAATTGAGCAATGAGGACCTACCTTAACCCTTTGAGTGCAATTTTGTTCCTCTGGTGCTGCAGTACAGGTCCTGCTGAGGCCTCTGGGAGTCAGGGTGAGTGACTTTGTGTGTGTGTCAGCCATATGTATTTCTGGCTTTGTGTGTGTGTATGTGGTGCTGTGTGTGTGAGTGGGGGCATGTCTGTTTGGTGCTGTGTAAGTGGGGCATGTGTGTGTGTGTGTGGTGCTGTGTGAGTGGGGCATGTGTGTGTGTTTGTGTGGTGCTGTGTGAGTGGGGCATGTGTGTGTGGTGGTCTGTGTGTGTGAGTGGGGCATGTGTGAGTGGGGCATGTGTGTTTGTCTGTGGTGTAGGAGCAAGTGGCGGCCATATTGTTTTTTTCTGACTTTGATAGTGGTGGGCGGGCTGCATAGTGGGGGCGGGCCAACTCCCTGCATGATTGAATCACCCAATAGGAGTAGTAACTCCTGCTTTATGCCTCCCCTGGGTGTGTTTTGGCAGGCACAAAGTCTTCTTTTATATATATAGATATATATATATATATATATATATATATATATATATTTTTTTTTTTAAACATTAGGCCTATCACTTAATTCTTTAACTAATACTGCATCCTCCATCAAAATAGGCCAATGGTTTTTAAGTATATACAGAAAACAGTGGGCTTTGTCATTATTTGTGTTGATGAATGCAAGAGGACTTTTTTCTCTTTTATAGATTTCTATATTCTATTATATACTTACTAGTTGAAGAGCCCATTACACCGGCCACAGTGCCAGTGCCAGCCAGTCGCAAGGCATTCATACACAGTAGACACTGCCCTCACAGTGGCCGATCCTTCGGAGCGTCCTGCTCTGTATCAGCCTTGTCACGGGCAGTCTCTACTGCACATGACTGCAGCACGCGCAGCACTCTCTGTGGCGCATGACTGCATCGTTACACACATTTTAGGGAATTATTATATAGGATGATATAGTCTTGATCTACAACATCTTCTCCATTGCCTTTTTCAATGCATTTCTTAAGTAAGATATCTGCCTCTATATCGAAATCTTCATCTTTACAAGAATTCCTTCTAATCCTTTGCATCTAACTGAACGAAATATTGTCAATCTATCTTCTGAAATGCCTGCTTTGAGCATGAACATAGCCACTACTATCTATGTTTTTCTATGGTTTTTAGTTTTAACTGTCCCTTACTCAACAGATATTACCCAATCCAGGTATATTCTATGGATTCTCTACAGAACTGATTAGTACATTTCAATTTCATCTTGTGATCACACATATACCTAGCATAGGCCTTGACTCTCTCTTTGTACTATTCCATAAAAAATTAGATAATCTATGTATTTTTTATAAAATAAAACACGTTGATTGAGTTGCTGGCTGCCTGACTAGATGGGCGTGTAGCTCATGGTCTCTGATCCCCCTGGATACTTCTTAAACATTCTATCCGCTTATACCAATACTCTTCCTATCAAGGACTTAGTCTATATATCTCAATACCAATCAGGAACATGGGGTGAGGCAAAAAAAACCAAAACAAAAAAGAAAACAAAAAATTTTTATGGAATTGATCATTATTCAAAAGATCCACCTCCTTCCATTAGTCTATTTGTAATTTAACAACAGAAGGCACAAAAGAGGATCCCATTACCACTTCCAATCTCTGCATGTTATACTGTCCCTCAAAAAAGAAAATAATTGTGATGAAAAATAAAATCAATACACTATGAAATGAAATCATATTTGAGGGGCTGTAGATCAAATACAGACAGGGAATGGGTGATAGCCCCTAAACATTCTTCATGTAATGTACTGGTATACAGATCTTGTATGTCACAAGAAGCACATTTAAATTATCTAAAAGTTGTAACAATAGCAAAGTATCTTTCAAATATGAAGGAAGCTCTAGAACCAAAGGCTGTAAGAATTAATGAAAAAATTATTACACTAATATAAAAAGTATACAAATATATAACAGTGACCCCCCCCCCGTCATGCAAAGACCACAGCTCTATAGTAATATACATCACAAATGACCAAATATGGTCAACCTGGAATGTTTTTAATTCCAGGTTGACCACAATTGGTCATTTGTGACGTATATTATTGATTGGTACTGTGGTCTTTGCATTATGGTGGTGGGGAGTCATACTGGGTTACACTTTGCTTGATATATATATATATATATATATATATGGTTATACCTTAAAGTTATTACTTGAGTTGTGCTTTTCATTATATTTGGTTTGCTACTGTAAGAATTCATTCACTATTTCCAACATACCACCACACAAACGATGAATACCTGATATAATGGTACATCCTGGTTGGTTAGTAAGAGTTTTGTGAATTTTTGGTAAGTGGTTAAATATTGAAGTCTTTGTGGACTCTTTATATGGAAATAATTTGTCTTCTCTAGTGAGCACCCTGCCCCCGCATCTAAAATTGATTAAATAAGACAATTCTGATTGGCATAACACAGTGGGATTCTCTCCTAACAAGATAAAGATGTCTAGATCACTTATGAGCCTCAGGGATTCTTTCAATCTGATATATTTTGTACAACATTACCCCAACCCTTATCCGCACTCCTAATGACAATAAGATTATTTTTTCTATTTTTATCATGGCTCTTCCTTCCTGATTTGAAAAATATGATGTCTAGTGTTGAGCGAGCATGCTCGGCCGATGCTCGGATCGGCTCGAGCATCGCTCTGCTCGGCACATGGCGGTACTCGTACGAGTACCGCATGTGCTCGCCCGCCATGTTCGGGTCTCCTCCCCGCACGTTTTGCGGCTGCTGCGCAGCCAATAAACGTGCAGGGAGGCTCTGACATCGGTGTAATGCCAGCAGCCATGTTGGCTGCTGGCATTACACTGATTGGCTGGCCAGAACCCGTGGTCAGGTGCTGTATAGCACCTGACCATCGAGTTCGGCTCAGTCTGAGCCAGGGAGAGCTGAGGATAGGAAGGGAAAGGCAGTGTAGGGAGGAAAAAAACAAAAATTGTGAAAAAAAAAGAACCAAAAGTCCTTTTTAGGACTACTGTGTGTGGGGGCAGCAGGTTATTTGGTGTGGGGGAAAAAAAAAAAAAAAAAAAAAAAAAAATATATATATTCTGTTTAGTGTGCAAAGTTGCAGATTAGAGCACATTCTGTTTAGTGTGCACAGTTGCAGATTAGAGCACATTCTGTTTAGTGTGCAAAGTTGCAGATTAGAGCACATTCTGTTTAGTGTGCAAAGTTGCAGATTAGAGCACATTCTGTTTAGTGTGCAAAGTTGCAGATTAGAGCACATTCTGTTAAGTCTTCAAACTAAAATATCAAAGTCACGTATTCCATTCAGTGTGCGTCGCCGCAGTTTAGCAGCACATTCTGAGTACTGTGCAGAGTTGCAGAATAGGAAGAAATACTGTTAAGTCTTCAAACTAAAATATCAAAGTCACATATTCCATTCAGTGTGCTTCGCCGCAGTTTAGCAGCACATTCTGTGTACTGTGCAGAGTTGCAGAATAGGAAGAAATACTGTTAAGTCTTCAAACTAAAATATCAAAGTCACATATTCCATTCAGTGTGCTTCGCCGCAGTTTAGCAGCACATTCTGTGTACTGTGCAGAGTTGCAGAATAGGAAGAAATACTGTTAAGTCTTCAAACTCAAATATCAAAGTCACATATTCCATTCAGTGTGCTTCGCCGCAGTTTAGCAGCACATTCTGTGTACTGTGCAGAGTTGCAGAATAGGAAGAAATACTGTTAAGTCTTCAAACTCAAATATCAAAGTCACATATTCCATTCAGTGTGCTTCGCCGCAGTTTAGCAGCACATTCTGTGTACTGTGCAGAGTTGCAGAATAGGAAGAAATACTGTTAAGTCTTCAAACTAAAATATCAAAGTCACATATTCCATTCAGTGTGCTTCGCCGCAGTGTAGCAGCACATTCTGTGTACTGTGCAGAGTTGCAGAATAGGAAGAAATACTGTTAAGTCTTCAAACTAAAATATCAAAGTCACATATTCCATTCAGTGTGCTTCGCCGCAGTTTAGCAGCACATTCTGTGTACTGTGCAGAGTTGCAGAATAGGAAGAAATACTGTTAAGTCTTCAAACTAAAATATCAAAGTCACATATTCCATTCAGTGTGCTTCGCCGCAGTGTAGCAGCACATTCTGTGTACTGTGCAGAGTTGCAGAATAGGAAGAAATACTGTTAAGTCTTCAAACTAAAATATCAAAGTCACATATTCCATTCAGTGTCTTTCACCGCCGTTTAACAGCCTATTCTGTGTACTCTGCAGAGTTGCAGAATTATAAGAAATACTGTTAAGTTTTCAAACTCAAATATTAAAGTCACATATTCCATTCAGTGTCTTTCACCGCCGTTTAACAGCCTATTCTGTGTACTCTGTACAGTTGCAGAATTATAAGAAATACTGTTAAGTTTTCAAACTCAAATATTAAAGTCACATATTCCATTCAGTGTCTTTCACCGCCGTTTAACAGCCTATTCTGTGTACTCTGTACAGTTCCAGAATTATAAGAAATACTGTTAAGTTTTCAAACTCAAATATTAAAGTCACATATTCCATTCAGTGTCTTTCACCGCCGTTTAACAGCCTATTCTGTGTACTCTGTACAGTTCCAGAATTATAAGAAATACTGTTAAGTTTTCAAACTCAAATATTAAAGTCACATATTCCATTCAGTGTGTTTCAACGCCGTTTAACAGCCTATTCTGTGTACTCTGCAGAGT
Source organism: Rhinophrynus dorsalis (assembly GCA_037306005.1). Classification (NCBI taxonomy): domain Eukaryota; kingdom Metazoa; phylum Chordata; class Amphibia; order Anura; family Rhinophrynidae; genus Rhinophrynus; species Rhinophrynus dorsalis. The sequence goes on from CM074724.1 coordinate 207,226,016, forward strand.
TGCAGAATAGTAAGAAATACTGTTAAGTTTTCAAACTCAAATATTAAAGTCACATATTCCATTCAGTGTCTTTCACCGCCGTTTAACAGCCTATTCTGTGTACTCTGTACAGTTCCAGAATTATAAGAAATACTGTTAAGTTTTCAAACTCAAATATTAAAGTCACATATTCCATTCAGTGTGTTTCAACGCCGTTTAACAGCCTATTCTGTGTACTCTGCAGAGTTGCAGAATAGTAAGAAATACTGTTAAGTTTTCAAACTCAAATATTAAAGTCACATATTCCATTCAGTGTCTTTCACCGCCGTTTAACAGCCTATTCTGTGTACTCTGCAGAGTTGCAGAATTATAAGAAATACTGTTAAGTTTTCAAACTCAAATATTAAAGTCACATATTCCATTCAGTGTCTTTCACCGCCGTTTAACAGCCTATTCTGTGTACTCTGCAGAGTTGCAGAATTATAAGAAATACTGTTAAGTTTTCAAACTCAAATATTAAAGTCACATATTCCATTCAGTGTCTTTCACCTCCGTTTAACAGCCTATTCTGTGTACTCTGCAGAGTTGCAGAATTATAAGAAATACTGTTAAGTTTTCAAACTCAAATATTAAAGTCACATATTCCATTCAGTGTGTTTCACCGCCGTTTAACAGCCTATTCTGTGTACTCTGCAGAGTTGCAGAATTATAAGAAATACTGTTAAGTTTTCAAACTCAAATATTAAAGTCACATATTCCATTCAGTGTCTTTCACCGCCGTTTAACAGCCTATTCTGTGTACTCTGCAGAGTTGCAGAATTATAAGAAATACTGTTAAGTTTTCAAACTCAAATATTAAAGTCACATATTCCATTCAGTGTCTTTCACCGCCGTTTAACAGCCTATTCTGTGTACTCTGCAGAGTTGCAGAATTATAAGAAATACTGTTAAGTTTTCAAACTCAAATATTAAAGTCACATATTCCATTCAGTGTCTTTCACCGCCGTTTAACAGCCTATTCTATGTACTCTGCAGAGTTGCAGAATTATAAGAAATACTGTTAAGTTTTCAAACTCAAATATTAAAGTCACATATTCCATTCAGTGTCTTTCACCGCCGTTTAACAGCCTATTCTGTGTACTCTGTACAGTTGCAGAATTATAAGAAATACTGTTAAGTTTTCAAACTCAAATATTAAAGTCACATATTCCATTCAGTGTCTTTCACCGCCGTTTAACAGCCTATTCTGTGTACTCTGTACAGTTCCAGAATTATAAGAAATACTGTTAAGTTTTCAAACTCAAATATTAAAGTCACATATTCCATTCAGTGTCTTTCACCGCCGTTTAACAGCCTATTCTGTGTACTCTGTACAGTTCCAGAATTATAAGAAATACTGTTAAGTTTTCAAACTCAAATATTAAAGTCACATATTCCATTCAGTGTGTTTCAACGCCGTTTAACAGCCTATTCTGTGTACTCTGCAGAGTTGCAGAATAGTAAGAAATACTGTTAAGTTTTCAAACTCAAATATTAAAGTCACATATTCCATTCAGTGTCTTTCACCGCCGTTTAACAGCCTATTCTGTGTACTCTGTACAGTTCCAGAATTATAAGAAATACTGTTAAGTTTTCAAACTCAAATATTAAAGTCACATATTCCATTCAGTGTGTTTCAACGCCGTTTAACAGCCTATTCTGTGTACTCTGCAGAGTTGCAGAATAGTAAGAAATACTGTTAAGTTTTCAAACTCAAATATTAAAGTCACATATTCCATTCAGTGTCTTTCACCGCCGTTTAACAGCCTATTCTGTGTACTCTGCAGAGTTGCAGAATTATAAGAAATACTGTTAAGTTTTCAAACTCAAATATTAAAGTCACATATTCCATTCTGTGTCTTTCACCGCCGTTTAACAGCCTATTCTGTGTACTCTGCAGAGTTGCAGAATTATAAGAAATACTGTTAAGTTTTCAAACTCAAATATTAAAGTCACATATTCCATTCAGTGTCTTTCACCGCCGTTTAACAGCCTATTCTGTGTACTCTGCAGAGTTGCAGAATTATAAGAAATACTGTTAAGTTTTCAAACTCAAATATTAAAGTCACATATTCCATTCAGTGTGTTTCACCGCCGTTTAACAGCCTATTCTGTGTACTCTGCAGAGTTGCAGAATTATAAGAAATACTGTTAAGTTTTCAAACTCAAATATTAAAGTCACATATTCCATTCAGTGTCTTTCACCGCCGTTTAACAGCCTATTCTGTGTACTCTGCAGAGTTGCAGAATTATAAGAAATACTGTTAAGTTTTCAAACTCAAATATTAAAGTCACATATTCCATTCAGTGTCTTTCACCGCCGTTTAACAGCCTATTCTGTGTACTCTGCAGAGTTGCAGAATTATAAGAAATACTGTTAAGTTTTCAAACTCAAATATTAAAGTCACATATTCCATTCAGTGTCTTTCACCGCCGTTTAACAGCCTATTCTGTGTACTCTGCAGAGTTGCAGAATTATAAGAAATACTGTTAAGTTTTCAAACTCAAATATTAAAGTCACATATTCCATTCAGTGTCTTTCACCGCCGTTTAACAGCCTATTCTGTGTACTCTGCAGAGTTGCAGAATAGTAAGAAATACTGTTAATTTTTCAAACTCAAATATTAAAGTCACTTATTCCATTCAGTGTGTGTCACCGCAGTTTAGCAGCCTATTCTGTGTACTCTGCAGAGTTGCAGAATAGTAAGAAATACTGTTAATTTTTCAAACTCAAATATTAAAGTCACTTATTCCATTCAGTGTGTGTCACCGCAGTTTAGCAGCCTATTCTGTGTACTCTGCAGAGTTGCAGAATAGTAAGAAATACTGTTAAGTTTTCAAACTCATATATATTAAAGTCATATATATCGTGTAAGATGAAGAAGGCGGGTAAAAAGGGACGGGGTAGTGGACGTGATCCTGAAAGTTCAGGGCGCGGGTCAGGACGCGGAGAAACTGTGCCTGGTGCCAGAGCACAAGAAAGAAAGACATCCACCATACCTAGCTTCATGTCTGATTTCACAGGGCGTCGCAGGACATCACTCTCGAGGTCCGACCAGTGCGAACAGGTGGTCGGTTGGATGACAGCTGATACTGCTTCCAGTCGGTTAAGCACCACCCTGTCTTCCACCAAGTCCACTCTCAGTAGCCAAGAGTCTGGTCAACATAATCCTCACTCTGATCATCCTTCCTCCCACCATACACGGTCTGGTCAAAGAAGTGATCCCACACTGGGATATAGTGATGAGCTCGTCTCATCACCAATCCTTCATTTGACCCTCTCTCCAAGCACGCTTGCAGAGGAACATGACATCTTGTGCCCTGATTCACAACCTCTAGAGGCTACCCAATCACAAGAAGATGACAGATGTGAACGGCATTTAAGGTCAAAGGAAGTAGTGGATGATGATGATGATGATGATGAGACACAGTTGCCATTAAATCAACCACTATTTCCGTCTCAAGACCTTGTTGAGGAGAATGTTATACAGTTGTCAATGACTGAGTATGTGGTGGGATCAAGACTTGAGGAGGATGATCAGAGTGAGGAAGTGGAGGAGGACTTGGTGGACGATGAGGTGACTGACCCCACCTGGGAAGGTGTAGAGCCGAGCGATGACAGCAGTCCTGAGGGTGAGCCATCTGCAGCACCGCAACAGGCTGGAAGAGGCAGTGGTGTGGCTACAGAAAGAAGGCGGACCGCACCAAACCGGCCCGCAAATGTTCCACGGAGCACCCCCTTGCGTAAATCTACCTTGCCAAGGGGTAGGTGTTCCGCGGTATGGCGTTTTTTTAAGGAAAGTGCGGACGACAAAAGAATTGTAGTTTGCAACCTGTGCCACACCAGAATGAGCCGAGGCATGAACACTAGAAACCTCACCACCACCAGCATGATCCGACACATGGCATCCAAGCACCGTAGTAAGTGGGAGGAACGCCTGGATCGCCCATCTGTGTCTGCAGGCCACACCACTGCCTCCTCTTCCCCTGTTTTCGGTGCCGGCCAATCGCCTGTCGAAGGCGCAGGCCCGCATACCTCCCGCCCTGCACCTGTAGCATCTGAAGCACCATCAGCGACCACATCCACTTCCCTGTCCCAGCACAGCGTCCAAATGTCGTTACCCCAGGCATTTGAGCGCAAGAGAAAGTACCCAGCCACCCACCCACAGGCCATAGCACTAACCTCACACCTTTCAAAATTACTGGCCATCGAAATGCTGCCATTTAGGTTGTGGACACTGAGTCCTTCCGCAGCCTGATGGCAGCAGCTGTCCCTCGGTACGCGGTCCCCAGCCGCCACTACTTTTCCCGGTGTGCCATCCCCGCATTACACCACCATGTGTCCCGTAACATCACCCGTGCCCTGACCAACGCAGTTACTGGGAAGGTCCACTTAACGACTGACACATGGACAAGTGCTTGTGGCCAGGGACGCTACATTTCCCTGACGGCACACTGGGTGAATGTCGTGGAGGCTGGGAGCGACTCGGACCCTGGGATGGCACGGGTGCTACCCACGCCGAGGATTGCGGGCCCTACCTCCATCAGGGTTTCCACCAGCACCTACGTTATTGGCTCCTCCTCCTCCGTTTCCACCTCCGAATTCTCTACACACAGCGCCACTCCCCCATCAGCCAGTAGCTGGAAGCAGTGTAGCACTGCAGTGGGGAAGCGTCAACAGGCCGTGCTGAAGCTGATCTGCCTTGGGGACAAACAGCACACGGCCTCAGAGCTGTTGCAGGGGATTAGTCACCAGACCGAGCAGTGGCTCTCGCCACTCAACCTGCAAGCAGGCATGGTTGTGTGTGATAATGGGCGTAACTTGGTGGCGGCTTTGGAGCTCGGCAAGCTCACACACGTACCATGCCTAGCGCATGTATTTAATTTAGTGGTGCAGCGATTTCTAAAAACCTACCCCAATGTGCATGATCTCTTGACCAAGGTGCGCCGCGTGTGTGCACATTTCCGTAAGTCATCTACAGCTTCGGCCGGCCTGTTGAAGCTGCAGCAGCGCTTACAATTGCCAGCTCACCGGCTGCTGTGTGACGTGAGCACGCGCTGGAACTCCACCTTCCACATGTTGGCCCGGCTTTGTGAGCAGCAGAGGGCAGTAGTGGAGTACCAGCTGTTACACGGTCGTCGCCTCTCCGTTCAACTTCCTGTAATCAGAAGTGAGGAGTGGGAATGGATGTCAGACCTCTGCGAGGTTTTACGCAATTTTGAGGAATCGACACAGATGGTGAGCGGCGATAACGCTATTATCAGTGTAACCATCCCACTTCTGTGTCTACTGAAACGCTCGCTGCTCACAATTAAAACCGACGCTTTGCATGTGGAAGAGGTGGAAATGGGGGAGGAAGAGCTTACACAAGGTGATAGCCAGAGCACCCTCACTTCGTCTTCTCAGCGACAATTGGAGGAGGCGGAGGAGGAGGAGGAGGAGGAGGAGGAGGAGGAAGACACGGTTGCCTCCGCTACAGAGGGTAGCCATGGAACTTTAGTTCCATCTCTTCAGCGTGGGTGGGCAGAAGAGGAGGAAGAGGATGAGGATATTGAGAGTCAGCCTCCTGGTGAGGACAGCGAAATCTTGACTGTTGGTACTCTGGCACACATGGCTGACTTTATGTTAGGCTGCCTTTCCCGTGACCCACGCGTTGTACGCATTTTAGACAACACGGATTACTGGGTGTTCACCCTTCTGGACCCCCGCTACAAAGAGAATTTCTCATCTCTCATTCCTCCGGTGGAGAGGACAAGCAAAATGGTGCAATACCAGAAGGTTCTTGTTGAAAAATTGCTCCAAAATTTTCCATCTGACAACGCTGGCGGCAGAGTACGTGCTACCTTGGCCAACCGAGAAGGGGAGAAAAGGGGAGCACACAGCAGTTCCGACAAAGGCAGGGCAACACTCTCCAAGGCGTGGGACACCTTCATGACACCCCGCCAGCACCCTCACCCTGATGCGCAGCCTAGTGTCACAAGGAGGGAAAAGTTTTGGAAGATGGTGAAGGAGTACGTAGCAGACCGTGTCAGCGTCCTCAATGATCCCTCTGTGCCTTACAACTACTGGGTGTCCAAGCTGGACACGTGGTATGAACTGGCACTCTACGCCTTGGAGGTGCTGGCCTGCCCTGCCGCCAGCGTTCTGTCTGAGCGGGTATTTAGTGCTGCTGGCGGCATCATAACAGATAAGCGTATCCGCCTTTCCACCGACAATGCTGATAGGTTGACACTTATAAAAATGAACAAGGCCTGGATTTCCCCTGACTTCTCCACTCCACTGGAGGAAAGCCCCGGGGGAACATAAACTCACTTTATATATGTTATTTACAATGATGGGAATACTCTGTATTCCCATTCACCCCTTCCACCCCAAAAACGGGTATATGGTTGACTCTTAATGTTCTCATCCTCCTCCTCCTCTTCCATATGCCCTGGGATATAATTTTTATATAGGGCCAGCTCACCAGCGTGCCCTGGGATATAATTTTTATATAGGGCCAGCTCACCAGCGGGCCCTGTGATATAATTTTTATATAGGGCCAGCTCACCAGCGGGCCCTGTTTGCCAATTTTTATATAGGTCAGCTCACCAGCGGGCCTTCTCATATAATGTTTTATTGGGTCAGCTCTCTAGCGGGCCCTCTCATATAATGTTTTATAGCGTCAGCTCACTAGCGGGCCTTCGCATATAATGTTTAGGATGGTCAGCTCTGCAGCAGACCCTCACCCATAATGTTTTAGATGGTCAGCTCAGCGCACGTTTCCCTCTTAATCATGGCCTCAGTTCTGAAAATCAAGGAAATTTTTGGGATAATTTGCCTCTGCGCACGTTTCCCTCTTAATCATGGCCTCAGTTCTGAAGATCAAGGAAATTTTTGGGAGAATTTGCCTCTGCGCACGTTTCCCTCTTAATCATGGCCTCAGTTCTGAAAATCAAGGAAATTTTTGGGAGAATTTGCCTCTGCGCACGTTTCCCTCTTAATCATGGCCTCACTTCAGAAAATCGATGAAATTTTTGGGAGAATTTGCAGATGATATACAAGTAAATATACAGCAAATACTGTTTGGTAACAATTTTTCGCCTAAAGTCGTTTTTATTTTCCTTTTTGTGTGTTTTACGGTCAGTCTGTAAAAATGGCGTACTACGGGCGAAAGATCGTTCCCAGCAGCGATGTTGGAGTCCAAGGTGCATCCAGACATCCTCCCTATGCTGTCCCTGAACCATTTCTGTAGTGTTTCCATCTTTTTCTGCCCTTTTCCTATGGACCAGGCACCCTCCCCTCATCAGAGCAGGGGGTGCCTGGTGTAATGCTCGAGTCCTCCCATTGACTTCAATGGGGCTCGGGTGCTCGGCCGAGCACTCGAGCCTCAGGGGGTGCTCGGTCAGAGCACCCGAACATCCGAGCATTGGGGTGCTCGCTCATCACTAATGATGTCCTTTACAACCATTTGGTCAAATACTTTCCCCCCTTGAGGGGGGAAAGCACTCTTTTGTATGTTTAATTGTCTCCTGTGAGCGTTGATCTTTGCAGTATTATGATTTTTGATATATGACATTCTTCAGAGAAACTATTGAAACAGATCGAGGAGGTGAGTATTATGAGATGGAAGTTTTTGGTCAAACTTGCAGATGATTTTTCACGATTGAGGTGTTTATTACTTATAACTTTTGGCACCCTTTAATTGCTTAAATTAAATAGACCTACTGTATACTAGTAGGCAAACCAGGAAGGTCTGATAAAGACTAAATTATTTGGCAGCAGAAAAGCTATATAATCCTCATGTCCCTGGGTGATGAGGCAAAGGTTGAACTTGATGGACTTTTGTGTTTTTTCAACCTAATTTATTATGCTACTATGTTACCTATTCTGCCACAAAACATAAATATGATCCTATCGATCATTGAAATAAAATCTTTAGTTCTCCTCAATTATGCCTCTTAACTGGCGTTATGGTTCCTAAGGCAACATTTAAATTTCCGGGCACTTTGCTGGCGATAGTGACCAATAGGATCCATAGAAAGCCGACACGGTTTTCTTGGTTACAGTGTTTGTGGATTAGGGAGATCATTGGCACATGACAATGGCCAGTTCCAGAAGGTTTCAGATGGTTACATAATTTCCAGCAGTTAATGGTGGGAATATCTGACAGTATGCAAATGGTAGTGGACGTTAACTAACAGTAGGTAAGAAATATATGAAAGCACTAATGAAATTAATAAAGGTGATATTACAATAACAAAACACATAGTCCTCCACTGATGATTTTAATGTAAATGTCATTGTGTAATATAGTGAACTACCCTAATAAATGGTGGATTTTTATCAAGAAGTCCAGGTAGTTTATGTTTGTTTTTTCATATGATTGGAATGACTCGAAAGACACAGCTGAAGGAAACGGGAGAGAAGTGCTGTATATTCCGTGTGTAAAATTATTTGCCCAGATACCAAGAGGCTGGTTAAGCCTCTATGTCTAGTGAATAGCCAGCCTGAAGAGATTTTTGATGCTAAGAATAAGTGGGTTATTTGTCAAGAGAGATCATTCTTTGCGGAGCATATGGCGCTGTGCCTGTTTTGTCTCTTTGTGTCTGCAGTCTGTTTGGTGAAAGTAACCACAAGACCCGGTGGCTGAGACTACAGTTGTATTCACTGATAAGAGCGGAGGCATTCCAATTAAAGAAGGTCTTGAATTTGGACTGTGAATGGACTCCATCTTTTATTCCTTTCTATATGTTTTTAGGGTGAATTATATGGTAGCACACAAACGTATTATGAGAACTGGTGTTTGTATATATAGTTATATATATTAAAAAAACAGTTATCTGTTTTCTATATGCAATATTTGAGGTCTTTATTATATAGAATTTCTTCTGAATTGTATTTATAAACATCTATATATATTTGAAACACATTATGGCTCTGTAAGGGAGGAGGAAAGACATCTATTTAGGAGCTGGCTTACTGCTGTTATCTTGTAATTTCCCAGGTTGAAAATTTCCTTATTCTGCAAGGTATCATTGCCCACTATTACTCTAGCCTCAATATTTTGCTCCCCCCTCTCCCCCTGCATCCTCTTCGAATCTTAAACTTTAGTTCTGTCCCTTGGACACTTCCCAACTTCCCTTTTTTGCCCCATACACTCCCCCCGGTGGATTTTAATCTCTGGGGTATCTAGTCGCCCTGTCCTATTCATATGTATTGTCTGTGACAACATTGTCTGCTGCCATTGAAGTACTCCAGACAAGTTAACCCTTCAAGTGCACTGTCTGTAATAATAGAGTCTACTGTTATCCAAGTCCTCCAGCAAAGATAACCCTCTGTGTGCCAGTCTACTCCAATTATCTCTATGTCACGGTTACTGTAACTTATCTTGCACCCTGCCTGTTGTCCACAACTGCAGCTAAGAAAATTGCTTCTTCTGAGCTCCACACTGTTAAAGGGATAGTAATGTTTCATAATAAAAGCAGCTCTAATTAATCATCATAGTATTTGGACTTTGGAGAGTGTTATTTCAATTCCGTCAGAGTTGTAGTTCACGAGTAATTCAATGACAAAGTTTCCCCCTCCCGCCCCTTTTACTGATGTAACACTGTTCAGCCAGATCAGAAGGGAGGTGCCCAAGTAGACTGCAGAAAGGGACAATCTTCAATTAAGATAAGAGAAAAACCTGAGAAACTTGTCAAGGGGGGCACGGTCTTCATTGTTCTCATAGGAAGAAGATTGTCCCCTTCTCTTATCTGTCTGGTCTATGTACTGCATCCACATCTGAGAAGAGATGGCTTATACTAGGTAAAAGGGGTGGGAGGGGGAAACTTTGCTTGTAAATATCTCTTAAACCATAAAGGTTTGAGAGATAAGACTTATATCATTCTTCATGTTTTTTTAATGCCTACAAAATAAAATAAAGATAAAACGAAGTATTACTATCCCTTTAACTGGGTGTTTTCAATTGTTCTACAAACTATCCATTACCTCCTCCATCTGGTTTTGTTGGGCCTTCTAAATTAAGGCAAATTAGAACAAATTCCAATTGATTTAAATGTGGATTTTAACCACTTGAATGGTAGAGAGGTCTCTAATACATTTTCAACAGTTTGATTAAAAAATGAAGTTTAAGTACCCTTGTTTTACTCATCAAGAAAAGCCCTATAACATATATATTTCAAGGTAAAACCTAGAAGAGGTTTCCAGTTATCCAGTAACCCCCCTTGAACATTTTTGCCCATATGCGTGAGCAATAGTGATGATCGAGCTCCCCAATGCTCGGGTGTTCGGGTGCTCTGGCCGAGCGCCCCCGGAGGCTCGAGTGCTCGGCCGAGCACCCGAGCCCCATTGAAGTCAATGGGAGGACTCGAGCATTACACCAGGCACCCCCTGCTCTGATGAGGGGAGGGTGCCTGGTTCATAGGAAAAGGTCAGAAAATGATGGAAACACCACAGAAATGGTTCAGGGACAGCATAGGGAGGATGTCTGGATGCATCTTGGACTCCAACATCGCTGCTGGGAACGATGTTTCGCCCGTAGTACGCCATTTTTACAGACTGACCGTAAAACACACAAAAATGAAGATAAAAACGACTTTAGGCGAAAAATTGTTACCAAACAGTATTTGCTGTATATTTACTTGTATATCATCTGCAAATTCTGCAAAAAATGTCATCGATTTTTCGGAACTGGGGCCATGATTAAGAGGGAAACGTGCGCAGCGTAAAGCAGGTGTTCAACGTGGTTATGGCCCGGGTAAGGTACAGCATTCAGGAACGGAGGCCGCAGCTACCACAGGTTTTACAACATGTCCGTTTGCCCTTGTTAAGTCCAAAATTTATAGTCGGAACAGTGGGGTCTGATCCATTGAGTAAAAGTGACGAAGTGACTTAGTTGATGAAGCCAAGAACTACCTTCTGCTCTGTCGAACACCCCAGCCCTATTTAATTCAATGGGAGGACCTGAGGCACTCCGATACAACCTGTATATCACAAAATGGAGGGCCTCATTCACATTGTGGTACAATAGTTCAGGTAGTGGTCCAACACTCATAAAGCCTATGCACTAAGTGATAGGGCTGCCAAAAATTAGACTGAAATGTCACTCCAATACACCCTTTATTACACATAAAGGAGGGCATCATACACAGCCTTGAAAAATTAGGATTAATGGCCTGCTAGTGACCCTCTAAAACATTAGGGGCGAGGGCATGCCGCTAAGCTGACCATCTAAAACATTAGGAATGAGGGTCTGCTGCTGAGCCGACCATCTAAAACATTATGGGTGAGGGTCTGCTGCGGAGCTGACCATCCTAAACATTATATGCGAAGGCTCGCTAGTGAGCTGACGCTATAAAACATTATATGAGAGGGCCCGCTAGAGAGCTGACCCAATAAAACATTATATGAGAAGGCCCGCTGGTGAGCTGACCTATACAAAAATTGTCAAACAGGGCCCGCTGGTGAGCTGGCCCTATATAAAAATTATATTACAGGGCCCGCTGGTGAACTGGCCCTATATAAAAATTATATCACAGGGTATATGGAAGAGGAGGAGGAGGATGAGAAGATTAAGAGTCAACCATATATCCGTTTTTTGGGTGGAAGGGGTGAATGGGAATACAGAGTATTCCCATCATTGTAAATAACATATCTAAAGTTACTTTATGTTCACCCGGGGCTTTCCTCCAGTGGAGTGGAGAAGTCAGGGGAAATCCAGGCCTTGTTCATTTTTATAAGTGTCAACCTATCAGCATTTTCGGTGAAAAGGCGGATACGCTTATCTGTTATGATGCCACCAGCAGCACTAAATACCCGCTCAGACAGAACGCTGGCGGCAGGGCAGGCGAGCACCTCCAAGGCGTAGAGTGCCAGTTCATACCACGTGTCCAGCTTGTACACCCAGTAGTTGTAAGGCACAGAGGGATCATTGAGGACGCTGACACGGTCTGCTACGTACTCCTTCACCATCTTCCAAAACTTTTCCCTCCTTGTGACACTAGGCTGCGCATAAGGGTGAGGGTGCTGGCGGGGTGTCATGAAGGTGTCCCACGCCTTGGAGAGTGTTGCCCTGCCTTTGTCGGAACTGCTGTGTGCTCCCCTTTTCTCCCCTTCTCGGTTGGCCAAGGTAGCACGTACTCTGCCGCCAGCGTTGTCAGATGGAAAATTTTGGAGCAATTTTTCGACAAGAACCTTCTGGTATTGCACCATTTTGCTTGTCCTCTCCACCGGAGGAATGAGAGATGAGAAATTCTCTTTGTAGCGGGGGTCCAGAAGGGTGAACACCCAGTAATCCGTGTTGTCTAAAATGCGTATAACGCGTGGGTCACGGGAAAGGCAGCCTAACATAAAGTCAGCCATGTGTGCCAGAGTACCAACAGGCAAGATTTCGCTGTCCTCACCAGGAGGATGACTCTCAATCTCCTCATCCTCTTCCTCCTCTTCTGCCCACCCACGCTGAAGAGATGGAAATAAAGTTCCATGGCTACCCTCTGTAGCGGAGGCAACCGTGTCTTCCTCCTCCTCCTCCTCCTCCGCCTCCTCCAATTGTCGCTGAGAAGACGAAGTGAGGGTGCTCTGGCTATCACCTTGTGTAAGCTCTTCCTCCCCCATTTCCACCTCTTCCACATGCAAAGCGTCGGTTTTAATTGTGAGCAGCGAGCGTTTCAGTAGACACAGAAGTGGGATGGTTACACTGATAATAGCGTTATCGCCGCTCACCATCTGTGTCGATTCCTCAAAATTGCGTAAAACCTCACAGAGGTCTGACATCCATTCCCACTCCTCACTTCTGATTAGAGGAAGTTGAACGGAGAGGCGACGACCGTGTAACAGCTGGTACTCCACTACTGCCCTCTGCTGCTCACAAAGCCGGGCCAACATGTGGAAGGTGGAGTTCCAGCGCGTGCTCACGTCACACAGCAGCCGGTGAGCTGGCAATTGTAAGCGCTGCTGCAGCTTCAACAGGCCGGCTGAAGCTGTAGATGACTTACGGAAATGTGCACACACGCGGCGCACCTTCGTCAAGAGATCATGCAAATTGGGGTAGGTTTTTAGAAATCGCTGAACCACTAAATTAAATACATGTGCTAGGCATGGTACGTGTGTGAGCTTGCCGAGCTCCAAAGCCGCCACCAAGTTACGCCCATTATCACACACAACCATGCCTGGTTGAAGGTTGAGTGGCGAGAGCCACTGCTCGGTCTGGTGACTAATCCCCTGCAACAGCTCTGAGGCCGTGTGCTGTTTGTCCCCAAGGCAGATCAGCTTCAGCACGGCCTGTTGACGCTTCCCCACTGCAGTGCTACACTGCTTCCAGCTACCGGCTGATGGGTGAGTGGCGCTGCGCGCAGAGAATTCGGAGGTGGAAACGGAGGAGGAGGAGCCAATAACGTAGGTGCTGGCGGAAACCCTGATGGAGGTAGGGCCCGCAATCCTCGGCGTGGGTAGCACCTGTGCCATCCCAGGGTCCGAATCGCTCCCAGCCTCCACGACATTCACCCAGTGTGCCGTCAGGGAAATGTAGCGTCCCTGGCCACAAGCACTTGTCCATGTGTCAGTCGTTAAGTGGACCTTCCCAGTAACTGCGTTGGTCAGGGCACGGGTGATGTTAAGGGACACATGGTGGTGTAAGGCGGGGACGGCACACCGGGAAAAGTAGTGGCGGCTGGGGACTGCGTACCGAGGGACAGCTGCTGCCATCAGGCTGCGGAAGGACTCAGTCTCCACAAGCCTAAATTGCAGCATTTCGATGGCCAGTAATTTGGAAAGGTGTGAGGTTAGTGCTATGGCCTGTGGGTGGGTGGCTGGGTATTTTCGCTTGCGCTCAAATGCCTGGGGTAACGACATTTGGACGCTGCGCTGGGACAGGGAAGTGGATGTGGTCGCTGATGGTGCTTCAGATGGTACAGGTGCAGGGCGGGAGGTATGCGGGCCTGCGCATTCGACAGGCGATTGGCCGGCACCGAAAACAGGGGAAGAGGAGGCAGTGGTGTGGCCTGCAGACACAGATTGGCGATCCTGGCGTTCCTCCCACTTATTACGGTGCTTGGATGCCATGTGTCGGATCATGCTGGTGGTGGTGAGGTTTCTAGTGTTCATGCCTCGGCTCATTCTGGTGTGGCACAGGTTGCAAACTACAATTTTTTTGTCGTCAGCACTTTCCTTAAAAAAACGCCATACCGCGGAACACCTAGCCCTTGGCAAGGGAGATTTACGCAAGGGGGTGCTCCGTGGAACATTTGCGGGCCGGTTTGGTGCGGTCCGCCTTCTTTCTTTAGCCACACCATTGCCTCTTCCAGCCTGTTGCGGTGCTGCAGATGGCTCACCCTCAGGACTGCTGTCATCGCTCGGCTCTCCACCTTCCCAGGTGGGGTCAGTGACCTCATCGTCCACCAAGTCCTCCTCCACTTCCTCACTCTGATCATCCTCCTCATTTCTTGATCCCACCACATACTCAGTCATTGACAACTGTGTATCATCCTCCTCATCAAGGTCTTGAGACAGTAATTGTGGTTGATTTGATGGCAACTGTGTCTCATCATCATCATCATCCACTTCCTTTGACCTTAAATGCCGTTCCCCTCTGTCATCTTCTTGTGATTGGGTACCCTCTAGAGGTTGTGAATCAGGGCACAAGATCTCATGTTCCTCTGCAAGCGTGCTTGGAGAGAGGTTCAAATCAAGGATTGGTGATGAGACGAGCTCCTCACTATATCCCAGTGTGGGATCACTTCTTTGGCCAGACCCTCTATGGTGGGAGGAAGGATGATCAGGGTGAGGATTATGTTGACCAGACTCTTGGCTACTGAGAGTGGACTTGGTGGAAGACAGGGTGGTGCTTAACCGACTGGAAGCAGTATCAGCTGTCATCCAACCGACCACCTGTTCGCAGTGGTCTGACCTCGAGAGTGATGTCCTGCGACGCCCTGTAAACTGAGACATGAAGCTAGGTATGGTGGATGTCTTTCTTTCTTGTGCTCTGGCACCAGGCACAGTTTCTACGCGTCCTGACCCGCGCCCTGAACTATCAGGATCACGTCCACTTCCCCGTCCCTTTTTACCCGCCTTCTTCATATTACATGGAATATGTGCCGCTAATCTGCGGCTAGGCACACTAAACAGAATGTGACGCTAATCTGCGGCTAGGCACAGTGAACGGAATATGTGACGTTAATTTGTGAATTTGCACACTAAACAATATGTGCCGCTAATCTGCGGCTAGGCACACTAAACAGAATGTGACGCTAATCTGCGGCTAGGCACAGTGAACGGAATATGTGACGTTAATTTGTGAATTTGCACACTAAACAGAATGTGACGCTAATCTGCGGCTAGGCACACTAAACAGAATGTGACGCTAATCTGCGGCTAGGCACAGTGAACGGAATATGTTACGTTAATTTGTGAATTTGCACACTAAACAATATGTGCCGCTAATCTGCGTCTAGGCACACTAAACAGAATGTGACGCTAATCTGCGGCTAGGCACAGTGAACGGAATATGTGACGTTAATTTGTGAATTTGCACACTAAACAATATGTGCCGCTAATCTGCGGCTAGGCACACTAAACAGAATGTGACGCTAATCTGCGGCTAGGCACAGTGAACGGAATATGTGACGTTAATTTGTGAATTTGCACACTAAACAATATGTGCCGCTAATCTGCGGCTAGGCACACTAAACAGAATGTGACGCTAATCTGCGGCTAGGCACAGTGAACGGAATATGTGACGTTAATTTGTGAATTTGCACACTAAACAATATGTGCCGCTAATCTGCGGCTAGGCACACTAAACAGAATGTGACGCTAATCTGCGGCTAGGCACAGTGAACGGAATATGTGACGTTAATTTGTGAATTTGCACACTAAACAGAATGTGACGCTAATCTGCGGCTAGGCACACTAAACAGAATGTGACGCTAATCTGCGGCTAGGCACAGTGAACGGAATATGTGACGTTAATTTGTGAATTTGCACACTAAACAGAATGTGACGCTAATCTGCGGCTAGGCACACGAAACAGAATGTGATGCTAATCTGCGGCTAGGCACAGTGAACGGAATATGTGACGCTAATTTGTGAATTTGCACACTAAACAGAATGTGACAATAATCTATGGCTAGGCACACGTTTAAAATGGCCCTTTTTGTCGCTGCGTTGTACAATATTTGACCCTGTGCACCTAGTACAATGTCACCTTACTAATATCCCACCTTAAAAAAAAAAATGAAATTGTGCCCCCCCAAACAAAATATAAATGCTGCCCCCATACACAACAGTCCTAAAAAGGACTTTTGGGTCTTGAAATAGTACCAACACTTTTATTCTCCCTACACTGACTTTCCCTGCCTGATCGCATCTCTCCCTGGCTGAGAATGAGCAGAACTCGCGAGTCGGGTGCTATACAGCACCCGATCACGAGTTCTGGCCAGCCAATCAGTGTAATGCCAGCAGCCAACATGGCTGCTGGCATTACACTGATGTCAGAGCCTCCCCGCACGTTTATTGGCTGCACAGCAGCCGCGAAACGTGCGGGGAGGAGACCCGAACATGGCGGGCGAGCACATGCGGTACTCGTACGAGTACCGCCATGTGCCGAGCAGAGCGATGCTCGAGCCGAACCGAGCTTCGGCCAAGCATGCTCGCTCATCACTAGTGAGCAACAATACCCATAGCTGGGAACTCACCAGATTTGCCCCCGAGACTCCGGTTTTGGCTTCTAATTACTCGGTCCCTGAGGCAGAGGTTGATTCTCTGGATGTGGGGCACTTTTAATAAAACTCTGCCCACTTCTGTTTCTTCCAAGTGTGGTCCTCACACTTTGCCGCAAGTTCTCCTCCTTCCTAGGCCATTTCTCAATTTTTGTTGTATGTTTGAAGCCCCACCCCCACTCAAGATTAAGCCCTGCCCCCTTTGTGATGCAAATTGCATCATAGATCTCCCTCAGCGGCATTAGAGGTCTCCCTTCCGGAAAGTCCACATTGCCAAGTTTGCAGGTATGACAATACCTTAGCAACCCTAAAAAAGTAGACATTGTTTCATTGTTATACACAGGTCTTTACAGAATTGGACAACCTGCACTTCATTCCAGATTTTGTTGGACTACAATTCCTGTCACCCTCAGCCAGCTCTTTGTAGTCCAACAACAGATGGATTAGGGCCACTGGTTGCCCAACAATGGTCTATTCACAGGAAACTGCAGTTGGATACAGTGTTACATGACACAAGTTCTAGGTTGTGGTATTAGTATACTTATTTTAACTTTTGGAACCCCCACTTTGAAATTCCAGAGTCTACACCTGTGTTTTAATACACAACCTTTTACTTTAACCCATTGTGTGCCAGAGGGGTGTGCAACTCATTGCAACGAAATGCTTTTTGTGCCCCTGTGTTGTACACTATAGCCTATGTGCACTTAAAACAAAAACTCCACTTTACTTGTGTGGTGACCTCTAGGAAAGGGCAACTGTGATTGCCATGAGATGGTACTTGAAACTACAGTCTACAGAGATCTGTCTTTTCTTAGCTACAAATTTCCAGTTTCACTTTCTTATTTTATTTTCATAGATTTATTTTTAACTAACTCTCTGTGTATCTGTTCTCGAACCATAAATATATAACACATCTTTTGGGAATAATACCCAGTTCACTTTCCACTTGCGTATTAAAAAGGATTAAGCTCTCTGAGAAATTAGATAGAGTATCACAATTCTTCCTTAACTCTTGACCAGCGATTGTAAAGAAAGGAGCATAAAAATAATAGTTGTAGAGGAATTTAATATGTATCCTGCTCTTGAGAGCTTCAGATATTCCCTGGATGAAGATCAATCTTTAGCCCCCATTAAGCTCCCAGCAGCCCACCTCCCATAATCCAATGTTTTTGACGCATTTCCCAGCCTCCTCCATTGGTTATAAGCCTCGGAAATAATAAAAACACGGAAAATACAATATAAAGACTTTAAGGCTTCATCTTTGTATATTATATAGTTATTAAATGCATAATGTTTTATATTCTTTTTTATTAAAGATTTATGTAGGATTTTGGTTTACTACCAGAAACCACAGTGGACATTGCTCTTTTATAAAGACAATGTTATAACCAGTTCCCTGACTTCGCACCGATAAATACCAGCACTCTCCCGAAAAGATTTTTGTATAAAACCTCTAAACTGAATTGGTTTTAGACTCTGGAAACAGACGATTATGTGATTTAACTCTGAGTGCCAGAGGGATGAGAAACATTATGGGCCATATGTTTAAAAGCAAAGCGGTACATTTCTGGGGCAAACTATCATCAGAGCAGGGAAAAATATTTAAATGCTCATTGATTTATATGGGACTTTTTAACCCCTTGAATGCTAGAATGGTGTGCAATGCATTGCAAAGCAATGCTTTGGAGATCTCTCTAGCATTCGATGAGTTAAAAAGACCCATTTAAAGCGGAACTTTCATCCGCTATAAAGTCGCCCTGCTATAATTAAGCAGGTAGTGACTAGCTTTAGAATATATATTTTACCTCTGAAATTTCTACATTTCTAAAGAAATCCTTCATTGTAGGAGACTGTCGGGTTAGCGCAGTCTGTGCGCCTGTGCTGTCAGTCCCTTCCGGTTACCATGGGCTACGTGCAATGCTTCTCAAAAGAGACCAGGACTGACAGCACAGGTACACAGACAAGATGTAGCTCGGGTTACTGAGATAAAATAAATATTCTACAGCTAGTCGCTACCTGCTTGATTATAGCAGGGTGACTTCATAGCGGATGAAAGTTCCGCTTTAACTCAACTGTACTTTTGGGAATTTTTATTTGTCCCCTGTGGTGTCTTTCCTCAGAATTTTACCGTGTTGCTTTTATACACAATAGTGATGAGCGAGCACCCCAATGCTCGGGTGTTCGGGTGCTCTGACCGAGCGCCCCCGGAGGCTCGAGTGCTCGGCCGAGCACCCGAGCCCCATTGAAGTCAATGGGAGGACTCGAGCATTACACCAGGCACCCCCTGCTCTGATGAGGGGAGGGTGCCTGGTCCATAGGAAAAGGGCAGAAAATGATGGAAACACCACAGAAATGGTTCAGGGACAGCATAGGGAGGATGTCTGGATGCATCTTGGACTCCAACATCGCTGCTGGGAACGATCTTTCGCCCGTAGTACGCCATTTTTACAGACTGACCGTAAAACACACAAAAAGGAAAATAAAAACGACTTTAGGCGAAAAATTGTTACCAAACAGTATTTGCTGTATATTTACTTGTATATCATCTGCAAATTCTGCAAAAAATTTCATCGGTTTTTCTGAAGTGAGGCCATGATTAAGAGGGAAACGTGCGCAGAGGCAAATTCTCCCAAAAATGTCCTAGATTTTTCTGAACTGAGGCCATGATTAAGAGGGAAACGTGCGCAAAGGCAAATTCTCCCAAAAATTTCCTCGATTTTTCTGAACTGGGGCCATGATTAAGAGGGAAACGTGCGCTGAGACGACCATCTAAAACATTATGGGTGAGGGTCTGCTGCGGAGCTGACCATCCTAAACATTATATGCGAAGGCCCGCTAGTGAGCTGACGCTATAAAACATTATATGAGAGGGCCCGCTAGAGAGCTGACCCAATAAAACATTATATGAGAAGGCCCGCTGGTGAGCTGACCTATATAAAAATTGGCAAACAGGGCCCGCTGGTGAGCTGGCCCTATATAAAAATTATATCACAGGGCCCGCTGGTGAGCTGGCCCTATATAAAAATTATAGCACAGGGCATATGGAAGAGGAGGAGGAGGATGAGAAGATTAAGAGTCAACCATATACCCGTTTTTTGGGTGGAAGGGGTGAATGGGAATACAGAGTATTCCCATCATTGTAAATAACATATATAAAGTGAGTTTATGTTCCCCCAGGGCTTTCCTCCAGTGGAGTGGAGAAGTCAGGGGAAATCCAGGCCTTGTTCATTTTTATAAGTGTCAACCTATCAGCATTGTCGGTGGAAAGGCGGATACGCTTATCTGTTATGATGCCACCAGCAGCACTAAATACCCGCTCAGACAGAACGCTGGCGGCAGGGCAGGCCAGCACCTCCAAGGCGTAGAGTGCCAGTTCATACCACGTGTCCAGCTTGGACACCCAGTAGTTGTAAGGCACAGAGGGATCATTGAGGACGCTGACACGGTCTGCTACGTACTCCTTCACCATCTTCCAAAACTTTTCCCTCCTTGTGACACTAGGCTGCGCAT
Organism: Rhinophrynus dorsalis; assembly: GCA_037306005.1. Classification (NCBI taxonomy): domain Eukaryota; kingdom Metazoa; phylum Chordata; class Amphibia; order Anura; family Rhinophrynidae; genus Rhinophrynus; species Rhinophrynus dorsalis. The sequence continues at coordinate 207,246,245 of CM074724.1, forward strand.
CAGGGTGAGGGTGCTGGCGGGGTGTCATGAAGGTGTCCTACGCCTTGGAGAGTGTTGCCCTGCCTTTGTCGGAACTGCTGTGTGCTCCCCTTTTCTCCCCTTCTCGGTTGGCCAAGGTAGCACGTACTCTGCCGCCAGCGTTGTCAGATGGAAAATTTTGGAGCAATTTTTCAACAAGAACCTTCTGGTATTGCACCATTTTGCTTGTCCTCTCCACCGCAGGAATGAGAGATGAGAAATTCTCTTTGTAGCGGGGGTCCAGAAGGGTGAACACCCAGTAATCCGTGTTGTCTAAAATGCGTATAACGCGTGGGTCACGGGAAAGGCAGCCTAACATAAAGTCAGCCATGTGTGCCAGAGTACCAACAGGCAAGATTTCGCTGTCCTCACCAGGAGGATGACTCTCAATCTCCTCATCCTCTTCCTCCTCTTCTGCCCACCCACGCTGAAGAGATGGAACTAAAGTTCCATGGCTACCCTCTGTAGCGGAGGCAACCGTGTCTTCCTCCTCCTCCTCCGCCTCCTCCAATTGTCGCTGAGAAGACGAAGTGAGGGTGCTCTGGCTATCACCTTGTGTAAGCTCTTCCTCCCGCATTTCCACCTCTTCCACATGCAAAGCGTCAGTTTTAATTGTGAGCAGCGAGCGTTTCAGTAGACACAGAAGTGGGATGGTTACACTGATAATAGCGTTATCGCCGCTCACCATCTGTGTCGATTCCTCAAAATTGCGTAAAACCTCACAGAGGTCTGACATCCATTCCCACTCCTCACTTCTGATTACAGGAAGTTGAACGGAGAGGCGACGACCGTGTAACAGCTGGTACTCCACTACTGCCCTCTGCTGCTCACAAAGCCGGGCCAACATGTGGAAGGTGGAGTTCCAGCGCGTGCTCACGTCACACAGCAGCCGGTGAGCTGGCAATTGTAAGCGCTGCTGCAGCTTCAACAGGCCGGCCGAAGCTGTAGATGACTTACGGAAATGTGCACACACGCGGCGCACCTTGGTCAAGAGATCATGCACATTGGGGTAGGTTTTTAGAAATCGCTGAACCACTAAATTAAATACATGCGCTAGGCATGGTACGTGTGTGAGCTTGCCGAGCTCCAAAGCCGCCACCAAGTTACGCCCATTATCACACACAACCATGCCTGGTTGCAGGTTGAGTGGCGAGAGCCACTGCTCGGTCTGGTGACTAATCCCCTGCAACAGCTCTGAGGCCGTGTGCTGTTTGTCCCCAAGGCAGATCAGCTTCAGCACGGCCTGTTGACGCTTCCCCACTGCAGTGCTACACTGCTTCCAGCTACTGGCTGATGGGGGAGTGGCGCTGCGTGTAGAGAATTCGGAGGTGGAAACGGAGGAGGAGGAGCCAATAACGTAGGTGCTGGCGGAAACCCTGATGGAGGTAGGGCCCGCAATCCTCGGCGTGGGTAGCACCCGTGCCATCCCAGGGTCCGAGTCGCTCCCAGCCTCCACGACATTCACCCAGTGTGCCGTCAGGGAAATGTAGCGTCCCTGGCCACAAGCACTTGTCCATGTGTCAGTCGTTAAGTGGACCTTCCCAGTAACTGCGTTGGTCAGGGCACGGGTGATGTTACGGGACACATGGTGGTGTAATGCGGGGATGGCACACCGGGAAAAGTAGTGGCGGCTGGGGACCGCGTACCGAGGGACAGCTGCTGCCATCAGGCTGCGGAAGGACTCAGTGTCCACAAGCCTAAATGGCAGCATTTCGATGGCCAGTAATTTGGAAAGGTGTGAGGTTAGTGCTATGGCCTGTGGGTGGGTAGCTGGGTATTTTCGCTTGCGCTCAAATGCCTGGGGTAACGACATTTGGACGCTGTGCTGGGACAGGGAAGTGGATGTGGTCGCTGATGGTGCTTCAGATGGTACAGGTGCAGGGCGGGAGGTATGCGGGCCTGCGCCTTCGACAGGCGATTGGCCGGCACCGAAAACAGGGGAAGAGGAGGCAGTGGTGTGGCCTGCAGACACAGATGGGCGATCCAGGCGTTCCTCCCACTTATTACGGTGCTTGGATGCCATGTGTCGGATCATGCTGGTGGTGGTGAGGTTTCTAGTGTTCATGCCTCGGCTCATTCTGGTGTGGCACAGGTTGCAAACTACAATTCTTTTGTCGTCCACACTTTCCTTAAAAAAACGCCATACCGCGGAACACCTACCCCTTGGCAAGGTAGATTTACGCAAGGGGGTGCTCCGTGGAACATTTGCGGGCCGGTTTGGTGCGGTCCGCCTTCTTTCTGTAGCCACACCACTGCCTCTTCCAGCCTGTTGCGGTGCTGCAGATGGCTCACCCTCAGGACTGCTGTCATCGCTCGGCTCTCCACCTTCCCAGGTGGGGTCAGTCACCTCATCGTCCACCAAGTCCTCCTCCACTTCCTCACTCTGATCATCCTCCTCATGTCTTGATCCCACCACATACTCAGTCATTGACAACTGTATAACATCCTCCTCAACAAGGTCTTGAGACAGTAATAGTGGTTGATTTAATGGCAACTGTGTCTCATCATCATCATCATCATCCACTACTTCCTTTGACCTTAAATGCCGTTCACATCTGTCATCTTCTTGTGATTGGGTACCCTCTAGAGGTTGTGAATCAGGGCATAAGATGTCATGTTCCTCTGCAAGCGTGCTTGGAGAGAGGGTCAAATGAAGGATTGGTGATGAGACGAGCTCCTCACTATATCCCAGTGTGGGATCACTTCTTTGACCAGACCGTCTATGGTGGGAGGAAGGATGATCAGAGTGAGGATTATGTTGACCAGACTCTTGGCTACTGAGAGTGGACTTGGTGGAAGACAGGGTGGTGCTTAACCGACTGGAAGCAGTATCAGCTGACATCCAACCGACCACCTGTTCGCAGTGGTCGGACCGCGAGAGTGATGTCCTGCGACGCCCTGTAAAATTAGACATGAAGCTAGGTATGGTGGATGTCTTTCTTTCTTGTGCTCTGGCACCAGGCACAGTTTCTCCGCGTCCTGACCCGCGTCCTGACTATCAGGATCACGTCCACTTCCCCGTCCCTTTTTACCCGCCTTCTTCATCTTACACGGAATATGTGACTTTGATATTTTACTTTGAAGACTTAACAGTATTTCTTCCTATTCTGCAACTGTGCAGAGTACACAGAATAGGCTGCTAAACTGCGGTGACGCACACTGAATGGAATATGTGACTTTGATATTTGAGTTTGAAGACTTAACAGTATTTCTTCCTATTCTGCAACTGTGCAGAGTACACAGAATAGGCTGCTAAACTGCGGCGAAGCACACTGAATGGAATATGTGACTTTGATATTGTAGTTTGAAGACTTAACAGTATTTCTTCCTATTCTGCAACTGTGCAGAGTACACAGAATAGGCTGCTAAACTGCGGCGAAGCACACTGAATTTAATATATTTGACTTTGATATTTTACTTTGAAGACTTAACAGTATTTCTTCCTATTCTGCAACTGTGCAGAGTACACAGAATAGGCTGCTAAACTGCGGTGACGCACACTGAATGGAATATGTGACTTTGATATTTGAGTTTGAAGACTTAACAGTATTTCTTCCTATTCTGCAACTGTGCAGAGTACACAGAATAGGCTGCTAAACTGCGGCGAAGCACACTGAATTTAATATATTTGACTTTGATATTTTACTTTGAAGACTTAACAGTATTTCTTCCTATTCTGCAACTGTGCAGAGTACACAGAATAGGCTGCTAAACTGCGGTGACGCACACTGAATGGAATATGTGACTTTGATATTTGAGTTTGAAGACTTAACAGTATTTCTTCCTATTCTGCAACTGTGCAGAGTACACAGAATAGGCTGCTAAACTGCGGCGAAGCACACTGAATGGAATATGTGACTTTGATATTGTAGTTTGAAGACTTAACAGTATTTCTTCCTATTCTGCAACTGTGCAGAGTACACAGAATAGGCTGCTAAACTGCGGCGAAGCACACTGAATGGAATATGTGACTTTGATATTTTACTTTGAAGACTTAACAGTATTTCTTCCTATTCTGCAACTGTGCAGAGTACACAGAATAGGCTGCTAAACTGCGGCGAAACACACTGAATGGAATATGTGACTTTGATATTTGAGTTTGAAGACTTAACAGTATTTCTTCCTATTCTGCAACTGTGCAGAGTACACAGAATAGGCTGCTAAACTGCGGCGAAGCACACTGAATGGAATATGTGACTTTGATATTGTAGTTTGAAGACTTAACAGTATTTCTTCCTATTCTGCAACTGTGCAGAGTACACAGAATAGGCTGCTAAACTGCGGCGAAGCACACTGAATTTAATATATTTGACTTTGATATTTTACTTTGAAGACTTAACAGTATTTCTTCCTATTCTGCAACTGTGCAGAGTACACAGAATAGGCTGCTAAACTGCGGCGAAGCACACTGAATGGAATATGTGACTTTGATATTGTAGTTTGAAGACTTAACAGTATTTCTTCCTATTCTGCAACTGTGCAGAGTACACAGAATAGGCTGCTAAACTGCGGCGAAGCACACTGAATTTAATATATTTGACTTTGATATTTTACTTTGAAGACTTAACAGTATTTCTTCCTATTCTGCAACTGTGCAGAGTACACAGAATAGGCTGCTAAACTGCGGCGAAGCACACTGAATGGAATATGTGACTTTGATATTGTAGTTTGAAGACTTAACAGTATTTCTTCCTATTCTGCAACTGTGCAGAGTACACAGAATATGCTGCTAAACTGCGGCGAAGCACACTGAATGGAATATGTGACTTTGATATTTTAGTTTGAAGACTTAACAGTATTTCTTCCTATTCTGCAACTCTGCACAGTAAACAGAATGTGCTGCTAAACTGCGGCGAAGCACACTGAATGGAATATGTGACTTTGATATTTTAGTTTGAAGACTTAACAGTATTTCTTCCTATTTTGCAACTCTGCACAGTACACAGAATGTGCTGCTAAACTGCGGCGACGCACACTGAATGGAATATGTGACTTTGATATTTTAGTTTGAAGACTTAACAGAATGTGCTCTAATCTGCAACTTTGCACACTAAACAGAATGTGCTCTAATCTGCAACTTTGCACACTAAACAGAATGTGCTCTAATCTGCAACTTTGCACACTAAACAGAATGTGCTCTAATCTGCAACTTTGCACACTAAACAGAATATATGAAAATTTTTTTTTTTTGTTTTTTTCCCCCCACACAAAATAACCTGCTGCCCCCAGACACAGTAGTCCTAAAAAGGACTTTTGGTTCTTTTTTTTTCACAAATTTGCTTTTTTTCTCCCTACACTGACTTTCCCTTCCTATCCTCATCTCTCCCTGGCTAAGACTGAGCCGAACTCGCTGGTCAGGTGCTATACAGCACACGACCACGGGTTCTGGCCAGCCAATCAGTGTAATGCCAGCAGCCAACATGGCTGCTGGCATTACACTGTTGTCAGAGCCTCCCTGCACGTTTATTGGCTGCGCAGCAGCCGCAAAACGTGCGGGGAGGAGACCCGAACATGGCGGGCGAGCACATGCGGTACTCGTACGAGTACCGCCATGTGCCGAGCAGAGCGATGCTCGAGCCGATCCGAGCATCGGCCGAGCATGCTCGCTCAACACTAATACACAACTAACAAGTGGTACCGTGTTAGTTGTACAAAAAGCAGGAGACTGGTAGAATAAAACTGATACCTTTGCTGGCTAACTAAGTGGCTCTAGGTTAGTGTCATGGACATACCTGGTAACTTTCATAAATAGCTCATGGACATACCTGGTAACTTTCATAAATGGCTCACCCGGAGATTACCAAAAAAAAATGTTGCTACTGTGTTTGTGTTCATGTGTCCAGTCTGCCTCCTCTGCTCCTGCTGTTCCTGCTCCTCAGACCCTGTCAATGTAACAGAGTGAAGTCACAGAGATTTTGCTCTTTCTTCTATGCCCAAACTATTTGTGTGACCCAGTCACATTATTGACTTGTCCAATGAAACAGAACAAGCGACAGTACTGGTGTTTCATTGGACAGTCTCACGCTCAGACACAACCAACTGGCTTTAGTATTTTTTTCTCCTTTTAAGAAGAAACTGTGCAGGAGCGCAAAATGTTCTCTGGAACCTGGAGAACTTAGGGCTTCATCTGGAGACACTGTCCACAGCTATGGTCATGGAAGCGTGCATCGTAGAGTCATTTAGTTAGCCAATAAAAGTATTGCTTCTACTTTACCAGTCTCCTGCATTTATACGTAAGTTCCATGACAGACTCGTGACATGTAATGCACCCCACTCTACTTTATACATCCCCCTAAATGTGTAGCTACAGGAGCAGATTTATGATGGACACTTTTTGGTTGGTCACACGGTCATTGCCACTGAGGATGATTAATTCTTGACAAGGGCAATATCAAGTCAATGCCTTGCCTATATCACCTCAGGAAAGCTCATTACCCACTTACCAACTCACCTTTAACTAGAAATACACTTGTACACCCTTAGAAGTATTGAAGAATTGGCCACAGCATTTATTATTGGAAAAATAGTGTTATTGCAACATACATAAAAAAATACAATATAGAAAAATTAACACACACACTAAATATCCTATTGTTTTCTAGATAATCAGTGCCTAACTGATGCTAAACATCCTAATGTTTACTAGACTTTGAAAGGTATCTAACAAATGTTGACTTCAATACACAGGCTAAAAGTAAAGAGTAAACAAATAGACTGCAGGCCATGACACCATAAACATATTCCTTTGCATACACAAAAAAGATTTGGAAACTCTTCCCACAATGCCTTGCAACAAGACACTTCCTGTCCTCCTGTCCTTCCCAGACAGAGAGCCTGACCATGTTGCTTCCAACAGGTCCACCCCATTTTCTATTGCTCTTCTCTTTTTCCAGCAATTTTGACATTATATTACCTCTAACTCTCTACCCTTCCCTCACACCCTGCCTGTTTTGCACTCCTCCTATCCATCCTTCCCCCCTGTTCCTTTGTGGTTCATTTGATCTGTTTGGATCAAACCAGAATTTTATTCAGGTCCTCTTCAGGAGGATCATCTCTCATCATTGGGGCTATTTGTTTTTTCTCAGATGGGCTTTATCCTCACATGACCACTGCAGGTTATACAGTTATTATATGATTTTGAAAGGGAATATCTAATAGAATTCACTATGTATAAGCATTATACTTGCTAATAATAATCACAAATTATTTTCAAAAAGTTGCTGTAGACTGGTTTAAAGGGACAATTCTTCTTAGGACAGAACCTCCCCCATAAATGTCTTAATAAATATAGCAATAATGAGCTCATTGCTTATAGCAATAAGGAGTTTTTTTTAATTTCCCTATTTTAGAATTTCTCTAAAGCCTCTGAGATAATCTTTTCCTTCTGCCTTTTTTCACTTTTCACCTTCCACTGACAATCAAAGTCAACGCAGCTGATGAAAATTTGAAGACTGAGTAGGAGCTGACAGAGATGGATGTGATCTGAGCAGATGACCTCACCAGATTAAGAGAAATTGAGAGCAAATACTTTGCCTTTTTCTACAGCAACAAAAATAACTATTTGTTGTTTTTTATGTAAATAAGTGATTTCAGGGGAAAGAAAGCACAGTCCCCATGTATTTCCCATCTCAGCATAATACTGTACTCAGTTGTTATAGATTCCCATCTACACTGATCTCCCAACCTTGTTCATCTGCCCACTGGTAATTACAGATCCCCACATACACTGTGAATACCACCGGGAGGAGGAACAAGGTTGGGGGGCCTTGTTCCTCTGCCCTGTGGTATTCACAGATCCCTATATACTCTGAACCCCAGCCTTGTTCCGCTGCCTACTTGTAGTCACATGTCATCACATACACTTACCATCCACACCCCCAGCCTTATTCCTCTGCCCTGTGGTAGTCACAGCTTCCCACATACTCTGACCTTCCCAGCCTTGCTCCTCTGCCTACTGGAAGTCACATATCCCCACAAACAGTGACCCACCAGCTATGTTTCTCTGTCTTGTGATTGTCACAGATCCCCCTCATACACTAACCCCACCCAACCGCCTCCTGATGGTCACAAATCCCCACATACAGTGATTCCCACCAGAACTGTTCCCCTGAACCCTGGTAGTCACAGATCCCCACATACATCAACCTACCAGCCTTGTACCACTGCCCCTGGTAGGCACATAAGGCCACATACTCTGTCGCCCAAGCCTTGTTCCCCATGCAAAATGGTGGTCACAAATCCCCAAATACACTGCCCTTTCCCTCTCTTTACTTTTTTATTTTCTGTAGGTAGTGGAGAATATCTCCATTGACACTGCTCAGTGAAGTGGTACTGCAGGCTCCCTTCTTACTATGTACTTCCAAGATGCAACCCAAAAGTGCTTGAAAAAGAGGAAGCACCTGGAAGCACTCCATTGTGCAGTTTCAGACAGAGAGCAACACTGTAGAGGTGTTCTCTGTATCACCACTACATACAGAAATATATATATTGTATCGCACTGTCCGTTTACTGGATGGGTAGATTGCTATAGTGCTGGTCATCAGCCCAGGCTTATGACCAGCCTGAGGTGCAATTATAGTGGGACTTCACCTCTATCAGTCCCTATGTTAATCCAGCCCTGTCCAGAGCTGATTAAAGATGTAATATCTTGAACCACAGAGCAAAGGAAAAAGTAATAGGAGCCATTAGGATTCTCTGGACATAGAAAGGTAATTGGGGGTTATTTATAGGAGGTGTTAGCTCTCCTTTAAACCTGTTCTGTTGCCAGCCTGGGGTATGTAAATGTGATACATTTTCTACTAGAAAATGTACAACTGGATTGCATGATGCACTACTAATGCCATCCGTTGGCCCAAGCCCTAGTTCTTTTGTGGAATAAGCAAATCTCCTGCTTAGAGGTACCTTCTTGTTATTCTCGGTCACTGACTGAATATTCCCTGTGGTAACAAATGGAACTGTCTAAGCTCTGACCATAGCATAGATCCATGGAAGTTTTCCTCACAGATAGCCATTATTTTGATATGTAAATTCACAGCTATCAATGTCCTTTAGTCCATTCCTGTCAGGTTGCCCTATGGAAAGTACGCAAGTTAGACTTCCTGTAGTATTGGAATATCTTGCTGGGCATAATATGAAACCTCTGCTGCTTGTGACAAGTGCAAAACATGCCAATTTTGCAGATCACACAGGGCTATAAACCCACAGAACATCGCCCATATTTTGTTCCTTATTTATAATGGCCCAACATATTTCATATCATGGACACGAAACATACACTGCTTGGATGCTAGAGACATCTCCACTGCATCATTACACAGTGCATTTCTAGCATACATAAGGGTAAAAGAGAAGCATACATACCCCAAAACAAACTAAATTAAGGGCCCTGCCATAACTTCCTTACGCTCCCATGTCTACAAGTCCAACAAGCACTGAAACAATACTTTGGCAGTCTGTTTACAAATGCATCCAAGGGTTTGTAAAGGGATGCTGCAGAGGATTTCATGAAAACCCTGAAGCAGATCATAATGGGGGGTGTATACACATAACCTACACAGACACTGAGATTCATTTGTTTAGCCCTATACCTGCCTAATGTCAATTTAATGGGAGGTGCAGACAAAATGGTGCAACTTCATTTTCTTGAACAAGTTATACGGTAGGCATTAAGGGGCTTCTTGGCACTAAAGTCTTATGCACTAAAGAGATCATATATTGCAGGGGATACCCTGGAGTTGGAGGCTAATAGCACTTCAGCTGCATTGGCAGGCTCAAACGTTCATCCCAATGTCAACAATCCAACTTTACCTATACTATCATGTGGGCCTTATTAATTGAACTGAAGAGGGGCAGTTCTAGAGCAAACCATATGTACCACAGGGACAAAAGGAAATTACTGGGTTAAATGGAACTTTTACTCTATAAATACCAAGGTACTGCAGAATTTCAATTTCTCTACTTTGATGCAGTTGGTTTACTCCAGAATTGCACCTCTTTAACTTGATGGATAAGGCCCTGTGTATCATCTCTCTAATAATGTGCCCAGCTGTACACATATGATATGTCCAGGGCAGGGAATCACAGCCTGCAACACTTTTCTGTGTTATTCGCCAGTAGAGGCTAACGGCTTCATTAGGTGAGGGGCAAATTAAAGCTGGGGGTGGGGGGGCTTTGCTCTCTGAATCCTTTTAAATTAAACCTAATTTGTTAGAGGAAAGCAAGGATTGACTGGCAGTAAATGGGTCTTTCTCCCCTAGGGAACTTTAAGAGCTCCTAGCAGACGGAGCTCACATTTCGCACACGGCCTGGGAGCATTTAACGTTTAGCATTGTGTTTGTTGTTCATGAGGATCTCTCAATGTGGCTCTTATTAATTCTTCTCTGCTGTATCAGGCCTGGAGAAAGCTAGAGCTATGTCTTTGCGGCATATGCATATAGTCAAAAGAAGAGCAATCCAATTGCATCATAGATAACACACACCAATTGTCATTGCTTTAATCAAAGTGATGAAGACCTCTCTAACATTCTAGTGGTTAAATGCCCTGTTTAAACAAATGGGATTTGTTTTTTTCCGTGCGGTGCAATTGGTTTGCCACAGAATTTCTTACACAAAAGATCCATTGCAAGGGGTTAAAAAGGTGAAATATGATATTGTTATTGTCCACCAATGGCTATGGAATCCAGGCCTCCATCAGTTATGCCCGCTATCACTTGCCGGAGTGTCTCTTTGCTGTAGCCTGAGGTGCTCACATGTCCTTTAACTCTTGAGTGCAAGAGGGGTGTACAACGCATTGCTTACCAAATGCGTTGCACACCCATCTGGGACTCAAAAGGGTTAAAAAACAGGGATGCTTTCAGAATCTTTATTCTGATGAGCTGCAGATGAGTTAATGCAACCCTACAGTGTCTGTTTTATAATTGTTACAATTGTTTCAGATTTTTATAATTGTTCCTGATTTAGGGCTCAATCCAATTAATTGTGCTACAGCTTGTGGTAGGCAAAATTGGCTACCAGCCAACAAATACAAATGTCTATGTCGATATCCAATAGTCCTACCAGCTGAAACCACAATGAATGTTGGGCCACAGAAATGGACTTGTGGCCAAACATCTGTTTTTTGTGTTAAGTTCCCAAAACACATTAAATAGAGTGAAAAATGGGAACATCAAAGGAAAAGCTAACGATTGGTACCTGACACACACTGTCAAGCACCAGCCTTTAGCTCAAACACACACTGCCCCTAACAGTAAAGTGCAACAAGACTACTCCTAACACTAGCCTAACACCCAGATCTGTGTTACACTTATCTGCCATCCACTGTCCTTCTTCTGTCTTTAGGTTTCTATACTCTTCCATCTTCTTTCTTTTGTCTTCTGTCCAATCTGTAGTTGAAGAAGGAAAAAATGTAAATGCAAGGTTTAAAAAAAAAAAAAATTTCCCCAGAGATATGCATGACCTTAACCTTTGAGTGCCAGAGGGTTAAATGCAGTCTGGCATAGCTGTTAAAAACAGTATGCTGCCGGTTTACAAAAAGTGTAAGCCATTGTTTTTGTCAGTAAATAAAAGCCCTTCCAAAGCTTACAAATGTCCCCAGCTTACAAATGTTCCTGCTGCCGCTGCCTCCACTGGCTCTGCTGGAGGTGGTAGGAATGCACAGTGACACAGGTTCCCCTTTATACCTTCCAGAATGTTGCAGAATTTTGACCAGAGACAGGCTTTTTATATGGCCAGTCCCTGTTCAAAATGGATTCTAGCCTACAACTGGCTGGAATGTGTGCTTACGTAACACCCAGCCAATCAGCTTCTAGTGGGAGGATGACGAAATGGCCTGCAAAATTATTGCCCGAGGTAGCGTTTTTTTAACCGGTATGTCTTCATAGCACAGGTAATTGCATTGCTTACTGTGTTTGAAGAAATGTCGTTGTGTTTTTTTTGGCATCGGGGTAATAGAATCTAGGCCTTAAAGGGATATGTGTTTACCCTACCCTACTACCAGTCTCTCACTGCTGTCCACTTTCTTGTTTTATGTCTCTATTCAACATTTTGGGGATTAGATATAAAAGACAAAAAGAAGCAATTATAGTCCAAACCAGCTGAACCATAGGGGCAAATAAAAATGTCCCTCCCTTTTTTCTGTTACATGGTTGGAGGTATATTGGAATGAAATTGTCATACATTCATGATTTTACATATTGGATAATGCACCTAGGGTAGGCTGACCAGATTTCACGTTTAACCGGAGACTCATAGGAAAAAGCCATTTTGCAGTACTTTACTGAAATCAATGCAGTCCTGCAATATGCATTTCTCCTATGCATCCCCGGTTAAAGGAGAGGTCTGGCCAGCCTAACCTATGGTAACACATATAGGGTAATGTGAAACAAGTCTTATGGATAAAGACACAAAAACAGTTCTGGAGCAAACCAACTGCACAGGACAGAACAAAAGAAATCCTATTGATTTATATGGTGCTTTTAACCTCCTGAATGCTAAAGAGGTTCCAAATACATTGCTTTGCAATGAGTTGAATAATTATCTGACATGCAAAGGTTTAAAAGCCCATTTAATCAATGGGAATTTTGGAACTGTCTATTTGTCCCCTACTGTTCAGTTGGTTTGTTCCAGAATTGCTCCACTCCAGGAGGGATGTGCTAATACGATTCTGCACTACAATGTGTGCTAGAACGGATTTCTTAGAAATAAACATGCTTAATGCCAATTTAGCAAGCTACTGTCACCAAGGGTAGGGCAGTGGGAAAGTGTATGGATATGTCAGGGAGTTCTTTTCCTCTGCTAAGTAATTAGGGCTCGATTCTATTACCAGCGCTAAAACCGGCGTTACAAGAAAAACAAGCAACGTGAATTTTGCAAACATGTGTTACTTCAGTATTCTATTGCAGAACCACAGTAAAACAAAACTGGCGTAGACAGCACTTTTCAGAGTAGTAACAAAACTGGCGCTGTCTGCTTTTGTTCGACTACCGCCTAAAAAAACGTGCAAAATGTCAAAGTCCAAGGAAATAGGCGTACATCTGACAACAGAAAGATCAGGTTCAGTGTAAGGTGTTCCCCTCATTATCAAAATCCGACATAAAGTGCCCCCCTTCGACATATTAACCCCCCCTTTTAAAAGTCGACTTGCAGTGCTTTCTTTCACCACATTAATTCGATTAATATTTTTCACATTACACATTTTAACCCTTCCCCTTCAAAATTCAACTTACATTGCTTTCTTTCACCACAGTAATTTGACAAATATTACACATTTGACATTTTAACCCTTCTCCTTGAAAATTCGACTACAGTGCTCCCATGACTTTCTTTAACCATTTAAATTCGACAAATATTGTTCACATTCCATATTTTAACCCCTCCCCGTTTAACATTTGACTACAGTGCTCCCATGACTTTCTTTTACCATTTAAATTTGACAAATATTGTTCACATTCCATATTTTAACCCCTCCCCCTTTAACATTTGACTACAGTGCTCCCATGACTTTCTTTCATCATTTAAATTTGACAAATATTGTTCATGTTCAACATTGTAACCCTTCCCCTTTAAAATTCGACTTATAGTATTCCTATGTCCTTCTTTCTCCATTTTAATTCGAATAATATTGCTCCCATTCAACATTGTTTACTCTCAAATTTAACTGCAAAATACAGACTCTTCATTTGTCACAGTCATTCCTGTACAAGAATGTATAACTTGCTGTGCTAAGTGTGAAATATCACAGCCAGGCAAGGAATGGGTGAATGAGGATGATAACCCACAGGCTACGAGGCAGAGTCGGAACCCTTCAGCAGAAGGCCGGGAGTCAGAGAGCAGAGAGCAGGAGTCTTTAAGTTAGCCGACAGTAATGTTATGCTGCTAGTCGACTAAAAGCTGCAGAGGCAGATACTGGAGAGTTGAAGATAAGCTGAAGTCGACTAGGAGTCGAACAGAATTGATGTCGACTACACAGGGTCATAGGCAGGCGGGGAGTGGAAGGATAGTTGGGTCTGGTACACAGGTAGTCGAACAAACAGATAGTCGGTACCTAGGGAGAGTCGAGAAGCGATAAGGTATCTGGGGCTTCATTCTGGCTATCACGGATCTCCTCTAGAAGTGGGGAGGATAAACTGGAATGGCATATACTGGCCAGTACCCTACTTGGGGGAACAATAGGTTCCATGAGTTGGGTCTCCTTTGTGGGTTCTGTGTACATTCTGGAGAGTGCGTCGGCTTTAGTATTCTTAGTTCCTGTTCGATAGGCCAGCACATAATTAAATCGAGTCAGAAACAGTGCCCACCTTGCCTGTCCGGGATTAATTCTTTTAGCATCACTGATGTAAATAAGGTTTTTGTGATCAGTGAGTATCGTTATAGGAATACGTGCCCCCTCCAATAAATGTCTCCACTCCTCAAAAGTGAGAATGATGGTCAATAACTCCCTATTAGCGACATCGTAATTTCGCTCCGCTGGAGAGAATCTCTTGGACATGAATCCACAGGGATTAAATGTTTCATCTGTTTTCCTGCTCATTCTGTTTGGAAATTGACAATGCAGTATGTGAGCTGGTATGCACTAAAGCCATAATGAAACACAATGTATACCCTGAAGTGCAGGAATGTGAATAGGGCAAATGTCAATACCTGGAGACTCTCTGGATCTGGATTCATTTTTCATATTTAATTATTGGGTCTCTGAGGACAAAGGCTGATTCTCCAGTTTTCTGTTAAACTCACTCTCACTCCCAGCCAAGTTTTGCCCCCTCTGGCCCCATTCCTTCCATTCACCCCCTTTTCATGGAAACCATGCATTTATGCCCTGTCCAGTTCTGCCCACCTCTATTAAGCCTCTCCAATACCATGGCAAAAAATCTCATAATTTGGACACTTTCATCTCCTCCCCATCTTCCTTGATATTCTGGGGGCTTGGGCTTGAAGGCTCCCAGATATGCTAGTGTCCCAGAGTTTAAAGTATGTTTTGCTAGTGGATTTGAACATTCCCATTTCTGTCTCCGTATTAGGACCATTTTATCAAAGTAATAGATTTTATATTAGGAATTAAAAAAAAATGAAAAGATTTGTTTGACTTGTTACAAAATATATGAATACATTTGTTCAAAACTAAATAGATTGAAAACTCTCTTATTTAATCTTGCTTTAATTTGCTCCTTGTTTCAAACTCCTGTAGCACATTACACACATTTGGCAAGACTAGACATGGGAGCTGTTGCCAGAATAGATCAGAAAATACAACTCAAAAGTTATAAATATCACAACAAGGAGAGAAAGAAAGAAAGAAAGAAAGAAAGAAAGAAAGAAAGAAAGAAAGAAAGAAAGAAAGAAAGGCCTCAGAGACTTGAGACTGGGAGAGGAAGTGTGACCTCTAATGGTGACAATATTGGAAAGGCAGTTAAAGATAGAGTCTGAGAGAGGGTACTGAAACTGAGAAGAACATCCTGAAACTGAAACCCAAAAGGAGGACGTTCGGAAAGGGAGTGGTGGAGCCCTGAAACAGGGAGACGAAGAGTGTCCTGACACTGGGAGATAGAGCGTTCTGAATCTGAGAAGAGTTCACCAATGATGGGAGGATGAGATAGCTGAAATTTGTAGGGAGGGAGTTCTGAAACTCAGAGGGATCATTGTCTAAACCTGTGGCAAAGAGAGTACCGCAAGTAGAATAGATAGTCCTAAAACTGAGGGGAAGAAGAATGAAACTGGGAGGGAGAGCATTCTGAGAGGAAGAATCCTGAAACTGAGTGAAAGAAAAAGACCTGAAAGTTAGAGGGAGAGTTTTTTTTTAAATGGAGAAGGTAGGAAAGCTATCTGAAATTCAGTGAAAAAGAAAGAGAGATACCTGAGATGAGAGAGAGAGAGAAAGAAAGAGTGAAGGAGAGCTGTAACACTGAGAGGAAGACACCTGAGAGATTAGGACATAGACATGAAAGTAAAATTGAATGATACCTAAACTAAGATTGTGGGGTGGGAGGAGTGAGTTGTACCTGAAACAGAGAAAAGGAGGGATATATGACATGTAAAGGGTGAGAGACCAGAAGTGAAAGAACGGACAGTAGACCTGAAACAGAGAGCAACTGAAGGAAAAACTGAAACTGAGAGTATAAAAGTCTTAAAAATACTGATATCTGAAAGAGTGAGGCATCTGGTACCAGCTAGGGTTCCATATGTCTGAATTGTCTACAACATGTCTTGCTTTTGAAGCGTAAGACTGGATTTTTAACATATGTTGTAAATGTCCTGGATTTCTTTGTAGGCGTGCACAGATAAACTCAATTTCACCTCTCTTTCTATTATTTGCTCTGTGATGAATGTGGGAACTTTCTGACCACAACTTGAAACTATATTTCTACTGCAGCAAGAGCATATGAGCCCTGTGACTATGCGAGGGTGACTTGTTATATGTACCCTCACACTTAGGATGAGAGCGCTACCTGCTTTGCTGCATTGCTCTACTCAATCCTTCCTTTGGACCAATCACACAATGCAAGAAATGCTAAGACTCTTCTTACTGCTTCTGGTTCACAATCCATGCTAAAGGTTTTAAAATAGGGGTAGCCAATGTGAGGTCATCCTGATTTGGTTGTGGGAGGATGATGGGAGTTGTAGGCCCTCCACCTGTTGCTGGACTACAACTCCCACTATACACCAGACACCAACAACAAAATCAGAAGTGCCTTACATTGGCCACCCCTATCTTATAGAATTCAATCAAGAAACTTAACTAGTCAATTATATACAGTTGTTTTCTAATTTGTTGCTCCCCTCCCATCATCCAAACAGTTAAATTATGTTGATATGCTGAAGTGTCCTCTATTTTGAAAAGTTCAAATATAGTACCCAAGTACCAGTTCACTTAAGCCTTTGAGTGCTAGAGGGGTACGCAACGCATTGCAAAGCAATGCGTTGCGTACCCCTCTGGCACTCAAAAGGTTAAAACTGAGAGATGTAAACCGTGAAACAGAAAACAAACCATTAAGAGAAATAGATAATCCTGTATAGGTAGGATGTGCTTATTACAGTGTGTGTCTCTGTGCCAAAACACAGATGTGGGAGTGTAATATACTAAGGAGGCATGAGTGAAAATAACAATAGAGTTGATTTTTAATAACATCATTTCCTACCAGACAACAGCTGTATCCCAGCATTACATTTATGTAAACCTCTTTGCAGAAAAGCATGCAGCTACTGTGCCAAGTTCAATCAATACATGTAAATAAGTCATGGGGAGTTGACTGATGCTGGACTGATTTTCATATTGATGGAAGGAATTTACTAATGCAACAAAATGCCAAACCAATGTGATGGAAAACGATACTTACACTAAGGAACACAGTGAGGCTGTACTTAGGTATCTGGAGATATTTTATTTAAATACTTGCAACAGAAAAGAAAAAACTTCACAATACATCCTATATAATAATTCGCTAAAATGTGTGTAACGACGCAGTCAGTAGAGACTGCGGCGCGTGCTGCAGTGATGTGCAGTAGAGACTGCCTGCGCTGTGGCTGATACAGAGCTGGACGCTCCGAAGGAGGGTCCAGCTCTGTATCAGCCGTGGAGCAGGAAGTTTCTGCTGCGCATGACAGCCCCGCAACCAGCTGGCAGTGGCACTGTGGCCCGTGTAACGGGCTCTTCAACTAGTCTTCAATATTATAGAAATAAAGCATACATCAACACACAGAAACACACACAAAAAAAATGAAAATAACAATATAAGCATAAAACAAGAAGGAAGAAAGACTAAAAGACTGGGTACTCACTTAAAACTGTGTGAACCTTTCAAAAAAGATTCAAAAATAACTATAAATCTAAAGGAGTGCATAAGAAATAGAAAGCCTCACCTCCAAAAGACGTCAAACAGAAGAATTCAGGGTGGCTCAGTCTTGATATTTCTCCATAAAGATAGCCAATTAGCTCTTGATGTTGAGCGACTTTCAAGCTCCCGTAGCTTCCCCACCTCACCCAAAATATCGTGCATCACCACCTGACAGGGAAGGACTTTTTGTCTATTAGAAACCTGACACCGTGCCATCCATGTGAAATAACGAACTACTGCACTAACTAAAAAAATGGTGCTCAAATCAAACCCACTATATCTTTGAACATTCCCATAAACCCACTCAGAGAAACTCAAACCTGAAAGGCAAGGTATTTGTAACGCATCTGAGACTCTTTTGTAAACCTCTATGTTTAATGGACATTCAAGCAGAAAGTAGTCCATAGTCTCAACTCTGTTGGAACACTCCTCTCCTGGACATCCACGATCATTGATGTTTCTGTACTTGATATTCCTCTGAACATAGAGCTTGCCTTGGAAAAATAGCCAGACATTTGTCACGGTTCCCAGAAATAAACCATGAGTCAGTATGGTAAAGTAAAACAATATTTTATTAGAATAATAACACTAAGGCACGTTAACAGAGGGTGATCAAAGAGGCAAGCACTGTATCAGAAATAACAGTCCGCCAAGAGATTCACCACACTGTCCGAGACTAGGCCTCAGCCCACTGGAGCCTAGAGGTAATTCGGAACGCTCAAAGGACTCAACCTGCAGTCAGTCTAGGAGTCTGATAGAGCCTCAGGTCCGCTCTAGGATGGGTGTCTGTGGAGCGGGGACCCACACACGGAGGAAACAGACAGAACCCCTTAGTCAGCACCAGAAAGGATAGTCAGACAAGCCAGGTCATACACTGAGCGGGTAGTCAGCCAGAGCCACAGGTTTGCACCAGAAAGGATAACTAAGCCAAAATGGAAGGTACAAGGTGAATGGTCAGACAGAGCCACAGGTCAACACCAGAATGGATGGACAGACAGGCCGGGTCATACACAGTTCAGGTAGTCAGCCAGAGCCACAGGTCCGCACCAGATTGGGTGTCTACTACACAATGGGAGCAGGCAAAAAAGTAGTCAGACAGAGCCACAGGTCAGCACCAGAATGGATGATCAGACAAGCCAGGTCATACACAGAGCCCAAGGAAAACAGAACTGTATTGTACAACACAAGGGCAACTGAGTCAGGACTCAGTCAGCCCTTTAAACCCCTCCTCAGGAAGTAGGTAGGAGGATCAGCTCAGAGGGAGGAAGTAGGTAGGAGGAGACTACAGGAAGCAAACACATAAAACAGAGGCCTGCTTGAAGCCTCACGCCTGCAGATGAAGCTGAAACCAAGGTAAGCTGTAACAACAATATCCTTGAATTTAGATGGAACCCTCTTGGAATTTATATTGGCCAAGACAACTTCCTTAACTTTGTCTGGGCAATCCCTCAGGGCCAGTGAAACCTGAAAATGAGAGACCAGAACTCTCCTATATAAACTACGTCTGGAGAGTGAACTAACCTCAGACATCGTCAGATTCCACTGCCTCAAAGCTCTCAAGCCCTGTGCAACATAGACAAGAAAATAGCCACAAGGGGCCCGAAAGCACTTCTTCCCAGTTAACAAGAAAAGGAGAGACCCATTCTCTAAAGATGTGTACCTATCCAGGAGTCTTCTCAAGAAAAAGGCTTCCAAAATTCAACTTAACAAGGTGTTCACAAAGAACACAATAAGATTGACCATAGCCAAACCTCCTTCTCGCCTGGACAGGTAAGTAACATCTCTCCTGATCAGGTTTAGTCTATTTCCCCACAAAAGCTGAAAAAATAGACTTTAGATCCTTGCATAAAAAGAAGGTGGCAAATGACAGACATTACTGACAAAAATGAAAACTGGTAACAGAAAAGTTTTGATAAGGTCAATCCTTTCCCACAAGGTCAACTTCCATTTCTTCCACTGCTCCAGCATACGAAGGCCAATGATCATCCGCTTTTCCCAGTTCAAAGAGGCAGAAACACCTTCCCCAAATTTAATGCCCAAGATTTTAATTTGGTTCTGAGCCTCAGGGAAACCCTCTGGAAGGGGAAATTCTTCTCCCATTTCCCTAACCAGAAATATTTACTCTTATTGTGGTTGATGATTGATCCAGACACAACTGAATAATGGTGGAAGACATCCGACACCACTGCAGCCTCCCCAGTAGAAGAAACTAGAATGGCAACATCATCTGCATAGGTGATTACCTTCAAAGGATGTTCTGGACCTCAAGGAATACCACTCAATGTGCTGCCTTCGATTGTTCGAAGAAAGGGGTCAATGGCAAACACATATAGGGCTCAAGGAGCAACCTTGTATTACCCCGGAACCTACCCTAAAGTTCTCACCTTGACATCCATTAACAAGAGGGAAGCTCTTGGTCCCTTTGTACAATAACTGAAGCCAACTGACAAATTTATCAGGAAGACCATACCTCCACATGATTGACCAAAGGTGCTCATGACTGACCCTATCAAATGCTTCAGACTGATCCAGTGTCAAAAAAAATTTCCCCAACCTTTCACTCTGCAGCTCTCAAGGGCCTCCCGTATTTCAAGTTCTGCAAAAAAAAAAAAAATGCTACAACCTTTGACAGAGCAGTATTGGGAGGGGGAAACGAGTTGGCTGGAGGTAGACACCAAATGACTAAATAAAATCTTTGCCAAAGTCTTTCTATCAACATTGAGAAGTGCAATAGGTTGCCAGTTCTCAAAACCCAAAGGATCAAGCCCCTTTGACAGAAGAATAAGAACTGACTACCTCATGGAAAGGGGAAGTAGTCCCCCTTCAAGACATTCATTAAAAACCTCCACGAGGCATGGAGCCAAAATGTTGGAGAAAACTTTTAAAAACTCAGCTGTCAAGCCATCAGAGCCTTGGGATTTCTTAACATTCAAACTTCTGATTGCATCTTGGACCTCCACTACTGATATTTTTTCTGTCAAATGATCAAAAGAAAGGCTCACATCATCAGAGAGAGGAGTCTGATCCAAAAAGGAGGACATCTGGTCTTGGCAGAGCTGTAGCTCTGACAGAAGGTTCCCAGTGATCCTCAGAATCTCAGACTTAGTCTTGACAAGGTTCCATGAAGGATCATGCAGGCCATAGATTGTTTAAGCTGCAGCCTTTTCTCCCTGCCGTTGGACCTAGTGATGGTGTTGAAATCACCACCAAAGACAACTTGTTGGGATGTAAAAAGAAAAGGTTTAATCTCACTAAACAGACATTTTCTCTCCCATTTAGAATGAGGCCTGCAGACATTCATCAGATGGAGAGACTGTCCATTCAGTGAGACATCAAGACCACATACCGACCCATCCTTACCTCAACCACCTGTTTGAAAATAACATGAAAGCCTTTAAAAAGGATGGCTAGTCCGCCATAAGGCTCTTCGGCTAAGGACCAAAATGAAGGCCCAAGTCGCCATTCTCTTTTGGCCAGGTGAAGGTCACTCAGTGTGTTCAGACGGGTCTCCTGAAGAAAGATAACATCAGTATTTGATTTAGAAAGAAATTCAAAGGCCATAAACTTTGCCTGCTGTGACCGCATAATGCATGCATTGAGTGTTAAAAAATAAAAGGGGGGGGGGACATGGATGGTTGAGATTTAGGAAGTTTTCACCTGTCTTTTAGCTTTCCTTGAACCTTCTTCCTCTTCCCCACTAGAGCCGTACCTCTGCAGAGAGTCCAGGCAGGAGAGGGTCATGATTAGTGTTGAGCGAGCGTGCTCGGCCGATGCTCGGATCGGCTCGAGCATCGCTCTGCTCGGCACATGGCGGTACTCGTCGAGTACCGCCATGTGCTCGCCCGCCATGTTTGGGTGGCGGGGATCTGTGCCGGAGGAGGCACAGATCTGAAGACGCTCCGCTGGACCACCAGGGACTGGAGGTACGGGGGCATTGCGAAGATGAAGGGGGACAGTGTGGAGATGAAGGGGGACATTGTGGAAGAGGGGCATAGAGGAGATGAAGGGGGACATTGTGGAAGAGGGGCATAGCGGAGATGAAGGGGGACATTGTGGAAGAGGGGCATAGCGGAGATGAAGGGGGACATTGTGGAAGAGGGGCATAGACTCTATGCCCCTCTTCCACAATGTCCCCCTTCATCTCCGCTATGCCCCTCTTCCACAATGTCCCCCTTCATCTCCTCTATGCCCCTCTTCCACAATGTCCCCCTTCATCTCCGCTATGCCCCTCTTCCACAATGTCCCCCTTCATCTCCTCTATGCCATAGAGGAGATGAAGGGGGACATTGTGGAAGAGGGGCATAGCGGAGATGAAGGGGGACATTGTGGAAGAGGGGCATAGAGGAGATGAAGGGGGACATTGCGGAGATGAAGGGGGACATTGCGGAGATGAAGGGGGGCATTGACCAGGCACCCTCCCCTCATCAGAGCAGGGGGTGCCTGGTGTATTGCTCGTGTCGCCCCATTCATTTCAATGGGGCTCGGGTGCTCGGCCGAGCACTCGAGCCTCAGGGGGTGCTCGGTCAGAGCACCCGAGCACCCGAGCATCGGGGTGCTCGCTCAACACTAGTCATGATCTTTTAATTAAATCAGCTCAAGACTCTCTTCTTGATCACCACCCATTTCCGACTCCATCCTGCCATAAGGGGAGATTAACGATTAGAACCTTCTAAAGGAGGAAAGGAAGGGGAAACCCCAGGGGAAGAAGGGCATGAGAATTCTTTGAATAACTATTGACAGTTGATGAATCCCTATGACATTTACCAAGTATCCCTTTACCAGAAGGAGGGGAACCTATCTTGGATGGCTCAGATTCCTGTCCTGAACCTTTCCTCTTGGACACCAGTGTCCAATTCATGCTGTTATCATCCAGAATTCTCACCACCCCCCTGTGGGAACAGGGCTAGGCACTGGGTCTTTTAATGATGAAGAAAGTGAATCCAGGGTCTCTATTGGGTTCAAAGAGGAGGCTATTGGGACCTCAGGAGCAGGAGAGGGCCCAAGAAAAAGTTCATCTGATGATGGTACTAAATCAGGGTCCTCAAAATCTTGAAGCTGAAACAACTCTTCAATATTATGCCATGCCTCTGGGCACCCACTATAGGCATGACCAAGGTTGCCACACAGGTTGCACCTAAGCTTATTACAGTCAGTGCTTGAATGTCCAATTTCATTGCATAACCCACACTTCTAGCCATCACAAGAAATATTAAGAAGCCTAAAAGAACCACACTTGTAGCAAGCCTTGGGCTGGCCTGGATAAAAGCAGGTGACCCTATCACTTCCAATAAACAAAGAGTTTGGTAGATGCTGGGTCATATTATTCACCTGTTTGAGTTTTACTTGTATCTTCCAACCACCTGTCCAAATAAGATCCTCATCTAGAATTTGAACAGGATCACCAATAATGGTACCATATCTTCTAACCCAAAAGTTGATAACACTAACTGGAATAGATTAATTCCTTAGCAGGAATGTTACTTTTTTTTTACTTCTGGGCGGGATACAGGGATGGCAACAAATGGTACCCGCTGTGACCCTGCTACCTGCTTTTCCCTGATATAGACCTTCCAAAAGTTTTCTAAATCTAGGGGTCATATAAAACTAATGTCATACTCTACAGACGCTGGTACATGGATAAAAGCAAATATGTCTAGTTGAGAAAAACCCATCCCTTTTAGTATTTGAATGACATGCCGACAATCAGGAGGAGACTGACCTGCAGCATACCTAAGCTTTACAAAATTTCTCCATTTAGAAAAGGGGGGGAGCGCCTTCCTTCATTGTCAGAAGTTGATGTCTTTTGGTTAGAGTACCTCCAGCAACACTGACTACATTACTATAAGTTCTAACTGGAGTCACACAAGTTGTACCAGAAACAGAGGGGGGGAGCAGACGCTTGACCAGAGGGGGCAGGAACCCCAGGAAGAACTTCATTACTCCTACCATTAACTCTGGGTCTAAGGGAGGCTCTAGGGGCAGTGTCAGACACAGAAGAGGCAGAAGGAGGGACAGAAGGAACCAAAATCCTGAGAGAACCCTTATTTCCCTTTCCTTTACTCCTAGATCTAACAGGGGCACCAAGAGTACTAATAGGTACAGAAGTGACTGGAAGAGGAACAGAAGGGCTAGAACCCCCTGCTATTACTTTATTACCCCCACATGGCCCCATACTGGAAGATGGATGGACTAAATGAAACTTATCTCTGGGGGAGCCAGTAAGAGTATCTAGTCCTTTAAATTCATTGAGATCTGTTGTTGCTATGGCAACCACCTGGTCACTAGGACCAGAAGAGACACTACCATGCTCCACTATATAATCAAGGGTAGGGTTCCCACTTAGGGTTGCCACCCAGCCAGTATTTTGCTGGCAGGCCGGTAAATAATTGGCTTCTTCCAATGTTAAGTCTATGGAGGGAATGCCTTGGTGGTATTTTTTTGAAGAAAAGGTGGCAACCCTATTCCCACTCTCAGTGGTGTGTCTGAAAGTCATTGATACAGTAACTGTTTCCAAAAATTCAGGTGCAGTAACATTTTCAGGGGTAGGAACCAAAATATTGGTTCCTTGTTTCTTACTGGACAGTAATTCTGAAGGACCCAACTCAGAAAGCAGCATCTCTGAACTAGAACTAGTTTCTCCATCCCCAGTACGGATTTTATGCAGCTGTCCAGGAAATTTGGTCACTGTACCTGCAGACTGAGGAAGAGATTCAACAAATGGACCAGTGAACAGTTCCTTTCTGAGAGTTAATGTAGTTTGTGGTCATTGCCCCTGGCGCCCATGATGGTAGCGTACAATGCTTATATTATGACAAAACCCCCAGGTCCCTTAGACCTGGGTTGATGACAAGGTGGCCGACCTGATTAGCGGGTAGTATCTAACAACTGGGGGGGGAGAAAAGGGTGGGGACTGGAAGCGACTGCTCACAGGATGCCGGGGAAGCCATCGGGTTTAATACCCTGCGGCCCTTCCCACAAATTCAGGCGGGCCTTACACTTGTGGTCAGGGCCTCCAGCATCCATGATGGTAGTGTACAATGCTTATATTATGGCAAAACCCCCAGGTCCCTTAGATCTGGGTTGATGACGATGCGGCCAACCTGATAAGAGGCCAAAAAGTAAGACACAGTTAGACATTTGAAAGTTTATTGAAATTTAATTGGATAAGTTGGAAAGTGCTGGTTTAATCTCTAAAAGTGGGTTTGGTATATATCTGGTGAAGCAATGAGATTTCGATCTTCCTAAGAGCTGAATAATGTGGGGTGGAACATTATTCTTAGAGGCTACTGAAGCAGCTCCTATTCTAAAGAAGTGACCAGCGAATGCCATAGGGTTTAAGCCAAGGCGAGTTAGTAGTACCCTGATCAATCTAGTGAAAGTCTTAATTTGAAGTGGTCCGTTAGGTGTAGGAAGCAAAGGGCTGTTGGTTGGATGATATGAGAGGAGAGCAGACAAAAATTCACCCAATCTCAAGAAACCAAAAAAACCCAGACATATGGCTGCTAATAAGATACAATTGTCATTAGGGTCAAACGGGCCTGCTTTTAAAATTCCATAAAGGAAAGGAAACCTAGTACGGGCCTGGGCTATTGGGTTCTTGAAAAGGCTTTTGAGAGATAGCTTGATTTGATAAGATGCAAACAGGGAAGGTGAGTGTGGTTGCATTTGAGCTAGGTGGTGTTGTATCCCTGCAAAATATAACTTGATGGTTAAAGGGGACAACTTGAGGGACTGGTGGCAATAAGTGCGGAAAGCAAGGATTACTGGAATTGAGTAGAGGCAGGGTGATTTATTGAGAACACGGAAATGTTGCAGAGTGGACCATGTTTTCTCTTAAATTTTGAGGGTGCTTGGAGCCAGACCACGTAGCATGATATTATTTATTTGGACTGGAAGCAGCTCATTTCAGGACTAGCTCTTCCAGTGGCCGGGGAGATAAGGGAGTGTCATTGGCTGACGGCATCAATCTGAAGAAATCCTGAAAATTGAGACGAGAAAGTGTCAGCAACTTGGTTGCAGGTACCTGGCAAAAAAGAACTATGAATGCTGTATTTATGATACAGAGACAACCAGGTCAGTTTACATAGGAAAAGCATAATATACTGAGATGAAAATCTACCTTTAATAAGCAATAAACTTGTAGCTTGGTTATCAGTTTTAAATGTCACCGTCTCCCCTGTCCACAACTGACCCCAAAGTACTGCTGCTGATACTATAGGATACAACTCAAACAGGGGTGAAGTGAGAAGAAATTCCGGAATGCTTTGAATTTCTGGGGGCCAAGGAGCTGCAAACCACTCTGACTTGAAAATTGCTGCATAACCCTGAGGGGCTGATGCGTCTGAAAAAACTACTGGAGAGGAAAAATTCAGAGGCTGAGGAAATAGGGAGTGGCCATTCCAGTGGTTAAGAAATGAAGACCACATAGACAGATCAGATCTTTCTGCTTAGTATATGGTAATGGAAACAAACTCATCCTGGGCCATGGGGAGAAGAGAGAGGAGGTGGGAAATAAAGGATTTCCCTTGAGGAATGATACGTGTGGCAAAATTTAAGTGACTGTCACGGTTTATTATGACTCTCAGACACAAGTTTTAGGTAAAAAAAATCAATTTTATTGAAATAATAAATGATAACTTAGGATGGCAATAACATACATATATATATATACAGAATATAGCACAGACAGAAGGCAGACTCTACCGGTCCTGTCAATATACCGGACAGGACAGTCTTTAGGCTCTACCGGCCTTGCCAATACCGGGTAAGGCAACCTGCAGATGGAATAGCATAACGGTTTTACCGGCCTTACCAAATTACCGGGCAAGGCAGCCTCAATAGATACACAATGTAGGCTCTACCGGCCCTGCCAATACCGGGTAAGGCAACCTCAGATGGAATGTGGTAAAAGGTTCTACCAGCCTTACCAATACCGGGCAGGGCAGCCCAGAGATAATAGCAGCAGTCAGATGGAACTGGCAAATTAGCAGAATCGTTAAGCAGCAAGGCTTTGGAGCAAACCAGCGTCCGCACGCTGGAAACAACACTGAATAGTATAGCCGTTAGGCTTAGCAGGCAAACCAGTGACCGCACACTGGTGTAACAAGCGAGTTTGTATAGCCGCAAGGCTTAGGAGCAAACCAGCGTCCGCACGCTGGGACCAACACAGATTTGTATAGCTGAAAGGCTTTGGAGCAAACCAGTGACCGCACACTGGTGTAACAAGTGAGTTTGTATAGCCGCAAGGCTTAGGAGCAAACCAGCGTCCGCACGCTGGGACCAACACAGAATTGTATAGCTGATAGGCTTTGGAGCAAACCAGTGACCGCACGCTGGGACCAACACAGATTTGTATAGCTGATAGGCTTTGGAGCAAACCAGTGACCGCACACTGGTGTAACAAGCGAGTTTGTATAGCCGCAAGGCTTGGGAGCAAACCAGCGTCCGCACGCTGGGACCAACACGGAATTGTAGCAATGTCACCAACGCGACCAGGCAGAAGGTCGCCAGGATACTGAAGACAGGTGATGAGATGACAGGAACCAGCAACGATCAGTCAGGTCAGAAAACAGCAGAGAAGTTCAGCAGGAACTGCAACACCAGAGACTAGGCCGGAACCAGGACTGGAAGTACTTCAGCATGCAGGAAACACTGGAACAGTAGAGATCAGGAACTCAGGAACACATGAGATCAGGAACTCAGGAACACTGGAACAGAGGCCCAGCTATCACTAGCATAGTGATAGCAAGAAGGTCAGAAACAACACGAAAGGGCACTCAAAGGGTGCCCAATCCAGGTTTAAATAGTCAATAAGAGGCGGGCTATCTGCAGACAGCCAATAGAAGCCCCCTACTGGTGACAGACAAGTAACTGCAGCAAATCATGGGCACCGTGATAGTACCCCCCTTTCAAAGACCCCCTCTCCTAGAATAGGGTTTAGGTTTCTGCGGGTAATTGGCATGAAAGGCCCTAGTTAACCTAGGTGCATGAAGGTCCGTACTATCCACCCATGACCGATCCTCAGGACCATACCCTTTCCAATGTACCAGGTACTGTACCCTTCCTCTAAGCCTACGGGAATCAATAATGCTCTGAACCTCGTACTCCTCCTGGCCCTCGACCTCAACAGGTCCTGGCACCACAGGTGTGGTAGTATAGTGATTGCAAACCAGAGGCTTAAGAAGGGACACATGGAACACATTATGGATACGCATGGATGCAGGTAGGTCTAGTGCATAGGAGACAGGGTTAATTTTGCGAATAACTCTGTATGGACCAATAAACCGAGGAGCCAACTTATTAGACGGAACCTGCAGCTTGAGATTTCTGGAGGAAAGCCATACTCTATCCCCAACCTGAAAGGAAACCGCTGGAAGCCTTCTGCGATTAGCATGGCGCTGATGACGCTGAAATGACTGACCAAGTGCCCTCTGAACTTGTGCCCATGTGGAACGGAGTTGCTCGATATGCTCATCCAGAGCTGGAATCTGTTGCGTCTGAAATGAGTCTGGAAGCAAACAGGGCTGGAACCCATAATTAATCAGAAACGGAGAGCTCCCAGATGAAGAATTGACCGCACAGTTCCTGGCGAACTCTGCCCAAGGCAACAAGTCGGACCAATTATCATGATGGTCAGTAACGAAACAACGGAGAAATTGTTCCAAGCCCTGATTAGCTCGTTCAGCGGCTCCATTGGTCTGGGGATGGTAGGCAGAGGAGAAGGACAGCTGTATGCCCATCTGTTGGCAAAATGCCCTCCAAAATCTAGACACAAACTGGCTCCCCCTGTCAGACACCAGTACCCTAGGCACTCCATGCAACCGGAATACTTCTCTGGCGAACACCATTGCCAATTCCTTCGCTGAAGGAAGACCACGGAGGGGCACGAAATGAGCCATTTTAGAAAACCTGTCCACCACCATGAATATAAAGGAGTACCCCTTCGACATAGGCAACTCTCCCATAAAATCAATGGAAACATGAGACCAGGGGCGTTCGCCATTAGGCACCAGTTGAAGCAAGCCCACAGGGAGATGTCTCGGGGTCTTAGCGCGGGCGCAGGTGGCACAGGCATTCGTAAATTCGGCACAATCGTTTCTCATGGAAGGCCACCAAAATAACTGAGAAAGGGACCATAACAATTGGTCTCTACCAATATGTCCCGCAGCCTTAGAGGAATGGTAGGTTTCGAGCAGCCTAGTACGAAATGATTCAGCGACAAAACATTTGCCCACTGGGGTTTCATGGGGAGCGGACCCCTGAGAGGCCAGGATCTCCTCCCCTAGAGGAGAAGTGATACTCGTGCGTATAGTAGCCAGTATTCTATCTGGTTGGATGATAGGAGCTGGTGCTTCCACTCTGTCACTGTCGGCCTCAAATTGTCTTGACAGTGCATCAGCCCTGATATTTTTTGACCCTGGCAAATATGATACAATGAAATTAAATCGAGACAGGAACAGTGCCCACCTGGCCTGACGAGAGGACAATCTCTTGGCCTCCGAGAGATAGGTCAGATTCTTATGATCTGTTAGGATTAAGACAGGATTCTTAGTACCTTCAAGCAAATGACGCCATTCCTTAAGAGCAAGGATAATGGCCAATAATTCTCTGTCACCTATCTCATAGTGGCTTTGAGTGACAGTCAACTTTTTAGAGAAAAACCCACAAGGTCTGAGAGTTCCACCTTTCTCGTGTCGCTGCGAAAGTACTGCCCCGACCCCAATATCTGAGGCATCAACCTCTAACGTAAATGGAAGTAAAGGATTGGGGTGGGATAACACAGGAGCCGCAGCAAATGCCAGCTTCAAATTCTCAAAGGCTTTCTCAGCAGATACCGGCCAACAAGAAGGATTAGCACCCTTGTGCGTAACATCGGACAGAGGTTTGACAATGGAAGAAAAGTTCTTAATAAACCTCCTATAATAATTAGCGAAACCCAGGAAACGCTGTATGGCTTTAAGACCCTTGGGTTTTGGCCATTGTAGGACAGCTGACAACTTTTCTTTGTCCATGGCAATGCCATCATTGCCAATTATGAACCCCAAGAATGGCACACTGGTTCTATGAAACTCACATTTTTCCATTTTACAAAATAATTTGTTCTCACGGAGTCGTAGCAATACTGCGGATACATCTTTGATGTGCTGTGCCATGTTTTGGGAGTAAATCAGTATATCGTCGAGGTACACCACAACACATGTCTGTAACATATCTCTCAGAACATCATTTATCAGTTCCTGGAAAACTGCGGGTGCATTACACAGCCCAAAAGGCATTACTAGATACTCGTAGTGCCCAGCTCGAGTATTAAAGGCAGTTTTCCACTCATCACCTGCTCGAATGCGAACCAGATTGTAAGCGGCCCGTAGGTCCAACTTGGTAAATATCGAAGCGCCCTTAAGCCTGTCAAAAAGCTCGGTGATGAGTGGTATTGGGTATGCGTTTTTTGCCATTAGTTTATTCAAGCCCCGGTAGTCAATGCATGGTCTTAATTCGCCATTTTTCTTTTTTACAAAAAAGAACCCAGCCCCAGCTGGAGAGGTAGATTTACGTATGATCCCTCTAGCAAGGGCATCAGAAATGTAATCCTCCATAGCCTTATTTTCATCACAAGATAATGGATAAGTGCGTCCTTTCGGAGGTACTGCACCAGGCTGCAATTCAATGCAACAATCATAAGGTCTATGCTGGGGTAGCATACTAGCCTCTCCTTTGCTAAAAACATCGCCAAACTGTTGGTACACATCCGGCATAGCAGAGGAGGTGCACATGACCTTAATAGGCTGGATGACGCACTTGTCCATACAAAACTGGGACCAAGCAGCAATTTCACACTTTTTCCAATCGAATTGTGGGTTATGTAACTGTAACCACGGAAATCCCAATATCACCGCATGGTGCGGGGAATTAATCAGTTGAAACTGCTGCTCTTCTCTGTGAAGTGCCCCAATAGTCATAGACAATGGCATAGTTTCAAATATAACCTGAGGCGGTTCTAAGGGTCTACCATCAATCGCTTCAATAGTCAAGGGGTTTTCTCTTTCAATGCGTGGAACTCCGTGCAATTCAGCAAAGGTATTATCCATAAAATACCCTGCTGCACCGGAGTCAACCAAGGCCAAAACCTCCACAGAGCGTTGTGCCCAAGACAATACCACCTGTATGGTGGGTTTCATTATGCCCGACACTGGGGACGATTGTACACCACCTAGGGCCTGTCCCCCAAGATACCCTAGGTGTGTGCGTTTCCCGGACGTACCGGACAGGAATTTAGCAAGTGCCCTTTTTTACCGCAGTATAAACATAACCCTTGTTTTTTGCGATATAGTCTCTCTGCCTTGGATAGTCTAGTGAAGCCTATTTCCATAGGTTCACTTGTTTCCCGTACTGGTTCACTAGACTTCAATGCCAAGGGAGGGATGGGTGGGCAAAACATGCTACTAGGCTCATTATTTTTTGACCGTAACTTACGATCTCTGGCAATTGATCTCTCACGTATTCTGGAGTCAATTATCATAACATACTCAATGTAATCATCTAGATCAATAGGTAGATCTTTAGCAGCGATTTCGTCTTTAATGTGGTCATTCAGGCCTTGAGAGAAGGCTGCCAATAATGCCTCATTATTCCAACCTACCTCTGCTGCCAATGTGCGGAATTCGATGGCATAGTCGCCCACTGTACGCCTGCCCTGTTGTATCTCCATAAGGCGTTTGGCAGCAGAGGTGGTTCTACCAGGAGGCTCAAACACTCTTCGAAAGGAACGCACAAATTCACTAAAGTTCTTAGTACAAGGTTTAGCATTCTCCCACAAGGGGTTAGCCCAGGCCAATGCTCTGCCAGTGAGCAGTGATATCGTGAACCCCACTTTACTACGATCATTGGGAAATGCGTGTGCCGTCAATTCCATAAAGATTTCGAGTTGATTGATGAACCCTCTGCAGAGACTAGGGTCACCATCATATCTTAGCGGCAAGGGTGCAGAAGCCGTTAACCCTTTAACAGTACCCCCTAGGGGTCTGGTATCACTTTCCGGTGTCTGACTTGGCGAGACCACCGGGCTAGAGCTAGATTGGTCAGCAGGTACCGTGCGTTCAAGGATCGTTTGAATTGCAACTGCCAACTGATCCAAACGTTGCTCGAGCACATCCATCCTCCAATGGATATTCTGTGCGTTACCTTGACCCTTGCTGTCTGAGGTCATGGCCCTTTCGTACTGTCACGGTTTATTATGACTCTCAGACACAAGTTTTAGGTAAAAAAAATCAATTTTATTGAAATAATAAATGATAACTTAGGATGGCAATAACATACATATATATATATATACAGAATATAGCACAGACAGAAGGCAGACTCTACCGGTCCTGTCAATATACCGGACAGGACAGTCTTTAGGCTCTACCGGCCTTGCCAATACCGGGTAAGGCAACCTGCAGATGGAATAGCATAACGGTTTTACCGGCCTTACCAAATTACCGGGCAAGAGAGCCTCAATAGATACACAATGTAGGCTCTACCGGCCCTGCCAATACCGGGTAAGGCAACCTCAGATGGAATGTGGTAAAAGGTTCTACCGGCCTTACCAATACCGGGCAGGGCAGCCCAGAGATAATAGCAGCAGTCAGATGGAACTGGCAAATTAGCAGAATCGTTAAGCAGCAAGGCTTTGGAGCAAACCAGCGTCTGCACGCTGGAAACAACACTGAATAGTATAGCCGTTAGGCTTAGCGAGCAAACCAGTGACCGCACACTGGTGTATCAAGCGAGTTTGTATAGCCGCAAGGCTTAGGAGCAAACCAGCGTCCGCACGCTGGGACCAACACAGATTTGTATAGCTGAAAGGCTTTGGAGCAAACCAGTGACCGCACACTGGTGTAACAAGTGAGTTTGTATAGCCGCAAGGCTTAGGAGCAAACCAGCGTCCGCACGCTGGGACCAACACAGAATTGTATAGCTGATAGGCTTTGGAGCAAACCAGTGACCGCACGCTGGGACCAACACAGATTTGTATAGCTGATAGGCTTTGGAGCAAACCAGTGACCGCACACTGGTGTAACAAGCGAGTTTGTATAGCCGCAAGGCTTAGGAGCAAACCAGCGTCCGCACGCTGGGACCAACACAGATTTGTATAGCTGAAAGGCCTTGGAGCAAACCAGTGACCGCACACTGGTGTAACAAGTGAGTTTGTATAGCCGCAAGGCTTAGGAGCAAACCAGCGTCCGCACGCTGGGACCAACACAGATTTGTATAGCTGATAGGCTTTGGAGCAAACCAGTGACTGCACACTGGTGTAACAAGCGAGTTAGTATAGCCGCAAGGCTTGGGAGCAAACCAGCGTCCGCACGCTGGGACCAACACGGAATTGTAGCAATGTCACCAACGCGACCAGGCAGAAGGTCGCCAGGATACTGAAGACAGGTGATGAGATGACAGGAACCAGCAACGATCAGTCAGGTCAGAAAACAGCAGAGAAGTTCAGCAGGAACTGCAACACCAGAGACTAGGCCGGAACCAGGACTGGAAGTACTTCAGCATGCAGAAAACACTGGAACAGTAGAGATCAGGAACTCAGGAACACATGAGATCAGGAACACTGGAACAGAGGCCCAGCTATCACTAGCATAGTGATAGCAAGAAGGTCAGAAACAACACGAAAGGGCACTCAAAGGGTGCCCAATCCAGGTTTAAATAGTCAATAAGAGGCGGGCTATCTGCAGACAGCCAATAGAAGCCCCCTACTGGTGACAGACAAGTAACTGCAGCAAATCACGGGCACCATGATAGTGACCTAACAAGGACTGCAATTCTTTCTTAGAGCATGATGGTCTGTTAAGAAATTCGGAGAGTATGGCTTGGATTCTTTCCAATTTATCAGTTGGCAGATAGACTTCCATCTTGACCGAGTCGAGGCAAGTTCCTAAAAACTGAACAGAAGTAGTGGGGCCAAAGGTTTTCTTGGGAGCAATGAGGACCCTCAGCTCCTGAAAAGTAGACATTAGATTAGACAGACTGGCTGGATGCTCTGAGGGAGACTCTATAAGCAAGAAGTCATCCAAGTAGTGAATCACATTTGGTCAGTGAGCATGGACGCAGATGATCCAGTTAAGCAATTCGGCAAAGCAGTCGAACAATTTAGGACTGCTTTTGAGACAGAATGGTAACCTTACTGCAAAATAGTATGAGTCACGCCATCTCAAGCCCTGAAGATGCCATAGTGAAGGATGTACAGGGAGGAGCTTGAAGGCATCTTCGATATTGTCTTTGGATAACCAGAAACCTTTACCGGCCATTCTCATCTGGGCCATGGCGTCTTCGAGAGAGTGGTATTTGAGGCGGAACTCTTCGGATGGAATCAGAGAATTAATACTTGGCTGCCAGGATGGGGGACAGAAAAATCGACAATCAGGCTCTTTTTGAGGGAGAATTTCCCAGTGGCGATCCCCAGTGGATTAGTTCTCCATACAGGAAAAGGAGGAGACTCAAAGGGGCCGATGATGAAACCCTTGTCTAACTGTACTTTGAGGAGCGAATCTACTAACTCTGGCTCTAGAAGTGCAGACTGTAAGTTAGGAAGGTCTAATGGGATAGAAGGGCATGCCAAGAGACCTGTGTGAAAACCCTCTTGAAAACCAGAGATGACAAAATTGGTTAAGGTGCGGTCCGGGTGATTAGCAATAAGAGACTGCAATAGACTGATGTGACAGATATAAGTCATTTATTGTGCCTCGGACTCCTCGGGCAAATAGCTCGGGAATGAGACCTGCGGCAGAGAGAGAGCAAACATGCACCATACGACATGCACTGAAAAAACATCCCCTAGCACTGAAGTTATTTCATATGAGAGTAGATCCTAGGTAATGGATCTTTCGACCTAGTTTGTCAACTGCCTCTGGGGGAGAGGCAGGCATGTCTGGGGGGGTGCAGCTGCTGAAGCTACTGCTGTGGAAGTAGAAGTGCCACTGCAATCGGTCATAGGGCATAAGTTCGGAGTATGATTGGCGGACTTGCAAAGCTGACAAACTGGGGCTTGGATACCAGCAAAATGTCTACAAAAGAGCTCGTTGTCCATCGAGCTCCAATCTGTCTTAAAATTAAATTTGAGACAAGGCGGCAGCTGCCTTGGCTGAAAAAGCCGGTGGTTGTCATAAAAGTGAAAACCTCTGTACCTGTATCCTAGATCTACTATAAGGTAGAGGTATTGGTCTAGTTCCTGCCAACGGAAAGGGAAGGAAGAGCAAAGAACATCTCTAAATACACTAAAAGCCAAGACGTATTCTGGAATAGACAGTTTTTTAGACAGTCTAGGGTCTTTGGCCCTTAGTGTGACTGAAACATCCCCGCAGTTGATGGTACAGTTTTCAGTCAGATCTTGCATAGAAATAAGCAAGGAAACTAGATTAACATCTCTTCCTTCCAAAATATCCTTCCGGATATGGGCAGGAATCATATGGGCCTGGGTAATTTGAGGATGCGTCATAAAGGTGGGGTTACCTTGCAGAGGATTGGGCTGGCAAGGGGGCAGCCCTTGAGGTGCGGATCAGAAATTTTTCTCTAGGGCCTGGATCCTAGATTGCATATCTGACATACAGGAGGTAATGTTGTACAACATTTGCATGATATTGTTCAATTGCGCTGAATGATCTATGGAATGAGGAGAAGCAGAAGCAGGAGAAGGGGCTTGGGCCTGGGATGGGAACCGCAATCTGAATAATTCTGCCTTCCTGGCAGTACCTGGGTAGGGGATGTGGCGCTGAGATAGTTTGGCAGTTAATTTGGAAATAGTCCAATCCCTAAATGAGGGCTGAATAGGCAGGGACTGGGCCTGCAAGGAGGGACTAGTGTTCCTGGGCATGGTGGGCTCTTCTGTCGGAACAATTTCTGGCTCCACCAATCCTTGGACTGCTGACTCTTCCATCTTATCAGGAATAAAAAACGTTGTTAATTTGCAATACCTATCTCCATGTGGATGTTAGTAAGCATTCAGTGTAGGACTCTTCTGGAAGATGGAGTCATAATGAATAGGCCCACTCCCCTCTCTGCCATCCTACCCCAAAAAACAGCATTATCGAGACATGGATTGGACCAGAAGATGACGCCATCATCAACGGAACCATCAACCGTGTGGTTGGTGCTGGCTAAACTGAAAAGCGAAAACGTACCCCCAGGCCTGCGGCTAACGCAGCTTGGTGGGGAAACAAGCCTCCTTCCCAAGGTAGCCAAAAGAGCTCCATGAAAACTTGCTTGGCCGTAGCCAGTGAAGTGGTAATAGACATAAACTACTGACTATAATTCTTCCTGGCGAAGGAGAATTTAAGCCGTCTCAACCATGAGAACCAAGCATCCACTAGAACAGAAAGTTCTTAGCCTTCTGCGTTGAGGGAAACCTAATACCTTAAATGCCTAGCATAAACTAGCGCTTGACGGCCTCATCGATTGAGGTATGTGGTGACAAATTCATGAGATATGAACTAATATTAAATTAGACTAATTATGCTCCTTACCCTCAGTGATTGAGGGGAACCTAATAACCCTACGCACCTTGTTGGCCTCAGCGATTGAGGTAGGTGATACCTTCGACCTCTTGTTGGGAGGTAAGTTATAAAATAATGCCGTGATAAATCACTAATATATATTAAGACTGAACTGATAGGATTCTGATATTTACTAGTAGGTCCGTAATACCTAGGCACCATGTCGGACTCAGCGATTGAGGTAGGCAATACCTTCGGCCTCTTGACGGGAGGTAAGGTATGATGCTGACAACGTACGATACTAAGCTTAAATAAGAACTGAATACCTGACAATTACTGACCCACTAATTGATGTGGGACGAGGAAGATTAAATAAACATGCTGTGAATTGAAGAATGCCTTGGATACAGAAGAGCCGTGGAAAGGTACTGACATACAATTGTGCAGCGTGAGAGGTGAAGTGGAATGTGCTGAAGTGGCAGTACTGTTAGGCATAACAACATAGCAACATAACTACTTACGTGAATGGTTAAGAGTATCAGATAAAGAAAGGCTGAAACAGAATAAGCTAAATCAGTAATCTATAGCTGTTTAAAAATTAAATGAAAAAAACGCTTGAGGCGGTCATAAGTTAATACTAACATACTAACGTAGCCAATGAAGCATTTTTATGGATTAAGAGCATAATCTAGGACTGATACCGGAACAAGGCCTGAAGAGGCTTATAACTGACGGAAATAGGTTGTCTGGTGATGTAATTAAAGGACTTGAAGCGGAATTAGTTGAACACAAGACCCCCTAACCTTTACTTAGAGACAATATTGATCATATATAGAGTGTCATGCTTAGACTCTTATTATAAAAATGCATGCCAAACCACTAAAAATACTTAAAAATTACTATGTTCATGACATATGACAAAGGTATGCTTATATAAGTAATATAGGGATAATAGGAGCCCGATTCTAAGTTCCACCAATTCCTGGAAAGACCTGACATTTTTTTTTTGTTTGTTTTTATTTTGCAACCTGTGCTGTTGACTAAGAGGTCTGTGAAGTTTGCTCTGTCTTGGGTTATGAATGGTTTGGTGTGCAGGTGGGATCCCAAGCATTTGCATTTGGGATTACAATATGTGTGTGCTTCATTACTGTTTTTTTTTTATTATAGATATTAAGATTATTATTTACAGACAAATGCTGTAAGCATTCTGTTTCCTTGTTTTAAGGTACATTTATTGATGCAACATCTGAAAATCTGTTTGTAAACTAGCCTTGTGTCACATATGACATTGATTAACATGGCTTGAATAAAATAGCAGTTTGCCATTTGCCTCAACAAGCAGATTCTTGTATAAAATAAAAATGGCAGTTTCATAGTTGAAACTGACACTTGCTTACTTCGATCGGTGTTAAGCTGTGCTTGAAGCTGTTATGCTGTAAGCCACCTGTCACACAAGCTGCTGACTCTCAGAAACTTGTCATCTGATTCTGTTGTTGCTTTTGGTCAGCCAGACCTCTTCCTGTCAGTGTTTCCTCCAGTTTCCAAGTGCCTTTTGATAGTGTAGGAAAGTGTACTCACGGAAACCTTGGCTTTCTTTGCAATTTCTCTAAAGGAAAGACCTACACTTTTAGGGGTTTTAATGGTCTGTCTGTCTTCCTTTGTTAATTGCCTTTTTTTCGCCATTTTGAAAGCAAAATACTCCTTCCTGCAGTACAATACTGTCAAATATTGCGTAAGAGGGTGTAGTAACACGGTCTGTACCAACCCTGCTTTTATATGGACAGAGGGCTTATAAGTAATCAACAAAAAGATGGGAAACCTGTAGACATTGTTAGCATGAACATTCAAGGATTAATTTACTTACATTGCTGCAGAACAACTGTGAGTTGTTAACCCATTACTTCTTCCATGAAATAACCTTTTGTATAACTCTGAAATGTACATTATTTTTCAGTTTATGTTAACCTAAACTTTTCTTTTTTCACCTCTGGCAGTTTACCACTTACCTTTGTACCATTTCCGGTTATTCACTGGACTTGAACTGCGTAAATTTCAATTAAAACTGGAAAAATGGGGTTGTTCTAAAACTTTTGACCGGTAGTGTATGTGATGTGCAGGGGACACTCTGTGTACCTAGTGGAGCATATTATAAGAAGCGAGCGGTGGAGAGTGTTGGGCTCAACCTTGATTTAGACTGGCATTCTGCCTCCTCACCTCTGGGTATGCCAAGGTCGTATAACTTCATACATCTCACATCACACCCTTTAAAGAGGAACAATGATCTAGTAATAAGTCACTTAATGTGTGTAACACATTGGTTTACCTAGGTTTGTGTAATTTATAGAGCAGCAAGTTATTTCCATTTATACATATTTTACATTATGATTGTAGATTCCTCTATATGAGGGGGTCTTTACTGTTGTCTACCTATAGGGCACACCTCGTTATCGCATTAAGGAGCTGTTGGAAGTTTTTCCAAACTAAAGTGGGCAGGAGTCTACTTAACCTTTTAAGCAATACCTTACAAACCCCTCTGTTAAAATTAACATTTGCAGTGCGTAGAGTTTGTGCCCTGTGGTCCTGCTAGCATCTGTCCTATCTGCCTCCATGGACATGACATCTACAACTGTTTGATGATGTTATATGTTGAGTCAAGAAGCAAGGGAAAACATAAGAGTGACCATTCATCATGTTTGGCCATAGCAAGGTAACTTTGGGAGTTATTATTAGACTAGTATGAAAGCCCGTATATATGGGCTAAAGTGTACCCAGCGGTTCCGGCTGCTGCCCGGAGCCGGGAGCAGAGACAGACGATGAGCCGTCTGGAGCTTCCCACTCTGGATTAGCGCATTCGGACAGTCTCTACTGCGCATGACTGCATCCTTCCAGCAGTCTCTTCTGCACATGTGCGGTTACGCCCACAGGTGGCTTTGCAGGCTAGCGTTTTATAGTATTTAGAGCCCCTTACCCTTAGGGCAGATTTCTCCTTTTATAAGAGCCAATGGCTTAACTTTGAAATGGGAATTTAGTGTTGGATTCCATTTCAGATCACAACTTTGTCACTCATTTGCTTTAACGCTTTGCAATGCACTGAGTACCCTTCTGGCACTCAGAGGGATCAAGTGATGAAAGACGAGACATGCGAAAGACAAAGACTGATCCCATGTAAACTGAGTTTTCTAATTACCTGGTACAGTTGTTGCCTTTTTGGGTAAACTTGGTTCTTATCCTAATATCAGCTTTTTGTGGAACCCTGAACATGTCACAATATCCCTGAGCCTCAGGTCAAACCCAGATTACACTATGAACAGGGAGATGTGTTTTAAGGTCAGTGGCATTATTCATGTACAGAACTGTCTACATTCTTAAAGGGATAGTAATGTCTCATAATAAAAGCAGCTCTACTTAATCATCATAGTATTTGGACTTTGGAGAGTGTTATTTCAATTCTGTCAGAGTTGTAGTTCAAGAGTAATTCAATGACAAAGTGTCCCCCTCCCTCCCCTTTTACTGATGTCACACTGTTCAGCTTGAGCAGAAGGGAGGTGCCCAGGTAGACTGCAGAGTGGGACAATCTTCAATTAAGATAAGGGGAAAACCTGAAAAGCTTGTCAAGGGGGCAGGAATTTCATTGTTTTCATAGGAAGAAGATTGTCCCCTT
This sequence comes from Rhinophrynus dorsalis, assembly GCA_037306005.1. NCBI lineage: Eukaryota > Metazoa > Chordata > Amphibia > Anura > Rhinophrynidae > Rhinophrynus > Rhinophrynus dorsalis. The sequence goes on from CM074724.1 coordinate 207,286,222, forward strand.
CTGTTATCTGTCTGGTCTATAGACTGCATTCCACATCTGAGAAGAGATTGCTTACACTAGGTAAAAGGGGCGGGAGGGGGAAACTTTGCTTGTGAATATCTCATAAACCATAAAGGTTTGAGAGATAAGACTTGTATCATTCTTCATGTTTTTTTAATGCCTACAAAATAAAATAAAGTTAAAACGAAGTATTACTATCCCTTTAATGTGGTGTAAAACAGATGTGGATATTATCCAAGTGAGTCTGAATAAAGTAAATATAATGGGATTTAGGGTCATGTTTTAGTGTTAGGTGTTAATGTTTAGGGTTAGGGTTAATGCTCCCTCTCTGTATCCATAAGACTTAGACTAGTTGTATTTCAAAGCCTGACTCTCTTGGCAGTAAGAAGAACAAACATGATTGTCTCTCCTCACTTTTTTTTTTACTTAGCAAGGAATGGAGCAGGTTACTCTGTCAGTAGTGTGCGCGCATGCTATCCCAGGCTGTCCAAGACCGTTTAGGACCCTTCTTATTATAGGCAACCATTCAGAACAAAATTGTGACTGGGGCCAACCTCAATATGCATACTGTGCTACATGTTTAAAGGGACAGAGACTTCTGCTTCCAGTGCATGTACCAGACAGAGGGTTGAAGGCTGCTGCAATTGCAGACAGCATGTAGCCTTCATAAAATGAAGTTTAAAAGTATGACAAAAATTAGAGAAATAAATGTATTGTATATCTATCACCTTAAGGACCAGGTCGGATGCAATGCATTGTTTCTCAAGGAATCCTCTCAAGGAATCCTCCATGGGTAAAAAGAAAAAATGAAGTGCATTTGTGAATTTAACCCCTTAAAAGCCAAAATACATGAAACCCCTACACATATAGGGTGTTTTCATAAACACGAAAAATAGCCAATTGAATTTAGGAGTATCTGCACTACTGCATGCAAATGTATATATATATATATTTTCTGGTCCCTGTGTTTATGTAAAAATAGCCATGTAATAGAAGTATGACAGCACTAACAGTTTTATATAACATTTTATTGTATGTTAAATGTTAAAATTAGAGTAATATAAGCCAAAAAATGCAGACACATACACACTGTGAGATATACACACACACTGTGAGATATACACACTTTTCCACATACATACTGTCAGATATGCACACATACACAGCTGCACAAGCACATAATGTCATGTTTGTAGTGATATTCAAAGTGAAATACTTGGCCACCATTGTGCGTGACAGGAGGTAAAGTACCATTTGCAGCGAATGGTACCTCAGAAGTGATTGCATTGCAAAAAAGAGGGATATACACAGAAGAGCAAATACATTTGGTATCCATAAACCTAAGACAACATGATGTGTATTGTTAATAACTTAGAGGGCTACTGATCTCATAACCTCGGGAATTTAGTTGTCATTTATTTGACAATGTATCTAACATGGGGAACAAATTACTCCCTAAGTAAGAGATATGTGTATGCATGATATGCATAGACATATACACATCGTGAGTACACATAACTCTTACTGATGGAGTAATTAATTCCCCATGTTGGATATATGTTCAAATAAATGACTTGACAAACTTCCTGAGTTTAGGAGATCAGTAGCCCTGTAAGTTTTTAAAAATACACAGCACTCCCTGCTCCCCATGCTTCAGATCTCCTCAACTCTTGCTTCCCTCCCTGCCCTATACCAAGGCTGTGATGGTGCAGCAGCACTGTGTCAAGACCCTGAAGTTAGGGCCTTCTTGAGCAGAGCCTGGCCCCCTGCTCCTGTTCCAGCACCAGGCAGTGTTCACAATAGGGATTCGGACAGGCCAATACTCAGCCCAGGAGGAAGCCTAGGGACTTGGGGCAAAGTTCCAGCACGCGGACTGCGGGGGGATCATCAAGTCCCACTGCCCGGACAGCTGGTTTCTTAGCCGGTACTGGTGCCGGGCTGTCTCTGCCATTCCCTCCAGCCATATGTATGTGGGCTTGAGGCATCAGTAAGGTAAAGGGCAGAAATCAGGTTCCTGAAAGCTGGTGTGTTATCCAGTAGTAGTGCTGGGCTGTCTCCACCGCTCCCTCCAGGAATATGTATGTGGGCTTGAGGCATGAGTAAGGTTAACCCTTTAAGTGTCAGAGGGATACACAACGCATTGCAAAGCACTCAAAGGGTTAAAGGCACATCTACTTTATATATAGCTGGACAGGGGGCCCTCAGACCCTCCAGGTGTTTCTGGAGTACTACAATTTCCATCATCCCCTGCAGGTCCGGGTGAGGCCACTGGTAGTCTGTGTGGGTGTATGTATGTATGTTTGTGTGTGTGTGTGTGTGTCTGTGTGTCACAGTGTATGGGTGGCCATGTTTTTTTTTCTTTCAGGTAGACGGAGGGCAAAGTCCTTGCAGAGATTTTGACAGTAGTGACCACTGCCCACTCTTGTCAACATCACTCCCCCTTGTATCTCCATGACAGGCAGTATGGAGGAAATTTGAATATTTCCTCCTTTCTGTTGCCCCTGGAGATGCAGGTTTTCTCATTTATATATATAATATATCAAAGTAGACACAATAGCACTCACGGACTCCAGTCATATGAAAAAATGTATTAAAATCACACCATGTTTATAAATAACAGTAACACAGCAGCAACGTTTTGGTCCTCTCTACAGGGACCTTCTACGGGACCAAAACGTTGCTGCTATGTTGCCTGTATTTATAGACATGGTGTGATTTTATTACATTTTTTCTTAGGACTGGTGTCTGAGTGCGTTTTTGTCTAGTTTGATATATGCAAATCATCTAAACAGCACCCGGATAGTGGTATTGAATGCTGAAGGGATTTGTGAGTGCTGAAAAGCTCTAAGAGGATGAACATGCTCTAAGAAGCATTGAAACATTGACACTATTCAATTAAATCACATATTCATTACATTTTGCTGTGAGTGCTGGTTGCTTCAACCTTTTGTTGTACACATGGATCCTGTTTCTTTTAACTACAGCACCCAGAGAGATGGATTTAAGTGAGAGTACTCTTTTTACTATTTTGGGGTATATATATATATATATATATATATATATAGAGAGAGAGAGAGAGAGCACAAACTGAAAAGGTTATGGTGGGGAAAAAAGTGAATGAAAACCCCTTCCACCTGAATTTGGTGGGTGGTAGATACAATGCTAAACAAAATTTGACATACCAGTCAAGCCATAAGACTTGCTTTTCCCAAAGAAATCACACTTTTGCAGTGGTGTTATTACTGCAAGGGATTCTGGGTAGGCATATGCAAATAAGTTTAGCAAGGAATCACCTTTTTGCCTCAGATTCCACTTTATACATGGATTCCTCAGAGTATGTGCATGCTGAGTAACAGCTTTAAGACACAACTCAGGATGAGGTGCAAAGCCAGTGAACCACTGGTGAAAATATCAGTGAAAATATGGAATACATATTTACATATGGTAACAAATGAAAGCCTATTCGCCTATTCTATCCTTGCATGGGTTCACTGCACAATAAATCAATAAAATCTCATTTAGCAAACCTATATTGAAGATTGACATGTCCTTAAGGTGTGAAATATCCCCAGTCTTTAAGGTGTTAATAAAGTAAACGTGCTTTTTTCCTTTTTTATCCAGACAGACTTGATTAATATGAAAACTATGCAATGAAAACCTGATTTAAAAAAAGTTAGTTAAGATGTGAGTGTAATGGGCAGTAATATGTATGTGCTATGCAAGTTCACATGTGTAACAGGCCGTAGGTCATTACTACGGGACCTTGTCGGGTCACCAAGGACTCGACTAGTAAAAAGACTGGGTTCCCACAACAAAAGGGAACATTCAAAAAAACCACTCTAAGGTTCCTAGAGTCGGACGAGTGCTGATTGACCAGTCAGAGTTAAAGGGCGCCTATTGACTTTGCACAGGGGATAGAAGGAGCTTCTCTGATTGGCCACAGCTTAAAGGAACTTTGTATCCGACAGGGAGATTGTGTCTTGAATGACCATAATGTCTATGACCAGTAGGTGCCTCCCTACACAGTGACATAGTGTTGATGAATTATCAACACTATGGCACTGAGCAGATAGGCACTTGCCAAATTGGTCAGGCCACTCCTGCTCACAGATGTTTGCTGTTCAAGGCAGCTAATCCCATTCATGTAAGAGAGGCAATCAGCCCAAACTGCTTTGTCCGGAAATGTATATTTCAGCCAGGCCGAACAATGATACTCGGCTCATTCCTTTGTCTCCCTGTTTATCCTTCATTGTTCACCTAATTCAATCATGTCTGGCCCCATTGTGTTATGTCTTCAACATTTGCTGGTTTCCATTGTATCGACTGGATTGTATTATGTTTTCTGCACTGCCCCCTCAAGTTAATGTAGTTTACTCTGTATAAAAGAGCTGAGAGTTCACTAATAAAATGTTGGTCATTGGAACTAAGAAGGCTTGGGTGGTTTAAATTGTCCCTTCTGACTCCCATCCAGGAAAAGGTATCCAGTGTTGTCGACTGTCTGCTGACAGCCTCCTGCGACTTCAACTACGAATCGACCCTTGGAGATTTGTCGACTTCCAGAATCGTCAACTTCGACTCTGCTGTTTCCTCTGATTTTGATCAAGGTTGGTCAACCCAGACCCATCGACTATTATTCAACGAATTTCAGAGTCGACGATCGGTCCGGTTATCCTTTGACCAGCAGAAGCGACCCCAAGCAGCCAACGAAGAGAGGGAGAGACCCGGTACGATGGCTGAGGACGACCCAGCGTCGTTAGCTTCCGTTACAACGTGTGAGCAATCAAATGTGAATGCAGGTGTCTTATTTTTCTTTGTGTTTAACCACTTGACCCTTTGAGTGCCAGAGGGGTACACAATGCATTGCTTTGCAATTCATTGCATACCCCTCTGGCACTCAAAGGGTTAAGGACCGAAGGTCCAGGGGTTGTCTGCACCGGAGGAAAAGTGCTGTGGTCCCTAATGGCTTCCCACCCCCAGACTGAGTGGTCATGAGGGAGTTAAGGGGTTAAGTAGTATAGGGTCACCTCATTCCTTGCTGCACCTCATACATTGTGTAGCAATGCCACATTTACATTCCAGGCTTCCCTGACAAGGCACCCTATGTGCTTTAGCTCTTCCCACTCCTCAAATGACCCACCTACAGTCACAATCACTCTTCTCTAGAAGAGAAAATGCCCTTAGCCTATAGCATACAAGCATGAAAAAAAGCTTTAAACCCCTTTATTGCTAGAGAGATATCCAAAATATTGCTTCACTATAAAAAACAGCCAATAAAAAAGGTATATAAACTGGTGCTGTTACAATGAAATTTATCTGTTTACGTCTGCAATTCAGAATGTGGGTGTGGCCAGCACAGCTGATGTTCCCTCAAAATCTGGAGGTCTAGGCCTCTAGCCTCCCTCCTATACCTGCTCATCTCCCTACTGTGCAGCATGTGTTCTGTACCTGCCACTGCTCTTGTTCTGCAAAACTTGCTTCCTGCACTTGCCACTGTTTGTGTGCTGCAGTACATACCTGTTGTACTTGCCTCTGTTTCTGTGTTTTAGAGCCTCTCTTCTGCAACTGTCACTGATAACCTGATACAGAGCATCTGTCTTTAACTCCCCAATCCTTTGATGCAGAAGATCTTTCCTCCTGTCCCTGCCTCTGTTCCTCTGCAGTAGAGCCTTTCTCTTGTACCTGCTTCACCTCCCCCTGCTGCAGAGGCATCTCTTGTACCTGCCTCAGCTTCACTGCTGCATAGCTTCTCTCCTATACATGCCTCAGTCCCCCCTGCTGCAGAGCGTCTCTCTTGTACCTGCCTCAGTTCTCTACCCTTTTCCTGATTTGGCACCCCTTGTGCAGAATACCTCTTGTACCTCCCTCTGCTCCGGTGTCTCACAGCTTCTCCCCTGTACATCCCTCTCCTCTCATGTCACAGAGCTTCTCTCCTGTAATTACCTCAGCTCCCCTGCTTCAGATGCTTTCTCCTGTACCTGTCTCTGCTCCCATGTTTTAGGCCTCTCTCATGTATCTGCCTGAGCTACCCTACTGCATAGACTTTCTCCTGTACCTGCCTCAGTTCCCCTGCTTCCAAGGCTTCTTCTGTACCTGCCTCAGTTCCCCTGCTGCACAGCCTCTCTCCTGTACCTGCCTCAGTTCCCCTTTCTACTGACCCACTGCCCTTTTCCTGTCTCAGCACCCCTTATGAAGAGCACCTCCGGTATCTCCCACCGCTCCTATGTCCCACAGCCTCTCCCCTGTGCCTCCCTCTGCTCTCATGTTGCAGAGCTTCTCTCTGTAATCGCCTCAGCTCCCCAGGAGATACTTTCTCCTGTATCTGCCACTGTTCCCATGTTGCCAGGCCTCTCTCCTGTACCTGTCACTGCTCATATGTCACAGAGCCTCTCTCTCCTTTACCTTCCTCTGCTCACATGTTGCAGAGCCTCTCTCTTATACCTGTCATTTGCCCCATGTTGCTAGCTTCCCTCTAGTACCTGTCCCTATTTTACAGAGCATCTCCCCTGTACCTGTAACTGCCCCAATGTTACAGAGCCTCTCTCTTGTACCTGTCACTGCCCCCATGTTGCAGAGCCTCTGTGTTGTACTTGTCACTGCTCCCATGTTGCTAGCCTCTTTCCTGTACTTTTTACTGCCCCCATGTTGCAGAGCCTCCCTCCTGTACCTGTCTGCCCCCATGTTGCTAACCTTTTTACTGAACCTGTCACTGCCCGCATGTTGCAGAGCCTCTCTCGTATACCTGCCACTGCCCTCATGTTACAGAGCCTCTCTCCTGTACCAGCCTCTGCTCATATTGTAGAACTTGTTTCTTATCCTTACCTCTTCTCACACGATGCAGAGACTCTCTCTTTTACCCGCCTGTGCTCACATGTCACATAGCCTCTCTTCTGTACCTGTCAGTGTGCCCATGTTGTGGAGTCTCTATCCTATACCTGTGTCTGCTCCTATGTCACAGAGCCTCTCTCATATACCTACCTCTGCTCATGTTGCAGAGCTTTTTTCTTATACCTACTTCTTCTCACATGTCACAGAGCCTCTCTCTCCTCTACCTGTCACTGCTCCCATGTTGCGGATCCTCTCTTCTGTAACTGACTCTGCTCCCATGTCACAGAACCTTCTTCCTGTACCTGTCTCTACTCAAGCTGCAGAGCTTCGTTCTTGTACCTCTTTCTTCTCCAGTATCTGTCACCTCACCACTCCCATGTTGCTAGCCTCTCTCCTGCACCAGTCACCACTGCCATGTTGCTAGCCTCTCTCCTGTACCAGTCGCCACTCCCATGTTGCTAGCCTTTCTTCTATACATGCCACTACTCCCATGTTACAGATCCTCTCTCCTGTACCTGCCACTGTACACATCACAGAGCCTGTTTCTTATGCCTACCTCTGCTCACATGCCTCAGAGCCTCACTTGTATGTGCCTCTTCTCCCATGTTATAAAGCTTTTCTGCTTCCATGTTGCAGAGCCTCTTTCCTGTACTTGCATCTGCTCACATGTTGTAGAACATCTAATTTTTCTTATCTTACACCTTTTGCCAGAGAGGTAGCCAACATTGCAATGGAATGCACTGGATACCTAGCTGGCACTCAAAAGGGTTAAGGCTCAGAAGGGTGTGCAAAGCATTTCTTCTCAGTGTGTTGCATATCCCTCCAGTCCTTAAAGGGTTATTGAAATGAAGTCAACATTTCCCACTTTTCCATTCACGTTAAAAATATTTGCCCTACTGTTCTGGTCCAAATTCCTTTCTCTGGTCATAACCCTGAATCATCGCTCCCAGAATTCAAAACCTGCAGCTATTCTGTCCTCCTCAGGATTTCTTTTTTAGACGTGAAACAAAATGAGTAATATATTACAGCTTCCTTCCCCTCTTGGAGGAAGTTGGGAGTCTCTCTTTCTCTATGTTAACATATTCTTTGGGCTCCTAGTTCCACACAATGTTCATTGTACTCAGAAGAATTGGTCTTCCATCAGCTCAAGGTCTAAATGTAAGGGTCTTAATAATACCTTAAATAATGCCTTAAATTGGTGCGGTCGACATTCCAGGGAATCCCCCCCGAGAGGCTGGAGACAGGAGGGGTTCAGAATTCTTCTGCAAGTCTCATCACACATCACAATTGCTCCTGCAGCTTTCAGCTTCCTGAAGCTGGCTCTGCTGAATTATAATGAAGACATGAGTCCACCGAGAGCTGGGGTCCTGCTAACAATGTCCAGGGCAAGGGTTTCCCTCTTTATTGTTATTTATTCTGTTAATCTGATAAGCAATATTTGAAATTCCTGGCAAACTTTGAATTAGAGGATGAATTCACGTTTGTGTGCTTAGTGTGATTAGCAGTTTAATTAAAGAGCTATCACCTTAAGAAACCTTTAGTTACATTTATACAGAACCCAAACCCACCTACACTAGCCATTTGTTTGTAATATAAATAGTTTTTGAGAAACTAATATTTATTTGTTGGCACTTTATACTAATTCATTTCTGTGGTGGGGTAATATTACTGTACAGTATGCTATGAATGAATCTAGACAAACCTACATACGGGGGCATTCTCTAATAGCGCATCGATTAATTTTTTTGTCTTTGAGAAGAACTAATTTGCATACTGTGCCGAGGGTTAGCATAAAGTGCCAGACTGTGCTACCAAAACAAAGGTTTAACCTTCTGAGTGCCTTGCTTTGCAATGCGTTGCATTCCCCTCTGGCGTTCAAAGAGTTAAAGCTTTAAACAAAACCAACGATTATAAACACTTTAAATATCAGAGGCGTGTATAACACATTGCTTGGCTATGTGCTGCACACTCCTCTGGCCCACAAAGGGTTCAAACAGGAAAATTCACAACATGGGGATCGATGCACTACATCAGTGGTTCTCCAGCTTATGGCAGTGGTGGAGCCATTTTGTTTCAAATGAAATTCCCAAGGTGCCCTAACAATCATGTGCATTAACACCTTGGATGCTAGATTGGATTCCAGTGATAGCTTCACCATTTATTGAAGACCTCTCTAGCATCCAAAGGGTTGAATTTATCAGTACCTAATTTATTAGGATGCATGTTGGTACCAGTAACTTAAAGGGATAGTAAACCTTGAAAATAAGTTTATTTTATATTGTAGCCCTTAAAAAAACATCAAAAATGAAATAAGTCTTATCTCCCAAACCTTTATGGACCGGATTCCAAATATGAGAGCTAGAACAGTGACGTCACTCAGGGGGAAATTTTACTTCTGAATATCTCCCAAACCATAAAGGTTTGGGAGGTAGGACTTATATCATTTTTCATGTTTTTTAAGGGCTATAATATACAATAAACTTATTTTCAAGGTTTACTATCCCTTTAAGAATAAACTATTAGGGTAAAATGCCTGTCATGTAATTGTATCTGAGGGTGTTGTTATCCTAGAAAAGGCAATATTATAGTACTTATCATAAAAGCAGTCTAACAGAAACCAAATTGAATTGTGCGAAATAATTCTATCTTCTACTCATCCACTGGCAGTCACAGAACCACACATACACTGTCTGGCACTCCAGCCTTGTTCCTCTCTTTGCCCATTACTTAGATTTGCTCCAGAACTCATTGAACTTCTTATGGAAACTCCAGGCTTCCACAAAACCCAGTCTGAGAACCACTGCACTACATTTGTATGTCTCCTATGGAGTATGCTTCAGTTCTAATCCCCAGTATAGATACAATTATAGAAACTTCAAAACCTCAACTAACAGTTGACTGCTTATTGAGGTAATTAATGTTGGAGTTGGTAATACTTATCCAATGTGCTTTGGTGCAGGATACACTTCTTATAACACTTGGGAGCACAAAAACACTTTAGGAGGATCACAGCGGCGTCTCAACAAGAAGTGATCTCAAATTGTATACAGTAAGTTTCAAGGATATTGGATATGTCTGAATAGTAACATGATGGAGTTTCAGATCTGGCTTTTCTGGGATTTATATAGTCTCTGACAGGGCAAACTCAACAGTCCCTAGTGGGCAATGTATCCCATCTAATCACCTCTACTGACAGGCACTGGAGCTTCCTAACAATCATGATACCTGAACAAAGTTTAATCTTTTTGATATATGCTGTACTCCCGATGATAACTAGTGACTACTAACTAATAGCAGATTCAAAGCCTAGAACTAAGGGCAGTATTCAGCAAAGTATAGCTGGTGCAATTCTCGACCAAACTAACTGTACCATAGGGGCAAATTAAAATACCCATTGATTTAAATAGGACTTTTAACCTCTTTTTACAAAGCATTGCAAAGTAGTGTATTAAAGACCTCTCTGGCATTGAAGGGTTTAAAATAAGCATTTAAATCAAAGTATATTTTGGGAATTATCCTTATTCCTCTTTGGTGCCATTAGTTTGCCCCAGAATCATGCCTCTTTAGCTTGCTGAATCAGGGCCTGACTTCCCAATAGGCAGAGGAGGCAACTGCCTAGAGCTCCGTGTTTTGAGGGGAGCCTGAGCTCTGCTGGCCACACCCACATTCTGGATAATGGGTGGGGCCAGATCAATCTCAAGGTCCCTTCACCAGATGTTTACCCCTTTACATGCTATTATATAATCCCTTGATTGCTAGAGAGATCTCCAAGGCATTGTTCAGCATACCTGCATCTCTCTAGCAAAATAGGGATTCAAACTTTTTCCTTCTTGTTTGCAATAGGGCAAGGGTGTTTTCTGTGCCAGGAAACAGTGGATGGGACTGGGAGTGGGGTCATGTGAGGAGGGGATGTGGTAATGGGTGTAGCTATTGCAGCTTAGGGTGCCTTGTGTAGGGGGGCCTAGGATGTAAATCTGTCCTTGAGCTGAATACCGTCCTAAGTGCCCCTTCCGGAATCTGACTCCACTTCCAAATATAACTCATTGACTCTTCCACTTTGCAATGTGGAGGGTCTCCATCATACCTGGGAACTTCTTCATTGGGGCTGCCTGAAGGAGAGCTCTCTGGTGCCGATGAGGGGAGAGAAATGACGCGATTTGCATAAAAAAGGGGCGGGTCTTAATTGAGAGTGGGGGCAGGACTTCTAAAACAAAAAAATAGCTTGAAGAGACTGGGGAAGGAGGAGAAGAGGACAGGGAGTGGGAGGAACAGGGTGCGTTTGAGCACAAGTGGGCAGAGTTTCATCAGAAATTCCCCGCATCCGGAGAATCAGACTCTGCCCTGGAGACCCAGTAATTCAGGATCAAAACCAAAGTCTCCAGGGCAAAACTGGAGAGTTCCCAGCTATGGTCTCCATTCTGCACTCACATGCCATATACCTGTGTAGTAAGCCAAAGGGCCAGTGGACATATTCCCCTTGCACCTTTCTACAACAGTGGGCGTGCTCTTCAGCGGCCATGTCTTGATTATTCTGGGATTCTCAATCAATATGTGTCAGAGGTGGTAAGAAGTTCACTTTGCAGTAGTCACCTCCTACAAAACTGTTTCTGATGCAGTATATTGGATAATCGTATAAGCCTGGGCAATTACACATTTAAACTAAAGAGAGAGAGAAAGCCATATGTTCAAAACAAAAGTGGAGAAGTTCTGGCGCAAACAGTTTGCACTATAGGGGAGAACTAAACATCCCCATTGATTTAAATGGGGATTTTAACCCCTTGAATGCTAGAGTGGTCTCCAACTCATCGCAAAGCAATTGGGGTTATGCACTAAGATGTGATAAAGAGGTGATGAAGCAGTGATAAGTTCTCCAGTGATATCACTTCCTCAATCCTTATGTTATTCTATGGAGTCTGTGCACTAAGATCTCCAAAGTTGGAGAAATCTTGGTGAATAGGCTCCATAGAATAACATAGGAATTGGATAAGTGATTTCATTGGAGATGAAGAGTTGGAGACCTTTCTACCATTCAAGAAGTTAAAATACCCATTTAAATCAATGGGGATTTTTAGTTCTCCCCTATAGTGCAAATGATTTGCCCCTAAAATATTCCTCTTTTCTTCTGAACATACAGCCTAAATCAATGACTTTCTTAGGTAGGTGTCCTTCACACAGAAACAGAAAAACAGAAACAGAGCAACAGCGCATCTAAGAGCAATCTCATAATGCCATAATTGCAGGTCTTTTAGGCCAATAGAGGCTGAAGGTCAGTGCATGCAAGCAAAGGGGGGGGGGGCTCTATCAGAGCTCATATCTTGGTCCGCTGCCTCCTATAAACTTGGGATTACTGGGGTGTCTGCAGAAATTTTTCCTGGGAGGGGCATATACATAATATGACCCTCAGGCCAGCCCACCCAGCCCCTATGTTTGTATGGAGGGAGCAAATGTAGGGGGGAAGTGCCCCTCTTTGCCTCTTCCTGGATGCCGATGTCAGAGTACCCTTGTTGGAGAACACACAATTACCTGGTATTATATCAGGAAAAGAGCAGCTTCTATTGATTTGAGTACCCATACCCTTCTCACCTTTCCAGCAAGGAATAGGATTATTTCACCTGGCATACTCATGTACGAACCAATGTGTATATATATATATATATATATATATATATATATATATATATATATATATACAGTTAGGTCCAGAAATATTTGGACACTGACACAATTTTCATAATTTTGGCTCTGTATACCACTACAATGGATTTGAAATGAAACAACTGAGATGCAATTGAAGTGCAGACTTTCAACTTTAATTCAAGGGGTTGAACAAAAATATCAAATTAAACGTTTGGGAATTGCAACCTTTTTCATACACAGCCCCCTTACTTCAGGAGCTCAAATGTAATTAGACAAATTAACACAATCATAAATAAAATGTTCATTTTTACAACTTTGTCAAGAATCCTTTGCAGGCAATGACTGCTTGAGGTCTGGAATGCATGGACATCACAAAACTCTGGGTTTCCTCCTTTGTGATGCTTTGCCAGGCCTTTACTGCAGCTGTCTTCAGTTGTTGTTTGTTTGTGGGTCTTTCTGTCTTAAGTTTTGTCTTCAGCAAGTGAAATGCATGCTCGATCGGGTTGAGATCAGGTGATTGACACGGTCATTGCAGAATATTCCACTTCTTTGCCTTAAAAAAACCCTGCTTTCACAGTATGTTTTGGGTCATTGTCCATCTGTAAAATGAACTGCCGTCCAATCAACTTTGCTGAATTTGGCTGAATCTGAGCAGACAATATATCCTTATACACTTAAGAATTCATCCAGCTGCTTCTCCCTTCTGTCACATCATCAATAAACACTAGTGACCCAATTCCATTGGAAGCCATGCATGCCCATGCCATTACACTGCTTCCACAGTGATGATGTGGTGTGATTCGGATCATGAGTCGTTCCAAACCTTCTCCACACTTTTTTCTTCCCATCATTCTGGTATAGGTTGATCTCAGGGCTGGTGCAAGGATTTTTGCCACCCTAGGCAAAACCTAATTTTGCCGCCTCTTGGCTCCGCCCCTTGTGTCCCACCCCGTTATACCCCGCCTACTAATACCCCACCTCTTTTCTTGCCCCATCAGCTCCAATTTGCCCCCACCAGCTCCACTTTGCCCCTATCAGCTCCACTTTGCCCCTATCAGCTCCACTTTTCCCCCTATCAGCTCCAACTTGCCCCCACCAGCTCCATTTTGCCCTCCACCAGCTCCCACTTGCCCCCTCAGTCCCAACTTGCCCCCCATCACAGACCTGTAGCTGGAGCTCCTGCACGGTCTTCTCTTCAGTAATGCAGAGCAGCGCGCTCTGCATTGTTAAAGAGCCGACATTGACTAGGATGCGCAGCAGCTAAGGCAGAGCATGACACGGCTGTACACGCCTAGCGGGCAGACCTCAATAACAGGTCCCGCCTCCTGGGCATGACGACACCGGCCCTGGGAGCAGCTCTTCTCTGCTGCATACCTGCGCCCCCAGTACATGTGCGCCTTAGGCCGGCGCCTACCTCGCCTATAGGTGGCGCCAGCCCTGGTTGATCTTAGTTTCATCTGTCCAAAGAGTGCTGTTCCAGAATTGGACTGGCTTTTTAGATGTTTTTTTGGCAAAGTCTAATCTGTCCTTTCTATTCTTGAGGCTTATGAATGGTTTGCACCTTGTGGTGAACCCTATGTATTTGCACTAGTGAAGTCTTGTCTTTATGGTAGACTTGGATAATGGTATGCCTACCTCCTGGAGAGTGTTCTTCACTTGGCTGGATGTTGTGATGGGGGTTTTCTTTACCATGAAAAGGATCCTATGATCATCCACCAATGTTGTCTTCCGTGGACATCAAGGCCTTTTTGTGTTGCAGAGCTTACCAGTGTGTTCTTTTTTTCTCAGAATGTACCAAACTGTTGATTTTGCCACTCCTAATGTTCCTGCAATTTCTCTGATGGATTTTTTTTTTTTTGCAGCCTAAGGATGGCCTGTTTCACTTGCATTGAGAGCTCCTTTGACCGCATGTTGTGGGTTCACAGTAACAGCTTCCAAATGTGAATGCCATACCTGGAATCAACTCTAGACCTTTTACCTGCTTAATTGATGAAGAAATAATGAAGGAATAGCCCACATTTGTCAATGAAACAGCTTTTGAGTCAACTGTCCAATTACTTTTGGTCCCTTGAAAAAAGAGGGGGCTACATATTAAAGAGCTGTAATTCGTAAAGTACAAGATATGAGGTGCACCACCCTGTAATAGTAAATTTGAAGTGCTATGTCTAGCCAAAGTGAATGTGCTGAGGTCAATGTAATGTAACACAGACTCAAGAACAAATAAAGAGACCCATAGCTAGCACCAAGCCCACCTCTTATATTGACTAGTGAGATCCCAGTTAGACAGATACACGTGATAGAAATAATGAGTTAAAAACAAATAAAATATAGGTTTTTTGATATAGATAAAAAATGTAATAAACGTCGAGTTTAAAATAAAATCTGCAAATACTGTTCTAATCACTCCACATTAATTTATATTCTATAATGTTAATTGTGATCCATCAGGACCACAGTACTCACTATTCTTCCTACTTTTGTCATTAAATAATTTAAGGCTAATTTATTTTGCCACAAAAATAGATATGGAGTATGACGAAGATATTCAGAGGATATAGTGCAAGTAAAACAAGATTAGTAATATAACGTGTGGTGTAATGAATCAATATATATCTGTGTCAGAAATTATACAGATCTCTAACTTTAGTATTTAAATGCTGTGCAAGGTCTAACTTTATATATTTAGTTGTAGGAAATAATAAGATGAAGTTGCGGCACTAATACTTGTTGCTGATTAATGTATATAATTTCCCACTGTGATAGACCTTCCTTACAGTGGGACACATATAGTTAACAAACGGTGTGAACAATATTATAATTCTTTGCAAGACCTAAGAGTTCAATTGTAGCAAGTGACAAAGTGAAATTGCTACATTTATAATCGCTATTGAGTGCTATGCACGTCATGCACTATAATGCGGTATTGGTTCTTCCCTGCAGTGGGACTCAATTAGTCAGCACACATTCAGAATCATATAAGAAATCCCTGCCTAACCTCCAGCAGCCTCAAAAGATGAACACACGAAAAGGTATAACTGCAGCAGAGGTACAGCCCGCAAAAATCATTTTTTAATAGACACCATGCTGAGTGTGCCCATAATGGCTGCTGGAAAACTACAGAATTTAATAAAAGTAGCTGTAGAGAGTATATGCAGAGAGATACGAGCAACAGTGTCTGAGCCCGTGAGCTGTACCTCTGCTGCAGTTATACTTTTTTGTGTGTTCATCTTTTGAGGCTGCTGGAGGTTAGGCAGGGATTGCTTAGGTCTTGCACAGAATTATAATATTGTTCAAACTGTTTATTAACTGTATGTATGTCTCTGCAATGAAGGTCTATCACTGTAGCACAGTGGGAAATTATATACATTAATCAGCAACAAGTATTAGTTCAGCAACTTCATCTTATTATTTCCTACAACTAAATATATAAAGTTAGACCTTGCACAGCATCTAAATACTAAAGGTAGGGACTTGAATAAATTCTGACACAGTTATATATTGATTCATTACACCACACGTTATATTACTAATCTTGTTTTACTTGCACTATATCCTCTGAATATCCATATCTATTTCAGTGGCAAAATAAATTAGCCATAAATTATTTAATGACGAAAGTAGGAAGAATAGTGAGTATTGTGGTCTGGATGGATCACAATTAACATTATAGAATATAAATTAGTGTGGAGTGATTAGAACAGTATGTGCAAATTTTATTTTAAACTTGCCGTTTATTTCATTTTTTATCTATCTGTATTAATAAAAGTTATATTTTATTTGGTTTTAACTCATTATATCTATCATATGTATATGTCTAACTTGGATCTCACTAGCAATATAGGAGGTGGGTTTGGTGCTAGCTATGGGTCTCTTTATTTCTTCTTGAGTTTCTGTAATTCCTAAATCCTTCCTCTAATTTGGATGTGAATGCCCTCAAATTAAAGCTGAGAGACTGCACTTTAAGCCCATATTTATTATTAAACTTTGCAAGGAGGGAAGCACTCACTTCTTAAGATATATGCCCAGGTGCACAATCCTTCATTGATAATGTAGAGGTTGAAGAAAAATGGCAGCACCAGTGGGACTTTGTAAGAAAAAAGTAGGACATTTTATTGTCAATGTTTCGGACCAAACCTGGAACTGGACCTTTCTCAAGAAAGATATAAATTTAGGATAGCCATGGAAGTTCAGTGGCCTAGATGTCAAATTAATGAGTAAAGCAGTATGTAATAGTACCTTTTTATTAGACTAAGATTCAAGTTTAGGGACAAGCTTTTGAAAGCGATGCTCTCTTTTTCAAGTCAAAAGCTTACTTGAAAGAGGGAGCGTCACTCTCGAAAGCTTGTCCCTAATATTGAATGTTAGTCCAATAAAAAAGGTATTATTACATTCTGTGATACCCATTAATTTGACATCTACTCCACTGAACTAACACAGCTATCGTAAATAAATAAATATCTGTCTATCTATCTATCTATCTATCTATCTATCTATCTATCTATCTATTATTTGTTAGGAGCTGTGGGAATCTATTTTAGAACCCACCCAACTCCTACCCTGTAAGGAGTAACCTTATTGGAAATGGGAACGTTTCCCCTTTCCAACAAGGGTAGGCATGAAGAGCTTATAAACATACACATCTGATGTATGTTATTAGCAAATGGGCCTGCCCTCCACCTTCTACCCTGGCAGGAGTATACACTTGTTGGAAAGGGGAGAGTCTCCCATTCCAAAAAGGTTAGGAATGTATGTAAAACATATACATATAATGTATGTTAGAAGCTGGGGGTGGCTGTCTGAGGTGGCTGACTCACCCAACACCTACCATGGCAGGTGTAAGTTTGTTGGAATGGGGAGAGTCTATCTTTTCTTCAAATCTGTAGTTGCTACGGCCATTTTAGTACAGGTAGGTCATATTTAAGAATGTAAGAAAATCAAATTTTGGGTAAGGGTGGCTTTGTGCTTCTGGTACTTCCTAATGTTAGCTCTTACCAATGGAGTGTGATTTCTCTCAGGGAAAAAGCTGCTAATGAATATAGCTGAAAACTCCACAGCATGCCTCACAACATTTCAAATGGCCAGAGAGGGACATTTTTGTTTTTGATGGTGTTGCTGGGGGGCAGGGCATTATCATGACCTATTAACACCTTTCTATGTAATTGAATAAATAATTTAGAGCAAGACCAAAATACTTTATTTACACATACTAATTTATAAACATATACACTGAAGTTTAAGCAAACATTAATTTGAGTTTTATTGCAGTGCAACAATGTGATACACATATACATACCACAAAGTCTGATCTCCTAAAAAGAGGAACACCATGGTGGAAAAGGGGGGGCAGAGGGATTTGGAAGTCTAAAAAGAGACTGTCCCTCCTAAAGAGGGAGACTTGGGAGATACCCACAGGTTTCAAATATTTCAATGTAGATGTGTAATAAAACTAGGAAACACCACAAACATTAACCCCCGCCACAAATTTTGTGAGTTTCTTCCACAGCCTCCATAGGCTCCCTTTGTCGGTATTCAAGCCCAAATCAGCAGGACTAGGGGCCTGCACATGCAGTCCAGTCTCTTCTTGTGGGATGAAGGAGCCCCGGGGGGGGGGGGCATTTTTAGAACCCTTCCACCTTTTGCTCCGATGTTGATTTGCCCTAAGGAAACCTGCCAATAGGACACTGGCCATGTGATGGTTGCCACCTATTGTTAGTTCCCATCTATTGTGTTGCCCACACCCTTCTGGTCCTTAAGGAGTTAATGATGGCTATAAAGGTGTTTTTTGCCTTTTTAATATTTATTATAAACCTGTTGGGTTGAAATACACCAACTAATTCTGCAGTTCTTAAATAGTACAAAACACTTTGCCTGTAGTATATTTTTTTCATTTTAGGGATCACATGTACATTGAAAGTGCCATAGAGAATAAATACAATTCCTTCAATGCATTTAAGTGGGGCTTTTAACCCATTGTATGCTAGAGAGCTAGCCAACACATTCCTTCTCAATGTAATACAGATATCTAGCATACAAGGAATTAACATTCCCATGTAAATGGAAGTGTTTATTTATCTCTTTTGTCTCAGTTGATTTGCTCCAGAATTGTTCCACTTTCTTTTGCATATGGCTCTAATTATGCTTTTCAGTTATTTACTAAAGAGAGGATTTTTGCAATGCCAAAAATATTGTTATACGTTCCAGAAAAATAAATTGCCTGCTTTTCATTGGAGAACTGATTCCCAGACATAAGTGAACAATTTTTCTATCAGTGTTCACTTATTTATTTGCTAATAAAGTTCATTATAATTAGCTTCAAGGGCAGAAGGTAGAGGAGGGAAAATGAGGAGAAGGAGAATAGAACAGGGGTTCCTTTAGATAATCAGAAGGCCTATGTCCTTCAGGAATAAGACTTTTCTAAATACGCATTCTGATAATAATAAGGTGGAGATGCTTAGTGTCAAGTGGGACACAATTGTGACATAATGTGTGGTTTTACAGCAGGATCTGGAGCCACTGACTGGAAGAAGACAGACCATACGAGTTGTCCTGATACTGGTTAATTCCAGAAACAGGATGACTGGTACTGGAATACCAAATAATCAGAAACGTCATAAATGATGAAGCAATATTCTTCTGTTCAATTACACAAATTAGTAAGCACCCAATTTTTTAACCAGAACAAATGAACACTTTTTAACTACAAGAATATGATGTAACATTCACATATTGTATGTCCAGTGTTCACACTTTGGTTTATAACCTTATAAAAATGATTTAGGAAAGCATTCTATGTAAAAGAAATGTAAGGAATGATAATATTTCACCATCATGCTATGTCCTCTCACTTTCTGGTGCTTTTATGATCCTCCATTCAGGTTTTCAAAATAGCCCCCACAAAAATACACAGATTTATAATGTAATTAAAGGGATAAAATTGTCAAAAAATAAATATACATCCAATTGTTCAGTTTCATTTTTTTATAATGAATAGTATGTTCTGAAATTCATTTACCTTCATGTTCAGCTTAAAAATCCAGTTAAAAGTTTCCCCCTCTCATCCCATTTCAGGACGTTATGAAGACTCCCCTCAGATTCAATAGCCGATAGCTTGACTGGACGGATCACAATGAGAGATAATATTGTGTGTGTTGGTGTAAGGGAAACCCTGCCCCTCTTAATGAAGGAGGACAAGTTTTTTCTTATGCTGACACAATATTGTCCCTTGTTGTGATCCGTCTGAACTGGGTTTTTGATTTGAGGGAAGTCTTCATGACTTGCCGAAAAGGGGTGGGGGTAGGGAAACGTTTAACTGGATTTCTAAGCCGAACATGAAGGTAAAGGATTTTCAGAACATATTATTCATTATAAAAACAATTAAAATGAACAACTGGATGTATATTTTGACAATACTATCCCTTTAAATTTGTTTGTTTAAACTGTGTAAAACTTGTGCATTTTTTCCCAATGATTATAACCCTTTGAGTGCTAGAGGGGTGCCCATTGCATTGCAATGCATTGGGTACCCTTCTGGCACTCAAAGGGTTAACAGTTTTAGAGAATTTTGAGTTGGTAGTTGCAGATTCTGATATCAGCAGAGCTTTTTACTCGTATCTGTTGGATAAAGAATGTATAGTTAATTACTCATATGTTCAGATATTCACTTATCTCCACCTTCTCAGCACTTTTCACACAGGCAACACCAAAATAACATTGATGATGTCAGCTGTTATGAAAAGTCCTACACTAGGCTATTGTGCCTTTTACATGGGCAATGGTCATCTTGTGTGAATGCAAGAAAGTCTAGCATGCTACAACTTTAATGCATTCATCCAGGAGTGCAGTGAAGTTGCAGTAAGGAAAGTCTGCACAGTGGTCTCTAGGGCCTCCAGCAGACCTTTCACATGTGTACTGATGGAGGTTGCAAAGCTCATCATCAGAAAAAAAAATCAGAGGTGAATGTAGTCTCAAAGGACTACAAAGTTAAAGAGTTGTAGTTCTGGGGAAAATTAAAGGCAAATGTAAAATGTACTTTGATTAAAATGGGGTTTTAAATCCCTGAATTCTAAGGAAGTCTCCAATGCATTGTGTTTGTGTGTGTATATATATAGTAAAGCTGCAGCCATTGTCAATCCACTGCAGTATGAAGGCCTCCTCTGGAAGATGAGGGTATTGGCCATAACCTGCCATGCTGGTCCAGTGTGGGTTGGCAGATATTTGACCCTGTAGAGGGCTAGAACCTGCGACCCAGAGGTCTGTGCAGATTCAAAGATGGGGCATTAAATAAGTGAGCTATCTCACCGGGTTATATATATTTCTATCTATCTATCTATCTATCTATCTATCTATCTATCTATCTATCTATCTATCTATCTGTTTGTCTATCTATAGACATGCATATAAACATTCACATAAGCTGTGTTCACTGTTGTATAAAAGGTTCAGCTATTTTTCTGTTGTTGTGTACAGCAGGATCAATCCCTTGTGTCCTATGAACTCAGAGCTAATTTAAGATCTTTAAAGAAAGGAGTATCTTAAATTGGCAGCATTGAGATTCCAGGGATCCCCTGAGAGGCAGGAGGGCCAGACATTCCACAAGCTTTCTATGTGTCCCCACAATCCATTATGAGAGAGAAAAAACTGAGCAGCTTCCTGGCATTGACTTTCATTAAGGTTTTATGGGGAAATGGAGCCAAAAGTTCCTGAGAGTAGAAGCTGTGGAATGGGGTGAAAGTGGGAGACCTCAGTTTATGGGATCCTGGTGAATTCACATTGGTGTTTTATTTGCAGGGTATAGTAATCAAATATTAATGTTAATAGGCCACACACCAAGAGCAAATGTTTTGTACTTATATCGTGGTTTAATATTGGCCAACTGTGCTGACTTTTAAGAGGCAGTTTTAAGTTTTGACTCACTGTCCCAGGTTTAAGTCTGGATTTGAAACCCATATCCTACTCAGACAACAATTCTGGCTACAATCTAGACAATTGTCATTTAACCATTGGACACTGCTTTGGACAGTCCTCTGGCACACAAGTGTAATGATTAAAACATGTTTGTCTCCTTACATTCTAAAGTATTAAAGATTATGACTTTGTCAGTAACACACTTTAATACTCACTAGTTTTTAAAATCCCCCATCCTTTCACTTTTCCCAACATCATGCGATTTTTCTGGGAACTGGCTAAAATATCAGGAGCCCAGTTGCCATGGCAACAGACACAACGGATCACTTGTCTCTGTGTGAGTAGTTTTAATTCCTCCTGTTCATTTACTAAAGCTCAGTTAGTGCACAGGAGGCATTAAAGTACTTGCACAAAGATATGTGGCTTTGTGTGCCTGGTTTACAAAGCACGTTCCCATGGCAGCCACTTGATCGCAATGGCTAGTCCCCTAACAATGCAAAAAAAGCAGACATCAGGGAAAAGGGAGGGAAGAGCGAGTGTAAAAATGAGCTATCTTCAGATCTAGTGAGTATTAAAGAGTGTGAATGACATCAGTCACGCTTTAAAACTTCACAATGCAATGAACCAAAAATATTTTTAAGAATTACTATCTCTTCAAGAGACTTGGCACATCAACTTGATGAGTGCTGTGTAAGATATTAGCCTTTGTTGCACTTCGGGGGGATGGGTGAGCAGACAAGCCAGTGTAATTGCGTTATTTCACTGCATTTGAGTATACATGCTATGGTGGCATTAAGAGCAAGTCCCAAAGCTTCCCCTATAGCATGCACAGGAAATTGATTAAAGTTACACCAAGTTCATCTGAGACTTGTTTAGTATACATAATTAATCTCAGTGCAGAGGGAAAGAACACCCTAAAATGCCCATACTTTTCCACACTATCCTCCCCTTGATGCAAGCAGCATTAATTTGGCGTTTGGTATAAAAGTGTTTAGGCCAGGCCCAACATTAATACACTGATTACAGCATCTCTTATTCATATTTGTACATCACCAATAAAGTATATAATATCATTGACTTCTAATTTCATTGTATGACCTTATGTTCTATTTTTGTGTGATGTTAGTTCTATAGCCTTAAACCTCTGAGTCCCTGAAAGGTATCCAATGTGTTGCAATGCAATACACT
This sequence comes from Rhinophrynus dorsalis, assembly GCA_037306005.1. Lineage (NCBI taxonomy): Eukaryota > Metazoa > Chordata > Amphibia > Anura > Rhinophrynidae > Rhinophrynus > Rhinophrynus dorsalis. The sequence goes on from CM074724.1 coordinate 207,308,776, forward strand.
GGATACTTCTCTGGCACTCAAAGGTTTAATGCAGCCCAAATCTGTTTGGTTATTTAGTTGGCTGTATGCAACATAGCACAATTTCTTCTATTAAACTGCAATGTTACTGTCCAGCTGTAAAGTGCCCCTTGATGTCTTTTATTTAAACTCTTGGCAACTATGTGGTTCTCTGCTGCCAAAATGCATATTGCTGTATTTAAAAAGAAAACTGTGTAATTGTAGTGCAAACCAACTGCATCATAAGGGACAAATCAAGGTCATACAATTCCTCTCGGTGTAAAAGGGATTTTAACTTCTTGAATGCAAGAGAGGTCTCCAACCCACTGGGAAGCACCAACATTCCCACTTAAATCAATATGCATTTTTCTTTGTCCTCCTATGATAGAGTTGTTTTAGTCTAGAATTACTCCAGTTTTCTTTTGAATAAACTGCCCATAGTCACACACACACATACACACACAGAAGCTGGATGGGACCAGGCACTGCAGTGCCACTGCAAGGAGAACACTTGAAGGAGATGTGTGTGACCTCTGATTTGCTTGACCCTTCATTAGCTTAATTATCCTTGTCATACTACTGTATGTGGCTATGATAAACAGATGCTGCTAGAACTTTCACGCTGGGTGGGCCCATCATTAAGCTGGAGGTGCATAATGCTATTAAGCATTCTTAACTGAACTATATTATTTTATGACTCACTCTTGGTCTATAAGCTGTTTGTAGTACCACTATTGAAATATCTAAAGAAAGAGTTTTGCAATCTGAATGTTTAATGCTTCAAAACAACTTGCAAGATTCATATGCTGGCCTGTTAAAGCAACTATCCCACCACAATGTTTTCTCAGTATATCCATTGCCAAATTTTCAGCGTGAATCCTCAAGTATACACTATTTTTTCTACTTACATGGTTTAAATTACCGGAGAGCATTCACATACTAATAATCCTTCCAGTGTCTTCCCTCCCTCTTTATGCTCTTAATGCATTGTAACATGATCACATGTGGAAATGTAGAGATGTTAATCAAACTCATGCTTTGCAATTATGTATTCATGCAATAAACAGCTGGGGTTGTAGTAAGAACTGGAATAATTCTGGGGCAAAATGACTGCCCCAAAGGGGCTAAATGAAAACTCCTATTGATTTAAATGGGGCCTTTAACATTATAATGGTGTCCAATGCATTGCTTTGTAACATGTTGGAGACTATTCCAGAACTCAAAGGGTTAAGAGCCCCATTTAAATCATTGGGAATTTAAAGTGTTTTTATTTTTCCCCTATGGGGCAGTTGGCTTGCTTGATAATTAATCCAGTTCTTCTTATTTCATCATCCTCAGTTGGCAATACAGAAGCTAAAGCAATCGTTAACCCTTTGCATGCCCCTCTAGCACTCAAAGGGGTAACACTCTTTAACCCCTTAAGGACCCATGACGGTCCTGGACCCTCATGGAATTCTGGGCTCCCCGCGCGGCTGCACGCCATTCGAGAAGTACAGAATCTGATTCTGAAAAAACAAACAAATGGCCCGTGGTCCTTAATTGACCGCACCGTGCGTACGCAGCCAGTCCTTAAGGTGTTAAAGGAATTTAAAAAATTCAAGTAAACAAACAAGAAAAACTAATGAGATATATGATAGAGAGTAAATTCTAAAACAGTTTTCATAGGGTAAGACTGCTATGAAATGTTTCACAGCCTGAGAATTATTATTTTCTGTCTTAATTGTATTCTGCATTTTCACTGGACCACAAAATGGGGGTTTAGAATTAAACCATCAGTTACCTGTATAAATGTGTTATTTAAAGGGGTCACCTGCTAAGACTTGAGGAAAGGAGATTTCGTCTGCAACAGCAGAAGGTATTCCTTACGGTAAGGACAATAAAAGTATGGAATTCACTGCCTGAATCTATTGAATACATTGGATGCCTTTAAAAAGGGCCTGGGTACTTTTGTAAAGGAGCAGAATATATAGGGCTATGTATAACAGTATTGAGATTAATATTTATGTAGGGCTCGTTGATCCAAGGAGAAATTTGATTGCCATTTTGAGTTAAGAGGGAATTTTTCCCCCATTCAAGGCAGAATTTGAAATTGCTGAAATAAGTTTTTTTTGCCTTCTTTTGGATCAACAACGGTAAACAAGAATAGGAAAGGGGTTGAACTTGATGGAATTAAGTCTTTTTTCAACCTAAACTATTATATGTATATGTGGGTAAGGCCATGTAGAGCTTGGGTCAGTTCAGAATATGGAGCTCTAGGCAGTTGGCTACTCTACTGGAAAGTCTGGCCTTAATCACACCAACAATGTAGGTTTTCAGGTTAATCACAGGTTGTGCAGCAAGGGATGGAATTGGGAATCACTGTATTAGAGGTTATGCTAATCACAATGATACTTCCTTGGAAGACTTCGCAAACATATTAATACTAAAGGGCAGACTAGGAATACTAAAGGGCAGACTAGATGGACCAGGTGGTCTTTTTCTGCCGTCAATCTTCTATGTTTCTATGTTTCTAATAAATTAAATTAAATTAAATTAAAAATTTGCACCTTGTCATACACATTCACCATTGTGTTTCCCCTTTGGGTTAAGAATTTTCCCATAGTCTAATTTTTTTTAGTGAAATAAATGCCATTAACATAGTAGAATTTGTATTCATCGTATTTTCACTAAAAGATTATAACACCTTTTAGTGACAGAGGAGCATGCAACATACTAGTTATGAGGGGTGAGTTCAGACAGGGTTCTTTGGGGGGCAGGGGCACCAGCCTGTAGGTTATTTTAAAGAGATAGTAATACTTCCTTTATGGTGGCTATAGTATTGTAGTTATTAAAGGGATAGTAATGTCGTTTTTATGAAATGTGATACTGTAGATATTTTAAAAATAAATTGAGCCCAGTCCAATCTCTCAAACCTTTATGGTTTGAGAGATATAAGATTAAAATTTCCCCTTCCCTCTCCTTGCATTGACGTCAATATCTAGCTTACAGAAGGAGATCCTGGTCCACTTACCATCCTGAGGCTCTCAGCAGAGCCAAAATAGCGCAATATAGAAATAAATACTTCGTTTGAATGGTCTACAATGTGTGCCTGGTCTTACACCTCTCAAACCATAAAGGTTTGAGAGATCGGACTGGGCTCAATTAATTTATTTTTTTACTATCTACAGTATTACATTTCATTAAAATGATCTATTAATATCCCTTTAATTAAATAAACCAATAAATCTTTGTCTTTTTGTTTTAACGTTTATAATTTAAAAGTAATCGTTATGTAAAGTTTTCTCCTCCTGCCCCTTTAAGCTATGTCAGCACATTATCTGTCAGACTTGGATTCTGGTCCGCAGACCGGACGGCTCGTCTGGAGAACTGAAATAGCAGTATATACAAAGGAAATCTTCATGACAACAGTCTACTGCCTCAAACCATGCCCACTTTGTAGACCATTGTCGTGAAGATTTCCTTTGCATGTACTGCTATTTTGGCTCTCCAGACAAGCCGTCAGGTCTGCAGGCCAGAATCCAAGTCTGACAGATAGAGCGCTGATGTAGCTTAAAGGGGCCGGAGCGGTAAACTTTACATAGCGATTCCTCTTAAACTATAAAAGTTATAACAAAAATACAAAGATAGATTGGTTTATTTAAGTAATACCTACAATATTATAGCCACCTTAAAGGTAGGGTGACCACATGTCCCGGAATGCCAGGGACAGTCCCTTAATTGAGATCTGAGTCCGCGTCCTGACTTACCCCCCACTGGGACAATAAACAGTCCCAGAATGAAGCAAATTTAAATAAAGCTCATCAAGTTGGCCACTCTGCGTCTGCCCTGGTCTGCCAGCTGCCAGCCTCAGTCAGCCACTGGGCCATATGTAAAGATACACAGTCTGTGCTCTTGTAGAGTCTTGACAGTAGCAGACACTCAGTGCCTTAACTAAAACATGCAATGTCAGCCATTGAGAGAGGATAGTATTGTCACACTGCTCCTCTCTCATTGGATGGCTGATGCATTTGAACCGGAGGGGATGGAAGGAAGCACCAGGATCTTGGATATTTGCTATAATGTGACAAGCCAGCCAGAGAGTCTCCCGTCCCGAGTGCCATGCTGTTGGACTCACATCCAATTAACTTCCTTCGTACAAGGACAGAAGCAGAGCAGACAAGCGCAGCAGAGATGAGGAAGAAGTGACAGAGCAGACAGATCATGCAAGTAAGGAAAAAGTAAAATGCACTGCTCAGTCCTACTCCTTCCCATTCTGCCTAATTAACTTCCTCTTGCTCTTCCAGTAGGCACTGAGCCTGTGATGACTGCTGCCAGTGAGTCTCTTATTCCTGGCCAATGAAAGGGTGAAGTAAACTGAAAAATAATCTATAATTGTGAATGCCCAATGTATGGCTTCCCAGCTGTTGTTGGACTGCAAATCCCATGATACTCAGCCAGCCATTGGCTGTCTGAAGATGACGGACATGCAATCCAACAGCAGCTATAAGCTATAGGCTGCCCTTCCCACTATACTTTCCACATAAATAATTTGTCCCGGTTTCCACACTATCACACTCAAAATGTCTGCTGCTGGAGCAGCTTGCTATCTAGGGCTGGTTACTTGAGGTACCTTGGGATTCATGGGCTTGTTCGAGGTGAACCACAGATAAACCTCCTTTAAATAATTATAATTATCACTTTAAATAAGGATGCTTATGAAAATGTTATTCTTCAGGACTGTTCTGGAATCAGTGTGTGTTTTTAATAAGCATATCATGTCACCTTTGGCAGAGACAGTCTTTGTAACAGAATATATCTTCCCCACTGCTCTGAAGTGAACACAGGTTATGCATCCAGTGATGTCTGCTCAGATGTGCAAGGTCCCTGATGTCACGTGACACGTTTTCATAAAAGTGTCCCTGAATGGCAGAAAGAAAATGTGGCCAACCTACTTAAAGGAAGTATTACTATCCCTTTAAAACAAAACTATCAATGATAGATAAATGCCCCCTAATTAATTTTACTATAGTGATAAGCATTGAAATTCTTTTAAAATCTTTATTAAGTGCTGGCAGTATTTAGAAAGCTAGCTCTTATGAGACTCACCTTAGGTTACTTACCAATCAGTGAGGAGACAGGGACGGACAGCGCAGGCACACACAATACTGCAAGATGTCTGCACTGTCATCCAGAGGTGGGTCTCATTAGAACTTAGATTTCTAAATAATGCTGGCACTTAAAGCGGAACTACCACAGCTAAACAACTAAAGCTTAAATAATTCCCCGTCTGGCGACTAGCTGCTTAGTAGCGCTAGTCGACAGAATTAATACCTTGTTAAAGAGGATAATCAATTCTTATCCATCTGACAGGCAGGACGGAGCGCAGACATCTTCCCATAGTGACGTCTGCACGCCTGCGCTGTCAATTCCAGATGGATCTAGGAGGCGTTGCTAGGAGCCTTTCAGGTCTTGAAGGGACTGACAGTGCAGGCGTGCAGACTTCACTATGGGAAAATGTCTGCACTCCGTCCTGCCTGTCAGCCTGACGAGAATTGCTAATCCTCTTTAACAAGGTAATAATTTTGGTGACTAGCGCTACTAAGCAGCTAGTTGCCAGATGGGGAATTATTTAAGCTCAAGTTGTTTAGCAGTGGTAGTTCCGCTTTAATAAAGATTATGAAAGGATTTCAATACTTACCACTGTACTAAAAATTAATTGGTGGGCACATATTTCAGTGATAGTTCCACTTTAAAGGGATAGTAATGTTTCAAAATAAAAGCAGCTCCAATTAAGCTTCATAGTATTTGAGCCACGGAGAGTGTTTTTTCAATACTGTCAGAGTTGTAGTTCAAGAGTAATTGAATTATAAAGTATCCCCCTCCCGCCCCTTTTACTGATGTAACACTGCTCACCTCAGAACAGAGAGGGACAATCTTCAATTAGTATAAGGAAAAAAAACTGAAAAACCTGTCAATGGGGGCAGGGTTTTCATTGTTCTCACAGTAAGAATATTGTCCCTTGCTGTGAGCTGTCTAGTTTTAAAACCAGATTACACATCTGAGGAGAGGTGGCTTACACTAGGTAAAAGGGGTGGGGGGATACGTTATCTTTCAATTATTCCTGAACTACAACTCAGACAGCATTGAAATAACACTCTCCATGGCCCAAATATTAAGAAGCTTAATTGGAGCTGCTTTTATTTTGAAACATTACTATCCCTTTAAGATGCAAAGTAACCTGGGACAGGACCTGCGGCCAAATTGCACTGCATTAACTTTATGAATGCTAGAGGGGTATGAAACACATGGAAAAGCACTATGATATGAGCCTCCTAGTAATCAAAGGGTTAAGCTGATTTTGCTGCATAAAGTCTCTAATATATAATTACATTGCTCCTACAGTCATACAGTAGTATATAGACATGTTTATTAATCCTCTGAGTGCCAGAGTGGTATCCATTGCATTTCTTTGCAATGCATTGGATACCTCTCGACACTCAGAGGGTTAAAGGAGCAGTAAACTTTTTTTATAAAAACCTATATGTTATAGGACTTTTCCTACTGAGTAAAACAAGGTTTCTCCCACCGCTGTCAGTTGTTTTATTCAAACGTTATAACAGTTCAAATAACCAGGAAGTGAATTTACTGTGTTTACTGCCTGATAGTTCTAACTGACAGGAAGTGACAGGCAGTTTCAGTCACATTCCATAGAGAACTGTCAGTCACTGACTTTCCTCTCCATTAGAATGTAATAGAATAACTAATTAGAATTAGACCACTAGAAGGCACTTCTGATGTAAAAAAAAAAACAGGTTTAAACAGTAATAACTCTAATAATATGCATCTCTCAGTAGTGGGAGTACCCTTATTTTACTCAGCACGAAACACCATCCAATAAATATTTTTTCATAAAAAAGTTTACTGTTCCTTTAAGGGTTTTATATGACTGTTTATGAAGTGTTATTAACCCTTTGAGTACCACTCTGGCACTCAGAGGGTTAAAGGAGATGTTGTAACAGGATTCCACACTAAACCAGGTGCTGGAAATGATCCCCATTTTTTTTTTCTTTTTTTTTTGTGTATTTGTATGAAAAAGACAACCTCGAAATACAGATCAAGATCAAACATAGCTGGAGGAAATGATCTTTTAGCCCTACCCTATACCTACCCAATGGCAACAAATCCCTTATACCAAATTGAGGGCATGGTGGGAGTGTTTGGACATTTTACAGCATTCCTGCTGAGCCTTGTTTTATATTATATATTAAAGAAGGCATCGAGGAAATGGCATAATTTTCCTGTAGACTGGGCACTGGGCAGGCATACAGGAATTGATGCCGTTAACTCTTTGAGGGTCAGAGAAGTATGCAACGCATTGCTTCATAATGCATTGTGTACCCTTCTGGCACTCAAAGGGTTAAATCTTAACCCCTTAGTGACCAGCTGCGAGCGCACACTGCCGGCACTTAACTCCCGCCAAACTTTTTTTTGATTTTTCATTTTATTGAATGACTTCCGGGACGTACATGTACGTCCTCTGTCCACCTGGGACATCTGCTCGGGACGTACATGTACATCCTCGGGCGGTAAGGGGTTAACAGTGGTGGACTGGGTGTGCCACTATGCACTACAGCTATCAAATTCTATAATACATAAACCAAACTGCATCCTTTGGTGTTGGAGGCTGATGCTAGCAGAGCTGCGCTGGCAGATTAGTGTAGCCCCCCCATTGTGGATGTAATTATATTTGTAATTGTGGTTTTCTCCCAGAGGGGATAGCAAATGTGCTGTCTAGGTAGTGTTTAAAAGGTTCAATATCAACAAATCAAAAACTAAGCACACAAGTAAAGTTATTGTGGATTCTTTTTGTCTCATAAGCAGCTCAGCAGTTCACCCATCACCTTAGATTAGTGTGAGATATAGGCACAAACAATGGGCAGGGGTTACAGGGGCAAATCCAGGAATTCCAGAGAGGGGTTTCTGAAAAATTGAAAAGTATTAAATGACCATGGTAATGTTCTACATAATTCTCAATGCATTTCTGACTACTTGTTTCCATTCCCTGAACCAGAAAACCTGACACGTGCTTATGTACCACTGGTTTTATATAAACTGCTACATGCGGGCTCCTATTCACTTATTGCATACCAGCAGTCAGGTATTTACTGCTGTCCACTGACTTTATATCTGCTGAAATATAGTTGATTCTGTCCGACCGAATTTATATCAGCCGTTTCTGTCCATATGACTTTATATCAGCTGTCAGATGCTTGCTCCTGTCCCATCTGACATTATATCAGCCATCATATACTTGTTCATGTCCCACCAACTTTATATCAGCAGTCATGTACATCCTCCTGTTCCAATAACTTTATATTGACTATTATATTTGCTCATCTTCCACTTACTTTAAATCAGCAGATACTTAACCATGTCCCTCCAACTTTATACAGCATTTATTTATATGCTCATTCCCCCATCCAATGTTATAAGTAGCCACAAACTTGCTCATTTTCATAAGCTGCAAGGTCTAAAACAAGTTACTTAGATTTTGTGAGCTAATTAGCATATTATTGAACATGTGGAAAATATAACTTTCATGGGTAACTTTGCTCTACCTGCTTTGTTTGTCCACTGGTAATCAACAGTATATATTATTTGTGATTTGTAGATACCAATTTTTGCAATAACAAAATTGCCAGGGGAGGGCTGGACTGGGGAGCAGAGCGGCAATTACACCCTGGGCCAGTTATAAGTCTGGGCCAGTGGACTGCTGTCTCACTCAATCTCTTTGTGTGAGTAAAGCCTATCCAGTATTTCATTACACACCCTCCAACCAGGGATGGCTTAAAATGGAGAAAAGAGGGACTGGTGTTCTGGGAAAGGAGAGAAGGAAGGTCAAGGGCCATGTGGAAAGGTTCAGACTCATTTTGTCCCACTAATCCCCTCCTATTCTGCATATTGATTAAAATGTGGTTTGTGTGAGAATCTTCCCTGCTCTCCCAAAAATTGAAATGTGAGAAGCAATGCTACTGTTCATGCTCTGCATTACTCTTCTCCACCTTAGATCCTACATTTTCCCACAGCCCATCTTAGCACCTGTCAAGTTCGTCTGCTTCTCTTATTGGCTGATTTACAGGTCAAATGCCTCACACTGATCAGGCTAGTATACCCCTGACACAGATACCCATTGGATACTAGAGGCCAGCACCCTCTGGCACTTAAAGTGTTATAACCCATTAATGACAGAAAGGTGTCCAGATCAATGCATTGAAAAATAACGCATTGGACACCCCTCTGACATTCAAAGATTTAATCCACAAAGCTCCACAGCAAATAACCAACTTGCATACTCTTGAGTGACGAGGGGATGCAAAAACTCTGGCACCCAGAGTGCTTAAGTGAATGAACGTTTTGAGTATCAGATAAGTGTAAGGCTTTGTGTGTTGGAACTATCTCTGCTACTGAAACAATTAATCCACCTATACCCCATTGAGGGCCAGAGGGTTGGGCAAACCCATGGCACTAAGTGCTATTGCTATGCATTATGATGTTCAAAATATCCTGTTACCCTCAATCTCCAATTATCTGTGGGGTTGTTTTAATTGTCAATATCATATGCAAAGCAATACCTTTTTGAATGCTAAGGGGTATCGATCTTCTGGAACCCGTAGCGTTAAATGGATTGCCATGGGGGGGGGGGTCCCAAGCATTGGATTTTGGACATGTTCTGGTACTCAGATGGTTAATGAGTGGTGTTCCCTCCCCCATTGCTCTCTTGCCCCTAAATTATCACTCACTCTTTCCACCATGTTGCTCATCACAATTCTCTCTGCCGCCCCCCTCTCTCCCACTTCTTCCCTCTTGTCTTTAATCCTCACCACAGAGCTTACAATTTTGTGACTACCCATTTGTTCAATTCAGTTGTAAGATTTTTGATATCACTAGCGTGGGTCCACTTCAGTTGTAAACTCTTTGGTATTACTGGAGTAGATCAATTTCAACTGTAAGCTCTGCAATATCACAAGCTTAGCTCCATTTCAATTGAAAGTTTTGCAGTTTCACTAATGTAGCTCTTTTTCTGGTGTATTCTTAGTGATAACACTTGTGGAGCTATATCACAATTATAAGCTCTATGATCTTAGTAGTATAGCTCCTTTTGAATTGTTGTCTCTGTGGGATCACTTATGTATCTTCACTTCAACTGTAAGCTCTGTGGTATCATTAATGCAGCTCCATACCAAACATACGTTTTGTGGTATCACTAGTGCAGCTACACTCCAATTGTAATTAGCTGAAATTTAATTGTAATCTCTGTAATTTCACTTGTGTAGCTCAGTTTCAATTATAAGCTTTGTAGTATCACAAATGTAGCTCCATTTCTATTGCAAGCTCTGTGGTATCATTATTGTAGCTCCATTTCTATTATAAGCTCAGTGGTATCACTAACATATCTCAGTTTCATTTGTAAAATCTGTGGCATCTCAAATATAATTGGATTGAATATTAAAATGAATCCATAGTTAGTAATCGGATTATCAGATTACCGCTCAGGTAGTTGCTACATGAGAAAAAGCACACTGCCAGAAAACACTACTCAATGTCTACATCTGTTTAAATGATGTTAGTCAGCATTAAAGGGTTAGTAATGTCCAAAATAAAGTTTATTTTATACAGATTTTACAAAAATAAAGTATTTGGAGAAAGTCCTATCTCTCAAACCTTTATAGTTTGAGAGATATCCTCTGCTAAAGTTCCACTTCTCCTAATGTCACCTGTAAAGCTGACAGAAGGAGATTCCTGTCGGCCGACATGAGGAGGCTCTTCAGCAGAGCCGCAATAGTGATATTGGAAAATAATTACTTTATTGGAACGGTCTATAAAGTGTGCTTGCAAACCACACACACACTTTGTAGACTTTTCCAATGAAATATTGGGCCACTTTATTGTACTTGCTCCCCATGCCAAAGTTGCCACCCTCGTCTGAAAGTTGATCATCTACTGTAGCTCGCCTTTGCACAGCATCACTGCAAACTATATGTATCAACACGCCTCTAAAATGTTCACGTCCTAAAGAAAGTGCACCCAAATGCATCTAAAAACAATTATTTGCTATTCAACCATAACCCCAAAAATATTAACATCCTCTGCTTTGTAATTTGTTGCAGTGACATAACGCATTAGGAGATAAAAAAATCATAGATTTACATTTCATCCTACAATATGCATTGTGCAGGGTTACAAAAGCATTACTGCAGCCGTAGTTTAGACATGGACAACCTTCACCATTACAGCTGCTGTTGAACCACAATTCTCATCATCCTCAGCTGTTTCTGGACTGAAGATGGGACTTGTAGTCCAGAGACTACTTGGGAAGCCACCATTGCTCTAGAGTTGTAACTGTTTCATTGTTTCCCTGAAGTGTGCATGTTTTTGATTAGATGCCAGTGTTAAAGGAGTAAGGCAGTAACTCAAAACCCTAATTTGGATACAACACACAGTCCAGTCTTCATCTGCTACAGGTGCCACTGCGAGTAAACTGTACCATCTGCCTTGCTGGTCTGTTAAGGTTATAATGTAACATATGGCTCAGTGTCAGAAGAAAACCCATTTTCCTTACTCTTTTTGCCTCTGCAGAACGCCATTGACCAAGTGTGCAGTTGGCAGGGGCTTGACCTGCCTGTGCCAGTTTCATTGTTGGTTTATTTTGGCATCCTAACTGGTCGCTGGCTGCTCAGCAGCACACAGTGTTAGAGGGATAACATTCACAACAGTGCATTTTGTTCAGTACATGAGACTTTGAGCTAATCTTAGCAAAGGAGAAAGCTGTGCAAACACAGATACTGGGAAAAGGGAATGGGAAGGGGTGGAAGAGCTCATTCTTATGGCCTGTCCTGACTGCTTTACTTCAAACAGCAGCAGAAACTATTAATTCAGATGAACAATGAGCTTACTCTGCAATTACCATCTTATATTAATCAGAAATCATCGGATCAAGTATGGGGCCCATGACTTACCCCTGTACTCCCCTGCTAGTAGAAGAGCTGGAAGTGACCTGTCATCATGAACTATGAAGGAATTACAAAAGAAGAAAAATAATTTCAGACCCAGAGGAAATTACTGTAATAAAAAAAACTGATGTTTTATAAAAAGTATGCTTTCTGAATAGAATCCTGTGTTACATACTCTCAGGCTTTTGATTTGGCTTTGTGGCACAGTCCTTCAGCACATGCCACCATTATCATATATTTTCATGACCAGTAGAACCTGTTTTCAAATCTAACCTGTGTTTCATACTTGTCCCATACCATCCAAACTTTCAAATGCCCCAAGAGGGACATTTTTGTTTTAGGTGGTGTTGCTGGGGGCGTGGCTGATGGGCGGGGCATTACTGAGAATGTTTAGATTATTCTATGACCTATTGACACCTCTTTGTGTAACTGAATAAATAGTTCAGAGCAAAACCAAAGTATTTTATTTACACAGGCTAACTTATTAACACATATTCTGAAGTTTAAACAAACAATAGGAGTTTTATTGCTGTGGAGAAATGTGATAAACTTATACACACATCACACAGTCTGATGTCCTAAAGAGGACCATCAGGGTGGAAAGGAGAAATAAAGGGATTTGGATCTCAAAGAGGCACTGTCTCCCTTAAAGAGGGACACATGTGAGGTATATGTGTATATATGTGTATCATATTGCTCTACAGCAATAAAACATTATTGTTTGTTTAAACATCAGTATATGTGTTTATAAATTAGTCTGTGTAAATAAAATACTTTGGTCTTGTTATAAGTCATTTATTAGGTTACACAAGGAGGTGTCAATAGGTCATGAAACAGTGTAAAAATTCTCGGTAGTGCCCCTCCCACCAGCCACACCCCCGGCAACACCCCCCTATTTGGCAATTTGAAATGTTGGGAGGTATGGGTAAACAAAGGAAAGGCTGATAAGAAGAACCAGAGCAATTCTGTGCCAAAGCATTGATACAAAAGGGGTTTTTAACTTATTGAATGCTGGTGAAGTCTAGCACACATTGCAAAACAAGGTGGACCTCGCTAGCATTCAAGAAGTTAAAAAATCAATTTAAATCAACTGGTAAGTGTATCTGCTCCATGTAGTATAACTAGTTTGGAACAGAATTGCTCCAGTTCTTAGCAGGTCAACCTGACTGAGGCTGATGTACTAAGAAAGCGGTGCAATTTTGGCACAAAGCAACTGCACCATGTAGAACAATTAGAATTCAGCAAATTTTCATTGATTTAAATGGGGCTTTTCTCCTATGAATGCTTCACACATTGTAAAGCAATATACATACCTGGGAACTCTTCGGATCAGCCCTGGAGACTCTAGTTTTTGCAGTTAATTACTGGGTCTATGGGGGCAGAGGCAGTTGGTGTTGAGCTTCTTATGAAACTCTGCCCACGTCTGCTTCTTCCTATCCTGTTCCCCCCACTTTACATCCACTTCTCCTCCTTTTCACCCTTTTCTTCCCACTCTCACCCACTTTCCACCCATGTTATGTCACAGACTGTTAAGCCCCTCTCCATCTGTGGTTAAACCCTACACCTTTGTGACACAAATCACATCATTTACATCCCCCATCAGCACCACATGAACCCCCTCCAAGGACTCTAGAAGACACAGTTCCCAGCTTTGACACTATATCAGAAACCTCTTTAACATTCAAGGGGTTAAAAGCCCCATTTAAACCAAATTGATATTTATTTGTTCCACCTGCAGAAGTTCCTTTTCTCCACAATTACACCAATATTTACTTAGAGCATCTGCCTACCTGTGTTTTAAGTCTGTAACTACCAGCTCTTTTCTCAGGGACTCCTAACAAGTCATGTCTTTAGGATTTCCCAGTTTGAGCACAGGGGAGTTTAACAGAGGCTATGTCATTTAATGAACTCACCTGAGCACAAGCAGGGAAATCCTATAGATACATCCTGCTTGTGGTCCCTGAGGTTAGGGTTGGGAACCACTAATCTAAGCCAATTACACGCTGTATCCTGTTTGACCAGTAGGGTGAGCTATAATCATGTCTTTGGTGAGTTTCTTGTTACTAAATTGTTTGTAGCTGCTGCCTTGTAGAACACTGGTACCCAACATTTTTTTAAGTCATGACACATGTAGCTGAAAATGTAATTTCCACATCATGCAAGGAAAACAGTTTACATATTAAAAGTATTTTGTCAGGTGTGACATACTAATCTTGGTGCCCTGACTCACCAGTGTACCATGAAAAGCCAGTTGGGAATCACTTCTTTACAACATAGGTTATTAAAGTCATTTCTCAAGCCTCGCTAACAATTCAGGTTTTAAAGAAATAATCTTTTATTAACCCCTTGAGGAACACAAGGATGTGCAATACACTGCTTCTCAATGTGTTGCACTCCTCTCTGGACCTCAAGTGGTTAACAGCACATATTATGCAACTGCAGAAAATGTCATGTTAGCAAATCTATAGTTTTTCTAAATCTCAGGACTCTTTCTGTTCACATGTATTTTTGAAAGTACTCCAAGGCGTTCAGTTGCAATGCCTTAGAGACCGCTCTAGCATTCAAGTAGTTAAAAAAAAATCTATGCCACTTCCTGTTATAGTGACATCACCAGGTTGTGGGTTATGAGGGCAGGGAAGGAGGTACAATATACCTCCTTCTGTTGCCTTTACAGTATTTTGTAACCCTGCACAAATTGACAGTGAACTGAACACATTTGCCCCAATGTGACTGTTCAGATTGGAGTAAATTTATGGAACATAACTTTCTGTTTCTTAACTGCATCCATGCTCTGAAAGCAGTATAGTCCAGCAGAACTTATAAAAGATTCCCAGGAATACGTCCCCATACATCCCAAAATTTCAAATAGCCAAAGAGGGACTTTTTTTTGTTTACGGTGATATTGCTAAAGGAGCGGCTGATGGGCAGGGAATAGCCAAGAATCTTTAGGGTATTTCATGACCTATTGACACCTCTTTGTGTAACTGAATAAAGATTTAGAACATGACCAAAGTATTTTCTTGCTCGGACTAATTTATAAAAACACATAGTTTAAATAAACATTAATACGTGGAGCAAAGTGTTACACTTATGCACACATCACACAGACCGATCTCCTAAAAAGTAGAACATTAGGGTATGAAAGAGGGACAGAGGGATTTGGGTCTAAAACAGCGACTGTCCCTGCTTCATGCTAACCATTATGTGCTCCAGTCTTTAAGGAAACTTTATCATGTCACAACTGAGAGATATGGACATACACATAAGACATGCAGGATTTGACCCTTGACCTTTCTGGTAGAAATGGCACCAATTTAGACACTAAAGAAGCAGTTGATTGGTGCAGAATACGCAGAACGTAACACTGGACTCTCTCCCCAGATGATCTGTCCCTTTACCTTGAGTCCTGAAATGTAGGTCAAAACCCTGGTATGCTTATGCATACCACTGTGCAATGAAAGTCCTACCCACATGGGCACCAGCCACTGATATATATTGCTGATTCCTGATTTGCTACCTTATGTCAGTCCTTCATTATGCCCCCTTTGTGTCAGGATCACTGGGGGAATTCAGAGACATTGCAGGTAAGTAAACTGGGCAACACATTTAAATGGCCAGTATGAAAGTAGCCTAAGGATCATAAGTGTTCAACACAATGTATTGCAAACCTCTCTGGTCTTTCAAGGGTTAGTCTATGCAGAAAATCCTAACGGACACTATGAATAAATTATGTGAGGATTGGCTATCCAAAATTAGGGCATATATTCCATTACAACCAAGTTTGTCTACCGAACGGCTTTTCACCTCTGTGGCAGAAAAGAGTATTCTAAAATTCAACTGCTTCCATTGCAGCCATGTTCACCATTGATGTTCCCAAAAATTATGGCTCTTCCCATGAAAGCCACAATACTGAATCTTGCTCAATGTCTCACATGATTTTTCAGTGCAACCTTTTGGACTTTGTCCTCAGTAAATCAGGAACATGACAGAGGAAATTATGTGATTCTCCCTGTTTGCCCAAAGTCTGCCATTGTTGATTAATTTGTGTATACACAAGAAAATAATTTGTTTTGTTTCACTCATTGCCTTATCCTCTTTAAATAATTAATCTTTCTCACTTTTAACGGCGCCAATATCAACCTTAATTTTGTTGCCATTAATATTCTTATAGAAATGTTCTTTTTCTCTCTTGTGATGTTTTATATCATTTTCAATTTTAGCTAGCCTAATTGCTTGCTTGCAAATTCTATTGAATAATTATTATTTTTTTTTTAATGGATGCATCCAACCCTCCTGTATGAAATAATATGAAAGCAGGTTTCCTATTCCTCGTCTAACTGCAAACCTCATTGTAAAGCCACGATGGTGTTAATTTGCTCCTCATATTAATTACTCAAATGGTATATTTATCCAAGAATATTTTGAACAAATTCCATATTTCTTGTCAATTTTTACCTTTGAAGAAAGATTACATCTGTTTGAAAGTCGTCTAATACTGCTTTTAGTATTGTACCCTTTTTAAAGTTTGATGTTTTGGATGAACCCTTGTTAATGGGTTTCTCATAACAAATTTCAGAAGTTACTATGGTATGGGTACTAGGGATGGGCGAAAGTTGTCGCCATGTTCCTGTGAGAAATTTTGCGAAAACCACGATGTTATCCGCTTTTTCATGGGAAAATCTCCTTTAAAACTAGCAGATAAAGTTTTTGCATCTTTCGCCCATTGGCCACAATCTTTCTCCATTTTTTCATTGGCTATAAAGTTTTCAAACATTGATTTACATTGTTTTCGCACTTCCGCTATAAAAACGTTATGTTTTCGCTGAAGGCAGACACAATAGAAGCAGCAACAGAGCGAGATAGACGTGCTGTGCTCTTTTGCAAAAATTGAGGCAGGAGAGGCTCATAGTGACTCCTATAACTATGAGCAGCAAAAGGAGGAACTGGAAGGACCCTTATTATGTGTCCGCTGAGTCTGAGGAGGAGGAGGAATTGACTAGCAGTACTCAACCAATGCTGTTCAGTCCTCCTAAATCACCCCAAGGGATCTTGGGGAATTTAATGAGAAGGGAGGGAGAAAAGGGAATGGAAAGGAAGGGAGAAAAGGGAATAGGAAGGAAGGGAGAAAAGGGAATGGGAAGGGAGGGAGAAAAGGGTAGTGCTAGTGAGAGCAGGACAGGTCAGCTGCCTGTGTTTGCTGCAAGACATGCTGCCCCTGCTGCCAGTGCCACCATTGCTGTTCTTCCTGCAGCCACTAGTGTTGTATCTGCTGCCAGTGCTTACCTACTGCCAGTGCTGAACCTGCTGCCACCAATACTTTGCCTGCTTCTATTGTTTCTTGTAGTACTTGGGGGGGGAAATGATGCCTAGTGTGACAGCAAGGGACTCTAAATCACACTTGCCAATCCCAAGCAGTCCTGCCACTGCTAGTACTACTGCTACTAAGATCCAGCAGCTTGTTAGCGTTAGGAGCGAAGGAGGTGGTAATCAACAATATCCTCATATTACTAGTGACGGTGAGACTGAGGAGGAAGAACCTGTGGCTGAACTTGATGTGGTTGGTGTTAATAGTAGTAGCAGTAATGGTGAAGCAGCCGGAGTGGTAGGGGAAACATTTGAGAGCGTCCAGACTAGCGGTCAAGGGAGCCCACACCATTCCTCTGGCTCTGGGAGTCCTCTTCCCTTCACTACAGTGTCCAAGTTGAACATGAGAGGCTAGAACTGGTGTTGGGGGAGAGCAGGCTCAGAATTAATACCATCACCACCAGCAGGGGCACAGATCAGCTGCCTATGCCTGCTGCTACTGCTGCTAGTGCTATTCTGTCTTCTTCTTCAGGTCAAAAGGAAATGGCAAGTGTGACATTAGGGGACCCTCTGTCACATTGCTCATAACCTCCTCCAAGCAGCAGTGAGATGTCTGGAATAGAGCAGCAGCAACAACAGCATGTAGGGACTATTGGTGGTGATGATGATGCTGGAGAAGCTGGGGTGGAAGAGACACTGATGGCCTTTTTAGAAGAAACTGAGAAGGAATGGGAGACATGGATGAGGATGGGCATCACAACCACCACTAGCAATGACATATTGGAATAAGAGGAATTTGCAACTGTTATAATTCCTTCTGATGCTGAGATGCAAGGGCAGCAGGATGATGAGGAGCAGGCTAGTGTGCCACAGACCACCGTGGACACAGTGGAAATGGGGTGAACAAGTGATGTGGGACTAGGACAGGTTCAACTTGCCAGCAATAGCAATACTCCTGATTCTAGTTGCAGTGCTGACTCTGAGGCAGTAGCAGAAACAGCAGCAACATTATCCGCTGCCACAGACAATGAATGGGAATGTGGAGGACAAGAAGAAAGAGGCAATTCTTCTCCATCTGTTCCCTTCCCCCTGAAGTCATCATGGGTGTGGGACTATTTTGCTCTTGGGGCAAGCACAGTGCATCAGCAATGGCACTATGCATAATTTGTGACAAGTCAGTGAAAAGAGGAAAGGAGGGAACACACCTTGGCACGAGCTCCCTGATATCTTGCATGAAACACAGACACCATGACATTTACATCAAACATGTTAAAGCCAAACATCCACCACAGAAATCAAGCACCACTTTTGCTGTCCCTGACTCCCCAGAAAGGCAACAAGAGGCGAGGTGGAGATCAAAGAGGAGAAGGAATAGAACAACCCAGGCAGAGACTGAAAGTTCCAGGATAAGTGAAACAACTAGCTCGCCATCACCTTCTAGGGTAACTACATTTTCTACTTATCCACCTCATTCATTACCTCCCCCGCCAAATGATAGCCACTCTGTTGATGTTAGGGTGTGGCAGTTCATCTCTACCTATTGCACACTGTGTGGTGCACTGGCCACACATGCCAGTGTGGTGGAGGAGAATCACAATCAGTGCATCAAGCGGCATCTGAGGAGATTCTATCCTGCAGAATATACTAAGATGGTGGCAGGGAGGGTTCATCATTACTATTAAACTGTCAGCAAATTGTCAGGTGTCCTTAGCGGGTCTGGAAAAGGGGTACAGTGACAGCGGAATTACTTGGTTTTGGGTGTCATGGTGTTTGGATACAGTCGTGCCCCCAGATGTTATTTACCACACACACACACACTTTGCACAGTTGCTGATGAGACCCGCTGTTCCTGCTCTCAAGGGAAAAAAATATATTCTAATAACAACACACCCATGATGATTTTGGAGGAGGGGCAGATGGAGAAGATCTAATGGCCAACTTGTTCTTTTCTCCACATATACTGGGGGCTACTTATTCTGCTGCTACTGCCTCAGCCACATCACTGGAGCCAGTTGTGGCAAGTGGAACCTTCATCATCCATCTTCCATGTTACTGCTATTGTTGATCCCAATCCCTTTCAGCTGCCTATTCATCGTACTGCTTAAACAGCTCAGCAGCAGCAGTACGAACAGCAGTTGCAACTCAGGAGTACATTTGACAGTGGCATGAGGCCAGTAGAGCATTTTTATTTTTTTCCTCAGGGCTTGTGTTTTGAAAAAAATATAAAAAATAAAAAAACTAGTCCTACAACAACAAAAAAAAAATAAACTAATTTTGGGGGGTTTGTTTCTAACAAAATTAAGTTCCACAATCAATGTTTCCTTAGGGCTTGTGCCAAGCAAGTTAAGTCCTACAAATCAATGTTTCTTCAGGGCTTGGGCCTCTAATAAGTCTAAGTCCTATAAAGGCCTCTAACAACAAATCAAACAAATCATCCCCCACAAAATACTCAATATCAAGTCAAGTATCAGTCCACCCCAGTGGCAGCTTATGTCAGGGGGTTCCTGTCTCTATCACTTTACATACAAATGTCTTATTTTATTTTATTGATTTATTTTTTTTATTAACTGTCCCCCCAATAGCAGTCAAGAACCCCCTCCAAAACAAATTCCCTGTTCAAATGATTCATTCATTCACCAACACAAGTACCCTCCTCAGACCCCTTTATACCATGTCTTATGGTTTCTATTTTATTTTATTTTATTTAGGATTTATTTTTTATTAATTGCCCCCCAATCCCAGTAAACAATACCCCCAAAAATCATCCCCTGATCAACTGATTCTTTCCCCACACCCCCCAACACAGGTACCCTCATGCCCCTTTTCTACTATGCCTTTGGGAAATAAAATAATATTTGCTATGTGTTGTGTGTAACTTCTCTGATCCCATTGATTTCAATGGAATGAGCTAGGCGAAAAAAGTGGAAAATCATCACTTTTCGCAGGAAATTTTTCACCAAGTGGAAAGTGCCATTTTTCACCGGTTTCAGTTTGAGGCGGAAATTTTCGCCCATCCATAATGGGTACTGCTGCCCACATGCACCCTTATCTTTGTATTGTGTACCATTTCAGAGCTGTTTGGAGAACACTAGGTCCAACAATGCCTCATTTCAAATTGCAAGTAGTTGACATGAACTTGACATTAAAGTGGAACTATCATCAAAATTAAATTGTCCCCCAAACCATTATTAACATAGAGATAGGCATATACATACTTTCATTATGCTGAATATGTCCAGCATTATTGAGAAAACAGCTTCTTCGGCAGGCATCAGCGGGCAACAGTGCATCTTGGAGAAAAGGAATCTGGGAGTCTGCTCTGTCTGTCCCATTCACCGCAAGGATTGGTGAGTGGAGTTCCTTGGTACCTTAAGGTACTGGAAGGCACTGACGGCACAGGTGAACATAATGTCTTTTTCAAGATCTCTGCTGCTGATACCTGCCGAAGAAGTTGTTTTTCTCAATAATGCCAGACTTATTCAGCATAATAAAAATATGTATATGGGTATCTCTATGTTAATAAGGATTTGGATGGCAATTTAATTTTGATGATAGTTCCACATATAAGATTATTTCCCTTTGTTGTTATGGATTGTTTTCCAGTCCATTTCAAGGTAGTTAAAATTGTTAGTCTGTTACCATTTGCATTAGCAGTTGGGTTTCCTCAAAATCCACAATATTATATGACAGATTCCTACCAACATTTTTTATATATGCCCTCACTTTTTACATCGACCCACAGGGTCTCTATATTCTCTCTGGATCCTTAATATCTTCCCTTATACTAGGTTTTAATGCTTGTCTTACACACAGACATTCTACTTTGTTAATTTTTCAGAGCCCTCCTAAAAGTTGAATATCCCTCTAGATTTACTGCACATTCATGTGTATCATCCAAGCAGGTTTTGGTAATACCTAGAAGTTCATACTACTCATTCACTACAATATGTTCCAAATCCCCCATCTTATCATCTAGACTATGATCATGTGCAAGCATGTATTTTATGATCACTTCATCCTGAAGATTTGCATTCTTTGAAATATTATTCATTTGCTTTTTTATCAGGCTGTCACATCGGCACCCCCTATTAGCTGAACTAGCCTTTCCCCTTCACCATAACCCTTTAACTAATCACATTTCCTCTCCTACACTCCTATAACCATCCTATCCCCTAGCACAACATCCCCCTTCTACTAAGCTGCATTTGCATCTCTAGTATAAAGATTGCCCATAAGGGCAAAGACAACACAGCACTCTAGAAATCACTGCTTATAGCAAGTCTTTATACATGCATTTCACTCCCTACTCTCTCGTTGCCTTCCTGGTGTAGAGATTGGCAAAGGTAGTTTTGCAGAAAATACCACATTGGAGGTCCTTTGCTTAAACTTGTGACCTAAATCCCTAAAAGGATTCTTAACAGACCTCCATCTCCCACTTACTTTGTCATTTATACCATTATATCATGACAGCTGGGTTATGCCTGGACCCTCACAACACTCAATCAGATCTACTGCATGCAAACCTAAGCACCTGGAAGACAACAAACTGTTCGATAGTAGCATTCCTGGCAACAGCTTACCCTGTCTGACTTCCTTATTATAGAATCCTCTACCATCTCCACCAGTCTTGGTCTTTCTGTGTCCCAGATCTCATCCTCACTAGAGGAGATGTTCTTCCAGCTATTAGAAAGAACAGTTCTCCTCAGCAAAGTCATTCCTGTGCCAAAACCACCAACATCATCCCTCAGTGTAGCAAATCTGTTTGGTATAATAAACACAGAAGAGTCTTCCCTATACATCCTTCTTTCCTTGTTATGCTTAAACGCAACCTATTTATCTGCTCTTCCTTTTTACAGTCTCTACCCCCAGTACTTCTTATGCCAGCAAGCAGCCAACCCCTCTCAAGATTGCATGTCTTCTTCAATGTTGTAACCTGCTTCTTCAGGACAGCTTGTACACCGAGTTAAATTAACAATTAAACTAACACTCATTACCCTGGTTACTATAGTTATAACGGCAGGTAAAAAAATAATACATACATAATGCATTAATCAATATGTAAAACGTATGTTACAAAATTACAATCAGTAACCAGTGACATAACAATAGGGGTCGCACCTGCGACCGGGCCCATCACGTCAGGGACCTGGCCTCCCCCTGCGAACCCATCGCCACTCGCCCGCAGTCAGTGCCTGCAGCAGCTCAGCTGATCTCCCGGAGCTCTAGTAATGCAGAGAAGACATCATCTCTCAGTGCTCTGCATTACTGAGAACCGTGTGGGAGCAGGTGATGGAGGTAGGAGATGGACATGGGGAAATGTTAAGATGGGGGGGAGCCGCCGGGCCCATGGCAATTTCTGCACCAGGGCCCGGTGGCTTCTAGTTACACCACTGTCAGTAACTTTAAAGTTATCTTTTTTTGTCTGCCTTCTTTATAATGTTAAGTGTTCAGTTAAGACCCTATGTGTGTGTAATTGTTATTGCTGTAAATGTGCCTCTTAACCCTTGAAATCTTCGCGCAATCCACAATGCATTGCTTTTCACTGTGTTTGAGACTTCTCCATGACTAAAGAGGTTAAAAGTCAATTTACAGAAATTATGAATTGTGTCTATCTTGAATGAGGAATAGGCCATATGCACTAAGAGGCCCAAGCCAAGGTATAGTGAGCAGTGATTTCTCCAGCAGTTGGGGTCCATGACATCAAGCATCTACAACTAGGTGATGTCTAGTGCGGGGGAAGCTGGGACTTATATCCTATTAGCTGGAGAGCCCACAGCTGACTACACTCTGACTTGGGCCCTTAACATATATGGCCCATTCTTACTTCAGGGGAAAGAATCAGCCTTGAACTCCCCAGATGTTGAGGTCTATGACTGCCGCATTCACCTGCTAGTCATTGGCTAGCTGAAATTTGTAGCTCTGAACAGCTGCAGATGTTCAGAGCTCCCCAGATGTTGAGGTCCCCAGATGTTGAGGTCTATGACTGCCACCATCACCTGCTAGTCATTGGCTAGCTGAGATTTGTAGCTCTGAACAGCTGAAAATCCCACAGTTGAATACACTCTGGATTGGGCCCTTGGTACATATGGCCTACTCCTTAGTCAGGATTTATTCAACCTTGGGCTCCCCAGTTGTTAAAGCTTACAACACCAGGCATCCCCTACTAAACATTTGCTAGCTGGGGATGTGGGGAGTCATAAGCCCCAACACTTGGAGAGACTCAAGAGTACTCCTTATGTACTAAGGATCAAGGGTCCAATATAGGGTATAATCAGCCATTTAGTTATTTTGGCCTATGACTCCCAATATCCCCTATTTGTGAGAAGAGTTTCATATCTGACTGTTCTTGAACTTTCAAGGACATAATTCCAAAGTATTAAAAAGAAGTATAAAACATTCAGTGTATCTTATTGCTGGTATATTTTTTTAATTCCCTATGATTTCAATGTGTCCATTAACTCAATGAATGATGGAGTGGTCTGCAGGAATTTCACAGCAATGAGAGGTGATAAAAGTCTGAACTGAATGGAAGCTGGTATATGAATGGCGCTTACATGTATTGGTATTTCTACTCTTGAAATTAAAAAAAAAACAAAAAACGTCTGCTTCAATCGCCTGTAGCTGCCAAATGAAAAAAAAACAAACAAAAAAAAACAGTTTGAAGACAGAATGAAAAATTGCTTTATGATGATTTTTACTCAAAGTCCCTGGAATGGAGGACGTAAAAATCTGTGAAAACACCATCGTTGTCTGCTTTTTCGCAGGAAAATCTGCTATAGCTCTTTGAGTGCCAGAGGGGTATGCAAGGCATTGCAAAGCAATGCGTTGCGTACCCCTCTGGAAATAAAGGGGTTAATCAAACCCCTCCCAAAATGTTTTCTCTATTTATTTCAATGGCTAAAAAGTTTCCACCCATTTGCTTAAGTGTACTTTGCGTTTTCTTGCCAAAAAATGTGATGTTTCAGCTAGAGAGATAGAGGGGGTGCTAGGTGACTGATGTATATAGCAAAATAAGGGCAGCAGAGGCTCAGACTGTTGGTTATGAGGATGAGCAGCCATCTAAAAAAAAAAAGAGGAGCTGAAAGGAATCAGAGAAAGTGACCATCACATCATAGAAGGGTCTGTGAGCCCTGATTTCCCAGACCCATTGATGCCCAGTTCCCCAACATTGTCCCTTGGGATCTGGGAGAAATTTGTGAGCAAACCAGCAAAGCCCCATGAAGAAGTGGGTAGACGTGTGAGCAGGATAAGTCAGTGACCTGTGCCTGCTGCTACTGCTGACAGTGTGCCTTCTGATACTCAGGAGGAGGAGGAGATTATGGCAAGTGGGACATAAGGGGACCCCAAGTCACACTTGCCATTCCAATGTAATCTCACTACTACTACTACGCAGCAGCAGCTAGAGAGTGTTGGGGGTGAGGGAGGTGATGATAGTGAAGTCTATAGCAAGAAAAAAGAGCGCAAAAAGAGGAAAATCTAAAAGCAGTGTTTATTAAAAATACCACACTAAAACAATATAAATTGCGCTTACAGGATAAAAGAGCAATGTACACTTATCTCCCTCCGGATCAAGTATCTCCTCGTTTCAGCAACCCTTGCTCCTTACGGGCCCGCCGTCCTTCTGTTCCCTGTGTCCGTACACCCTCCTTTGTGGCTATAGCGATTCCCAATCAAACTCACCACAATGTACTGGAGTTCAGGCAACAGCGGACACTACACTGGACGTGCTAGTCCTATGGGCAAATACCCGTTGCTCACCGGAGAACCGATCCAGAAAGGGGACCAAGTATTCATATACATAAAAACCCAACGCGTATCGCGAGCCTCTCTGCCCGCTTCATCAGGGGTTACAGGATACCGAAGGGATAGCACCTATATACACCCACCACCGTCCAGCGAGACGATCCGCTGGATCGATAGTTACCTATCCCTTCGGTTCTCCTGCATACTGACACCATCTGGATTCTTTCATATTGCAACTCCTAAATACAAAGTAGCAAATAGCAATATAAATGTTACATCTATACTCCCTATATTTCTTCATAAATAAACTAAATGATAATTGAGAATACCCTAAGGAGCCCTGAGTAATATATATAAATATAAAACAATATATACATAGAAAATGTCATATAAATTAAAAGTATACATTCAACTATAAAATCATATTCCAATCAACATATAGATACTGACCCTAATTATCTAACTTACATTATATATCCAAAATATAGAATCCGTTAAAGAGATACTCACTATATAAAAGCTGCCACATCTAGATCAATATTTAGACCCCATGGGCTCAATGTTTTGAGTTCATAGATCCAAAAAGTCTCTCGTTTTCTCAGAGTCAATAATCTGTCTCCTCTTCTTCTATCTATAGGGATTTTTTCAATCGCAGTTATTTTTAAATTATCTGGATTGCATTCCTTATGTTCCATAAAGTGCTTAGGGACACTATGTTTATCCATTTTATTAGTAATATTTCGTAAGTGCTCCGTAAAGCGTACTTTCAACTTCCTCATAGTCCTCCCCACATATTGCTTACCACAGGAGCACATGCATAAATAGACCACATAATCAGAATTACAATTCATAAAACTCTTCATTTTATATTGTTTTCCAGTTATTTCTGATTTAAAAGACATTTTGTCCCTACCGTTATTAAAAGCATAATGTTTACATGTAATGCAACCCTTCTTCCCACATTTATACATCCCTATACTATTAAAAAGAATATTTCCTCTGCTACCAAGATCACTGTTATTTGACTTCTTTAATTTAGAAGAAATATCACTTGGTGCTAATTTTTCTTTTAAGTTCCTATTTCTTTTAAAAGAAACCTTGGGTCTATCACTCAAAACTGGTCCCAATAAGGGATCCTCCTTTAAGATATACCAATGTTTTTTCAAGATTTTTTCCATCTGACTCGCACAACTATTATATTTAGTCGTAAAATATGGCATCATATAACTTTCATCTGATTTTGCTTTTCTCTCTTTGTATTTTATCAATTGATCTCGGGGCATTAAGTCTACCTTATTGTAAGCACTCTCCAACAGAATCCAGATGGTGTCAGTATGCAGGAGAACCGAAGGGATAGGTAACTATCGATCCAGCGGATCGTCTCGCTGGACGGTGGTGGGTGTATATAGGTGCTATCCCTTCGGTATCCTGTAACCCCTGATGAAGCGGGCAGAGAGGCTCGCGATACGCGTTGGGTTTTTATGTATATGAATACTTGGTCCCCTTTCTGGATCGGTTCTCCGGTGAGCAACGGGTATTTGCCCATAGGACTAGCACGTCCAGTGTAGTGTCCGCTGTTGCCTGAACTCCAGTACATTGTGGTGAGTTTGATTGGGAATCGCTATAGCCACAAAGGAGGGTGTACGGACACAGGGAACAGAAGGACGGCGGGCCCGTAAGGAGCAAGGGTTGCTGAAACGAGGAGATACTTGATCCGGAGGGAGATAAGTGTACATTGCTCTTTTATCCTGTAAGCGCAATTTATATTGTTTTAGTGTGGTATTTTTAATAAACACTGCTTTTAGATTTTCCTCTTTTTGCGCTCTTTTTTCTTGCTATAGATTTTGGTTGTGTATGGACGAGGCCATACTAAGAAGCTGCAGGAGGACGATTAACTGACAGTGTGTTATAATATACCGTTTCATCTCATTCCATCTTCATTCCATTACATCATTATTCATTCTCATCCCCATTGGAACTGCATGAGTCTAACGAATTTGGGAGTAAAACAGAGGATCTGATGGTCCACTAGAGATAAGTGGACATTTTTTAAGACTATCTAACCGGAGACTCTGTGTATATACAGATTGTTTTGCCACATTGATTTACATATTGTACATTTTTATATCGAGTGTACATACTTTGGTCTAGACCTACACTCTGCCCTATAGGTGTTTAGCGCTATCTGTTTTATAGATGATAGTGAAGTAGCTGGTGGGGGGTCTAGTGTGACTGTTTTAAATCCTCCTCCTGAGGTGGAAAGGGAAGTGATGCCGAGCAGTCAGACTAGCGGTCAAGTGAGCCCACAACATCCCCCTCACCCTTTGATTCCTCTTGCCCTGTGTAACAGTTTTGTAAGACACTCAGACCCAGTAGGTTAGAATAAAACACAGTTTTATTAAAAGACACGAAAGACTGCCCACTACAGGGGGTATATAGTATGACAGGAAAATGACAATCACGTACATATGCCCTGTCAGGCCCAGTATACATGGAAAAAAGAATAGATACTGTCACAGGACAGGCATATTCAGGCAATACTAGCACAACATGGGTAAAGTTCATGAAAAGTAATCAGTCTCTGTTGTGGTGTGTTTGACAACACCCAGTAGATGGTAAAGGAGCAAGAAACTGTGGTGCGAGGTGTGACAGCACCAGTCAATAAGGCAGGACTGAGACTACTCCTTGTGCTGAGCAGGAAACGGAGGCCACAATACTCTGCAAGAGCTAGCACACTTTGAGCCGTGAGCACCCGACCGGTGCGGTAACAAAGACAACGTACACTGCAAGAGCTGAGGGACTAGAGCCAGTAGCACCCAACCAGTGCGATAACGGAGACACTGACACTGCAAGAGCTGAGGTGTTAGAGCCAATAGCACCCGACCAGTGCGGTAACGGAAATACTGTACATTGCAAAAGCTGATGGGACAAGAGCCAATAGCACCCGGCCGGTGCGGTAATGGAAACACTGTACACTGCAATAGCTGATGGAATCGCCCAATAGCACCTGACGGTGCGGTAACTGAGTCACTGCGAATAGCAAGGGTTAACAGAAGCGCACTGTTAACAGAGGCCACAATGCTCTGCAAGTGTTAACAGAAGGCTCAGTGTAACGGAGGCTACAATGCTCTGCAAGTGTAAACGGAAGGCTCAGGGTTAACGGAGGCAACAGTGCTCTGCAAGTGTTAACGGAAGGCTCAGTGTAACGAAGGAAACAGTGCTCTGCAAGTGTTAACGGAAGGCTCAGTGTAATGGAGGCAACAGTGCTCTGCAAGAGTTAATCAGAAGGCTCAGTGTATCGGAGGCAACAGTGCTCTGCAAGAGTTAATCAGAAGGCTCAGTGTATCAGAGGCAACAACTCAGTCTGCCATATATCAGCACAGCGGAAGTCAGAATGTCGCCCAAGCAACACAGGATCAGGATCACAGCTGGAACTCAAGCAGGGATGTCAGGATAGCTGGGTCAGGTCACGGAGCAGGAACGTCAGCCAGGCCGGGTCAAATCACGGAGCAGGAACGTTAGACAAGCGGGTCAGATCACGGAGCAGGAAAGTTAGACAAGCCGGGTCAGATCACGGAGCAGGAACGTCAGCCAGGCTGGGTCGAATCACGGAGCAGGAACCAATGAGTGTAGTCAGACAGGCCAAGTCGGTACACAGGAACGCAAGAACACAGCAACACAGTAGCACTGGTACAGGAACACCCCGAAAGGGCACCTGACAGGTGCCAGAGGCCCGGTATAAGAAGGCCATAAAAGGCGGGCCAAACAAAGCTCAGCCAATGGGAGCGCACCACAACAAAGAGTGACAGAGCAGATCACGGGAACCGTGATACCCTGGCATTATGCCTCTGGGACCTGAAGCTGAGGAAGGCAGAACTGGCTAACAGTATTAGCATCAGCACATTAGTGCTTCCAGTCTGCTTTTTCTCACATCAAGAAGAGATGGCAAATGTAAGGGACCCTCTGTTACATTTGTCATCAATCACAAACCAGTGAGACTCTCATAGAGCAGCAGCAGCAGCAGCAGCAAAGAGGGACTGGTGGTGGTGATGAGGATGATGGTGGAGCAGCTGGAGTGGAAGAGACATTAATGGCCTTTTTATCAGAAAGCCAGAATGAATAGTAGACAGATATTCAAATGGGAATGGAATTAACAATACTACCAACAGTGAGATTGCAGAGTTTGCTACTGCTGTAAATCCTTTTGATGCTGTGTTACAAGAGCAGGTAAGTATGTCACAGACCACTGTGGCCATTTTGGCAAGCAATACTCCATGTCCTAGTTGTAGTGCTGCTTCTGAGACAGCAACAGCAGCACTAAATTGAAGGGGATTGTGGAGAAGAAGAAAGAGGCCATTCTTCTCCACCTGTCCTCTGCCCCAGAGGTCACGGGTATGGGACTATTTTTCTCTTGGGGCAGGCACAGTGTAGCCATAAGTGACAGCACTGTGCACTATATGTGATACATCAGTGAAAAAGGGAAAGGAAGCAATGCACCTAGGCACAACTGCCTTTATAACACACATGAAATACAAACACCATGACATTTATGTGAAGCATGTTAAAATCAGACCCCCACAAAAGAAATAGGGAGCGCTGTTGCTATACACCCTGTCTCTCCCCAAAGGCACCAAGATTTGAGGTGGAAATCCATGAGGAGAAAGAATAGGGAAATCCAGACAAAGTCTTAAAGTTTGATGTTCATGACCACCATAACATAACCTGTTGGCACAAGGCCAGTAGGTCATTTTTTCAGGGCTTGTTCTTTACATATAGTACAGATGCATATAAAAAAACAATTTTTGGGGCTTATTTCTAAAAAGTCCTACAAATCACTGTTTTCTCAGGGCTTGTGCCTCTAACATATCGGATTCCAAATAAATCATTAGTGATTCATCAGGGCCTGTGCTTCTAGCAATTACATGTCCAAAAAAATCACAGATTCCTCAGAGCTTGTGTCTAACAATTCAGAGTCCAAAAAATATCATTGATTCCTCAGGGTTTGTGCCTCTAACAATCCTGAGTCCAAAAAATCATAACAGAGCTTGTGCTTGTAACAAGCTGGAGTACAAAAATTCATAATTCAGAGCTTGTGCCAAACAAATTTCCTACAAATCAATGTTTTTCTCGTGGGGTGAGCCAAACGAGTGTAAGTCCTACAAATCAATGTTTCCCCAGGGCCTGAGCCTGTAACAACAAGTCTAAGTCCTACAAATCATCCTCTACAAAATACCCTCTCTCGTCAAGTATCAGTCTGCCCCAGTCACAGCTTACGTCAAGAGGGTTCCTGTCTCTGTCATGTTATTTACCATTTTTTTTTTTATTAACTGTCGCCCCAATCCCAGGCAACAACCCCCTGAAAAAAAGTCCCTTTTCAACTGATACTTCCCCCAGACTCTACTATCACAGGAACCATCAGACCCCTTTTATACTATGCCTGTGGGAAATAAAATACAATTTGCTATGTGTTATTTGTGAATTTGGTCTTCCCATTGATTTCTATGCAATAAGCTAGGCGGAAAAAGCAGAAAAACTGCACTTTTCATTTGAAATTTCCCGCTAAGCAGGAAGTTCCATTTTTTATCTGTTTTGGTTTGAGATAAAAACTTTGCCTATCCCTACTAGTGATGAGCGAGCATGCTCGGCCGAAGCTCGGTTCGGCTCGAGCATCGCTCTGCTCGGCACATGGCGGTACTCGTACGAGTACCGCATGTGCTCGCCCGCCATGTTCGGGTCTCCTCCCCGCACGTTTCGCGGCTACTGCGCAGCCAATAAACGTGCGGGGAGGCTCTGACATCAGTGTAATGCCAGCAGCCATGTTCGCTGCTGGCATTACACTGATTGGCTGGCCAGAACCCGTGATCGGGTGCTGTATAGCACCTGACCAGCGAGTTCGGCTCAGTCTTAGCCAGGGAGAGATGAGGATAGGAAGGGAAAGTCAGTGTAGGGAGAAGAAAAGTGTTTTTGAACAAAAAAAAGAACCAAAAGTCCTTTTTAGGACTACTGTGTGTGGGGGCAGCAGATATATTTTGTTTTGGGGGGCAGAGTTTAAAAAAAAAACGTCACATATTCCGTTCACTGTGCCTAGCCGCAGATTAGCAGCACATTCTGTTTAGTGTGCAAAGTTTCAGATTAGGAGAACATTCTGTTTAGTGTGCAAAGTTGGAGATTAGCAGCACATTCTTTTTAGTGTGCAAAGTTGCAGATTAGCAGCACATTCTGTTTAGTGTGCAAAGTTGCAGATTAGCAGCACATTCTGTTCAGTGTGCAAAGTTGCAGATTAGCAGCACATTCTTTTTAGTGTGCAAAGTTTCAGATTAGCAGCACATTCTGTTTAGTGTGCAAAGTGTAAAATATCAAAGTCACATATTCCATTCACTGTGCCTAGCCGCAGATAAGCAGCATATTCTGTTTAGTGTGCAAAGTTTCAGATTAGCAGCACATTCTGTTTAGTGTGCAAAGTGTAAAATATCAAAGTCACTTATTCCGTTCACTGTGCCGAGCCGCAGATAAGCAGCACATTCTGTTTAGTGTGCAAAGTTGCAGATTAGGAGAACATTCTGTTTAGTGTGCAAAGTGTAAAATATCAAAGTCACATATTCCATTCACTGTGCCTAGCCGCAGATAAGCAGCACATTCTGTTTAGTGTGCAAAGTTGCAGATTAGCAGAACATTCTGTTTAGTGTGCAAAGTGTAAAATATAAAAGTCACATATTCCATTCACTGTGTCTAGCCGCAGATAAGCAGCACATTCTGTTTAGTGTGCAAAGTTTCAGATTAGGAGAACATTCTGTTTAGTGTGCAAAGTGTAAAATATCAAAGTCACATATTCCATTCACTGTGCCTAGCCGCAGATAAGCAGCACATTCTGTTTAGTGTGCAAAGTTGCAGATTTGCAGAACATTCTGTTTAGTGTGCAAAGTGTAAAATATAAAAGTCACATATTCCATTCACTGTGTCTAGCCGCAGATAAGCAGCACATTCTGTTTAGTGTGCAAAGTTTCAGATTAGGAGAACATTCTGTTTAGTGTGCAAAGTGTAAAATATCAAAGTCACATATTCCATTCACTGTGCCTAGCCGCAGATAAGCAGCACATTCTGTTTAGTGTGCAAAGTTGCAGATTAGCAGAACATTCTGTTTAGTGTGCAAAGTGTAAAATATCAAAGTCACATATTCCATTCACTGTGCCGAGCCGCAGATAAGCAGCACATTCTGTTTAGTGTGCAAAGTTGCAGATTAGCAGAACATTCTGTTTAGTGTGCAAAGTGTAAAATATAAAAGTCACATATTCCATTCACTGTGTCTAGCCGCAGATAAGCAGCATATTCTGTT
Source organism: Rhinophrynus dorsalis (assembly GCA_037306005.1). Classification (NCBI taxonomy): domain Eukaryota; kingdom Metazoa; phylum Chordata; class Amphibia; order Anura; family Rhinophrynidae; genus Rhinophrynus; species Rhinophrynus dorsalis. The sequence goes on from CM074724.1 coordinate 207,341,143, forward strand.
TAGTGTGCAAAGTTGCAGATTAGCAGAACATTCTGTTTAGTGTGCAAAGTGTAAAATATCAAAGTCACATATTCCATTCACTGTGCCGAGCCGCAGATAAGCAGCACATTCTGTTTAGTGTGCAAAGTTGCAGATTAGCAGAACATTCTGTTTAGTGTGCAAAGTGTAAAATATAAAAGTCACATATTCCATTCACTGTGTCTAGCCGCAGATAAGCAGCACATTCTGTTTAGTGTGCAAAGTTTCAGATTAGGAGAACATTCTGTTTAGCGTGCAAAGTGTAAAATATCAAAGTCACATATTCCATTCACTGTGTCTAGCCGCAGATAAGCAGCACATTCTGTTTAGTGTGCAAAGTTGCAGATTAGGAGAACATTCTGTTTAGTGTGCAAAGTGTAAAATATCAAAGTCACATATTCCATTCACTGTGCCTAGCCGCAGATAAGCAGCACATTCTGTTTAGTGTGCAAAGTTGCAGATTAGCAGAACATTCTGTTTAGTGTGCAAAGTGTAAAATATAAAAGTCACATATTCCATTCACTGTGTCTAGCCGCAGATAAGCAGCACATTCTGTTTAGTGTGCAAAGTTTCAGATTAGGAGAACATTCTGTTTAGTGTGCAATGTGTAAAATATCAAAGTCACATATTCCATTCACTGTGCCTAGCCGCAGATAAGCAGCACATTCTGTTTAGTGTGCAAAGTTGCAGATTAGCAGAACATTCTGTTTAGTGTGCAAAGTGTAAAATATCAAAGTCACATATTCCATTCACTGTGCCGAGCCGCAGATAAGCAGCACATTCTGTTTAGTGTGCAAAGTTGCAGATTAGCAGAACATTCTGTTTAGTGTGCAAAGTGTAAAATATAAAAGTCACATATTCCATTCACTGTGTCTAGCCGCAGATAAGCAGCATATTCTGTTTAGTGTGCAAAGTTGCAGATTAGCAGAACATTCTGTTTAGTGTGCAAAGTGTAAAATATCAAAGTCACATATTCCATTCACTGTGCCGAGCCGCAGATAAGCAGCACATTCTGTTTAGTGTGCAAAGTTGCAGATTAGTAGAACATTCTGTTTAGTGTGCAAAGTGTAAAATATAAAAGTCACATATTCCATTCACTGTGTCTAGCCGCAGATAAGCAGCACATTCTGTTTAGTGTGCAAAGTTTCAGATTAGGAGAACATTCTGTTTAGCGTGCAAAGTGTAAAATATCAAAGTCACATATTCCATTCACTGTGCCGAGCCGCAGATAAGCAGCACATTCTGTTTAGTGTGCAAAGTTGCAGATTAGGAGAACATTCTGTTTAGTGTGCAAAGTGTAAAATATCAAAGTCACATATTCCATTCACTGTGCCTAGCCGCAGATAAGCAGCACATTCTGTTTAGTGTGCAAAGTTGCAGATTAGCAGAACATTCTGTTTAGTGTGCAAAGTGTAAAATATAAAAGTCACATATTCCATTCACTGTGTCTAGCCGCAGATAAGCAGCACATTCTGTTTAGTGTGCAAAGTTTCAGATTAGGAGAACATTCTGTTTAGTGTGCAATGTGTAAAATATCAAAGTCACATATTCCATTCACTGTGCCTAGCCGCAGATAAGCAGCACATTCTGTTTAGTGTGCAAAGTTGCAGATTAGCAGAACATTCTGTTTAGTGTGCAAAGTGTAAAATATAAAAGTCACATATTCCATTCACTGTGTCTAGCCGCAGATAAGCAGCACATTCTGTTTAGTGTGCAAAGTTTCAGATTAGGAGAACATTCTGTTTAGTGTGCAAAGTGTAAAATATCAAAGTCACATATTCCATTCACTGTGCCTAGCCGCAGATAAGCAGCACATTCTGTTTAGTGTGCAAAGTTTCAGATTAGCAGCACATTCTGTTTAGTGTGCAAAGTGTAAAATATCAAAGTCACTTATTCCGTTCACTGTGCCGAGCCGCAGATAAGCAGCACATTCTGTTTAGTGTGCAAAGTTGCAGATTAGGAGAACATTCTGTTTAGTGTGCAAAGTGTAAAATATCAAAGTCACATATTCATACCTGGGAACTCTCCGGTTTTGCCCCGGAGACTCCGGATTTCACACTGAATTACCGGGTCTCCGGGGCAATGTGTGGATTGCCGGGTGGGCAGAGTTTAAATAGAAACTCTGCCAACTTGTGCTCTGTCCCGCCCGATTCCTCCCACTCCCCGCCCTCTTAGATACATTTTTCGGGTATTTTTTGGTTTTTCTTTTGTCCCGCCCCCCCTCCGCGGCTAAGCCCCGCCCCTTTTATGACGCGAATCGCGTCATTTTCATCCCGGGTCGGCACTGACAGGGTTACCCTCCGGGTAACCCTGTTTTAAAAGTTCCCAGGTATGCACATATTCCATTCACTGTGCCTAGCCGCAGATAAGCAGCACATTCTGTTTAGTGTGCAAAGTTGCAGATTAGCAGAACATTCTGTTTAGTGTGCAAAGTGTAAAATAAAAAAGTCACATATTCCATTCACTGTGTCTAGCCGCAGATAAGCAGCATATTCTGTTTAGTGTGCAAAGTTGCAGATTAGCAGAACATTCTGTTTAGTGTGCAAAGTGTAAAATATCAAAGTCACATATTCCATTCACTGTGCCTAGCCGCAGATAAGTAGCACATTCTGTTTAGTGTGCAAAGTTGCAGATTTGCAGCACATATTCCGTGTAATATGAAGAAGGCGGGTAAAAAGGGACGGGGAAGTGGACGTGATCCTGATAGTTCAGGGCGCGGGTCAGGACGCGTAGAAACTGTGCCTGGTGCCAGAGCACAAGAAAGAAAGACATCCACCATACCTAGCTTCATGTCTCAGTTTACAGGGCGTCGCAGGACATCACTCTCGAGGTCAGACCACTGCGAACAGGTGGTCGGTTGGATTTCAGGTGATACTGCTTCCAGTCGGTTAAGCACCACCCTGTCTTCCACCAAGTCCACTCTCAGTAGCCAAGAGTCTGGTCAACATAATCCTCACCCTGATCATCCTTCCTCCCACCATAGAGGGTCTGGTCAAAGAAGTGATCCCACACTGGGATATAGTGAGGAGCTCGTCTCATCACCAATCCTTAATTTGAACCTCTCTCCAAGCACGCTTGCAGAGGAACATGAAATCTTGTGCCCTGATTCACAACCTCTAGAGGGTACCCAATCACAAGAAGATGACAGAGGGGAACGGCATTTAAGGTCAAAGGAAGTGGATGATGATGATGATGAGACACAGTTGCCATTAAATCAACCACTTTTACTGTCTCAAGACCTTGATGAGGAGGATGATATACAGTTGTCAATGACTGAGTATGTGGTGGGATCAAGACATGAGGAGGATGATCAGAGTGAGGAAGTGGAGGAGGACTTGGTGGACGATGAGGTGACTGACCCCACCTGGGAAGGTGGAGAGCCGAGCGATGACAGCAGTCCTGAGGGTGAGCCATCTGCAGCACCGCAACAGGCTGGAAGAGGCAGTGGTGTGGCTACAGAAAGAAGGCGGACCGCACCAAACCGGCCCGCAAATGTTCCACGGAGCACCCCCTTGCGTAAATCTCCCTTGCCAAGGGGTAGGTGTTCCGCGGTATGGCGTTTTTTTAAGGAAAGTGCGGACGACAAAAGAATTGTAGTTTGCAACCTGTGCCACACCAGAATGAGCCGAGGCATGAACACTAGAAACCTCACCACCACCAGCATGATCCGACACATGGCATCCAAGCACCGTAATAAGTGGGAGGAACGCCCGGATCGCCAATCTGTGTCTGCAGGCCACACCACTGCCTCCTCTTCCCCTGTTTTCGGTGCCGGCCAATCGCCTGTCGAAGGCGCAGGCCCGCATACCTCCCGCCCTGCACCTGTACCATCTGAAGCACCATCAGCGACCACATCCACTTCCCTGTCCCAGCGCAGCGTCCAAATGTCGTTACCCCAGGCATTTGAGCGCAAGCGAAAATACCCAGCCACCCACCCACAGGCCATAGCACTAACCTCACACCTTTCCAAATTACTGGCCATCGAAATGCTGCCATTTAGGCTTGTGAAGACTGAGTCCTTCCGCAGCCTGATGGCAGCAGCTGTCCCTCGGTACGCAGTCCCCAGCCGCCACTACTTTTCCCGGTGTGCCGTCCCCGCCTTACACCACCATGTGTCCCGTAACATCACCCGTGCCCTGACTAACGCAGTTACTGGGAAGGTCCACTTAACGACTGACACATGGACAAGTGCTTGTGGCCAGGGACGCTACATTTCCCTGACGGCACACTGGGTGAATGTCGTGGAGGCTGGGAGCGACTCGGACCCTGGGATGGCACAGGTGCTACCCACGCCGAGGATTGTGGGCCCTACCTCCATCAGGGTTTCCGCCAGCACCTACGTTATTGGCTCCTCCTCCTCCGTTTCCACCTCCGAATTCTCTACACGCAGCGCCACTCCCCCATCAGCCAGTAGCTGGAAGCAGTGTAGCACTGCAGTGGGGAAGCGTCAACAGGCCGTGCTGAAGCTGATCTGCCTTGGGGACAAACAGCACACGGCCTCAGAGCTGTTGCAGGGGATTAGTCACCAGACCGAGCAATGGCTCTCGCCACTCAACCTGCAACCAGGCATGGTTGTGTGTGATAATGGGCGTAACTTGGTGGCGGCTTTGGAGCTCGGCAAGCTCACACACGTACCATGCCTAGCGCATGTATTTAATTTAGTGGTTCAGCGATTTCTAAAAACCTACCCCAATGTGCATGATCTCTTGACCAAGGTGCGCCGCGTGTGTGCACATTTCCGTAAGTCATCTACAGCTTCGGCCGGCCTGTTGAAGCTGCAGCAGCGCTTACAATTGCCAGCTCACCGGCTGCTGTGTGACGTGAGCACGCGCTGGAACTCCACCTTCCACATGTTGGCCCGGCTTTGTGAGCAGCAGAGGGCAGTAGTGGAGTACCAGCTGTTACACGGTCGTCGCCTCTCCGTTCAACTTCCTGTAATCAGAAGTGAGGAGTGGGAATGGATGTCAGACCTCTGTGAGGTTTTACGCAATTTTGAGGAATCGACACAGATGGTGAGCGGCGATAACGCTATTATCAGTGTAACCATCCCACTTCTGTGTCTACTGAAACGCTCGCTACTCACAATTAAAACCGACGCTTTGCATGTGGAAGAGGTGGAAATGCGGGAGGAAGAGCTTACACAAGGTGATAGCCAGAGCACCCTCACTTCGTCTTCTCAGCGACAATTGGAGGAGGCGGAGGAGGAGGAGGAGGAGGAGGAGGAGGAAGACACGGTTGCCTCCGCTACAGAGGGTAGCCATGGATCTTTAGTTCCATCTCTTCAGCGTGGGTGGGCAGAAGAGGAGGAAGAGGATGAGGAGATTGAGAATCATCCTCCTGTTGAGGACAGCGAAATCTTGCCTGTTGGTACTCTGGCACACATGGCTGACTTTATGTTAGGCTGCCTTTCCCGTGACCCACGCGTTACACGCATTTTAGACAACACGGATTACTGGGTGTTCACCCTTCTGGACCCCCGCTACAAAGAGAATTTCTCATCTCTCATTCCTCCGGTGGAGAGGACAAGCAAAATGGTGCAATACCAGAAGGTTCTTGTCGAAAAATTGCTCTAAAATTTTCCATCTGACAACGCTGGCGGCAGAGTACGTGCTACCTTGGCCAACCGAGAAGGGGAGAAAAGGGGAGCACACAGCAGTTCCGACAAAGGCAGGGCAACACTCTCCAAGGCGTGGGACACCTTCATGACACCCCGCCAGCACCCTCACCCTGATGCGCAGCCTAGTGTCACAAGGAGGGAAAAGTTTTGGAAGATGGTGAAGGAGTACGTAGCAGACCGTGTCAGCGTCCTCAATGATCCCTCTGTGCCTTACAACTACTGGGTGTCCAAGCTGGACACGTGGTATGAACTGGCACTCTATGCCTTGGAGGTGCTGGCCTGCCCTGCCGCCAGCGTTCTGTCTGAGCGGGTATTTAGTGCTGCTGGTGGCATCATAACAGATAAGCGTATCCGCCTTTCCACCGAAAATGCTGATAGGTTGACACTTATAAAAATGAACAAGGCCTGGATTTCCCCTGACTTCTCCACTCCACTGGAGGAAAGCCCCGGGGGAACATAAAGTCACTTTATATATGTTATTTACAATGATGGGAATACTCTGTATTCCCATCACCCCTTCCACCCAAAAAATGGGTATATGGTTGACTCTCTTCCATATACCCTGGGATATAATTTTTATATAGGGCCAGCTCATCAGCGGGCCCTGTGATATAATTTTTATATAGGGCCAGCTCACCAGCGGGCCCTGTGATATAATTTTTATATAGGGCCAGCTCACCAGCGGGCCCTGTGATATAATTTTTATATAGGGCCAGCTCACCAGCGGGCGCTGTTTAACAATTTTTGTATAGGTCAGCTCACCAGCGGGCCTTCTCATATAATGTTTTATTGGGTCAGCTCTCTAGCGGGCCCTCTCATATAATGTTTTCTAGCGTCAGCTCACTAGCGGGCCTTCGCATATAATGTTTAGGATGGTCAGCTCCGCAGCAGACCCTCACCCATAATGTTTTAGATGGTCGGCTCAGCGCACGTTTCCCTCTTAATCATGGCCCCAGTTCAGAAAAATCGAGGAAATTTTTGGGAGAATTTGCCTCTGCGCACGTTTCCCTCTTAATCATGGCCCCAGTTCAGAAAAATCGAGGAAATTTTTGGGAGAATTTGCCTCTGCGCACGTTTCCCTCTTAATCATGGCCCCAGTTCAGAAAAATCTATGAAATTTTTTGCAGAATTTGCCTCTGCGCACGTTTCCCTCTTAATCATGGCCCCAGGTCCGAAAAATCGAGGAAATTTTTTGCAGAATTTGGCTCTGCGCACGTTTCCCTCTTAATCATGGCCCCAGTTCCGAAAAATCGAGGAAATTTTTTGCAGAATTTGCAGATGATATACAAGTAAATATACAGCAAATACTGTTTGGTAACAATTTTTCGCCTAAAGTCGTTTTTATCTTCCTTTTTGTGTGTTTTACGGTCAGTCTGTAAAAATGGCGTACTACGGGCGAAACATCGTTCCCAGCAGCGACGTTGGAGTCCAAGATGCATCCAGACATCCTCCCTATGCTGTCCCTGAACCATTTCTGTGGTGTTTCCATCATTTTCTGCCCTTTTCCTATGGACCAGGCACCCTCCCCTCATCAGAGCAGGGGGTGCCTGGTGTAATGCTCGAGTCCTCCCATTGACTTCAATGGGGCTCGGGTGCTCGGCCGAGCACTCGAGCCTCCGGGGGCGCTCGGTCAGAGCACCCGAACACCCGAGCATTGGGGTGCTCGATCATCACTAATCCCTCCCAAACAGCTCCCAGAACTCCTGAAGAGCTAACTGGTTGCAGTAGAAACCAGGCCTTAGTCTTTAACCTTATGTGTCCGTGGTGGCACATCTGTTATTCCAAAGCAGCCTTGCATAGATACTCTTCTTCAACTCTTTCAGATCTGGGTTGCTCACCTTAGAGGAAACATGAGAGCAGATATGATTCTTTTTGCAGGGGTCTAAGACTCCAAATTCCTCCCACTGATCTTCTTTGGAAAAAAGTGTTTGGTGAGCGGAGTTTGTGGTACTGGAGTCCATGAGCAAACAATCATGTCTGATTCTATTGAAATGACAATCATTACTAATTAAAGATTAATTTTTGAGAACCACTCCTTGCAAAATTGATTCACAGTGGGCATTAGGATTTTCTGCCCAAACTCAGGTAAACTGGGGTTTATTATGAGAAGGTGTTCATTTCTTGTACAGGCAGAACACAGATCTAACAAGCCGGCACCCAAGGTTGGCTGAAGCACTAGGGAAGCAAGGCAGCAGTCTTGGACAGCAGAAGTAAAGGGGGCTGCAGCAGGGGCATTGTTATAGACAGGTGAACATTTTTCCTTTTGCTCCCATATCCCCCATATTTAATTTTTTTTAAATTAAATAAACATGATTTGTATTTACTCTTCCTAAGGCACTATTCATTTCATTAACACTTTGAGTGCACAAAAAGGGTTAACCCATTTGAATGTCAGAGAACAATGTTTTGGACACCTGTTTGTCAATCAAAGGCTTAACTACCTGAGTGCCAGATGGGGAATGCAATGCACAGGACACTCAAGGTGATAAGCATGGGTGGGTGGGGGTTGTAACACTGCTTATTCGGGGCAGTTGTGGGTTAGCTTAGCATGGCAGTTTGGCCATATTGCTGCCATAGAACTATCTCTTTAACCTTTTAAGGAGCAGAGGAGTGAGTGACACATTCCAAACCAATGCATTGCACACCACTCTGTTCTTTTATCATTAGCACAGGGGAATCTGGCAAATGGAGTGATTGATTTATCTGTACTCAAGTGATGAGTTCCTTAAGGCCCAATCTGCTTCTGTGGCTTGAAGGCCAATTGGAGGAACAACATAGTAATTATTCATAGATGACTTGCAGAGATTTTGAAATATCATAATTCTCCTTCCAATTAATCTATGAGTATACAATGTTTCAAGGGATTCATTTAACTCTTCTTTTTTTGGAGAATTAATAACTATCTGTCCTATTCTTCTCACTCTCCTCCTATTTTAAGGGTAAAGTCCTCCTCTTCTCCTCCCAATGCCACCTATCCCATCAAATCATGCTCACTTTATGATGCAAATCCCATCATTTGGACACTCCAACCTTTAGACCTTAGTGGGCCACCAGAAGCTTTGGACAAGAAGTTCCCAGGTATGAAAGTGTATTACATGTTGCCCAAAATGACTGTTTTACATTTTGTTACTGGCCGCTCATGATAATGGATTTGCATACCTGGGATCTTCCTTCTGTGGAACCCCTGGAGAGAGGACTCATGGGCTATGAACAGGCTTATGGTAATGACACAATTTGTGTCATAAAATGAGTGGGGCTCGTTACGTGTGCCGGATTGATACTTTCTTCAGGGCAGCCATTGACAACATGGGAAAAGTAGGCGGCTTCCGGATTGGCTGAAGCCCTGGATGACAGGTTTAAAGGTCCCCCATAGAGTTAACATGGGGGAAAGTAGGCCACCCAGGGATTGGTCAGTCCGCTGCCCGCCCACAGAGTCTGATTGGCAGAGACAGCCATGACTAGCACAGCCAGGATTGGTCATCCAATTCTAAGCACCAGATTGGTCAGGGGTTGAAGTGGAAAATATTCAAAGATGCTTCAACCCCCCTGGCCTTTGTTTAGAAATGTGCATTTGAGCCCCTCAACCTTTTGTCCTAGGGTTTATCCATTGTTACATCCTTTGTCTAGCTAAACTAATCATGTCTGTCCCTTTGTACTGTGTATTTGCCATATGTCTCAGTCTTCTCTATGCTTTGTCTGGTTCTTGTGATTAACTGGGTATATAAGCCCAAAGAGTTGTTCAATAAAAAGTTCTTGTTTTACCCTCCAAACTTTTCCTGTCTGGTTCTTGGAGGGGTTATGCTGAATGAAGGATTGAGATTGGGATGTCGGTGCAGCAGAAGCAGAGAAGTGACAGTGGTACTGACCTCTAGTACCAGAACTCACGTCACAAGGCTTAATTGTGTTGGAAGGACTTAACCAGGATTGGACTGGAAAGTGGGCAGAACAGAGTGTGAAAGAAGAGAAGTGGGCAGAGTTTCTCAGGAAACCAACACTACCGGAGTATCTGTCCCCAGAGATCTGGTAATGAACACTAAAAACTTGAGTCTCTGGGGCAGATCTGGTCCCAGGTATGTGGATTTGTTTTTCAAAGAGACTGATGTACTTTGAAGAACTGGAGCAAATCTGGAGAACATTCCCAATGATTTAAAAAAAATGGTTTAACCCTTTGAATGCTGGAGAGGTCTCTGCAAAGAAATTCTTTGGTGACCTCTCCAGCATTAAATGAGTTAAAAGCCCCATTTAAATCAATGGAAATGTATGTTTGTCCCCCATGAGGAAGCTGATTTTCCCTAGAATGTCTCCCATCTCTTAGTACATCTTCCACAGAGGGGTGAATGCACAATCCATCCAGCATAGCTCCACTTGTGTTAGCCTCTATTGCCCATGGTTGTAACCAAGGATATGTATTACAGTGTGTGATAGCTTTTGTGCATGCCAGCACACTCCATTGGCCTTAAGATTAATGTTGAGCGAGCGTGCTCGGCCGATGCTCGGATCGGCTCGAGCATCGCTCTGCTCGGCACATGGCGGTACTCGTACGAGTACCGCCATGTGCTCGCCCGACATGTTCGGGTGAAGAGGATCTGTGCCGGAAGAGGCACAGATCCGAAGACGCTCCGCTGGACCACCAGGGAATGGAGGTACGGGGGCATTGCGGAGATGAAGGGGGCATTGCGGAGATGAAGGGGGACATTGTGGAAGAGGGGCATAGACTCTATGCCCCTCTTCCACAATGTCCCCCTTCATCTCCGCAATGCCCCTCTTCCACAATGTCCCCCTTCATCTCCGCTATGCCCCTCTTCCACAATGTCCCCCTTCATCTCCTATGCCATAGCGGAGATGAAGGGGGACATTGTGGAAGAGGGGCATAGCGGAGATGAAGGGGGACATTGTGGAAGAGGGGCATAGAGTCTATGCCCCTCTTCCACAATGTCCCCCTTCATCTCCGCTATGCCCCTCTTCCACAATGTCCCCCTTCATCTCCGCTATGGCATAGGAGATGAAGGGGGACATTGTGGAAGAGGGGCATAGCGGAGATGAAGGGGGACATTGACCAGGCACCCTCCGCTCATCAGAGCAGGGGGTGCCTGGTTTAATGCTCGAGTGCTCCCATTCATTTGAATGGGGCTCGGGTGCTCGGCCGAGCACTCGAGCATCAGGGGGTGCTCGGTCAGAGCACCCGAGCACCCGAGCATCGGGGTGCTCGCTCATCCCTACTTAAGATTTTAACATCAGAAATCACCTTACGACTGTCCCACAGCATTTGCAGGAAAATTGTGTAATGCGCTTTTTTAATACATGGCATTAAACGAGGTGTAGAGAAAATTACTTCCCTGAAATGTCCATATAGTTCCCCGCTGCTCTCTCCTTGGGGAAAGAGGTGCTAAGAGGAGAATTTTCAGTGTAGCTTACCTTAGCTCACCCCAGAGAGTTTTCAAATAATTAGCTTGATAACATATCCAGGGTTTAATTTACAACCCTAGACTCCCCTAAACTAGACATTCTAGTGTTCTTAGCACTGCCCATGGACACCCCCCCGCTCCTCAAATGGCCTCCTCCCATCCACCATTTCCTGGTACACAAAATATCTTTGGCTTATAAAAACAAGAATGAAAGAAGCTTTAACCCCTTGGTTGCTAGAAATGCATTGGAGATATCTCTACCATCCAGTGGATTAAATAAAAGCCTCTAAACTGGTGCAGAGACATTGGGATTGTTGTTGCCGCACCTATAATTCAGAATGTGGGTGTGGCTAGCACAGCAGCAGTATCCCTCAAAATCTGGAGCTCTGTGCAGTTACCTGCTCTGCCTATTGGGAAATCAGACCCTGATCGTACCTCCTATTCAGTGTTGAAAGCAGGCAGCTGAGACATGTTACAGAGTTAAAATAATTGTTTTCTTATATTTAAATAACTGGCTGTAATATAGAAAGTGTGAATCGCTCTTTCCCTTTTATGTGCAGTAAAAACTGTTTAGAAGGCAATAACCAATAATTAGTTCTTACAGTATTTTATACACTAATAACCCAAAACATACTTTAACCCTTCCATCTCTTGTACACCTACAATGAATTTCAAGAACAACTGATTTGCAGATGGATTTAGCAAGGAATGTGTTAACACCGGCTACACATAGAACCATGTACTTGGTTATTTTTATAACACTTTTAATGCTCTTGAGCAGGAAAGCAACAGACGCCCCAACTCTCCCTCTTAAACACATGTAACCAGTTACCTGCAGATTGCCCAGAGCTTTTTCCGCTGTCCTCACCTCCTCTTATTTACACCGCTCGCCTTGCACAGCTTTGGAAGATTGTCCCATAGGGATTTTTGCCCTTCTCACATAACCACATATAAAAGGGCTAAATAAATACTTTTACAGATTTGTTTCAGATTTCAGCAATAAATAAACCTCTGGAATAGAGTAGAAGCCAGAGGTGGACAGCGGGGAAAGATAAGGGTGAAGAATTAGGACTGTGAGACACAAAAATAATACAATATGGGGAACTAGACCCTAGAAATAGGAGGTTCTTAACTTTTTTAATGGGAGGACTTACCTATGTATTTACATATGTGTGTGTGTGACATATGCAGAAAGAAAACATGAGCAATTTAGGACCCTCTGAGTCCACTGTTGGAATTATGAATGAATGCCCTCAAATAAACGTTAACATTTAGGATCTTATTAAGCTTAGTTATTTCTCCTCTCCAGTCCTTCTGTCTGTGGGAGTTCTGGATCTGCTACTTTTCTCCTTGTACACCCTTTCATTGGATGAACTTATTCATTCATTTGGTTCCAGTATCATCTATATTCTGATGATACCCAAATTTACATGTCCACTCCTGATCTTTCACCTCAAATCCAGTTAAAAATGTCAGACTGCCTCTTGGCCATATCCTCCTGGATGGCCCACTATCAGGTGAAGATAAACATGTCCAAAACCGAACTTCTCATTTTCTCTCCAAGACCTTGCCCAACACCCAGCTTCACTATTACAGTTGATTGAATTGACATTGATCTAGTCAGCTCAGTACGCTTGGGGCCATATTTGATTCTTCCCTTTCCTTCTCCCCTCACATTAACTCCGTGGCTGGAACATGTCGCTTCTTTCTTTGCAACATTGCTAAAATCCACCCGTTCCTCTCCCAAAAACACTACTAAAATTCTTGTGCATGCCCTCATTCTGTCCCATTTAGACTATTGCAATGTCCTACTAACTGGCCTCCCTGCTTCCCATCTTTCCCCTATGCAATCTGTTTTAAGCTCAGCTGCATGAATCACTACACTCTCCCCAAAAGCTGAACCTGATCACATCATTCTTAGACATCTGACATGGTTCCCTATTCAGCAAAACATCACTTACAAAGTCCTTCTTCTCACCTTTAATGCTCTCCACACTGCTGCCCCTCCTTAGATCTCTTCCCTCATCTTCTCTTACATTCCTGGCCACCTCTTCTCTCAGTACACAATGCCCTTCTTGTTACATCATCCACACCCTCAGCCTTCTCCTGTCTCAAGCCCCTTTCACTTTCCGCTCCCTACCTATGGAACTCCATACCCTCTCCCTACATCTTAAACAATCACCCTCTGTCTTTAAGTGTACCCTGAAATCTTATCTTCTTGAGCACTAGGATCATGCACTACCTTTTGGCAAACTCAGCACTTGTAATCACAGCACTTGACACCCTCATACCCTTTTGTCTGTCTCCTATAACCCATTTAGACTGTAAGCTCATTGGGGAAGGGTCCACCCTCCTATTGTTTCTATGGCTGTAACACATATTTTATGCCCCTTTATTTATTGTAACATACTTCTATTGTAAGGCGCTGCATACACTGTGTGGTGCCATATAAATAAAGATATACATGCATACATACAAATAGCCTTCCCTCCTGTTTGTGGGAAAAGCAGCCACATTTATGTTTTGCTCACCAAGAGGAAATATGCAGTACCCCCAATGACTAGTTATGCAGCTGGTTAAACTGGGACCTTCATGTATGAACTGATAGAAATCCAGTATGAGGCCCCTGGCAAATTCTGGGGAGGCCCATGCATTAAAATTCCCCTGCAGTTCTAGAGCAAACTAACTATACCCTAGGAGCATATAAAATAAAATCTAATTGAATTAAATATGGCTTTTTAACCTCTTGGATGGTTCACAATGTATTGGAGACCTCTCTCTCATTCAACAGATAAAAGCACCAATGGTATTTGGGAGAATTTCAATCTGTCCCCTATGGTGAAGTTGGTATGCTCCAGACAGGGTCTGAATCTACAGCTGCTTATATATAATTTCTGTATAAAATAAATAATCTCTGTATAAAATCTCTTTACATAGCCTAAAGTCTGAAAAGTATACCAGTGATTGAACACTACTACTACGCCCAGCGGTCCTATGCTGAGTGAATGGAGGAGAATACTAATGTTAAGCGCAAAATGTATTGATAGAATATACAGTAATCTAAGCCCTGTCTGGCTTCCCATAAAATATGATGAGGTTCATTGATGCAGTTAATTCCACGTCAGCCTCAGATCCAGTAGGCAGCAAACATGTAATGACAAAAAAAGGAAGAGGGGCAAAAATGGAACCTCTAAGTGTAGTGGATTAAGCCAATAATAAAGTGACATGTGGAAGCTACAATGCATTTATTAATATTATGAAACACTAAATTTGTAATAGGTTAAAAATTCATATGTATACGTAGAATAGCTGCATTGCTAATGAAGGTTACTAGAATTAAAACAAATTAGAGATTTCATTGCTTGAACACAAATAAGACAAGCAATCCTTCTCCTATTGCCTTTGTACCATACCATTCACCAATTTAGAAATGAAAGAAGCAGTTACTTGGTGCATATCATGTAGTGGGTAACACTGACTTCTCCCTGAGAAATTGGCTCTTCACCCTGAGACTCTGATTTGGGTCAAAACCCTGAATCTCAGTGTCAAATCCTGAGAGTTCCCAGGTATGTACATTTCCAGTGAGAACTTTGCTGTTTTCTGCCTTTTTCTGAGAATTCCCAATGCAATACTGGATAGTCACGCTCTGTATGTATGGCTTTATGGTTACCAGTGCAGTGGGATATGGATGGGAGCTCATTTTGTGTGGTTCCATAGCTGTGCTATAGTGAAAGCTAGCAGAGTGTAGAGAAAAGTCAGGAATTGGTGCATGTTTCTGACCACCAGGGGGAAGGAGTACAGAAAATACTGCCCAGTCCTGATGATAGCTGCTCCATTTACTGTCAAGAGGTCCTACCAGGGGCTAGTAGGAACAGTGGAGAGAAAAATACCAGCCCATGGTACATGGAGTGAGCATCATGAGGCAGCATTTTCTGTACTCATTTCCCCCGGAAGTCAGAGGCATGCACCAATTTCTGCTTTTCCCCTGCACCCTGCTAGCTTACTATATACAAAAGAGGATCATATGAAAGGAAAGGTCCCAGTCCCAACTCTATTGTATTCTATATTTTAGTCCCATAGCAAAGGAGTGGTTATAACTTTATGAGAACAAAGGTTGTAGATCTTCAATGATCCAGTACCATTTAACATCTAGATACAGACGAGTGCTTCTCTTTAGATAACACAAGGGGGGTTATGCACTAACGAGTGATAAAGAGGTGACTTCTCCAATCATATAATTTCTGCAAGTCCTATGTTATTTTATGGAGCCAATGCACTAAGATTTTCCAACTTTGGAGATCTTAGTGCATAGGCTCAATAGAATAACATAGGAACTTAAGAAGTGACATCACTGGAGAAGTCATCTCTACTTTATCACCTCTTTATCACACTTTAGTGCATAACCCCCAAGATATTTTAAGGGTACCCATCGAGTTCCTGCACATATTGTTTATAGAGGATCTATAACTGACTTCCAGTGCAGTGGGACAAGATTGAAGGGTCAGTATGTGTGATTTTAGGCTAATGTGGGACAATAATGAGGCTCAGTAAATGCGTGGTTCTATGGCTGCCTAAGAGTGCAGAGGGACAAGGCTGGGGGGAGGGGTCAGAATGTGCTGTTGTACCAGTGCAGTGGGGCAAGGCAGAGTGGTCAGGATGTGTAGTCCCAAGGATTCCACAAGATAAGACTTAGGAGTTAGTATGTGTCTTTCTATGGTTGCCTTCCAGTGCAGTGGAACAAGACTGGGAGTTCAGTATGTGTAGTTATATGGCTAATGTGGTGTCACAAACCCATCTGCTCCTCCTCCCTCAAGGTGGTCTCACTCCTGATTACAGAACTTATAACCTGTCCATAGCCTACTTATGCCTGGGATTTTCCTACTCCCCCCTCCCTTGGATGATCTGTGCTCAGCATCCTAGTACCTGCGTATCAAGCTTACCTGTATTCCTGATTTCTCTTGTGGCCCTTGCCTGAACTCCGAGGATCCAAATATCTGGCTTCCTGACCTTGGCTTTGTCTGCAACCTCTGTTCTTGTTCCTGTGATCCGACTGATTGCTCCAGTCTTCGGTTAGAGCCTTTGTGTACCGACTCTGGCTAGCCTGACCACTCTCTTCATATCTCCAGTTTGTTTCGACTCCTTGTGTACTGATTCCAGTTTGTCTACGACTCTACGTTTCTCGAACTCTCCCTAGGTACTAACTATCTGTTTGTTTGACTACCTGTGTACCAGACCCGGCTATCCTTCGACTCCCCGCCTGTGTACGACCCGGTGTAGTCGACATCAATTCTGTTCGACTCCTAGTCAACTCCAGTTTATCTTCAACTCTCCAGTATCTGCCTCTGCAGCTTTTAGTCGACTAGCAGCATAACATTACTGTCGGCTAACTTAAAGACTCCTGCTCTCTGACTCCTGGCCTTCTGCTGTAGGGTTCCGGCTCTGCCTCGTAGCCTGTGGGTTATCATCCTCATTTACCCATTCCTTGCCTGGCTGATAGAACTGTGATATGTGGGATAAGTCTGGGGAGTCAATAATCTATGGCTTCCAGTGGCACAAGGCTGGAGGTCCATTCAATGCACTGAAAAAATATGTTTATATATAGGTTCACCAATAAAGTGGGTCATCTGTGCCTCAGTACACACCAACTCAAGCGAGTCTACGAGCAAAACCTTTAAGACCACCTGTATAGCGGACGACATAAAAAGTAAACATTTTTGTTCTGATCTCCTCTGTGCCCTGTTAGTACATTGGACAGAACAGGGCACAGAGGAACAGCAGACCCAGAAATACCTTCCCATTTGCCACCCCACGTGGAAAAGCTGATGTTTTATTAATGTAAACAACAGTATATAGGCTTTAGGCGGGGCAGTGCACAAAAGCTGTCCTTTGCTCTTATTTTAGTGTGAAAGACTATTTGTACATTGCTCTTAGTTACTTATTTGACCTCCTCACTGCCCTGTTCTTGTCTGTAGAGGTCAAAATGTATCAATCTGTTTGAACAGCAATGTATCCAGTATGATTTTTTCCATTGCTATTTGCATATGATTAACAACAAGCATATGCTATGTGCATATGATTATTGATAAAACAGATATTTTACTTTTATAAATTTAAAGCATCTCTTTGACTAGCAGAAATACTACAGAAATGTGCTTCTGTACAGTATTCTACAGCCAGTACCTGGCTTTTGTAAAATTAGTATATATCTGGAGTATCTTTGTACTTGCTTATTGATAAATGAGAGACCATTGATAAACATGAAAATGACTACCATGTGGAAACACTATCATATGTCCTTGCACGTAGCCATTCACACCTTCATAATAGCCTGTAAAGTGAGTACAACTATAAACAGAGACGCCCTTTGTAGTCATTTACTGGCTGCTGGAAATAATTTGACATACTTGGTGTTAAGCTATTTAAAGGGTTAACCATTTTGTGCATCAAAGAGGTGTCCAGCCCTCTGTCATTCAAATGGTTAATTAATGATGGCATCAGACATACATGCAAGTTATAAGTGAAGAGATTGTGTGTCAATATGTTTTTACGCACACAAGTGTATAGTGTGAATTTGTATATATGATATACAAACAGACCCACACTTAGTGCTGATACTCTGTTGGTCTCTTGTGGTGTTCTTTTATGGGTCATGTTACATAAAGCCAGAAAGGGACAGAAAGAGCTATTTGGAATTTCTAAACAGACATTAAAAAGTTGCTTTTACAAATAATCATTCTCTAAGTGCAGATGGAGAAATAGCTAGAGAGACTCACAGACTTAAAGGTCCCAGTGACCTTAGATAAATCACCCAATTTCTTCTGCCCGGAGCAATAAAAAATACATTAAAATCACTGAAAAAACATGGTAACAAGCATTCCAGTCATGTATCACTAATTTAATATAGCTCAACATCAGATACTATAGATAGCAGAACAAGAAAAACATGAAAAAACAAACAGTAGGAAAGATACTAGAAAGTTCTTTTTAAAAAGGCCTTAAAGTAACAGTCAACCTCCTTTTGACATCTCATTTTCTGCAAGAACATAATGCGTAAAGTCAAATTTCCCATACATTTTATTCTTTACCAAGTGTTTTACAGTTTTTTTTGTCCCTAACGGGGTGTGCTTTGAATTTGTTTCCAGAGACCCTCCTATGTGGGATGGTAAAGGCAGAAAGACTGCAGCAATGTAAAAAATATACCATGTAAAAAAGACAGGTAAACAGTGTAGAAAAGCCTGCCACTACTGCATACAGATCAATTAGTGGTGCTGGGGAAATTGTATAAATCGCTCTGCATTAACGGTCCCCAACGAAAAGCTGCCTGGAAACACAGATCTAGGAAAATCAATGTCAGGTACATAAAATATGAATAAAGTAGCTGAACATGAAAAAAGTATAGACAATGTGACTTATTATATAATTATATTTTATACACTTGCAGAATATGTAATTTCAAAAAGAAAGTTGCATGTCACTTTAAAAAACTAACCTAATAACTTAGTAATAATAAATTACATTAGCTTAACAATTTGAGTGCCAGAGGGATTTGCAACACCGTGTGCCACTCTAGCACTCAAAGGGTTAAGTTATATTGATATCTGTTTAGAAATACTATACATATATAAATAAATATAAATGTTGATAATGCTGAATACCTAGGATACATCTATTACGTGTGATGCAAAAAAATAGTGTTTAAAGGGGTAGTGTAAGGTCAGAACAAGTTAATTTTAGATGAAAGGCTAGCTCACGTTAGCAACAACAAGGACCTAGCCTATGTTGTTGTCTTCATTACTTTAGCAGCTTTACTTTTCCAAAGTCACTTTCTTTACTCCAAGCACAATGATGTCACTGATTGTTTTGGTGCTCATGGGATATCCCCTTAGAGCCCACTGTAATACTGGTCTTCAACACTCAGCTTTTCACAGGCTATAATAGCAAAGGCACCTTTTGGCTTTAAAACATCTTCAACTCAAGCTATTACAAACATGTCAAATTACCTTTTTAATAACTTTTTAAATAAACATCTCCATACACTGACAGTGCATTTAGGAAAAGTTCTGCAACATATATTTTTTCATAATTAGAATATACTTTTTTTTTTCTTTTAATGTTGGCAACTGGCAGACTACTGATCCTAACACATAAGTAGATGCATATTCATTTTCTTCATATTTTTCTAATTTCTTCTATACTTGTGACAAATCAGCCGCACTCAACTTAATATGGTGAAATAGTGAATTACATTTATCAATCACACGTATGTGACTAAAAAGTTTGCATTTTTTTTTTAAATGAGAATCTATGGCGTGATGCAAGAAACACACGTATGCGTAATGTTTTGAGGGGAAATCTATAGCGAATGTATTTACGAATGGTTTTACTGAATTGTGCATGAAAATTCTTGAATAACAAATCTGTGCGCACATTTTGTGTTTGTAGGCATGGTCGTGTGGGCGTGGTTACGATTAGTGAATCTGTCTGACTGAAGCAGAGAATGCGTTTAATGCAGGAAGTGTATTTGTGACTGTTTTTATACGTTTCTGTGTCGGGGTCGCAAATGCTGTAATTTCATGCGCAATTCAAAACTCTTCCGGAAATCATATTCCTGGATTTCAACTTTCGCTAAATAAAATCATTAAAACACGTTTTACGCATACGTGCTCTTCTTGCATCGCGCCACTAGTGACATAACTTGTCACTGGAGGGCCCCTCACACAAAAAATATTATCCTGTCATGTAACTAAAACCTTTTGGGCCTTGGAGCAGATGGTCCCCTTGGTACCAGGCCTTGCAAAACTACACAGCCTGCAGTTTTGCTCCTTCAAGAACCTGCGGATATCTATCCAAGCAAAATGTTAAAAGTATTATTATTTTGCAATTGATGCAAGCACTTCCTCTTCCTTTATAAATGCAAATACTTTTTTATATCTGCAAAATATTTATTTAAAAACATTTAAATTAGTGATAAAAAAATAATAGGCTATAGATTGATGGCAACATTTTTTACAACAGTTGAAAGATATAGTTGAAACCAATGCAAATGAAAAAAGTCAGTCAGTCATTAATTCATGTTCATTAGTAACATTTTTACTAATCATTATAAAATGTGTTGCAAAAAGTCACTTATATTTGTTCTATAATGTCCTTTTTAATCTATTGCTAATATTTAGCATCTGTTCACCAATACTGGATCGCTAATCGCTAATACTGAAGCTGTGGTTACAAACTACATTTAGCAGTTGACATTAGCATTACAGTGTTGTGCCACAGGACTATTTTTCGTTTGCATGTGGTAGGAGTTTGGAGTCTGTCAACTCCATGGCAAATTTTGCCTTCCTTAATGTCCCATTAATAGACATTGAGCAATTCTGGAATAAACCTGCTGCACATTGATTTAACCCTTTGAATGCATACCCTTCTGGCGCTCAAAGGATTAATTTAATTTTAACCTTTCAGTATTCAAGAAGTCTGTAATGCACTGGAAAACAATTTATAGGAGACCTTTCTAGCATACAAGAATTGATCCCGTTACATAGACTTCTATTTTATCCCACTCACATTAAATTTCACAATCTTGGGGGCCCTGCTTAAGCCTTTCAGTGGCAGACAGGTTTCCAAGGCATTGCAAAGCAAAGTGTTGGACATTCCTGTGGAACAGAAACAGTTAATAAACAAGCTTTATAACAGCGCAATGCAAATGATCTGTTGCACTTTTATTGCTAGGCAGATAAAGATGCAAGGAGATGTTTTTCCTATATCGTCTAAAACAGACCTGTATAGAGGCTTATTCTTGTCCCTTCAGCCAACTCTTGCATTGTTTCCACTCTGAACCAGGGGAATCAACTCAATAGATGTCTGAATGGGGAGGAATTAGCCACTATACAGCCCTGTTTGTTTAGATGAAGTAGGGATAAAGTCTACCCTCATCCTTGTAGGTACATATCCATATAGCGTTAATCTAGTTTTTGTTTAAGTATTTGCCTTAATATGATAATAAATAAAGTGATACATGTTTTGTCCGGCACTGTTATAGTGTTGGTATATTAACCCTTTAAGTGCCAGAGGGGTACGCAACGCATTGCAAAAGCAATGCGTTGCGTACCCCTCTGGCACTCAATGGGTTAATAGACCCTTTAGGGTAGCGTTTAAAAAAACAAGTGGAGTAATTCTGGGGCATACCAACTGCTACATAGGGGATAACAAAAAATCCCACTTGATGTAAATGGAGCTTTTCACTCCTTGAATGCTGGAGAGGTCTTCAAAGCATTGCAAAGCAATGCGTTGGAGACTTCCCCAGAATTCAAGAGAATAAATACCCTATTTAATTAAATGGGACTTTCTTGAAATTTGTATTTCATCCCTGAGGGTGATTTGGTCTAGAATTATCCATTTTTAAAAAAAAAAAATATGGCCCTGAGTTCTTGGCTTTGGTCTGCATTTCACTTTACACTTACTGTAATTAGCAGATACTAATGGCAAATAAACTACTCATCAAGAGCTTTGTCAACAGCACAGTGCAGGGGAGCAGTTCTCAATCACTACTGTTATTGTAACATGAACAATTCCAGCAATACATCCTAGGTCAAATTTCATCTTAAGTTTTCAGAAACGTCTAATGTTGTTTTATGTAATTAAACAACTTAAATTATACACGTTACAAAATACTGCAAATGAGCATTTATAGTTAAAAAAGGAAACACTAAATTTACTTTATTTGCTGTATCAACTGTAAAAACAAAAGGGTCATTTTATAACATAGAAGAAAGGCAGTTGTACCCAGTGGCTATATATTAGAGAAGAAGTAAGGTTTCATTATGAAAAAATATACATTGTAATGATTTAATTGATGAGTACAGCACTGCTACTGCCAGAGCTAGAAGGTGCTTCATTTAAAATTTGTACCAGCTCAAACATTTTAACATTTAAACTGCAATTTCCTACTTTGGTCACAATCAGGTGGGGCTTTTCTTATTACTTAAAGGGATAGTAATACTTAATTTTATCTTTATTTTATTTTGTAGGCATTAAAAAAACATGAAGAACAATATCCTTTATGGTTTGAGAGATATTCACAAGCAAAGTTTCCCCTCCCACCCATTTTACCTAGTGTAAGCCATCTCTTCTCAGATGTGGAATCTGGTTGTAAGACCAGACAGATAACAGCAGGGAACAATCTACTTCCTATGAAAACAATGAAAGCCCTGCCCCCCTTGACAAGTTTTTCAGGTTTTTCCCTTATCTTAATTGAAGATTGTCCCTCTCTGCAATCTACCTGGGCACCTCCCTTCTGCTCTGGCTGAGCAGTGTTACATCAGTAAAAGGGGTGGGAGGGGCATACTTTTTCATTGAATTACTCTTGAACTACAACTCTGACAGAACTGAAATAACACTCTCCAAGGCCCAAATACTATGATGATTAATTAGAGCTGCTTTTATTATGAAACATTACTATCCCTTTACTTAATATGGAGACCTGTAGTCTTATGTTATCCCATACAGTATGTTACAAAAAAAAACAGTCTTCTGGATACCAGATTGATCTGTCATAAAAAAAAAAAGAAAGAAAAACGTTGGAGCTGTTACCATTTTTAAATGAAGGATCTCACTGCAATGGGAGAGGCCTCATTTCACACAGTAGGAACCACCCCATAAGTTATTTTCCATAATGAATGTTGTCTGCAATTTTAAAGCAGCTGGGTACACAGCAAGTTTTCATTGGGGATCAACCAATCTCATTCCATATGATTGTGCAGCTCACTTCATCCCTTCCAGCTTGCAGGGGGTAGTGGGACTTGCAGTTCAAAAACAGCTGGAGGTCTGAAGGTTGCCCGTTCTGTTCTAATTTCTTTAGTGACTTTTTTTTTCAGAATATTCTTCATGGCTATCTTTTATACAATAAGTGGACTAGTAAAATCAATGAGCTTTGTCACAGAAATGTAATATCATTTTAACATCAATATCTATAATTTCCAGGACATTTTCCTGTTTGTTAGATCCATAGAAAACATACTGTCTCCGAGGGAGAAACCTGTGGATCTGTCACTGTTGTTGGACTACAATTACTATCATTGTCATCTGGCTATTGGTCCACTGAGGATGAAGACATTTGTAGTTCAATAACAGTTGAAGAACCACAGTTTGATAATCTTTGCTAATTGTAACTCTAAGTCCCCTAGTGGGTTGATACTATGGAACTATAGCAGTGATAACATTGCTTATATAAAGAAGACCAGTTTAGTTATAATTGTGTCATATGAACCCTTAGGTGCCTTTCTAAATATATTGGAAGCCCACACAGTTTGCTATTCTCAAGTGATGCTGTCACTGCTGCTTGTATTAAACCTTTCAGTACAAAAGATGTATCCAGTACAGTGCAACTCAATGCATTGGATACATCTCTGGCACTCACTGGCAAAACAGAAAAACCTTTCTACATTATCACTGTAAGGGCCTTTTCAGACAGCAAACATTAGGGCAGCTTTTCTAATGCTGTGCTAATTGCTATAAAATAAAAACACAGTGCTTTGACTGGCTTTTCATACTGGTGACCATCACCTTGTGTGACTCATCTGACTGCAGGATTGTGCATGCTTACTACATTCAACACAGACTGAAATAAATCTTTTACTAGGCCAATGTATTTGTTGTAATGCTCATCCCAATAATGCAATGACTGATATCCTCATGTGTATCAGCTACTCATGTTAGTCTGTTGTACATGTGGGTTGGCCATTGATCACACTCTCCCACTGATGGAATAATTGATAATACAAGGACATTGCAGATAATTAAATGAGTGTTTGCAGTGTGTCACTGCTGAGTTCAGTTGCTCTTGTGAAAGAGCCATAAATTTGTAAAATTTTCATTTGATTCTGTTCAAGAACATATTATCCATAGGAACGTAACATTACATTACTAATGAGTAAGTGCCACAAATTGGCTGTGCTAGTAGATTCATACATTCCCCCTTACTGTAGTTTTTTTTTTTATTCATAGTGGCTACTTGGAGCTAAGGTAAGTGCACATTACTATTTTTTTTTGTTTTGTTTTTGAAAAGCTTTATTAAGATAAAAGATACAAAACAATAAGATGAACAGTGCATAACATATAGAGTACAATCATATTTTAGACAATGACTATACACATATTTCACCCATAAAACGAGCAGTTAGCAGTTACTAGCTTAGCTGCCAGCAAAAGTTATACAAAAATTGCTGAATGTGAGAAGAACTAATATGTTCATTAATAGTGCTGTACTTTTAATAACTTATGACAGAGACTGTATTTTTTATCTGGTTGTGCATTACTTTTGCAAATTCTTGAACAGTCAAAGCTGCCTTAGTAAATATCACCAACTATGTTTCAAAGTTTCAAAAAGTATTTGTACAAATATTCTTAGGTCTTAAAATTCTAGAGAAGAACAAAATTTTATACTAAGGGTGAGATGTTCAGAAAGTGGTGGTAACTGAAATTGTCTATAATCAGAATAAAAACGTTCTTACACCATGATCCGTCAATTCTCAGACATGTTTCCGTCATTTTTTGCATCCAATTCCGCCATCTCCGTCAAAGGGAAAAAGCCATCTTAAAAGTGGGTGTGGCTTAGTCTTCCGTCATAATGTAAGGTATTTTCAGAAAAAAATATTCGTTTGAATGTCATTTTTTTGTTTGAGTAACGTCATTTTTTCCCGACATAATAAAAATGGTCTAAATTTGGAGAAGAAAAATTTGTTTCAAAGACAAAAAAGGTCTTTTGTTTCTTTGAAAATGTTTGTTTCAAAGACAAATTGAAAGACAAATTTTTAAGATCTTACCGTAATTTGTAATTCTCTAGACGAATTTTCAAACGTGACGGATTTACATCTGAAAATATCATCCTTCTTTTACCACCAACTCACGATCCGACAAGTTTTTCATTATGAAAACTTTTTGAACATCTCGCCCTAAATTCTCCTAGTTGCACCAGCAAAATTGAGGTGAAAACAGTGTAAAACATCATCAGTACAGGAGATATAGGTTGCGCTATATTTGTGGTAAGAAACCTTTGTCCCTCCGGCTGTTTGAGACTACAACTCTGATCATCGGTTGAGGATGACAGGAGTTGTAGTCTCACACAGATGGAGAGCCAAAGGTTGCTCACTCCTGCTCTCTATACTTTGTTCTGCATGTTGCAACTCTTTGGCTCATGCTATTGATTTATAAATAAACGATAATGATACATCCGGTAGTGTTTCCTGCTTTAGGTTGAGTTCTGTGTACTCGCTGGACACGAAAGCATTTAACCCTTTGCATGGCAGGAGGATAGTTTCAAAGGGTTAATTTCATCATCTAGTTTCTCCTGTTACATTTACTGACATTTTTCCCTGTCTAAATAAACACATCAAAATTGCAACTAAATGTTTCTCATTGAAATTGACATTTTGATAAATGGATCCCTTGTTCTACATAAACTCTGTGTAAAAAGTAAGATCCTCTGGATACACGAGGGAGCCCAGCGCGTTGTTATTTAATGTTTCCTAAGTGGTTGTAAAAGGATAATCAAACTAATGTTGCACTGGTTTTCTGCCAATGACAGGGTGTCAGTCATCAGGTGACAAAGATTTATGAAGGCTCAACACAGACTGGACTTAATTTGCAGAGATTTGTTAATAGTTTCCTGTGTGCACTCTGGAGAGGAAGGGGTTATCATACAATAATATACTGGTGTTAAACACTCAGAGTCGATCAGGACCACCCCCTGAATTCCCCACTCCTCACTCAGCAAAGCCCCTCTTCTGTCTCCTATCAAAATAGTATATCATTTTAGTGACACCCAAATCTAGTTTTATAACTTGTCATAACTGTTATGAGTGTGAAAGGGGTTTTGGCCTCTTTCTGGTTGGAGTTAACCCTTTTCAGTGAAAAGAATAGAGCCACATTTTACTGCTGCCTATCCAAAATAGGTATGGCTGTGTTAAAGGGATAGTAATACTATGTTTTATCTTTATTTTATTTTGTAGGCATTAAAAAAACATGAAGAATGATACAAGTCTTATCTCTCAAACCTTTATGGTTTGAGAGATATTCACAAGCAAAGTTTCCCCTCCCGCCCCTTTTACCTAGTGTAAGCCATCTCTTCTCTGATGTGGAATCCAGTCCATAGACCAGAGAGATAACAGAAGGGGACAATCTTCTTCCTATGAGAACAATGAAAGCCCTGCCTCCCTTGACAAGTTTTTCAGGTTTTTCCCTTATCTTAATTGAATATTGTCCCTTTCTGCAGTTTACCTGGGCACCTCCCTTCTGCTCTGGCTGAACAATGTTACATCAGTAAAAGGGGTGGGATGGGGATACTTTATCATTCAATTACTCTTGAACAACAACTCTGACATAATTGAAATAACACTCTCCAAAGTCCAAATACTATGATGATTAATTAGAACTGCTTTTATTATGAAACATTACTATCCCTTTAAGGCCTTGCAGGGCCCTGGGCAAATTATAAAGTTCTGAGGCCCCTTAACCTTTTGACTGTCAGAGAAGTATCCAATGCATTGTGTTGCTGACTGCTAGAGAGGTCTGCAATTAATTGGAGACCTCATTAGCCTTCAAGGGGTTAAAAGACCCATTTAAATTAGGGTGACCACATTTCATTTCTGCCATTCAGGGACACTGTGGAGAGAAGAGCGCACCACAAAGTTCTAAACACTAAAGGGTGAATGCCCATTGACTGCTGTAACAGAAAGTGATGCCTTTGGTAGGCTACAAGAAAATGTACCTCAAACCTTAAGCCTTATACTAGTATTACACTGCAACAACATTGAACTACAGCTCCCAACTGATGTCAAGATCAAGGCCCAGTTCTCTCACTATTGTTTAGAGCTGTGTCTAGAAACCATTTTCTTGTAGCTCAGCAGAAACATCACTTTCTGTTATAGACTGTAAGCTCTCACGAGCAGGGTCCTCTGACCCTTCTGTTCTCCACATTTGATTGTACTATTTAATACCTCTGTATGTCTATTCCCTACTGTAAAGCGATGCAGAATTTGTTGGCGCTATATAAATAAAGATTAATTAATTGATTAATTGATTTAAGTGAGAGAAGGCTCAGTTGGTTAATGCACCAGCTATAGAATCTACTCAGACCGTGAGGTTGCAGGTTCTAGTCCCGGCAAGGACAGCTCAGCCTTTCCCCTCTCTAAGGTAGATAAAATCAGTCCAGGGCATACTTGAAAATGAGAGACAATCTCAATGTTTTCTTCCTGGTAAAATACTTTCACAAAAAAAAAAAAAATAATACTATCGATGGACCATTCTGCTTCTAGTGTTTAGCACTCTGTGCACTGGAGTCTTCATTTCAGGACTTTGTATTTTCCCAGAAGGGGGCTTCCAGGGACAAGGGACACGCATTTAAAATCGGGGAATGTCCCGGGCAATCAGGAACATGTGGTCACCCTAATTTAAATCAATGGGAAATATTCTTTGTCTCCTATAGCATTTGATTTGTCCCAGAATTGATCCTCTTTTTCTTTTGTGCATAAAGCCCAGTGAGGCTGACGTACTAAGAAATTGCCACAATTCTGGAACAAACCAACTGCATCATAGGGAGCAGTAAAAAAATCCTTATGGATTTAAATGAAGTTTTTAACCCCTGGAATGCTAGAGAGATCTCCAGTGCATTGCTTCAAGATGCATTGGAGACCTCTCTAGAATTCAAAGGGTTAGGGCCATCATTAGAAATATTATGTACAAACATAAAAACCAAGGTCCTCCACGTATTTGCACATTTCACCTCGGAAGAATATATATAAAGGTGGAGCCCATGGAACTGTTTAAACTGGTCATCTGGGGAGCCTTTTTGACACAGTACCCCACTCCCCATCATAGGGGGGTTGTTGGAGTCTCAATTTCTGCTCGGGGAGCTGGGCCCCCCACTTGGCTATGCCCTATACACATGTGCTGCTTGTATCCCACTGATGACAGCCATGCAAGAGGTTAATAACCCTCTTTAACCCTTTGAGTGCCTGGGATGTATCCAATGCATTACTTTTATAAGAAACATCCTTAGTACTTTTTTAAGAACTGTTGTTAAGTCATGGCAACTGGCAATTCTGTCAGGTCTGATTTATAACTGAGTAAGGGCAGCATCCTATAATATAAAAGGCCAGAATGTTTGTCCGATGCAGTCATGCACAGTAGAGACTGCCAGGATGCACAGAATTCTGGGAGCATTCTGTTCGTTTGGGCAGTCTCTACTGTGCATGACTTCATCTTGTGCGCCGGCAGTGAGGCGGCAGCAGTATGCAGAGCAGGACCGGCCTCTTTACCTCACCGGACCTTGGCCCATGTACATGGGGTTTTACACTAGTTACAAATATGGCATTAGTAATCTGATGTTATTGCCTGGAATGCTTAAGAACAGATGATACCTACCGTTAAGATTCTAGTGAAAATTACTTAGCAAAATTGTTGCAGTTAGTGACAATTCTTCATAAATTCGCAGCACTAGAATTTTCACCAGCATTACTGTCATTTTACCCAAAACACTAGTACGTGGCTTTAAGGTTTCCACTATTGTCATAATCTTTTGAAATGCTTACCTTCATTTTACGCCATAACACCAGTTTTATAAATCTCCCCCATTGTTCTACCACATAAGAGAATAGTAGCAAAACACAGTTCCAATCTTTTAACTGATTACTTGAATAGTAAAAACTAAATTGAAACAAAAAAGAAAAAGATATCTGGATACATGAAACACAGTGTTATGCATTCCTGTAGGTCTGGACAATAATATCTATACCTCCCCCCCCACCCCTTCACACTCCTATTTGGCCAAGCAACATCTATAGTAGCCCCTATGGAACTCACTGAAGCCCAGGTGTCTGTGGGAGGGCTTCTAAGCTTTCCATGATATAATTGAACATGAAAAGATAATAGTTAGAAATTGCACGGCAATTTAATATTGGCTGAGCTCTGTTTCCTTCACATGCTGGGTGTGTTGTACGTTCCTCACCTTGTACCCATACTTGCCATAGTTTGGCTCATAAGGGACAGATTCGATTTTTCGCTCCCATTCTTGGCCAAGACAAAACTATAATGAGGAGCATTGCCTCTCCTCTCATCTTATCAGAGAGAATCAGACCATCTGGTATTAAACTCTGGCAGAACAACAACTGGTATTGATTACTAGAATCCCAATGGAATGAAAGATCATTTATATTGTATGTATATAATCTATTCAACAAAAGATCTTATGGGATTAAGGTAGAAGAATGATCCTGGAGGACAGCCAATGAGCATCAATGTGGGAAAGGATAATGGAGGAAGCAGTATCAGCCTGAAATGATTAGCAGTTGGCATGGACAGGGGCTCACTCACAACTACCCTGCCCACATTGTACAGTTAATTTGTGATCAAGATAAAGTTCATTTCTTTATGTAATGTGTAATCAGATGATTAGCCTGTAACATGGCCTTGGGATGTTGTACTTGCAGGTAATGTAACTGCTTTAAAAAAAAAAAAAAAAAAAAAAGCAATGGATACCTATCTAGCACAGAACAATACTGAAAATTATGACAGGTTGTTGATACAAGGAACTATCTGACGGCCATTTGGAGTCAGGAAGGAATTTTTTCAACCACTTGGCCCTAAATTGGAAATGGCTTCAGGGTTTTTTTCCTTCCTCTGGATCAACAGGGGTGCTTTGGTATAGGATGGACATGATAGGCACAAGTCTTTACTCAGAATGGTAAACTATGTTACTATGTAACTAGTAGTAGACTACAATAGAACCCAAATACAATAAATAAATAAATATCAAGGAGTCCAACCTAGGAATGTCCTTGAATTACATAAATTAAGAGCCACTTACTTCTTTGGTATTATTCCTCTATAAATGAGGCTTTTAACCCTTTGATTGTTAGAGAGGTATCCAACACATTGAGAAGCAATGAGTTGGAGACCTCTAACATTAGCATTCAAGGGGTTAAAAGCCCCATTTAAATCAATGACAATGTATGGGCTGGATTCAAGTTTAGACAGAAATATTTGCTTAATGTTTTTTCTCTGATTCAGCATACATTTCTAGCTGGTCAATTTTGTAATTACATTCTGACCGAGGGTCAGAACTGGATTGCCAAACTGTGTCTTTTTGTTTACAAAAATGAAATGAAAGTGCCCCTCTTTTAACAAAAACAGATGTTCCAAGACCCCATTTTTTAACACTCTACACTCTGATCTGATGGGGATGGCGAGATGGGGGGATAGCATTATCCCCCAAACATATATTTAAAGCCATTGCAGCCTTATATTTAAAGAATGCTTGCATTTTAACATGTTTAACTGCTTCATTCCCTGACAGAACACACTCATTTCAATGTGTTCCCAGCCAATCCTGCAATGGAGAAGTTAATAGTGGGGGGTGGCACAGGAGACTACATTTATTTTTGGGGAATTAACCCCTCTGATTCAAGACCGTTTAGAATGCATTGCATAGCAATACATTGCAATCTGCCTGGTGTTGGAGAGGTTAAAGGGATAGTAATACTTCGTTTTAGCTTTACTTTATTTTGTAGGCATTAAAAAGACATGAAGAACGATATAAGTCTTATCTCTCAAACCTTTATGGTTTGAGAGATATTCACAAGCAAATTTTGCCCCTTCTACCTAGTGTAAGCCATCTCTTCTCAGATGTGGAATGCAGTCCATAGACCAGACAGATAACAGCATGGGACAATCTTCTTCCTATGACAACAATGAAAGCCCTGTCCCCCTTGACAAGTTTTTCAGTTTTTTCCCTTATCTTAATTGAAGAATGTTCCTCTCTGCAGTCTACCTGGGCACCTCCCTTCTCATCTGGCTAAATAGTGTTACATAAGTAGAAGGGGCGGGAGGGGGGTACTTTGTCATTGAATTACTCTTGAACTACAACACACTGACAGAATTGAAATAACACTCTCCAAAGTCCAAATACTATGATGATTAGTTAGAGCTGCTTTTATTATAAAATATTACGAACCCTTTAAGAGGGAATTATGTGAGTGTGGAGAAGGTCATTGTGTACACATGGGGAGACTGGGGGGGGGGTGCTGTAATGGTCACTGTCTTTTCCCCTAGGCTCGGCCAGACTGGGGAGCCTTGCAAAGGCCATTCTGCTTGTATGTAATAGGAGGAAGGATATTTGCAAAACTATTTTGAGCCATTTTGGTATGTATACCCAATTACAGAAGTCTACATAGACACTAGTCCGGAGAGAATAGCAGAATCACAAAAAAAGGCTGGAAAAAAACTTTTTTACTACTCTTTAGTCAGCTGAATTTCCATTGTAATAGAACAGAATGTCCTATATTTGTTCCCAGTGGTTCATTTGGTTTTCCCAAGAATTCCTTCATTGTTGTCTCTCTGAATATGGTCTATAGTTATATATTAGAAAGGTTCAGGGGGAAGGGATGGGACAAATCCTGTGGAGCTGTAAAATGATCAGTATCAATAATTTTAATACTGAGTTTCAGCATTTCTTGCTGCTCATAACAGGTCTATTTTCCCATGTATGAAATGACCTTGATGGTAATATGAAGTTCTATACAGATTACCATTGTCCTGATGACCCTCCTCTCTATTTGCAGCCACCCTTGCACTCCCCCCCTCTCCCTCACTGTATGTCAGTGTTTGGGGAGGGTGGGAATATCCCCGAGTTTTTAAAAGTTGGCATGGATTCTTTAGCTGGAGGAGGAAATTTGAGCTATAAAATAGCAACACAACTTGGAATCATTTCAAAAAAGTTTCTCTGTTTCACCATAAGAGATGCTTTAAACTAAGCCATATTTATCTTATAAAGTTGAGCTGTACAGAATACAGACATTTATCAGCAAACATAGGAACAAATGCAATAAAGAAAAGTGGATCAAATCTTGGGCAAAACAACTGCATAATAAGCAGGACAGGGTTTAAATCCCAGGCTTACCTAGCAGGGCACCTTAGGTGTCCTTAGCTCCACCCATGGCCACAACCCACCCACAGTTCCATCCACTGCTCCCTGGCATAGAAAATACCCTTACCTTGTAAAATGCGAACACAAAAAAAAATGAAAACCCTTGATTGGTAGAGAGTTATTCAAAGTATTGCTTTGCAATTGGTGCAGAGATATTGATATTGCACTGGCCACACCCACAATTAAAATGTGGGTTTGGATAGCACAGCTTAGACATTCCTAAAAATGTGATGCTGTAGACAGTTGATTATGTTGCCTAATGAGAAATCTGACCCTGATCATAATGACAAATACAAATTTCCAGAACTCCTATTAAATTAATTTTTGTTTTTAACTCAATTCTAAAGAAGTCCCCAATGCATAGCTTCACTATGCATTGGAAACCTGTCTAACATTCAAGGTTTAAAAGGCCCATTTAAATCAATTGCTATTTTTGTGTTCCTTGTGGTGCAGATGGTTAGCCACAGAATTGCTCACTTTTGTCTTTGTGCATATAACCAATAGTTCCCATGTAACTAGCACCACACGTCTCACGGATTTTATTAGTGTTAGACATATTTTCAAAATGAAAAATCAAACTTGGCTTTTTTAACTATTATTTTAGGTTTTGTCTAGCCATGTTGTACAATGTAGGGTGGAAAGTACAAATTCTTCAATGACAAATGACCATTGTCTCAAAACAGACAGCCTTTTCTCACAACATTTTATTGGGCAAATTTCATTAAACTACATACCTGGGCACTCTCGTAAAGTTCTCCAGAACATAGCTAATGGTAAATATGTCCCTACTTGCTCTTACCCTGAGATACTCCAATCAGTCCACGTGGAACCTTTGACATAAAACTTCTTAAAGATCTCTCTGTCTGAACAAACATATAGACAAGTCAGACTTTTCCCTTGGCCTAGCAGACACAGGTCTAATTTAGAGACTAATTAGCAATAATTTTGATGCAGATCACGTGATAGGAAACCATGAACTCTCGTGACAGATTTTTTTAGTCCCTCACCCTGTGAAATGGCTCAAACCTCTGAGTCTCGAGGTGAAACCTTGTATTTCCCTGGTATGTTAATCTATCACTTGTAACTCACATGCTACCTGCTCACACCTTGTGCTCTTAGATGTTCACTCCCCTGTACATCAGGGTTTGGCAATCAGAGGTCCTCCAGCTGTGGCGGACTAAAAGTCCCATCATCATCTCCAGCCAGCGACTAACTGTGGATGATGAGAGGTCTAATTGTGCACCCTTGCTGTAGATTGTAAGAGCTCAGCAGGGTCCTCACTACCATTTGTTTGGATCTGTTACTGTATGTCTTCTCTTGCCCTTTATGTACAATGGTGGAATATGTGTATCTCATTAAATAAAAATAATAAAATAATAGCAACCCCATTTGAACATATCCAATAACGTTTAATTCAACCTACCCATTATATTATCTCTTAAAAACACCCAATTCTCACAATCTCAAATCACTGTGCTTTAAAGTGAATTAAAAATATAAAAAAAAGTGGATCTCTTAGTTCCTATGGATACCAACGCCATGTGAAGGCCTAATTTCAGTGTAGTCTACTAACTGACTGTCACGGTTTTGGTGAACACTTAGGCAAGACTTGTAAGGTTAAAATAACTTTATTGAAAATAAAGTACAAACAGCATAAACGTTCACACCCACAAAAGCCCAGAAGAAGATGGTACAAGTACTGGTTAGGTAGGCATAGTATAACAGCAATGTACAGACAAGCAGCAAGTTCCCTAGAGAGCTAGGGTGAGGAGGAGGCAGCGACCTGCTGATGTTGACACTGGGACCCTAGAACCCTAGGGTATAGAGGAGGCCCACGACTCTTGACTACTGGTAGCAAGGACCCTAGAACTCTAGGGATGAATGGAAGCCCAAGACCAAGGGATACTGGCAACTGAGACCATAGAATGCTAGGGTACACAACGGCACACGGACCACAAGTACTGGCAACGAGGACCCTAGAATGCTAGGAGTCCCAAGGCTCACAACTGGACCTTGGAACGCTAGGGTCAACTGGAAGCCCAGACTTTGGATACTGGCAGCTAGGACCCTAGAGCGCTAGGGTATAGGGAGGCCCAAGACATACAGCTACTGGTAGCAGAGACCCTAGAACGCTAGGGGTGAATCGGAGGCAACAGACCATGGAAGGCAACTGGTGTCCAGGTATGTAGCATACAGAGACAGGTATACCACCCTACAGCTGGCTCTTTAGGCCTAAGTCAACAGCGGATGTTAGGCAGGATGAGACAGTGAACCGGACCTAGGATACCTAGGTACAGCAAGACTCACGGATGGTAATGCGCCCAGAGTAGTGCCTGTAACTCCCCACAGGGAGCGAGCCCAGCTTAAAAAAGTGGTAATGATGGACACGTAATAGGTAATGAGTAACATGGCCCAAACTACAGTCAGCCTGGAATCCGGTACTCCGTGCGTGCACACCGCCAAAGCTGGTAAATACCAGTAAGAGCGGCTGAAGCAGCGAGTGCTCAGCCCAATGGTCGGCAACGTAAGTGGGTTAGAGCTAACTCAGTCAGCAGCACCAGCTGTGTCACAACCAGTCCGGTCAGCAACGGACGCGTATACTCAGCCATTCGAGTCGGCAACGTAGCGGGTTCTCAGCCAGATCAATCAGCAACATAACGGGTTCTCAGCCAGTCCAGTCAGCAATGTAGTGGGTTCTCAGCCAGATCAGTCAGCAACGTAACGGGTTCTCAGCCAGATCAGTCAGCAACTAGTGATGAGCGAGCATGCTCGGCCGAAGCTCGGTTCGGCTCGAGCATCGCTCTGCTCGGCACATGGCGGTACTCGTACGAGTACCGCATGTGCTCGCCCGCCATGTTCGGGTCTCCTCCCCGCACGTTTCGCGGCTGCTGCGCAGCCACTAAACGTGCAGGGAGGCTCTGACATCAGTGTAATGCCAGCAGCCATGTTGGCTGCTGGCATTACACTGATTGGCTGGCCAGAACCCGTGATCGGGTGCTGTATAGCACCTGACCAGCGAGTTCGGCTCAGTCTTAGCCAGGGAGAGATGAGGATAGGAAGGGAAAGTCAGTGTAGGGAGAAGAAAAGCGAATTTGTAAAAAAAAAGACCCAAAAGTCCTTTTTAGGACTACTGTGTGTGGGGGCAGCAGTTTATTTTGTTTGGGGGGGCAGAGATATAAAAAAAAAAACTTCACATATTCTGTTCACTGTGCCTAGCCGCAGATTAGCAGCACATTCTGTTTAGTGTGCAAAGTTGCAGATTAGAGCACATTCTGTTCAGTGTGCAAAGTTGCAGATTAGCAGCACATTCTTTTTAGTGTGCAAAGTTGCAGATTAGAGCACATTCTGTTCAGTGTGCAAAGTTGCAGATTAGCAGCACATTCTTTTTAGCGTGCAAAGTTTCAGATTAGCAGCACATTCTGTTTAGTGTGCAAAGTTTCAGATTAGCAGAACATTCTGTTTAGTGTGCAAAGTGTAAAATATCAAAGTCACATATTCCATTCACTGTGCGTAGCCGCAGATAAGAAGCACATTCTGTTTAGTGTGCAAAGTTGCATATTAGGAGAACATTCTGTTAACTGTGGAAACTGTAAAATATCAAAGTCTCATATTCCATTCACTGTGAGTAGCCGCAGATAAGAAGCACATTCTGTTTAGTGTGCAAAGTTGCATATTAGGAGAACATTCTGTTAACTGTGCAAACTGTAAAATATCAAAGTCACATATTCCATTCACTGTGCGTAGCCGCAGTTAAGAAGCACATTCTGTTTAGTGTGCAAAGTTGCATATTAGGAGAACATTCTGTTAACTGTGCAAAGTGTAAAATATCAAAGTCACATATTCCATTCACTGTGCCTAGCCGCAGATAAAAAGCACATTCTGTTTAGTGTGCAAAGTTGCGTATTAGGAGAACATTCTGTTAACTGTGCAAACTGTAAAATATCAAAGTCACATATTCCATTCACTGTGCCGAGCCGCAGTTAATAAGCACATTCTGTTTAGTGTGCAAAGTTGCATATTAGGAGAACATTCTGTTAACTGTGCAAACTGTAAAATATCAAAGTCACATATTCCATTCACTGTGCGTAGCCGCAGTTAAGAAGCACATTCTGTTTAGTGTGCAAAGTTGCATATTAGGAGAACATTCTGTTAACTGTGCAAAGTGTAAAATATCAAAGTCACATATTCCATTCACTGTGCCTAGCCGCAGATAAAAAGCACATTCTGTTTAGTGTGCAAAGTTGCATATTAGGAGAACATTCTGTTAACTGTGCAAACTGTAAAATATCAAAGTCACATATTCCATTCACTGTGCCGAGCCGCAGTTAAGAAGCACATTCTGTTTAGTGTGCAAAGTTGCATATTAGGAGAACATTCTGTTAACTGTGCAAACTGTAAAATATCAAAGTCACATATTCCATTCACTGTACCGAGCCGCAGTTAAGAAGCACATTCTGTTTAGTGTGCAAAGTTGCATATTAGGAGAACATTCTGTTAACTGTGCAAACTGTAAAATATCAAAGTCACATATTCCATTCACTGTGCCGAGCCGCAGTTAAGAAGCACATTCTGTTTAGTGTGCAAAGTTGCATATTAGGAGAACATTCTGTTAACTGTGCAAAGTGTAAAATATCAAAGTCACATATTCCATTCACTGTGCCTAGCCGCAGATAAAAAGCACATTCTGTTTAGTGTGCAAAGTTGCATATTAGGAGAACATTCTGTTAACTGTGCAAACTGTAAAATATCAAAGTCACATATTCCATTCACTGTGCCGAGCCGCAGTTAATAAGCACATTCTGTTTAGTGTGCAAAGTTGCATATTAGGAGAACATTCTGTTAACTGTGCAAACTGTAAAATATCAAAGTCACATATTCCATTCACTGTGCGTAGCCGCAGTTAAGAAGCACATTCTGTTTAGTGTGCAAAGTTGCATATTAGGAGAACATTCTGTTAACTGTGCAAACTGTAAAATATCAAAGTCACATATTCCATTCACTGTGCGTAGCCGGAGTTAAGAAGCACATTCTGTTTAGTGTGCAAAGTTGCATATTAGGAGAACATTCTGTTAACTGTGCAAACTGTAAAATATCAAAGTCACATATTCCATTCACTGTGCGTAGCCGCAGTTAATAAGCACATTCTGTTTAGTGTGCAAAGTTGCATATTAGGAGAACATTCTGTTAACTGTGCAAACTGTAAAATATCAAAGTCACATATTCCATTCACTGTGCCGAGCCGCAGTTAAGAAGCACATTCTGTTTAGTGTGCAAAGTTGCATATTAGGAGAACATTCTGTTAACTGTGCAAACTGTAAAATATCAAAGTCACATATTCCATTCACTGTGCCGAGCCGCAGTTAAGAAGCACATTCTGTTTAGTGTGCAAAGTTGCATATTAGGAGAACATTCTGTTAACTGTGCAAACTGTAAAATATCAAAGTCACATATTCCATTCACTGTGCCGAGCCGCAGTTAAGAAGCACATTCTGTTTAGTGTGCAAAGTTGCATATTAGGAGAACATTCTGTTTACTGTGCAGAGTTGCAGATTTGCAGCACATATTCCATGTAATATGAAGAAGGCGGGTAAAAAGGGACGGGGAAGTGGACGTGATCCTGATAGTTCAGGGCGCGGGTCAGGACGCGTAGAAACTGTGCCTGGTGCCAGAGCACAAGACAGAAAGACATCCACCATACCTAGCTTCATGTCTCAGTTTACAGGGCGTCGCAGGACATCACTCTCGAGGTCCGACCACTGCGAACAGGTGGTCGGTTGGATGTCAGCTGATACTGCTTCCAGTCGGTTAAGCACCACCCTGTCTTCCACCAAGTCCACTCTCAGTAGCCAAGAGTCTGGTGAACATAATCCTCACCCTGAGCATCCTTCCTCCCACCATAGAGGATCTGGTCAAAGAAGTGATCCCACACTGGGATATAGTGAGGAGCTCGTCTCATCACCAATCCTTAATTTGAACCTCTCTCCAAGCACGCTTGCAGAGGAACATGACATCTTGTGCCCTGATTCACAACCTCTAGAGGGTACAAATCACAAGAAGATGACAGAGGGGAACGGCATTTAAGGTCAAAGGAAGTGGATGATGATGATGATGAGACACAGTTGCCATTAAATCAACCACTATTACTGTCTCAAGACCTTGATGAGGAGGATGAAATACAGTTGTCAATGACTGAGTATGTGGTGGGATCAAGACATGAGGAGGATGATCAGAGTGAGGAAGTGGAGGAGGACTTGGTGGACGATGAGGTGACTGACCCCACCTGGGAAGGTGTAGAGCCGAGCGATGACAGCAGTCCTGAGGGTGAGCCATCTGCAGCACCGCAACAGGCTGGAAGAGGCAGTGGTGTGGCGACAGAAAGAAGGCGGACCGCACCAAACCGGCCCGCAAATGTTCCACGGAGCACCCCCTTGCGTAAATCTCCCTTGCCAAGGGGTAGGTGTTCCGCAGTATGGCGTTTTTTTAAGGAAAGTGCGGACGACAAAAGAATTGTAGTTTGCAACCTGTGCCACACCAGAATGAGCCGAGGCATGAACACTAGAAACCTCACCACCACCAGCATGATCCGACACATGGCATCCAAGCACCGTAATAAGTGGGAGGAACGCCCGGATCGCCAATCTGTGTCTGCAGGCCACACCACTGCCTCCTCTTCCCCTGTTTTCGGTGCCGGCCAATCGCCTGTCGAAGGCGCAGGCCCGCATACCTCCCGCCCTGCACCTGTACCATCTGAAGCACCATCAGCGACCACATCCACTTCCGTGTCCCAGCGCAGCGTCCAAATGTCGTTACCCCAGGCATTTGAGCGCAAGCGAAAATACCCAGCCACCCACCCACAGGCCATAGCACTAACCTCACACCTTTCCAAATTACTGGCCATCGAAATGCTGCCATTTAGGCTTGTGGAGACTGAGTCCTTCCGCAGCCTGATGGCAGCAGCTGTCCCTCGGTACGCAGTCCCCAGCCGCCACTACTTTTCCCGGTGTGCCGTCCCCGCCTTACACCACCATGTGTCCCGTAACATCACCCGTGCCCTGACCAACGCAGTTACTGGGAAGGTCCACTTAACGACTGACACATGGACAAGTGCTTGTGGCCAGGGACGCTACATTTCCCTGACGGCACACTGGGTGAATGTCGTGGAGGCTGGGAGCGACTCGGACCCTGGGATGGCACAGGTGCTACCCACGCCGAGGATTGCGAGCCCTACCTCCATCAGGGTTTCCGCCAGCACCTACGTTATTGGCTCCTCCTCCTCCGTTTCCACCTCTGAATTCTCTGGGCGCAGCGCCACTCACCCATCAGCCGGTAGCTGGAAGCAGTGTAGCACTGCAGTGGGGAAGCGTCAACAGGCCGTGCTGAAGCTGATCTGCCTTGGGGACAAACAGCACACGGCCTCAGAGCTGTTGCAGGGGATTAGTCACCAGACCGAGCAGTGGCTCTCGCCACTCAACCTGCAACCAGGCATGGTTGTGTGTGATAATGGGCGTAACTTGGTGGCGGCTTTGGAGCTCGGCAAGCTCACACACGTACCATGCCTAGCGCATGTAATTAATTTAATTTTAATTTAGTGGTTCAGCGATTTCTAAAAACCTACCCCAATTTGCATGATCTCTTGACCAAGGTGCGCCGCGTTTGTGCACATTTCCGTAAGTCATCTACAGCTTCAGCCGGCCTGTTGAAGCTGCAGCAGCGCTTACAATTGCCAGCTCACCGGCTGCTGTGTGACGTGAGCACGCGCTGGAACTCCACCTTCCACATGTTGGCCCGGCTTTGTGAGCAGCAGAGGGCAGTAGTGGAGTACCAGCTGTTACACGGTCGTCGCCTCTCCGTTCAACTTCCTGTAATCAGAAGTGAGGAGTGGGAATGGATGTCAGACCTCTGCGAGGTTTTACGCAATTTTGAGGAATCGACACAGATGGTGAGCGGCGATAACGCTATTATCAGTGTAACCATCCCACTTCTGTGTCTACTGAAACGCTCGCTGCTCACAATTAAAACCGACGCTTTGCATGTGGAAGAGGTGGAAATGCGGGAGGAAGAGCTTACACAAGGTGATAGCCAGAGCACCCTCACTTCGTCTTCTCAGCGACAATTGGAGGAGGCGGAGGAGGAGGAGGAGGAAGACACGGTTGCCTCCGCTACAGAGGGTAGCCATGGAACTTTAGTGCCATCTCTTCAGCGTGGGTGGGCAGAAGAGGAGGAAGAGGATGAGGAGATTGAGAGTCATCCTCCTGGTGAGGACAGCGAAATCTTGCCTGTTGGTACTCTGGCACACATGGCTGACTTTATGTTAGGCTGCCTTTCCCGTGACCCACGCGTTATACGCATTTTAGACAACACGGATTACTGGGTGTTCACCCTTCTGGACCCCCGCTACAAAGAGAATTTCTCATCTCTCATTCCTCCAGTGGAGAGGACAAGCAAAATGGTGCAATATCAGAAGGTTCTTGTTGAAAAATTGCTCCAAAATTTTCCATCTGACAACGCTGGCGGCAGAGTACGTGCTACCTTGGCCAACCGAGAAGGGGAGAAAAGGGGAGCACACAGCAGTTCCGACAAAGGCAGGGCAACACTCTCCAAGGCGTGGGACACCTTCATGACACCCCGCCAGCGCCCTCACCCTGATGCGCAGCCTAGTGTCACAAGGAGGGAAAAGTTTTGGAAGATGGTGAAGGAGTACGTAGCAGACCGTGTCAGCGTCCTCAATGATCCCTCTGTGCCTTACAACTACTGGGTGTCCAAGCTGGACACGTGGTATGAACTGGCACTCTACGCCTTGGAGGTGCTGGCCTGCCCTGCCGCCAGCGTTCTGTCTGAGCGGGTATTTAGTGCTGCTGGTGGCATCATAACAGATAAGCGTATCCGCCTTTCCACCGAAAATGCTGATAGGTTGACACTTATAAAAATGAACAAGGCCTGGATTTCCCCTGACTTCTCCACTCCACTGGAGGAAAGCCCCGGGTGAACATAAAGTCACTTTATATATGTTATTTACAATGATGGGAATACTCTGTATTCCCATTCACCCCTTCCACCCAAAAAATGGGTATATGGTTGACTCTCTTCCATATACCCTGGGATATAATTTTTATATAGGGCCAGCTCACCAGCGGGACCTGTGATATAATTTTTATATAGGGCCAGCTCACCAGCGGGCGCTGTTTGACAATTTTTGTATAGGTCAGCTCACCAGCGGGCCTTCTCATATAATGTTTTATTGGGTCAGCTCTCTAGCGGGCCCTCTCATATAATGTTTTATATCGTCAGCTCACTAGCGGGCCTTCGCATATAATGTTTAGGATGGTCAGCTCCGCAGCAGACCCTCACCCATAATGT
The DNA here is from genome assembly GCA_037306005.1 of Rhinophrynus dorsalis. Taxonomy (NCBI): domain Eukaryota; kingdom Metazoa; phylum Chordata; class Amphibia; order Anura; family Rhinophrynidae; genus Rhinophrynus; species Rhinophrynus dorsalis. The sequence continues at coordinate 207,382,514 of CM074724.1, forward strand.
TTTAGATGGTCGGCTCAGCGCACGTTTCCCTCTTAATCATGGCCCCAGTTCAGAAAAATCGAGGAAATTTTTGGGAGAATTTGCCTTTGCGCATGTTTCCCTCTTAATCATGGCCTCAGTTCAGAAAAATCAAGGAAATTTTTGGGAGAATTTGCCTTTGCGCACGTTTCCCTCTTAATCATGGCCTCAGTTCAGAAAAATTGAGGAAATTTTGGGGAGAATTTGCCTCTGCGCACGTTTCCCTCTTAATCATGGCCTCAGTTCAGAAAAATCGAGGAAATTTTTGGGAGAATTTGCCTCTGCGCACGTTTCCCTCTTAATCATGGCCTCAGTTCAGAAAAATCGAGGAAATTTTTGGGAGAATTTGCCTCTGCGCACGTTTCCCTCTTAATCATGGCCCCAGTTCCGAAAAATCGATGAAATTTTTTGCAGAATTTACAGATGATATACAAGTAAATATACAGCAAATACTGTTTGGTAACAATTTTTCGCCTAAAGTCGTTTTTATCTGCCTTTTTGTGTGTTTTACGGTCAGTCTGTAAAAATGGCGTACTACGGGCGAAAGATCGTTCCCAGCAGCGACGTTGGAATCCAAGATGCATCCAGACATCCTCCCTATGCTGTCCCTGAACCATTTCTGTGGTGTTTCCATCCTTTTCTGCCCTTTTCCTATGGACCAGGCACCCTCCCCTCATCAGAGCAGGGGGTGCCTGGTGTAATGCTCGAGTCCTCCCATTGACTTCAATGGGGCTCGGGTGCTCGGCCGAGCACTCGAGCCTCCGGGGGCGCTCGGTCAGAGCACCCGAACACCTGAGCATTGGGGTGCTCGATCATCACTATCAGCAACGTAGTGTGTTCTCAGACAGATCAGTCAGCAACGTAGCGGGTTCTCAGCCTGATCAGTTAGCAACAGAATCAGAACAGATCAGGATACGCAGGAACGTCGTCAGGCAGGCCAGGTCATACACAAACAGAGCAGCAGCAGGAACTAGCACTAGATTCAGGTACACCACGAAAGGGTGCCTGACTACTGACATGGCAGTGTATAAAAAGGACTGGCCCTGGGTGGAGTCAAGTTCAAGTGACCAATAAGAATACGGCAGTCAAAACAAGGAAGTGAGAATGTCGCTGCCCGCAACCAGTAGCACGGGCACCATGATACTGACAAGATGATTTTATTGTAAAGCCTACCCTTTCACTGGAGATATCAAGGACCTTGAATTTTGTAACTCTTCCTGATCTGTAGATTTGTTACTAACTTCCCTGCTCACTTGCCTAGGTTTCATTATTCACTACACGTTACTGGTTCTCTCTCCTTCACTCTGGGCTTTTGTTCAGTCCAGATCTTCTCTAGTCTTTACTAGAGGTATTTTAGCAACTGCTTTAGAGATATCAGGAACTCCACATCCCACACGTAGGCTGCCCTTCCTTAGTAGTAATCTATAACATATTTTAGTAGTTGCCAATGCACCCCAGACTCCTTGCCACATGCTTTACAAATTTCAAAATCATAAATGAGGTATCATGTACCTCATATCATAAGATCATTCTTCTTATATACAGTACTATTAATTCTGACCAAATCCCCAACTCCATTTGCAGAAACGCAGCCCCAAACTTGCAAGGAACCCCCACCATGCTTCACTGTTGCCTGCAGACACTCATTCTTGTACCTCACTCCAGCCCTTCGAAGAACAAACTGCCTTCTGCCACAGCCAAATATTTCACAATTTGGCTCATCAGTCTAGAGCAACTGCTGACATTTTTCTGCACCCCAGTTCCTGTGTTTTCGTGCATAGTTGAGTGGCTTGGCCTAGCTTCCACATCAGGTATGGCATTTTGGCCGCATGTCTTCCATGAAGACCACTTCTAACCAGACTTCTCCAGACAGTAGATGGGTGTACCAGGGACCCACTGTTTTCTGCCAATTCTGAGCTTATGGCACTGCTGGACATCTTCCATTTGTGAAGGGAAGTAAGCATGATGCATCTTTCATCTGCTGCACTAAGTTTCCTTGGCCGACCACTGCATCTATGGTTCTCAACATTGCCCATTTCTTTGTGCTTCTTCAAAAGACCTTGGACAGCAAATCTGGAAAACCCTGTCTACCTTGACATTTCTGCCTGGGAGAGACCATGCTGATGCAGCATACTTTGTGTCTTGTTGCTGTGAGGTCTTGCCATGGTGTATGACTTTTGACATTAAATTGTCTTAAGCAACCTCAACTTTTTAGCTGAGTTTGGCTATTTCTCACCCAGTTTTATTCCTCATGCACAGTTGTTTCTGTTTCAGTTAATGATTGTGTTTCAACCCACATATTTAATTGATGAACATTAGTACCTGTTTGGTATAATTGTTTAACCATGCCTACAAAATCCCTGATTTTATTCAAGTGTACCTAGAAGAACTGATGCTGTTTTGAAGGCAAACAGTGGTCACACCAAATATTGATTTGATTTAGATTTTTCTTCTGTTTGCTCACTATGAATCTTGTTAATTGATAAATATAAACTGTTAACATGTCTGTTTTTGAAAGCATTCTTAGTTTATATTATTTTTTCACACCTGCCTAATACATTTGTACAGTACTGTATGTATTTTTGATTGATATTACAGTGTTTGAACTTTTTTGTCACTCCGTCCACTGTCTCCTGGGGTTGTGACTGCCCCGGGAGACAGTTTGGCTACCTACCCTTTAAAATCTGCTTCCTTCATGTCTCCTTTGCCCGATCATTGAGTTACCTAGAGTATTGATCTGTGATTTTGCTTGTTGCATCGTTCCTAGCCCTGACTTTGACTTCCTGACTTCACTCCTATTTGTTCCTGTTTGAACTCCTGTTTCGGCTTCGACATCAGCTTATTACGACCGACTCCATTTGCTAATTTTGGCTGCACGTTGACTGATTACCCATCTTGACCCCTGCTAGGGATGGTCAAAAATGTTTGCATGAAATAAAAATTGGAGAAAAATGGCACTTCCTGCTTTGTGGAAATTATCCAGTGAAAAAATGCAGTTTTCACGATTTTTTTTCACATTTCACATTGAAATCAGTGGGAAGACTGAATTTTTCCCCACCAGATGGCAGTTTTCTCTTCTTTTCCTGCAGGCATATAAAAGGGTGTCAGGTTCTTACTGCTTGCCATTTTGTGTTTGTGAGAGGAAGAGGGAGCAACACATTTTGAGCTAGAGTAGCTAGGCAAATAAAGCGGAGTTGGAGTTTAGTTTAAGGAGTACTTTAGGTAGGACCACTGTTCTCTGTATTAGGGGAGTCTGCAGGTACTTTGGGGAGAAAAGGAGGATGGCTCCAAATACCTCAACATTTGGTGACTGACTGGCAAGACACAAGCAGCTGTGATCCACTCTTCTTCCGGATCAGGTTGTTATTATGTCTGTGCTGGGGAAGTCTGGGGCAAAGGAGGTTGACCCCAAGTACCCCAACATTCTATCTGACTGAGTTGATTTGAAAGACAAGTCAGCTGCGGTCCAAGCAATTTCCTTGCTGATCTTGCTGTTATTGTCTCTGTGCTGGGGATGTCTGGGGAAAGAAGGTGTTGATTTTGTTTTTTTGGTTAATTTTTTTTTTGACAGACTGCGATAAGACAACTTAAACAAAAAAGTGTAAAAAAAAATATATATATAATAAATATATTAGGTGACAGACAGTTGACTGGGACCCTAATGTGAGCTGTGTGACCGAGGCAGACTTAATAGATAGCAGACAAGGTTGAGGGCCAAGGCCAGACATCACACCATCGGGTGTGTTGTACACTTTAGAGCAGGGCTTAAAACTTGAAGTCCTTTGCTACTAGCCAGACATGAAAAGTTACTTGCCACTGCAAGCCAAAACATACCCACCAGGGCTGAATTTCTACTAGCCGGGGCTAAATTTTCACTCACCATTGGCTAGTGGCGAGTGGAAATTTTGAGCCCTGCTTTAGAGTAATGTCCAGCAAACACACAAGGGGCAGGGGGAGAGGGAAAGGTGGAATAGTGCAGGGACGTGGGAGTAAAGTGGTAGTTCAAAGACTGATTGCAGCCATGGTTGTCCGCAATAAATAATGATGATCCCTCTCCTCCAGGGAAGGATGCAGTTTGTCAAGGCCCCACCAAAAGTTCCAACACCACCAGTGCCAGTACAAAAAAAAAACCTATAAGAAGAACACTGGAGACGACAATGTGTTGATTCTAGTATAGATGATAGCAATGGCATAATGGATGAAGTTGTAGTAGCTGAACCAGCTGCTGCATCTGACAAACAAACACCAAAACAAAAGTATTTATGGCAAGAAAATCAACCTGAAAACAGATATGTGGACAAGTGGGCAGAGCACAGACTATATGACTTTGACTGCTAGATGGTGACATCCAGTAATTGTACTTCTGATTCTGGCCGTGTGAGTAAAAGGTAGCAGCAGCAGCAGCAGGATAGCATATACCATTGGCACACCACCACGTGCATGCAGAGTTTTGAGAGACAGTCCCACAAAGCCATAGATTTTTTAAGTAAACTAGAGGAGGTGATAGAGGAATGGCTTGTACCCGCTCCTTAAAAGCTGGTTTTCTGTTTGCTGATAACAGCTCCAACATAATCTCTGCCTTGAGAATAGGCTATATGGTGAATATGCCCTGCTTTTCCCATGTGCTAAATTTAGTAGTGACCAGATTCTAGGCAGAATATGAAACACTCAGAGATATGTTTAATATTGTCTACAAAATCTGTGCCCATTTTAGTCGCTCCTAGGGCACGTAATGTTCAATATTACATACAAGAGTGTAACAACCTGCCCCATCACCAGCTGAAAATGGAGGTCCCAACCAGGTGGAATTCCACTATATACATGGTAGAGCTTTTGTATGAGCAGAATAGGGTAATTAGCAAGTATACCATGCAGAACTTGAAGGCTTTGGATGGAGCCTCTTTGTCACCTGACAAGTGGTAACTAATGTGTAATGTATGTAAGCTGCTGAAACCCTTTGAGGAGGCAACAATGCTGGTGAGTCACACAAGGGCAGGAATGAGTGAAATCCTTCCACTGATATATTTATTGCAGAAAAAAATGAGTAGCATGGCTGAGGAATCTTACAATAATGACAACACAGACATGCACACACTGCTAAAGGACATGTTAACATGCTTTAAAAAAGAAACTCGCATAGTGTCCATTATAAGCAGTGAGGAATTGTCAGGGTCTTCACTCTTCCTTCTTGTTACTCTGCTCTGTACCTGTTGGGCTTGTGTTCCCTGCTCTGATTCCCTGCCCTCCGGCAAGCCGCTCAACTTGCAGACTGCCGCTCCATTGCTGTCTCCTCTTTGTGCGGTGCAGTCTCGCAGGACTGGTGCGCGCGTTGTTGGTACTTTCAGGTTGATAAACGCACTCAGCCTTTTACCAGCTACCCGACGGGGTTCTCTCTCTCTCTCTCTGCCCTCCTGGGGGGGTTTATAAGCCCAGGCTCGGCGCACCACCAGTGCTCTTGTGTGGTGTTTGATCACCCAGCCATTTGTCTTCCTGTGTATCCGAGTTGTCTCCTGGCGCTGACACTAGCATGTATGACTACCCTCTCTGGCTACAGATACTTGGGCTTGTGTGACTAACCTCTCTGGCTACAGATACTTGAGCTTGCATGACTACTTTCTCTGGCTACAGATACTTGGGTTAGTTTGACTACCCCCTCTGGCTACCGATACTTGGGCTTGTCTGACTACCCTCTTGGCTGCTGACTCTAGGCTTTTACGACTAACCGCTTTGGGTACCTATATTCTGAGCTTGTCTGACTACCCTCTCTGGCTCCGATAATGGGTTTGTCTGCCTACCCTGTCTGGCTATTGCTCAGTTCCTATTACTACACTTGGATCCCAGGGTATTGTCCTTTTGATGTTTATTATTTGTACTATTTACTCCATTGCCTTTGTTTGTTCTTTTACCTAATAAAGTTTATTGATATTTATTTACGCCTCCGGCCTTGTTTCTTGACCCCTGACAGGAAAACATTCTTGCCACTTTGATGGACCCCTATGGCATTCAAAGCTGTCCATGGTGCTGAAAGCCATCTCTGTGATCCCCTAGTGGCTGGGTAGGGAAGAGCACAGAGAATGCTGTTCAGAACTGACGACTGTGGTTTTTTTACTCTCTGTAGTGTGCTGTTCTCCAAAAAAAATAGGCGTTAGATTTCTGGAGAGAAATGTTGCAATTTAATGAGAGTTAGCTCTAACTCCAACATTTGAATAGCTTTTGGCGTCACTTGTACATTATCCTCTATGGGTGAGATCTTGCTGTTCCGGCGATGGGCAAAGTGTGTTTCAGAACTGGCGTCGCTTGTTACTAGTGGAACATTTGCATTGCTCAGTTGATGTTAAAACCAGCGTCGTCAGTTTTGTCTGGCGACGCCAACATTTGGATCGAGCTCTTAGGGTGCAAGCTCAAGGTAAGGACCTCTAGGGTAGTGTTTTCTGAAATACTACCTGTGACATGCGCCAATGCAGGTAGGCAAAGTGAGCTCAGGGAGCTTAATGCATGGCTCAATTATTGGTGTAGGGTTTGGCACTGGGCTGACGTTGCTCTTGGGTACAATCTATATGGAATTTATGATTTTCACCAAAATGGTAGGGGAGCTACCGTACTAAGGTATAGAATGCTAAGAAGGGTGGAAGAGCTTTTAAAGCAGGAAAGGGGGGTATAGATAGCAAAAATGGGGCAGATAGGAACAGGGTCCAAGTAAATGATCATGGGGGTGGAGGAAGGGTTGGGGATGAATATAGCCAGTAGGGAGGAACTCCTATTAAATGAAGATGTAGAAAAAAGGCAAGTAGTGGGTAAAATATGTAAAGACTTGGAAAATGCAAGAAGTATGGTACATAAAATGGGAGAACTAGAACTGCTAGAGGTTAACGAGCATTTGGACATAATTGGTAAAACTGAAACAAGGTGGGATGATACTCATGATTGGGCTGTAAATATAGAGGGCTATGCCCTGTTTAGGAGAGACAGGATTAATAGAAAAGGGGAGGTGTATGCTTATATTGGAAACCAGAGCTAAATCCAATTTTAAGGGGTGATATTAGTGAGGAAACTGGCCATAATGTGGAGTCATTGTGGGTAGAAATTGAAGCTAACTGTGGCATAAAGTAAAAAAAAAAGTGTTGGTGGGTATATTCTACAAACCACTAAATACTGATGAGAATGTTGAGGCCCAACTGCTATTACAAATTAGGAAAGCTGTGCATATTGGGCATACTATAATTATGGAGATTTTATCTATGCAGATATCAACTGGAAACATAAGACCTGTCAGAGTGCTAAGGGAAGCAGGTTTGCAAGCATGCTTAGGGATAGCTACATGTCATAAATGGTGGAAATGCCGACAAGCAATAACACTGTATTGAACCTAGTGATAAAAAATAACACAGACATGGTATGTGATATTAAGATAGGTGAACATTTGGGAAAGAGTGATCACAACATGGTAACATTTGAGATCAGTTTGGCAATGCAAAACTGTATAGGTTCAACAAAAACTCTTAATATAAAAAAACAAACTTCAAATTGTTAAGAGAGTCATGCAACACTTAGACTGGGATAAATTATTTAAAGGCAAAAATACTGAGGAAAAATGGTCAGAATTTAAATATAGGTTGCAGAAATGAATTCAACAGTATATACCAGTGGGGAACAAATGCAAAAGAAGTAGATCACAGACAATGTGGTTAACTGCAGATGTAAAGAAGGAAATGACAAGGAAAAAAAAGCATTTAAACTATATAAATCTGACAGTACAGAACGTTCTTTCTTGAAATACAGGGAGTGAAACAAAGATTGCAAAAAGGCAATTAGGTTAACAAAAAAGGGAGAGCAAGACTAATCCAAAGAATTTTTTTCAAATACATAAATAGCAAAAAAACTTAGGAGGGAGTGCATTGGACATTTCAAAAATGAGATGGGTGAGTTCGAAGAGCCTCAACAAGTAACAGATAAAACCTTACCATTATCAGGTATTGGGTTAATACTAGGGATGGGTGAAAGTTATTGCTGTGTTCCCGTGAGAAATTTTGTGAAAACCACATTGTTATCTGCTTTTTTGCGGGAAAATCTGCTTTAAAACTAGTGATTAAAATTTTCTCATCTTTCACCCATTGGCCAAAATCTTTCGACATTTTTTCAATGGCTAAAAAGTTTTCGCCCATTGATTTACATTGTTTTCGCACTTCCGCTATAAAAATGTGACGTTTTCGCTGAAGGCAGACTCAATAGAAACAGCTACAGAGCGAGATAAACGTGCTGTGCTGTTCTCTTGTGATATTTTGCAAAAATTGAGGCAGGAGAGGCTCATAGTGACTCCTATCACTATGAGCAGCAAAAAGAGGAACTGGAAGAACCCTTATTATGTGTCCACTGAGTCTGAAGAGGAGGAGGAGGAAGTGACTAGCAGTACTCAACCAATGCTGTCCAGTCACCCTAAATCACCCCAAAGGATCTTGGGGAATTTAATAAGAAGGGAGGGAGAAAGGGGAATGGGATGAGAGGGAGAAAAGGGAATGGGATGGAAGGGAGAAAAGGGAATGGGAAGGAAGGGAGGAAATGGAAGGAAGGGAGAAAAGGGAATGGGAAGGAAGGGAGAAAAGGATAGTGAGAGCAGGACAGGTCAGTTGCCTGTGCCTGCTGCAAGATGTGCTGCCCCTGCTGCCAGTGCCACCATTTCTGATCCTGCAGCCACTAGTGCTGTACCTGTTACCAGACATGCTGCCTGTTACGGTTTTTAAGACACTCAGACCAATAAGTGAAAATAAAAACACACTTTATTAAAGTGAATGAAGACACTTACGCCCTCTAGAGGCGGTAGGTAATACACAGATAATGTAAACTGAGATAATACAAGGAAAATAGTATTAAGGACATAAATGCAAGTCAGTATGCACTAGGATGATATGGGCCCCAAAGGGGTTAAAGTCCAAATTATACTCAGTCTCAGATGTGGAAGTTTGACACGCCCTTGATGTTAAATAGACTGTGCTGTACAGACGAAGTTCATCAGGTGCTGAGGAACGAGCTGCCTTGCCAAGGTGGTAGAGGATAAGCAGACTGGGTAACAACTTAGCCCCCACGGGCGTAGCTACAGGAACTGCTTAAGTATGTGCAAGTGCGAATAGCCCCTTAGGGCGATATGGAAACCGGCCTGCAATGCAAGAGCTAATAGCCTCCTCAGGTGTAATCGAATGCAGTAATACTAGAGCCAGAGCCACTAGCCCCCGCGGGCGTAGTACCGGATAGCCAAAACTGAAGCCTTTCTGCCAACACTCTGGGTATATGATCTCGTCGGTAACCAACACCGGAGAGCCTGTAAGCGCCCAAACGGCCCAAGCTTTGTGAACACTCTGCAACGTTAGACTAGAGTTGCCGACGGAGAGCGGCCAACTCAGCAGCAGTATCACTTGTAACAAGGCTCGTACTGGAGATAGAGAGAGTGAATAAGAGGCAGCACTGCAAGAGTTAAAATGCACGTTTACTTGAGGCTTCAGCGCTACTGCAAGGCTCTGTAACGTTACTTGAGGCTTCAATGCTACGATCAGGCTCTGCAAGGAGAGGAAGGCCCACAGAATACACACAGCTCTGCACTAGAACGAGGCACAGCACTATCGAAGGAATCACCAGGCTAGGCAATGGCACACTCGTGGGCAGCAGAGACTGGAGAATGTCGCGGCGGCGACAACTGGAACTCAGGTCACTGGAACAAGCTGGAAGTCGATCTTCGGAGCAGGAAGTCAGCCGGACCGGGTCATACACAGGCAGGGACGTCAAACTAGCCGGGTCAGGATCCAAGGGTGGTCCGCAGACAAGCCGGGTCATACACAGGCAGGAACGTCAAACTAGCTGGGTCAGGATCCAAGGGTGGTCCGCAGACGAGCCGGGTCATACACAGGCAGGAACACTGGAGAATGGTCAGGACAAGCCGAATCAGTACACAGGAACTCAGAATACAGGAACACAGCAAAAGCACACTGGCTCAGGAACACCACGAAAGGGCAACTGACATAAGAGATAGCCAGGTATAAAAAGGTCATCAGGAGGCGGGTCAAACTCAGTCAGCAAATCAGTGACATCCACAACAGAGAGTGACAGGAATCACAGGCACTGTGATACTGCCCCTGCTGACAGTGCCACAATTTCTGATCCTGCAGCTACTAGTGTTGTACCTGTTGCTAGTACTGAACCTGCTGCCAGTGCTGAACCTGCTGCCACCAAAACTTTGCCTGCTGCTAGTGTTTCTTGTAGTACTCGGGGGGAAGGAGAAAATGATGCCAAGTGTGACAGCAAGGGACCCTAAATCACACTAAATTCCCAAGCAGTCCTGCCACTGCTAGAACTACTGCTACTAAGGTCCAGCAGCTTGTTAGCCTTGGGAGTGAAGGAGGGGGTAATCAACAATATACTGATATTACTAGTGACTGTGAGACTGAGGAGGAAGACTCTGTGTGGTTGGGGTTAGTAGTAGCAGTAATAATGAAGCAGCCAGAGAGGTAGGGGAAACATTTTACAGCATCCAGACTAGAGGTCAAGGGAGCCCACACCATTCTCTTGACCCTGGGGGTCCTCCCCTTCTCTTCAGTGTCCAGGTGGAACATGAACCTGAAGAGGCCAGAACTGGTGTTGGGGGGAGGAAAGCAGGCTGAGAATTAATACCACTATCACCAGCAGGAGCACAGATCAGCTGCCTGTGCCTGCTGCTATTTCTGCTAGTGCTAGTCTGCCTTCTTCTTCAGGTCAAAAGGCAATGGCAAATGTGACATTAGGGGACCCTCTGTCACAATGCTTGTCACCTCCTCCTAGCAGCAGTGAGATGTCTGGAATAGAGCAGCAGCAACAACAACAGCATGTATTAGTGGTGGTGATGATGATGGAGAAGCTGGGGTGGAAGAGTCATTGATGGCCTTTTTAGAAGAAACTGAGAAAGAATGGGAGACAGGAATAAGGATGGGCATCACCACCACCACTAGCAAGGACATCTTGGAATTAGAGGAATTTGCAACTGCTCTAATTTCTTCTTATGCTTAGATGCAAGGGCAGCAGGATGCTGAGGAGCAGGTTAGTGTGCCACAGACCACTGTGGACACAGTGGGAATGGGGTCAACAAGTTATGCGGGACTAGGACAGGTTCCACTTGCCTGCAGTAGCAATATTCCCGATCCTAGTTGCAATGCTGAATCTGAGGCAGTAGCAGCAACAGCAGCAACATTATCCGCTGCCACAGACGATGAAGGGGAATGTGGAGGACAAGAAGAAAGAGGCCATTCTTCTCCATCTGTTCCCTTCCCGCTGAAGTCATCATGGGTGTGGGACTATTTTGCTCTTGGGGCAGGTACAGTGCATTCATCAACAAAGGCACTGGGCACAATTTGTGACAAGTCAGTGAAAAGAGGAAAGGAGGGAACACACCTTGGCACAAGAGCCCTCATATCACACATGAAACACAGACAACATGACATTTACTCCAAATATGTTAAAGCCAAACACCCACCACAGAAATCAAGCACCGCTTTTGCTGTCCCTGACTCACCAGAAAGGCAACAAGAGACGAGGCGGAGATCAAAGAGGAGGAGGAATAGAACAACCCAGGCAGAGACTGGAAGTACCATGACGAGTGAAACAACTAGCTCGCCATCACCTTCTAGGGTAACTACATCTTCTGCCAATCCTCCTCGTTCAATTCCTCCCCCACCAAATGATAGCCACTCTATTGATGTTAGGATGTGGCAGTTCCTCTCTACCCATTGAACACTGTGTGGTGCACTGACAACACATACCAGTGTGGTGGAGGAGAATCGCAATCAGTGCATCAAGTGGCATCTGAGGAGATTCCATCCTGCAGAATATGCTAAGATGGTGGCAGGGAGGGTTCATCACTACTATTAACCCCTTCGCGTCCGGTAACGTACCCGGACGGTCAACGCTGGTCTGGCACTTAAGGACCAGTGACGGTCCTGGTACGTCACGTACTATTACTCACCGTGCTCCTGCAGGAGCACGGTGAGTAATACCGGGGACTGAAGTTGATCACTCCAAGACCGGAGCAATCTCTTTCAGTCCCTCCTTTCGGAATGCCGCCCCACGTGATCAGTCACGTGGGGCGGCACTCCGAAATTCTCTATCTGGTCTTTAAAGAACCACACACCCCGGGACTGCTGGTCGTTAAGGGGTTAAACTGTCAGCAAGTTGTCATGTGTCCTTAGCAGGTGTGGAAAACGGGTACAGTAACAGCGGCAGTACTTGGTTTAGGGTGTCATGGTGTTTGCATACAGTTGTGCTCCCAGATGTTATTTACCAGACATACTGTGCACATTGCAGTTGCTGAGGAGACCCACTGATCCTACTCTCAAGGGAAAAACTATATTCTAATAACTACACACCCAATGATGATTTTGGAGGAGTGGAAGGTGGAGAAGATTTAATGGCCAACTTCTCTCCACAAATACTGGGGGCTACTTATTCTGGGCTACTGCCTCAGGCTCATCACTGGAGCCAGTTGTGGCAAATGGAAGCTTCATCAGCCATTTTCCATGTTACTGCTATTGTTGATCCCATTCCCTTTCAGCTGCTAATCATCCTGCTGCTTAAAAAACTCAGCAACAGCAGTATGAACAGCAGTTGCAACTCAGGAGGATATTTGACAGTGGCTACTGGCCAACATGACCTGTAGACATTAGGCCAGTAGGGAATTTTTATTTTTTTTTCTCAGGGCTTGTGTTTTGAAAAAAAAAAATGAAATAAAAGAAAAAATCTAGTCCTACAAAAAAATACAATTTTGGGGGGTTTGTTTCTAACTAGCCTAGGTCTTTCAAATCAATGTTTCCTTAGGGCTTGTGCCAAACTAGCTTAATTCCTACAAATCAATGTTTCTTCAGGGCTTGGGTCTCTAATAAGTCTAAGTCCTACAAAGGCCTCTAACAGCAAATCAAACAAATCATCCTCTACAAAATACTCTATCAAGTCAAGTATAAGTCCACTCCAGTGGCAGCTCATGTCAGGGGGTCCCTGTCTCTGTCACTTTAAATACAAATGTCTTATTTTATTTTATTGATTTATTTTTTTATTAACTGTTCCCCCAAAAGCAGTCAAGAAACCCCCCTAAAACAAATTCCCTGTTCAAATGATTCATTCATTCACCAACACAGGCACCCTCCTCAGACCCCATTATACCATGTCTTATGGTTTTTATTTTATTTAGGATTTCTTTTTTATTAAGTGCCCCCCAATCCCAGTAAACAACCCCCCCAAAATCATCCCCTGTTCATCTTATTCTTTCCCCGCACCCCACCAACAAAGACACCCTTATGCTCCTTCTATATTGTGCCTTTGGGAAATAAAATATTATTTATATTGTGTTGTGTGTAACTTCTGTGTTCCCACGGATTTCAATGGGCGAAAAAAGTGGAAAATCGGCACTGTTCACAGGAAATTTTTCACCAAGCAGAAAGTGCCATTTTTCTCCGATTTCAGTTTGAGGTGGAAAGTTTCACCCATCCCTAGTTAACACAAGAAAATGTCATGGGATGACTGAATAAAATTAAGACTGACAAAGCCCTGGGCCCTGATGGTATACATCCAAGGATTCTTCATGGTAGAGTTAGCAGCACCTCTCTTTTTACTCTTTAAATATTCTCTCATCACAGGCTTAGTGCCACAAGATTGGCTTAAAGCCAATGTAGTGCCTTTATTTAAGAAGGGAACTAAAACAGAACCTGGGAATGACAGACCCGCGAGTTTGACCTCTGTAGTGGGAAAAATTATAGAAGCGATAATAAGGGATTATATTCAGAAATAAACCACAAAAAATAAGGAATCAACATGGTTTTATAAGGAATAGATCATGCCAAACTAATCTTTTCAGCTTCTATGAAGATGTAAGTAGTAACCTAGATAATTGTAAGGCAATTGATGTAGTATATCTAGATTCTGCAAAGGTTTTTGTGCCACACAGGAGGCTGGTGTATAAAATAAGGAAACTGGGGCTAGGGGATAACCTTTGCACTTGGATAGAAAACTGGTTGAAGGATAGGCAATCATGTGTGGTTGTAAATGGACAATTCTTCAATACAGGTAAAGTTGAGTGGAGTACCTCAGGGTTCAGTACTTGGTCCACTGCTTTTTAGCATGTTTATAAATGACCTGGAAATATATATAGAAAGCAAAATATCATTATTTGCAGATGACACTAAATTATGCAGGGCAATCAATTCAGAACAGGTTATTTGTTCTCTACAGAGGGATCTACATAAAACAGCAGATTTGGCAACCAAATGGAATATGAAGTTTAATGTAGGAAAGTATAAAGTCATGCATTTGGGAAGAAAAAAAATCCTAATGCTACTTACAAACTAAATGTAATAATTTTAGGACACTCTTTACTAGAGAAAAACCTGGGAATCCTTGTAAATTACAAACTTGGAAACAGTGACCATTTTCAAATAGCAGTAGGAAAAGCAAACAAAGACCTGTTTTTCATAAAAAGGGGTATTGAGGCAAGAGTGGATAACATCATTTTGCCATTGTACAAATTATTGATGAGACATATCCTCGGATATGCAGTGCAGTTTCGGGCACCAGTTCTGAAAAACGACATACTAGAACTGGAGAGAGTACAGTAAAGAGCCACAAAATTAATTTAACGAATGGAGAACTTGACATATGAGGAATGATTAGATATGAGAGGTCAATACAAGGATCTTTGTGGTGAGCTATTTATTCCAAGGCCTGATCAAATAACCAGAGGCCACCCCTTGAGATTAGAGTAAAGAAGGTTTCAGCAGAGGAACAAGTTTTTACAGTGAGTTCTGTTCTGGAATTCCTTGCCAAAGGATGTGGTTATGGCAGGTACAATGGATATATTTAAGAGATGATTAGATACATTTCTTTCAAAAGGAGACACACAGGGTTATACTGTGTATTAGCAGGCAAAACAGGAAGTTCTGATAGACTAAATAATTTGGCAGCAGGAAAGCTATATAATTCTCATGTCTCTGGGTTATGAGGCAAAGGTTGAACTTGATGGACTTGTGTCTTTTTTCAAATTAATCTGCTATGTTACTATGAGCCTCCTTTCTCTCTCTGGGAGTTCATTGTGAGTATCGTCTCTCAGGTAAATGATTTTTAACTTCTTCAATTTTGATTCACTTTGCTCTGTGGCATAATTTGAATCAAGTTGCTCTGGAGGGTCAGCTTGTGCAGCCTTGATCCAGAGCATCATTTTGACTCCTCTCTCTCTGAGAGCTGTCAACCTAATCCATTTTATTTGGGGTTCTACCTACCCATAAGTTATCTCTTATATCAGTGCTTTATTTCCTTCTTTCTGATTTTTTCAGAATATCGTTTTATCCAGTTTTCCTTTTGTCTCCTTTTCTCATTTTTCCCTATTTGCAATTCCCTCATTCTATTCCTTTGATTCATAATCCTTCCTTCTGATATTTTCATAGTCTTTCATATGGTACCTTTCAATATGGTTAATCTTATCAGGCATCTGAAAAACCCTATCTTCCATTTATTTGTAATGTGTTTCCAGCAACCATCTTAATTGAGATTTATAAGCTCATCTCTCATTGTGGACTAATTCTGTTCATTTTAGGTCTCCCTGAAGTAGCAAAGCAGCCTTATCCAATTCCTACCATTTCCTCCCTGACCTTTATTAAGATGGTAGTTTATCTAATTTCTCCATGACCAATGATCCATTCCTTGTTAGCTGCCAAATTAAATTAACATTTTTCTCCCTGATGCACTGTGTCCTGGAAGGAAGGATGTCCTGAGGCCACGGACTTTCACACGTGTTCTACCAATGGGATAGCTTTCCTGAGTTCCAAAATCTGACTAAGTGAAAAGCTAGGAGGTTGATTTAATATGATGAACTGGAGCAATTCTGGGGAAAACCAACTGAATCTGAGGACAAAAATAAAAATAACTGTTGATTTAAATGTGGATTTTAACCCCAACTCACTATGAGGCACTGCAATTGAGACCTCTGTAGCATTTAAGAAGTTGAAAGTAGCATTTAAATCAAAGGGAGTTTAGGTCATTTTTATTTGCCCCTATAGTCCAGTTAATTCCAGAATTACTCTAGTTCATCATATTAAATCAGCCTCTGTGTTACTTGTGTATTTTTTGGCCCATTAAGACCGGCCAATCGGTGCGGCGTGGTCAATTAAGGACCACGGAGTATTTTTTTTCCTTCTTACGCTTCCGGACTCCGCGAATGGCGTGCAGCCGCGGGGGGAGCCCGGAAATCCATGACGGTCATAGTACATCATGGGTCATTCAGTCAGATCGACCCTTGACGTACTATGACCGTCAAGGGTCGTTAAGGGGTTAAGCATGCCTATCTTCCTAACATCTATTCGCCAAAGTTTATTTATATCCTTAGTCTCTATAACATGTATACACCAGTCCCCTACAGGCCCTTTATACAAACAATAATAATGAAGTAGATCATGTATTACAGATTACCACAATCACATATCAAATTGGAGACAGCAACAGTTAAAATTATAGTGCGGGACAACTATTATTGCCTAGTTATATTACATAATGAGGATAACGCTTCTCCAGAATGTTTGTTTTTGTGGAAGAAATAATTCTTCTCTAGGGGCAAATTAAGCCAGCTCACTATGGTTATTGCTGAGAGGCAAAATATGAACATTTAATGCTTATAATAATGCAAGTTACATCATCAATACATGATTGTATTACTCAGACTGTTGCAGCATGGTCAGATCACACAGAGGCTGGGGATATTGTGGCTAGCTATCTCTCACTCCCAGTGGGTACAAGACAATCTGTCCTGTGAGAGGCACATATTTTGTTTTAAAGGACAAATACACTTTTAATATTACACAAATATATGTTTTCTTCTAAGTAAAAAAAGGGTACCCCAACTGCTGGGAAATTTCTCATTTAAAAATTGTTCCAAATAAGACTTTTTTTTATCAACAACAGCACCACTGTATAGGAGAGCTTTAGACAATATAGTAAGAATTAAGAACAGCACCCCCTGGGGACAAGGTTAGAAAACTGCAGTATAATAAAAAAATCGATATTATAATATATTACGAGATAAAAATCTTCCAGCAGTAGAAATACTCTTGATTTACTCTGGAAGAAAAGTACAGTGACATATATTTTTCATTAAAAAAGTTTACTTCATTAATAAAAATCTGCTCAATGTTTCATCTGATGAAGGTATTATCCAGACCAGAAGATCTCCTGCCAGAATCTTCTGAAAAGGGAGCAACAGTTTCCAGAGGAGCAAAGGGAGATTATTAGTCATCATTTTAACACATTAAATGCTAGAGAAGTCACTCCATTGCATTGCTTTGCAATGCTTTGGAGACCTCCCTATCATAGAACAGGTCAGCAATTAACCCATCACTAGTGGAGGACAAATGGAAGGACTGTCATCTTTTACATTGCTTTAGAGATAATTTTAAAAATAATTGGTCAATTATTACCGTATAGAAATGCATCTGTGCCAGTACAACAGGCATATAATACATTTTGTTTTCAGACAAGAGTTATTTTCATTGCCATAGAAAAGGAATAAGGACCATTTTCTATACGCAGGCATTAACCACGGCACTGAATTGCTAGTCTCTGACAGGGACCCTGAAGGTCCGTACTTGAGCAGAGCTGGCTGGGAGTCATGAGGTCAGCAGAGCCTGTAATGGGAAACACATTGCAGGCCTAGAAACAGATTATTATGGCTGTGTGAAATTACACATCACTCATAGAGGTGACAAGGTGTCTGTACGGAAGAATAAGTACTGTTTAACCCTTGATAAGGTATTTTATTTTAATGTTACAGTTTGTACTGAAGTGCCATAACATACTACAGGGGGTGCTCAGCAATAAATTGCTCACCCACTCAAAAGGGTATAAAAGAAAGATAAATAAATATTATTATTATTCTTTATTTTTATAGTGCCAACTAATTCCACATTGCTGTACAATTGGGAATAGACATACAGAGGTATTAAATAGTACAATCGACTGTGGCGAACAGAAGGATCAGAGGGCCTTGCTCGTGAGAGCTTACAGTTTAGAGGTAAATTATTGTACCTGTTTTAAAAAGCTACAACTGATGACTTATTTTGTTTAGCATTTATCGATTTATAGGTAAACAAAGTGTATTTTGTAATAACTTTGACAGAATGGGGGGGAGCTAATTTGATTCTACACTACAATAAGCAAGAGAAAATATTTTTTGTGCAGTGCATGCTTAACCACCTATTAACAGATGAGAGTTGGTACCATGTTAACTGTACAAATACAGGAGGCAACAATGTAGTAAAGTTGATACCTTTATTGGCTAACTAAACAGATTTAGGGATGCAAGCTTTCAAGACCTCTTAGGTCTCTTCCTCAGGCATGATACAGGCAAGGTATAATATGCCTGAGGAAGAGACCTAAGAGGTCTTGAAAGCTTGCATCCCTAAATCTGTTTAGTTAGCCAATAAAGGCATCAACTTTACTAAATGTTTGCCTTCTGTAACCACCTATTAAGCATCAAGGGATCACAGGGATGGATTGGTTTTGAGGTTGGCAGCGTTATGTTCCCCTGTGCCCTGTTCCTCACTGTGTACTAAAAAGGTGCAGAGGAAATTAAAAGGAGTTATGTTCTGTACTTCCTTTCATTTAAACTATGGCACATGTGCTCTTTTAGTCACTAAAGTGATGGGGAATACCCAAAGGGGCATACACTTGATTTTTCAGCTATCTTATAAGAGTGTAAAAAAGTGAGCTCTGCTGGAAGCTTCGTATAATCCCCTCCACCAACATGTTCTGCCATCTTTCCTGAGAGTAGATAAAGTCAATGTGGAGCAGTACATCACAGGGAACAAATATAACACCCCCCTTAATTACATAGGGATTTTAACCCCTTGTTTGTTAGAGATGTCTTCAAGTCATTGCAATATGTTGGAGACCTATGTTACTTTTAAGGGGGTTAAAAGAACAATTTAAGTCAGTGAGGATTCTGTAGAGCCACATATCTAAATGGATGCCCTCCTTGGCTGGGAAAAATAAAGTAGATTAATAGAAGAATCATTTCTTGATACTTCTGCAAGTGCCCATGTCCATATATTACCACACATTGTAGTTAGAAAGATGATTTTATGGTTCAAGTTCAAAGTTACAGTTTAGCAATGATTAGTCAGGTGATGTATTTATGTCATAGTTGGCAACGTGTCTGTCCTGCTGTTGTTGGATTACCAATGTCTGGCTGAGGATGATGAAAGTTGTACTCTGAAACTGGAGGAGACTGGTGGAGTAAAAGTGGTACCTCCATTGGCTGAGTAGCTTATAGTGCAAACTTTAACCCCATAACTACCAGATGTCAAGGGAAGTTACATTCCCTTAAGGACTGTTTTGATCCTTTCTGTCGCTCTGGTACAGGTGACCTGTTACGCATACTGGTGTACCGCATTGGGGTTTGACAGAGACCCCTCCAGTCTTGGAGTGGTCAATTTTAGATCCCATTTTTACGTACAGCACTGCTGGAGAAGCGATGTAAGTAAAATGTACGTGTCGTGCTATGACCATCACCAGTCCTTAAGGCAAAAACTGTGTGACAGACATAGTACGTCATGTGGTCCTTCAGGGGTTAAAGACAACTTAGGTATGTTTCTCAGGCACATTACGCGCCTCATAAAGAGACCTAAGTTGTCATGATAGCTTTCACATTAAAGTTACTCAGTTAGAAAATAAATATATCATTTTTACTCTACCAGTCCACAGCTAACAAGATTCAACCTTTTATCCTTGATGTATATAAGGTGCACTATAATATAATATAAATTTAGTATTCAATGACTTGCTTCTGTTTAAGTGGTACACATCCACCTACTACCTACAGATTATAATCTACGGTGTGTGTGATAACTACTCACCGATAACAAACAAACAACAGTTTGGGCATGGTACCCACTCAGGAGCTGCTTAACGCTTTGAGTACCAGGGGGGATATCTATTGCATTGAAACATGTTGGATATGTCTCAGGCACTTAAATGATTAAACATATTTAGTTTCAGGCAATTCCTTTCTGAACAAGGGAAGCAGTTATCTCCATACACATGTTTTGGCCTTCTTGGACTTCATCAGTGAGGTGCAGCTGTTCTTTGTAAGAGCCAGAAAGCAAGTAGTCTACAGCTAGATTTCCCTATTACTTACACTGAATGTTACATGATTACTAGTGTTGAGCGAGCGTGCTCGGCCGATGCTCGGATCGGCTCGAGCATCGCTCTGCTCTGCACATGGCGGTACTCGTACGAGTACCGCCATGTGCTCGCCCGACATGCTCGGGTGAAGAGGATCTGTGCCGGAAGAGGCACAGATCCGAAGACGCTCCGCTGGACCACCAGGGAATGGAGGTACGGGGGCATTGCGGAGATGAAGGGGGCATTGCGGAGATGAAGGGGGACATTATGGAAGAGGGGCATAGACTCTATGCCCCTCTTCCACAATGTCCCCCTTCATCTCCGCTATGCCCGTCTTCCACAATGTGCCCCTTCATCTCCGCTATGCCCCTCTTCCACAATGTCCCCCTTCATCTCCTATGCCATAGAGGAGATGAAGGGGGACATTGTGGAAGAGGGGCATAGCGGAGATGAAGGGGGACATTGTGGAAGAGGGGCATAGAGTCTATGCCCCTCTTCCACAATGTCCCCCTTCATCTCCGCTATGCCCCTCTTCCACAATGTCCCCCTTCATCTCCGCTATGGCATAGGAGATGAAGGGGGACATTGTGGAAGAGGGGCATAGCGGAGATGAAGGGGGACATTGACCAGGCACCCTCCGCTCATCAGAGCAGGGGGTGCCTGGTTTAATGCTCAAGTGCTCCCATTCATTTGAATGGGGCTCGGGTGCTCGGCCGAGCACTCGAGCATCAGGGGGTGCTCGGTCAGAGCACCCGAGCACCCGAGCATCGGGGTGCTCGCTCAACTTTAATGATTACCTGTTTCAATCATTTTTTGACACCCAATTATGAGAAAAGGGGTTTACTCAACAGAAAAGAGTCAGTCCTCTTTACATAAAATACTTACAGAATTGACTCTCACATTTAAACACAAGACTGGTTCTTTTTAACAAGCAATTTAATTTAAATGAGTGTGTGTGTGTGTGTGTGTGTGTGTATGGGAGGCATAAAATATGCAATATGTGTGTGACTGCATGGTTATATTTCCCTTTATACTCTTTGTCTTCCCTTTGTCTTTTACCCAAACTGGAAGACCCAGGCTTTACCTAGTTATGTAAGGCATTGTCTCTGAGGTTACACATAGATTGCCTACACAGGGGAATGTCTATATACATAAATACAGTATCTATATACATACATAATAAAAGATACACAATCTTAGTTCCTTGAGCCGCCTAGGGGAATTGAGTAGCTTTTAATCAGGATGACAGAGAGAACCCAAGTTATATCATACTCGCTAACTCCAGGGCTAATTTATTCAATAGGTAAAATGGGCATATAGACAAATATTGAGAAGGAAGCAGCACTATATAAAAACAATGGGGGAGATGCACTAAGGTGTGATAAAGAGGTGATAAAGTGGAGGTGACTTCTCCAATGATATCACTTCTCCAGTTCCGGTGTTATTCTGAGGAGCCAATGCACTAAGATTTCTCCAGCTTTGGAGATCTTAGTGCATTGGCTCCATAGAATAACACAGTAACACGTGATATCACTGGAGAAGTCATCACTGCTTTATCACCTATTTGTCATGCCTTAGTGGATAACCCCCAATGTCTTGCCTGATTCCTAACAAAGTTGTGTGATAGCAGTTCTGTTAAATTATGGAAGCAGGTCCATGTTACATTGCTAACTGATTAGCTTGTGTGTGTGTGTTTTTGCCATGCAATTTTATTTTGAACCAGGTACAGATATTTAGGGTTGTCTTAGTTTACTTTAGTACCAAAAATGTAGCTCCTACCCCAGCATGGGTTGTACAAACCACAGTACCCTCTTCCATCTTCTCCTCCTGCACCTTTCTCCATCTTCTGTCCCTGCTCCTTTCTGCTTCCGTTCTCCTTGATGCTTCCTCCATCTCCCTGCCGCCTCTTCCTCCATCTTCTCCCCTGCCCTTTTCTTCATCTTCTCCCCCTGCCTCTTCCTCCATCTTCTCCCCTGCCCCTTTCTCCATCTTCTCCCCTGACCCTTTCTCTTTCTTCTGTCCTTGCCCCTTTTTCCACCTTCTCCCACAGCCTCTCTCTCCATGTCAATTTCTGATAATAATAACCGCCCACTTACCTTACTGGGGTCATAAAATTCTAATGGCCTTTATGATTTTTTTCCTTATACCTATGTTCAAGAGATAACAGGGAAGATGCACTAAGGTGTGATAAGTCAATGCACAAAGATTTTTCCAACTTTGGAAATCTTAGTGCATAGGCTTTAAAGGGATAGTAATACTTTGTTTTATCTTTATTTTATTTCGTAGGCATTAAAAACATGAAGAATGATATAAGTCTTATCTCTCAAACCTTTATGGTTTGAGAGATATTCACAAGCAAAGTTTCCCCTCCCGCCCCTTTTACCTAGTATAAGTCATCTCTTCTCAGATGTGGAATCCAGTCCATAGACCAGAGAGATAACAGAAGGGGACAATCTTCTTCCTATGAAAACAATGAAAGCCCTGCCCCCCTTGACAAGTTTTTCAGGTTTTTCCCTTATCTTAATTGAAGATTGTCCCTCTCTGCAGTCTACCTGGGCACCTCCCTTCTGCTCTAGCTGAACAGTGTGACATCAGTAAAAGGGGTGGGAGGGGTATACTTTGTCAATGAATTACTCTTGAACTACAACTCTGACAGAATTGAAATAAAACTCTCCAAAGTCCAAATACTATGATGATTAATTAGAGCTGCTTTTATTATGAAACATTACTATCCCTTTAAGGAAAACATAGAAACTGGAGAAGTGATGTCACTGAAGCAGTCACCTCTGCATTATCACCTCTTTATCATGCCTTAGTGCATAACCCCTAACATCTTCAAAAATATTCTTGTCATCGTAAAGGTAGACAGGAGTTAGGAAGTGTTATTACTCCTTTAAAGCTTGTATTTATTTCCAGAACTGTTACGTATTACAAATAAATAATCAAATAACATTTTATTACATTTCATTTTGCATATTATTTTGTGGATTTTTTTTTCTTTTCTAGCAGTAGGATTGTGGAGGTGGAGCCGTTCGCACGAGGTTTGCCCATGGGCCACCAGTGTCTTAAATCAGCCCTGGCTGTATTAAAAGGAGAGTGAAACAGACAGGGGTGGTTTTCTAACAAGAAATATACCAGATGACCTTATTTTTGGTGGACAAAGTGTCAAAAAAATGTCCATATTCCAGAGACACTGATAAAAGGCATCGGGTCAATGGCAAAATATACAGGGTCACTGACCTGGCTGAACATCAGCTCTGGAAGCTGATAGTGAGTAAGGAACCATGAGGAGGAAAATACTCTAAAAATATGTATTGTTGCCTTGTAGATAGATGTGTATATAGTGCATATAAATGTATATGTTTACAAAGTAGTGTAGCAAGTGCATTTGTTGGCTTACCCGTGTAATAGTATTATAATAAATTCCTGGCATGACCCTGCAGTGCGTGCAATTACAGCAGTGAGGTCAGTCTGGTATACCTCTGAGACAGAAAGCACATAACTTTTTACTGCACGCATTAAAGGAAAAGGTTCTGCTTATTGCCTAACCTGCTAAGAATGCCAGGTTGAGGGTGCATTGAGGGGACAGAACAGGCAGGAAATTAGAAGAAACCCTGACAAACCCCACAGAACCCCAGGTATGAGACACTCAGCAGTTAGGTGACCATAGATAGCTTTAATGGAGTTCAATGAAGCCATTAACAAATACAGTAGCAATCAGTGTGAACTCCTAGTGACAGGAGGAGCATGTCCTGCACACAGGGACAAAGGACGGGTACAGTCTTCTGCTGTGCTTCTCGGACAGCACGTGCCAAAAGCCATTAACATTGTTTGTTTCTCACTGTGGCGCCTGCGATATTAATAGTTGTTTTGCAGGAAGCTCAAATTATTAATTCCCCATTATATGAGACACTAATCACTTCCTCAAAAGACACCCACTGAATGTCGCACTATAACCTGTTCTGTAGCCAAAGACCTGCAGAGCATAGCTGCATAGTCTCCTTTTAGCCGGAGACCTGCAGGGCATTACATGATCTATTCTTAAACTAGTGTGTGCAAAACTGCACTTCATATCCTGTTGTCCATTCAGAGACCTGCAGAACATTTCCAAATAATCTGTTCTTCAGTCTGAAAGCTGCAGACTATCTCTGCAAAAAATTGTAATCTAGCTAGTTACTGCCAGAGCCCCTCCATACTCTGTATCCAGAGCATGTCTGTATAATTTCTATCCATAGCACTTCTGTTCTTCATGATCCTGCAGATCATTACTGAATGACCTGTATTAGGATTATGTATGCATGCAGAGTATCACTGTATCAACTGCATTCAGAGCATCACTGTTTAATCTGTATATATGTCCCTGTATTTGTGCAAATATGCAACTCTTTGCTGTACACACTCCAGGACATACTTGAAAACGAGAGAAATCTCAATGTATTCGTACTGATAAAACATTTTCTAAATAAAAATAAATAAAATTTTATTTATTGAATAAAATAAGCCTTATTTAAAGTCCTGGAATTATACAAAGTTCCGTGGTGCATTTCACAATTGGAGGTTCTCAGAAAGTCCTTGCTTAATGGGAAAGAAAGAGAGAAAAATATAAAATTGCACGCAGAGCTGGGGAGATTCTGTATCAGGATTCATGACCCACTTTCAAATATGCTGACAGTCATCCCTTTTAGTGAAAGAAGGGTGTCCAGCAAGACGTTGGGTGCTGGGCTCTATAACAGCTGTACTTTCTGTACTCCCTAAAGATATATTCCTGGTGAGAGGAGTGCCTCAGAGCTGGGTATCAAGGTGCTCAGCTGCCTGATGATTTTGCCTGGATAGAGGAGCTTCTGTGAGTTGACGGCATTGGGGTACAAGCAATTTCAAAGCCCAGAGCAAAACACCCTGCATTAACCCTTTATTTGCTGTGCAAGGACAAAAACAATGAGTGGTTCCAGTTGCCCAGAAACCCCTTCCTTACACACTATTGCCCCATGAAATCAGAATGTTAATAATGATATATCTTTGTTCCTTTTGTCTGTATGTCTATGCAGCCAGCTGTTGTTGGAAGTGGTGTAACTAGTAGCCACCGGGCCCTGGTGCAGAAATTGCCATGGGCCCGACCCCCCCCCAATCTTCACATTGCCCCATGTCCATCTCCTACCTCCATCACCTGCTCCCGCGCGGTTCTCAGTAATGAAGAGCGCTGGTAGATGAAGTTATCTCCCAGCGCTCTACATTACTAGTGCGCCGGGAGATCAGCTGAGCTGCTGCAGGCATGGGCTGCGGGCGAGTGGCGATGGGTTCACAGAGAGTGGTCTGCCCCTGGAGTGACGGGCCCGGTCGCAGGTGCGACCCCTGCGACCCCTATTGTTATGCCACTGGTTGTTGGACTACAACTGCCGTGATGGGAATTATTGTCCAACATCAGGTGTGAGTCTGCAGATTGCCAGCAATTAGTATATGCAAAGCAATCTGCAATTCATTTTTGATGCAGAATAATAATAATATTGTTATTGTATTATTGTTTTATTTTCTGGAAACCCTTCCATGGTCATCCTGGTTATCCCTGCCTGGAATGAACACAGAGCAATTATATTAATCAACGTACCTCCATTTGAAAAACAAAAACTGAACAGAAACCACATACACATATATGGCTGTATGCCCCAATTAAATAAAAGGGAATTTTGGAATTACTAATTGTCTCCTATGATGCCGCTGGTTTGCTCCAGGATGAACTAAACTCTTTTTAGTACGTCATCTTCATTGCCTTTAACAAATGTAGCATATTGTTAAAAAAAGAAAGTTACAAAATATGTAGAAGCTCTCCCCATAACATGGGCATAGCCTAGTCCATTCTTCTCAAAAACCCCCACTTACCAAGCTCTCTTTGGGACTACAGCCCCCTGAATGAACCTATAAATAAAAAGAGTGACAGCCTATGGATTGGTTAGAAAACAGTATAGGCTAAACAATCAATTGTCAAACTTTACAGTTTTTAAGCTCAAAATAACTTGTAATTATAAATTGACTGTGGCCAAATCACCATCCACCTTTCTTAATTGCACTAAGCAAGTGCTATCCCAATAGCCGTTAACAGAACTCCGGAGACCAAGCCTGAGGACCCATTCCTGTAAAACAATTTGAATACATTGCTTTGAAAACACCAGCTAGCACTCCGCCACAGATCGGCTATTTGTCCCCTTAAGCCCCATCCACTAAACCAGTCAGGGAAATATTACCACCAATCAGTAAGGTGAACCCCATCCTCAAGGAACAGTGCAGGCTCATTTTCCAATTCCTTTTGGCGCATCACTGTCCCCCTGTCTGCCTCACATAACTAGACAGATTTTTATTAACATTCCTCCTGCTAGACTCTAGTGCCACTTGACTCCTTGCATGCCACAAACTCAACTGTGGAAGTATCCTACAATCTGTCCCAATCCTTTTTAAACATACAAATGAACTCCCTCTGTGAAAGCACTCCTAAGTCATTCCATCCAGCACAGACCAACAAAACATCTGAATGAGAGCTAATCCTTGGCAATTTTATCTACAACAACATTTGTGTCAGAGTTACCTTAGATCCAGCGATGCCTGGTGGGTTGACGCAAGTAAATGATGGCCTGAAATGTTACCTATACATCATCCCATGCGTCATTCCGAGGACTGGGCCTAGGCGCTCTTGGCGTTCTCAGCAGCTGTCCATGTCCTTGTGCTAACTGGGCCTGCTCCGTAGATTGAGGTAGAGTGGGGTCTGTGTTCTGACACAGGTCTGGACAGGCTACTCCCCAACACCCCCTGCCTGCCAGGAAAACCACAAAACCAATTCCATCATCAGCATTGGTAAAGAGTTGCATGTCATCTGCAGAAACTTCACAAGATTGAAACTGAGACATCCTATTATAGCAATCCAGAAAAACATCCCATATTCCTAAGTCATTCCACATTGGTCTGGAGACCCTGAGAAAGTGAGGAGGCTGCCTAAAACCTGATGAAACCAACGGAAGGCAGCAACAAAATATACAACCCATTGACATGATGTGGCAGACAAGATTCAACTTCCCCAAAAGCGATTGAAGTTGACGTAGGGGGATTTTTTTCCAACACCATAATTAACTGAACTGAGGAACTGAGAACAACCAGCTTGTCAGCTGGTAATCCATCTCAATAATCAAGAATATCAAGCTGGGAGATGGACCAGCTATCAAACACCATGGAAACCCAGAAAAATGCAGCAATCAAAACAAAAAAGTCTCCGACACTCCCACACATTGTGATGAACAACCAAAAAAGAAGTCATCCAAATAGTGCACTAAACTATGACAACCAGTCTCCTCCTCCACAAAATGAATAAAGGTCTCAAAATATGCACAAGAAATAGAGCATCCTATAGGTAGACACAAATCAAAGTAAAAGTAGCCTTCAAACCAGTAACCCAAAAGATGGTGACAGGCTGGATGGACTGACAGAAGATAAAAAGATGACTCGATGTTGGGTTTTGCCTTCAAGGCACCCCCCACACACATTAAGCCCCAAGACAATTACTCGATCTAAGGAGGTGTACTGCATGCAAAGATCTCCTCAACAGCATCATTCGTCAGGGCCCCTTTTGGGTATGATAAATGATGGATCAACCAAAACTTTCTTGGGTCATGCTTGGGCACCATGCCCAAATGCACCACCTCTTTACCCAAGCTTCCCCCCATTTCCAGTTGGCCCCGTAAAGCCCCCTCTGCCCGACTGTCTGCTCTGTGTATGCCATTCTCAGTAGTATAAACAAACACTGTATTAGAAAGTGTACACCAAAAAAAGTATAAAATGCTATGTGTGAGAGGAGTAACACACACTGACACACAAACATAGACATACTCACACACAAACATGGATACAAGAAAACACATACACCCACACTAGAGCTGTTTCAAACTTTGTGTTGCTGTTTCTCAAGATGGGGTGGAATTGCACATATGTTCAAAGGAAAGGTGGATCATTTCTGGGGAAATCTAATTGCACTACCACAGATCTCCAGCACATTACAAAGCATTGTAGAATGATATAATAGAGCAATAATATTATAGGGCAAAACAACATGGTTGGAACCCAAAATAAAATGAATAGTAAAGTGCTGCAATGTGCTGGCATCCCAATAGTAATTCATGCTGCTACAAATCGGCACCTGTATTGATTATGCGGTTTAGTTTCTTTTGGTGATATTTACACTTTCCCTTATATTTTGCTGATTTTTATATTATTCTTTTCACACAATTTTTTTTAACGGATTTTCTTTTTCTTACGTTTTTGTTAGTTCAATTTTCTTTGTTTTTCAAATTTTTAGGGTGTCTAATTGCTAGTGATGTGTGAGTCCAAGTCCAGGTGCTTCCACATTGCCAGCACTTGGACAACCCTTCACGCTACAAATTGATTGAGGGTTTTTATTCCATAGGAAAGTACAGGGAGATCCCAACTTCGCCAGCCTGAGGTAGGTGAAATTGAGACAGTGAACACAAACAGCAGAGGCTGCTATTGGAGTTTATTGAATGTGTTGAAGTGTCACATTAATATATCAACACACCCCCTTGCATATGAATGTGTCTCATTATTCAGTATTTCCATATGGAAATGAGTCATTATGCTTCATTTCCATATGGAAATAGGCCATTGTTGATGTGATGAATGCAAATTTGTATACCTGTCTTACTGATGTCGATGTGTGCATCTTTTTGTCTGAGTGCTGGTGATATAATGTCATAGACACTTTGGTGAATACTGTCGATGTGCCTACAACATTACTCCAACAGTACATCAACATTTTAGCCCTCATCGACGTTTAGTGCATCTAGGCCCTCTTCTCTGCTCGTGGTTCATGATCCCTGGCTTCCATTTTGCTGTCTGCTTATGACCTTGGACTGCCTGACCACTCTCTTGGATTCCCCCTTTGGCTTTGTTTGTTGGACCTGTGCCTGTGTCTTCTCTGCTCTGAGTAAGTCTCTTCTAGCCATACAGCTTTACATCTGTGTACCTCTGCCTACTGCCTTCTGCAGTCTGTTGAGCTTTAACCCTGTGCAAGATGTATACCTTTGTACCTCTGCCTACTGTCTTCAGCAGACTTTTCATATTTAACCCTGTACAAGCTATACACCTGAGAACCTCTGCCTACTGCCTTCAGCAGAATGTTCAGCTTTAACCTTGTACAAGCTATACACCCATGTATCTCTGCCTACTGCCTTCAGCAAACTGTTCAACTTTAACCCTGTACAAACTGTACACCTGTGTACCTCTGTATCCTGCCCTCAGCAGACTGTTCACCTTATCCCTGTACACCTGTGTACCGCTGTATTCTGCCTTCAGCAGTCTGTTCAGCTTAGCCCTGTACAAGCCATACACCTGTATAAGCTATTTACCTGGTGTACCTCTGCTTGCAGCCATCACCTGTTGTCCAGTCTTACTCTGTATCCACTACTACTGCCTACACAGCCATCTCTCTAGATTTGTACCCTGCCATTGGTTCCATTATCTGCACACCATTTCCAGAATAAAGAAGCTTTCTGTTATACAGTAACTCTGTGAAGCCATCTCTTCTCAGATTAAGTTTCATTAAGCTTATATTCACAGCGTTAACTTGTTTGGCAACAGCACCACAGGAGGGAATGAAAACTACCATTGATTTAAATTGGGCTTTTTAACCTGTTGAATGGTAGAGAGGTAAACACATTGCAATACAATGCATTCAAGGGGTTAAAAGCCTGGTTTAAGCCAACTGAAATGTGAAGAATTTAAGTTTCAAACCTATGGTACAAGTGGCCTCTTCCAGATCTGAATCTCTTTACATTGATGAATAAAGTCCAAAAAAGTAAACAATTTTATGTTTTTACCATGTACATTGCATGTGCTTTTTTCATCTTTTTGCACAATTGTAATTGTATTTTTCATGCTTTATTACATGTCTTTATTTCAGCATATTTCCATATACACATGTACAAATGGCATTAATTTATTAAATACATAATAGATAAGCAAGCAAGGTGGAATACATTAGTGTAAAATCAGACAACATGCACCATAATAACAACTGTGGAAAAGCTCTCTGCACGAAGCTACACTTTGAGCAGTGAGAATGAAAGTGTATTGGTAACCGCCAGTAAAGATAGGGTAACAAGATATATCCTGAAATGTGGCTTCTGCCCCTATATCAGTGGTTTTCAACCTGTGGGTCGGGAGTCGGACCCCTTAGGGGGTCGAATGACTATTTGCCAGGGGTCGCCTAAAGCCATCAGATATTTATATTTCGATTCACAGTAACAAAATTACAGCAATGAAGGAGTAACGAAAATAATTTTACTGTTAGGGGTCGCCACAACTTGGGAAATTTTATTAAAGGGTCACAGCACTAGAAAGGTTGAGAACTGCTGCCCTATATGTTCTCTACTCTCCCCTTCCTTCCAACCCGTAATTCACTCCAACAGTACCTTGGGTTCCCGTTAATCATTCACTTAATACATCAATAGTAAACAATTGAGAAATATAAAACAATATGTGGAAGCACTCACCATTATTGACAGTAAAAATATAACATTTTATTAAAATGGGTACACAGGGGTGACTTTACAATCCATGCACCCCTAAGCAATGCACTCCCATATCTCCGCACATGGATATACTCCCACGCCTCACACGATCCCACCCTCATTCCCATACACTGTTTCCTGGAACAGAAAATACCCTCTGCTTATAACAAGCAAGAACAACAACAAAAAAACTATATTCCCTTGGTTGCTAGACAGATCTCCAGCATAATTGCTGAGCAATGCACTGGAGCTCTCACTAGCATCCAAGGGGATAAATAGTCTGTAAAGGGTTATATACTGATGCAGGGACACTGAGATTGACTTGGCCACACAAACAGTCTAGAATGTGGGTGTGGCCAGCACAACTGAGGCTTTTCTCAAAATTTGACGCTCTAGGCAATTGCTACTCTGCCTACTGGGAAATCTGGCCCTGATTGTATATCACACAACACGATTTAACTCTGCCCTCAGCTGTTCAATGAATGATATTCAAGGTAATGAGGAATTGCACAATGGATTCTATTTAGTAGATGTGCGCAATGACAGAGCTACACAAACTGTTATTACTCTTTAATATAATCCAGTAACACTGGTGCTTATAACCTCCCCATACATCCAGTTTGCAGATATAGGGAGACATTCTTTGTGTGACATCTCGCCATCAGACCTGTATAGTAGCTGCTTCTGGCCCCTGCAGCCACTATACAGGTATGAGAGTACCTGTGAGAAGATGCACAGAGAACATCTCCCTGTATCTGAAATTCCATAAAGTGTACAAATGGGGGGAGGTTGTAATCTTTGATGTTAATAGATATTATGAAATTAAATGAAACAATGGTTTGAGCAGCGCTGTTATAGTGCAAATCTATTAAATAGACTCCATAGTATCCACACCTCTGTTCTCATACATGTTCAAGGAAACACCCTTCTTATACCTGCTGCTAGTTAAGTAACACTCTCCTATAAAGGCATCCAAAACTTTACATATATCCACATCAACACATACACAGTACATAATATATATAGACAACCTGTCTATAATTAACCCTAACTGCAAAAAACACTGATAATTAATTTGAATAATTACAGCCAATTGTCATATTTCTCATAGGCGCATTCTCAATTTAACCTCTGCTTGTAACAATCTGTGTTCTTTCAATCCCAATCTTGCAGACTCCTATCTAAAACATGTTGCTTGTATATATAATAGTATGTATATGGTTTGCATGGCCAGTGGTGCATTGCCCTGCTGGTTTCAAGTTATGTTTCACTAATCCATTGTAATAATGTGTTGCTCTACTGGTCACTTTCTATATTGTGTTACCCTGCTGGTCTTATGTTATGCTCTGCTAGTTTCAAATAATGGTGTATTGTCCCAAAAGTCTCTTAATTTGTACCTTGCTGTATTGTGATGGCATTTTACTTGTATATATCTTGCTTGGCTAATTTTCCATGCCTTTCTCTCTTGTATTTTTTTCTCTGATCAGTCTGTCCATATTCTGTGTAATGTGTGTGTGTGTGTTTGTGTTATATCC
Organism: Rhinophrynus dorsalis; assembly: GCA_037306005.1. Classification (NCBI taxonomy): domain Eukaryota; kingdom Metazoa; phylum Chordata; class Amphibia; order Anura; family Rhinophrynidae; genus Rhinophrynus; species Rhinophrynus dorsalis. Next base: position 207,414,798 of record CM074724.1, read on the forward strand.
TAGCAGACATGACACACATAGGCTAATTTGGGAAGTAATACATTTTGGCTAACAAACTGGGGATTTACACACTGATGGCCAAGTATAAAGTAATCTGGTCTGTGTAATTTCTGAGAAATCACCCCTGAATTTGGATGTAAAATAGTGCAGCAGTAAGGATAAAAAAAACAAAACAAGCCAGGCCTTGATAAATCTGCTGGTTCAGATTGGTGTAAAATGTATAATACACTGTATACCTGCACCATCTCATCAGTTACATTCAGTTTGTGTGTTCCTTGTTACTGCTGCACTTTCTTCTGTAAGTGATGGATGAGCAGGAGAGCAACTCCCTTGTGTTCCTAATCCCCAACTAAACACAGAAGCAGTAGTGGGCAGCCCTGCTAATGATTCTCTTCTTGTACCTGCTTTCCTTGCTATTCCATTAATGGTGCCCGGGTTCCTGCTGTCACAACAGCTCCCATATATCTTGGTTCTGTGTATACTCAGTGGAACATCACACAGGAATGACACAAAGCAATAGCTTATGCAAGGGGCACCCTGATCCCTTCTGGCACAGCTACTGTACACTGTAGAAACTCACAGGATCATGTAGTAATGAAGAACTCAAGTGGCACCACTATTTTCTAAAAATAATGTAGGGCTTAAGTAGATTGATATGCATAGCCTGAAGAAGACAGATAGATGGGTATAATATAAATGTTCAAATACATTAAGGGATTTAGTAAAATACAGGAAGGAAGCATAATTCAAAGGAGGAGAAGTGCCAGAACAAGAGGTCACGCTCTGAACCTGGAGAGGGGAGAGACTCAGGGGAAATGTGGGGAATTACTTTGCCTCTCAGCAATGAGGGTAAAGACTAAAAACTGATGTAGAGAGGGAATTAAAAAATGCTTAGAACTAACTGGAGGCTATTGTGAATGAGGGAGTAGGTCATGGATCAAACAGGATCTGAAAGTTTAACCGTTTGAGCCGCAGAAAGATGAGCAATGTGTTGCTCACAACTCGGGAATTTAGTGAGTTAACCATCTGAGTGCCATAGGGATGTCCAGTGCATGTCCAGTGGCTTAGGGAAATGTTAAACTAGATCAGTGTTTCCCTACCACACAGCCTGCAGTTCTTAGCTCACTGCTAGTATTGTATGTATGTATGTATATCTTTATTTATATGGCCCCACACAGTGTACGCAGTGCCTTGTATAGGTCATGTGTCTAGGGTGTATTGAAGAGGACAAATACATGCTGTATACCAATATGTCACAACACCCTGCCTGAGACCTAGAGGACTAGATGGACAGAATTGCTGATGTAATTCTGTGTCTCTATAGGGGCTGTTTAACCCCTTGTTGATCAGAGGGGTGTACGATGCATTGCTTTCCTCAAGGGGATAATAAAGGGGGGGGGGCTTTTACAGGCACCACAGTGAGGCTGAACTACTAAGAAGAATTGGGGCATGCAAAAGGTACCATAAGGAACATATCAAAATTCACATTGATTTAACCCTTTGAGTGCAACAGAGGTATTTTTGAGTGCCAGAGTTATCCAATGTTTTGTGATGCAATAAATTGGCACCTGAAGGGTTAAAGTGGGCTTTTATCCCTTTAGATGTTAAAGAGATCGTTAATACATTGTGAAGCAATGCTTTGGAGGCTTTTGTAGCACTGAAGGGGTTAAAATACCCATTTATGTCAGTGGGGATTTAGGGAACCTATTTATCCCCTGAGTGGCAGTTAAGTTGCTTCAGTTCTTCTTGGTACCTCAACATCAGTTTTTTTTATTTTAGCGCCATCACAGATTTATTTCAAGAGACTTTTTTGTACTCAGTTGAGGACAAACTAGAAATAGTTTCATCTGGCTTTGCTTATAAACAAAGGAGATTTGGCAAAGGATATATTTGCTTTCTCCCCTATGGTATGTAACTATGCAATTTGATAGATGCCGTGCTCCTATGCCAGTCAATTCAGATTTGGGTCTTCATGGGACAGGAGTGAGCAGCAGTTTCTCTTCTGTCTCCCAATGAAGGTATCACCATTATTGTTCTCCCCTTGCTCCATCACAGCAGCATCTTGTGGGATGAGGAACTCTTGAGCATTAGTAGACCACTTTGCCTAATCTCCAGCCCTTCCCTCTAACTAGGAGTTTGGTTGCTAAACAATGAGCTGCATGCCTCTCTGGTTCTCAAAGAGTTAAGATTAATATGTGCTGGGAGCAGAGTTTGAGGTTGTATGATCCTGAGGTCCTGCAGCTGTCATTTCTGCCTCTATGAACATGGCATCCAGATCTGATTTAACCAAGGCACATTGGTAGAAGTGTAGTGAAATTAAAATTTTGTGGTGAAAGTTCGTCTTTAAAGGGATAGTAATACTTCGTTTTAACTTTATTTTATTTTATAGGCATTAAAAAAACATGAAGGATGATATAAGTCTTATCTCTCAAACCTTTATGGTTTGTGAGATATTCACAAGCAAAGTTTCCCCCTCCCGCCCCTTTTACCTAGTGTAAGCCATCTCTTCTCAGATGTGGATTGCAGTCCATAGACTGGACAGATAACAGAAGGGGACACTCTTATTCCTATGAAAACAATGAAATCCCTGCCCCCCTTGACAAGTTTTTCAGGTTTTTCCCTTATTAGTGTTGAGCGAGCATGCTCGGCCGATGCTCGGATCGGCTCGAGCATCGCTCTGCTCGGCACATGGCGGTACTCGTACGAGTACCGCATGTGCTCGCCCGCCATGTTCGGGTCTCCTCCCCGCACGTTTTGCGGCTGCTGCGCAGCCAATAAACGTGCAGGGAGGCTCTGACATCGGTGTAATGCCAGCAGCCATGTTGGCTGCTGGCATTACACTGATTGGCTGGCCAGAACCCGTGGTCGGGTGCTGTATAGCACCTGACCATCGAGTTCGGCTCAGTCTGAGCCAGGGAGAGCTGAGGATAGGAAGGGAAAGGCAGTGTAGGGAGGAAAAAAAAAATTGTGAAAAAAAAGAACCAAAAGTCCTTTTTAGGACTACTGTGTGTGGGGGCAGCAGGTTATTTTGTGTGGGGGGAAAAAAACAAAAAAAAAAAAAAAAAAAATATTCTGTTTAGTGTGAAAAGTTGCAGATTAGAGCACATTCTGTTTAGTGTGCACAGTTGCAGATTAGAGCACATTCTGTTTAGTGTGCAAAGTTGCAGATTAGAGCACATTCTGTTTAGTGTGCAAAGTTGCAGATTAGAGCACATTCTGTTTAGTGTGCAAAGTTGCAGATTAGAGCACATTCTGTTAAGTCTTCAAACTAAAATATCAAAGTCACATATTCCATTCAGTGTGCGTCGCCGCAGTTTAGCAGCACATTCTGTGTACTGTGCAGAGTTGCAGAATAGGAAGAAATACTGTTAAGTCTTCAAACTAAAATATCAAAGTCACATATTCCATTCAGTGTGCGTCGCCGCAGTTTAGCAGCACATTCTGTGTACTGTGCAGAGTTGCAGAATAGGAAGAAATACTGTTAAGTCTTCAAACTCAAATATCAAAGTCACATATTCCATTCAGTGTGCTTCGCCGCAGTTTAGCAGCCTATTCTGTGTACTGTGCAGAGTTGCAGAATAGGAAGAAATACTGTTAAGTTTTCAAACTAAAATATCAAAGTCACATATTCCATTCAGTGTGTTTCACCGCCGTTTAGCAGCCTATTCTGTGTACTGTGCAGAGTTGCAGAATAATAAGAAATACTGTTAAGTTTTCAAACTAAAATATCAAAGTCACATATTCCATTCAGTGTGTTTCACCGCCGTTTAGCAGCCTATTCTGTGTACTGTGCAGAGTTGCAGAATAATAAGAAATACTGTTAAGTTTTCAAACTCAAATATTAAAGTCACATATTCCATTCAGTGTGTTTCACCGCCGTTTAGCAGCCTATTCTGTGTACTGTGCAGAGTTGCAGAATAATAAGAAATACTGTTAAGTTTTCAAACTAAAATATCAAAGTCACATATTCCATTCAGTGTGTTTCACCGCCGTTTAGCAGCCTATTCTGTGTACTGTGCAGAGTTGCAGAATAATAAGAAATACTGTTAAGTTTTCAAACTAAAATATCAAAGTCACATATTCCATTCAGTGTGTTTCACCGCCGTTTAGCAGCCTATTCTGTGTACTGTGCAGAGTTGCAGAATAATAAGAAATACTGTTAAGTTTTAAAACTCAAATATTAAAGTCACATATTCCCTTCAGTGTGTTTCACCGCCGTTTAGCAGCCTATTCTGTGTACTGTGCAGAGTTGCAGAATAATAAGAAATACTGTTAAGTTTTCAAACTCAAATATTAAAGTCACATATTCCATTCAGTGTGTTTCACCGCCGTTTAGCAGCCTATTCTGTGTACTCTGTACAGTTGCAGAATAATAAGAAATAATGTTAAGTTTTCAAACTCAAATATTAAAGTCACATATTCCATTCAGTGTGTTTCACCGCCGTTTAGCAGCCTATTCTGTGTACTGTGCAGAGTTGCAGAATAATAAGAAATACTGTTAAGTTTTCAAACTCAAATATTAAAGTCACATATTCCATTCAGTGTGTTTCACCGCCGTTTAGCAGCCTATTCTGTGTACTGTGCAGAGTTGCAGAATAATAAGAAATACTGTTAAGTTTTCTAACTCAAATATTAAAGTCACATATTCCATTCAGTGTGTTTCACCGCCGTTTAGCAGCCTATTCTGTGTACTCTGTACAGTTGCAGAATAATAAGAAATACTGTTAAGTTTTCAAACTCAAATATTAAAGTCACATATTCCATTCAGTGTGTTTCACCGCCGTTTAGCAGCCTATTCTGTGTACTCTGTACAGTTGCAGAATAATAAGAAATACTGTTAAGTTTTCAAACTCAAATATTAAAGTCACATATTCCATTCAGTGTGTTTCACCGCCGTTTAGCAGCCTATTCTGTGTACTCTGTACAGTTGCAGAATAATAAGAAATACTGTTAAGTTTTCAAACTCAAATATTAAAGTCACATATTCCATTCAGTGTGTTTCACCGCCGTTTAGCAGCCTATTCTGTGTACTGTGCAGAGTTGCAGAATAATAAGAAATACTGTTAAGTTTTCAAACTCAAATATTAAAGTCACATATTCCATTCAGTGTGTTTCACCGCCGTTTAGCAGCCTATTCTGTGTACTCTGTACAGTTGCAGAATAATAAGAAATACTGTTAAGTTTTCAAACTCAAATATTAAAGTCACATATTCCATTCAGTGTGTTTCACCGCCGTTTAGCAGCCTATTCTGTGTACTGTGCAGAGTTGCAGAATAATAAGAAATACTGTTAAGTTTTCAAACTCAAATATTAAAGTCACATATTCCATTCAGTGTGTTTCACCGCCGTTTAGCAGCCTATTCTGTGTACTGTGCAGAGTTGCAGAATAATAAGAAATACTGTTAAGTTTTCAAACTCAAATATTAAAGTCACATATTCCATTCAGTGTGTTTCACCGCCGTTTAGCAGCCTATTCTGTGTACTCTGTACAGTTGCAGAATAATAAGAAATACTGTTAAGTTTTCAAACTCAAATATTAAAGTCACATATTCTGTGTAAGATGAAGAAGGCGGGTAAAAAGGGACGGGGAAGTGGACGTGATCCTGAAAGTTCAGGGCGCGGGTCAGGACGCGGAGAAACTGTGCCTGGTGCCAGAGCACAAGAAAGAAAGACATCCACCATACCTAGCTTCATGTGTAATTTTACAGGGCGTCGCAGGACATCACTCTCGAGGTCCGACCACTGCGAACAGGTGGTCGGTTGGATGACAGCTGATACTGCTTCCAGTCGGTTAAGCACCACCCTGTCTTCCACCAAGTCCACTCTCAGTAGCCAAGAGTCTGGTCAACATAATCCTCACTCTGATCATCCTTCCTCCCACCATACACGGTCTGGTCAAAGAAGTGATCCCACACTGGGATATAGTGAGGAGCTCGTCTCATCACCAATCCTTCATTTGACCCTCTCTCCAAGCACGCTTGCAGAGGAACATGACATCTTGTGCCCTGATTCACAACCTCTAGAGGCTACCCAATCACAAGAAGATGACAGATGTGAACGGCATTTAAGGTCAAAGGAAGTAGTGGATGATGATGATGATGATGAGACACAGTTGCCATTAAATCAACCACTATTTCCGTCTCAAGACCTTGTTGAGGAGAATGTTATACAGTTGTCAATGACTGAGTATGTGGTGGGATCAAGACTTGAGGAGGATGATCAGAGTGAGGAAGTGGAGGAGGACTTGGTGGACGATGAGGTGACTGACCCCACCTGGGAAGGTGTAGAGCCGAGCGATGACAGCAGTCCTGAGGGTGAGCCATCTGCAGCACCGCAACAGGCTGGAAGAGGCAGTGGTGTGGCTACAGAAAGAAGGCGGACCGCACCAAACCGGCCCGCAAATGTTCCACGGAGCACCCCCTTGCGTAAATCTACCTTGCCAAGGGGTAGGTGTTCCGCGGTATGGCGTTTTTTTAAGGAAAGTGCGGACGACAAAAGAATTGTAGTTTGCAACCTGTGCCACACCAGAATGAGCCGAGGCATGAACACTAGAAACCTCACCACCACCAGCATGATCCGACACATGGCATCCAAGCACCGTAGTAAGTGGGAGGAATGCCTGGATCGCCCATCTGTGTCTGCAGGCCACACCACTGCCTCCTCTTCCCCTGTTTTCGGTGCCGGCCAATCGCCTGTCGAAGGCGCAGGCCCGCATACCTCCCGCCCTGCACCTGTACCATCTGAAGCACCATCAGCGACCACATCCACTTCCCTGTCCCAGCACAGCGTCCAAATGTCGTTACCCCAGGCATTTGAGCGCAAGAGAAAGTACCCAGCCACCCACCCACAGGCCATAGCACTAACCTCACACCTTTCCAAATTACTGGCCATCGAAATGCTGCCATTTAGGCTTGTGGACACTGAGTCCTTCCGCAGCCTGATGGCAGCAGCTGTCCCTCGGTACGCGGTCCCCAGCCGCCACTACTTTTCCCGGTGTGCCATCCCCGCATTACACCACCATGTGTCCCGTAACATCACCCGTGCCCTGACCAACGCAGTTACTGGGAAGGTCCACTTAACGACTGACACATGGACAAGTGCTTGTGGCCAGGGACGCTACATTTCCCTGACGGCACACTGGGTGAATGTCGTGGAGGCTGGGAGCGACTCGGACCCTGGGATGGCACGGGTGCTACCCACACCGAGGATTGCGGGCCCTACCTCCATCAGGGTTTCCACCAGCACCTACGTTATTGGCTCCTCCTCCTCCGTTTCCACCTCCGAATTCTCTACACACAGCGCCACTCCCCCATCAGCCAGTAGCTGGAAGCAGTGTAGCACTGCAGTGGGGAAGCGTCAACAGGCCGTGCTGAAGCTGATCTGCCTTGGGGACAAACAGCACACGGCCTCAGAGCTGTTGCAGGGGATTAGTCACCAGACCGAGCAGTGGCTCTCGCCACTCAACCTGCAAGCAGGCATGGTTGTGTGTGATAATGGGCGTAACTTGGTGGCGGCTTTGGAGCTCGGCAAGCTCACACACGTACCATGCCTAGCGCATGTATTTAATTTAGTGGTGCAGCGATTTCTAAAAACCTACCCCAATGTGCATGATCTCTTGACCAAGGTGCGCCGCGTGTGTGCACATTTCCGTAAGTCATCAACAGCTTCAGCCGGCCTGTTGAAGCTGCAGCAGCGCTTACAATTGCCAGCTCACCGGCTGCTGTGTGACGTGAGCACGCGCTGGAACTCCACCTTCCACATGTTGGCCCGGCTTTGTGAGCAGCAGAGGGCAGTAGTGGAGTACCAGCTGTTACACGGTCGTCGCCTCTCCGTTCAACTTCCTGTAATCAGAAGTGAGGAGTGGGAATGGATGTCAGACCTCTGCGAGGTTTTACGCAATTTTGAGGAATCGACACAGATGGTGAGCGGCGATAACGCTATTATCAGTGTAACCATCCCACTTCTGTGTCTACTGAAACGCTCGCTGCTCACAATTAAAACCGACGCTTTGCATGTGGAAGAGGTGGAAATGGGGGAGGAAGAGCTTACACAAGGTGATAGCCAGAGCACCCTCACTTCGTCTTCTCAGCGACAATTGGAGGAGGCGGAGGAGGAGGAGGAGGAGGAAGACACGGTTGCCTCCGCTACAGAGGGTAGCCATGGAACTTTAGTTCCATCTCTTCAGCGTGGGTGGGCAGAAGAGGAGGAAGAGGATGAGGATATTGAGAGTCATCCTCCTGGTGAGGACAGCGAAATCTTGACTGTTGGTACTCTGGCACACATGGCTGACTTTATGTTAGGCTGCCTTTCCCGTGACCCACGCGTTGTACGCATTTTAGACAACACGGATTACTGGGTGTTCACCCTTCTGGACCCCCGCTACAAAGAGAATTTCTCATCTCTCATTCCTCCGGTGGAGAGGACAAGCACAATGTTGCAATACCAGAAGGTTCTTGTTGAAAAATTGCTCCAAAATTTTCCATCTGACAACGCTGGCGGCAGAGTACGTGCTACCTTGGCCAACCGAGAAGGGGAGAAAAGGGGAGCACACAGCAGTTCCGAGAAAGGCAGGGCAACACTCTCCAAGGCGTGGGACACCTTCATGACACCCCGCCAGCACCCTCACCCTGATGCGCAGCCTAGTGTCACAAGGAGGGAAAAGTTTTGGAAGATGGTGAAGGAGTACGTAGCAGACCGTGTCAGCGTCCTCAATGATCCCTCTGTGCCTTACAACTACTGGGTGTCCAAGCTGGACACGTGGTATGAACTGGCACTCTACGCCTTGGAGGTGCTGGCCTGCCCTGCCGCCAGCGTTCTGTCTGAGCGGGTATTTAGTGCTGCTGGTGGCATCATAACAGATAAGCGTATCCGCCTTTCCACCGACAATGCTGATAGGTTGACACTTATAAAAATGAACAAGGCCTGGATTTCCCCTGACTTCTCCACTCCACTGGAGGAAAGCCCCGGGGGAACATAAAGTCACTTTAGATATGTTATTTACAATGATGGGAATACTCTGTATTCCCATTCACCCCTTCCACCCAAAAAACGGGTATATGGTTGACTCTTAATCTTCTCATCCTCCTCCTCCTCTTCCATATGCCCTGGGATATAATTTTTATATAGGGCCAGCTCACCAGCGGGCCCTGTGATATAATTTTTATATAGGGTCAGCTCACCAGCGGGCCCTGTTTGACAATTTTTATATAGGTCAGCTCACCAGCGGGCCTTCTCATATAATGTTTTATTGGGTCAGCTCTCTAGCGGGCCCTCTCATATAATGTTTTATAGCGTCAGCTCACTAGCGGGCCTTCGCATATAATGTTTAGGATGGTCAGCTCTGCAGCAGACCCTCACCCATAATGTTTTAGATGGTCAGCTCAGCGCACGTTTCCATCTTAATCATGGCCTCAGTTCTGAAAATCAAGGAAATTTTTGGGAGAATTTGCCTCTGCGCACGTTTCCCTCTTAATCATGGCCTCAGTTCTGAAAATCAAGGAAATTTTTGGGAGAATTTGCCTCTGCGCACGTTTCCCTCTTAATCATGGCCTCAGTTCTGAAAATCAAGGAAATTTTTGGGAGAATTTGCCTCTGCGCACGTTTCCCTCTTAATCATGGCCTCAGTTCTGAAAATCAAGGAAATTTTTGGGAGAATTTGCCTCTGCGCACGTTTCCCTCTTAATCATGCCTCACTTCCGAAAACCAAGGAAATTTTTGGGATAATTTGCAGATGATATACAAGTAAATATACAGCAAATATTGTTTGGTAACAATTTTTCGCCTAAAGTCATTTTTATTTTCCTTTTTGTGTTTTTTATGGTCAGTCTGTAAAAATGGCGTACTACGGGCGAAAGATCGTTCCCAGCAGCGATGTTGGAGTCCAAGATGCATCCAGACATCCTCCCTATGCTGTCCCTGAACCATTTCTGTAGTGTTTCCATCTTTTTCTGCCCTTTTCCTATGGACCAGGCACCCTCCCCTCATCAGAGCAGGGGGTGCCTGGTGTAATGCTCGAGTCCTCCCATTGACTTCAATGGGGCTCGGGTGCTCGGCCGAGCACTCGAGCCTCAGGGGGTGCTCGGTCAGAGCACCCGAACACCCGAGCATTGGGGTGCTCGCTCATCACTATCCCTTATCTTAATTGAAGATTGTCCCTCTCTGCAGTCTACCTGGGTACCTCCCTTCTGCTCAAGCTGAACAGTGTGACATCAGTAAAAGGGGCGGGAGGGGGAAACTTTGTCATTGAATTACTCTGGAACTACAACTCTTACAGAATTGAAATAACACTCTCCAAAGTCCAAATAATATGATGATTAATTAGAGCTGCTTTTATTATGAAACATTACTATCCCTTTAATACCAGAATAAATAATGGGAACTCATTTTTAACTGATGCATTTCTATGAACTACCACTTGTTTTAGTAATCTTACACTTGTTTCTGACACCATCCAAGTTTACCAAACATTGACACTAGCAGTAAATTTACTGATAGTTGAAACCCAGCTGCCATCCTTCTTCATTCCTTTCCAATCATTTTTCTGGTTTGGATTTCTGTAAAAGCTATCTTGTAGCTGTCTCTGCAGTGTCTGACTGAATTTAAGATGTCATGATGTAATGCTAGCTGCTTTAGCAGCGCATCTGTTTTTTTTCCAACCAACAAAATGGCCACCTCCTTCTGAGAGTAAAATTTGGACTGCCAAGGAACACAGTGGGTCCAAAGACAAGACACATATAGTAGGAGGGCGACTTAAAATTATCACACTCCACAAAACAGTGCTCAGTGTTGGATATTTTGTATGTCAGTCCAAGAAGCAGTAGCAATAAAATTAGTCTCTCAATTGTTATAAAAGCATTTGTGTATCTGCCTAGACAGTGTGCAGTGTCACTTTGCAGCTGCATGAGCAATAGGGTACTATCACATAATAAAAGGGGTGTACATGCACTGGATGGGAATATAAAGCTAGTTGTAAATCAATGGTAGAGCCTCATTTAAAATATGGAGCACAGTTGTGGGCACCATAAAACAAAAAAGACATTATTGAAATGGAAAAAGTGTATAAAAGTGCAACAAAACGGAAAAAGGTTTAGGAATATCCTGTATAATAATTCGCTAATGTATGTTTGTCAGAAGCTGTCATGCTCAGTACAGATGGCTACGTGCCTGCAGTCATACACAGTAGGGCTGCAACTAACGATTATTTTGATAATCGATTAGTCGGCCAATTATTTTTTCGATTAATCGATTAAGCGGATAAAAAAACCAATATGCTAATTTTTCATTATTTAAACTGATTTAATGAACAGTGTTAAAAACAAACAGCAGAATAAAAAAACTTTACACATTAACATGTGTCATTGTTATTATTTTACTATGGGGTCTATGCACCTCTTTCTCCCCCTTGCACCTCTATTTCTCCCCCCTTGTACTTCTCTCTCTCCCCCTTGTGCCTCTATTTCTCCCCCTTGTACTTCTCTCTCTCCCCCTTGTACTTCTCTCTCCCCCTTGTGCCTCTATTTCTCCCCCCATTTCTCCACCCTTGTACTTCTCTCTCTCCCCCTTGTGCCTCTATTTCTCCCCCCTTGTACTTCTCTCTCTCCCCCTTGTGCCTCTCTTTCTCCCCCCTTGTACTTCTCTCTCTCCCCCTTGTGCCTCTCTTTCTCCCCCATGTACTTCTCTCTCTCTCTCCCCCTTGTGCCTCTATTTCTCCCCCATGTACTTCTCTCTCTCTCCCCATGTACTTCTCTCTCTCTCTCCCCCTTGTGCCTCTTTCTCCCCCATGTACTTCTCTCTCTCTCTCCCCCTTGTGCCTCTTTCTCCTCCATGTACTTCTCTCTCTCTCTCTCCCCCTTGTGCCTCTTTGTCCTCCATATACTTCTCTCTCTCTCTCCCCCTTGTGCCTCTTTCTCCTCCATGTACTTCTCTCTCTCTCTCCCCCTTGTGCCTCTTTCTCCTCCATGTACTTCTCTCTCTCTCTCCCCCTTGTGCCTCTTTCTCCCCCATGTACTTCTCTCTCTCTCTCCCCCATGTACTTCTCTCTCTTTCCCCCTTGTGCCTCTTTCTCCCCATGTACTTCTCTCTCTCTCCCCCTTGTGCCTCTTTCTCCCCCATGTACTTCTCTCTCTCCCCCTTGTGCCTCTTTCTCCCACTTGTGCCTCTTTCTCTCCCTTGTGCCTCTCTTTCTCCCCCATGTACTTCTCTCTTTCTTCCCTTTGTGCCTCTCTTTCTCACCCCCTTGTGCCTCTCTTTCTCCCCCCCTTGTATGTCTCTCCCCCATACCTCTTTTTCACTCTTTCCTGCACTGATGACATCCGGGGCGGAACTACGCCAAACGCGGAGACGCCACATGGAGTGTGCAGGGGTTTTCTTCCTCAGTCTGGGTGCCAGTTTTAAACAGGCCTCAGAACAGAGGAAGAAAATACCTGCAAGCTCCACGCGGCGTCTCCGAGTTTGGCGTGGTTGCGCCTGGATGTCATCAATGCGGGCAGTAAGAAGACAGCAGCATCCGGCGGCTGTGGGGCTGCTGGGCGGCACAACTAATCGCTGCACAACTAATCGATAATGAGAATCGTTGGCAACGATTCTCATTATCGATTTTTATCGATTTTATTGATTAGTTGTTGCAGCCCTAATGCGCAGTACAGACTGCCAGCGCCTCGGCTGATAATGGAGCGGGGCTCTCCAAATTCAGAGCGTAGTCCTCTCTAGGTGCGCAGAGAGCGCACTACAGTCTGAATTCGGAGCTCTCCACTCTGTTATCAGCCATGGCGTGGGCAGTCTCTCCTGTGCATGACTGCACCGGGCTGTTCAACTAGTTTTAGTTATAAAGAAAAACTAGATTAAAGGGATAGTAATACTTAAATATTTCTAATTCCCATATTGTAGTAATGTTAAAAAGAATGTAATTGTCCCAGTGTCATCTCTCAAACCTTTATGGTTTGAGAGATAACCGCCTGCAGAATTCCCCCCTCCCTCCCCTTTACCTGAAGTCAGCTTGAAGCTGATTGCAGGGATATCCAGTATGACTTTCATCAGGTGGTTATGCAGCAGAGCCAAGATCGCGTTAGTGAAAAATAATTATTTGACTGAAACGGTCTTCTACGTGTGCTTGCAAACCAAGCACACATAAAAGATTGTTTCAGTGAAATAATTATTTTTTACTAATGCGTTCTCGGCTCTGCTGCAGAGCCGCCTGACTGTCGTACGACAGACTTCCCCTGCAGTCAGCACAACACTGACTTCAGGGAAGGGGGCGGGAGGGAGAACTTTGCGGACGGTTATCTCTCAAACCATAAAGGTTTGAGAGATGACACTGGGGACAATTAAATTCTTCTTAACATTACTACAATATGGGATTAGTAATATTTAAGTATTACTATCCCTTTAAACTGGATCTATTTACATTAGAGAACCAACATGGAAGGAGAATATGATTACTATTTCCAAATACATGTGAGGTCATTGCATAGGACTCTCTAGGGAACTATTTACTCAAGAGCTGAGCAAAATACAAGGGGTCATCTAATAGGAGTGGACTAGAAGAAAGGTGCTTTCAATAGATACTGTAGATACTTTGTAAAATGTATTGATATTGCACAGGGCCGGCCCAAGACATTGTGCCGCCTGGGTCCAAGGATAAAATGCTTCCCCCCCTCCGCACACCAAAACCACGGCCACCAAAACACGCCACATCCTTAATTATATTAACCCCTCTCCTGTCCCTAAAACCACATACAACTGTAACATACCTCCCAACATTTCAAATTGCCAAAGAGGGACACTTGTGTTTTAGGGGGTGTTTTGGCGGGCGTGGCTGGTGGGTGGGGCATTACCAAGAATTTTTAAGCTATTTCATGACCTATTGTCACCTCCTTGTGTAACCTAATTAATGATTTACAACAAGACCAAAGTATTTTATTTACACGCAATAATTTATAAACACATATACGTACTGTATTTTTATTGCTGTAGAGCAATATGATACACTTATATACACACCATACAATCTGATCTCCTAAAAAGAGGGACATCAGGATGGGAAAGAGGGACAGAGGGATTTGGGGCTAAAAGAGGGACTGTTCCTCCTAAAGAGGGACACTTGGGAGTTATGCTGTAATGTTTTCTTTTACACCCCTTTTACCTCTTTTTCCCCTCTTTTCACTCTTTGTGCCTCTTTTTTCACCTCCTGTGCCTCTTTTTTCCCCTCTTTTCACCCCTTGTGCCTCTTCCCCCCCTTGCCTGTTTCTCTTCTCCTTTTGGCTCTCTCTCTCCCTTCTCCTTCTGGCTCTCACTTCTCTGCTTGTCTGTCTCTCTCATCTCCTGCTTTTTACTCAGTCTCCCCACTGCCGCTCACTGATGACAGCTGGGACTGTGTCACATGTGGAGACTCCACATGGTGCATGCTGGGATTTTCTTTGTCAGTCTGGGCTCCAGTTTTAAACTTGCATTGGCCTCTGAACAGAGGAAGAAAACCCCAGCATGCTCCACACTGCGTCTCCGCATGTGACACGGTCCCAGCTGTCATTGGTGCGGGCAGTGGGGAGACACCGCACACAAAATAACATTCCTTGGGGCGGCAAATTGCCGCCCCTGTCAGAGTGCTGCCTTGGTCCATGGACCCACCGGGACCCATGTAAGGGCCTGCCCTGATATTGTAACTCAGAACAATATTGATAATTATAACAGCTGGTTTCACTGTAGGGAGGATGCAGATCCATGGAGATACAGATACTGCCTTATGTAGTCTGGGAGGGATTTTGTTTTGATATAATTTAATTGTATTGTAACAAAATAAATGTATATTACAGAACAGGTACATTTAGCGAGAGAGAATCAAGCAATATTACCCCCATAAAATTGAGAACTATAATCTTCGCATAGAACACAAAGAGCTCAGAGATACACATGGTAGTTGGCCATGAATCATCAATTCATACTGCAGGGAAAGGAGGCTGAGGATGTGCCTAGGCCACAGAAGTGGCAAAACTGCACCCTCCTCCCTTAACCTCATAACCTGAGTATCATGAGGGAAGGTTCATGGTCATAGAGATCACCAGATGTCAACAAAGCCTATCCTGAAGGAACAGTGTACTGAAAGAGAACATAAACAAATAGAGAGAAGAAAAAAAAATGAGGCATACTACTGTGGTCCATGACTCTGATCCACATCAATATGAGAAAGAAAAATATGACTCCCAGTGGGTACACTAGGTTGCAAAGGATTGTGCATGAAGTTTCTGCAGATTTGGATCTTTGAGAGAACAATGTGGGGATATGAAGGGCAATAATCTGTAGCAAAAAATGAAATTTTGGGGAGTGTAACCATTTTGACTTATTGGGACTTGCCAATCCAGGAAATGTATAATTTATGCAAGAGATCAAGTCTTTTATTAGAGAACCGAAAAGAGGGGTAAAATTCAACTCTACTATATGCTTTGGGTGTGGGTAAATACCTAGATATTTCTTTTTTCCTTGCCCAGGGAAAGGGGGAAAAAAAGGCCTTTCAACTCTGATTTATGAAAATGTATTTTTGAACCAGAAATGTGGAAAAATGATTCAAGTAAAACCACTAGGGCTGGAAGAGATTTCGAAGGGTGTAAGGAAGGATAATATATCATATGCAAAACCTGCTAATTTGAACCTAGAACTAATTATAACTTGAAAATTAGTGGGAAAGACCTGATGAGATAGTGTGCTTATACCACTGGCACATTTTCAGAGAGGGATCCATTAGCCTTTACTCTGGCTGAGGGTTCGGAATGTAAAGTCTTGATAAAGATTGCTCTATGCCTAGGACCTATCTAATTTAATAATGCTCCCATACAGTCCCAATCGACTCTATAGAGAGCGTTCTCGGCATCTATAGATAAAAATAAAGTGGGTAGCTTGAAATGATAAAGCCAAGATAAAAGTGCAATAACCTGGTTCTCCCTCACTGATAAATGGATGACTACCAGATCTAATATGGACATTGATAAATAAGCAAATTGCTGAATGAGCAAGATAATTCCCTGTTACAAGAATAGACCCATTTAAGCTCAATTCGGCATATTTTGGACCATATTAAAGGGATAGTAATACTTAGTTTTATTGTAATTTTATTTTGTAGACATTAAAAAAACATGAAGAACAATTTAAGTCTTATCTCTCAAACCTTTATAGTTTGAGAGATATTCACAAGCAAAGTTTCCCCTCCCGCCCCTTTTACCTAATGTAAGCCATCTCTTCTCAGATGTGGAATGCAGTCCATAGACCAGATAACAGCAGGGGACAATCTTCTTCCTGTGAGAACAATGAAAACCCTGCCCCTCTTGACAAGTTTTTCAGGTTTTTCCATTATCTTAATTGAAGATTGTCCCTCTCTGCAATCTACCTGGCCACCTCCTTTCTGATCTGGCTGAACAGTGTTACATCAGTAAAAGGGGTGGGAGGGGGATACTTTGTCATTGAATTACTCTTGAACTACAACTCTGACAGAATTGAAATAACACTCTCCAAAGTCCAAATACTATGATGATTAATTAGAGCTGCTTTTATTATGAAACATTACTATTCCTTTAACTAAAGTAGCACCAGTGTTTTTTTTATACTATAATAAATTAACTAGTGATTTTAGATAATTATTAAACAAAATTGTGTCTTAGTAATGAAAATTTTGCTATGTGCATCCATAATCACTTTTTATAATTATGAAACAACAAAGCTCTCTGCATTTAGGTTTGATGGCAAATAGTGAATATCTCTTAAACCATAAAGGTTTGAGAGATAAAACTTATATCGTTCTTCAAGTTTTTTTAATGCCTACAAAATAAAATAAAGTTAAAACGAAGTATTACTATCCCTTTAACTAATTGCTTAGCTTGATTTTAAAAAAATTAACCCTTTAAGTGCCATGGGGTGTCCAACCCATTGCTTCACAATGCTTTGGACACCCCTCTGTCATGCAAAGGGTTAAATGTGAAATTCAATGACATAAAAAGGGAAAATTCTGGAGCAAGCTTTCAGTTGCTAGAGAATTGTCCAACAAATTGCTTTGAAATGCCTTTCAGACCTCTAGCATTTAAGGGGTTAAAAGTCCCATTTGAATCATTGCAAAATTAAATTTCTCCCCTGTGGTGCAATTGATTTGCTCTGGCACTAGACTTCTTTATAAAATTGAATTGCACATTGATTTGTTACTTTTCAGCAGTGCTTTCATTCACTGAGCATTACTCAGGACCATATTCAGAAACAAAAGTTAAACAAATCTGTTTCCCCATATAGAAGGCGACATTTCAATAGGACAGCCTTGACTCAAGCCTAGTTTATGCAAATACACCAGGATCTTAGCTTAATTCACACAAAAATGTCTAGATCTTTTTATCAAAGCTGAATTAATAGAATTACTCCCATAGTTACCTGGATTCTAGGTGACTTCAAATTTTTATATGTCCATATTAGTGTTTAATTCATACTTACTTAGACTGTAAGCTCCTTGCGGCAGGGACCTCTCTCCTATTGTTTCTATGCCTGTGACACTTATTTTATCCACCTTTATTTATTGTAACATACTATTGTTATAAGGTACTGCATTCACTGTGGCACCATATAAATAAAGATATGCATACATACATACAAGCACACCTTAACCTTACAGGATTGAAATCGTAAAGAGATAGTAATGTCACAAGATAAATTTATTTTCAATTATGTATGATACTTTTTATATTATGCACAGTACTGTTTTTAAATAAGCATATCACTGTATTCTTTGTGTCATTTTGCTCTCTGCATAAAGTCATTCTGGTTTTTCAGGGTTTTTTTAAGCATGACCTTACTAAATGTGGGTCATTGTGGAAATCTTGTTGGGGTGTGCTTAAAATCTGCATCTTCATACCTGGAAACATTCTTGTCCAAAGCCTCTGGTGGTCCACTAAGGTATGGATGTCTGAATGTCTAAATTATATGATTTGCATCATAAAGTAGCTGGGGCTTTATCAGGGTAGGCAGGAGGAGAAGAGGTGAGTTTGCACTTAAAATGGGCGGAGCAGGGAGGAGAGTGATCACAAGTGGCAATGAAGTGCAAGCAAAACATTGCACTTACCTCTGGTACTCAAAAGGTTATTCACACAAATTCAACTAGATCCAACTTTATTCAAACATAAACAACTGCAAGCATCTGTAGTTCACATAAATATACGTGGGACTAGCTGCATCAAATTTTTTGTATGCCTGCCTTTATTGAGACAATGAAGAAAATGCTGTTCTTTGTGCCAGCTTGACTCGGTTTACTATTGAAATGTCTCCCTCCATTTGGCGGCCATCAAAAGCACGAGATCATAATGTTGCCTGCATCAAAAGGGCTACATTCTAATGTACACTTAAGGGTCGCCAAACAGAGGGTGACATTTCAATAGTAAACTTCAGCCCCTGCACGGCCACATAGAACTTGAGTATTTCTAACTGCAAGAAGACTTATAATGCCCCCAACCCTGTACCCAATGTGTGTGGCCTGCAGGGAACCAGGAGTATGTTAAATGGAGACAGGCACTGGGTGATATCTCCCCATTTGGAAGTGAAGCTGGTGCTAGGAGAGAAGAGTTCCAGTGGAGGAGGTACAGGCCAGCACACAGCCCCACAGAAGGGACAAGATCCAGGCAAGCCAAGACCCGAACTGGGCTCAGTGCAATCTGTGAGTGCCAGCAGCACCAGTTCATTTTGAAAGTGGGGCCAGTTTTGCATATCTTGGACTTCACACAAGAAAGGCTATACAGCTAAGTCAAAAGCTGTACTGGTGACTAGGGAAGCTATAACTCAAGATCCTTTATTGGAATGTGGGATTTGGAGAGCTGTAAGTACCTTACACAGGCTTATAGTTGTGAAGTGCTCTGGGATTAACCCCCTATGATCTACAGATACTGACTGGGTAATAACCTTCTTCAGTATTTTAGTCAAACCCTTGCTTTAACTTTAGACTTTAACACTGTAACTCTGCTATTTAGTGCAATCCTTCCTGTATAGCCTTACTTATTTTATCAATATTTTCCCTGAAGAAAATAAGCCTTTACGAAGGTTCCCGTAGCTTCAATATAGCATTTACTATGATTAATGCACTACGATGTATTAGTAGCGCTACTTCCCCGCCTTCCTACTTAAGTTCTACATGGCCCTGCAGGGGCTTTGGTTTACTATTGGAATGTAACCTCTATTTGGTGACCCCCAAATAGATGGCGACATATCAATAGAAACATGCCCAGATCTAAGAAGATCCAAGCTGAAGGTATCCCATTACTAAATTTAATGGGATCTAAAAATGTTTGCAGCCAGATAGATCTAGGTGTGTTTATCTGAGTAAAAGGGACAGTAACGTCCCCCAAAAAATATCCAGTTTTGTAGACGTTTAAAAAAATAAATACATATGCTCCTAACCCAATCTCTCAAACCGCTATGATTTGAGAGATATAGGGATTCAAAGTTCCCCCTCCCTCCCCTTCTCCTGATGTCAGCTGTAAAGCTGGCTGCAGGTGAATCGAGTCGTACGACTCGAGGAGGCTATGCAGCACAGCCGAGATTGCGTTATCTTTAAAGAATTCTTTTATTGGATGTGCTTGCAAACTACATTTCCAATGAATGAATTCTTTATAGATAACGTGATCTCGGCTCTGCTTCAGAGCCGCCTGCTGGTCCCCTGACCGGGATCTCCTGCTGTCAGCTAGATACTGACACCAGGAGAAAGGGAGAGAAGGGCAAACTTTGAATCCCTATATCTCTCAAACTATAGCGGTTTGAGAGATTGGGTTTGGAGCATATATATATATATATTTTTTAAATCTACAAAACTGGATTTTTTTGGGGGGACATTACTGTCCCTTTAAGAGTGGATCGGGACACATGTATGCCTTAACCAAGGTGTATTTTTTTTTTTTTAAGTATTTTACTAGGAAGGAGACAGTGAGATTGTATCTTGCCCCCCAGTATGTCCTGGACACTCATTTTATCTACCTCAGAAGGGGGAATGATTGAGTTG
The DNA here is from genome assembly GCA_037306005.1 of Rhinophrynus dorsalis. NCBI lineage: Eukaryota > Metazoa > Chordata > Amphibia > Anura > Rhinophrynidae > Rhinophrynus > Rhinophrynus dorsalis. The sequence continues at coordinate 207,434,803 of CM074724.1, forward strand.
ATCTTGCTGGGACCAGAACCTGTGCCCATGAGATCTGACTACATTCTACAGCTAGTGCATTAACCACTAACTCACTGGCACCTGTATGAACTCAAAATGGATCCAGCTAGGGCCAAGTGTGTTTTTGTGAATTGCAGTGTTTAACTGTGTTTGGATGTTTTTGCATAAATTAAGCTTGAATCTGACTAAATCTGGGTGTAATTACATCAATTAATCTTGAATCATATACAGATAGCCTGACAATGCAGCAAGATCAAGGTGCACTGTGGTAAATGTGAACCCAGATGTATCTGTATTTATTAAGATTTGATCAGACTAAATCTGTCTTTTACCGTCTTCCATCTCTTTGGTAAAACAATTCCTGAGAAATGTCAAATGTCTTTCATTTATTTTAACCATTTGAGTGCCAGAGGGGTGCACAATGCAGTTAAGACTGCCTGTGTACATTTTATGAACAACTACACAACTAAGCAATGAAAGAATATTCTTACCTTAACCCTCTGAGTGCCAGAGAGGTATCCAACGCATTGTGTTGCCATGCCTTGGATACCTCTTTGGCACTCAAAGGGTTAATGAAAACCCCATAGGCCTGTATTCAGGAATCTGAAGACAAACAATTCTGGGACAAACCAATAGTGCAGCATAAAGGACAAATAAAAATATCCAAAACTCCAGTTGAGTTAAATGGATATTTTAACCCCTTGAATGCTTGAAAGGTTGTCAGTACATTGCAAAGCAATTCATTAGAGACCTCGCTAGCATTCAGGAGGTTCAGAGCCCATCAATGGAAATTTTTATGTTACCTATGGAACAGTCTGTTTGCTCACAGAAATTTTTCTCTCTAGGTTCATGAATAATACATTGGAGAGCTTCCTAGTATTGAGAGGGTTACAATCCCCCACTAAATCAATGTGAATTGTCCTTTTCCCCTATGATGCAGTTGGTTTGCTCTTTTTTTTTTTTTTTTTAAGGTTCCGGGCTGTATTCACTAAAGTTTATTTGTCCCCTGATATGCATTTGGTTTACTCCAGAATGGAACCTCTTTAGTATAGTGAATATGGCCCCTAGCCCCTATCCAGCCTCTCTGAATCTCGGCAGTCACTGTCCACCTGCCTGTCTACTACATACTGCTCAACACTCCCTTTCTCCCTGAACCTCTCTCCCTCACACTGACCATTACAGGCCCCTGGCTGCAGGAGGAAAGTTAAGCCCAAACGTCATGTCAAAAGCAAATTAACAAGCAATACAATTTTCTGCAGCTCTTGGCTTTTCCTGCTTCGTTTCGGATAATTCCCTCCAGCTGCCAGCGAGCCGTGGGACGCCTGGTAACATTTCCAAATTACACTTCTTCTCATTCACTTTGAAACCGATCAGGGTTTTAAGTCTCAATTCCATCTGACAAGCTTCCCCGCTGCATATTCATAGGGGTACCTGAACCAGACACTCTGTACCCCTCTCTCATATTTTTAGGCTTGGCTGCTTGCAGACAGCTGCTTCAGGCGTCCTTTCTTACCTTGTACAATTAAACAAATAATATGATCCCTCATTAGACTTGGGACACAGTCCAGAAATCTGATGGACTCCTAAAGAAGCACAGCATTGAGATGGGAAAATTCACCCTTTCCTGTATCTGGAAATGTGCACACAACGTAAAGGAATCCTAAACGCCTTATTAATGAAATCCAACCCCAGCTACAATTGGAACGTTCCACAACAGCAGTGGGAAACCTGAGGCTCTCCAGCTGTGGCCAATATATAACCCTCTTCATTCCTCTCCAGCCAGCCCTGTTAAACAACACTGAGTGAAGCTTAGCAACTAAGAAGGAGCAAACCAGTTGCACCATAGGGGACATATAAACATTCCCTAAACTTCCACTGATTTGAATGTAGCTTTTAACCTATACATTGTGAAGCAATGTGTTGGGGACGTCTCTAAAAATTCAAGGGGTAAAAATACAATTTAATTCACTGGGAAATTGTACCTGTACCCTATGTTGCAGTTGGTTTGCCCCAGAATTGCACCAGTTCTTCTTAGTGCACATGCCTTGGTATGGGTGAGTTCTCATAAGAACTCTTTCCATAAATAACCCAAATTATGTAACCCAAAGATACATAGGTCAGATAAGTTGCCGAATTCCAAAAACCTCTTTATTCTAATTAAGTTTGTTTTATCTAGTAAGTCTGCACACTTCAGCAAACCTTGAGGAGAATGTATGAATCTGATTTGATGTTAATATATGTGCGTAAACAGGTTTTTGCATGCTGCGTCTGCCTAACACCTATGTCAGTGGTTCTCAACTCCTGCCCTCAGGACCCACTAACAGGCTAGGATTTCATGATTTCCTTGTTAGAGCACAGGTGAGTTAATCAATGTGAATGAGCCTCTGATCACCACACCTGTGCTCTAGCAGAAAAATCCCTATGTCCTGGCCTGTTAGTGGGTCCTGAGGACTGGAGATGAGAACCACTGACCAATGTGATAAACGTTTTACACAGAAAATTTTCCACTTATGTTGCTGCGCCAAGGGGAGAACAGTGGGGGGAAGTGTATGACCATTTTGGTGTATTGCTCTCCTCTTGACCTTGTTTCTCGCCATGTACTAACAAGTCTTCTTTCATGTTCCATAGCTCCCAACATTTCAAAAATCCAAAGAGGGACTCTTGTGTTTTAGGAGGTGCTGCTGGAGCGTGGCTGGTGGGTGTGGCAATAACAAGATTTTTTAGATTATTTCATGAACTATTGATACCTCTTTGTGTAAGTTAAAAGATTTAGAGCAAGACCAAAGTATCTTATTTACACTGATTAATTTATACATATATATATACTGAAGTTTAAACAAACATGAATGTGAGTTTTAGTGCTGTGGAGTAATGTGATACACTTATATACACACAGCACAGTCTGATCTCCTAAAAAGAGGGACACCAGGGTGGGAAAGAGGGACAGAGGGATTTGGGTCTAAAAGAGGGACACTTGGGAGGTATGATCTTCCTGCATATGATATAGGGGTGGCACTGGCACAGTGACATAACTCGTCAGTAATGACCCCGTTGTAAACATTTTTTGGGACCTCAAAAAAACCCCAACATTTTCACAGAGGTATAATTATAATCTATTGGAACTTGGGAGAGATGGGGCTTCCTTGGATGATGGGCCCTGACACAACTGCACCATCTTCATCCCCTGTAGTTATGTCCCTGTGTTTGTGACATTTGGGCATGCTTTTCTTAAAGTCTTAATACTGGTGGAGTTGTATCCACTGTCACTCATTAAAGCATTCAATGTTACGAATAGGTGCATTCTCATGATTTATAACCCTTTAAGGACCAAAGGAGAGTGTAACACATTGGGGAGCAATTTATTGCACAACTCTCTGGTCCTTAAAGGGTTAAGCTGATGTATAAGTCCAGAAAATGAGTTGTACTGACTGATTCATATACCCCCCCTTGTGTATCAGTGAATCAAGAAGCATCATATGCCTCATAAACTGAGAAGCATTTCCAGATCCTGAACTGTGAGTCCAATACCCTCTGTGGATGATCAGTTCCACAAAATTAAATCACATTACAAAAAATATGCATTATGGGAGCATATAAAAGGTCAATTTGATTTGTTTTCGCAATGCTGGTACTTACATCTTTGTGATAAATTTAACTCCTTGGATGATTTACAACGTATTGGAGAAATCTCTAATATCCTGTACGTTAAACACTTGAAGACCAGGTGGTGTGCAACCCAGTGCTGAAATTATACTCTAGGCCCATGACCTTATCAGCTTTATGACCCATTGAGACTGCATGTTCCCTCTTATCCATGGATGCGCAATTTGTAATTGCCATCTGTTGCTAGACTACAATTTCCATTATTCTCAGCAGGCCAGTGGCTTCGGGTGACCACACTTCCCAGAATGCCCTTATTGGGGGTCTGTGTCCCGTGTCCCGGGTCACCCCCCACCGGGACAACAAAGAGTCCCGGAATGGAGCAACACGTACCAGTCCAGCCAGCCAATGAAATGTATTTGCTATATGGTCCTCATTGGCTGGCTCAGCCAGCCAATGAAGACCATATAGCAAATACATTTCATTGGCTGGCTGGACTGGTACATGCAAGACAACTGGGATGGAGCAGGTATGCTGGTGCTACAAGTGAGACCATCGGCTGAGGCTCCCGCCGGCACTGACCATCGTTCTGAGGCTGACACACAGTAAGAGTTCCCACTGGGAACTCTTACTCTGTGTCAGCCTCAGAAAGATGGTCAGCGCCGGCGGGAGCCTCAGCCGTCGGGACTAGGGTGACCACATGTCCTGGAATGGCAGAACGGAAATGTGGTCACCCTACATTGGCTGACTGAGGATGATGGGAGTATAGCCTAAACACAGCTGTTGTTCTGCAGGTTGGCCACCCATACTCTAAGTTGTTACATAATGAGTCAGCAGGAGTTGACTGGCCTTTTTGCCTTTCCCCAACCAAAAAGCATCCTCTGGCCTCAGATTATACTTACTGTACCGCTTCTGTAACACTCATCCTAAACTAGCATAAAATAAAGTAAGCAAACTGTGGCCGCACAGCTGCCTGTACTGAGAATGACACGTTTTAGGACTTCTGCACCTATGAAAATATTAGATGCTGGCTGAGTAGAGGATATTAAACCCCTTTGATGTTAGAGAAGTCTCCAACATATTACAAATCAATACATTGCAGACCTCTCTAATATCCAAGGAGTTAATGGTGCAGTACTATTTTCTTGTTAACGTGTTTGTTTTCCTTTAAAGTAAATGGAAACTGAAGTCCTGTCTTTTTCCTTTTCATATCAGTGTCCATAATTCCTGGTTGCTTGTGGAATCACAGCATGATGTAAGGTTCTACAGTATTAGCAACTGTTTGGACTTATTTTTTTGACTTATCTGTGTTGTCATAAGTGTGTTTTACCTAATCTGTATTTGATATGGTGGGGGTTTTATCATTTTTTATTATTCATCAGGACTATCCTGAGTGTCTGGCATGTATCTATATAAATAAACTATACAAGATGTAAAGAGGACAAAGAAATGAATAAAAGCCTAATTCTCTGAGCTCTCTGTGCAGTGATCGGAGCCCAAGGATGGCTGGGAGGTGGGGGAGTCAGGAAGGAGCGGCTCTGGTGGGGAGAGGTAAAAAAGCATCTGGTCCCTATTTGGATGGAAAAAGGTTATTAAGTCCATTACCCCAACTTGTAGCTGTCAGTCACTGTGTCTGATATATTAAACAGGGCTTTTAGAGGAAAGTAAGGCATTGTGACATCTAATATTAACCATCATTTTAACTGTTTCCTTGTGAGAGCTGTATTTAGTGCATTGTATAGGAAAGACATATCTGTGAAATAGGAAATCCTTGTAGTCCGTAGTGGACCCTTTATCACAGGAATGGTTATTTAACTGTAGGCCTCAGCTTCCTACAAGAGAGGAAAGAGGTTTGCACTCATGGGGGTAGATGCACTAAAGTGTGATAAAAAAGTGATATGGTGGAGATAACTTCTCCAGTGATATCACTTCTCCAATCACTAATCTATGGAGCCAATGCACTAAGATCTCTCCCACTTGACAATTATTTGTGCACAGAATAACATAGGAATCAGAGAAGTGATATCACTGGAGAAACCTTCTCCACTTGATCACCTCTTTATCACACCTTAGTGCATCTCCCCCATGGTGTCACATCCATAAGGTGGAGATTACTTTATCTGTACTCCACATTTATTAACCCCTTGGATGCTAAAGACATTTCACAACACATTGGAGATATCTTTCCATCCAAGAGGGCAGTTCAGTAATCCAGTGCAAAGTTATATGGATGGGGAGGCTGACTTTTCTCTCTCTCTTTTATTCCCACCCTTTTCCCTAACTTACTCTCCCTGTCACTACCTCCCACGCTCTCTCCTCTCTTTTTTCCTTCTTACCCATCAGCTACCTTACCCTTTGTTGCTCTTCAAAAGCAAACAAAAACACGAAGCAGTCTGAGAAAGCAATACCATTTAATGGAGTGATATAGTGATGCAATGTTTCAGTCCTGTTCTTGGACAAAGGTAAGTGATAAACTGAATCTCATTTTATTGTGGGACAGTGGTCTAGTACATTAAGATTCAATGTTGCACATATCAGACTGATGAGTGTGCCAGTGTCTTGAGTGTGTATTCAGACACATGATGCCTGCACGTGGGCATTTTATAACTGGTAACACAAGAGTGTTGGAATGTTATTATATAAATATTTTACAGCATGTTGCAGATACAGTTATTTGTGTTGAAGACCAGTTGCTCTGTGTCATCTGTTACAAGATGTACAACAACATATCTGAATAGACTTCTGGCTAAAAGGTGTAAATATTTAACATTGTCCTTCCTTGAGGGCAGCACAGATGTAAAGGAAATAAACCTGAGCCTCACAAACCAGATAACAGTGTGTAAACTGCTTTGGCAGGCACTCTAACTACAGATGTTATCAGACTGGATCACACCACTTAAGCACTGGGAGCAGTGCTTTGGTTTCAGCTTTGAGTACCATGAAATTCTCCAAATCCCATAATCCTCAGTGCTGGGACTTAGAGGCGTTCTGGGTGTTCTAAAGCACCCTCTGTGGGTTTTGTTGTCATGTACCTATTAACAGATAGGGAAGTTTACATACCATGCAGCAGTTTCTAAGTAGTCACGTTGTCCCTGTTGAAGCCTGTTTGCAGCAAGCTAAGACCAAGATTCCTTTCCAGCTGATTAACTCTTCTGGAGCATCAAGAGCTACTGTGACAATATTTTATGTATTTTTGCCATCACATTCCACACATTTAGGATGGTTGAAAACTTTTGCCTTATTAAAGAAAAGTGAGAAAAACTGCACTTTTTGCCTCCCAGTTAAGTGTAGTTTTCCACTTTTTTTCCTGACACACAGGTACAGTAGGCATCCCCATACATACAGGGCATGGGCCCTGTCCCTCCTCTTTGAAGAAGCTGTGCAAGGTGAATCCTGTTTGCTTTTTCAGAGGACACTGTGGGACATTACTATGCCATTGGCACCCCCAGAGCTGCTGGGCTTGCTTCATCCAGCGCTCCCCACAATCATGGTTCTCATCATGTTTGGTGTTAGGAGTGTTAATCCCAGCAGCCGTTTAGGATGTTCTTTGTCTTCTTTTCCTAGCAAGGCTTATTCCCACTTACAAACGCTTGAAGGGTCCAGCAGGAGATGGGTTCCAGTTCAGACCTTCCTGTTCACTGGATTGCAACTCCACAGTATGGTTGGCCTGGTTCGCTAAGGTATGAGGATGGTCAGTATGCTTGTGCAGTGGTAGGGGGGAGTTTGGATTTGGGTTCTACTAGTGATAGCTTGCAGGGACTTTTGCTACAGATTTTAAGTTAACTAAATGGTGAGGGTGCTGGTGATCATGTTAGTGGGGTACCTGTGTTGCCTTCTGTGGTGGTGAGCGTGCATAAGGAGGTTTATTTTTGTGGCGTAAGTATGCTAGGTTTACACCTTTAGTGAGGAGGTGTGCAGTAAAATTGAGAGGAATGATTTTATCAATATCTATTCTGTAGTATCAGTGAATTGGTCTTTTGATAGGAAGAAGCATTTGAAGACCTTTGGGAACTAGTTGCAGGGTTTCTGTGATCCAGCTTGTGTTTTGGGGCAGAAGTCCAGTACTGGTGGTCAGAGCTTTTTATCTAACTCAATTTGATTTGGAATACGCACTGAGGTTTTACATGGTGGTGGCATTATGAAGTTTAGTCACTGTGGTTCCTGGCTTTTGGTTGGATACTAAGGCTACAGATGTCTGGCTTCGCTTGACCATAGTTTAGTGTGTGGTGTTCCCCCTTTCTGGTTGGGGGCTGCCTCTGGAGAGTTTGCCTTGCATGTAATACTGGGGTTTGCTGGCTCTTCAAAGACAGCTAGTGCAAATGGTTAATTTCCTGCCATTATCACCATAAGCTCTCCTTCTGAGGTGGTGGATACCACACTCTTTGATGTTACAAGAAGGAAAAAGTGCCTGGGGTTAAGCCTAGTGCTATTTGACTTGCAGCCCATGGGGAGAACTTGTGTGAACTTGTCAGGGATGGAGCCATGGCTCAACCTATGACCATGGAAAGGTCAGGTAGAGTTACTTTGGGTGGGTTTTAGTGTTAGCTTTTTTTTATCTCCTTTACCCCTAAGTTTGATGTTTTGGATATAATTTGAAATCCATTCAGGTTAATCTTGTGGGGATGTGGGAGTTTCACAAAAGAAGTGAGTCTAGGTAGGATGGCAGGCCTGATTCGTGTTCCTCCATTTTGTTAACATGCATCTTTCCTCTTTGGGTTTTGTCCCAAAAGGAAGAAGCAGAAAAGTTTTGACTTATTCATAATTTGTTGTATCCTTAGGGAGATTTGGTAAATAATCACATTGATAAGTTATTACTTCGACAAGTGCAAGCTCGGGGAGCTCAGTCTTTTGAGATTTTTAGCACCTTTCATTGTCTTTTGTCCCAGAGGAGGATAAGACTGAAGGCCCATTTCAGTCTCTGTCTTTTTTTGGTATTGAAATTGATTAGGCTCTCATGGAATTTCAATACGATTCATTTTGTGGATTCACTGGTGGACAGAGCTTGGGGAATTATCAAACTTTGTTAGGCCACCTGGCCTTCCTGATCTTTGCATGTTGGGTAGTGCTCACGGGTCAAGTGACTGGTTGCCATATGTATAGGGGGTTGGTGAGTCATCCTATACATTTCATTTGGGCTACTAGGTAAATGGAGGCCTACTTGGCTGTTTGGCAATGCTTTCTAGTGGATTTCAATGGTAGGTCTTTTTGTTTGTCCCAGGAGGTTTCAAGTAATGTTCTAGCCTGATACACAAATACGGTAGGATCAATCTGTTTTGGAACCTCCATTAACAATTGCACTGTGGCCTTGCTGGTAGGTTGTCTTGAGTTGGAGCTGATGTGCAATTTGTTGTTTCTTGAACTCTTACTATCCTTGGGAATGTGAGTTGCGCAACAGGAGCATTGTATTTTGGTCAGATAATGTGGGCATGGTTTTGCCACTAATCAGTTATCTAACTCATTGCTGGTTGTTAGGTTATTGCAATATTTGGTCTTGCTCTGCTTTAAACTTAACATTTGTTATAATGCTAGGCATTTCTTGGCTGATGCTTTTCTCATTTGCAGTTGGATGAGATTCAGAGATTGGCATCACAACCAAATACCATGCCAAATTGGAAGCTAGGTTTTGGAGACTCACATGACTAGTAAGGGCTTCTGTGGAGGGATCTTCATGGTGTGTCTACAGTCTCAGTTGAAGGGAGTGATCTGAGCAAAATAGTGATTTTACTAGGATTGGGTTGTCCTGGGCTACCTTTGAGTATCTTTGATAGTTTTGGGAGAACAGGGTTTTTGGACTTTATGTTCAGATAAAGATAGTGGGACTCGCTTTTCTGTTTCAGATGCTTGAATCGGAGGATGGAGTAAGTGGTTTAGTATAGGATAGTTAGAGGCATGAGGCTACTGTTTCAGATACTAGGTTTCAGTTTCCATTTAGTTTGTTTCTGAATTTGGTTTCAGTCTTGAATGAGATTTGTAGTTCAGAAGTTTAAGTTTCTTTGTTTAGAGAAGCCTTTGACTCGGAGCTTTTGGAGGCTTTGCTCATCAGACAGCTGGTGTCTTTCAACAGAGCTAAACTGGGTGGTTTAAGGTACAGTGTTATTTTGGTTCTTAGAGAATGTGTGAAGTTTAGGCTGCAACAATCCAAGGTGCATGTGTGGGGAAAGGGGTGTATGTTCAGATTAAGGCAATTGGGGATTCTAGCTTCCCTGTCATGCTGATCATTTACTTACTTTGTGTACTATCGGAGTAAATTATTTGGCTCACAATAATGATGTTCCTCTCACCCATTATAAGTACTTAGCTGTATTCCATACGGCTGTTGCACAGTTGGGTTAATCCCCTCAGGATTTTAGTACTCATTAATTCCACATTGGTGCAGTGACTCAGGCTCATATGCTTTGTTTTAGTGAGGCAGCAGTTAAGGCAGTGGGTTGCTAGAAATCAGGTAGGTTTAGAGATTATTATAGGTGACACTTGGTTTGCTAACTTTATTTTAGTTTTTGGCCAGTTACTGACTGCTGTCTGAATTGTTGGACATTTGTATGTTCAATATGCAGCCAGGGGAGAGGAATGTTACCCTGTGGGACATAACTTGGGACTTAAGTTGTTACTGTTATTGATTGTGCATTGGTGGATTATGATGGAATCAATTACTGAACCTTGTTGTTGATGTTAAATATAGATATCAGATGTGCTAGTGCTAGACATCCATTGTGGGGTAATAACATCAACTAGTGTACAACTATTGACCTCATTAATATAATCAGTCTTGATAGGTTTTGGAGAGTACCTCAGGATCTCAGGGCTATTGAAAGGTTTCTGAGGCCTTTACATTTTTTTGAATTCCCACCATGTCAGGAAGTTAGATCTGTTGGTTACAAAACAAACAGAACAAACTCACAGCTCTAGAACACAAAGATTAATGCATGTTTTTATATAAAAAAAATGAATATTGTGATTAAAGTATGGAGCACAGCAAGGAAAGGAGGAGAATCTCCCAATTCCCCCAAACTTAGGAAAAAACCTAGAAAGGACACAGACAACAAAAAACAAACATGCACTGCTCCATACTGGTGATATAAATTGCTGCTGTGGTGGCTTCTCTGTGATTACTATACAAATAGAGGCCTGTGTGTTCTCCTGCTCAAATATTTTTTTTTCAGAGAGCCCTGACCATGCCGCATCCATGAGAGCCACTTTCCTGACCTGACAGCAGTGAGTACAGTATAAATGGGCAACCTATGGCCCTTCAATTGCTGTGGGACTGGGAGTGCCATTGTGAAAGTATTTTACCAGAAAGAATACATTGAGCTTATCTCTCATTTTCAAGTATATCCTGGACTCATTTTATCTACCTCAGAGGGGTGAAAAGCTAAGCTCACCTTGCCAGGACTAGAACCTGCACCCTTGCGGCTTGAACAGATTCAGCAGCTGGTGCCTTAACCAACTGAGCCATCATTCTCAGCTATCATTGAATGGCTGCAGATGGTGGTAACAGCAGCTGACAGACCAAAGATTTCCCATCCCTGGTATATGAATTACAGTGAGGAGGAGGATCTCCCACTTCTTTTACCCATCCTCTCTTTCCCCTCTGTACTCATTGCTCATTCCATTCTTCTTCTCCTTCTTCTTCTCTCTCCCTTATGTACTTCTTCCCTTCTCTATTCCCCTCTTCTCCTCCCCACGCTTTCTCACACACACACACACACACACACACACACACAAACAGACTATCACGGTGCCCGTGATTGCTGCCTTTCTCTGTCAGTTACATGAAGGGGCTTTCCATTGGCTGCCTGCCTACAGCCTGCCCTGTATTGCCTATTTAGACTGAGCTTGGGCACCCTTTAGTTGCCCTTTCGTTTTGTTTCTATGTCGCCTGCACCTGCATTGTGTTCCTGAACTCCCTGGGCCGTGTTACCTTTTTGCTCTCCTGTGATCGCCTGAGTTCCTGCCTGACAGCTTCCTCGGTTCCAGCTTCCGTTCCTGATCTGGTTGGGGTTGCTGTTCCTGCTGCTGTTCCTGCTGCCATTCCTGATCCGGTTGCCTGCCATGGTGATTCAGTTCCTGTCCTGATCGGCTGTGTTCCTGCTCCTGGATTGCCTGCAGAGCGTCTCTCTCTCCTCCTGTCGCTGGCGACATTTTCACTCTCTTGTATGTTACTCCAGTACGCGGGTACTGGTTCGCTCCATCTACAACCGGTTGCTTGTTGCACCGGTAGAGGTCATGTTACTCCAGTACGCGGGTACTGGTTCGCTCCATGTTAACTGGCTGCTTGCTCAGTCCTAAACAGCACCGGTAGAGATTGTGTCACTCCAGTACGTGGGTACTGGTTCGCTCCACGTTAACCGGCTGCTTGTTCAGTCCCTCACAGCACCGGTAGAGATTGTGTTACTCCAGTACGCGGGTACTGGTTCGCTCCACGTTAACCGGCTGCTTGTTCAGTCCCTCACAGCACTGGTAGAGATTGTGTTACTCCAGTACGCAGGTACTGGTTCGCTCCACGTTAACTGGCTGCTTGTTCAGTCCCTCACAGCACCGGTAGAGACTGTGTTACTCCAGTATGCGGGTACTGGTTTTCTCCATGTTAACCGGTTGCTTGTTCAGTCCTAGACAGCACCGGTGGTGTTTGTGTCTCCCCAGTACGCGGGTACTGGTTCGCTCCATGTAAACCGGCTGCTTGTTCAGTCCTAGACAGCACCGGTGGTGTTTGTGTCTCTCCAGTACGCGGGTACTGGTTCGCTCCATTCGCACCGGTGGCTTGTTATGCACAGTTAGCACCGGTAGAGATTGTGTTCCTCCAGTACGCGGGTACTGGTTTTCTCCATGTTAACCGGTTGCTTGTTCAGTCCTAGACAGCACCGGTGGTGTTTGTGTCTCCCCAGTACGCGGGTACTGGTTCGCTCCATGTAAACCGGCTGCTTGTTCAGTCCTAGACAGCACCGGTGGTGTTTGTGTCTCTCCAGTACGCGGGTACTGGTTCGCTCCATTCGCACCAGTGGCTTGTTATGCACAGTTAGCACCGGTAGAGATTGTGTTCCTCCAGTACGCGGGTACTTGTTCACTCCTAGTACACTGGCTGCTTATTGCACCGGTAGAGGGTGTCACTCCCGTACGTTGGTACTGGTTCATTCCTTTGTTGCATTGGGAGCTTATTACAGCTTGACAGCCCAGCAGGCCTCATTTGTCCATCATATGCGACTGGTTGTTACATCTTTGGCCAGTCGCTGAGGTCAGCTTTGCCTATGTTCCAGTCTTACAGTCTAAGGCTGCCTTGCCAGGTGTATTGGTAAGGCCGGTAGAACCTATCCTGTCCTGTTCAAACTAAGGTTGCCTTACCCGGTATTGTCAAGGCCGGTAGAGCCTCTATACTCGTGGTCCAGTGTTAAGGCTGCCTTTCCCGGTATATTGGCAGGGCCGGTAGAGCCTCACAATTCGGTGTACCAGTCTCAAGGCTGTCCTGCCCGGTATATTGGCAGGACCGGTAGAGCCTTTTCTCCTCGTGATACTAGCCTACCAGGCTGCCTTGCCCGGTATATTGGTAAGGCCGGTAGAACCTATTCCATCCTGTACCAACCTATGGTTGCCTTACCTGGTATTGGCAAGGCCGGTAGAGCCTGTCCTACATTCTGCTACCACTACGCTCTATTATTGTGTATTGTGTTTAAATGTCGAATGTGAATGCCACCCGCAAGGCTTCCCTTTAAACTTTTCAATAAAGTTGTGTTTTTATCTTAACTCTGTGTCTGAGAGTCATAACAAACCGAGACAGTACGAAAGGGCCATGACCTCAGATAATGAGAGTGATGGTAATACACAGAACATCTATTGGAGGATAGATGTACATGAGCAGCGTCTGGATCAGCTAGCGATAGGGATCCAAACCATTCTTGAACATACAGTATTCACGGACAAGTCCGTCCCGAGTCCGGTGGTCTCCCCATGTTCGACACCGGAGAACGATACCACACCCTCAGGGGCTGCAGTCAAGGGGTTAACTGCTTTTGCCCCTTTACCTCTCAGATATGATGTTGATCCCAGCTTATGCAGAGGGTTTATCAACCAACTTGAAATATTTATGGAATTAACTTCGCATGCCTTTCCTAGTGACTGCAGTAAATTTGGGTTTATGATATCCCTGCTGACTGGCAGAGCCCTGGCATGGGCCAATCCCTTATGGGAGAGTGCGAAGCCTTGCACAAAGAATTTCAGGGAATTTGTACAGTCATTTTGGAGAGTATTTGAGCTTCCTGGTAGAACCGCCTCTGCTGCTAAACGCCTTATGGAGATACAGCAGGGCAGGCGTACCATGGGCGATTATGCCATTGAATTCCACACCTTGGCAGGAGAGGTAGGATGGAACAATGAGGTGTTGCAGGCAGCCTTTGCTCAGGGTCTGAGTGAGCAGATAAAGGATGAAATTGCTGCCAAGGAGTTGCCTACTGATCTGGATGATTATATTGAGTATGTTATCCTAATTGACACCCGGATCCGTGAGAGATCGATGGCTAAGGACCGCAGGCTACGGTCTAAAAATACCGGTGCTACCAGTATATTTTGCCCACCCATCCCTTCCTTGGCATCTAAGCCTAATGAACAGTTACGGGAATCAGGTGAACCTATGCAATTGGGCTTCACCAGGCTAACCAAGAAGGAGAAAACATATCGCAGAAGGCAGGGGTTGTGCTTATACTGTGGCAAAAATGGGCACCAGTTAAGATCTTGTCCCGTACGTCCGGGAAACGAACACACCTAGGGTACCTTTGGGGACAGGCCCTAGGTGGTGTTCAACCATCCCCAGGTTTGGTCACACTGAAACCCACCATACAGGTGGTACTTTCATGGGCAGAACGCTCAGTGGAGGTTCTGGCCCTGGTTGATTCCGACGCAGCTGGATATTTTATGGATAATACCTTTGCTGAACTACATGGGATTCCGCGGATTGAGAGAGAATCCCCTCTCGCTATTGAAGCTATTGACGGCAGACCCCTAGAACCTGCACAGGTTACCTTTGAAACAATGCCATTATCTATGACCATTGGGGTGCTTCATAAAGAGGAACAGCAGTTCCAGATTATCAATTCTCCACATTACGCAGTCATTCTGGAATTTCCATGGTTACAGCTTCATAATCCACAGTTTGATTGGCAAAAGTGTGAAATCTCTGCTTGGTCTCAGTATTGTATGGAGCATTGTGTGTCCCATCCGGTTAAGATCTTGTGTACCTCCCCTTCACTCCCAGACGAGTATCAACAGTTCAGTGATGTATTCAGTAAGGGAGAGGCTGGCACCCTACCCCAGCACAGATCCTATGACTGCACTATTGATTTGCCTTCAGGGGTGGTGCCCCCTAGGGGATGCACATATCCTTTGTCTTGTGATGAGAACCAAGCTATGGAGGAATACATTTCTGATGCCCTTAAGAGAGGGATCATAAGGAAATCCACCTCTCCAGCCGGGGCTGGATTCTTTTTTGTAAAAAAAGAAAAATGGCGAACTGAGACCGTGCATTGATTACTGTGGCCTAAACAAGTTAATGTCTAAAAATGCTTATCCGATACCACTCATCACCGAGTTATTTGATAGTTTAAAAGGTTCCTCAATCTTCACTAAACTGGCCCTACGAGCTGCTTATAACCTGATTCGGATCAGAGCTGGTGATGAGTGGAAAACTGCCTTTAACACTAGATCTGGGCACTATGAGTATCTGGTGATGCCATTTGGTCTTTGTAACGCACCCGCAGTATTTCAGAGATAATCAATGACATCCTCAGGGATATGCTGCAGTCCTGCATGGTTGTCTACTTGGACGACATACTCATTCATTCTGAAAATATGTCACAACACATTAAAGATGTATCAGAAGTGTTGCTCCGCCTACGGAAAGCAAATTGTATTGCAAATTGGAAAAATGTGAGTTTCACAAATCCAGTGTGCCATTCTTGGCATTTGTGATTGGCAAAGAAGGCATTGCCATGGATAAGGAGAAACTGGCGGCAGTGTTGCAATGGCCCCGGCCTAAGGGCCTAAAAGCTATCCAGCGATTTCTGGGTTTCGCTAGTTATTATAGGAAATTTATTAAGAACTTTTCCACAATTGTTAAACCATTGTCTGACCTTATGCACAATGGTGCTAATCCATCCCATTGGTCGGTGGCTGCAGAGGATGCGTTTGAGAGATTGAAATCCTCTTTTGTTAACGCTCCTGTGTTATCCCACCCCAACCCATCTCTCCCATTTACATTGGAGGTTGGTGCCTCAGAGACTGGGGTCGGGGCAGTACTTTCTCAACGACCTGTTAAAGGAGGAATTCTCAGACAATGTGGGTTTTTCTCCAAAAAATTGTCTGTGGCTCAGAGTCATTATGAAATAGGTGACAGAGAATTGCTGGCCATCATTCTTGCTCTGAAGGAATGGTGTCATTTATTAGAAGGTACAAAAAATCCAATATTAATTCTGACTGACCACAAAAATTTGACCTATCTCTCTGAGGCTAAAAGATTATCCTCACGCCAGGCCGGGTGGGCACTGTTCCTCTCTCGATTCAATTTCATTGTATCATACCTGCCGGGGTCCAAGAATGTTAGGGCTGATGCCCTGTCTAGACAATTTGAGCCTGATGCTGACAAAGACGTGGTTCCAGCACCGATTATACAGCCTGATCGTATACCGGCTACATTGCGCACAAGTATCACTTCACCACTTGGGAAAGAGATTTTGGCCTCTCGGACTACTGCTCCTCCCGAAACCCCAGTGGGCAAGTGTTTAGTTGCTGAACCATTTCGCACCCGATTGCTTGAGTCATATCATTCCTCTAAAGCTGCTGGGCATATTGGTAGAGATCAATTGTTTTGGTCTCTCTCAAGTCTTTTGGTGGCCCTCCGTGAGGGCAGATTGTGCTGCGTTTACTAATGCCTGTGCCACCTGTGCCCGTGCCAAGACCCCTAGACACCTCCCTGTGGTGCCAGGGCCTATAGAGGTGGAAAATCAGGAGGAGTACGAAGTTCAGAGTATCATTGATTCCCGCAGACTTAGAGGAAAAGTGCAGTATTTGGTACATTGGAAAGGTTATGGCCCTGAAGAACAATCCTGGGTGGATAGTAAGCAAATAGGATATTGATCCGGGGAACTATTTGACTACCAATTGGAGTCAGGAAGGAATAATTCCCCCCCCACACATTTGGGACTAGATTGTAAATGGCTCCAGAGGGCTTTTTTTGCCTTCCTCTGGATCAACAGGGGTGTTTTTGGTATGGGCTGGACTTGATGGACACATGTCTATTTCAGCCTTATCTACTATGTTACTATGTTACAAAAAACTGGATTGTACTTGTGTATTTGGGTTTGACAAGCTTCTGCTGGTTTAAGTACCCCTCCTTTTTTGGAGAGCTGGGTCCCAAATTTTCTTGCACTTGAGTCCTTAGCTTAACAGTAGTTACGCCACTGTGCATCTCTCTAACATCAAAGTGGTTAAAAGCCACATATACAGCAATTACAATCTTATACATACGACCTTAACTAAACACTTAAGTCTAAAAAAAGAATGCATGTAGGTTTTCGTGTAAAGTAATCTTTATCTTCAGATTGGAATTTAAAAACATGTTGCATTCATGCCAATGTTCAAGAACTTTTGAACAAAATAGTTTTGGGCATTGGCATGAATGCCAATCAGTTCTTTCACTGGCATGAACACGACATGGTGGAATGCTGCAAACATCCATTTTGGCATTGGCATTAATGCAACATCTCAGCTAACAAAGACACTTATTGCCTAGATTCTATTGCAGTTGGTAAGGTTATCAAGAGTTGTAGCTACAAATTCCTGTATAGACTTGAATATGAAAATTGTGACTGAACAGCCCCAGAGGAGGAACCATTCTGAAGAATAAACCCTTAACTTTGATTCAGTCTTAGTGTATGCTTGTTACACTACTTTTAAATGTTTAATATCCCTAATTGGAAAGGTATCCCAGGCCTAATAACAAGGTCCATTAACAAACTAAACATACATCTGGGGGAGATGCACTAAGGCCTGATAAAGAGGGGATACGGTGGAGATAACCTCTACAGTGATAGCCCTTCTCCAGTTCCTATGTTATTCTGTGGAGCCAATGCAGTAAGATTTCTCCGCCTTTGGAAATGTTAGTGCATAGGCTCTACAGAATAGCATAGGACCTGGAGAAGTGATATCACTGGAGAAGTCATCTCTGTTTTATCACTTCTTTATCCCACCTTAATGCATCTCACCACTGGTATTTTGCTATTTCCCATGCAGAGATTATATTCTTGATATTTCAAGGCTGGACTGTCTGTGGGATGGACCAGATTGCTATGGATCTGGAAAATACGTCTATTTAATGGCAATGAAAATGTGACTGAAGCAATGGAGGAGCACCATTCCCAATAATAAACTACTAAGCTTTATTCATTCTCAATTGCTTTTGTCACACCTCTTTTTTTTTTTTTTTAACCTGAGAGAAACCAGTGAAAGTATTTATCATTTGCAATGTAATCTAGCCAAGAATTAAAGACCTTATTTAATAATCTAAAGAGGAACATTTCACAAACAAGCCAATTGCAGTATAAGGTAGAAAGAAGGCACAAAGCTTACAATGTTGCTATTAACCCCATGAATGTTACAGAGTTCTCAAGTGCATTGAGAACAAAGCACTGGAGACCACGGTCATATTTTAGTGTTTTCAAGCAACATTTTAGACTGTGTGCATTTTGCGATTTGCTATTCTTCCACTAGGCTGCAGTTGTTAGTATTGTTCCTTGAATATGACCCCAATTTCCTACTATGCTTAAAAAGGATTAAAAAAAAGCCATCTGTCATCTGTGCCAGTTTTAAATGAAAAATATAACTAGTAGGGTAAACAAAGAAATATATTACCCATCCTGGGCTAGGGTAGAGAGAACACACGGACCCCAGACACTTCCCAGTCCTCACATAGTGTGGAGTATCCCAAGTGCTGCAAGCAGGTTCTAGGCTGTAGTAGTGGGGGAAGGACTGGTGGTGGTTATAGGAGGACAAGTGCAACAGGTGGCAGGAGTAGAGGTGTAACAAGTAGCAGGAGTTGATGTGCTGCAGATGATAGGAGAAGAGGTGCAGCTGGCAGTGGAAGACTTAGAGGCAGAAAAGGCGCCGGGGGTGGCAGATGTGCAGGCTGCAACAGAGGTGTGGATGATGGAAAACTTGCAGTTGGGGCAGGGGTGCAAGTTGTAGCAAACTTGAAGATGGCAAAGGTGCAGCTGGTGGTGGCAGAGGTGCAGAAGATGGTGGTGACTGTAGGAAATGAGCAGCCCATGCCTCCCTCAGTAAATCCTGCAGCTGCAGTGGATTTACCAGATATGTGAATTGCAATACAGTGTTCAGGGTAGGGGTAGACGAAAAATGAGAAAAATTTCCTGCATAATCTTTCACGAAAAATGGACGATTTTTCTTTTTTCACAAAAGTTTTCTCCTTTTCTCCAATGCAAAATGTTCCTCCTTTTTTCACCCATTCATGCAAATCTTTTCCCTATTCTAAGTCAAAGTTGTGAGTCCTACAGAAACCTTGAAAAATGTGTTAGCATACAGAGTGCCATTGTCTTTTGCCCACAACATTTACTTCCTGCTTAACCCCTTAAGGACCGGCGCGCTCATGCGCGGCCGGCACTTGCGGACCAGGGGGGATTTTTTTTATTAGTGCTTCCGGTTCAGGACTTCTGGAGCGGCGTGGGGGTTAAGTTACTCTGGCACATATTCATGATGATGTCAAGTGATTAAAAAAAATGAAGTACAACCTACAATGTGGCAGATGTGTATGGTAGTGGTGGTGGGGGACTGGCGTGGTGTGATTGGTGGGACTTTGACAAACTGCATCCACCCTAGAAGGAGAGAGATCATAATCATACATTGCAAATGCTGCAGTAACCATTGCTGCAGTCAGTTTTTGTACTGCCACCTTACTCCCACATCCCTGCACTGCTCTACCTTTCCCCTTCCCGCTTGTGCATTTGCTAGACATCACTCAACTACTTTGTGTGATTTTACTCTCCACAGTACACAGTTGATGGAGTGTGATGTCTGCCTTGGCCCTCAACAAAATTATCAAAAGTCGTCTGCTGTCTATCAAGCCTGCCTCAGTCACAGAGCTCCTAGTCAGCTGTCTAATATATTTATTTGTTTAATTATTTATGTTTTTTTTTTTTTTTTTTTTAAGTTGTCCATCCTATCTTATCACAGTTATGAAAAAAAAATTATATATATATATATATATATATATATATATATATATATATACATATATATATATATACATTACAACATGGTGGACAGCACTCACTCCAACAAATTTGAATGCCCAGGTGCACAATCCCTGTTGAAGATACTAACTACCGCACATTTGAGCCTACTTGCTGTGTCCAATGGGGGACGTCCACTCCGATAACTAGCCAATAGCGGCCTTCGGAGTGATGACGTCACCATCCGCCCGAGCGACACCAGCGATGCGTGTGGGCCTTAAGATGGAGGTGAGTGCAGTGATTGTTGTCTTGAGAAAGGTCCTGTTTGACCGAAACGTTGACCATTGGTTTTGCCTTTTTGATCAATAAATTCCTCATGTTTAAGTCCCACGGGTGCTGCCCATTTTGTCTTATACTATATATATATATATATATATATATATATATATATATATATATATATATTATATATATTTATATATATATATATATATATATATATATATATAGATAGATAGATAGATAGATAGATATAGATATATATATATATACTTTTTTATATAGGGTGGACAACTTAGGCAGGCTTGATAGACAGCAGACTTTGGAATAGTTGGAAGCACTCACTCTTTTTAAATGTAAATGCCCAGGTGCACAATCGTCAATGAATAATAAGCAGAAATTATGGGAGGTGCACATATATATATATATATATATATATATATATATATATAACTAAAACAACAACTTTTTTCCCTAGACTTCCCCAGCACAGAGACAATAAAAGCAAAATCAGCAAGCAATTTGGACCCCAGCTGCCTGTGTCTTGCCAATCAATCACACCAAATTTTGGGGTATTTTGGGTCAACCTTCTTTCTCCACCAGAGTGCCCCCAGACTCCTCTAATACAGAGAGCAAATGTATTTCTTAAATGATTTCCTAAATTAAGCTTCAGTTCCCCTTTATTTGCTATCTTATCTAGCTCAAAAACGTGCTGCTCTCTCCTCTCACACACAAACAGAATGGCATGCTTTGAGAGCCTGACACCTTTGTATATGGCTGTAGAAAACTAGAAAAAACTTTTGTGTGGTGGAGAAACATTTCTCTTCCCATTGATTTCATTGCAATGAGCTAGGCGAAAAAAGCGGGAAAATTGAACTTTTCACAGGAAATTTTTCACCAACTGGAAAGTACTATTTTCTGTCAATTTTGGTTTGAGGTGAAAGTTTTTGCTCATCCCTACTCCTGAGTCTCAAAAGGAAACTGCTGGCCAATTTCTGCACATATCCTTAGCTCCTTTGTGTTTTTGCTTGAATCTGCTCTGGTGTCTGAATAGGTTTTTGAAAAGGAGCCTGCTGCAGTTTCCCCATCACAGAGCTAATACTGCCTTTGTCAGATCCTGCCAGTGGTATCAGAGCTCAGTAATCAGCACTTTGATTGCCTCCTGCAGTTGCTGCATGTGACTCCTTAAGTCAGTGCATATTTGTTGGATAAGTTGATTGTCTTGATGCCATTCTTGTCCTGATCTCCTGATTGCACAGCACATTGTATTGCAGTAAAGCCATATGAAGATACAGTGGCAGAGGTCCACACATCTCCCACACATTGAAATTTATCATATGGAGTAGATGATCCTACTTCCACATGTGGATGGGTGCCTGTTGGTGTTTCTGGTGATATTTGTGGTGCTGTTGGCAACATTGGTGCTGGTGTTGCCTGTAGAGCTGGTGCCAGCAATGTTGGAACCACTGGTGCAATTGTCTAGGTCACGGCCATTGATGCCAGTGTTGCTGGTAGTAGAGTCTGTACCTCCTGGGCCTCCTCCTCTTCACTTTCCTCCTGTTCACTTGCCATTAGCTGTGGTAGTGGTAGGGGGCACAGAGCTCTGTTGCTGTTTCTGGGCCTGATGAGAAATATTATTATTCTTTATTTATAAAGCGCCAACGAATTTGGCACTATATAAATATTTTGGTATGTGGCTTGACGTCAACCTCACTTTTTGTCATCAAATTGACAAATTAACCTCCAAACTTTATCCCAAAATCACTACTCTTTTTAGACACAAATCATGTTTAAGTCCCCTGGTTAGAAAACGTATTGTGCAACAGATGTTGCTACCTGTCATAGACTATGGTGATGTAGTTTATGCTACAGCGACAGAAATCCATCTTAGTAAACTTGACACCCTGTATAATTCAATATGCCGCTTTAGCCTCCAATGTAATTACACTACTCATCGCTGTGATATGCTAAAAGAACTAAATTGGTTAACACTCAAGTCTAGATGTACCCTTCACCTTTCTTGTTTAGTACACAACCACTTCTATGGAAAACTACCTGACTACCTGAGCAGTATGCTCACTCCTGCTCTCCATACTAACTATAACCTCCGCTCCACTGCTAACCATTCGCTATGTATATCACAATACAAGAAAGAAGCAGGAAGATCTATCTGCCTTTTCCTTCAGAGCTCCAAAGGCTTGGAACAATCTGCCTGAAATAATCAAATCTGCTCCCAATCTAAAATCCTTAAAAGTAAATGCTTCTTTATATCTAAAAACAGAGTGTAACTGTATATAATTTTAATATTCCATATGTATGTATATTCATATGTAAATGTATATATAATAACATGCAGGGGCGGACTGACAGGACCCAGGGCCCCTGGTCCAAAAAGAGGTCTGGGCCCCCTGCCCAATGACATCATTGGCCCCTCCCCATGCCATCACAAGTGCTACTCTATGACAAAATAAGCCCCTCCCCATGACAGCATAAGCCCCACCCAATGACATCATAAGCCCCACCTCCCACTACATCCTCAGCCCCACACACTTAGCCTCCCCCCCACACACATACACTCTCGGCCCATCCAGAAGTTTCACATTACACAAATTAAGATACTCCACACCATTTCAGAAGTCCAATAACCCCCCAGGCCATCCATTACCCCCCAGGCAATCCAATAACCTCCCAAGCCATCCATTACTCCTCCAGCCCATTCTGGTATTCTTCAAACTAGACATAATACAAGCTAATATGTCTACATATCATATGCTGGTTTGTAGCAGTGGGGAATTGGAAGGCAAGAGGCAGTTAAACAGGGAAGGTTAGGTAGGTAGGAGTGAGAAATTGACTGTGAGAATAAAGGGAAAAGAACATGGCAGGGAAAGAGTGTGGCAGAAAGCATGGGGACGCTGCCACCATAAATGTAAAAATGTATTTCTTGGAAATAGCCATCAGAATGTGCATTCTAGTGCATACATGTTTGTGTGCCAGGGTGTGAATGTGTTTGCTAGTGCATGCATGTGTGTGTGTGTTCTAGTGTATGCATGTGTGTGTGTCAGGGTATGAATGGGTGTGGATGTATGTACTAGTGTGTGAATATGTGTACTATGTGTGCCAGTGTGTGAATGTGTTAGTGTGTAAAAGTGTGTGAATGTGTTAGTGTATGCATGTATGTGCCATCATGTGAATGTGTGTGCTAGTGTATACATGTGTATTTACTAGTGTGTGAATATGTGTACCGGTGTGAATTTGTGCACTAGTGTGTCTGTCATTGTGTGCATGTGTGTTAGTGTGTAACAAGAAGAGGAAGGCAAATAGGGCATAATTTGTGCAAAATATATCAGCTATACAAAAATCATGTGTAACCGCCAGATGTGATCATCCAACTGGTGCAGGTTGTCAGAAATGTTTATTTTCATGATAATGTGATGTACAATAGACTGCACTCAAACCGGAAGAGAGCCACCGTAAAAGTAAAAAATAATTTTTTGGAATAGTCATCAGAATATTTACATGTGGACATCGGGACAAAATCCAAGCAATTAAAAAAGTTCTGCACTAAAGGTTCTTACTCATAGATCTATGAGTAACCACCTTTAGTGTGAAATGACTATTTCCAATAAATCATTTTTTTACTTTTATGGTGGCAGTCTATTGTACATCCCATTACACCTGTATACCTGATATATTGTGCATAAATGATGTCCCTGTTTGCCCTCCTCTTCTTGTTACACACTAACATACATATACACACACACACACTATTGCACAAATTCACACACTGGTACACATATTCACACACTAGTACATACACTTGTATACACTAACACATACATTCACATACTGGCACATACATGCATACACTAACACACATTCACGCACTGGTACACACTAACACACTGGCACACATAGTACACATATTCACACACTAGTACATTCATACCCTGGCACACACATGCATACACTAGCACACACACACACACACACACACACACACACTGACACACTGTCACACAGATGCACACAATACACTAGCACACACATTCACACCCTGGCAGATGTATGCATACACTAGCACACACATTCACACACTAGGTATTTGATTCAGGCATTTTAATAGTCTTTGCTCATTTATTAATATTCAGCAATACGTCCTATATATATATATATATATATATATATATATATATATTTAACCCTTTGAATGCCAGAGGGGGTGTGCAACACCCGTCTGACCCTCAAAGGGTTAAAGGAGGTCAAGTATCTTTTTGTGAACAGAAAGCACAGTCACTCCCACATTTAACCCTTTGAGTGCCAGAGGGTTATGCAATACGTACCCCTCTGGCATTCATAGGGTTAACAGCACTTCCTACATAGGTTTCATATGGCCATATAATGACCTCTCTGTGCTCTCATGGCACTTCTCACTGCCCCTCCGCTGCGTACAGAAGCCAAGCAGCCACCCACCTTCTGTGTGATCCCTGTTGCCTGGGCTGGCTGCATAAGTGCCCATGGGTTGCTAGGCAACCGACCGCTCGCCTTCCGATGTCAGCATGTGGAAGTTGAAGGGAGGCTGTGGCCCACCATCCTCCTTGGAGCGGAAAGGCTCTGCTGCTGACCCACAGCCCCCCCACCACATCACGAGCCCCTGCGGGCCGTGATTACATCAATGCGCATGCTGCCCAGACCAATTGGTCGCGTAGCATGTGCAATGAAAAGGAAGAAGCACAGAGAGAGAATCTTAAGCGCTTGCTGCCAGCAGCTGCCAGACTAACAACTTCCGCAGTGAGTCTGGACTCTGGCAGCAAGCAGTGGATCCTGTGTTGGGGGGCTGGGGGCAATGTGGCATTAGGCTTATTATGCTGCCTTTAGTTCAGCATGGTGGAAGGCAGCATGAAGGCATTACTGTATATTACTGAGGCCTTAGTGCCTCATGTCATGGAGTAAAGTGTGGCCGGCGGGAGTCACAGTAACATTCCATAATTGGCGGTGACGGGCCCCCTTCGGTCGCGGGCCCTCGATCCGTGACCGAATGCCCGAATGGTCAGTCCGCCCCTGATAACATGTAATATATAATGTTTCTCAATTTCTAAATATGCAACCCTTTACTGAAAACTATCCAGGATATACTTGAAAATGAAAGAAATCTCAATGTATTCTTCCTGGTAAAACATTTTCTAAATAAAAATAAAACATAATTTCGCAGCACTGTACAATAAGGAATAGACATACAGAGATATTAAATGGTACAAATCAAATGTAGAGAGCAGAAGGATCAGAGGGCCCTGCTTATGAGAGCTTACAGTCTAGAGGAAGGAAGGTTGGACACAGAAGTAGTAAGTTCTATTGAGTGTAAGTGCCTCCTACCACATGAACTGCTGATCAGTAGTTGGGAGAGAGAAGTGCTGTTGAGTGCAGCGGTCCAGGGAAGGGGTGGTTCTTGGTGATAATGTTTATGGAGGTAGCTGATAGGCGTCCCTGAAGAGCTGAGTTTTCAGGGAGCGTCTGAAGATCTGAAGGGTGGGGGAGAGTCTGATGCAGCACGGGAGACGTCCTGTAGGGGGAGTGGAAGGATGTAATAAGAGCTGTGGAGAGCAGAAGGTTTTGTGAAGAACGAAGATGGCGAGTGAGAATGTATTTGGAGTAGAGTCCATAAAAGAAAATAAGAGATGTAAATACATAGTAACATAGTTGATGATCCTGAAAAAAAGACATATGTCCAAGTTCAGCCAATGGCATATTACCTCTGTTGATCCAGAGTAAGGCAAAAGAAAAATAAAAAATTGACACAATTTCCAATTTAAAAAATCCTGACTCCGAATGGTATTTGGATATTTCCTTGGCTCAACATTCTGCTGTGAAACCGTTGTCGTTCTAAATATTGTTCCGAGCTATTACTTTTTTGAAAACAGCTACAGTATCTGCAACCATAACAACCCAAGGCAAATAATTCCATAACTCTACTGCCCTTACTGTGAACAATCCATGCCCTTGTTTTAGTCTAATGCACTCTTAATGGATGACTTCTTATTTTTTGCTCAGCTCTTTGAGTAAATAGTTCCTTAAAGAGTTCTTTGTATTGAGCTTGAATATTTTTGTAAATTTTAATCATAACAACCCTTAGATGTGTCGTCTCTAATGTAAACAAACCCAGTTTGTCTGTCTCTTTTCATAACTCAGATTCTCCAAACACTTTATTAGTTTTGTTGCACTTTTCTACACTTTTCCAGTTCAATAATGTCCTTTATAAGAACTGGCTGTCAAAAACTGTACTGCATATTCCAGTTGAGGCCTAACCAATGTTTTATACAGAGGCAGAATGATACTAATATCTCATGCAGATATACCCATTTTTGTACAGGATAGTACCCTGTTGGCTGAGTGACACTGCACACTGCTATGACGACTATTGTTTATCAGTAGACCTAAATTTTTCTCTAACGAGGATTCCCCAAGTTGTTTTCCATTTAGTGTATATGTAGCCTGTTTTTTTCCATCCATTCACTCAGTTTATGTTACGGTTCCCAAAGATGTTCAGGAGTCAGTACGGTATAGTTAAATGCAATTTATTATAATATAAGAAAGGTAGTACACAAGTAATACAACAGGAACAAACAGAGGGTTACAAGCCAGCAAGTACTGCTATCAGAAATAGTAGGATGCCAAGCTTGAGCACACTGCAGAAGCAGGAACAGGAACACAGGATCTTGATCCGACGTAGCGAAAATACTGACTCACGTCTGCCATCAGTATGGAGTGATTTCTGACTCACGCCTGCAGTCAGTATAAGGGAATGGATACCTGACTCATGCCTGCAGTCAGTGTCAGAGCTAGTCTGTCAGAGCCCCAGGTCTGCACTAGATTGGGTGTATGCTATGTACGAGGGACAAATGTAAGAATAGTCAGACAGAGCCACAAGTCAGCACCAGAGAGGGTAGTCAGACAAGCCAGGTCATATACAGTTCAGGTAGTCAGCCAGAGCCACAGGTCTGCACCAGGTTGGGTGTCCACTATAGGGATAGACAAAAGAATAGTCAGACAGAGCCACAGGTCAGCAGCAGGGTGGATGGAAGACAAGCCAGGTCATACCCAGAGCCCAAGGTAATAGAACTGCTTTGAACAACAATGCAAGGGCAACTGAGTCAGGACTCAGACTGCCCTTTAAACCCCTCCTTAGGAAGTAGGTAGGAGGAGCAGGCTCAGAGGAAGGAAGTAGGTAGGAGGAGACTACAGGAAACATGACATAAAACAGAGGCCTGCTTCACTCTGAAGCCTCGTGCCTGCAGATGACGCTTGGATAGACGCCGAGCGTTGCTGAAGCGGCAGCGCTGGAAACAAGGTAAGCTATGACAATTTATCCAGAATCTTGTTTAAAGAAAAAATATCCTGCTCTGTTTGCCTTTTCTTACATAGCTTAGTGTCATCAAAAAAGATTGAGAAATTGCTTTCACATCCATTCTAGATCATTAGTAAACAAGTTAAAAAGCATTGCGTCCAGGACTGAGCCCTGTGAAACCTTCAATTATTAGACCAACTCTAAAATGTTCCAATTCCAACACTCTGCCATCTATCATTTAACCACTTCTCTAGCGATGACTAGACATCTACTCCCAAATCGAAGACTTTGAATTTATGCAGTAACTTGTGAGGCACAGTTTCAAAGGCTTTTGCAAAATCCCAGTATTCTTTATCAACAACAATACTCTTGTCCAGATTACTGCTTAACCTTTTGTAAAATGCAAGTAAATTAGTTTGATGTGATCTAATGTTCATAAAACCATGCTGGCTCCTACTAATAATGCTGTTGGTCATCACATAATCCTGAGTACTATCAGATTGTAAACCTTCTAATATCTTTCCACTACTAAAGTCAAGCTAACGGGTCTATAATGTCCTGGTTTAGATCTTGCCCACTTTTTGAATAATGGTACTACATCAGCTTTCCTCTAATTATAAGGCACTATGCTTGATGATAGTGAATCACTCAGTGTTAAGTATAAGGGTCTTGCTATTAGTGAATTAAATTTTTTAAGTACCCATGGATGTATGCCATCAGATCCAGCTGCTTTATTTGCCATAACCTTCTACAGTCTCCTTTGGACTTTTTCCTGAGTAAGCCATGTACATGATGGAGGCAATTCTGTCATTCTCTCTGTTTGTCCATAGCCTGCCATAGTTGCTGGCAGAAGAAGAGAATGTTTGTAATATCTTCCCTTATACTAGTTCTTAAGGTATGCTTTAAATGTAGGCATACCTCCACCTCTTTTAGAACCTTCTAGACACACTGCATATTCATGTGTATCAACTAGCCAGGTTTCAGTCACACCAATTAGATCATATTGCTCATTCACTGTAATCAGTTCCAAATCCCCCTATATTACCAGCCAGACTATTAAAGCGTAACTATCACCTAAAACCCAAGTTTTACCATGCATTTCAATGTTTAACCCGACATTAGTGCTGTGTGTGTGTGTTCTTCAAGTCGCCTGGTAGTGGAGATATTTGCCCTGCAAAATCGGGCACTTTCGCGTTCTGCGGGACTCCGTAACGTCTCAGGACTTCCCAGCTGCCCCAGGGAGCGCATTCACGGAGCTGGATTTCTTAGATGTAGCATTCGGAGCTGGATTTCTTAGATGTAGCATTTCTATAGTTTTCTATAAACCCACACCCCTCCTGCTTACGCTAAGTCTTTAACCACACATTTAACTCCGTGTTCCCTTTCTGGTCTAGTGTATGGCACAGGTAGTATTTCAGAAAATACTAATACAGAGGTCCTTCGGTTAAGCCTATAACCAAAATCCCTGAAATCCTTCTAAATGGACTTTCATTTCCCACTTTGTCATGTTACGTACTTTTCGAACAACAAACAATACCATAGGACAGTGGTTTTCACCTTGCACCCTTAGGGCCCACTAACAGGATAAGATTTAAGAAATAACCTGTATGCGCACAGGTGAGATTATTAGAAAGACTGAGTCTCCGTTTAATTCACCTCTTCTCAGACTAGGAAATTGTTAAGTTCTGGCTAGTTAGTGAGCACTGAGGACATGGGATGGGAACTACTTTCCACTGGAGACAAATCCAAATATGAAAATTATCTTAAAAGTTTAATTTAACTTGTTGAATGCTCAAGAGGTCTACAACACGGAGTGAAACAACGCATTGGAGGCTACTCTAACATATTTTAATATTGAAAACAATATTAAAAACAATGTTTTTTTTTTATTTCTGAAATTAGAATTTATCCTCTTTGTTGCAGTTAGTTTGCCTAAAACAATTTACTTATGAATATAAGGACCTTGTAGTGGCCAAACAATGGCACTCAAAAGGTTAAAGGGGGATGTTTGGACTAACTTTTGGGGACTGGGAATCTGACATGCATATCTGAAAACTGGAGTAGGGGAACTCATTTATCAAACAGCTATGATAGTTATGATTTTGTTTTTTCTTACTTGCTTGTTACAAACTCTGGGAAAGCGCTAGGTCTAGATTTTCCCAGAACAGCTACAGCACCCATGGACCACTTTAGTATCTCCTCCCATGAGTGGAAAATCACAACCACTGGTGGCCTTCCAATAGAGGCATAAATAGCCAAGACCTACTGAGTCATCTTCCCCTTGACTGCCTCCTTGCATTTGTGATACTGTTGCTGTGGAATGTCAGTAAGGCACTTGATGTTGATTATGTTGCTCACTTCCTCCTGATGCATTGAGCTGATCTGATGTTAATGTACAGTCCGAGTTCAACAGCACATTGGAGTACTTCCCTGCTCGCTGGATTGTGGAGGCAGAATGTTGATTTTTTGGCTGTAAGGAAGAAGGCCTTCCTGCTTCCTGATCTGTCTCATTGATACCAACCTTCCTCTGCACTTTGACTCCTTCTCCTGGCCGGCTATTCCCAGTGTTCCTGAACATGAAAGGTGTGGCTGCATTTAGAGGTACTCCTTTTGAGTCTTCCAATGATCTCACACCCCCTCACCCTGCTTGCCCAAGACTACCTTATCCTGTCATAATCAAAAACACATGCTCACTCTCTCTCTTTCTCACACTCACTCCCTTGCATTAATCAAAAACAATCTCACCCAATTATATCTAAATGCAGAAAATAAACAAAAGACAAAAAAGCACAAAAAGGTATATAAAACAAATATGTTAAAGGCAAAATTTAACAACAAACTATAAAAAATATGACAGCAGAAAGAAAATCAACAAGGAAAAAACAGGGGAATGTGTCGATTAAAAAGAAAAATGTGACAGAAAGGGGAATATGTGGGAGAACGTATATATTTAAATGTGTGATTGTATGTTTGTATGTACAGAGGTAAATATGTGTGTGTGTGTTGTGATGCTATATGCGGTATATTAGTGTACAGGTGCATGGAATACAAATGCATGTACGTGAGTATGTTTGTATTTAATACAGAATTAAAGGGATAGTAATGTTTCATAATAAAAGCAGCTCTAATTAATCATCATAGTATTTGGACTTTGGAGAGTGTTATTTCAGTTCTGTCAGAGTTATAGTTCAGGAGTAATTCAATGACAAAGTCTCCCCTTCCCGCCCCTTTTACTGATGTAACACTCCTCAGCCAAAGCAGAAGGGAGGTGCCCAGGTAGATTGCACAGAGGGACAATCTTCAATTAAGATAAGGGAAAAACCTGAAAAGCTTGTCAAGGGGGGCAGGGCTCTCATTGTTCTAATAGAAAGAAGAGTGTCCCCTGCTGTTATCTGTCCAGTCTATGGACTGCATTCCACATCTGAGAAGAGATGGCTTACACTAGGTAAAAGGGGCAGGGAGGGGGAACTTTGCTTGTGAATATCTCTTAAACCATAGATAGACATATTCTTCATGTTTTTTTAATGCCTACAAAATAAATTAAAGTTAAAACAAAGTATTACTATCCCTTTAAGCTCAATCCAGCACTAAACCAAACCTCATGTTCTTGAGCATTGATGAGCCTCCTATACAGGCAAAGAAATTGTACTGAAAAGCCTCTTATATAAACTCCCCCAAAAATTATCCACCTGATGTTACACTTGTGTACACGTGTTTTTGGCTTTCAAAGTTCAGGCTTCCAGAAAAAGTTTTCACTTTTGCATATTGTTTAAAAATAGGCATTTGATAGTATTTGAATATTGTTCTAGGAAATAGTCAATATTCACCAGATTCATCATTGTAAGGAATATCTGCTATTTTTAAGACGTTTAATGGCAGTGGCTACAATGTAATGGCTGAAAAAGGGAAAATGATATTTGTACTAAAGCAGCAAGTAGCATGTTCAGAATAAATGTTTTTCTGGAATGGTATCTAGGCCCACATTTTCTGAACTATAAGTACAAATGATTTATAATGTCACTTTGGGAAATGTAGGGAAATATATATCAACCTTGAAGAATGAAAGCAGAGATGTATGGAGGCATTTGTCCAAAATATGACATTTTAATTAAAAATGATAAATTTTCATCTCTGAAATACCACTGAAGACTGAGATGTTGATTGCAAAAGCCAATGAGTCTAACTCATTTCACAGAACAGTACTGAGCATGTTCCACTGCCACACACACTGAGCTGATTACAACAATGATCAGTTCAGTGAGAAAGGGTACACAAAGGAGAAACGTGTGGGTTGAATGTCTCCTCTCTATGGGAACTGGATAGGAAAAGCTACACTCCAAAGCTTTACAAGAAAACATAAAGTTCCCTTTTGTTTATGATGAGCATATTATAACCCATTGTGTGCCAGATGGGGAACCAACACAATTATTTGCAATGCCTTGAACACCCCAATGGCATTCAGAGGGTTTAAAAGGAAGATTAGGGATGAATAAGAGTACTCAGTAAGAGGTAAGAGTGTCTACATATTCACATGATTCTTCAAATGCAGATGTATTTGATTCTTCTTTGCTTGTCTTCTGGATGTATTTCCTCCTGCTAGGTAAATGGACACACAGCAGAGGCCTTGTGATGAGCCAATATTCTATAATACTAGACCACCAGGTGATTTTCACAATCTGAATATAAGACACAAGCAATACATAAACATTGAAACATAGAATTTGATGGAAAATAAGAACCATTCAGCCCATCTAGTCTCCATTTTCCTACTGTAAAAACCTATGCCAATCCAGTGCATGCTTAAATCCCCTCACTGTATTAACTTCTACCACTTCTGCTGGTAGGCTATTCCACTTATCTACTGCCCTCCCAGTGAAGTAAAACTTTCTGGTGAGATGGTTCAGTTGATTAAGGCACCAGCTGTAGAATCTGTTCAAACCACAAGGTCACAGGTTCTGGTCCCAGCAGGGTTGACTCAGCCTTTCATCCTTTCGAGGTAGATACAATGAGTACCATTAAACTGGCTAATAATATCTATACCCCCAGGACATACTTGAAAATGAGAGATGATCTCAATGTATTCTTCCTGATAAAATACTATGATATTATGCTAGTAAAACTTTCTTACATTACATCTAAACCTCTCTCCCTCGAGTTTTAGACTATGGCATCTTGTCCTAACATGTTTAATTCTTTGAAATGTACCCCTCCTACACTTTGATGAATCCCTTCTTGTATTTTTAATATTTCTGTCATATCCACTCTCTCTCTCTTCTCTCCTCCAAGCTATACATGCTCAGATCCTGTAGTTTTTCCTGATATTTCTTTTCCTGTAAACCGTTTACCATTTTAGTAGTCTTTCTCTGTATTTTCTCTATCTCTCTATATCCTTCTGGAGATGGAGTTTCCTGTACTATGCACAATACTTTAGGTGAGGTCTAACCAGATGACTGTAGCTTGGCATAACCAGTTCCCTTTTTATGCTACTAATGCCCCAGGTATACAACCCAGCACCCTGCTTACATTCCCCACTGCTTTGTTATACTGTCTACCTACCTTTAAGTAATCAGAAATAATTACTCCCGAAATCAAGGGGTACTTATGGTACTTTTTCTATAAAAAATAGTGCATTTTAAACTCTACAAAATATGGTAGTGGTTCCAACTCTTTTTGACAAGACATGTTCCCCCTTTGATTTCCATAAAACCCTTTGCATGTGTATTTATGCCCTCCAATTTGGGAATCACCGGTGTAGGTAATGTCTAAAATCTCTAACATTCAAGGGGTTAAAAGGTACATTTACATCAAAACGAAGTCCAGACACAGAAGAATATCAGGCGCTTAGGAGATAGGTAGAAAATCTTGAGGTAATTGACCGTGGAGAATTTTGCTTTTGCTGCTGTTTCAATGCGGGTATCATCAACGCCACCCACATCACTGGAAGTATACAAGAGGAAGAGGACAACCAGCGCAGAAAAACAATCTTCTAAGCATAGTAGTGGCAGTAACATACAAGAAATACCCTCCTTTCCCAAAGCAGTAAGGTCTACTCACATTTGTGAAAGGTTATATCTGCTTCTCAGTATAAACAGCATGCGGTGGAATTTTCAATATCTCTCTGTAACGGTTTTATGTACACTCAGAGACGGAAGGTTTGGTAAAAACACAGATTTATTTAAACCACACACCTCGCGGGTCCAGCATATAAGTACAAATATAATACTGACACAGGACAGGTTACAGTGAAATCAATAACCCACACGGATCCAGTACATATGTATAGCAAAATATAATATTGACACAGGACAGGTTACAGTTCATGTGAATCAGCGAGACAACGAAAGAATGGTGCTATTAGGCCAGGAGTAGCGGATAGGCCCTAATAGCGGAAGGCCCACAGGACACTCACTACGCAGAGAGTGACACAATAGAGACTGTGGCCATAAAGGAGTAACCGAGGCCCTGTATACATGACTTACTATCGGAACAATGGAGGATGACTGCAACCAGAGGTAAAGCCAAACCGAGACTGCAATAGACTGTGACCCCAGTGCAATGGCACCATCCCGCAAGGGGTTAAAGAATGCTCAGACCTGAGGACGACCGCCAGATAGTAGACAGACTGAGGTGCCCAGGAGTAAACCAACCTCAGCTTGAAAGCAGTAAAACAGGTCAAGCATACCGTGGTGCAACCAGTATAATGTCCTACACTGGTGTGTGGGAACTCAAGGCACAATAGGGTGACCGGGTCACAGTAACTAAACTGCCAGAGCAGTAACTGAGGCAACCAGAGGGTCTGTCCGAGACAGAGAGAGAGCACCGGATCACCGGATGGAGTAGCGAACCTGGCCCAAGTGATACACAGGACAGGAGTGTCAGCCAATCCGGGTAGGTACACAGAGCAGGAAAGTCTGCCAAACCAGGTCGGTACACAGAGCAGGAACGTCAGCCAATCCAGGTCGGTACACAGCGCAGGAACGTCAGCCAGGCCGGTTCGATACACAGAGCAGGAACATCAGCCAATCCGGGTCGGTACACAGAGCAGGAATGTCAACAGCAGAGTAGTCAGGCAGTCCGGGTCGTACACAGGATTCACACGAATAACGGAACAAGTGCTTAGCAACGGGAGCACCATGAAAGGGCACTGCATAAGTGACAGGGCTCAGTATTTAAGGGCTATCACTGGGTGGAGCAACACCACATTAGCCAATAAACAGGTATCAGGAAGTAGCACTTTCAAAATGTCGCCAGCAATAGCACGGGCACCGTGATACACTCCAGGCTGTGATATCACATGCGTAAAATAATATATACAGTGTAGTTCCCAATTTAATAGACAATATATATAAAATATAAGGACTAAATGCCTCCAAAAAAGGAAGCAATCAGGGGAACGTTTGCTAGTACAACAAATAGAATAGAAAGGTAGACCCCTTATATCATAGTTTGGATAAATAAAACAAACAAAAAAATCCAGAAGCTCATTTGACTATCCAATAGAAAGGCCATCACTATGCACAGATACTCAAAAATTGGGGAAAATAAATTCCGTTGAACAGTTCGGCATCTACTAATACACATCCACTGATGCAATATGCTGCATCTTACCAATGTTCAGAAGTAATTGATTGATGTGATGCTCACTACAACAATCCAAAGACTGACTGACCACATGGGCATCCACCTATTTTCTATGACTGTGGGAAGACCCACTCCTCTGCAGTGAGTACCTACTCCTAATCTGTTCACTTTGGGAGAATAGTAGACTTGTGCACGGCAAACATTTTCGGTACAATTCGATTTCTGACAATTTTTTATTTTTAAAATTCGGAGGATCCAAATTTCAGACCGGACCTATTCTACTTGGACTAAATTCATCAATAGTCTGAATTATTCGGCCGAATTTAAAAAAAAATTAAAATATTCAATAAAAAATTAAAATTAAACAAATAAATATAAAATATAAAGAAACACAGAATTTTCTGTGATGTGAGCGCTCCAATACAAAAGATCCCTGAATCAAGTGATATAAAACAAATATATGCACCATCAGATGTCTGATGGTGCACCATCAGACATTATGTTTATAATTTTGTTCCCTCCAATACATTCATATTCCCATCACTTTCAATTGATCCGTTACAATTTATTCACACATACATCTCTTTATCATCACAGATCTTTACCCCCCCCCCCCCTTTTTAATCTTCATTATATTTTTTCATTTCACTATTGGTGATTTTAGGTCCCACAAACAAGCGGCATTGAACGGTGACAATATATCGTTCGTTAAAACTCTATGGTACAATATATTTTTTATATCACTTCCATAATTTTTATCTTGTATTTTCTATCAGAATAAGATTTTGGCATTTTTAGACTGTTTCTCAAATTCAGTGTATCACAATATAATTTTTCTATCATGGTTCAATTTTCACTCTGGGACCAATATTTTTAATAAGTATATTTAACAGACAAACACCACTGTTTCTAATTCTATTTTTATTCATTTTTTTCAGTAGCACCATTTTTTATATACATTAATTTTACTGATATAATGGTTTTAATGTTTCTATGCATAACTACTGTATTTTTATTCAATGTTATTTGGTTGTTATTATATGTACCCTCTGACCCCGAAAAAACTATTTATAGGGGCGAGTAATTTCCCCGCTTCTCTCTATACGCTCTGGAAAAAGCAGACAGTAAGCCTGCGAAAACGTTTGAGCTACTTGACACTTACTCTACTACAGGCCCTATCCACGCCCCCTGTGAGTTTCCCCGCCCCGCCCCCATCATCAGTGGATTCACGACGCTGAAGGAACGTATCTACCTCTGCACGAGGTGTGACTATCACCATCTACAAAACGCTTAACATCTTTTCATCTTTATATGAAATGACCTTCTTCTTCGTCCATAAGGCTTAATCATTGGAATTATACAACTTTCCATTCTTGAGCCGACTGGTGAAAGTACATCTGGGAGGCGGGTGTTTCGAGTGGACACAGTTCGATGGCTACACGGGACAGGACCTGCTATACGCTATAAGCCCAAGTAGGGCTCTTGTAAGTGCAATCATTTGTTCTTATATATTTTAATTGTATTAAATACTACACTTAGATTTTTTTCCTTGTCTGTCTTTGTCTCATGCGCTGTTTTTGAGGTTCTTCCAGACCAAATAAATATAAAAAAATACATTAAACTACATTAATAATATTAAATCTCTAATGAGACAGGAAGGGGTATTTTATAAACCCCTACAAACTTAAATATGTATATGTAATATCAAATTAAAGCCCTTTCTGCCCTTTAAAAAATGGTATATAATATGTGTTTGTGCAATAAATGAGAAAGATAGGAATTATGGTTGAACACTCACATAACAAAAATGGCAAAATTGCTTGTCTCCATATGTGCTTAATATCTGCACTTTGCATGAACTGTAAAGCGTCTGTTTTACCAGATATATTTTTAGCCGTATGTACCAACATTGTAATAGTTTCAGGCGGGAAAGTGCCGTGCCCTATTAGTTTTAGTAGCAAGTAGCAACATTGTAATGGTCTCAGACGGGAAAGCTCCATCCGAATTTCCAAAATTTACACCAAAATTTCAGAATAGGTCCGTTTCGAATTCTGATTTTTTTGTGTGGGCGGTCCTTGGCTTTCAGAAGGTCCAAATGATGCCAAATACGGCTTATTTGTCTGAATTCCGAAATTAGCCAAACCGAATCACACAAGTCTAGAGAATAGTGCATTGGTAGTTAGGACTTCTAAACCAAGCTGGAAAACATACTTAAGAGATTTGTAGCATTTCATTTTTTGCTTATATGTAAATTGCAACTTGTGTAACTTTCTGAAAAATAATCTGAATTTGTCTTTACGATTTGACTTTACACAAAATAAAATTATTTTCTTTATAGTATTGTGTAAGTTGATGTCAGACAGTTTTGAATTATCGGGGATGTCTACTTTCAGAAAATATATACTGTTCGTGGGTTATTTTGATTTTATGGGGCAATTAGGCCTTCTAAGCAATGTATATTGTGTTTTGGTCATCTACATAAAAATGTAAATTGTTTTGTGATTTTACTATATATACTATATATATATTGATATATATTGGGTACTGTACACAGGTGATATGTGAAAAAAAATGAAAAAACTCACAGCGCCAACTCACCTTTAAACACCCACATAATAATACAGCTTTGTAAATAAATATAAAGATAGAAATATAGAAAGCAGCAAGGAATGGGGGGGGCTCTCCAGTCCCCCAAACATTAGGCCAGAAACCCAAAGTGAAAACACAAAAGAAAAGACAGACCTATGCTAATCTATATAAAAAAAACTAACGTGTGCCCTGTAATGGGCATATATAATAATTCTTAATAAATAAGTGAAATAAGTTACATTTTTGTGTCACAGATTGGCCAAGTTGTGGGTAAGCTTGCCTACAGTGCCAAGGTATTTCACTTTCAGGCAAATCCTACTCTAATAACCTGAAAACCCAATCTAAATTAAAATCATATATGATTTTAATTTAGATAGGGTTTTCAAGTGTATTAGAGTAGGACTTGCCTGAAAGTGAAATATCCCCATATTAAAGTAGGACTTGCCTGAAAGTGAAATATCCCCAATATTAAAGATTTAAAGATGCTGCTGCCTCTGCCGTTGTCGCCAGCGGTGGCAGCAGTATTGCAGGCCAAAAAACACCCCTCATTTATAACTTTCGGGCTGTTGCTTGAGCGTCTTTGTGAAAAAATTTAACTAAAAGCTGATTGTCTGGGAGGTGCGTAAGCACACATCCCAGCCAATGGTAGGCTGAAAACCATTTTGAACAGAGACTGGCCATATTTTTAAAAGCCAGTCTCTGTTCAATTTTTTTTTCACAGAGACGCTTGGACAACGGCTCTAAAGGTATCAAGGAGGATTTTTTGGCCTGCGTTATTGCCGTCACCACTGGCAACAGCAGCGGAGACGGCAACATCTTTAAAACTTTAACTGCCTGGGAATATTTTATATTTTGATTGGACAAACTGATATTTTCTAAGGGTGGACAACAAATTTATTATTCTACATGGATTTGTAATATATTTTTTGTCTCAGTGTGCCCAAAATTATTTCTTATTAATGGAATGCCGGCACAGATTTAACCTTTTGAGTGCCAGAGATTTATGCAACGCATTGCTTTGCAAATCATTGCGTACCACTCCGACACTGAAAGGGTTAACAGATACATTACTTGGACACGTATTTTTTTAAAATTATTTTAATGTTGACTTTATTTTTCATTTCAGGGACATCTGGTTGAAACAGAGGAATATCAGAAGAGAAGAAGACAGAAGATAAGTCAGAAGATGAAGAGAAAGAAGAAGAAGGAAGATAGACAATGACAGAAGATGCACAGTGGATGACAGCTAAGTGTTACACAGATCTGTGTATTAGGCTAGTGATAAGGCTAGTGTTGTTGCACATTACTGCTAGGTGTAGTGCAGGGTTAGTGTGTGGGAGGGTGACTGTGTGTTTGAGCTCACGTTTGGTGCTTGATAGTGTACCAGGTACCGAGCGTCAGCCATTTAGCTTGAGTTTTGGGAACTTAAAACACACAATGGGTTTGGCCACAGGTTAAGTTCTGTGACGCAATGTTCATTGTGGTTTTAGTTGGTAGAGCAATTGAATGGCTCCAGTGAAACATTTTGTGCATGGGCCATTAGCCATTTTTGCCCAATGGGCTGCTTTACTTAACTGATTTGAATAGAGGACAAAATCTGTTCATAAGAAGATAAGCTGGCAGCATGAACCAAGAACACCAGATTACAGGCTGGAAATACAATAACCAGGTAAACAATTTTAAGTAGGTCTCTATGGAGAACTCTTGGTGGGAGTAGGCCAATGATTAGCTTCAACTGTCTCAGAGAAAACAAGGGCAGAATAATTATAGACAGCACGAGTATACAAAGTAACAAATTGTAACCAGCAAAGTTAATAGCAAAAATATAGAACTATTGGCGTGATGCAGGAAATGTGCGCAATCGCTATTTCCATTGTGAAAACCACTAGGGAACAGGTTTGCACATAACTTTGTTGAATTGCGCATGAAAATTCAAGATTAGCGAACGGCTGCGTATATTTAATTTTTTTGTGGCCGTGGCTAAGATTAACAAATCTATGTGAGTGGAATAGTGAATGCGCTTAATGCACGAACTGCTATTACGAATAAATTTATACATCTGTGTACTGTTGCCATAAAATGGAATTTTTCATGCGCAATTCAAGAAGCGTTCGGTATTTAGCTTCCTGGATTAGAATATGCGCAAAATCTATCTGCGCACAAAAATGCCTTTATCTGATGCGAACGTTTCTTGCATCACACCGTTATCCAATAAGAGTGAAGCATGTGTTACCTGTTTGATAGATTCATACAATTATTGGACTGGATTCAACTGCAGGCTTTCCATTTTGGTATGGAGATATTTAGTTTTATCTCATAATTTCCCCAATGACAATTATATGATTTTGTGTGTTAAAACCCAGTGATAAATATATCTCATGCCACTGAACCCAGTTATTGATAAACACTAATTTTTCCTAATAAAAAAAGCATGTTGGAAAAATGGGTAGATGATCCTAATTTGAAGACTAATAGATGGTGAAACATAATTTTTGGCCCCCAATACATTGCAAGCTGCTGAAAAAAAACATATTTTCAGCATTAAAGGAACCCCTAAAGTTGACTAGGCCTCAGAGCTTTGCACCTGCTTCATCAATAGTAGTTTAGTCCATGGAACAAATGCAAATTCCTATTGATTTATTTGTCCCCTTTTGTGAAGTTGGTTTGTTCCAGAATACTCCATTTGATTGCTGCATTCTCAGTGTTCAGATTTCAACTCTTTTAATAGTTGGTATTTCAAACAAATGTGTGAGTAGAGTATTTAAGACTCCTATGGAGCTTAGGACATGTATGAGTGAATAGGTAAATGTCCTGGTGAATCTTTTGCTATCTGGATATATTGGGTAAAATGCCTAGTATATTTACTGGTCCAGAAGATAAGAGCTCTACACTGATATCTATTTTTTACTTGAGTATTAATGTTACTCATATAGGTTTACAGACTCCCTGTAAATGTTAATGTCTTAAAGGGATAGTAATACTTCGTTTTATCTTTATTTTATTTTGTAGGCATTAAAAAAACATGAAGAACGATATAAGTCTTATCTCTCAAACCTTTATGGTTTGAGAGATATTCACAAGCAAATTTCCCCTCTCTCCCCTTTTACCTGGTGTAAGCCATCTCTTCTCAGATGTGGAATCCAGTCCATAGACCAGACAGATAACAGAAGGGGACAATCTTCTTCCTATGAGAACAATGAAAGCCCTGCCCCCCTTGACAAGTGTTTCAGGTTTTTCCTTTATCTTAACTGAAGATTGTCCCTCTCTGCAGTCTACCTGGGCACCTCCCTTCTGATCTGGCTGAACAGTGTTACATCAGTAAAAGGGGTGGGAGGGAATACTTTGTCATTGAATTACTCTTGAACTACAACTCTGACAGTATTGAAATAACACTCTCCAAAGTCCAAATACTATGATGATTAATTAGAGCTGCTTTTATTATGAAACATTACTATCCCTTTAAGTACAAGAGGGATTTGCAACACATTGCTCTGAAATGTGTTGCGCACCTCTCTGGTCCTTAAAGCGGAACTACCACACTAGGTAAATAATTAGGCAGGTGGTGACTAACTTAATAATAGTTATATTACCTCTCAAAAATAGCCAATTATAAAGTAATCCTTAATCTTCATAGACTGATGGTCAAGTTTGTGCAGTCTGTGCGCTTGCGCTATCAGTCCCTTCTGGTGCCTTTCGGGCCAGTTCAATGCCTTTTAATGGAGACCGGAACTGACAGTGCAGATGTCTGCTCTGATGCCTGGCTTCTGGTCTCGGAAGATTAAGTATTACTTTACAATCAGCTACTTTTGAGAGGTAATATAACTATTATTAAAGGGATAGTAATACTTAATATGTAAAAAAAAATATATTGTAGTGTTTATCCCCCTGAGTAAAAAAAAAGGGTACTCTCACTGCTGAAAGGTGTTTTATTCAAAAGTTATTAGAGCTCAAAGTAGAATTTTTTTAGGTGCAATATTACAGTGGCCTGAAATTGTTCAGTGGCGCTGTTGTTACACCATCCTATGGACAGCTCTGTTTTTGAATAAAACACCTTTCAGCGGTGGGAGTACCCTTGTTTTACTCATGGTAATAAACCCTACAACATATTTTTTTTACATTTTAAGTATTACTATGCCTTTAAGCTAGTCGCCACCTGCCTAATTATTGCAGGGCGACTTTACCTAGCGTGCTAGTTGCGCTTTAAGAGGTTAAGAATGAAATCACGCTTGAAAATATTAACAATTAATCCAAAAAATGAATCCAAATGGCAGGCACCCTGGAACATATGCAATTATTCTATATATTCTCATTGACAATGGGTTGACCTTACTTATATTACATTGAGTGAGTTCATAGATATTCTGTGGGAACAGGAATGTTGCAAGGGTATCTTAGGGAACCTTAAGGCTGGCTTCTCTCACAACTAACTTGATCGCATTTTATGAAAAAGTGAGTAATAATATAGAGTCGGGAGCGGCGGTTGATGTGATCTATTTAGACTTTGCCAAGGAATTTGATACAGTTCCACACAAGAGGTTACTGTACAAACTGAATGAAATAGGCCTAGGGGAAATTGTTTGTGTGTGGATTGGAAATTGGCTGAAAGAGAGAATGCAAAGAGTGGTAGTAAATGGCAAGTTCTCCAGTTGGATAAACGTGATAAGTGGAATACCTCATGGATCTGTCCTGGGTCCTCTTCTTTTTAATTTGTTTATTAATGACCTCCCAGAGAGCATAGGGAGCCATGTATCAGTGTTTGCAGATGACACAAAATTAAGTAAGGTAATAAAGTCTGAACTGGATGTGTCTTCATTACAAGAGGATTTGGACAAATTGAGTAACTGAGCAGGCAAATGGCAAATGAGATTCAATATAGACAAGTGTAAAGTTATGCATTTTGGGTATAATAATAAAAATGCAACATATAGTTTAAATGGTGTTTCTCTGGGGAAATCTACAAATGAAAAGGATTTGGGAGTAATGGTAGACAATAGACTTAGCAGTAGCATGCAGTGCCAGCTGGCAGCTGCAAAGGCCAATAAGATATTGGCATGTATTAAAAGGGGTATTGACTCAAGGGAGGAAGATATAATTATGCCTCTTTACAGGTCCATGGTAAGACCCCACCTAGAATATGCTGTTCAATTCTGGGCGCCCTTTCTGAAAAAGGACATTATGGAACTAGAAAGAGTTCAGAGGAGGGCTACAAAACTAGTAAGGGGAATGGAAAGTTTTAGTTATGAAGAAAGGCTAGAAAAGTTAAACATGTACACACTAGAGAAACGGCGTCTTAGAGGGGATATGATAACACTATATAAATATGTTCAGGGCCCATACAAAGGGCCCTCCAAAGACCTGTTCATTAACAGAACAGTACACAGGACAAGGGGCCACCCGCTTAGACTTGAGGAAAGGAGATTTAATCTACAACAGAGGAAGGGTTTCTTTACAGTAAGGACAATAAAGGTATGGAATTCACTGCCTAAGGAGGTGGTGCTATTGAACACATTAGATGCCTTTAAAAGGGGCCTGGATACTTATTTAAAAGAGCATAACATAGAGGGCTATGTACGTTAGTATTGGAATTAATATTTAGTTAGGGCTTGTTGATCCAGGGAGAAATCTGATTGCCATTTGGAATCAAGAAGGAATTTTTTTCCCCCCATTCAATGCAGAATTTGAAATTGCTATATTGAGGGGTTTTTTTGCCTTCTTTTGGATCAACGATGGTAAACAGGAATAGGAAAAGAGTTGAACTAGATGGACGCAAGTCTTTTTTCAACCTAAATTACTATGTTACTATGTTACTATGTTACAATAACCCCTGTAATAGCCAGTTTCCTCTTCACGCTTTTTGTTGCAGAGGAGCAGTGCACTGGATACTCCTCTGGCACTACAGTGGTAATTACAATTATTTTATTGATTATTTTTTTATTCAATTGTACTCTGTGTTATACCATTAGTGTAGCTCCATCTTAATTATAAGCTCTGTGGTATCACTATTTATTGCAGCACCATTTCAGTTGTTAGCTATGTGGTATCACTAGTGTAGCTCGGTTTTAATTGTTAACACTCCATTCCTATTGTAAGCTCTGTGTTGTCACTAATGCAACACCGTTTCATTTGCAAGCTCTGTTGTATCACTAATATAGCTCCATTGTAGTTGTAAGTGCTGTGTATCACTAGTGCAACACCCTTTCATTTGTAAGCTCTGTGATATCCCTAGTGTAGCTCAGTTTCAATTTTAATCTTTGTTGGTTGTATCACTAATATGAATCCATTTCAATTGTTAGTTCTGTGGCATCAGTACTATAACGCTGTTTCAATTGTAAGCTTTGTG
This sequence comes from Rhinophrynus dorsalis, assembly GCA_037306005.1. NCBI lineage: Eukaryota > Metazoa > Chordata > Amphibia > Anura > Rhinophrynidae > Rhinophrynus > Rhinophrynus dorsalis. The sequence continues at coordinate 207,478,754 of CM074724.1, forward strand.
GTATCACCAGTGTCACTTCATTTCAATAGTAATATTTGTGATATCACTATTATAGCACCATTTGAGTTGTAAGTTATGTGGTATCACTAGTGTAGCTCCATTTCAATAGTAGTATCTATGGCATCACTAATATAGCACAATATCACTTGTAAGCTCTGTGGTATCACTAATGTAGCTCCATTTTAAGTCCCGTGTATTAGTAGTGTAGTACCCTTTCAATTTTAAGCTCTTTGATATCACTAGTGTAACTCTACATCAATTATAAGCTCTGTGGTATCACTAATGTAGCACCATTTCAGTTATAAGCTTTGAGATGTGACCAATATATCACCATTTTAATTATAAGCCCTATGGTGGCACTAATGTAGCTCAATGTTAATTGAAAGTGCTGTGGTATTACTAGTGTAGCACCCTTTCAACTGTAAGCTCTGTTGGATGGGATTTTTAACCCCTTTAATGCGAGAGTTCTGTAACACATTGCTTTACTCTAAAGGAGTTAAAAGCCCCAATCAAATCAATGAGAATTTTTATTTGTCCCCCCATGGTGCAATTGGTTTGCCCCAAAAGTATTCCAGTTCTTGGTAGATCAGCCTCGTTGTATTTACCAAAGACTAGAGGGGGTTCCCAGCAGCTCCAATTAGAGATGAGTCAACATCTAGGAAATATCATGATTTATCCTAGAGCAGAAGCTTCATAATTCTGCTTCAGCATTTCACATAGTATGAGAGCTTGCTGTTACCGAGGCTGATGGTTGATGGCATTTCTCCAAGGCTAGTGGAGAAAGGAGTATTTTACTTCCAACTCATTCTAAACTAAAGGATATTAGAAGAAAATATTTCTTTGTTCCCAAGGGAGTTGCTAGGTTTGTAAAAGACCTGGGGCTTGGGCCAACCTAATGCATTATTAGTCCTCTGGGCAGCCAAATTGCATCATTACTAGTAGTGAGAATTCTGCCATTACATGCCTTAACCTGGAAACAAGACCTGGACTTCAAACATGAGACCTGGGGCTTTATCTCCCCCCACCACCTCAGCCAATAACGAACAACACTTCTTTGCTGTTCTCGAGCTCATGGAAACTGTTGAAACATATAAAACATTTTATTGAAGCCTTTGTTGATCCTGTCATACCTAAATATATCAATATCTCTGTGAGTCAAGAAAGTAATTTACTCTGTCTTGTTGGTAGGAACAGATCCAACATGAGAGGCATCAGCCAATCAGTGCAGAGTTAGATGCAAGTGACTCTGTGAACTGGAGAATCTGTTCATGCACCTTCAGACTCTAAACCTTTAATACAAACAATGAATCTAAAGATCAGATCTTCAGAGTTCATTGAGAGGGTATATAACTTTTTGAACTTGTAGGCTTCTTTTTCAAGAAAGAACACATAACGAAGAGAGATCTGGTATTTACTTTTAATCTTATTTAATAAGAATTCTTTTCTCGGTCATGTCCAACATCATAAGTAGGAGGCTGAAGGGTTATTTGGTCAGGATATGCACACCATGAAACAATCTCCCAGTATTAACCTTTCATCTTCAATGCACTTTTATTTGAATTCTGCACTAAAGTATTTTCTGATGAGAAATCAAAGAGAAGCTTTATGTTATTTTAAGGAGGGAACCCCCATCTTCCATAAATAACATCTAATCCTGGGATTTACATGTGTTACTTAATGCAGGCTGCTGGGGACTAAGTATTAATTAAAAACTGCAAGTGCCAGTCATGTGTAAAGCTAAAGGTAAATTCTGGGGTAATATCTGGACACAAGAGCACCCATCTTCATATTATATCTTGTTCTGTAAAAGAGACTCCTAACTGCTGATTATCAAGGATAAATTCAGTCAGTGCTCTGTTTCTATTGACCTCTTTATAAGAGAACTAACAGCTATGTAAAAGTAACTTCCCAATTACCTTTCTTTGGCCATAAAATTTGCTTTTGTTCAAAAGGTATCACCTACAGTCAGTCCCAGATGTCATGTCCATTGAGACGTGCATGACAGTACTTATAGCAGTACACATTGGGATCTTAACCATTTAAAGGGATAGTAAAGTCCCCAAAAAATTATGTTCTAAATGGTAGTTGCACTAAAAAAAACACTTAATGCGCTTAATCCTTTTTATCAAACTGTTATGGTTTGAGAGAAATAAGAAAATAAAGTCCTCTCCTCCTTCTTCTTTCTGCCTGACGAGCTGTAAAGCTCTCAGAGGCAGAATCCGGTCGCCCGACTGTAGGCGGCTTTTCAGGAGCGCTGTCATCTAGATATCGTAAGTCTAGTTACTTCATCGGTATGGTCTACAATGTGTGCCTGGCTTGCAAGCACATGTTGTAGACCATTCCCATAAAGTAATTATACTTAGATATCTAGATGACAGCGCTACTGAAGAGCCGCCATCTGGTCCTGGAAGCAGGATCTCATGACGTCCGCTGTACAGCGGACGCATGAGAAGGGGGAGGCAGCAGAGGTCTTTATTTTATTACATCTCTCAAACCATAACGGTTTGAGAGAAAGGATTAAGCACATTAAATGTTTTTTTAGTGCAGCTACCATTTAGAACATCATTTTTTGGGGACCTTACTATCCCTTTAAGGACAAGAAGGGTGAGGCTATTATTTGGAGGTAGTAGTTCTCCTTTAACCCCTTAAGGACCAGGGTCCTGGGAAGTAACCTTTCCTTAAGGACCACTCTAATCCTTTCCGATGCGCCTGTACACGTGACCTGTTATGTGTACAGGCACGTTGCTTTGGAGTCTGATAGAGACCACTCCAGTCTTGGAGCTGTCAATTTCAGACCCTGTTTTTACTTACAGGGCTCCTGGGGGAGCTCTGTAAGTACAGTATAAATGACGTGCTCACCGGTCCTTAAGGTAAAAACTGTGTGAAGGACATGACACGTCATGTGGTCCTTAAGGGATTAAGTACTAGACGGTTGTGTAACATATTGTTAAGGAGTTCTCCTGAATGTAGATTATCTGGACAGAGTCAAAATAGTGGTATGTTTCTATCTAATGTATGGGTACCTTCCTGACTGCCAAGTATGAGGAAAAGCTTGAACAATATTGGACTTTCTGCATAAAACAGGATGACCCTCTGAATGAAAAGTATCAGGGCATGCTCAGACATGCAAATTAGAGAGATGTTTTACTTTCATGTCAACCTTCATATGGGTCCAGAAATTTGATGGTAATTTAATTCCTAAAACGCCCTCATTCATCTAGCCTACTTTTAGGTTGTTCTATGTGACAATAGCCAAACTCACAGGATACAGTTCTTGGCAACTAATTCCAGCTAAACTGTATTATAAAGATATAGTTATTCTGTTAATATTTTACTTTATTATAACAATGTTGCCAACAGACCAGAAAATGGGAATACAAACAATGATCGGATCATGACCTTGAGGTAGTTGGCAGGTATACAATATATACAATGCCCCGCAGCTACATATGCTCAGGGACACAGGAGTTTCCAAGCATTGTGTAAATATGGAAATAATTATGAAGGTGCAGTGTGATTGTAAGAATGCGGCATGTAATTCTCCGACTGCAAGGTTTCAGATTTGGTAGCTCTGGTCCTGCAGAGCTGGCTAATATAATTATATGATACTCTGTGGCTCTTATTTCTCAGGAATCCTGCCTTAGCTGTCAGATTTGGTTGGATCCCCAGACACCTGCAGCTCAAGCTCTAGAAATGGGTCCATATCTCCTTAACCCTTAAGGACCTATGATGTGTCAAAACCGTCATGGGTAAACTTGCGTTAAGGACAGGGGAGGGCTGGCAATTTGTGGCCCAGGGGGAAAATACATTCAAGTGGTCCATTTCTATTATCGTTCCAGGCCACTGTTCCAGCCCACCCCCTTTTGTTAATTTTAAAATTGGCATTAATGTTGTGACGTAAGTCATGTGGTTCCACGTAGCTTACAGTTGAAATGGGGCTACACTAGTGTGTCACTACAAAGCTTACAATTTAAGTAAAGCCTACCTAGTGATACTATAGAGCTTACAAGGGAAATGGTTTATGCTACTAGTGTAACTCCATTTGGATTATACCTCTGTGGTATCACTAGTGTAGCTCCATTTACAGCAGCAATCAGGAGATTTAGGGCTAGATTTAAAGGCAGCCGTTAGCCAAAAAAAAGACTAACGGGTGTCTTAACATGCAGTAGGCCATTCAAAGGGCCATGTAATGAACTGCTAACGGCAGTTCATCTAGTGTACCGGCCGCTACACTAACGTGTGGTTTGGCCCACAGAAACAAAAAAAAAAGCTCCACTTTGCCATTCAATAGCCTGCGTTAGCTGAAAAAGATCCAATGAGGGACTCATTACCGTCTAAAATTTAAGAACCGGTTTGTTTGGCCGTAGAGTCCCTCATCGGATATTTTGCCAGCTAACGCAGCTGTTAACTGGCAAAAAAAAAAAAAACAAAGTCCTCAGTGGATGTATTGATATGGGGCCCCAAGACCCACATCATTACATCCAAAGTAACTGAATTGTGTTAAAACTTAGTAGAATTAACCCTATGAGTGCCAGCGGGGTATAATTACCCCGCCGGCATTCATAGGGTTAATCCGACTAAGTGACAAACATCATCACATTAAAAGTTACACTTACCATTAATCCTGATGTCCAGCTGAGCCCTCAGTTCCCTGCTCCCCTTCTGTTCTTCTTTCTTCTACCTTTGCTTCTTTTGTCGCTTCTTTCTTCTATCTTCTCTTCCTTCTTAGTTTCTCTCTTCTTTCTTGCTGTCCTGTAATAGAAAATAGTGTATAAGTACATCTTTGAAACAAGATATAGTTTAACCCCTTGAGTGCCAGAGGGGTATACAACGCATTGCAAAGCAATGTGTTGCGGACCTCTCTGGCCTCTACGGGTTAATTAAGTGCCACAGAATAAACATATACAGTACCATATTAAATCGCCAAATAAAATCTGCCCCCCAGAGAACATGTGCGCATATATGGTCTATATCCCAGAAACAAAGAATGTTGCCTTAGCTTTATTATCAACTGCTGTGCGTGGTTGCAGAGGCGGCGGCAGCGGAGACAGTGCCGTGAGCCACAGGTTCCCTCCTGTCGGGGCGATGTCCATTCCGCAATGAGGGAACCAGAGCAGAGACCAGCTTATATATGGGCAGCCTCTGATCCGATTCCCTCACAGCCATTGGCTGAGATGTGCTGACACACACATCCCAGCCAATCAGATTCGAGCGACTGTGCTTCAAACTGATTGGCTGGGATGTGTGTGTGTCAGCACATCTCAGCCAATGGCTGTGAGGGAATTGGATCAGAGGCTGCCCATATATAAGGCAGTCTCTGCTCTGGTTCCCTCATTGCAGAACGGACATCGCCCTGACAGGAGGGATCCTGTGACTCATGGCACTGTCTCTGCTGCCGCCGCCTCTGCGGCCACACACAGCAGCGGAGACAGATCATAATAAAGCTAAGGCAACATTCTTTGTTTCAGGGATATAGACCATATATGCGCACATGTTCTCTGGGGGGCAGATTTTATTTGGCGATTTAATATGGCACTGTATATGTTTATTCTGTGGCACTTAATTAACCCGTTGAGGCCAGAGAGGTCCGCAACACATTGCTTTGCAATGCGTTGTATACCCCTCTGGCACTCAAGGAGTTAAACTATATCTTGTTTCAAAGATGTACTTATACACTATTTTCTATTACAGGACAGCAAGAGAGAAGAAAGAAGAGAGAAACTAAGAAGGAAGAGAAGATAGAAGAAAGAAGCGACAAAAGAAGCGAAGGTAGAGAACAGAAGGAGACAGACAGTGGATGACAGGTAAGTGTAACATGGATCAGTTAACGATCGGTGCTTGGCAATATGTCAGGCACCGATAGTTAATTGTTTTTTAATGTTAAGTTCCCAATATCGCTGCTCTTAGCGTTAACTCACAAAACGGACGTTTAGCCACAAGACTGTTTTTGTGGCTTAACGTGCTTTGTGATCACAGCTGGTAGGGCCTTTGAATACCACGTTAGACATTTTATTTTGTCAGACGGTATTCACTTTGGACCTACCGGCTATGCTAATGCCTGCCTTTAAATCTAGCCCTTAGTGAGATGCAGTGGCCTACCAGCCCAGACGTATAACCAGCCCAGGAGGCAATTGCCCCCCTGCCCTCCAGGCCAGCCCTCCCCTGGTTAAGGACTAGTGATGGTACTATCATGTCATGGAACTCAGGGGTCTCTGTGTGGCTGCAAGCTGCTCTGGGATCCCTGAATTTGAATCAAGAAAAAAAATTCTCTGTGGTCCTTAACTGTCACACCCCTGGACATTAAGGGGCTAAAAATGAGAATGAAAAAATAACGAGAAGCTGATTTAATAAGAACTGGGACAATTCTTGAGTAAACCAACTGCACTATAGAGGACAAATAAAATGTCCCAAATTTAAATTGGTAGTTTAATCCATTGAATGCTACAGGTCTCCAATGCTTTACTTCTCAATGCGGGGAGGCCTCTCTAGCATTCAAGGATTTAAAAGCCCCTTTTAAATCAACGGATTAGTTATATTTATTGGATCCAGAGAAATGTATAGGTGGGTAAAATATAACAAACATCTTTGAAGCCTATCTTGATGCTTTCATCACTTTAGTGAATTCTCTCATTTTCATTATGTCACATATTATTCAAAATATCCTTGTGGTGGGACCAAGGCAGTGTATGGGTACTGTTTCTTGTTACCACTTAGTGCATGTATTGGTGCCATTCTCCCTTAAAGCAATGATGGAACTGTACTGCCTAAAGGGACATTAACATCAATAGCAAAAGGGATCCCTATTGCCCATATACAAGAAATACATTATTTTGCAATCTCCTCAAAATTTATGCAGGTCCTCATGCACAGCCCCTTTGTTTATATGGCGGGGGTAATTGTAGGGGGGGGCAAGTGCTCCCCCTTGCCCCCTCCTGTGAATGCCCATGCTCATGCACCAGAAGGAGATCTCATTGGAGTCTCACAGCCATTACTTTTCTGGGAGATGAGGAGGAGGCCATATGAAGGACTTTCGTTCTCCTTTCAAACTTTCCCCCCCTCCAGAAACCGCTTAACCTCAGACACAGTTACTTCCTAGATCATGTCAATAGACAGGTATAGGTCACACAGAAACCTGACATGCATCTTCATGCAGCCTAAGGACCCATCAAATAAGGGAGATGGCTGCTGGATCAGGCTTCAGAGGGACGGGCCTCCATCTGGCACATGGAGATACCCCTCTCAAAAGCTGTAGGAGGATGAATGTGTTGGAGATCTCTCTAGCATTCTAAGGGTTAAAAGCTCCATTTAAACCAATGAGAATTTTGGAAATGTGTATTTGTCTCCTATGGTGCAATTGGATTACTCCAGTTTCCTTCTGCATTAACTTCATAATGTCACTCATAAATTTTTTCCTCCTTAAAAAAATAACTGGGAACATTTCAAGTTTTATTTTCACACTATTAAAAATTGGCAGACATTGGAGAAAAAAATGTATGTAGAAAACCTGGCTTGAATTGGGGGATATTTTAACCCTTTAAGGACCAGAGAGGTGTGCAGTGCATGAATGAATGAATGAATATATTCATTTATTCGTTGCAAAGCAATACATTGCACACTGCTGTGATCCTTAAAGGGCTACACACTGCCATTGCTGCATCCTTATTACATTAGTATTTTCTTTGCATGAACCAGCTTCCAGAAATACTGGTCCCATTCTCTTCACCCCATATTGCCATAATGTTTATCATTTCTGCAAAATTAATTGGCAACAATGTCTACTCGGGAGATTCTCCTAGTGATTTTTTACATTTCAATATACTTTTACAAAAAATAAATAAATAAAAGTAAAAAATAATGTATAATCATAAAAAAAGCCTGTTTCTACATTGGTCCAAATTTGGTAAAAACAGAAAATGTGAGGCACTATGGGACATGTACGCAAATAAACATGGTGTAATTCCAGGGCAAACCAGCTGCATTATAGGGGACAAATAAAAATGCCTATTGTATTAAATGGGGCATTTAACTATTTAACTCCTTGAATGCTAGTGAGGTCTCCATCTTAGTGCTTCGGAATGCATTGGAGACCTCTCTTACATGCAATACGTTACAAGGGAATTCTCATAATTTGTTCCCTGTGCTGCAGTCATTTTGTCCCAGCATGACTCAACCATCTCTTTGTGTATCTGATCCTATAACTACATAATTGCTGTAACTATTCCATGCCTCTTAACCCCTTGGTTGTTAGGGACATGTCCAATGCATTGCAAACTAATGTGCTGGAGCTGTCTCTAATATCCAGCGGTGTTGCAAATATGTCTCCCTCTGAATTTGAGAGAAGGTTAACTCTTTCAGTAAGAAGGGATGGAGGAAGCAGCATCCTGAAGCCCTTCAGTTGTGAAGGACTACAATTCCCAACAGCTGGCTGTGGATTAAGGGAATTGTAGTCCTTCACAGCTGGAGGGTCTCAGGCAGTGTTCCTTTGAAGTTGTTCACAAGTGAGCAACACCAGCCCTGTAAGAGAACTGCTTCCATGGGTGGCTGCAGAAATGTTTGCAGGGAGGGGGAGTGGGGGGGGCAAAGCCATAATATCCCCCCCCAGGCCAGTCCACCCAGACCTTATGTTCATCCAGGGGCTGCAAGTGTAGGGGGGTAAGTTCCTCCTCTTGTTCCAGCCTGCGGACTCCCCATGACTGCTTCTGCAGGGCTTCGTTGAAATAACGGATGCACCATGCAGCCCTCCTCAGTTTTAATTGCTTCTTTAATGCGTTCATTGCTAAGTCGCTCACTCCTGCTCTTCATAGAGGGACAGCTGACCTTATGTTGTTCACCCCTGCTCTTGAAGGTATGAAAATTGTAATACAAAACACTTATAGCACATATAACACCTCATCTGTGTGTTTTCCTATTTGCATTTATGAGATGTTAAAAAACTAATACTGGATTGCTGTCAGAGTTAACTAAAATAGGGGCTGAATTCAGTAAGGGGAATGGAAGCAGGGAAAGGAAATTCGAAATTGGATATTGCTGTGAACATTCAAATCACTCTCATTTAAACCATATGAGTCAGGAAGGGACAGTGTCCAGAGTGGAGGAGAAGGGTGCACAGCTGTGGGGCAGTTAGGTTACCCCCTGTAATGTTGTCTTGGAGTCAGACAGTTGACTCAGCACAATAGAATTCAAGCTGTGAATCAGTGCAAGATGTAGTCTGTCTGAAGAACAGCAAACTGACTGTGTGATTCACTTTTGCCACGCTCTAGACTAGAGAAAGCTGTGTTCAAATCTTATGTTCATCAAATTTCTGATGTTATAACACATTATGAAATGTATATTGTCCCATTATGAGTGATAAAGCTACAAATTGTTATGCTCAATTTGAAAATCTTCAATGTAAGTTTGAATAATGTGAACAGACACAGACCTTATTTCAAATCCTGGAGCAAGTTTGAATCTTGCACTCACACAAACCCAAGGTGCAACAACCCTTCTGAGGATCTCATAGGCTCTTGGAGTGATGAGGAAAGGGAGGGGGAGGGAAAGCTATTTGCTTTCAGCACCTGATAACTGCTACATATTGACCCATATATTGACAGTTAACCCCTTTTAGAGTTAGAGCAGTGTGCACTGGTGCTAAGAGGCTCAATGAAGAAAAGAAAAAAGGCTTACCAATACTGTTCTTATCTTAGTAGCGGGTAGTGACCATGTATGATGATGTCAGTAGTTACCAGCCAAGATACAAAACTGGTTGATTATACAGGGTAGCAGAATAATGCCAAAATGATGGGCCCCCACAGATGCTAGGCCTGGCACAACTATGCCCTCTGCACCCTCTGTCAATTTATCCATATAACTATGCACCTAGCTAGTGCTGAGTATGTTTCTTTATATGACTGTATCACTAAAGAAAAGATTTATCAAAGGTCCTCACAAGTCACAATTTACTGTTTATCCAAATAAGAATAAGGGGATATTAGGTTTTAATACAAAGCAACAGGATCATGTGTAATTGTGTCCCATTAGAGCCCACAAAATAAGCCCTTTGTGGCAGCAAGATAGATTTTTTAACCCTTGGAGTGCCAAAGAGGTATCCGGTGCATTGGGTTACCATTTACAAACATGCAAAAGAGAAACTACAGGCAGAAAAATAGCTGTCTATTTGCAGATCATATGAACATAAACTGTGATTCTGGATCTGTTGCTAATTCCTATTACTACTAATCTCTAACTTAGCGCATCTCTTGGTGTAAATCTTGTGCATCCTTTAGGGAACAGAGTTGTGCTCAATACACATTGACAAGCAATGCACTGCAGACTCTTCTGGTCCATAAAGGGTTAAGGATCAGAATTACTTTATACTTCAAGGACCACATCAAAATTCAAATTTCTTCATGTGTGTATATTAAATGAGCTTTCACTGTTTTATTATCTAGTGTACCCATGCAAACCATATACAGTTTTTCTCGCTATATATAATCTGCATCCCCTAGATTTTTATTTATATACAAAAAGAATCAATGCATTGGAGATATATCTAGCATTCAAAGGGTTCAAAGCCTCATTTTAAAATGGAAATTGTTTATTTCTCCCCTATGGTACAGTTGGTTTGCCCCAGAACGACTTATCTGTTCTTTTGAACATAAGATCCACAGTGTGGCAAATAAAAATATACACTGGACTGCTGTATGAAGGACACTATCCCAGGAAAGGCCATATTTTAAATTAAGAGCCACTTATGGCTGGAGTATGGTTTCCATTCAATACTGCTGCCCCAGCAGTGACATATTACTGTCAACCCACCTGTGCAATAATGTCCCATTGTACTTCTTACATCAGTGTTCTGTGTTGGAGCCTGATGGACAAGGACAGAGCCAGAGGCGGCTTCCCCCACTTCCTGCTCTCCTTCCAATACTCACTTTCCTGTAATTGAAAAGTTTTGAATCCTGGCTCCAGCTTACATGCATAACATCATTTTTTTTTTTATAAATAGCTATTCTCTGGTTTACTTCTGCTTATTAACCTCCCTTAATTGTTTCATTTTAGACTCCTTTGGAGTCTCAATATTTCACAGCTCAGTTTCCCGTCTTTATATGATGCTGGCAAGGTGCATAGTATTATGCACATAGTTCAGTAAAAGGTAATTCACTGGCTACAATCTATGTGGGCAGAAGGGATGGGTGAAAACTTTTGCCTTCAAAAAGAAAAGTGTGATAAAATGTGCTTTTCTCTTACTGAGAGAATTCACATGTACAATTTTTCTGCTTTTTTTTCAACCCCACACATACTTCCCCCTAACCTTGTCCTACTGAGCTGGACGCCATAGAACCACACACACACTGACCCCCCAGCTTTGTCCCACAGTAGCCAGAGAAGCACACATTTTGACCCACAGACATGTCCCACTTCACTGGTAGCCACAGAACCACACAATCTGACTCCCAGCCTTATTTCTTGGTAGCCATAGAAGAACATATACTGATCCATTGCAGTGGTAATCATAGAACCACAAATATTAATGTCTAACCTTGTTCCACTGTAATGGTAGCCACAAAACCAAAACACACATTGAACCCCAGCCTTGCCTCACAATAGCCACAGAAGAACATATATTGACTCCCAGTCCTGTCCCACTGCACTGGTAACCATAGAACTACAAGTATTGACCTCCAGCCTTGTCCGGGGTAGCCACAGAACCACACATACTGACCCCCCCAGCTTTGTTCTCTGGGAACCATAGGAATAGGCAATTTGAGGACCACCAGCTGATGCCAGACTACAACCCCCATCATTACCAAATGGCTGGTGGAGATTGATGGGACTTACACAATCTTAGCGGACCGCTGCTCCCTTTCTGTGGTTTTCCCATGGCATCCACCTCCGTTTCGCTTACCTCCATTCTGGTGAAAGCACTTTACTGAGTGTATTAAGGTTTACACTGGGACTGTCCTGACATCCTTCCCTGGAATGACTGCAGCATTCCGGGCCTTCTTTCAGGACCTATATGGTTATGCACTTTATGAATGCAGCAAAATTAATTATCCCTTTACATTGGGAATTCTCGGTATTCTGTAGGCCTGGGCTAGCCATATGCACTACTATTGCTCCAAGCAAGATTCACATGCTAGACTATCAGCACTCAATATGACTATTAGTTGATTTGGATGCCTTGGTTTGGCCGCACTTGACCGGGTCAGCTGTCCCTCCCATGACTTGACTATTCTACTGACTTGGGTGGGACGCCTACCACGCTTTTACCTGTTTTCTGTCTTCACCCTCCTTCCTCCCCACCCATCTCACCTTCCCATTCTTTTACAATAGCTGTATACCTCCTTTGAAAATACCTCTAGTGGATCCCATAATTTAAGCTTCTGTTTCCTTTACAGAGTTTGTATATCCATCATCTCTTTACACAATAACACTTGGTGATCTTATTAACTCATTTGACCTCAAATATCACCTCTATGCAAATGACACCCAGATTTACTTACCTGCACTTCAACTGACTTCTGATATCCAGGCTAAAGTTACAGATTGACTCTCGGCTATCTCAAACTGGATGGCTCATATGCACCTCAAACTCAATATGTCTAAAACTGAGCTACTCCTCATTGCATCTAGGCCTGGCCCTGTAGCGCCCTTCCAGGTGACTGAAAATGGCACTACCATAAATCCAGTATCAGAAGCGCGGTGTCTAGAGGTGATAATTGACAAGTCTTTCTCGTTCTCCCCTCATATTAATGCCACTGAAAAATCCTTTCGCTTTCTTTTGTGAAACATTGCTAAAATCTGTCCCTTCCTCTGCTCCTCCACAGCTAAAATTCTTATACATGCAATCATCTTCTCCCGCATGGACTATTGCAACATTCTTCTGTCTGAGATTCCTGCTTCTCATCTCCATCCACTTCAATCTATACAGAATGCTGCAGCACAAATTACTTTTCTGTCACCTAGGTTTGTCCCTTCCCTGCTCGTCCTCAAAACTCTCCAATGGTTGCCTATCAATCTCTGGATATCTTACAAAATCTTACTTCTCTCTTTCAAGACACTACTCTCCTCTACTCCTTCTTACATTTTCACTCTGATCTCCCGTTATACCCCATACCGCTACTTACGTTCAGTCGATGATTGTCTTCTCTCAGCTCCTTTTGTGTCTACAGCCCTATCACATATCAAACCTTTTTCTCTCATTGCTCTGTATCTATGGAATGCTCTGCCATCCAACCTGCACCACTGCACCTCTCTGATAACCTTCAAATCTCATTTAAAAACGCACCTCATGGATAAAATCTCAATAGGCTAGAAGGCACTGATGTTGTACAATGAACGCTCTTATAAATTATTTACTTTTCTGATGTCCTCTGTCATCATCAGAACTAGCACTGTATTCAGCACTTGACCCTAATGTACTCTGTATGTCTCCCATTACCACTTTAGATTGTAAGTTTTCGGGCAGGGATCTCACTTCCAGTGTTTCACTTTACAAAGCACTTATCACCCTGTATTGTCTAAACCCTTAAATTTTAAAGCGCTGCATACACTTGTGGTGCTATATAAATAAACATATTCATTCATTAATTAATCGATGTTTTCTTTATTACAGTGGTGCTCTCTTATACTGATTGCTCGTCTTTAATATGAACAATTGCAAGTATTGAACTGTTGTACATGTATCTACCAACTTTCTGTATTCTTTGTTATATTCTATGTGATGCTTTTTTTATGGTACCTTGGCTGAGGTTCCCTTTTGTTTTCCTCTCTCCCTGCATTTATACTAATAAAATATTATTTAAAAAAAATTCCTTATTATTCACATTCGAACTGTAGGAAACTGAATGACATTTGTGCCCATAAATGATATGGTTGGAAACATAATTTGAACATATGTTGAACTAATGTGGTTCTTTTAATTATTTTATTATTTACATTTTACTCTAGTTCCTATTAAAAGTTAGATTTTGTATTGTTTGCTGTTACTGATTGTCGCTCAATAGAGGATTACCCATCGTTTTGAACAGGGGAGGGTCTGGTGATTTACAGGGGTATTTTCTTCTTTTTCTCTCTCTCTTTCAATTTACATGTTATATCCTAGCACATTCTCTTTGTTGCTTACATACTGATAAATAGTTGTGCACCTCTCTTTTTTTACAATTGAACCATACATAGTAACCCCCCAACCTTGTCCTTCTACACTGGAAGCCATAGAATGACAATACTGACACCCCCACCCCCAGCCTTGTGACAAGGTAGCCATAAAACCACACATACGGACCACCCCAACCTATTTATACTGCACTGCTTGTCATAGTAATGGGCCCTCCAGTTATTGCTAAACTACAACTTCCATCATTGCCAAATGGCTGCTGGAGAAAGATGGGAGTTACCATCTGGCATCATCTGGAGACCCACAACTACTGACCAACAACACTGTCCTATGATAGCCACTGAACCACATATAGTAACTGCCAGCATTGTACCACTTCACTGTTAGCTGTAGAACCATTCATACTGACTCCCCACCACCACCTGCCTGGTCTTACTGCACTGATAGCTACAGAGCCACACATACTGACTTCTGTGTCCCAGTCTTGTCCTACTGCACTGGTAGACAGAACAATGCATACTGAGTCTGACCCCTCCTGCAGGAATTCTCAGACAAAAGAAGAAATATGCAATGTTTTCTTATGAAACATATTGAGTTTAGTGGAAAAAGGAAAATTCTATGGGGTGTCGTCTATGTGCTGGAATTTCTGCAGAAAATTCCAGGGGTGGGGAAAAAGAGATGTTCATTCATCCCTAGTGAGCAGTGCTCTTTTGTTGCTAGAAATATCAGTGCTGATCTGCTATTGATCAGGTATTTTAAATTATAGTGTCCAGAATATTTAGAAACAAACAGAACAAACTCCGGGCTGGATTTCCATCCCAGGCATCCCTAGGCAAGGCACTCTAGGCCTTAGGTCTGCCCATGAGCACACCTTCACTCCTCACATGACCCTTTATCCCATCTAGTGTGTCCTGGAACATAACATACCCTTGGCCTGTAAAAGTAAAGACCAAAAAAAAAATGCTGCAACCCGTTGGTTGCTAGAAAGATCTCCAATGCACTGCGGAGCAATGTACTGGCGTACTTGTTAGCACCCAAGGGGTTAAATACTAGCCTGTAATGAAGTGTAAATCTGGTGCAGGGACACTGAAATTGCTTTGGCCACACCCAGACCAGATTATATGGCTGTGGCCAGCATAGCTGAGGCTAGGGTTGCCACCTTTTCTTCAAGAAAATACCGACCATGGCATTCCCTCCATAGACTTAACATTGGACAGAAGCCAATTTTTTACCGGCTGGGTGGCAACCCTAGCTGAGGCACCTCTCAAAATTTTGAGCTCTGGGAGGTTGCCTACTGTGCCAACTGGGAAATCCGTCCCTGAACAAACTACTTTGACACCTTCGGATATGTGATTTAGGGACATTATATATGTTTCATCAATGCATCTACTCAGCTTAAAAATGATTGTTTCCATTATGTCTGAATGTTTTCAGTATATACTAAAGTTAAAGTGGAATCATCCCTTTGTACCAAATAAAGCTAAATATATCATAAACAAATAAAACCTACATATAAGTTGCACCCCTCAGACAGTCTAACCCTTTCATGTCCACCAGACAGTAAGATTATATTGGTATCTTGCTGAGAAACGTTTACATTGGGAACCAAAGTGAGGCCCTCTGGGAAAGAGGCCCAGGACAGACACTGGGTACACACTATAATGTCAAATCTGACCATGCCTCAAAATGCCCTGGCTGTTCCATGTGGTGAATATTTTTGTATTAAGCAGCCCAAACCAATGCCTGCATTGGGCCCACAAATTACTTTCATAATAGGCTTCATTTTACCGCTAGACACTCAAAAACCCATTAGAACCCCACTAATTGTTTCAAAGAATTTAAAATTAGTCTCCGCTTCAAAATATATTCAAAAGTATTCAGTATCTGTTTAGACACCAACTGTAACATAATGCATACATTTTAGTGACCAAGGAGCACATGTACAAATTAAATGTATTACTGTATCTTTAAATATCATTTAATATATGTTCTAAGCTAGTTCCTGAAAAAAAAAAAAAAAAAAAAAAAGTTTGATCCCTAAAATCTAATCCTTTACAAACATTTTGGTTAATTTTGTTTTTGCAGTTTGCTTATCCACAAGCAACTGCATTATATGTATCAAATAAAAAAACCTCTGAAAACACATATGATGCAAAAAACCCCCTCTGAAAACACAAATGATGCAACTGCCAACTATTCTCCCAGAATGCTTTGCAAAACCTCATTGCATGTTGCTCGTACAAATGCTCAGTAGCAGGACAAACGGCTCTAACCATTAGTTTAAACAAATCACAGCACATTGGTTTATTTTTATAACAAATATCTTTTAATCACCATGCTTAATGTGAGTCATTTACTGAAACAACAATCTGCAAAATAGTCAATAACCTCTTCTCTGCCAAGAATTAATCATCTTTTACAACATCCTTAGAAACACAGGGGCCATATTTTTATAGTTAAGACTATGAGTAAGTAGAGGTTTCTTAAATGGTCAGTGAAAAAGTTGCATCAAGTATGTATCCATATGTTAATACTGTTTATTGCCAGTCTATCCTATCATCTCTAGCAACCAAAGACATAGGAAACCTCTTAAAAATACAGTAAATAAAGGTTAACATAGGTGTAGTCAATTGTTGGACCTCCACAACAGCTGGAGATCTGAAAACTGACTACTGCACGCTGAATAAAATTTTGCACATAAAATGTGATGGTATATAAAGCACAACCATTATATAGTCTGCTCATTCTCACATCTTCTTAAAGGAACATTAACAACTAAAAATGCTAGCCTCTGTAAAAATATTCTGTTAGTTTACTGAGGCCTACAATCTAGTCTTACATGTGCCCTATGGGGTTTTCCATTCTTGCTCCCCGTAAAACTGACACCAATTGCTTGTAACAAGCAATTATAATAATAATACAGTTTACCTTTGAGTGCCAGAAGGGTACACAAAATATTGCTTCTCAATGCAATGCATACCCCTCTGGCACTCAAAGGGTTGATTTTTGGCATAACTTGAGTCATTGACTAGCACCACCCAGTGACCACAAAATTCATTTTTATATATTATTAGCCTTTTTTTTTAAAAAACAAATCAACTATTAACCCTTTGACTGTTAGAGGGGCACCCAATGTATTGGGTACCCCTCTGTCACTCAAAGGGTTAAACGGGGGAAACCATAAAACATGAGTGAAAATTACTCAGACTCAAACTTTATTCCCATCACATGTGAGAACGTCATAAACAGATGTACAAGTAAATATTGTGAAAATACATCTTACAGAAATCATTGGCAAATATGCAAATGAATCCTATATAGATATACCATTATCCTATAATATAAAAGGCCAGAATGTTTGTCCGATGCAGTCATGCACAGTAGAGACTGCCTGAATGCACAGACTGCTGGGATGTGCTCATGTGCAGTACAGACTGCCCGAGGAGAGAACACATAGAAATATGCTTGGCAATAGAAAGAGAGGAGAGACCGGCATGAAGACATTGAGTCAGATGGAAACAAGCATGCAATGAGAGAAAGAAGAGACAGTCATGGAGATAGAGAGGAGAAACAGGCATGGAAACAAAGAGGAGACAGACAGACGGACGGACATGGAAGCAGAAAGAGTGAGCGAGGAGACACAGACCTGTTTGTACAGAGGAGAGACAGATGGGCGTGGGGATGATGAAAGAGAGAGAGAGGGGAGAGACAGATACAGGCATGGAGACAGGCACAGAGTCTGCGCAGTAGAGACTGCCTGAACGCTAAGAATGCTGGGAGGTGTAGTTCTCCAGTAGTACACCTGCTGTCGCAGTACTGTGCCATGGGTGCTCTCTGCTTCGGTGCCACAGAAGCTCTCTCCCACCCAGTCCTTGCACTTTGGCTCATGTACATGGGCTTTTACACTAGTAACAAATATTCCATTGCTTAATAACAATATACGTATTTACCAAAGTGATGCATTTCCAACAAAAAGTACTGTTATGGTATACTGTTCACCAGAGTTTATTTTATAATCTTGTTTGGCTCTTGTAGGAATGTATAATACATTAGGTACATGCTGCTGTAAACTTAGAGTACAGATGTCTGTAGCACTAACACTTAACCCTTTGAGTGCCACAGAGGTAAGCATCAGAGGGTCTCTCAATGCATTGCTTTCCAATGTGCTGGAGACTTCTCTGGTTCTTAACCCCTTAAGGACTGGCCGCGCATGCACGAGGCGGTCACTTAAGGACCACAGAGCATTTTTTTTTTTTGGAATCCGATTCCGGACTCCCCGAATGGCTTGCAGCCACGTGGGGAGCCTGGAAATTCCATGACGGTCCAGGACCGTCATGGGTCCTTAACCTCTTAAGGACCAGCGGTTTTTGGATGTTTCCATCCCATAAGGACCGCTTTGATCCTTGCCGATGCGCCAGTAAACGTGACCTGTTGCGTGTATCAGAGCACCACTTTGGGGCCTGAAAGAGATCGCTCCAGTCTTGGAACGGTCAGTTTTAAGCCTCATTTTTACTTACAGCTGTCCCGGCGGAGCGCTGTAAGTAAAAAGTATGTGACGTACTATGACCGTCATCGGTCCTTAAGTATTTAAGCACCATGATGGTCATAGTACGTCATGAAGTCCTTAAAGGGATAGTAATACTTCATTTTATCTTTATTTTATTTTGTAGGCATTAAAAAAACATGAAGAACGATATAAGTCTTATCTCTCAAACCTTTATGGTTTAAGAGATATTCACAAGCAAAGTATCCCCCCCTCTTTCAGCCAGATCAGAAGGGAGGTGCCCAGGTAGACTGCAGAGAGGGATAATTAAGATAAGGGAAAAAGCTGAAAAACTTGTCAAGGGGGAAGGGCTTTCATTGTTTTCATACAAAGAAGAGTGTCCCCTTCTGTTATCTGTCTGGTCTTACAACTAGATTTACATCTGAGAAGAGATGGCTTACACTAGGAAAAAGGGGCGGGAGGGGGAAACTTTGCTTGTGAATATCTCTTAAACCATAAAGGTTTGAGAGATAAGACTTATATCGTTCTTCATGTTTTTTTAATGCCTAAAAAATAAAATAAAGTTAAAACGAAGTATTACTATCCCTTTAAGGGTATAACAAGCCATGATCGTCCAGGACCGTCATGGGTCCTTAAGGTGTTAACAGAGTACGGGGAAGCTTAATCCTGTCATCAAGCCACCCCAGCAGTGCAGGCTTTCAGGATCTTCTCAATTAAATATATGTAATTTCTGAAAATTCCCATTGATTACAATGGGGCTTCTAACCATATGAATGATAGAAAAACCTCCAATTCATCGCTTTGTAAAGAAACTCCCCGGACTTATAAGGAAGGGGAGGCATGAAGAAGGGGAGGGTAGGAAGTGAGGTAGGTTAGGGGGAGGGGTAGGAAATAGGGTAGTTGGGTAAGGGGAAGTATAGGTAGTATAGTTAGGGATCGAAAGAAGTAAGCAGAGTGTAGGTAGTTGCAGGCTAGCTTAGGTTTTGTTTCTTTTAGTGTGTTTCGGTTTCCCACCTTGCCTGGATGTCCGACCTGATGGAGGAGCTGCGGCGGGTGGCGGAGGAGGATGGCGGGCGCTGGCTGCGGTAGCAGTTGCGGCTCAGGGTGGCTGGATCGCAGGCTGGGGATCCTGGGACCCGACCGGCTGCCTCTGCACGGCCCGTCCGGAAGACGCGGGCGCGCCCGCCTGAGCGGCTCAGCCCTGTCGGGGGGAGGAGCAGGAGACGCAGCAGGAGTCCAGTGGCTGCACGGACGTCTGCTGGAACGCGAGGTTCCGGGCTGAGGAGAGGCAGGTGTGCGGATGAGCGCCCTGCCAGAGGGTCACATGTGGAGGAAGTGGAGCTGAGGTCTCGGCAGGCACGGAGTCCTGGCAGTGAATGGAGCAGGAGGTCGCGGCAGAGGGCTACTTCCTGGGGCGGCAGGCCCCTTGCTGATGCTGGGAGTGGAGCGGCGGGTCCACGTGGTTCCTCTGGGCAGGTGAGGTTCGTTTGGGGGTATGGTTGGCTGCGCACCCTGGCGGTAGGGGTTTCTGGGGTTTTGGCATGATGGTCTGTTTTCTGCTGTCTGCAGGGGGACGCTGGAGTGGTGGCGCGTGGCGTGCAAGGGGTGAGTGGATCAGGCACACCTGGGGGCCTCTGCTTGCCCCTGAGGGTGGCGGCGGGGGATTCAGGTGGCCGGCCTGGGTCTGCAGCTGAGATGAGCGCTGGGGCTACGTCCGGGCCCGCTGTGGGGGCTGCGGTGTCGGGTGGGGGCGCGTCGGGCGCTCTGCCAGTGGTGGGGTCGCTGATGTCCTCTTCTGTCCAGTTGCAGGTGGTGGATGCTGTTCCAGTCGTGGGACGTGATGGAGCGTCGGCTGCTGCTGTCCAGAGCCCTCCGGTGGATGCTGCGCATACTCCTGCGGAGCTGGGTCCCGGCTCAGGAGGTATAGTGGGGTCTCAGGCTGGGGGAGTTGGGTCTGGTGGGCTTATGGGGGAGGTGTTGGGTGGGTTGGGTAGGTTGTTTAGCTCCTTGCAACAGTCGGGGGGGCGGGGGTGGGCATTGACAATGGGGCCCTCAGGGCTTGGGCGTCTCATTTGCAGGCTGGGGGGTCAGGTGGGGGGGGTGCAGTGGGGTTCGTACCGGGTGGGGTTTCGGGGGTTCCAGGGGGGGACAGGGGGGCACTGTCATCGGCCGTTCCTGTCTTGGGGTCCTCTGGGTTGGGGGCTGTGGGGGCCCGGGGGTCTGGGTTTTTGTCCTCGGATGCGGCTTTGGGGGTGAAGGTGGGGGATTCCGGGGTGGGTGTGGGTTCTCCTGTCCCGGCGGGGGTCCCGGCTTCTGCTTGCGGGGCGTCGTATTTGTGCTGGTCGGGGCCTTTGGGGGCTCATCTGAAGCCGGACATTAAGGAGAAGATTTGGAAGCATGAGTATATTGAAATATATTCTTTGCTTCCTTTGGAGGATTCCCCGCCTGACAGGGAGGAGAAGGATGAGGGGAAGAAGGAGGATCGAGAGCGTCGGCGGTATAGTAAGATCCCCAAGGTATTTGGTAACTGGATCAGGGCTTTTTCCATTTTGGCTTGTGTCATGGGGGAGCGTTTCCCGCAGAAATGTTCGTCTCTTTTCTGTTATCAAGACACCATCTGGGGCGCTTGTCGCACTTATGGGGGCCTGTCTTGGTGGCGCTATGACGAGCAGTTTCGTCAGCGCATGGCGGTCCGCCCCTCCATGACATGGGATCAAATGGACATTGGCCTTTGGCTTTCCATTATGACGCGGCCTGCGTCGTTTCAGGGTGGTTTATCGTTGTTTCTGTCGGGCGCCGGGGGGTTGGGGCTCCCCGCGGTGTCGGCCGCCGCCCGTAGACCGGGGGTGTGCTGGCAATTCAACGAGGGAGTCTGCAAGTTTGGACAGTCCTGTCGTTTCCGACACGAGTGCTCCCACTGTGGGGGTTCTCATTCCGTCTCCAAATGTTTTAAGCGGCGAGTGGAGCGTGATGGGGTTGACAAAGGGGGCAACTCCGGTCCGGTTAAGTCGCCTGCGGCCGTGGCTCGCCCGTTACCCTCATAGGGATGCTGCTGCGGTTTTGTACAAGGGTTTTTCGGACGGTTTTTGCATTCCTTTTCGAGTGAGGTAGGGTGGTCTGGTGTCGGGTAACTTGAGATCGGCGCGGGAGCTTCCGGAGGTGGTGCAGGAGAAGCTGGACAGGGAGGTGGCGTTGGGCCGGATGGCGGGCCCCTTTTCTTCCCCTCCATTTCACAATCTCAGGGTGTCGCCTTTGGGGGTGGTGCCCAAGAGGGAACTGGGTAAATTTCGGATGATTCATCATTTGTCGTTCCCTTTTGGGGGTTCGGTTAATGATGACATTGATCCCGAGCTGTGCAAGGTTTCTTACGCCTCTTTCGATAAGGCGGTCCGCCTGGTTGCTGCGGCGGGGAGGGGGGCTTTGTTGGCTAAGGCGGATGTGGAATCTGCGTTTCAGCTCCTCCCTGTCCATCCCTCCTGTCATCATTTGCTGGGTTGTTTCTTTCAGGGCTCGTTTTACGTCGATTTGTGTTTACCGATGGGGTGTTCTATTTCGTGCGCGTTTTTTGAGACCTTTAGCACGTTCCTGGAATGGGTTGTGCGAACGGAGGCGGGTTGTGACTCCGTCATTCATTATCTCGACGACTTTCTGTGTGTCGGCCCGGGTGGTACGGCGGTTTGCGCATGGCTATTGCGGACGTTACAGTGGGTGTCGGACGTTTTTGGCGTTCCTCTTGCTCCGGATAAGACGGTGGGCCCGGTCACTTGTTTGAGTTTCTTGGGCATTGAATTGGATTCCGTGGCGATGGAAAGTAGGCTCCCTGCGGACAAACTGGGCGACTTGCGGGATTTGGTGCGGGCTTTTCTGGGGGTGCGCAAAGTGACCCTTCGTCAGCTTCAGTCGCTGTTGGGTAAGCTGGCCTTTGCATGTCGGATTCTTCCGATGGGGCGTGTTTTTAATCGTCGGCTTGCTCAATTGATGGTGGGTGTTCAGAGGCCTCACCACTTCATTCGTTTGACACAGGAGGTCCGGTCCGACTTGGAAGTCTGGGATTGTTTTTTGCGGGACTTTAATGGGCGGTCGTTGTGGCAGGATCCTGTGTCTTCGAATGACGAGGTGGGCCTCCAGACGGATGCGGCGGGTTCGGTGGGTTTTGGGGCTATACTGGGCCGGGCTTGGTGTGTGGCTAGGTGGCCGGAGTGGTGGGTGGCTACTGGGCTTACCCGTAACTTGGTGTTCCTTGAGTTGTTTCCCATCATCGTGGCTTTGGAGCTATGTGTGGTTTTCCATTGCGATAACATGGGGGTGGTGGTCAACAACTTGTCTGCATCTTCCCTTCCAGTTTTGCGCTTGCTTCGGCGTTTGGTGTTAGTGTGTCTGCGTTTGAATCTGTCTTTTCGGGCTAAACATGTTCTGGGGGTGTTGAATGTCGCGGCTGATGCCCTTTCTCGCTTGCAGATGGTGGAGTTTCGGTTGGCGTGCCCGGCTGCGTTGGAGGTGGGCGAGGTCTGCCCGGAGTATCTGTGGGATCTTGGCAAGATGGAGTAGCTGCTTGGATTCGGAATTCGGTAGCACCGGCCACTTGGGCGCGGTACTTGACTACCTAGGACGAGTGGTTGGAGCTGTCCAGGGTTGCCGGGGGTTTTCAGGAGGATTCTAGTCGACTGTTGGGAGTTTTGTGGTTGATTTGGCAATGGGCGGATCAGGGCTTGTCCCCTTCAGTTATTTCAGGGAGGTTGGCGGGTTTGGTTTTTGGTTTTCGTCTTAGGGGGTGGAAGGATGTGACTAAAGATTTTCGGGTGCGCATGGTTCTGAGGGGCATGCGACGGGGGGGGTCGTGTTCCAGAGGCTCGGCGGCCGGTTTCCCTTTCCTTGTTGGGCCAACTTTTGGAGGTTGTTTCATGGCTCTGTCCGTTGGATTTCGAGCGGCGGTTGTTCCGCTTGGCGTTCAGTTGGGCTTTCTTTGGTGCAATGCGGATTGGGGAATTGGTTAGTCGGAGTAAGACCGCCCCCGGTGGGGTGGTGTGGGAGGATGTGCTGTTGGGTGATGGGGAGGTTCGGTTTCGGATCAGGACCTTCAAAACAGATTTGGTGGGTAAAGGGAGGTGGGTGACCTTATTTGCCATCCCCTTTTCACCGGTCTGTCCGGTGTCGCTGCTGCAGGATTTTTTGGCGGTTCGCCCGGTAGGTGGGGGCCCCCTCCTGATTCATGCCACTGGCTTGCCTTTGACACGGTATCAGTTTGTGGCGATATTTCGCGGTTGTTTGGCGCGTCTGGGCGTGCCGGTGGCGGAGTTTGGGGGGCACTCCTTCCGTATTGGGGCAGCGACGGAAGCATCACGGCTTGGTTTGCCGGATGATGTTGTTCGCCGCATTGAGAGATGGGAATCTGATAGGTTCCGGCTTTATGTTAGACCGGAAAGGAACATTTATGTTTAGGTGGAGTTCTGTGGGTGGGACTGCTATTGTTCTTCTACGGTGGAGTGTGTTTGCATGGTAGCAAAAAAAAAAACAAAAAAAAAAAAAAAACAAATTTTTGTAGACTACTTCGGTTTGGGGGGGGTTTGTTATGTTTTCCAGTGGGGTTGTGTAATGTTTTTTCTGTTTTAGGTGTTTCGCCATTGAAGGTGTGGATCGTCGGGCATTCCTACGTGTATTGGGCGAGCAAGAGGGCGGCCCTGCGTAGGAATGGCCTCCAGCTGGGCCTGGCCTCCTCGGTGGCGGAGGTATCGTGGTTTGGTTGTCGTGGGATGCGTTGGGTTCAGTTATTGCAGGATGTGGTTCAGTTTTCTAGGTGTCAGGGTGGGGGTCCGAGAATTTTAGTTATCCATCTGGGTGGTAATGATTTGGGGTTTTTTCCAGTGTGGAGTCTGGGTGAGCGAATTAAGAGGGATTTGCATCGCTTGCTTGCGCTGTTCCCCGATTTAGTGGTGGTGTGGTCTGAGATGGTGGCTCGGAAGGTATGGGCGCATGCAAGGGATCCAATTGCTCTGGATAAGAGTAGGATTAGGCTTAATCGAAACATTACCAAGTATGTGCTGAACCTTGGGGGCGTGGCGGTGCGCCATAGGGTCTTTGAGGGGGAGGCTGACCAGTTGTTCCGGGGGAACGGTGTTCACCCGAACGACCTAGGTCTTGATTTTTTCAACTTAGGTTTATTGGAGGGTATTGAACAGGCGGTTGCCTTGGTAGGGGGGGGGGGGCAGTGCCTAAGGGGTTAGGCAGTGGCCCTTATGGCGGTGTGATAAGTTACTGTTATTAGGATAATTAAGTTGATATGGGATAAAAGAAAGGATGATGGTTCCCTAGGGGGAGAAACAATTGAAAAGTGGCCCCGGACTTTGTCGCGGGAGGTGACGTTACCCGTTGGAGCTGAGTGTGGAATGGCCCAACTGGGGTAATTGGTTAAATGGTTGGTTCGGAGTGATGGGAAGGAAAATGTTAAGCATGAGCCCGGTTGAATTGGCCATGCAAAGGAGGGGTTAGGCTTGTGTTACAGGTTTAATAAATTAAGAAAAGTTTTATGTGACATTGGTTTGGAAATAAAGGGTTTTAAGAAATGTAATGTATGGTATGTTTGGTTTAATAAACCGTCTGTTCATACCCAAGTTTTTAGTGTCCGTGTTTTTATTGTAATGGACTATCCCCAGTCCTTCTTCAAGAAACTCCCCGGACTTATAAGGAAGGGGAGGCATGAAGAAGGGGAGGGTAGGAAGTGAGGTAGGTTAGGAGGAGGGGTAGGAAATAGGGTAGTTGGGTAAGGGGAAGTATAGGTAGTGTAGTTAGGGATCGAAAGAAGTAAGCACCCGCCCACCCTCCCTTGGGCTGGGAGGCGGTGTGATAAGTTACTGTTATTGGGATAATTAAGTTGATATGGTATAAAAGAAAGGATGATGGTTCCCTAGGGGGAGAAACAATTGAAAAGTGGCCCCGGACTTTGTCGCGGGAGGTGACGTTACCCATTGGAGCCGAGTGTGGAATGGCCCAACTGGGGTAATTGGTTAAATGGTTGGTTCGGAGTGATGGGAAGGAAAATGTTAAGCATGAGCCCGGTTGAATTGGCCATGCAAAGGAGGGGTTAGGCTTGTGTTACAGGTTTAATAAATTAAGAAAAGTTTTATGTGACATTGGTTTGGAAATAAAGGGTTTTAAGAAATGTAATGTATGGTATGTTTGGTTTAATAAACCGTCTGTTCATACCCAAGTTTTTAGTGTCCGTGTTTTTATTGTAATGGACTATCCCCAGTCCTTCTTCATGTGTTGGGGATCTTTCTAACATCCAAGGGGTTAAAAACCACATTTAAATCATTGTGAATATTTATGTCCCCTATGTGCTTCATTTATTGATGTATTTAGTGCCAGCTGCATTTTTTGTCAATACCCTAAAAGCATTGCAAAGCTTCTTTAACCCTTTGAGTGCCCGAGGGGTATACAATGCATTGCATACCCCTCTGGCACTCAAAGAGTTAAACAATTTGCACTGTGTCTAAAATATCTGCATCCGAATACTTTATTAGCACTAATGCAAATGTTTATTAGCAATGCTTACTTTTCTTAGGAACATTGGTGTGGGTGTGTGATTCCACTCTAAACCAGGTGCTGGTATCGCTGTGAAGTCCCCATACCTTCCTAATGACAAATTTTCTATGCTATATCATATAACAAAGTCCTAGAATGCGTTGCTCACTGTGCGGGTAACCGTACATGAGCAGTGGGGACTCGCAGAACGGGCTGATCCGGAGCGGAGAGCTCCAGAAGGCTGACAGCCTGTCTGTGCTCCCGGCTCCAGGGCATCAGTGGAGGCGGCTGGGTGACAAACTGTCACCCAACTCCTCCGCTGCTGCCCCGGAGCCGGGAGCACAGACAGGCTGTGAGCCATCCGGAGCTCCCCGCTCCAGATCAGCCCATGTATACGGGCTTTGTAACTAGTATGCCATAAAGCCTCATTTTAATGTCACTTGTGCCAAGGGGAACACAAGAGGACAGTCTGTGGATATTTTAGGGAGTTTTTCAAACCAGTGCCACAGTCTGCACCATGTATTATCATGTCATAAACAACTTGGCTGCTGTCACAGTCAATTTCCCTTTGCCTATTATGGAGCAGGGGAATTAGGCTTGCTGGCAATAGTGCCTAGCACCAGTGGTATGTGTCTGTCAGCATGCACTACAACGATCATACCATAAGTGCCTAGATTAGCTCCATGCAGCTGAACTGGCTCATTCGCACCTATGCTTCAAGGTGAATTATTAACACTGTTAATTTTTTAGGTATATTGCCACATTTTATTGGCAGTGTATATATTTGTATGACCAATGTGAATTTTCTATAAGCAATGCACATTTTCTAAAATAAAAATGCAAATTTTTCAGGTGCCAAATGACTTTCTATCATTTTAAAATGCAACAAATACAATCAGAATCTTTTGCTTTTAAACAGCAATTTTATTAATTAGACCCCTCAGAATCAAAAGTAATGAAAAAGCTAATTTATTTATTTAAGATTTTTTTTCTTGCGTGCCGGAAATCTTTAATGATGCTCAGCATTATTATACTGTGCAACATGACATGCTGATTTAGCAGGAATTTGGCTGACTCCTGTCTGAGTTTATTTATGTTTCTGCTGCAGAGCTGGGGACGCAGAGAAATTTATAGCTTTATAATGAACCATTCAGAGGCAGCACTGGCCATATGTGGACCCTAAAAAGGGGTCAACCCCACCCTCACTGAACATTTAACCATTTTTATAGGGACAGAACAGTTTATTTCAATTTGATTACAATCACACAAGCTGCTGTGAATATTTTCTGTATAAAAGAAAAAGCCATTTGAGCTACTTTCTCTTGTAATAATCACTTTGTGTGTTCACAGTCCCTTAGTAGTATAGGAGCTGCAGGTTGATGCGGTCCACAGAGTCTTAAAGGGATAGTAATACTTCAAAATTACCAAGCACATGTTACCAAGCACACGTACAAGACCGTTTCAGTGAAGGATCATTTCTTCTATAACGAGATCTGGCTCTGCTGAAGAGCCTCCGCTTGATTCAATGAATGGATTCCCCTGCTGCAGCAAGAACGCTGACGTCAGGGGAGAGGCAGGGGGGAGCGAAATTTAAAAGTGGCTATCTCGCAAACCATAAAGGTATGAGAGATGCCGCTGGTCGCATTTAATTCAGTTTTTAAAGGGCTTCAATATAAGGGATAGTAATTTTGAAGTATTACTATCCCTTTAACTATGTGCAGTAATTTAAAGGTTAGGAGCAGGATAAATAACCAGTGCCTCTTCTGCAGCAATCGATACATTCATCCTCAACTGGCCATTTTCCAATGAAGGATGATGAGAGTTGTAGTCCAACAACAGCTGTAGAATCACAGGTTGCCCAAGCATGGTTTAGACCAGAGGATGGCAACATCTGGCTCTCCATCTTTTGGGGGCTATATCTACTATCTTTCTCAACAAGATTATGGCTGGTTGGGTATGATGGGGACTGAAATCCTCAACAGCTGCAGTGCCACAGGTTGCCTACCCCTGGTTTAGAATAACACATCTTTACTAAACTTCCATTTAAAATTCTATGTTTTAGTTAATAGTTGAACTTTCGTTAGGGACATCTATGCAGTATTAACAGAAATTAACATGAAACAGCTGCCAATTCTGCTTGCTTATTGTATAGGACTGCATTATATTGCGAGTTATAAATCCTGCAAAGTCAGAACTTGGGTTTTTAAATGGAAGTTGCATCAAGGGCAGCACAGTTCCAAACCATGTGGGTCTCAGCTTCCCCAATGATTTGGGGAAACAATGAGATATATTCAGTGTAGGAAGATTGGTGTGAAACTCAGAAGAGAAGGAATATATTAAACGAACACTAAACCCAAAACAAGAAATAGGTTGATATATTCCAATAGCAGGTACATACAACTAGCATTTGTAAAAAGTGACTATTCATATGTTGCAACCATAAATACAATGTTGAAATTGCTGTTTCAGAGAACATTTTTGTTTCTGCTGTTATGAATTGAAATATATGAGCTAATGTCAGTTAACTATTAGTGCCAACTGCTTTTTTAGTTAGAAAGGTTATTATCTTACCTCAACCAATTTAAATGTAATCTTAGACATACAAATGGGAGCTCTTGAGCTCTGAAAAATGCTGCTCCTTCAGACCATATATACGACTAGATTATAGGCTTCAGAAAACAAATAGAGGATTTTTATAGATGCCAGCATGAGGTACAGGGTATTTAAGTGTATATAGCCCAAGTTAATTTTAGGTGTTAGTATTCCTTAAAGATGGTTCAAAGCTAACCCAGGAGCTGAAACCAATTTCTTAATGTGATGTCTGCCTAACGCCAGTTTTCCAATTAATGCTGCTGGTGCCAAGGGGAAAGGCAATGGTTATGTGTATGTAGAGGAGTTCTGAGGTATTCCTTCCCTCTTTGACTTGTGTAACATTATATATTATTAAGGAGCAGAGGACATTGGCTTAATTATATTCCCTTTTCCTGAGAATGCTGTTGTGGAGGAATTTGTGGCTTGTTAGTGTTAACTCTTTGCGTGCCAGAGGGGTGTCACTCAAATGGTTAAAGTCTTAACCCCTTAACGACCGGACGTTCAGGCACGTGGTGGTCACTAAAGGACCACGGAGCATTTTTTTTTTCTGATTTGTATTCCGGACTCCCCGAATGGCATGCAGCCACGGGGGAAGCCCGGAATTCCATGACAGTCATAGTACGTCATGGGTCATTGAGCCAGATTTACCCATGATGCACTATGACCGTCAAGGGTCGTTAAGGGGTTAAGGATGGCAGTGTGTGCAGTGTGCACTAAAGCAACCAAACTCTTGAGTGCATCCCCAAAACCGCAGGAACATGAGAAAAAGCCAAGGTCCCAGCACAGAAAATGAGCTGCTCTGGCAGATTTGTGTGAAGTCAGGTATTAACACTCAGTATTGTGGCAAGCTAAATATGAGAACTTAGCTGTATGTGAATCTAGCTGTGAGCACACAACATTCTATCAAACTGAGTGAGGGAATCATTGCCAAGCAGTAAAATAATTAAAAACAGCATATTTGTGACCATTGTGTCTACAAGTCTCAGTGATCATATTATTCAGCTTGAAAACCATAGGGAAGAACAATGCACTGATTTGCATACCTCTCTGGTAATCAATTCAGTGATATATTTAGGATTTCTTCTGCCCTAAGCTCAACCAAGTGCATGCACCACTTCCTACCCATACACAGTTTGCTACACCCTCCCCTTACATAGTTCAAACCCTTTCAGTGCCAGGGGCTTGTGACATTTTATAGACCCTGGAGGCCAGACACATTTTCAGCATTTTTACTACCCGCTTTTTTTAGGTGTGGTTTCCATAGGGAACTTTCTAGTTTTATATACAAAACTATATTTTTTTTATTAAAAATGTAAATGTTGGTTATGAAAATTCCTATTATTTTTAAAAGCCCTGACTCCCCGGCGTATAAAAATACCAAATATGTATAGTTTTGCATACAGATGCATTGTTTGCACATACTCCTAATTACCAAAAGCACGAAAGGGTATTTTCAGCTTTATGAATTAAAATGCACATTCCATTGGTTACATGGTAAAACTGTCATAAAATAGCTGAATATCTATATAAAAGCATATATTTCCTGTAATTAGACTAACTAGTGAATCAGAAAATGGCTGGCGTTTCTTCCTACACAAAATGATGGAGCAATTAATGTTTGTTATGAGGACTTTAAGAATAGATTGATAAGCATAACATTTTAAAAGTAGGCACTCAGGGGCATCAAATGAGGGGTCTTTTGCCTTTCTAATGTGCTGGGCTAGTATGCCCAGCTACTTCTAGAATATTGTGTGATAGTAAAAAAATATATTTTTTTTTACATATCAGTCGCTTCAAAGATACTACAATCTTTCAATGCCATGGAATTTCCTAGTGTATTCAGTCAGGGCTGGTGCAAGGATTTTTGCCACCCTAGGCAAAACCTAATTTTGCCACCCCTTGGCTGTGCCCCTTGTGTCCCACCCCTTTATACCCTGCCTACTTATACCCCACCTCTTTTCTTGCCCCATCAGCTCCAACTTGCCCCCGCCAGCTCCACTTTGCACCCTATCAGCTCCACTTTGCCTCCTATCAGCTCCAACTTGCCCCCCACCAGCTCCACTTTGCCCCACCAGCTCCAACTTGCCCCCACTAGCTCCACTTTGCCCCCTATCAGCTCCAACTTGCCCCCACCAGCTCTACTTTGCCCCACCAGCTCCAGCTTGCCCCACCTGCTCCACTTTGCCCCCTCATCTCCAACTTGCCCCCCATCAGCCCCAACTTGACCACACCAGCTCCACTTTACCTCCTATCAGCTCCACTTTGCCCACTCTCAGCTCCAACTTTGCCCCCTATCAGCTCTAACTTGCCCCTACCAGCTCTACTTTGCCCCCTATCAGCTCCACTTTGCCCCCTATCAGCTCCAACTTTCCCCCACTAGTTCCACTGTGCCCCACCAGCTCCACTTTGCCCCCTCAGCTCCAACTTGCCCCCTCAGCTCCAATTTGCCCTCCATCAGCCCCAACTTGACCTCCATCAGCCTCAACTTGCCCACCATCACAGACCTGTAGCTGCTGGAGCTCCCGCGTGGTCTTCTCTTCAGTAATGCACAGCGCGCTGGGAGATGTTGACTCCCAGCCGCTCTGCATTACTAAAGAGCTGACGGCAACGAGGGAGCGCAGCAGCTACACAGACCTGACTGTGTTGCAGTGCCCGGAGGAGGAGTCCTGCTAGCGAGAACAGCCGTCCCTGGGCACAGCTCTTCTCTGCTGCATGCCTTCGCCCCAGTACATGTGCGCCCTAGGCCAGCGCCTACCTTGCCTATAGGTGGCGCCGGCCCTGTATTCAGTAACTAGAGCCAACGTGGAAAAATGGCACCCTGCTGCCATGGGTTGACATAGTGTAGTGTGTGTGTGTGTGTGTGTGTCAAGAGCATGACTACCAGTGGAACAAAGCTGGGGAAGCAGTCAGTGCATGTGTGATTCTATGGTTACCAGTGGAAAAGACTGGAGTGTCAAAATTTTTATGTGGGGATCAGTGACTTCCAGTAGATAGTGGAACCAGTATGGGGGTCAGATACTATTTGTGGGAAATCTGTCACCACCAGGGAGCAGTTGAACAGGGAGTCAGACAGTGTATTTGTGGACCTGTGATTATTACTAAGCAGTGGAACCAGGATGAGGGTGTCAGACAATGTATGTGTGGATCTGTGACCACTTGTGGGAATTGGATTCAGGCTTGGGGTCAGAGAGTGTGTGTGAGGGTCTGTGACTATCAATTTGGATCCAGGCTGAGGGTCAATCAGTGTATGTGGAGTCAGGCACGGGTCATACAGTGTATATGGGGGTTACTAACTATCAGTGAGAGTGGAGCCAGGCTGAGTGGTCGGGTAGTGGGGATGTGTAACTACCAGTGGGAAGTGGAATCAGGCTGGGAGTCAGACAGTGTATATGGGTGTCTGTGATTACCAGTGGGCAGTGGATCCAGACTCTGGTGTGGGGGGGTTGTACTATTTATGTGGGGATCTGTGACTAGCAGTGGACAGGGACTATTTGGGTTCAGACAGTGTATGTCGGGGTCTTTGACCACCAGTGGGCAGTGGAATCAGAATGGGGTTCAGACAAGGCATGTGGATATGTGTGAATCAGTGGGCTGTGGAATCAGACTGGGGTTAAGACAGTTTATGTGGGGATCTGTCACTATCAGTGGGTAGTGGAACTTGGCTAGGTGACGGGGGGTGAAACGGTGTGTAGGAAAATTACTACAAGTGGGCTGTGGAACCAGGCTGGATGCTTCATTGTATTTGGGCATCTGTGACTTCCAGGGGGCATTGGGACCAGGCTGGAGAAGC
Source organism: Rhinophrynus dorsalis (assembly GCA_037306005.1). Taxonomy (NCBI): domain Eukaryota; kingdom Metazoa; phylum Chordata; class Amphibia; order Anura; family Rhinophrynidae; genus Rhinophrynus; species Rhinophrynus dorsalis. Next base: position 207,511,256 of record CM074724.1, read on the forward strand.
ATATAGTATGCATTCCACAGAGGTGTCCAACACATTTCAAAGCAATGTTTTGACCACCCTTGCATCACACAAGAGGTTCATTTTCTTAATTGTATTATTATTTTTTTTTTATTCAGGGGCATCAGGACCCCTCCATAACCATTTGGAGGATAACCAGCAGCAAGCAAGGGAGAGTGATACTCTGTCAGTGAACATGCATGATCTCTGGCTGTTTTATAATGGGATTATTCATACTATAGACAGTCTCTGATCATTCTTTCAATAGACAGCCATTTGGGGCTCTCTAAACCAAGAATCTGTGAATGGACTGACCTCAATTTATACTCCATGCTGCAGGCACAGGGTCACAGTAACAGGATCAGAGTTTACTTCAGTGTATACCTTAGACTGAGAGTACCTCTTACAAAAATATAGTTTAAAAACAGGTGAAAAAACACTTTCAAATAATATAACATTTAATTTGATTGAATTTAAATCAACTAGAAAATGCAACCCCTTTTCACAGAAAATTTAAATATATAAAGTGTTTCCTAATGGGAGAATGAGTCAGATTCAATTAGGGGTATTTTATAACAATTATATTAATTGCAGTCATATCATAGCACCTTGCAGAGCAATACAATGGAGACCTCACTAGCATTCAAGGGGTTAAATTCCCCATTCAGTGGAAGTTTGTGTGATTTTCACCCCCCCCACACACTGTAGTACAGTTGAGTTTCTCCAGAATTGCAGCTCTTTAGCTTAATTATTAAGGCCCATAGAGTTAATCAAGTTCAACCTTTGCCAGATCACCTTTGTTGATCCAAATGGCAACTTGTGAGATTCAAAGCTGCCTGTCTGTACAAACAAACAGAAGGGAGAACAGTGATCATTAAGGCCCATGGGAATGTTGTGAGGCTATGGGCATACAGTGGGGCTAAGTCTCTCCCAGGGCCAGTCTGGATGACTACATGATTATGCAAAGTAGCAGCTGTAGAGGACATTTTCTCTCTTGTTTGCATGCATTCAGACAGCATTGCCTTTGTGCTCAACACTTTTTCTAAGCACTGTGATTGGCTGATGAGTAGCACATCAAAGCACTTTGTTCTCACACTGATGAAAACTGGGACATTTAATAGTAATGGTCAACTAGGACAGACTCCCAAGCAACAGGACTGCACTGGAAAAACTAGAACCTATGACAACACCAGTATTTTTCTATGCCCTATACTGCCCTGTCCTAGAGCTATTCATGATATTTAGTCACTGTCTGATCCTGTGTGGGAATACACCTCTGTCAGTTGAGGAAGGCGCCCTCCATCCCTTCCCTTTTCCTCCCTGTCTCTGTAGACTGGCTGCCATCTTGGGTTTTAGACTCCCCCCCGCCACCTCTGAGCTAATAGGAAAGCAAAAGACTCTGGCCGTGTCCTTGCTGTAAACAATACAAAGGGACTGTCATTGCTCAGGCTGGAATAAGCCACTTCCTGTCACCAGAGACAGCATGGGAATACGAGGCTTCCTATATCAGCATCCACACAGTGGCTGACTGGGCATTGCTCCAGAAAGTACTGGCACTGAGCCTGACTTCTACAACTCCTATCCTGATGACCCCTTTACTGCCAGAGGAAGATGCATCCAAGGTCTTAACCCTTTGTGCTCCAGTGGGCAATGCACTGGACACCTCCCTGGCACTCAAAGGGTATGATTTTGGTGCTAGAGAATTTTCCAATGCATTGTAAAACAATGTGCTGTAGATCACTCCAGTATGCAAGGGCAGAGGCGTAACTAGAAACCACAGGGCCCTGGTGCGAAAATTGCCATAGGGCCCCTGACCCCACCATGCAACGCCACCCGAGAAATGCCCCTTACACATTTCCACCTCCACAGTGCCCCCATTGTCAACTTCCACATTGCATGCCCCTTTGTCCACTTCCACACTGTACACCCCATTGCCCACCTCCACAATGCCCTCATTGTCCACCTCCACAATGCCCCCATTGTCCATTTAAAATTGCCCCCACTGTCCACTTCCACATTGCCCCCATTGTCCATTTCCACATTGCCCTCACTGTCCAGTTCCACATTGCCCCCCACTGTCCACATTTCCCCCACTGTCCACTTCCACATTGCCCCCACTGTCCAGTTCCACATTGCTCACACTATCCACTTCCACATTGCTCCCCCACTGTCCATTTCCACAATGCCCTCAGTGTCCACATTGCCCTCACTGTCCATTTTCACATTGCCCCCACCATCCACATTGGCCCAATTGTCCACTTCCACATTGTCCCCACTGTCCACTTCCACAATGCTCCCATTGTCCATTTCTATATTGCTCCCATTGTCCATTTCTATATTGCCCCCAGTGTCCATTTCCACAATGCTCACGTTGTCCATTTCCACATTGTCCCCACTGTCCATTTCAACTTCCACACTGACCCGTTGTCCATTTCTACATTGCCCCCGTTTTACCTCCATTCATTTCCAACTCCATTCCAACTGGGCCCGGGCTGACAGAACAGCGCTGTACTACTCACACGCTCTTCTTGTGGTCCTATGTCCTGCGCATGCGCAGTCAAAGAAATCGCTTCATTGAGTTTCCTGGCTGCGCGTGCCTGAGCATCAGAGGCAGAGGGGTGGAAGGATGCATACCGTGGTGGCAGCAGGGATTGACCGGGCGGTCGGGCCCCCTGGAGTGACGGGCCCGGTCGCCGTGGCGAACCCTGCGACCACGGTAGTTTCGCCACTGTGCAAGGGGTTAATCTACTCTTTTAAACCACTCTAGAATATTCAGTTATAATGTGCCGCGGGGGCTTTTAATGCATGGGCTTACCAGGGCGTTCACTGGGGGCCTCCAGTCTCAGAAGGCCTCAACTTAGGTTCCTAACAGTGTCATTTTTACTGAAAGGAACCAATTTAATCCTTTGGTCAGATGACCAGTGAGCAGTCAGATAGTTCTAGTTGCGCAACATGTAAATGTGGATGCTTTTCCCTCAAATAGGAAGCAAGGAAAAGGAAAGCTACAACGTAACTGAAGGATCCTAAATGTTAACCTAGATTTGGGGGGCTCCATTTACAATTCCAACAGGGTGCCTCAGGTTCTTAACCCTTTGCGTGCCAGAGGGGTACGCGATGCATTGCAAAGCAATGCATTGCATGCCCCTCTCGCACTCAAAGAGTTAAAACTGCCCCAATGTACACCCTCAGTTGGGCTTGAGTGCTACATTTGTGGACCTTATGGTGATTGGTGAAAATGGTCATCTGTCACTGTTCTGCAATAGATCTATTCACAGTATTTTCAATTTTTAGCCTATTTTCTTTGTCCCATATACAATATCTTACTTTTTAGGAGTATTAATAGCCACTGGATTTATTTGTTAGGAATCATTCACTACTTGCCTGAAACTTTGAAATATATAACTCATCACATTTGTACTATGATAATGAATAAAAGCACAAATAGATATGAGGTCAAGCCATGATGTGTGGGTGATTCCTGATGTGTTTTTTGTAATTGAATATAAGACTTTTACTCCCCACCTGTCAAGAAGATAATTTTTAGATCATTATAACAGCTTCACACATGATTTGTCTGTAATAAACAGAGCTGTTAATGAGCTTAGGTGTCTACATGGATGAGCAACAGCTGCTGTCCTGGGAATCCTTACAAAGTGTAATCCAATTACAAAAGATATATCACTGCTCAGCTGCTGGTACTCTGTTTATGCAGTTAATATTGGTTTATGTCAGTGTGTCCTCTTATTCCCATTCTATGCATCTATATGATATTTTATACAAGACGGTACCCAAATGGTTCTTGCAGCAGCTGAATGACACTGAACACTGTTGTAAAGCCTGCATATGTAGCATGTTTGTTTCTGCAATCCAAATGCACAACCTTATATGTTTGTGTACATATATAACTTAATATGACATTTTTATGTCCTTTCACTCAGCTCATCCATATATTTTTTCAGGGTAAAAGAACTCATTACTCTGTATGTATCTTCTTGCATAATTTAGCATCATCAGTAAAGACTGTGATTTACTTTCAATATCCACTTCAAGATCATTAATACACAAATTACAAAGCACTGGGTCCAGGACTGAATCCTGAGGCATTCCTCTTACAAACTTTAACCCCTTAAGGACCATTGACATACCTGGACCATCACACTGGTCCGGCACTTAATGGGATAGTATTACTTCAAAATTACTATCCCTCATATTGTAGCCCTTAATAAACTGAGTTAAATGACACCAGCGGCATCTCTCAAACCTTTATGGTTTAAGAGATAGCCGCTTTCAAAGTTTCCTCTCCCCTGCTGTCAGCGTTCTGCTGCCAGCAGGAGAATCCGGTCTCTGAATCAAGAGGAGGCTCTTCAGCAGAGCCGATATCTCATTATGGAAGGAAAAATGATTAATTGAAACAGTCTTCTACGTGTGCTTGGTAACCAAGCACACATAGAAGACTGTTTCAATGGATCATTTTTCCTTCCATAACAAGATATTGGCTCTGTTTAAGAGCCTCCGCCTGTCCCGGGACCGGATTTGTCTGCTGGCAGCAGAACTCTGACAGCAGGGGAGAGGAAACTTTGAAAGAGGCTATCTCTTAAACCATAAAGGTTTGAGAGATGCCGCTGATGTCATTTAACTCAGTTTATTAAGGGCTACAATATGAGGGATAGTAATTTTGAAGTAATACTATCCCTTTAAGGACCAGTGACGGTCCTGGTACGTTACGTACTTTTACTCACCGCGCTCCTGCAGGGGCGAGGTGAGTAATACCGGGGACTGAAGCTGATTGCTCCAAGACCGGAGCAATCTCTTTCAGTCCCTCGTTTGGCGTGCCGGCACACATGATCAGTCACATGGGGCGGCACGTTGAACTTCCCTATCTAGTTCTTAAAGGGCCACACACCCCAGGACCGCTGGTCCTTAAGGGCTTAAAGCAGAACTTTCACCTGTGATAAACCTTGTCTCATATTATTAGTGTAGTGTAATTGTTTTTAGTTTGCAGTTTTTTTTTTCCATAGTTAATGAGAAATCTGCTGTTCCTGTACCCACTTCCACATTCTGCAGCACAGGGTAATGTCGGCAGAGTGGCGCAAGACTTCCCATTCCTGAAATTCTCCTCCCATCTCTACCAGGGAGAGCGTTCATGCTTCCCCTTCGTACTGGTGTACATCACGTCTATCGTTATAGCAAGCTCCATTTATCATTATACTGAGCTTGCAAGCTCAGTATAATTATTATTATTATTATTATTCTTTATTTATATAGCGCCAACAAATTCCGCAGAGCTGTGAAATTGGGAATAGACATACAGAGGTATTAAATAGTTCTCATGGATAGCAATGAACAGACAGGAGACAGTACTGATTTTGAAACACCACCTTTATTGAAGAGTGTAAATATATACGGTAAAGACAAACTGATATAGTCACGGAGTAGATAGGCACAAAGTAAGCGGCTCCTACCAGGAATAGGAGGCTGCTTTGGGAGATAAACCGAAGGCAACAGTGAAATAGCACCACTGCTGAGACCCAGGAAAGTAAGCGAATACTGGGGCTAGGACCCAGAAGAGCGTACGGATAGGTTGCCACAAGGAGAATACTGACTCAAGCCTGCAGTCAGAATAGGCGGTATGCGGACAAGCCAAGGGTCAATACCAAAGCGGGTAGTCAGCCAGAGCTGATGATCAAAACCAATCAGATAGTCAGACAAGCCAGAGGTCAGTACCAGAGCGGGTAGTCAGCCAGAGCCGAAGGTCCAATACCAAACAGATAGTCAGACAAGCCACAACACCGGACACCGGGAAGAACAGGTAGCCAAGCCAAAGGTCATACATGAACACTCACTAAACAGAACTGCATTGGAACACCACGAAAGGGCAACTATACTATTCCTCCACCCCTGGTAGTTGGAGCACATAATGATCTGTCCCTTTAAGAGCCAGACACAACGTCACTAGAGGGAATCCCAGGGATGTGCGCCTGACTGTGCCTGGCCAGTAGAGGGAGCCCAACAGATGCGGCAGGAGCCGCAGGAGACTGAAGGGAGAGACCGGAGCCTGAGAGACCATGGGGTCTGGCTCTCCCTACACGCAGGACGTGGCTCGGCTAAGAAGACGACACAGAAGGGACTGTCCACCTCTCTGCACAATGGAGTGGCCGGCTCCCTAAGCAGGTAAACGCAAGAGCTTACAATAATACAATCAAATGTGGAGAACAGAAAGATCAGAGGGCCCTGCTTGTGAGAGCTCATGGTCTAGAGATAAACGGGGATTGCTGTAACAATAGACATGATGCACACCAGTACGAAGGGAAGCGTGAAAGTGCTCCCTGGTAAAGCTGGGAGGGAGGTGGGAGGAAAACTTCAGGACTGGGAAGTTCTGCATAGCTGTTACCCTGTGCCACAGAATGCGGAAGTGGGTACAGGAATCTAATTTTGACAGAGAATTTCTCGTTAACTATGGGCTTTCCAAAAAGAAACCCTGTGATCTAGAAACAATTACACTATGTGAGACAGTGTTTATTACAGGTGAAAGTTCCACTTTAAACCAACTTGAAAAGGATTTTGGTTACAGCAACTGTTGTCATTTTCAGAGATGGATTATAGTTCCATAGGGCCCTAGGCAAGGTACCAGTTTGGGGCCCCACATCTCTTGGTGCTTCTGTCACAGAGTACTCCTAGCAGGTACTGGTATTGTGGCTTTAATAGTACCAGTGGGAGCAACTGGATGATGCTGGTGTCTTTTAACAAAAAGATCACCTGACATAAGATGTTAGTGGCAATAACATCACTTGCAGCTAGGGCCCCTCACACTGCTTGGGCCCTAGGCAATAGCCTAGGTTGCTATAATGGATATTCTGCCTCTGGTCATTCTATCATTTAAATAGTTTTCTATCCATGCACAGATATTGCCTTCCAACAATGGCCTAGATTACAATTCACTTGCTAATGTTTTCTCTGGATTTATCTAAAATTCCCATTGCCTTCTCTGGACAACTTTATAGATGAAACCCTTGATAAAGCTGCCTGTTGAGAAACAATCCAGTTCAGAGTTTGAATTAGTACAAAATTATGATAAGTTGTAAAGAAAAAGTACCACTTTTTAATTTTTCCCATACAGCATCTGACCCTGGGTGCTGTGAGGGTAAACCAATATTTATCTCTGGGGTTATTCAAAGTCTAAGATACTTGGTGATGCAATTACTAGTATTAACCCTTTAAGAACCAGAGGGGTGTACAATGCTTTGCTTCACAATGCATTGCACACCCCTGTGGTTCTTGAAGGGTTAAACACTCTCCAGGCAAATCAGACCAAACAAGTCCCTCTGACCAATACCATGCCAAAACACAACTTGTGGCTTCTTGATGGTCAGCAATTTCAATACAAAGAATGTTTTAAGAAACACAAAGTGTTTTGTGGGTTTTGCCTGACACCATCCACCCTTCAGTCAAGAGAACATTGTACAAAGAGGGTAACCATAAATGTGCAATTCTTTGTTGTCTTGTAACCCTTTCTTTTGTAGGTGGAAGGTTAAAATAAGACCATGTTGTCCATGTAATACACAAATGAACATGTGGTTCTGAGGATGTTTAAGGTCCCAAGACATTTTTTTCTTATTATAACGAGGCTTCAGTGAAACTGTGCACCTCGAATCAAAGACAAACAGGAAATTCTTTCTGTTCTTGTCCAAGTGGCCCTCATTTAGAAACTAGAACAAAACAATGCTTTATTTCATTGCCTTTTATGCTAGAGAGATGGGGTGGCGTGAAGAGCTAATGCCGTAGATAGACAGGATACAAAGGGCACATTGTTTATTTCTGCAGGGGTTTCCCATCACTTTGATTGTGAATTTTTTTTTTGCTGAGCACTGGTTTTCAATTCATTCCAATGTAGCATTATAAATTGGGGTTAATAATAATATGCCATACAGCTTGCCTTCCTTGTGCCTTCCTTCCATTGTCTGACAAAACTTTAATCAGGGGGTGGAGATGTGAGTGCTTTGGAGCAAACGTGTCCTCAATGAAATCCATGTTAGTAAATTCTGCAAGAAATGAGGCAGGGGAGAGTTTCCCTCTTCATGTAATCCAGGAAAAAAAGTTGTTCTGTGTTAGCCAGTAGAGTAGATGGGATTCAATGTACATTTGTAGTAAAGAACTCATAGGAGTAATTGAAATGTGGTACTTTTTAATGGCTGAGAACACAGGAAGTGCAAGCTTTTAGAACACTAAAGTGCAGTCTTCAGGCATGAGTTTATTGCAGTATCTGAAGACTGCATATAGCAAATCCTTCAGGGAGAAATCTCAGGACCACCATGCTTTGTGACAGCAGCCTTGTGTAGTGATGTATATCTTGTCATAAGTAGCATCACAATGTCAAGAGTTTACAGGACTAAAGGCACCATTGTTTGATTTGTACATTAGCTCCTACAAATATTGTGCCTCAACTCTCAGATGCCATGACCTCAAAATGCCACTAGTCTTGATGATGAAACTACAGAAAATGGCCCTGCTCGTAACCCACCTCCAATAAATCAAGATTGTACTCTTCAGGGCCTCAATTCAAAAAATAAATATAAAAACATAGCTAACGGTAGTTTTTCAAGCACAGTAAGCCATTCAATTACCTGTGCTGCAACAAATGACACATTAAAAAAAAATGTGTCGGGAGCTAAGCCCCATATCAATACATCAAAGGTACTGAAAGAAATGTGTGTAATGTAACAAAAATTAACCTTATGAGTGCCAGTTGGGTATGCAACAGAGCTTTGCATACCCCACTCGGTATCTTCCGTCTTCTTCTTTCTTTTTTATATTCTTTCTTTTTTTTCTTCATCCTGGTCCCCAAAAAATGGCACTGTAATTGAAAAAAATCAAGGCCTAGTTATAAGCGCTTATTGCGCGAAACGCGTTGATCAATATGATGTGACATGGTGCCATCTACTGGGTTGTGACTCCAAGACTTAAGTCTCTCCATGTGGTGTGGGAACATAATGATATTTGAATGAAGGTATTTAACATGTATCGTGTGTGAAATTATATTAATAAACCTGTTTTTATATTTATTTTTGGAGATACATGTGGAAGTGCAATCTTTTTTGGTGGTTCAACTAGTTATAGATGCCCCCCAGAGATATGCCACAAAAATCTGCTGGCATCAACCCTTTGAGTGTCGGGGGAGGGCACATAACGCATTGCAGAGTAATGTGTTGCATGCCCCTCTGGCAATCCAAGGGTTAAAAGTATGATGGCATCTCAATAAATGAAAGTAGGAGGGCATTCCAATAAGTGAAAGTAGCATGGCAGTCCAAGGGTTAAAAGTATGCTGCCACATTGGTGGCAGGAATGCAGAGGAAAAATACCTTTGCCTTTGCCTCAGCCATTCTCTGTTCAAAACGGTTCCTATGCTACAAATGGCTGGGATTTGTGCTTACTCACCTCCCAGTCAATCAGCTTCTACTGGGGGATGACGAAACTCGCTAAAACCCAGTTGTACCATGGGAACCATTTTGAACAGAGACTGGCCATTTAAAAGCCAGTCTCTGTTCCATTTATCCACAGAATGGCTCAGGTAACAGCCCGAGAGGTAACTTGGTGGGGGCATTTTATCCATTGCTGTCGGCAGTAGCAGCGGCAGCAGTGTATTTTTAACTTTTGGACTGCCATCCTACTTTTCATTATTGGGCTGCCATCCTACTTTCACTTACTGGAATGCCATCATAAATTTAACTCTTGAATTACCAGAGGGGTACGCAACACGTTGCTCTGCGATGCATTTTGTTCCCTCTGACACTCAAAGGGTTAATCTTTGTGGCATATCATTGGGGGGCATCTGTAATTTAGCCTTATTTTTTTCAAATATATTGCAATTTTGTTTTGGACAAGGAGAGAAGAAAAATATAATAAGAAGGAGGAAGATAGAAGATAGAGGATTAAAGAAGAAGAAGACTGACAGTGGATGACAGGTCAGTATTACAACTTTGGTTTATGTGTGTTAGGCTAGTATTATTGTTTCACTTTATTGTTAGGTGTAGTGTAGGATTAGTGTTTGGGAGGGTGACTGTGTTTTAACTCACACTCTGTGCTTGACAGTTTGTCAAACACCAAGCGTTGATGTTCACATTTCTCATGCTATTTAGCTTGTTTTGGTAAAAAAAAAAAAAACGTCTGCTGTTGAGCATAAAGTCAGGTTCTGTGGCCAAACGTTCGTTTGTGTTCTGTTGGTAGGGCAATTGAATAATTACGGTGACACAGTGTGTGTATGGCCCATTTCTATTTTTGCCCTACTGACAGTTTTACTGGTGTCTATTGAATCGAGCCTAGGTCTGAAAGAATGGTATCCTTTTGAAATGGCGTGCTTAAAATGTTGCTTCTTAAAGCGCCGCATTTCTTTGGCCGCGTCAGTCCGAATGGTGCATTCACCATTTCGTGTCTTAAAGAGTCAAAAATTCTACATGTCGCATCATTCCAAATGACGCATTAAGGACTCATTAAGGATGCAATATGGGTGCAATAAGGACATTAAGGAAGTATTATGGGTGCAATATGGGTGCAATAAGGACGCAACTTAAGGGCACAATAATGATGCATTAAGACACATTAAGGATGCAATATGGTGCAATAAGGAAGCATTAAGGACACTATATAGGTGCAATACGGGTTCAATAAGGACGCATTAAGGACGTAGGATGCAATATGGGTGCAATAAGGATGCATTAAGGACGCAATATGTGTGCAATATGGGTGTAATAAGGATGCATTAAGGACTCAGGATGCAATATGGGTGCAATATGGGTGCAATAAGGACGCATTAAGGATGCAATATGGGTGCAATATGGGTGCCATAAGGACACATTAAGGATGTAATATGGGTGCAATAAGGGCGCATTAAGGACGCAATATGGGTGCAGTTGTCACGGTCCCTGAGCAAATGTCACGGACACCAGAGTAAATGAAAAACATGACACAGGTACAGTTGAATTTAACCAGTTTACTAAAATAAGTAAGAGAAAGCACTTCCCCAACCTAGCAGGAACAGGCGTGAGGACAGTGTCTAGTCCACTACCCGAGGATTGACACTGAACTGTAGCCGGTTGACTGTAGCCTATAGAATATATGGGAGCAGAACCAAGCTTAGTTCTATCCTGCATTGTATCTTGTCCAAGACGACTAGGCCGACTAGGCCTAGGCCTAGGGCGGCACTTTGACAGGGGCGGCAATTTGCCACCCCCAGGCATGTTCGTGTCCTGAATTTGGGGCATTGCAAGTGTGCGGATGAGCTTTCAAAACAGATGACACAATGCATGAGTACTATGCCCTGTGTGCGCACACATGTACAAATGCTGGATGACAAGTTAGTGGAAGCAAGTAGAAGCTTCAGTACAGCTTCTGCAGGATTTATGCCATGATCCCTGCTGGTCTTTAAAAATGTTTTGACACCTTAACCTTTTGAGCCCCAGAGAGATACATTATATACCTCTATGGCATCTAAATGGTTAAAGCTCTTTCAAAATCCCCTGCATTATTTTAAAGTAATAGGATCCCCAAATTATCTGAAGTAATTATTTTTATTTTAAGGGGGGTTACATCTGATGTTGTAGCTGCCAAATGAAAATGAGTACATATATTTTTTCAAGATTGCATATTCAATTTTGTTGGTTTCTGTATTGGAATAATCCACAATGATTTAATTTATGGTGTCTCAAGCTTGTCTGACTGCCCTTGAGAAAAGCATATGGGTCACAGTTCTATTGAAAACATGCTTTCATATAAATAACCCAGTTCTTGAGCATGCTGCTGATTAACCCAGAGGTCCCCAACTTTTTGCCACCAATGAGCCACATGAAAAGTAAAAATCTTTTGGCAAGCCATTACTGCAGATATCATCACTCCAATGTGCTTTCCCTCCAGCAACTTGCTCTCTCCTTTCCCCAAATTATAATTCCCAGGTCCATATTAAATGTATATATATATATATATATATATATATATATATATATATATATAGCATTCAGATGGGTAAAAGCCTCTTTTAGTGAGATGACTTTATTTGCTGCCTGTATTGCTGTTGGTTTGTCCCAGATATACTCTATTTAAACATAACACCTCCCTCTCCCTTTCCCTCTTCCTCGTCACTCCCTCTCACTTTCTCTCTCTTTTTCTTTTTTCCCCTCTCTCACTCTCTCTCTTTCTTTATGGCTGATGTGATATGAAGCACTGAATCAATTCTAGGCCAAACCAGCTGCACCATTGAGGACACACAGAAATTCACAAAATTCCCCTTTATTTAAAAGGGACCTTTAACACTTTTAATGCAAGATAGATCTCCAATGCATTCCTAAGCAATGAACCATATGTATAAAGGCAACAGCTTGTAACAAAACCCTTCCCCTGCCCGTATTCTGTTGAGGTCAGTGTTCTGAGTAGGCAGTTAATGAGCGTGTGTGTGTGTGTTCCTTTTATCTTTTATGCCTGATATAGATTGTCCCTTATGCCATTTCTGTTGTTTTGTCTTTAGGGAAACGATGTGGGGAAGAGAAGGAAAAGTTTATTTGAGGATACAGTTATATGTGAACATAAAAACCGCCACATTATTCTGCAGTTACTGGGTATGCACTTTCAGATTGTGGCAGGTGTATATGTGCTAAATACCATTTTCATACCTCTCACTGTCCCTCTTTGCGCATCAAATCCCTCTGTCCCTGTTTCCCACCCTGGTGTCCCTCTGTTTAGGAGATCAGACTGTTTGGCGTGCATATAAGTGTACCACATTGCTCCCCAGCAATAAAACTCACATGAGAGCGTCTTTAAATGTCAGTATATGTGTTTATAAATTAGTCTGGGTAAATAAAATACATAGATCTTGCTATAAATCAAGTGATTTAGCTCAGATAGGAAAAGGTGGAGCCTAAAGAGGAAGGGGTGGGACCAAAATAGTAAAAGGTGGTGTTTTCAGAGGAAGGGGTGGATCCTAAACCAGAAGAGGTGTGACCTGGACAGGAAGGTTGGGACAAATGAAGATGGGGGGGGGCATAAGTTTAGCTAGGCCTAGGGCAGCACAAAACCTAAATACACCACTGAATGCTAGGTGTCCCCAGGTTTAAACAACTGGCTGTAGTGGAGGTGGTGACTAAACTGCCAGTGGCACTATCATTGTGCAGGTGGTTCTGGGGGGATCATCAACAAACAGCTGATGAGACACAGGTGACGGCTGCTTTGTGGTCTTAGAGGAGGACGTGGACCTCTCTACCCTACTAGTAGAGGTAGAACGACCTGCAATTCCCTTCTTATTTTTATCATTTTGTTTTGAATTCTGCTGCTGAGTCTGACTAGTACTAGTACTCTTCTTTGCCTGTCTGCTGCTGCTAGCTCTGCTTGAAAGCAACATCACTGTGGTGGTGTTGGTGGTTGCTGGGTCACTGAAACTGGTACCAGGACGAGAAACATCAGGGTGTTCACTAGGACTCAAATCCATTACAGATAGCTAGGTAGTGTACTATAATAAATTGACAATTTAACAACCTGGCCACACGACAACTGTAAGACTGGCTGTGTCACTCTGCAAATTATTCAAACAAAATCCTAAGTTGAAATTTAAAATTTAACACTGGAGCACTGATGATTCCCCCTTGCGGTGGCAGTAAGGTAGTTGGCCTCCCAGTCCCTAAACAACTGTGAGATTCTGTCACTCTGCAAATTATTCAAACAAAATCCTAAATTGAATTTTAAAATTTAACACTTGAGCAGAGAGGATTCTCCCTTGCTGTGGCAGTAAGGTAGTTGGCCTCCCAGTCTCTACACAACGGTGAGATGGTCACTGCAAATTACTCAAGCAAACGCCTAAGTTGAATTTTTAGATTTAACACTGGAACACTGAGGATTCTCCCAGTGGCCTCCCAGTTCCTTCAGAACTGTGATATTGTGTCAGTTTGCAAATTATTAACACTCCTAAGTTGAATTTTTATATTTTACACTGGAACACTGAGGATTCTCCCTTGCAATTGCAGTAAACTAGTAGGCCTCCCACTCCCTACACAATGGTGAGATGGTCACTGCAAATTACTCAAACTCCTAAGCTGAACTTTTAGATTTAACACTGAAACACTGACGATTCTCCCTTGCAGTGGCAGTAAGATAAATGGCCTCCCAGTCCCCACACAACTGTTAGATGGTCACTGCAAATTACTCTAATAAACTCCTAACACTCCTAATAAACTCCTAACACTGGAACATTGAGGATTCTCCCAGTGGCCTCCCAGTCCCTTCAGAACTGTGATATTGTGTCAGTTTGCAAATTATTCACACTCCTAAGTTGAATGTTTATATTTTACACTGGAACACTGAGGATTCTCCCTTGCTATTGCAGTAAACTAGTAGGCCTCCCACTCCCTACACAATGGTGAGATGGTCACTGCAAATTACTCAAATAAACTCCTAAGTTGAATTTTTAGATTTAACACTGGAACACTGAGGATTCTCCCTTGCAGTTGCAGTAAGATAGATGGCTTCCCAGTCTCAAAACAATGGTGAGATGGTCACTGCAAATTACTCAAACACACTCCTAAGTTGAATTTTTAGATTTAACACTGGAACACTGAGGATTCTCCCTTGCTGTTGCCGTAAGATAGATGGCCTCCCAGTCTCTACACAACTGTGATATTGTGTCACTGCAAATAACTCAAACAAGCTTCTAAGTTAAATTTTTAGATTTAATACTGGAACACTGAGGATTCTCCCTTGCTGTGGCAGTAAGATAGTAGGCCTCCCAGTTAGGGTTGCCACCCAGCCGGTATTTTACCGGCAGGCCGGTAAAAAATTGGCTTCTTTCCAACGTTAAGTCTATGGAGGGAATGCCTTGGCCGGTATTTTTTTTAACAAAAGGTGGCAACCCTACTCCCAGTCCCTAAATAACTGTGAGATTGTGTTTGTCAGTCTGCAAATTATTCAAACTCCTAATTTGAATTTTCATATTTTACACAGGAACAAAGGTGACTCTCCCTTGCATTGGCAATAACTGGCACTAATGCTGGCTGCCTGCCTATGCCTATCTGCCTACCTACATAACAACTGGACAGTCACTCTTTCTATCGCTCTCTCTCTGCTTCTTCTCTCTCCCAGATCTAACAACGCAATAAGCACTAACAGGAAATGCAGGAGCTGTCTGGGTGTTTGTGATGGCATTAGTCCATCCCCCATCATGAAACGAAGAAGCTAATTGCTTGGACTAGAGACATCATGAAACGAAGATTCTAATTGGACTAGAGAGGGAGGGAAAGCAGCGTGCACGCGGGGAGAATGTCATCTAAACATCCGAATATTGTAATAAAATTCTGCCCAGTTATGTTTCGGATTCAGCTTCTAAAAACAAATGGCTCTAAGATTTTCTCCATGTCAGTATGGCTACAAATCACCCTTATTCGTCCAAATAAGCCTAGTAAGGATTGCACAAGGGAGGTAGGGATGTCGGACGCCTATGCTGTTCACATGTTTAACCCTTGGAGTACCAGAGGGGTACACAACACATTGCAATTTGTTGAGCCTTTTTTTTTTTTTTTTTTGGAGATGGACAGTGGATGCCCAGGATCCCCGGTCTTTCCTCAACTCCTACATGCCCAGCACAGCCTCTCCATGGTTGTTACCCCTGCCAGCCCCTGGGCTCACGACTCTCCCTCAGTCTCAACAGCAGCTTCTTCCTCCAGCACTGGATCCGGACATTGCGCGGCACACTGTGGGAAGAAGAGTGTCTCTGCTTTTCCGGGGCCAGTAACGTGGGGCACTGAATCTACATTATTTATGTCATGTGGACAACTTCTTTATTCATTAAATTAACACTACTTTATTTAACCAACTGAGTGCCAGACAGGTAACTTATGCATTGCACCACAACGCATTTGATGCCTTTCCAGCACTCAAAGGGTTAACTCTCACATGACACACCACTGTATACTGCATGGCACGCTATAGTTTAACATAATGGTATAAGTCTCTCTCACATAATCTCCTTTTATTTTTCTGCTTTCCACGACACGCCAGACACACAGAAGCACTGTAAAGCTCCTAAACTAATCCCAGTATGGCCACAGCCCATATAACTATGAGACACACACAATATGGAAGTAATTTAATCATGCTGATTAATCACCAAAACACAATCTAGAATAGTTGTCTAGATATGTTATGTGGTCAACCATAAGAAATAATTATTGTAGATATATAATCCTTTGTATCCAATGTATAAAACTAAAATATGTACACCCAAACATATAGTGTTATAAGGTGCACATATATATTATTGGGAGTACTGATAATGGTAAATCACATAAGCATAAACCAGAAGGATAATCTGGGTATGTGTATGAAGTGAACTGTACACTAGCGGTCAAAAGTTTTGGGACACCTGCATTTTTGGTACTTTTAGTTATTGCCATATAACTTGACAAAAACATCAGAACAACATGTCAACATTGGGTATTTCTAAAATAAAGACAAATATTATAATCTATTTAGCAGGGTTTTTTTTTAGCGTTTGTAGATGTATAAAAGATTTTTAGGTCAAAAGTTAAAAAAAGTACATTTGTTACATTTGTTTCATCAGATTTTATAAATGTTTTTACAGGAGATGGAGGTCTGCAAGCACATGTAGAAGACTTTTTAAGTGAAGGATTTATTTTTCGTTAACACAATCTCGGCTGTGCTGCAGAGACTCCGATGGTCCTGGGACCGGATTTCCCTGCTGACAGCTAGAACGCTGACATCAGGAAGGGGAGAACCTTGTAAGCTGTTATCTCTCAAACCATAAGGGTTTGAAAGATGCCACTGGGGACATCTTTCTTCTTTATTTAAAGGGCTACAAAATAGGGATAAGGAATTTTTAAGTAATACTATCCCTTTAAGTTTACAACCTTCAAAATCTCTCTCAAGACTCCACTGTTTAGATAAGCATATCAACAAACCTCTTCTCTCCTCCTAAACTCCACTTTCCCTGTTTAACCCTCTTAAATGGATTAAGTGCTATGACTCCAAACTACCAACAATCAATACTGGGCCAACCTCAAGGCTACCACCCACTCCCTGGTGTACTATAGATAAATTGTCATCAGCTCCATGTGCCATTTACAAAATCCCCATGTTTCTCTTATACCCTCTAGTTTGAGACTGGTAGAGTAAAAGTGATACCTTTATTGGCTGAATAGCTTTAGAGTGCAAACTTTCAACACAATTTAAGTCTCTTCATCAGGCATGTTTAGAAATATGGAATGATGAAGAGACCTAAATACTCAGCCAATAAATGTATTACTTTTACTCATGCTTTTTCCATGGCTAACATGGTACCACCTTTTATCAGCTAGCTTGTAAGCTATCATGGGCAAGACCTCTCACCCTGTGTATCAGTCTTTATCTGTAGCTAGTAATGTTTGTACCGCTATACCTCTTTTGCACACACCCACAGAATATGACATTATTATCATCATTATTACTCTTATTTATATAATAACAGGTAGAGGGCTTAAGGCTAGCTCCAGCTGTTCTGGGAATTCAGTTGTTCCTATGCAGTATTTCAGTATGCCTCTTTCATAAGAGACCAGTGTTAATGAGTAGTGAAGTGGCAACACTACTTGAGAGGCAGTGTGCTGAGCATCTGTAGCTACAGTAAGTTCTGTATTTTTAAAGGGATAGTAAAACTTAAAAAAAATGCAGCTCCAATTAAGCCTCCTATAACCTGGGTCACAAAATGCTGGATTTCAATATTTTCTGTTTTGTAGTTCAAGAGTAATTCAATGCTAAAGGATCCCCCTCACACCCCTTGTACCTCTCCCTAGCCGCTTCCCCTCAGATTTGGAATTTGGTCATGCAATCAGACAGGGAGCAGCGAGGGACAATCTTTAGGCACTGAGTATGAGGAAAACACTAACCCCCTAGAGAAAGGGGGCAGGTTTTTCCTTATGCTCAGTTAAGATTGCCCCTCACTGCGCACTGGCTCAGAGAACAGCGTGATATAGGGGAAAGGGGATGGAGGGGGGATCCTTTACCAATGAACTGATTGAAATACAGCGTTTCATGGCCCAGGTTATAGGAGGCTCAATTGAAGCTACATTCTTTTAAAGATATTTCTATCCATTTAATGCATTTCCTTTGCACATAGGACCATATAGTGTATACATTTACTCTACGCCCTTCCCCTTTGTTTGTCCTAATGACTTGTCACAGTCTTTACCTTTCACTTTTATGTCTGAATCTATCCCCTGTCACTTTCTCCTACAATTTCCTCCTCAGTGAGTATTTCTAACTCTGTTATACCTTCAGTTATGTTTGAATTATGAGATTGGAGGCATCAACAGAGGTCATTCACAGAGCTCTGTCCTTTTTTTTCTACCATTTATTCCTGATTGTAAAGCTATTCCTTCTTCTCTCTCCCTCTCTCTCTCTCTCTCCCCTCCCCACTGTGCTGGGTCCTTGTTCTCTACTACTAGCCACAATGCTCACTTGTTATTTATTTGTCCTTAGGCTCCATCATTCCTTGTCTGCCACTGTGCTCTTTCATGGTCTCTTACACACCCTATATGTTTTTATTCCTATGCACTGTTCTTTCCTGTGCACTCTCTTGCTTAGTTGTTTGCTAGTTTTTTTTTCATACATTCCTTCATTTTGAGCCTGTCTCTTTGAGTTGTGACTGCTATTTTGTTCCTTATGCTGCTTCCCTTCACTAACCATCCCTATGTTGTTAATGACCCTTACACTTCCTCTCTATGTGGTTGTCCCCTTGCTCTAAGTCATTGCCAATCTGTACTCTGTGTTCTCCCTCTATGTGACTATCCTTTGCTCTATTACACTTTTCTTTGTCCCCTACTCACCCTTTCACTTTTACAAACCCTTGTCCTTTCATTACTCAATCCAAAAACCACTAGAAAGCATATATACAAAGAAAATGTTGTAACTGTGTGGCAAACCAGCTGAGCCACAGGGGACAAAATAAATTCGTATTGATTCAAACAGGCCTTTTAACCCAGTGAATATGAGAGACATCTTTGCTTTTCAATGTATTGGAGATCTCTCTAGCATTCTAGAGGTTAACCCTTTGAGCACCAGAGGGGTATGCCACGCATTGCAATGCGTGGCATACTCCTCTGGCACTCAAAGGGTTAAAAGCACCTTTTAAACGAATATGATTTTCCCCTATGGTGTATTTGGTTTGCTCCACTTTTCATTGGTGCACATGGCCCTGGGAGTAGAGAAGAAATTGGGCTGCAATGATTTTTACAAACCTGTACTCTAGATACAAAATGTAACCACATTTCTCAGGAAGAAGCACATGTGTTACCCCGAGAGTTAATGCATTGCCCAACCCACTGGTTCTTAAAGAAGCACTAAACTTTTTTTTTAATGAAAAAAACAATGCTGAGTAAAACAATGGTACTCACAGTGATTGCAGATGCTTCTTTCCAGAGTTATTACAGTTTAAACCAGACATGTCAAACATGATGCCCCTGCACCGATAAACTGCAGCCCCCAACAGCATTTATTATATTTATTACAATATGGTCCATCTCCTCTCTGTGCCCATCCTAACAAAGTAATACCCCACCTCCATCAGTTCCAACCAAAATCATAATCCTTCCTCTTTTCCCCAAACAAAAGTATCAACTTACATATCATCCTAGTAGTCTATTCAGGTAGACTGCTCAGCTGGGGAGTCACAATCCAGATCTACTGTCTGGTTGAGGTTGTGTTCTTGTGTGTAGCAGCGGGGCAAGTGGATAACTTAACTATTTGTCTCCCAAGCAGCTGTTAAGCTGCTAGGATAGGAATCTTACTCTTTCCCCACCTTTGTTTCAGCCACTTTGCTGATGAACTTATTTGCATACTCTAGCTGCTGTTTACCTTTTGTGAACCAGAGGGCTGTGCAATGCATTGCTTTGCATTGGTTATCATTCTCCTTTTATCCTCAAGGGGTTAACCACAAGTGCTCATTAAGTGCAGCTTGTGATCCCCATTAGCATGGTCTGGCCAGAGCAGTGTTCAGTGCATAGCTTTGCAATGCATTGTACCACCTTCTGGCACTAAAAAAAATGAACACTGACATTAACCCTAGGTCTAATGGCAATGATGATAGAGCATATGATGTACAGGCTTCATTGCTTTACTTTAATTTATCGATAAACAAGGATTGCCAGTGCCACATTTTTCTTCACCATGCATTGAGATCATCATCACTGTCAGAAACACAGAAAGTACAGAGTGTGAACATGGGACACTGGTGCTCCATATGTGTTAAGATATGAAAGTAAATCAACAGAGGCTCAACACCAGCTGATCTATATTTACTGTATTTGGTCTTGGGTTAATAGTATAGTGTAATCCTTTGAGTGCCAGAAGGAAGTGCACTGCATTACAATGGTTTTGTGATTATTAGTGGACAGTGGAACAATGCTGGGCTGTCAGGCCATATATTTGTGGTTCAGTGACTCCAGGTGGATAGTGAAAAAAGGCTGGGAAAACAGAGGTGTAGGTGTGGTTCTGGGACAAGTGGATAGTAGAAGAAGGTTGGGGAAACACACAGTGTATGTGTGCTTCTGTTAATACCAATGGACAGTGGAACAAGGCTGGGGTGTCACTGTATATGTGGTTCTTTGACCATCAGTGGAAGAAGGCTGGGGTCTCAGTCAGTGCCTATGTAGTTATGTGACTTCACGAGGGACAGTGGAACAAGACTGGGGAATCGGTGTATGTATAATTTTCTGACTATCAGTGGACAGTGAATCAAGCCCAGGGTCTCATAGAGTGCTTGTGTGATTCCTTGATGACCAGTAGGACAGAATGAGGCTGTGAAGCAGTGTATATGTGGCTCTGTGACAACCAGAGCAGTCATCATAATGCACTTCTTTTTTGCTCTGCCACTGCACCATTCTCCATCTCTGTTTGTTTTGGCTTTTCTTCCTGTCTTGTCTTTCTTCTTCCTTCTATCTTGCCATACCTCTCACACTCTCTGTCTGTCTGTCTCTTTCCTCTGCCATCCTGCACCATTAGTGTCATGTGGTGGGAGATGCACTAAGGTATAACCTCTCCAGTGTAATGAATTTTCCAGTTCCTATGTTATTCTATGCAGCATATGCCCTAAGAACATTCCAACTAGAGACATCTTAATGGTGCAGTGGTTCTGAATCCTTTCTTGGTCAAGGCAACCCTATCATGCATTTTGGAATTTTCATGGCACACTGAATATTCTAGGACATCTGTGAAGCACATAATAAATGTATAGTCATTTTTAGGTTTCACGGTCAGAATAACAAACATAAACCTACTGTGCGTAACAATTTCCATATATATATATATATATATATATATATATATATATATATATATATTCACTTTTTTTTAGTCTTAATAGAAAAGAAGGGGCACCCTCAGAGGATGTCCATGGGGCACCAAAGTATCACTGAACCCTTGTTGAGAACCACCGTCTTAGTGCAGAAGCTCCCTATAATAAGAAATTCCTTACACAGGAGACATTATCTCTTCTTTATCACCTCTTTATCAACACCTTAATGCATAACCTCTCAGGGGTCCAGATAGTTATTCAGTTGCATTCAAAAGGGAGGTATGTCATTGACAACCATTCTCAATGAATGTGTTCAAACTGTCAAGAAGTGATCAAGCTGTTACTCGCTTCCTGTCAGTTTGAACAGTTATAACTTTTGAATATAACATTTGTAAGCAGTGTGAGTACCCTTGATTTAATCTACAGGAAAACTCCTATAACATGTAGGTTTTCATTTAAAATAATCCTTTAAAGGGTTAAATCTGTAATCTGTTGGTGTGATTTACTGCAGAATTCTCGCAAAGCAATGGTCAATATTGAACCCTCTCCTCAGGCAAAAATAACACAACCACAAAATCTTTGCTCACGTTTCATTTGTTTTTATGCTCTCTCCTCGTAGGTTGCTTAATAAATGAGCAGACTAATATAAACACTAATTAAAGTTTATGCTCCCTGTGTATACACATCTGATTGCAGAGCTGTGATCTTGATCCAAACCATACATTGCTCCTGGGGATTTGGTGTTTTTATTAGTGGGATATATTCTAGTAATGGAGATAAAGCACTGACAGTAAGAGTCCTTGAATGCAACAGAGAGCTGGCTTAAAGGGAAACTATTGTGAAATTTTAAATGTTTTATTTATTTATTCTGTTTGCACAGACAGTTTTGTTCTGGGTAACCACAGACACCATGAACTTGCACCTACTTTATCCATATTAACTGTTTAAGGACCAGATGGGTGTAGAACATATTGCTCTTAAAAGGTTAAAATGGTGTCAGATTTCACCCCACAGAGCCCCATTTTACCTCACTGTCAAAGGATCTCTACTTGGTAGACCTGGATGAAGACTCAGATCATCTGCTGTTTTCATCAAGTTAGTAGCAATCAGAAAATCAGACTGTGCAATCAGACCTCAAAATCCATACACACACACATATATATATATATATATATATATATATATATATATATATATAATAGAGGAAGAATGGGGCAGCACCCGTGGGACTTTTTTATAAATTTATTAGACGAACAAAGTTACATATATGGTCAACGTTTCGGTCCCTTGCTGGACCTTTCTCAAGACGTCTAACAAACACCAAAAGCCAAGTTTAAATACTCTATCGCGCTAAAGCCTCCCGCATGCCGCTGATGACGTCACTGGCCCGCCAACATTAATTAATTAGACGGCGGGCCAGACCAGCCCCACTCAACATACAGGTGTCAGCATCGAACGAGCATTCAACTAATCACACGCCTTGCGAGCCGAACCGCAGTGTGTGTGATAATACAAATCATATTAAGAAGTCAAATGAAACTTATAAAAAAGTTTAAAGCTATAAAACATAAACCGGAACAAACCTGTGTTACTGTATACCACTGTGGTGAATGAGTGTGCCGAGCGTCCCATTACCAGGTCCGTGTTCCACGCCTCCCGCTGGGGGCGTCGAGTATACGGACTCCGGATAGGGTCCGCCCAATGTCACTCACCAAGCCACATGATACCAAAGCGATAATGCAGCGCTGTGTCTATGTAACTATGAGTCGCTAAGACAAAAGAATGAAACTACTACAATTCATATAGTTCAAGGTAAAAAATGGCATAGCGTCCAAAAAATGTATATGATCATAAAGTGTCAAATGTCACTTGGGACTGGCTCATGTGTCCCACTTGAAAGTTCTTCAGTCCATATGGCAACAGTAATCCACAGTATATAGGTGTTACAATGAGAGGACCCCATAATATTAATAAATGAATTTAATCAACAGGAGAGTGAATATGCCCATAACACAATATGAATTCTTAATGATGCATGAACTAATTACATTTAAATATAACAGTCATAATGAGCTTGAGTGTGAAATCAAAAGAGAAGTTCCAAAAGTCTAATAATGAAAAGTTATCCCCAAAAGAAGATTAACAGATCTGAATGAATGGAAGGCAGTACCTAAACCAGCAAGAAGTGGATGTTTTCTGTTTTCAATAAAGTGATTAATATATTCTAATATTGATCAGGACAATTGCAGGAGGTGAATGGTTTATGTGGATATAAAACCAACTCGGAATATAGGATAAATAGAACAAATAGGGGAGTATAAAGGGGACTGTCTATAAATGCTATCTCAGAAGAGAGGTTGATAGTCCAATATGTTGATTGTGGACTCATAGTCTCAGGAAATGATATTTTTGAGGCTACCCGCTTTGGGATATATCTGCCCATCATTCCTGTGTAGTGACTACATGCGACAAGTGTTGGATATTATTAAGGACTACCCAGAGGGTATTACTGCCCATCCAAACACTAAAGAAGTCAAATGCCACTGATAATGTATCACAGAAAACAGGATAAACTGGCCCTTTCATCAAGACCTCTAGCGCACACTGTATCCAAATAATGAATCCACTTTTCCTCTTTCTGAAGTAATTTTCTGCCCCTGTTGCCTCCCCTTCATAATTCACCTTGGAAATCAATGATCATATATCTCAGTTCAGCCAGTGTATGTTGGCGCTCTGCAAAATGACGTGCCACTGGCTTGTCACTCTTATTTCCTTTTAATGCATCCCTAATGCTGGTGCGGTGGTTAGCCATTCGTTCTCTCATACTAGTGATAGTTTTTCCTACATATATCAAACTGCATGGGCATCTGATAATGTATATGACATATTGACTGGTACAAGTTAATCTGTGTCTTATGGATATGCGTTTTCCTGTGTGTGGGTGAGCAAAACTATCTCCTGTCAAAAGATATTTGCAGGTAGTACAGCCTGTGCATTTGAAACATCCATTTTTCATAGATGGTAACCATGTGTTATATTTGCTAGTGTAGCAATTAATTAATGTCGGCGGGCCAGTGATGTCATCGGCGGCATGCGGGAGGCTTTAGCGCGATAGAGTATTTAAACTTGGCTTTTGGTGTTTGTTAGACGTCTTGAGAGAGGTCCAGCAAGGGACCGAAACGTTGACCATATATGTAACTTTGTTCATCTAATAAATTTATAAAAAAGTCCCACGGGTGCTGCCCCATTCTTCCTCTATTATTTACATAAATATAGGGATTGTGCACCTGGGCAGTATTTTTCCTTAGGAGAGAGTGCTTTCCATCTCTGGACATTGTATATATATATATATATATATATATATATATATATATATATAGTTATTTTTGCAGGGAGATCATGCAGTTTCTTCCTTCCCCTTCTTATGTACATTTGGCAAGAATGGGAAGTGGAGGCACAAGGCCACCTGGTTGGTTGAGGTCAGTATGGGGCAGCAGGGAAAGTGCAAGAGGGCTGCATATGGCCCACATGCCAAATGTTTGGCATGCCTGATTTAAAATGTTGTTTTTTATATTAAAAGTACCCTCTGGTGTCCAAACAGCTCCCCTACAGTTCACGTTTTGTCATGACAGTTATTCTGTTGCATTATGTAGAAGATGTGAGCCTTTGGCTACAGTAATCCATAGAATGTTATAACAGGATAATCACTTCATGACAGTTTGAATGTTTATAACTTTTAATAAAACTGCCTGCAGTTCCCTTATTTTACTCAGCAGAAAACCCTTATAACACTTTTTTTTAATAAATAAAGTTTACTAGTCCTTGATGCACAGCAACTAGTACGGACTGGCAGGTAGTGGCAGCTGGAAATGTAGAGTAGTGTGGCATGTTATTATATGGCAGTCATGACTGGAGAATTTGAATTAACTGACAAATAAATAAACTATTATAAAACTGCTGTTTAAAATAAAAAAACAGAAATATAGGTGATTTTGAAGCTCTTTCAAGATCATCTATTTGTTATAAGGTGACAATTCCCCTTCAACCCTTTGAGTGTCAGAAAGGTATCTAATTCATTGCAACTCAATGCGTTGGATAGCTCTCTGGCACTCAAAGGATTAAGTGCAATCATTCGAATTAGAGGTTATTGCCAGTGGTGCTATATTAGCACATTTGTACATTTGCCCCATTGTTTCAGCATCACAGATGTCCAGGACTGTTAGCACTGCAATCCCTGCTGATTGGTTACATTGCCTGATTACCTTTAAAGGGATAGTAATACTTTGTTTTATCTTTATTTTATTTTGTAGGCACTAAAACATGAAGAACGATATAAGTCTTATCTCTCAAACCTTTATGGTTTGAGAGATATTCACAAGCAAAGTTTCCCCTCCCGCCCCTTTTACCTAGTGTAAGCCATCTTTTCTCAGATGTGGAATCCAGTCCATAGACCAGACAGATAACAGAAGGGGACAATCTTCTTCTTATATGAACAATGAAAACACTGCCCCCCTTGACAAGTTTTTCAGGTTTTTCCCTTATCTTAATCGAAGATTGTCCCTCTCTGCAATCTACCTGGGCATCTCCCTTCTGCTCTGGCTGAGCAGTGTTACATCAGTAAAAGGGGTGGGAGGGGGATACTTTGTCATTGAATTACTCTTGAACTACAACTCTGACAGAATTGAGATAACACTCTCCATGACCCAAATACTATGATGATTAATTATTTAGAGCTGCTTTTATTATGAAACATTACTATCCCTTTAAGTCATCAGAAGTAATTACTCCCAAATCCCTTTCCTCTGTTGTCTCTGACAGTATAGTACACTTAATACTATATTCTGTCTTTAGATTTTTACTTCCTAAGTGCATTATTTTACATTTATCAACATTAACCCTTTGAGTAAGGGTACACAACACATTGCAAAGCAATGGGTAACACACCTCTCTGGCATTCAAAGGGTTAAATTGCAGCTGCTACTCTCTTGTCCATTCTTCTAATTTGCCTAAATCATTTGTCATTAGGCGTATTCCCCCAGGAATGTCTACCCTGTTGCTGATCTTTGTATTATCAGCAAAAAAAGGAATACCTTACCTTTAAGAACTTCTGCAATATCACTATTAAATATAATAGGCCCCAGTACTGATCCCTGAGATACCCCACTAAAAACACGTCCTTCCTCTGAATATTCTTTGTTAACTACAACCTCTGTCTCATGTCACTCAGCCATTGCCTTATCCATTCAACTAGTTTACATCCAGACCCAAACACTGCAATTTATTAATGAGTCTCCTGTGAGGGACAGTGTCAAATACCTTACTGTAATCTAGATAAGCTATTCTGCTGCTCCCTCCTGGTATATTATTTCAGTTTAAAAAAAAATCTATGAGATTACTTTGACAAGATCACCCTGCTGTAAACCTGTGTGTCTGGGATCTTGCAAGCCCTTTAAATTCAGATATATAACAATTATATCCTTTAACATGATTTCCATTAATTTTCCCACCACTAATGTAAGACATATTGGTCTGTAGTTGCCAGACTCTTCCCTGCTCCCTTTTGTGTGAAGTTGTACTACACATTTGCTACCATTCAATCTTCTGGAACTTCTCCTGCCAATAGTGACTGACTGAATAATTCTTATTAAGGTTTTGCCATAACATTCCTACGTTCTTTTAACAACTTTGGGTGTATCCCACCTGGTCCCATTGATTTATCTGTTTTTACTATAGAAGGTTGATGTAGAACTTCTTCCTTTGTAAACATGCATGTTACAAATGTCTCACTATTTCTTTTTCTAACAGAGGTCTCATTCCTTCATCTTCCTCTGTAAAGGCTGGACAAAAATATTAATTGAGGCAGTCAGCTAAACATTTGTCCTCATTTAGATAACTTCCATCTATTGTCTCAAAGCCTGTATGTCTCTCTTCCAGTCAGAGCCGGATTTACATCTCAGGAGCCTGTAGGCACAGAAATCTGAAGAGCCCCTCTCCCCCCATTGGCCATCTCCACTGGACACCTCCACATTGCCCCCCCCATCATCTCCATATTGCCCTTACGTTGTCCCCCGTCAGCTCCATATTGCCCCCATCAGCTCCATATTGCCTGCATCAGCTCCAACTTACCCTCACATTACCCCCATCAGCTCCATATTGCCCCCATCAGCTTCATATTGCCCCCATCAGCTTCATATTGCCCCCATCAGCTCCATATTGCCCCCATCAGCTTCATATTGCCTCATCAGCTCCATGTTGCCCCATCAGCTCCAACTTACCCTCACATTGCCCCCATCATCTCCATATTGCCCCCATCATCTCCATATTGCCCCATCAGCTCCAACTTAACCTCACATTGCCGCCATCATCTCCATATTGCCCCTCCATCAGCTACTTATTGCCCCATCATCTCCATATTTCCCCATCAGCTCCAACTTACCCTTACATTGCCCCCATCATCTCCACATTGCCATCATCTCCATATTGCCCCCCCATCAGCTCAAACTTACCCTCACATTGCCCCCTTCATCTCCATATTGCCCCCCATCAGCTCCATATTGTCATCAGCTCCAAGTTACCCTCGCATACATTGCCCCATCATTTCTTCATTGCCATCATATCCATCTTGCCCCCCCATCAGATCCATATTGCCCCATCATGTCCACATTGCCCCCCAGTGTCCGTTTCCTACCTCTTCCCTGGTGGTCCAGTGGCAGGAGAGGTCTGCATGTGCCTCCTTTGGCACATACCTGTAGCTGCTGGAGCTCCCGCGCGGTCTTCTCTTCATTGAAGACCTGACTAGGCGGTGGGGGGTTAGTGCGACCTGCGAGGCAACTTTTTTTTTTTTTTTTTTAAAGGATCCCAAAGACAGGCGCCCCTCTGTGGGGTGAGCATGTAGGCAGATGCCTACTCTGCCTAACGGTAAATCCGGCCCTGCTTCCAGTCTCTCTTTCAGTCTGCCCTACTGTATTCTCTTTTTCAGTCTGCGTCTTTCTTTTCTTTTATTCAGTCTGTGTTTCTCACTATCCATCTGTCTCTCTATCATGGTTCTCCATCTCTTTCAATCTTTCACATTCACTCTGTCAGTTTCTCTCTCTCTCTCTCTCTCTCCTCTCTTTGTCCATCTCATTCTTAATTCAAGGATGATGGGAGTTAAAATCTAAGCTGGAGTGCCACATGTTCTCATTCCTTTTTTTGTTCAATATAGCAGAATAATATATACTGACAAAGAATTATGTTAAGCTGAATGATTTGATACATATAATAGAAACATATATTGTTACAAATGACATACTTTATTTCTATTTTGTTAGAGTTTTAGTTTTCTAAGCACAATAGCTAAAATCAAATGGAAAAACTTACAAAATTAGAACTACAAATCCCAGAATGCACTTCCTATCATATTAATTTCTATGTCCATTGCCTTCTCTCTTTTCAGGGGTGTCAGTCTGGTTTTATGCCCATGTATGTCCATATATGGACATGTAATTCTAAGATAAGTTTAGTTTGCTTTAAAGAGATAAAAAAAACTCCTTATATGTTGTACTAGAGAAGCATAGAAGTGAACATTCACTGAAAACTAACAAAAGCAAAGCATCTGCTTGTTCTTTGGCTAGCACTGACATAGCGCTCTACATGCTAAAAAAGCTATACAGATGAATATAAGCTCCACTGATTTCAATCTGTTCCTATCCCTTTAAAGTCCCCTGTTTTACCAGACACTGATTCAGAAGGAACTGACTCTGTTCACCTGACTAGACATCATCCACTGAACTTCAGTAGCTATGGTAACGCTATTCCGCACTCAACCCAAGTGAGATATATTTACCTTTTTCTGAACACCTTCAATATTAAAATATTAACTGCAGCAAAAGTTAGTATTCAGGACCCAGTGAAAGTGTTCAGAAGAGGGAAATAGCTTCCTCAGTCTGAACATAGTGCATTGTTACTAGCTCTGTGGGTGGTATCTGGGTTAGCAACAAAGTCTTTCTGAGTGAAGAAGTTGACATAACTGAAAGAAGGGGGTTAAATAAATATTTCTATTAAACCAGACTGTTTTTGAGATAGTTACTGGAATCAAAATAGTTTACCATAGTTTAAGACAAACTTATGTCAAAGTATTACTGGGATGAATGCACAGCATTCAGGCACAAGAATCAATTTTTATACCTTACTCCTGCCTAACAATAGACTAAGCTATGTATGCCACAACTCCCTTCTCTTAAAGCTGTTTGTCCCTTTATGAAGACAATATAGCAGTCTATGGATGTTTCTGAGCATTTGTTTTCTCTACCCCTTATTGATTAAACAAGGAGTAGAGGAAAATACTGTGATATCATGCCATTACCTTGTGCATGCTATGGAGCTATCATACATGGCTTACTGGAATTAATGTCTTAACACTGGCAGAGTTTGTCTTCTGGTATGCACTACAGCACTCATATGCTCTTCACAGGGCCGGATTTATCGTAAGGCAGAGTAGGCATCTGCCTACAGGCGCACTCCACAAAGGGACGCCTGTCATTGGGACCTGTTTTTATATATATATATTTATATATATATATATATATATATATATATATATATATATATATACAGGGCTTATAATTTTAAGTCCTTTGCTACTAGCCAGACCTGAAAAGTTACTCGCCACTGCAAGCCAAAACATACCCACCAGGGCTGAATTTCTACTTGCCAGGGCTAAATTTTCACTCGCCATTGGCTAGTGGCGAGTGGAAATTTTGAGCCTTGATATATATATATATTTTTTTTTTTTTTTTGTATTTTATTTTTTTTTAATTATTCTAACCGTCATGTCTGCGCCTCTTTTGGCACAGACCTTTAGCTGCAGAGCTCCCTCGTGAGCTCTTTAGTAATGCAGAGAACTGGGAGATAACATCATCTCCCAGCGCTCTGCATTACTGAGCAGAACACCGCGCGGGAGCTCCAGCAGTTGCAGGTCTGTGCCGAAGGAGGCTCAGACCTGTCCTGCCATGCCGCTGAACCACCAGGGAGGAGGTAGGAAACGGGGGTGGCCGCAGTGTGAGGGCAATATGAAGCTGATGGTGGGCAGTGTGAGGGCAAAGTGGAGCTGATGTGGGCAATGTCAGGGCAGTATGGAGCTGATGGCTGGCAATGTCAGGGCATTATGGAGCTGATGGGGGGCAATATAGAGCTGATGGGGCAATGTGAAGATGATAGGGGCAATGAGAGGGCAATATGGAGCTGATGGGGGCAATATAGAGCTGATGGGGCAATGTGAAGATGATAGGGGCAATGAGAGGGCAATATGGAGCTGATGGGGAAATGTGGAGATAAGGGCAATGTGAGGGCAATGTGGAGCTGATGGGGTGCAAGTTGGAGCTGATGGGGGCAATAAGGAGCTGATGGGGGCAATGTGAGGGCAATATGGAGCTGATGGGGGGCAAGTTGTAACTGATGGGGGCAATATGGAGCTGATTGGGCAATGTGAAGATGATAGGGGCAATGAGAGGGCAATGTGGACATGATGGGGGCAGTGTGGAGATTAGGAGCATTGTGGAGGTGTTCAGTGGAGATGGCCAATGGGGGGGGGCGCTTCAGATTTCTGTGCCTACAGACTCCTGAGATGTAAATCCGGCCCTGGCTCTTCAGTG
Source organism: Rhinophrynus dorsalis (assembly GCA_037306005.1). Taxonomy (NCBI): domain Eukaryota; kingdom Metazoa; phylum Chordata; class Amphibia; order Anura; family Rhinophrynidae; genus Rhinophrynus; species Rhinophrynus dorsalis. The sequence continues at coordinate 207,542,195 of CM074724.1, forward strand.
CATACCCTGGAATGCATCTACTGCCTTTTAAGGCTAACAGCTGCATTGGAGAGTCTCTTACATTCACCCCACTATCTCTTTACAACCAGGTTTATACAATGGGAATCTTTATGTGTCTGCTTTGGTGCGGATGGATTGCCCCAGAACAATTCCAGTTCTTCTCAGTACATCTGCCTCTATATCAGGGGAGCTGAGGTTTGGTTCCCAAGATCTGCATATAGGCCAGGATTTAAGGATTTTACTGCTTCAACACAAGTGATCCAGTCAAAATAAACAATTCACTGTTACCTCACCTGCATAGCTGGGAACTCTCTGGATTTGCCCCGTAGACTCCGGTTTTGACTCTCCATTACCCGGTCTCCGGGGCAGAGGCTGATTCCTCTGGATGTAGGAAGTTTCTATTGAAACTCTTCCCACTTCTGCTCTTGCCCTGTATGTTCCTGCTACTTCCTGCCCAGCATATTTGACCAAGTTTTCTTTACTGTTTATTAAGCCCCACCCCCACTCGTGATTAAGCCCCATCCACTTTTGATACGAATTGCGTCTTTATCACCCCCAACAGCAGCAGAGGACTCCACCTCCAAGGGAGTCCAGAAGAAAAAGTTTCCAGGTATGCTCACCTGTGCTCAATCAGGAATATTCTTAAATCATAGCCTGTTTATGGTAATTGAGCATTAAACTTTGACACCCATTCTCTATATCTTACCTCTGCTCGTAGGAAAAAAAAACTTTCTTCTCATTTTGTTGATGTAGCACAAATTTTGTTTTTGCCGTTTTCCTACATGTATGTATATATATTACTATCATGTAGTTAAATAAGGTTTAGCTCACCAGGTTCCTTTGTATTTCTTTCACTCTCTGTCTTTGTACAAGATGTAAAAAGGGACAGGGAAGAACCTTATAACAACTTTGCATCCATATGCCCCCAAAAATAAAAATGTAATATTTTTATTGGGGCAGGTATGTGGTTGTAACGGTTTTGTAGGACACTCAGACCAGCAGGTTAGAATAAAACACAGTTTTATTGATAAAACAAGAAAGACCGCCCTCTATAGGCAATACAGAATAATTGAAAGACCAGTGGCGTATAGATGCCTCCTCAGGCCCAGTATACAGAGGAAATAAATATACATATACTGTCACAGAACAGGCATAGAAACGTAAGGGTATACAATGGTTAAAGTACATGTAAATCAATCAGTCTCTGTAGTGGTGTGTTTGACACTCCCATAAGGTGGTAATGGAGCAGTAAGTGGTGCTGGATGAGAAAACACCTGCAGTCTTATACAACAGAGACTACTGCTTATGCTGAACAGGAACTGAGGCCAACTACTCTGCTAGAGAAGATAAGCTAGAGCTGCTGGCACCCTAACCAGTGCATAAACGGAGAGCAAGTGCACTGCAAGAGCGAGGAATACTAGAGCCACAAGCCCCCATGGGCGTTGCAACAGAGATGACTTACACTGCAAGAGCTAGAGCCAATAGCCCCCACGGTTGTTGTAACGGAGACTAATCACTGCAAGAGCTAGACCCAATAGCCTCCACTGGCGTTGTAATGGAGACTAGCAACACTGCAAGAGCTAGAGCCAATGGCGCCTCCCACGGGCGCTGTAACGGAGACCAACTACACTGCAATGCAAACAGAAAGAGCCACAGCCACCTACATAGGCGCTGCAAGATCACCAGACTCGGCAAGTGTAGAGGAAGACTCAGGGTAACGGCTCTGCAAATGTTAATGGAGGCTCGGTGAACGGAGATAATGGCTCTGCAAGTGTACTGGAGGCTCAGTGAATGGAGACAATGGCTCTGCAAGTGTTAACGGAGGCTCAGGGAACGGAGCTAACAGCTCTGCAAGTGTTTAGCAGAGGCTCAGCGAACAGAGACACGGCTCTGCAAGGGTTAACGTACTGCACAATGCTCTGAGGAGTAAACGGAGTAAGCAGGCTCAGCAGAGGAAATGGAGAGGCCCGTACACTGGAGGCAATGACGCGATCAGCCCTGCCAGCACAGCGGAAGTCAGAATGTCGCCTAGGCGACACCAAGCAGCAAACGGCAGGAACAGAGGCTGGGTCAATAACGAGCCGGTTCAGGTCACGGAGCAGGAAGTCAGCCAGGCCGGGTCAATCACGGAGCAGGATACTCAAACAAGCCGGGTCTGCTGTCAATAGCTTCAATTGTTAATGGAGACTCCCTTTTGACCAAAGGAATTTTGTGTAGCTCGGCAAAAGAATGATCCATGAAGTACCCAGCTGCACCGGAGTCTACCAGGGCCATCACCTCCACAGACAGATCAGCCCAAGAAAATACCACCTGGATGGTGGGTTTCTGTGTACTTGAGTCTAGGGACTGCTGCACACCACCTAGGGCCTGTCCCCCAAGGTACCCTAGGTGCGTCCGTTTCCAGGCTGTACTGGACAAGTGCGTAATAAGTGCCCAGCTTTGCCACAATATAAACATAGGCCCTGTCTTTTACGGTGCGCCCGTTATTCCTTTGTGAGTCTGGTGAACCCGAGCTGCATTGGTTTGCCAGGTTCGGGTGAACGTCCAGGAGGAATGGGAGGCGAGGGTGGGTTTAAAAGACTGCCATGCCCATAATTTCTGGATCTTGCCCTTTTAGCCAGCCGTCTTTCACGAATGCAGGAGTCAATAAGCATGACATAATCAATGTACTCATTCAGGTCACTGGGTACATCTCTGGCAGCTATTTCATCCTTGATGGAGTCGGACAGACCCTGAGCAAAAGCTGCCACTATTGCTTCGTTATTCCATCCCACCTCTGCTGCCAAGGTCCGAAATTCAATGGCATAGTCACCCAAGGTACGTTCGCCCTGTTGTATCTCCATTAACCTTTTGGCAGCAGAGGCAGCTCTACCAGGAACCTCAAACACTCTGCAGAACTTTCTTACAAACTCACTAAAGTTCTGAGTGCAGGGTTTGGCATTCTCTCACAGGGGATTGGCCCATGCAGGAGCTTTGCCCGTTAATAAGGATATCATAAATGCGACCTTACTCCGATTGTTAGGAAATGCCTGAGGCGTTAGTTCCAGAAATATCTCCAATTGATTAATAAACCCCCTGCATAGGGTAGGTTCGCCATCATATGTCAATGGTAACTGCGCCGCCGCTGTTAGGCCTCTGGTAGGTGCACTAGGAACCACAGAATGATTATCCGGTGTCAAAACTGGGGGGACCACCGGGTTCTGGTTAGGTTTGTCAAGGTGTACCGTACGCTCAAGTAATGTTTGTAAGGCCAGTGCCAACTGGTCCAAGCGCTGCTCATGGCCATCCATTCTCCAGTGGATGTTTTGTGTATTACTTTCACCTTTGCTGTCTGAGGTCATGGCCCTTTCGTACTATAACGGTTTTGTAGGACACTCAGACCAGCAGGTTAAAATAAAACACAGTTTTATTGATAAAACATGAAAGACCGCCCTCCCTCTATAGGCAATACAGAATAATTGAAAGACCAGTGGCATATAGATGCCTTCTCAGGCCCAGGGAACGGAGCTAACAGCTCTGCAAGTGTTTAGCGGAGGCTCAGCGAACAGAGACACGGCTCTGCAAGAGTTAACATACTGCACAATGCTCTGAGGAGTAAACAGAGTAAGCAGGCTCAGCAGAGGAAATGGAGAGGCCTGTACACTGGAGGCAATGACACGATCAGCCCTGCCAGCACAGTGGCAGTCAGAATGTCGCCTAGGCGACACCAAGCAGCAAACGGCAGGAACAGAGGCTGGGTCAATAACGAGCCGGTTCAGGTCACGGAGCAGGAAGTCAGCCAGGCCGGGTCAATCACGGAGCAGGATACTCAAACAAGCCGGGCCAGGTCACAAAGCAGGAACATCAGCCAGGCTGGGTCAAACACGGAGCAGGATTCTCAGACAAGCTGGGTCAGGTCACGGAGCAGGAACGTCAGCCAGGCCGGATCAGATCATGGAGCATGAAACAAGGAGCATAGTCAGACAGGCCAAGTCGATACACGGAAGCAGGAACACTGGAACACAGCAACAGCAACACTGGCTCAGGAACACCACGAAAGGGCACCTGACAGGTGCCAAAGGCCAGGTATAAAAAGGCCATAATGGGTGGGCCAAACAAGCTCAGCCAATGGGAGCGCGACACAACAAAAAGTGACAGAGGAAGATCACGGGCACCGTGATAGTGGTCTGCCAAGAATGGATCTCTGAGCCATCAAAATGCCTTCATCAGTCATCATACTTCATACGTACAATTTTTTTATGCTCAAAAGTCCCTGAGATGTGCAGCCATCATGTGTTGAAGGATTTAGTGCTAATGGGTCAGCTTGAACTTGATGACCTAGATTAGCAGTCAAAATGTGAGAGCAACCCTTTTCAGGTGTGACTGCATATTATTCTTTCACCACCCCATTACAAGCGAGAAACAGGTAAAGGGGGGTGAAAGGCATTTTGAAATCTTGTAAAGCCAAAAGTCATGGACCTTCTTATATATATCCTATAACATTAAGTCATAGAATGCGTTGCTCACCGTGTGCGTAACCGCACATGCGCAATAGTAACTCGCAGAAAGGGCTGATCCTGAGCAGAGAGCTCCGGAAGGCTGACAGCCTGTCTGTGCTCCCGGCTCCGGGGCAGCAGCGGAGGCGGCTGGGTGACAAACTGTCACCCAGCGTCCCCGCTGCTGCCCCGCAGCCGGGAGCACAGACAGGCTGTGAGCCATCCAGAGCTTCCCGCTCAGAGTCAGCCCGTGTATACGGGCTTTGTAACTAGTATATATATATATATATATATATATATAGATATATATATATATATCAAATGCCCTTTTACCTATTGCGAAACAAGAAAAACCAACATAAATATAAAAAAAAACAGTTGACATGATGAAAAAGTAATGAGAAATTAAGCAAAATCGAAATATTAGAAACGGGGTAGAGTATGTAGAAATGTGTAGGACCACAAGGGAATGCATAAAAGAAGAAATGCACAAGTTCAATGTTGAGCTCATCAAAAGGACACTGGAAAAAAATCAAGGGCTAAAGAAATCAAAATGAAAGATAGCCACACATTGGAGCCAAATAATTGCATTAAAACTTGAAGATGGCAGAACAGCAAAGAAGTCAACAATAAATACTAAAATGAGTAGCTGAATCTGTGCCAGAAGTTTTGTTAGAAGAAGCAGAAGTTCAATGAAAAATGGCAAAAGCAGCTGGACCTGATAAAGTCACTATTGCAATGTTGAGAGCTGGAGGATAAGCCTTATTCAAAGCCCTAGCTAAACTATTTTCAAAATATGTACTACTTGGCAAAGAGCCTGAAACATGAAACATACAGAAGTCACCCTAATACACAAAAATGTTGTAAGGCAGATCTAAAAAAACTACAGACCAATAAGTCTATAGTCAGTAGTCCGCAAGGTTTTCACAAAGGTACTCTCAAGAAGAATGGACACAGTACTTAACGCGGAAACAATCTAAAGAGCAAGCAGGCTTCAGAAGTGGTTTCAGTGCATTGGACCATATCTAGAAAGTGCAGCAAGTTATAGAGTGACATAATGAATACAAATCTTCCATTATTCATAGCCTTCATTAATTATGAAAAGACCTTTGACTAAGTGAAAAATCAAGCAATAATTGATGCCCTGATCAACCAAGGAATAGACAAAACTTACATCAATATTCTCCAATCAATATGTGAAAATGCTTAGAAGTAGTCAGCTGCAGCATACACTGACGAGGCCCACATACCCATGTACATGTGTGGTTTTGTGCACTCTCTCTCTCTTGCACATGGGAGTTAAAAACATGACTTATAACACCATTGAGAGGTCACCATGATTTAGAACAAGATGCTTTATCTTGTTCGTGCTCAATATTTGTTCATCCGATTTGTTTGTTATAGGTCTTCCTAAGTAGTAGGGCATCCCAGGAATGGGCCCTTGCTTCTATGTGCCTAGAGGGATTCAGCTGAACTGCACAGATGAGGCCCATATAGTCCGAAGCTTACATAGTGGTTTTGCTGTCTTTCATGCTGAGAGGAGTTCCCTGACTGAAAGAGTAGTGGCAAGGACCAGTCTGATATGAATATGGAAATCTCCTTTCTGCAGTGGCACATGGGAGTGAAAAACATGACTTGTAGCACCATTGAGAAGCTACATGTCTTAGAACAAGACACTTTATCTTGTTTGTGCTTGATAGATGCTTATCCCATTTGTTTGGTATAGATATTATTACCCAATGTAATGGTACTCATTTTATCTGCCTAGTAAGAATGAAAGGGTGAGTTCACTCTGCCGGGACCAGAACCTGCAACCCTGAGGTTTGAACAGATTCTGTGGTGCATTAACCACCTGACTCATCTCATCAGCTTATAAATGTGTCTAGCTGCTGCACAATCTCATTAATATTTGTATTAACATTATTTATTGAGCATCAACATATTCAGCAGAGATATACAAATTAGAGGTGAAAACATACAATTAGGTATTGAGTGGAAACAGAGAAAATGGTACTTTTTTCGCTTTTCCCAGTGTGACTCATTTTTATCATAGAACCACACACTGCCCCACCTAGCATGTCTCATACTAACCATATAAAAACATACTGCTTCCCAGCCTTATCCCAAAGTAATGAGAGACTCACACACTTTCCCTAGACTTGCCCCACTGTAACCATACATAGAAAAATAGAACTTGATGTTAGATAAGAAACATTTGGCCCATCTAGTCTGTCCATTTTTACGACTATAAAAACCTCAATCCTTATTTGGTTCTTGGTCTTGTCTGATGTTCAGGATAGCCTTACGCCTATCACATGCATGCTTAAATTATGTCACTGTATTACCCTCTACCACTTCTGCTAGTAGGCTATACCACTTATGTACAACCACATTCTGTCCTCCAGCCTTATCCCATAGTAACAACAGAACCACACACTGTCCCCCCAGGCTTGTCCTTTGGTAACCAAAGAACCACACCTTCTTCCCACAGCCTTGCTCCATATTAACCATAGAGCCACACACTGTCCCCCCAGTCTTGTCCCATGATAACCACAGAACCACATCCTTTCCATCAGCCTTCTCCCCTGGTAACCATAGAACCACACATTGTCTTGCCAGCCTTGTCCCACAGTAACCATATACATTCACACTGTCATCCTAGCTTTGTCCCATAGTAATCATGGAACTGCACCCTGTTCTCCAACCTTTGCTCAGTGGTGACCATATAACTACAAACTATCCCTTGCCACCCCATACAACCACACATGCCCCCCCCCCAATATTCTTCCAGTCACAGTAGTCATAGAATTACCCTTATTTCTGACTCCCAGCCATGTTCCACTGCACTGTTAGCCATGGAAATGAGATACTGAGTCTAGCTGCCCCTTTGGGAATTGGAAGGTTTCAGTGGAAAATGTTAGGGGTTTAGAGGAAAGGTGAAAACTTTAAGCTTGAGCAAGATGCTGAAATGTTTGAGGGAAAATAGGCAAATTGCTGATTTTCCATGAAAAATCCTGCAGGAAAAAAAATACATTTACTCCATCTCTATACAAGGTAAAAAGAAGAGTAAAATTAGGCAAGATGAACAGATGGATCCAGAAAAGTCTTGTGTAAACAGGTGTGTTTTCAGTGAGAGCTTGAAACTAATAAAGTTGGGAGAAAATCTGATATGGTATGGCAGTGAGTTCAATAACTGGGGTGCAGCACTGCAGTAGTGTTCTAGACGTGAATGAAAGGAGGTTATGAAGGTGGATATTTACAAGATTACTGCATTTGTTTCAGGTGTTTGAATACCTAAATGATGCCCAAGACGGGATTTTTAGATTGAAAATGCATGCCTAAGAAAACCATGGCATATATTATATACATCAGACAATTGATTGTGCCTGAAAAATGCAGCAGGACATATTTTAAAGTGAGAGGTGAGTGAGGAAATGCAGGGGCGTACCTAGAGCAGCTGATACTGACGGAATTAGATGTGACGCACATATAATGCTGTCAGTACCTGCTTTGGAAGTTAAAGGGCAAAACTGAGAAGTGCCACACTCAGTCTGAGTGGAACCAATCCAATGAGTGCCACCCGGGGCGGACCGCCCCCTCCCCATTAGTATGCCACTGAGGAAATGTATGGGGGAACCACTGTATTGAGAGACTGCAAGGTTGGGGCAGGAAAGGGTGAAGTAGCTTGACAAATATGAGGCTAGTGGTGAATACAGCTGGGCGTGGTCAAGAGAGTATAGCTGTCTGATAGTGTAAGAGGAGAGGAGGCAGCTAGTGTCTCACCATATCTGAGGTGCCTTGAATTTGTCTGGTAAACTTGCCCATGCTTTTGGCCACAAATATAGCAAAACCTCACTTGTTACCTATTTTTAGTAATTCAGAGTTTATTTGTTGTTAAAATCACAATTTGATGCACTGGCTTTACTTTTTATTCACTTTTTGTAGAGGTATCTATTATATTGGGCCATATTCATCAAGATACAATGGTGTAATTCTGGAATAAACCAACTATACTATAGTTTTGAAATGAAAATCCTGCTTCTCAGTGTGTTGAAGATCCTTCTGACATTTAAGGGATTAAAAGTCTGAGCGCCAGAGAGGTATCCAACACATTGTATAGAATTCAAAATGTTAAAAGACACATTTAAATCAATGGGAACTTTAATTTCCACCTATGGTGCATTTGGTAAGGTTCAGTACTGCAACTTTTTTAGCTTCATAAATAAGCACCAATTGTCCTTGCTGTTCTCCTCCCTACATATATATGTAACTATTATATACTGTTGATTAATAAGGTTGTACTCATTTGGTGACTGTATTTATTTATGTATTTTTTTGTACTTTTAAGCTTCTATTTTTTTTGGGTACATATATATATATATATATAGTTCAAGTAGGTAGCACTCTCTGTAAATGTAATGTAATATGCCTGGGTGCACATAAAAAAATAAGTGATACATACAAAATTCATGAAGTAGACGGCACTCTCAGGATCTTGCTTGAAAAAATCAATAGGTGTTTATTAGATTCTAATAAACACCTACTGATTTTTTCAAGCAAGATCCTGAGAATGCCGTCTACTTCATGAACTTTGTGTATGTGCGTGTGTGTGTGTGTATATATATATATATATATATATATATATATATATATATATATATACAGGTGCAATGCTCATTGTCTCTAGGACACTATATAATGTCTTTCAGAGAGTCTTTCTCCATTAATAGGTAAAGCTGACAAAGATTCAGCTGTCAGGATAAAGTAGATAAAAGTTAGTAAATGCCTAAAATAGGAGAGATTCAGTTCATAATACAAAGCATATTAAGGTTAGGTACTTGCCAAAAATTAGGTACCTTGGCATTGGTGGCAAGCTTAGCATTCTATGGCCTTATAATGTGACTAAATCCTCATCTTTACTATAGTAGTGATATGCAGGCACAATGCCGCAGAGTAAAGGGTTATTGGTGATGAAAATTTGGATGTGTACCAATATTTTGTGTATTTGCTTTTATATATATATATATATATATATATATATATATATATATACACGGTTTTTACAGAAAACATGAAATATAGCAATCAAAGGCATTATATTTCACCCAAATCTGCATACTTAGGAAATCAAAACACTATAGTGGTCTATACTTTTTTAAGATGTGTCAACATATTAATATAATTTTTTAAATTAAATGTAGTGATGGCCACAAAGCACAGCAGAGAGGAAATAGATGGGAGTCGTTAACAGCAAATAGTGGAGAGAATGAGCTTAGTAAAACGGCAGTGGAAGAGGAGATGGGAGACAGTGATAAAGCAGAAAGACGAGAGCAGATGACCCTGCCATGTGGGGGAGGATGGTTGAAATCAGTAACACAGGAGTGAGGTAGAGATTAGCATTAAAGGCACTGAAGGGAAAGGAGATATGGTAGTCAGTGACACTGTCAAGAAAGTAGAGATGGGGATGGAGTCAGTGATAAAGTAGAGAGGGGGAGAGATTGTAATCAATAACAAAGCAGTAAGTTAGAGATTGGGATTAGTGACACAGCAGATCAAGAAGAGATGGTAATCTGTGAGACTGCAGAGATGTGACTGAACTTTGCTGGTAGTTATGCTTCATGTAATTGAATTCACGTCCCAGACAGCCCAGGTCAAGGGGGAGAAAGGGATCTGCTGTTTCAGCATCTCTCATTTTTCTGATCTAGGTCTCAGATTCCAAGCAAGAAACTTACTCCCAAACACTGTTTAGTTCCCCTGAGACCAGGTAAACTAGTGTACAGGAAGTGTCAGCCAGCAGTGGTGAAATGCATTCCATCCTTCTTTCCCCTTCTCTCCCTCCTTCTGTCATAGCAGTTCTAATAGGACATCCATAATCCAAACAGAGAACAGATCTTCCTGTGTAAAGAAGAACACATATTAAGAAATTATAAATTCCACTCCCAAAAGACAGTTTTTTGAGTTTACTCCAGACCAAATCTATATGTGTAACAGAGAAACTGATGTACCAATGCCTCAAAGTACAAGATGGAGAGCACAGCTGAGGTTTAGGAGAAAGAGGAACAATGACATATTATTAGTGTGAGTACCGTATAAAGGAAATCAAACACCTTCACTTGGGAGTCTCTAATGATTGTACTATTATTCTCTTTAACACATTTCTCTTTGCCATGGTCACCTTTTGTTTTGCGTGAAACATTAAAATGCTTATTTATGTGGAGTAGAAATTAATGTTCCCTTCCTGGTTAAGGCTGGAAACAGAGGTGTCCAGTTATCAATCAAAAAAGAGAACATAAGTGCAAGTAGAGTTTCTACAGAAACAAGCTCTCTTAGGATATATTTCATAGAAAGATGGTAATATTCACATAGTCATGTCTACTGGTGTTTCTAGACACCCCGGCATAAATATCGCTTGCAGGGTTTATTATAAAGGTTGACCCTGCTCAAGCGCCAACAGAATGTTTCTCTCGATTCCCAGTCCGGTACTCAAAGCAGTATGACCATTAGATTTGGCAAAAAATAAATATATTCTAAGAGTGATTGTTCCTGTAGAAACTCTACTTGCACTTCTGTTCTCTTTATTTCTTTGGGTCACTTTGGTGGAAGCTTTGTGCCATACCTGTTGGATCATAAATGAGCTGCTGAGCAACATAAGTGCAAGAAGAGTTTATACAGAAACAAGCACTCTTAAGATATATTTCATAGAAAGATGGTAATACTCACAGAGTCAGGTCTACTGGTGTTTCTGGACACACCGGCATAAATATCGCTTGCAGGGTTTATTATAAAGCTTGACCCTGCTCAAGCGCCAACAGAATGTTTCTCTCGATTCCCAGTCCGGTACTCAAAGCAGTATGACCATTAGATTTGGCAAAAAATAAATATATTCTAAGAGTGATTGTTCCTGTAGAAACTCTACTTGCACTTCTGTTCTCTTTATTTCTTTGGGTCCTTTTGGTGGAAGCTTTGTGCCATACCTGTTGGATCATAAATGAGCAATAAGATACTGGAGGAGCAGGCCTATGTGGGAGCAGGCATCGTTGTCTCCCACATGTTGATTCTGTCTGCCTTGTATATAAGTACTTGGCATATTGTGAGTACTCTGGATAGAGGGTGAAAATCTGGGGAACTGATTCTATTTAAGAACTTACTACTCTATGAGGTGTTCCTCTTCTTTTCGCTTTTCTTTTTTTCAGTTATCAATCAATTGCTCCATATCAACTGACAAACTGTTCAGCTTAGAGACATTTAACAAGTAAAACATGCTGTTGAATGATGAATTCTAAGGTCTACAATCATGTATGTACTGACTAAGATGCTAAATAAATAGCTGTGTTTTACTCCTGATGGGTAATCAGTGCATACCTGTTTTATATACTTCTCTAAAAGATTATCAGTCTTGCACCCCAGCCCCTAGGGAGACAAGAGTTTAATAATTTGAAATGGGAAGGACCTTTCTTTCAAAGTTACTCAATTTAACATGTATTTACTTTGCTGTTATTGTTGCAAAAGGCAATGGGGGAGATGCACTAAGGAGTGATAAAGAAGTGATAAAGTGGAGATAACTTCTCCAGTGATATCAGTTCTCCAGTTCCTATGTTATTCTATGGAGCCAATGCACTAAGATCTCTTCAGCTTTGTAGGTCTTAGTACATACACTCCATAGAATAAAATAGCAACCGGAAAAGTGATATCACTGGAGAAGTTATCTCCACTTAATCACCTCTTTATCACACTTTAGTGCATAATCCCCCATGTCTCATTTCCTCTTGGGCCTGAATGAAAATGAGTTCATTTAAAAGAGAGAAGGCTCCTCTTTTAAACAAGGGTGCTCACCAAATTAGTAATGCCAATCTGATATTTACAAACATGTTAAATCTCTAGCAGACTTCATCTTTTCCTTCAGTGCTGGACATTTTAGATCAATTTAATTAAGTAAAGGGGTTTGATACATACATGGATTATGATATAGAACTGCATGCATATAAATTACTAATGTTTGATGTGAAACAATTCATATGCAGTTTTCTGACATATTAAAAGGCCACCAAATTAAAGGGATAGTAAGAATTAATATGTAAAAATATATATATTGCAGTGTTTTTCCTCCTGAGTAAAAAAGAGTACTCTCACTGCTGAAAGGTGTTTTATTCAAAAGTTATTAAGCTCAAAGCTGAATTTTTTTGGTGTAATATCACAGTGGCCTGAAATTGTTCAGTGGTGCTGTTGTTACACCACCCTATGGACAGCTCTGGTCCGTAGACCACAAATCTCCATAGGATGGTGTAGCAAAAGCGCCACTGAACAATTTCAGGCCGCTGTGATATTACACCTAAAAAATTCAACTTTGAGCTGTAATAACTTTTGAATAAAACACCTTTCAGCTGTGGGAGTACCCTTGTTTTACTCAGGTAACTAAACCCTACAACATATTTTTTTCTACATTTTAAGTATTACTCTCCCTTTAATTCTTTCTTGACTTCAGCACATATCATTCACAAATAACTACTTAACAATCTGTATTCCCATATTAATGAAAACTAACCAAATGTCATATAGCTTTATTAACGTACAAGAGCACAAGATATAGGCTTGGCATCACTCTATTCCAGGGAAATATCCATCTTTCATCAGACTGTGGATTGATTTTACATAAGTCCAATATTGGTGCTATATTGGGTACATGTTTTAATGCGCAGCATAGAGCTAGCCCAGATGAATTTACCTTAACCTGCAAACTTAAACCTTGAGTGCCGACAATGTGTTTGATACCCCTCTGGCACTCAAAGGGTTAAGTTTGCATGTTTTGCTAAAATATACATTGCTTACAATAGTTGTCTATAATGAAACTTTGGTGTATGAACTTTAATTTACATGTTTGTTTAACCCTTTGAGTGCCAGAGGGATATGAAACGCATTGCAGAGAAATGCTTTACGCACCCCTCTGGCACTCACAGGGTTAAGTGTAGATGAGGCTTACCCCTTTTCTTTCTATTCCTCCTAAATAGAATTACTCTTATAGAAGATTTATAGAATTATAACACCTCTTAATAATAACCCTAGTTACCTTTTGCTCCTTTGTTCAAGAGATAACAGTCAGTCCTCAATGTAATTTCCATGAAAGCAGACATGACAGTTGCTAGCAGGATCCCATGACTCCAAACAGTGCTCTATTCACATAGTAATCTAACCATTTATGGACCAGAGGGGTGTACAATGCACTGAAAAAGCAATGCATTGTGCACCGCTTTGGTCCTTAACCCCGAACGAGGCCGTCTGTTATGGACAACTCAGGGGTTCCCATGTGGTTGCATGCCATTCAGGTACCTCTGATTCCGATAAGAAAAAAAAATGCTCTGTGGTCCTTAACTGCCGGCCATGTGGTTGTGTGGCTGGTCCTTAAGAGGTTAAAGGCTTAAGGCACTCTTTCATCTTCAGTTTAAAAACTATCAATATCTGTTATATCTTACTACATGGACTTGACATCCAGGACTGGTTAAAGATGGTATCTCCTTCAACAAAAACACAAGGGCAAAATGAATTGGGGCCATTAGAATTTTCTGGTCATAAGGTAACTAAGCGTTTATTCTTAAGAAATGATAGTTCTTTAAAAGTGGAAAGCACATATACTCACAGAAAGCATATAAAGTGTTAGCAGCGTTTTGTGATATTGATGGATAATCATTGGGATGGCAGTTTCTGTGTTGTTTTGTGAAATATTGCACTGTACAAACAGATATGTTAATGTATGTCAATAAAGACATTTTTAAAAATCCTGTAAATTGCGTGCAGCAGTGCTGTGTTTACTTCAGCTAACCACAAGAATGCATGTCATCAACATCACCAGTAGCATCAAAGAGACACCCAAGATCTCTAAATCCCCTACCCCCATGCTCTGCATTAACCCCCTCTTCACCTAGAGAGGATGCCGAATTTTACAAATAATTGCTCTGATGTGCCTTCCTACATGAAATGAGTTAACTCATTGAGTGCTAGAGGGATGTCCCAAGCATTGCTTTACAATGCTTTTGACACTCCTCTGGCACTTAGATGGTCAATACAGGTATATCATAGGAATGTTAACCATTTATCATTTGATCAAGTCTGTAAGGTGGTCACTCTGTTACAATCTGGTGTATTAAATATCCTTTCCTCTGCATACCCCTTCAAAAATGTTAATACCCTTACCCTTGCCCAACAGATAATGGGGGGCAGTAAATTTATAATGCATTTTATGCTTGCCTAGTCGATGAGGGAATCTGTACTTAACCTCTACTTTGGGGCAATTTCTAATTATACCTCTTCACCCTTATAGGTGAAAATTGGTATAGAATATATCACTCCCTTACCATAAATGTTGTAGGTTATCCATATCAGATATATCATATATATATATATCATATATATATATATATATATATATATATATATATATATATATATGTGCCAGCATATTAGATTTTCTACAGTTCTCATCTGAATAGGAAAACATGGAAAGACAAGCTAGTAGTTGCTATGACTGGTGAGAGTAAGCCTGCAATCACGCTGATTGGGGCATCACAGTCACGCTTGCTACTCTGCATCTGCTGCATGTAAATCTCATTCGCTAATTCAGCTTGGTATACTTGCACATACTTGGTATACTTTGCACATTTTCTTTCTTGCACATGCCACCCTTGTTATGCGTGCGAGATTCTTATGTTGTCATTTTCATCCTGGCAACATATTTATTGTGCCTCTGGGTTGGTCACCAAATTCAGAGCGACATTTTGATTGGATACTAAGTTAGACCACTTGATATTGCTAGCCTTTATGTATGCCTTCATTGGACAGAGATGAATTCATTTTCAAACAAGGGTACATTTGTTTTTTCTGTGTGCCCCCATCGCCAAAGACACACTTAAAGGGATAGTAATACTTAAAATGTAAAAAAATATATATTGTAGTGTTTATCCCCTGAGTAAAAAAAAAGGGTATTCTCACCGCTGAAAGGTGTTTTATTCAAAAGTTATTACAGATCAAATTTTTAGGTGCAATATTACAGTGGCCTGAAATTGTACAGTGGTGCTGTTGCTACACCATCCTATGTACAGCTCTGGTCCATAGACCATAAATCTCCATATGATGGTGTAGCAACAGCGCCACTGTACAATTTCAGGCCACTGTGATAGTACATCTAAAAAATTCAACCTTGAGCTGTAATAAAGTTTGAATAAAACACCTTTCAGCAGTAGGAGTACTCTTGTTTTACTAAGGGTGATAAACCCTTCAACACATATTTTTTTACATTTTAAGCATTACTATCCCTTTAATTTGATGCTGTTGAATCAATGCCAGTCTAGTGACTTCTGGTTTCTTTGTATCATCACAGTACCTTTGTGAAATGACATCACTATGCTCCACAGTCTGAAATGCACAGGGCTTGCTTCTACAAGGAAGTAGAACAAACGATTCTTCCAATCATCCATGACAGTCACCTCATCAACCCACAAATCCCATAATTAAAATGTTTCTGTTGCAAAACATAGATGTTTTCAGATGTGGGTTGACAGATTTTTCCTTGTACAACATTCTCAGCTGGCATGCATTGACTTCCAAAAATGAAGACATTTAAAGTTATCAACAAATCTCACAAGTTTCTCTCTTTAGGAGGGCCAGTCCCTCTTTGAGACTCAAATCTTTCTGTCCCACTTTCCCACACTGCTGTCCCTCTTTTTTATTAGATCAGACTGTGTGGCATGTATATAAGTGCATTGCCTTGCTCCACAGCAATAAAACTTCAGTAAATATGTTAAAAAATGTCTATGTAAATACAATACTTTGCTCTTGCTCTAAATCATGTATTCAATTACACAAAGAAGTATTAACATGTCATGAAATAACCTAAAAATGCTTGCCAATGCACCCAACACCACCACCTAAAACAATAGTATTCCTCTTTGGCCATTTTTAAATGCTGGGAGTTGTGTATCTATAATTGACCCATTCTCTGCTTTCAATGCATTGTTGCGCCCTAATGTTATGAGAGGTTATTACTCAGTGTGGTATTGAGGTACTGGAGCAATTAAAATACATTTAAGTAGAACATTACCAGCATTTGTATTTTACTCAAAGTAATGAATTAGGGTCATGTATGCTGCTTAACCCCTTAAGGACCAGAGGAGTGTACAATGCATTGGGAAGCAATGGTCCTTGAGGGGTTAAAAACTATATATAAAATGTAATCACAGATAAGGCATTTTGCCCTTTCTTAACAAAAACCAGTTAAAGGGATAGTAATGTTTCATAATAGAAGCAGCTCTAATTAATCATCATAGTATTTAGATTTTGGAGAGTGTTATTTCAATTCTGTCAGAGTTGTAGTTCAAGAGTAATTCAATGACAAATTATCCCCCTCCCACCCCTTTTACTGATGTAACACTGCTCAGCGAGAGTAGAAGGGTGGTGCCCAGGTAGACTGCAGGAAGGGACAATATTCAATTAAAATAAGGGAAAAACCTGAAAAACTTGTCAAGGGGGGAAGGGCTTTCATTGTTCTCATAGGAAGAAGATTGTCCCCTGCTGTTATCTGTCTGGTCTATGGACTGGATTCCAAATCTGAGAAGAGATGGCTTACACTAGTTAAAAGGGGCGGGAGGGGGAAACTTTGCTTGTGAATAACTCTCAAACCATAAAGGTTTGAGAGATAAGACTTATATCGTTCTTCATGTTTTTTTAATGCCTACAAAATAAAATAAAGATAAAATGAAGTATTACTGTCCCTTTAACTATCTGGTAAACAGACACAGCAGCAGTGTTAATTGAGAGACAAATGCAAACAGATGCTGGATTTCCAGTTGCCCAAAAAACACCCCCCCTTGCAGTTTATTACTCCTCTCAGATAAAATAGAAGTGAAACATTATGAAACCTGATAATGACAATTTTGGATGTTGCTGTGCATATGAGTTTATAGGAATCCTGCAGTCTTGCAGCCATTGTTGGGCTACAACTACCATTAACCTCTACATAGCCTACAGCAGGCTGAGGATAATGGAAATCGTGGTCCAACAACAGATGGAAGAGATCTATGGGGTTCCCATTTCTGGTCAATGCTCAGGTAACTGCCATGACTTTTGAAAGGAGTGCTTATGTTATTTTTTGGAAACTCCTCCCTAGGAATCCTGGTTTTACCATGGCCCTCAGAGATAAATATGCTTTCAATGCAAATATTATGTGCTTTATTACATTATCTTGAAAATCATTATAGATGGTCCAAAACACACAGGGTTGTAACTTCAGAGTGTACAGAGGGAGCAGGTGTACCTTGGCCCAACATACAAAGAGGCCTCCTCTGCCCCAGTAGTAGTTACGCCACTGCATATACAATAATAATCCACATTGCTTTCGATTCCTGATGAATACAATGAGAGATTTGTCTCTTGTTGCTGAAAGAGTTAAACTGTTCCTGCTGTGTTGCATTACACCACAGAATCATGACTTGCATTTTACGCAGTACAGAACCAAAAGTCCCTCTCTCACTGCAGGATGTCTATATTTGGAAAGAATTCATAAGTGTCTTATTTCCAACAGTCATCCCTTCCATGAATGTGAGGGAGTGACAAGCTGGGAATATTGGACATTAGTCAGGCTACACTCTGTCACAAATGGGGGCTCATACCCTTTCCCAGATCCCTTTTGCACAAGACCACTGATTCTCAATTTCATCACTGAAGGACCATTAACACTTCAAGTTTTATAAGGGTTGAGAAAGTTCACCAATCCCTATTTTATTCTATGGAGCCTGTGCATTAAGATATATCAGGTTGGAAAGATGTTAATTATAGGATCCCCAGAATAGCTTAACTGGAGAGTTTCTCACATTTATCACACCTCAGAGCATAACCCCCATGTCTGAAAAATACTGAACAGAGCAAAAGTTAATAAATGAATGGTTTAAGCATTGGAATTAGCCCTTCTGTGCTAATACAGGAATATCATAACATTCTGGTTTGCCACTGATCCACAAGGACTGGAGCAGAGAAATCCTATGCCTCACTGCTGGTAATAGAGAAGCACCTAGTACAACATGAGTTCTACCTATACCAGGGATAGTCCATTGTTGGACTACCAACTTTTGGGAATTACAACTCACATCTTTCTAAACCTTCACTATAGAGGGTTTCAAATTAATAATAATATCAAAGTATTTTGCAAGGAAGGATACATTGAGATTGTCACTTGTTTTCAAGTATGTCCTGGGAGTATAGATATTATTACCCAATTAAATAGTACTCATTTTATATACCTTAGAAAGATGAAAGGCTGAGTCTATCTTGCTGGGACTAGAACCTGTGATCTTGCAGTTTGAACAGATTCTACAGCTTTTGCCTTGACCAACTGAGGCATCAAACCATCTTACCATCTCAACAGGCAGAATGATAAATATAGCAAATTGTAGTACAGAGCAAAATTAAGAGTTTTATTAAGAAATAGGTAGTAATTTTACAAGCCAATAGGAAATAATTAAGAAAGTTGTTATATGGAGAAAAAGATACATTATTGTTGTGGAACAACAGTTTAAAGTGGGCCTAACACCAAGTGTTAAGTTTGTGTATTTCAAAACATAATTCAACGTTAATTATATATCATGTTTGGTAAAAGACTAGCAGTTTTGGAGTCCTTGTGCTTTTACTTCAAAAAAGTTATGTCTCTGTGCAGTGCCATATGCTACTTAATCTCTCTGTTGCACTGAGAGCTTAATTAGTATTCAGTGCTACACTAAAAGATAATTAACCTAGGACAGTGGTTCTCAATCTTTTTTTGTTCGGGGCACCCCTAACACATAATATAGAACATTCGGGGCACCCCTAACATATTTAATGTACTTTATCAAGTGCATAATGAAGGTACAATGCATAAATATACAGTTATTATTAGGTCTTACAATCATAATAACAAAATGAAACATAATAAGCATAAGAATTTCTATAAATCTTTATTTAAAGGTCCAT
Source organism: Rhinophrynus dorsalis (assembly GCA_037306005.1). Classification (NCBI taxonomy): domain Eukaryota; kingdom Metazoa; phylum Chordata; class Amphibia; order Anura; family Rhinophrynidae; genus Rhinophrynus; species Rhinophrynus dorsalis. Next base: position 207,561,658 of record CM074724.1, read on the forward strand.
TGTGGTTAGTCTTCATAGAAAACATGGGGCACCCTAAGTTGATGTCCGTGGCACACGAAAGTGCCACGGCACCCTGGTTGAGAATCACTGACCTAGGAATATAAGCATCAATGAGCCTTATGTATAAAATCAAAGTGGAATAATTTTGTTGAGCACACCAATTTCATTGTAAGGGATAAATAAAAATTCCCTCCCTTAATTTAACTTGGGTTTATAACCCCTTAAAGGGATAGAAATGTTTCACAAAAACAGCAGCTCCAATTAATCTTCATAGTATTTGAGCCATTGAGAGTGTTATTTCAGTACTGTCAGAGTTGTAGTTCAAGAGTTATTGAATGACTCCCCTCAGATGTGGAATCTGGTCCACAGACCAGACAGCTCACAGCAAGGGACAATCTTCTTACTGTGAGAACAATGAAAACCCTACCCCCCCCACATGTTTTTCAGGTTTTTCCCTTATGCTAATTGCAAGCCATCTGGACACCACCTTTCTGCTCTGAGGTGAGTAGTGTTACATCAGTAAAAGGGGCGGTAGGGGGATACTTTATCATTCAATTAATCTTGAACTACAACTCTGACAATATTGAAATAACACTCCCCATGCCCAAATACTATGACGATTAATTGGAGCAGCTTTTATTGTGAAACATTACTATCCCTTTAAGTATTGAGTGCCAAAGAGTACGTTGCCTACCCGCACTCTCCCCCAGCCACACTGTCTGTCGGTCCTCAGAGCGGCTCTGTACTTCAGGGTTCGCCGTGTCACGTGGGTGGTAACATCCTCCTTTGGTGCCTATATCCAGGCACACTCCCAGATGCTCGGTGCACTGAAACAGTGTTTCTGTATCTGGATACTTAGCCTTTGCCTAGGAATTATCTTTTGTTCTGCTTCTGATTCGGATCTCTGCCTGTCCTGACCTTTCTTATTGCCTGCTGATTTGGATAACTCGCTGACCGCACAACACAGACCCTGGCTTGTTCTTTGACCCAGTATATTGCCTGCTGATTAGGATACCTTGCTGACCGCACAATACTGACCCTGGCTAGTCCTTTGATCCTGCATATTGCCTGCTGAATTGGATACCTTGCTGACCACACAGAACTGACCCTGGCTAGCCCTTGGACCCTGATTCTTGCCTACTGATTTGGACACCTCTAGAGACCATTCGCTGCTGAACTTTGGATTCTCTTCTCTGCTATTCAGGTCTGTACTTCTTATTTTGGGTACTGCTTTTATCCTTAGTGTCTGGGTTTGGTCCTGGGGAGTTTTAGCTACTCTGTGGCCTACGCTCCATATCCACTTTCCCTATCCAGCACCCTCTAGCCTTCACTCTCCCCTGCAAGGAACCCCCTAACATCTTATAGATCAATTGCTAATGAGTAATGAAGGGTTTAAGTACAACAATATATATTTATTATAGGCCTCTTAATCAGAATAACAAACAAACATATTGTGCATAAGAATTTCCATACATATATACCGGTGAAACTCAGTGTTCGCAAATTTTGTCAAATTATCTATAGAAAAGAAGGGGCACCCTGAGTGGATATCCACAGTACTTCAAAGTGTCATGGTACCCTGGTTCTACAGGGTTAGAAGCTTTTAAGAATTAAAAAACATTTATATCAATGAGGATGCTTATTTCTCCCCTATATTGCAATTGGTTTATTGTTCTAACTTTGTCATTATGCATTAGGCCCAGTATCTCCTAAACTATGCACTTGCTGGTTACTTGGCTAGCATAACACATAGGCAGTTTTGAAAGTTTCTAAAATGCAAATTTAACCCCTTAAGGACCAGCGGTCCCAGGGTGTATTGTCCTTTCAGGACCAGATAGGGAAGTTTGATGCCCCGGCACACGTAACTGATCAAGTGTGCCGGCACGCCGAACGGGGGGGACTGATAGTGACTGCTATTGTCTTGGAGCGGTCAATTTCAGTCCCTGCTACTACTCACATCTCTCCCGCAGGAACACTGTGAGTAAAAAATAAGTGACGTGTCAGGACCATCACTGGTCCTTTAGGCAAAAACAGCAGTGATGGTTCGGACACGTCACTGGACCTTAAGGGGTTAATTGAGACGGTGTTGCATAATGTTTTTGACACCTCAGCATCCAAGGGGTTAATAAGTATTAGAAGATTTATTTGAGAGCTAGAGACAGTAAAAGTCAGTTATAGGGATGTTTGCAAGAACAGTAGAAAGGACTGTTTTCGAAGTGGGCCTGCCACCTTATGTATCATGTTAGACAAAAGAAAAGCAGATGCATAGTTTACTAGATATGCATTCCTTTATTACCTTTATTTCTGTAGTGTGAGCTCTCAGTGTGCTGTACTGTATGCTAATGTATGCAAATTAAGCTTTGCAGCATGGTTCCATATGCTAATTAACCTCTGTGTTGCATTGAGAGGATTTCACTTTCACTTTTTTCAGATTAAAGTACGAATATATCCTAAACTATGCATGGGCAGGTCTTTTATTTAACATGAAACAAAAGGAGTTTGAAATGAAGTTTTCAAATATTCAATCAAATTTAAAGTTTCAGGTTCCCTTAACGGGATAGTAATGTTTCACAATAAAAGCTGCTCCAATTAATCTTGATAGTATTTGGGCCATGGAGAGTGTTATTTTAATACTGTTAGTACAGCACATATCACTCACAAAAAAACTACTTAACAATCTGTATTCCCATATTAATAAAAACTAACCAAATTGTATACATCTTTATTAACACACAAGAGCACAGGATACAGGCTTGGCATCACTCTGTCCCAGGGAAATATCCATGTTTCATCAGACTGTTGATTGATTTTACATAATTCCAGTACACACAGCATAGAGCTATCCCAGATGCATTTACCTTAAAGGGATAGTAATGATTCACAAAAACAGCAGCACCAGTTAATCTTCATAGTATTTGGGCCATGGAGAGTGCTATTTCAATACTGTCAGAGTTGTAGTTCAAGAGTAATTGAATGATAAATATTTATCTCCTACCCCTTTTACCTAGAGTAAGCCACCTGACCTCAGATGTGGAATCTGGTCTCTTGACTGGACAGCTCACAACAAGGGACACTCTTCTTATGGTAAGCAAAAGGAAAACCCTGCCCCCCTTGACAGGTTTTTCAGGTTTTTCCTTATGCCCACTGAAAATTTATTCTCTCTGCGATCTATCCAGACAGTCTTACTGCTCTGTGGTGAGCAGTGTTACATCAGTAAAATGGGTGGGAGGGGGATACTTTATCATTCAATGTCTCTTGAACCACAACTCTGACTGTATTGAAATAACACTCTCCATGGCTCAAATAATATGAAGATTAATTGGAGCTGCTTTTATTGTACACTACTTTATTACTGATAACTTTAATTCATCTCCAGTCTCCCATGGATTATTTTAATAGTTTCCCAAGAACCTGGCAAGGCTACTTATCCAACCCATAAAACAGAAGTAATTCATTAATTTACATTAAACAAAACATTGCAAGTAGTGGCTGTTACATTATATACACACTCAGCTGAAATATATTTGCCTTTTTGAATATCCCTTGGTGCAACAGGCTGAGAAACAGAGTGGGTTGCCAGGACAATGTTCCCACCAGCTCTATGACCACTCTGAGCCAATGTTCCTTCTAAGTCACAGATGTGCAACTGCAGTCCCCAGCTGTTTCTGGATTACAATTCTGAACATCATCACCTGGCAAGTGGACAGTTATTACCCCTTCCCTAAGCTGTGGGATGATCTGTCAGCAGGTGTTTGTTGGTCTAGAGGTGGACAGCTGCTGACACAGGGGGGCTCATGCAGCCACTAGAGGCTTCTGCTGCAGCCCCCATCAGTACTTTTTTGCAGTGGAAATAGGAACGATTATCAGTCTATGGCACTAGGCTTACAACTTTCTCTTCCATAAGAAAATGGTGAAAGAAAGGAACTTTCTAACTATAGATAGTTACATGACAATTATTAGACCACATTTACCATAGCTTAAAACTCTCCCATTCCTTCTCTATGTGCCCTGAATATCTCTGTGATCTGTAGGGCTTGATGATATCAGTACGTATCTGTCCTCTCGAATCAAGCCTATTGTCAATAAATTTCTGACATGGAGCTTCATTGCAGAAGATAGCAATGTTGTTCCTCTCTCAGAAGCACAGAGAGAAGCTCAGATGTCTCCCAGTCCTGCATATTACCGAAGTCCGGAGGGCAAATGGAGAGAGCAGGGCAGAGTTTTAAACTGTGGGAGCTTGGTTTCTATAGCTTTCCGCTATAGGGACGGTTTTCCCAATAGACAGATTAGACATTTGCCTATAGCTGCAAATTTTGAGATGCACTAAAGATGTGCTGGCCACACCTACATCTCAATATGCCAGTAACAGTTTTATAGTCTTCTGAAGGCTCTTATTTAGCTCTTGGGTACAAAGTAGTGTGCGTTGGAAATCTCTCTAGCAACCAAGAGTTAGCTTTCTTTTTTGTCCTTGCTCATGTGCTTGAAAACAGTGCATGGGACTGAAGGTGGGGCCATGTGAGGCATGGGGGTGTGGCCATGATTAGAGCTAAGGGTGTCCTGGATGTAAGCCTGTCATGGCTGTCATCAGAGGTTACTGGCAGCAACCTCCACAATCAAACACTGAGACCCCTTCAGCCCAGTGATGCGGGCTGGGGGGATGTGTCAAAAGGGGCCCCCAGGTGACCAGATTAGTCCTATAGAGTATCAGAGAATTGGAGCTGACTCTGTCACTCATTTCTTCTTTATTTATACTTCCATGTTACAGTGCAAATGTGTGTGTTTGGAGGTGGGCCCTGGCTTTATGTTTGTACTGGGCCCCAAGATTTCTGATGGCAGCCCTGAAATCTGGCCCTGTTCAGCTAACTACCCATAGTCAGAAGGTTCTGACCCTTTACTGCCTTTTTAATCCAAAGGAGAATTTTAATCTCTTTCAGCTCAATGTTACATCAAAGGGTTAAACACAGCGAGAAATAATTTGTCAATTCAAGGGCCTTAGAATAAAACTGCATATCTTTCACTTGTTTGGCCCCAAAAGTAAAAAGGCATTTCTTGGCTTCTTCACTGTTCGGATGCTGTATACACAGTCTGGTAGAAGAAGGCCTATATCAATGTTATTAGCAGCTCAGATCTGTCTCTTCTCTCCCTGTGCTGTCAGTGAGGGGAAGTGTGAAGCACTGATCAGATAGAACAGAGTGGAGAGGAGAGGAAAAAGCAGCCAGAGGAATCCCTGCTGGAGAGAAGGAACAGCAGTTTTCCCATTATTACTTGTGACATGTCCCATTAATTGTGATAAAGAAGCTTTCCGCGGCCTGAGGACAGGGTCTTACAACTGCATTCAACGACTGCTGGAATTTTACCGATGTTCAGATGAGTCTACTACAGTCAAGTATATTTGAAATTAGTTCTATGTCTGCCAATAGAGATAGAAACATTGGCCAATATTTATAAAAGCAAACTGGAGTTATCCTGGAGTAAACCAACTGCACCATAGGTGACAAATATAAATTCCCATGCACTGGAATTTTTTTATTTAGAAAATGTTTTACCAGGAAGAATACATTGAGATTGCGTATTTGTACAAATACAGAGACATAATAATATATATACACACGTACTAAGTATGTTACATAGTTGCATATTGTTTTTAGATATAAAGAAGCAGTTATTTTTAAGGATTTTAGACTGGGAGAACATCTGATTTTTTTCAGGTAGAATAGAGCCTTTTAACCCCATCCCGACAATGGACTTACCAGGTACGTCCCGCAAAAACTGTCACTTAGTGACAGAGGACTTACCTGGTAAGTCCCGGAAGTCCGGGTCTCTGTGCGGCTGCACGCTGTTCGAGGACTCTGGAATCATTTAGAAAAAAAAATGTTAGCCGGGCGTTAAGGTGACAGCCGCGTACGCACGCGGCTGTCACTAAGGCGTTAAACTCTTGAATGCTAGAGAAGACTCAAATACATTTCTTTGCAATACACTGGAGGCCTTGCTAGCATTCAAGGAGTTAAAAGCCCAATTTAACTTAACAGGAATTTTTATTTGTCCCCTATGGTGCAGTTTATTTACTCCAGGATAAACTATCTCTTCGGATTGTTGCACACACTTCCACATAAATTTGTGGGGTGCTTCAGGCTAAGAACGATATCAATATATAGCAAAGAGTCGAGCACTCAACCTATGTCACTAAAATGTAACTTTTATTAAAACATAATAAAACTACTGTTACTTCCAACGTAACGTTTCAGTCCACATTGGGACTTTCATGTCCCTGATGAAAGTCCCAATGTGGACTGAAACGTTACATTGGAAGTAACAGTAGTTTTATTATGTTTTAATAAAAGTTACATTTTAAAAGTTACATTTTAGTGACATAGGCTTGGCTCTTTTGCTATATATTACTCCAGGATGACTCCAGTTTGCTTTTATATGAGCGGCCATAGCACCTTATGTACTAAGAGGAAGTGGAGCAAACAAACTGTACCACAGGTGACAAATAAAATTCACATTGATTTTAATGATCGTTTTTAACCCCTGAAATGCTAGAGTGTTCTATAATACATTGCTATGCAGTGCAACAGGGACATAGCTAGCTTACAAAGATTGTATAACTCTTATTCAAATGAATGGTGACTTGGGGAAATTTTACTTATCCCTATTGTGCATTTGGTTTGCCTCAGAATTGCTCTTTTTAGTACATCAGCTTCATTATCTTTCCCATGTCTTGAAGTTGTGATGAAAATACATGATTATTCTACTAGGGAATTCTTGCACATGAGACTCAAGCCAACTGTCTCGGCCAGTCAGACTCTCCTGGACATGAAAATAACTTATTGATTGGCTCTTTTCACCTTTGTTTACAAATTTCAACTCATTGTGATCTGGATAGTGGAATGCACTGTCAGCAGTGACAGGTCTCTTCTATAGGCATGCTTGCACTCGCTCCAGGATGTCCAAGACAGCCTTACATCCCTTCTTACTACTGGAAAGTATTCATGGTGCCACTGAGTTGGCAGCAGGGAAGCTTTTTTGTTCCCATGTTGGTTTCTTGTGTTGTAAGAATATAATATTTTCTTAAAATACATTTAATACAGTATAAAATATTGTGGGAACCGATATACAAAGAAAAGTAGAGCAATTCTGGAGCAAAACAATTGCTCATAGAGGAAAAAATCCCCACTGATCTGAATTGGGCTTTTAACCCCTTAACGATGAGTGACATTCCAGGACCATCATGAGTCCATACATTAAGAACTGGTAACGTCCTGGCACATCATGGAATTCTGGTATCGCAGTGTGGCTACATGCCATGCTGCGATCCCAAAAGGCAGTAGTGAAAAAGACAGCTAGGGCAGGATTTACATCTCAGGAGCCTGTAGGCACAGAAATCTGAAGAGCCCACTCCCCCTCCCAAAAAAAAGTCCAAAAAGTGTGACTGACTATGTACAGGCAGCTCCTCTGTGGCTGTGCTGTTCGTGGGCTCCTTGCAGTGTCTGGGAGAGGGCGGGGCAGTTCCGGCAAGTGAGAAGGTGGAAGTAATGACAACAATGATCCCAAAGATAGGCGTTCCTCTGTGGGGTGCACCTGTAGGCAGACGCCTACTCTGCCTTATTATAAATCCGGCCCTGCGGACAGCACGATTCTTGAGGAGTTAAATAATTGAATGCTAGATAAATCTCAGATGCACTGCACATTCCTAGCAACTGATTTCCAGGGACAGTCCTTGGCTTTGACTCCCTTTCTCTGGATTCTGCTCTCCCAGGTTTTGACCCTGGTTTTAAATTCTTTTTCAACTCTATAGTCTGTGTTAAGTGTGCCAAATTAAAATGGAGGGAAGGTTAGTTTGGATTCCAGGGCACATCACGCGGGCACCCCCACACATACACACAAACACACAGTTATATTTTTTTTACATGCTGGACATACAACATTAATTCCAATAAATACTGCCTACATAATAATTTTTTAAAAAGATCACCATCCACAACTGCTTCCACATCAGTTTGCAGGGGTGACATTTTTAAAACAGTGTGGTTAACTCCTGAATCAGTTTCCCTGTCTCTATAGAGGCGTACTTGAGAATTTTCATCTATTGAGCCCCTGGAGAGGACTAATGGGCTGCTACTGGGCATGTGTAAGTTATGCGAGTTGTGACATAAAAGTGGGCAGGGCTTAAACAACATTGGGCAGCAGATAGTAATGCACCCCACAACATCCTCAGAGATCTGGGGTAATATTTTATAATGGGGAATGTTAAATGTGGGTGTGTGCATTAGTAATGCAATGCAGCTTTTTTTTCACTACTGAGAGAGGAGAAGGAGACTGATTATGGCGATGACTCTGAGGGTGGTGAAGGAGACGATAATATGAAAGCTTTCTCGGTTCCAACCAATGAAGAGTGGGAGATGGGTATTACTACCACACCACTGACATTATGGTGTTTCCTTATTTACTTCCTGGTGCTGAGTCATCTGAGTCTTAACAACATCATATGTCAGAGCAGGATTGCCAGTCTGGTATGCCAACCCTGCCCATGGGTATTAGTAGTGGTGGTGGTGGAGAGCATATTTAATCTCTGTGATATGCTTTTGGAAGGTATTACTTTTAATTAAGACATCATCTACATAGCAGAGAGCCCCCCTAGCCATAGCATCAGGCATAGCCTTGTGCATAAATACGGCAAATTCATGATCTGAGTTGATATACCCAAAAGGCATTCTAACCCAGGCGTATTGTACTCCTCCAAAGGTGAAAGCTAACTTATATTGGTCTTCCTCACTGACTTTAATGGTTCAGTACCCCTGGGCGCAGTCAATCGCCGTAAAGAACTTAGACCCCTGCATCTGAACCAAACATTGATCTATATATGGCACCGGCCAGCCAGACATATATACACGTTTGTTCAGTTGCCTTAAGTCAGCACACAGATGCCAGTGACCATTGAGTTTAAGGTTTCCCAAGATAGGGTTATTATATGAGCTGTGCACTGGCCGTATAATGCCCCTCTCTATGACGTTCCTTATGATCTCTGCCAATGAGTCATAGGACGCAAGTGGAAGACGGTACTCTTTGACATATACAGGAGGCAATTTAGGGTCCGTTTGTATGCGGGCGACATGTATGTTGGTTAAACCACAATCATAAGAATCTTTGGCAAACAGTTCTTGGAATTCCATAAGGATTTCCCTTAACTGTTCACGTTCAGAGTCGTCAGAGCACATATCAGCTAGAGAGATTTGCTCCTCTACTAGATCACTGAACCCTGGAAATGCTTCAGGCCTACCTAACTCTTAGGTTTCCTCAAGCTGCGTAGATAAATCATGAGCATTTGCTCTTACTTTATCCACAGCCTCCTGATATTCTCGGGACTCTTGTTTCTCCATCTGGTATTCAAATACCAAAGAGGATTCTTCAATCCTGCATGTACCTGTATCAGGGCTATATGGATACACAGATTGAATGGAAAACAGTCCCTCTGGGAGGGAATAAAACATTTGCTCAACTAGTTGCTCCTCAGACAGATAATCATCAGGCAGTAGGCCAATTACTTGGTTCTGAAACACAAATGTATAGTATTCGGAGTCCAGTGCATAACCTATTACAGTTCCCTTCTCTAAGGTAATACTGTGTGGGGTTATGTTATTCACCACAATGTGGACTGGTGTTCGACGAAAACTCACCATAGGGGTATGTGACACAGAAACTCCTAATTGTTGTTGAATCCTATTTGAGAGGCATATTAATGCATCAGGATTCTCGAGGTTCTGACCACTACGAACCTGCAAGGATATGGGGACCTGACTTGCCCCACCAGGTATAGTGACCTCATTAGCTACCTGTAATTTAACTGCATATGGCAACAGATGGCATGACTTCAGGGCTTTTAAGTCATCCTGAAATCCACAGGGGTTCCCCTCTAACCTAGTCCACAGATTATTATTCACCAGATCAATCTGGGCAGCAAAACAATGTATTAAATCGTTGCCTATATAGATCTGGTGTTGGGGTTCATCCACTAGAAGAAAAACGTGTTTTGCAGACCTATCACCTTGAGACATAGATAACAGACATCTAGCAACAATGTTATAACTTATAGGATCGTCATCCAGGTCATGGACCAAATTATCATATGGCGCCAGATACTTGATATGGAGAGGATCTCTTACATCCATCAGTAGGCTGTTACTAATGTAACTGTGTTCCAGTTTCAGATTCAGTTTGGCCTGTTTGATCCTCCCCAAGTCTTTAACCTGTAAGGAAACAAACAACTCACCCCCTGTACTGTCAATGGACGTCAGATATTGAGAATAATTCTCTGGATCTGTTGGATCAGAGGGTGATCTGTGAAGAGATATTAAGACATCGCCTTCTAGCTTCACATTCTGAATCTGTTCTGGTAACGCCTTGATGGAGAGGTCACCTTCCATATTTTCAGCATTGGTATCAGGCTCAAAATTTCCACTCGCTATTGGCGAGTGAAAATTTAGCCCTGGCGAGTAGAAATTCAGCCCTGGTGGGTATGTTTTGGCTTGCAGAGGCGAGTAACTTTTCAGGTCTGGCTAGTAGCAAAGGACTTAAAATTATAAGCCCTGGTCAGGCATCTGTAAAACAGTGAGGTTAGGTTCTGGCTATTGACAAAATGGATTTCAATAGTATCCCTAGTTTCCGCTACAACATGATCATTTCTATGGGGGCGTTGCAATGCCCGCTCTTATCTGAATGGGGTTTTAACCAGTAACCAGATGACATTATTCACACAGTCTATGACGGGACTTAATTCACCTTAGCAGATCGGCACCTATAATTAACCTGTTATAGGGAACTTCAGCTACTATGACTTTATGTGTGAATGATTTATTACCGATTTTAAATTTTAACCATGTGGTTCCCAATACGTTTAAGAGGTTACCTCCTACGCTTATTAGGGATCCATCAAGTGCTTTCAACACTGGCTTTACAGTACCATCCTCCATAATCTGATAATAATGGGAGCTAGACAATATTTTAGCTTGTGACCCTGTATCCAGTAGGCTGGAAATAATTAAGTCATCAAGTTCCTGCAATGTGACATCAATGAAATATCTCCCTTCATATTCATGCATTTCACATAAATAATTGCGATGTAAAATCGTCTTAGAATCCCTCCACTTCCTGCAAGGGTTAATTCCTGAATTTACAGGAGCAGACTTCCTGACCACTGGGTCAGGGTGTACAGCAGCAGCATCCCCCTTCACTCCTCCTCCTTCTTCAACCTGTTCTGAAGAAATGCAGGGAAAAGGAGTGACATCATCAGGGATGGACTTATGTGTACTTGGCTGTGGGTGAGATAAGGAAGAAATGTTAGAGTCAACCAAAGCATTTAGATCCTGTAAAGAAAATGTGTTAGCATTACTGTTGGCTAAAACATGATTGGTTATTGTAGGACTTACATAGGGCAAAGCAATGGTATTCTTTTCCCCTAAGGCCTGCTTACCATTACCCTGTTCTATTACTGAGTGGCAGCCGCCACTCCTGGGGCTGTCACTCAAAAAGGATTTGATCCCTGCTGAGCATTAGAACTAGGGCTTTGGCCTAGCTGTGCCATATTAGCCATCATTGTGGCCATCATGTCTGTCAGGTTATTAACCTGGACCCTAAGACTTATCTTCTTCTGACCTTGGTTTCCAAAATTCAGACTTATTGATTTGCTAATTTTGCTGGGACTTGGACCCCTGATTGTTAGAGTTTTTACCCTTATGAAACCTCTTGGGAAACTTGGATTATTTTGTTTTTTGTTGTATCCCTGGGACCTTTTGAAAATGGTTTCTTACCATTTGAGTTATTAGACCCCTGGGAACTAACAGAGGCAGGCCCATTCTGTACTGGTGCCTGGTCATGAACCTGTTGAGATTTTAACACCTCTGCATAGGTTCTCTTGCCAGATTCAAATGGCAAGCTTTCCTCAACCAATGTTTCCACTACATACTGAGGGGCAGGCTTCTTGTCCCTAGCTGGGGTATTCTCACTCTGCTGGGCATTATACAACTTAATAGTTTGAGTGAGTAACCAATCTAGTGACGACATGGGTGAATAATCCCTAGCTAGATTAGTTTTCATATACCGAGGCAGAGCATTAAAGAAAAGTTCCCTAAACTCATAAGATTGGAAATCTTCATCTTTATCAACAAGGAAAAATGCACAATTAAGCTCTGACAAGAATTTCCTCAACAGTTTCTCCCCAGGTGGTGATATCCATATCACTCAGGAATCTGAAAAAGAAACCCTCTGAAATATCAAAAACCCAAGGCACATAATACATTTTATGACAGTCAGAATGAAGGTCTAGAGATGCAAGTGTTTCAACATAACACTCTAGATGGTTAACAATAGACGCTTTAGATTTTCTTTGAATAACTGGCACAGTGTCCTTAATAAACTTTGTTATTTTGGTTTTATCACCCACTAAGGGTGACCTTCCCTCTTGTTCAAATCTACTCAGTGTGGACATTGTCCTCCTGTAAGGTTTGAGCACTGGCTTCCTGTTAGAGGTTAATCTGTGACTTGTAAAGAGGCTCTGAGGTGTATGGTGTGTGAATTACTCTGGGATGCTACCCTCATCCTCACTCCTCAGCATGAAGTGTGAATCATGAGGGTCAGCAGCCCCTCCCTCCCCAGGTGAGTGATCCTGATAACTGACTTTCCTATCAGGACTAATATCTTGTTCCTGCTCAGAAGGAAAATTGTCAGGGTGAGAGACAGTAAAGACTTGCATTCTATCTGACAATTGCTGAATCTGCCTGGACAAGATATCCAACATCCGTTGATCCTTTGATATATCCCCTTTAGGGGCACTATCAATGGATTGGTATACCAACACTTGCACCTGAAGTTTGGCATTCTCATGAGCCCACCTGTCTATATGGGATTGGAGTTGCTTAACTTGTTCTTTCAAGTTGTGTTTCTCACATGTTAAATTAAACATATCAGCTCTGAGGATAGAATGCTGTTCTTTTGCAGACCACTGTTTCGCCAGATTATCTTTATACCTGCTCTCTAGCCCATTTACCTGGTGCTGGAGAGACTGAACTTCCTCTTCCTGTGTTTTTACCAATTTATGGTAGTCAAGCATATCTTTCTCTAACTCAGAGATTCTTTCAATCTTAGCCTTCAGTGTTTGTTTTATTAGCTCTATCTTTTCTTGCTTAGCCTCTAATTTGTTTCTCTGGAAGGCTATAATATTTATCAGTTCGGGCATGATTAATAAAATCTGTACATCCAACTCCTTTAGCTTGGTTTGTTCTATACATTTATTTAAAGCTCGATAACAGAAGCTATTGGGTTGCCAAATTTTATCAAATTGGGATTCTACCCTTAATTCTATATCATCATGCCATTGCTGTGCATCACTTTTAATTTTTAGGCGAGAATGGATGGCATAAATGAACCTGCCTTCTACAGACCATTTCATGTCTTCTCCTGAGATCTGTCCCATTGGATCAGACACAGAAGAACTTGACTGAGACATGTTTATGCACAAATATGTTACTGTGTAAAATATCTGCCAATAAAATTATTTGACAAATATGTCAACCCTGTGTATAAATCTCAGCAGTGCTTTTAATGATGTTGAGCCAGTTATGTTGAAGGTATCCAAAGGGTTAAAGCAAGAGAACCGATAAGGTTGGATATCTTCACATACATAGATAAAAGACAATATTAAATAATTTTGAGAACTTTACACAATACTAGGTATTGACACACTACTGCACAGTAAAGGAATGATTAAAATAATCAATCCCGCATATTTGAGCAAAAATATATATAATTTATTAAATACAATATACTATATATAAAGGGTAAATAATAGTGTTGAGCGAGCACCCCGATGCTCGGGTGCTCGGGTGCTCTGACCGAGCACCCCCTGAGGCTCGAGTGCTCGGCCGAGCACCCGAGCCCCATTGAATACAATGGGGCGACACGAGCATTACACCAGGCACCCCCTGCTCTGATGAGGGGAGGGTGCCTGGTCAATGCCCCCCTTCATCTCCGCAATGTCCCCCTTCATCTCCTCTATGCCCCTCTTCCACAATGTCCCCCTTCATCTCCGCTATGCCCCTCTTCCACAATGTCCCCCTTCATCTCCTCTATGGCATAGAGGAGATGAAGGGGGACATTGTGGAAGAGGGGCATAGCGGAGATGAAGGGGGACATTGTGGAAGAGGGGCATAGAGGAGATGAAGGGGGACATTGTGGAAGAGGGGCATAGCGGAGATGAAGGGGGACATTGTGGAAGAGGGGCATAGCGGAGATGAAGGGGGACATTGTGGAAGAGGGGCATAGAGTCTATGCCCCTCTTCCACAATGTCCCCCTTCATCTCCGCTATGCCCCTCTTCCACAATGTCCCCCTTCATCTCCGCAATGCCCCCTTCATCTCCGCAATGCCCCCGTACCTCCAGTCCCTGGTGGTCCAGCGGAGCGTCTTCTGATCTGTGCCTCCTCCGGCACAGATCCCCGCCACCCGAACATGGCGGGCGAGCACATGGCGGTACTCGACGAGTACCGCCATGTGCCGAGCAGAGCGATGCTCGAGCCGATCCGAGCATCGGCCGAGCACGCTCGCTCAACACTAGTAAATAACAATGATATAAATGAGTGACCAGCAATTACAATAGATATACAGTAACTCAAATCACAATTATCACTATTAGGATTACAAGCAATTAAAGGGTTAACCACACATAGGTATATTCAGAGGTATTAGATAACAATAATTGCACTCAGCAGCATGGAAAAGGATAATTGATCCTTACAATTAATAAAATACAGTTGGCAGCAGTGTATATGAATATCTCTGCCCCAGTAACTGTATAAACTATGCTAACTGAGGTTTAAGGTAGGTTGTCAGGTGAATTAGCTTTAATATTAAGCCAAGTCCTCTGACAAATATATATATATATATATATATATATATATATATATATATATATATACATATACCAAACTGTTAAATCTAACTGCTATGAACTATTTTTACTCTTATTTGGCAAAAAATGAAAATTTACCAATAATAAATTAATTCTGCTTAATTTCAGAATTTCTAGAGCTAATATAGCTTATTATAATGATCCCAAATGGTTGGCCAGTCCATTTAAGACAAATTATAAGAAAGTTAGGTTTCTTCAAATATAGAAGAAATGTGTATATTATTCTGAACTTTTTTTAGAATTTAAAAAGGAAAAGTATATAGTTACCGGTCCACTAAGTGTTTCTTTGCATATCTCAGCTAGGTACACTTCCAGAACAGGAGCCACCAGGACAGAAAAAGCCATCCCAGACCAAGTGGAAAGCCCCTTTTCTCTCTAAACTTGCATATTTATAATATAAAAATCCTCTTATCAAAATCTGCTCTGATTGGTTAAAGAGCCATCTCATTACACAGTGACATCAGAATAAATTATGGAAAAATAACACCATGTAATCTATAGATGGTGCCATTACTCTACATTAAAATTCACACCTAAAATGATACCGGGTCTAGGTTCTGACAAAAATTTGAAATGTGAACCATGACCCTACGTCACATAAATATGTCACCTTACTAGACCTTCCCATAGGGGAGTATGTCTCTGTTTTAGACTTTTGAGATTTTCTCATAAGATACTAATACTGCTTAAGACTGTGGTTGTCTGCCATCCTATATCAATCACCATTAAAGTCTCCCAAATATTTCACTCCCATATTGAATGAAGAGGCCTCCTGTGTTTTAAGAATGAAGTCATTTACACACATCTTAAAAATATAATTTCAGTTACTTTTGTTTTTACAATTAACCCTCTACACTCCAGCAAGACAGAGTCTCTGACAAGAGGGCTAGGCAAGGCATTGCAAATCAATGTGTTGTGTACCCCTCTGGCAATGAAAGGGTTAAAAGAAGCTGGTAACTGATTAAGCCGTGTGTGTGACGGTCAAGTCAAGTAATGTATGTATCAGTTTAGTGTTTTGTGTGCAATATGTATAATGATATGCAAACAATGTATAAGCATACCTGGGAACTTTGATGAGCTGTCTCCCCAGAGGGGAGTCAAGTGGTGCCGAAGGGGTGAGAAAAATGACGGGATTAGCATCAAAAGGAGTGGTTCTTAACCGCTAGTGGGGGGCTTAAGAGGGGTGAAATATCCCACTTATGAAAGTAGTTTAAAAACCACATGTCCTGGATATGGTTTTAGTGAATAACTTTAGTGCAAAGGAGTAAGGCAGCTAGTGGTAATCCAGCTGTTCACCTATAAACTGGCATGTCTCTCCATTGGCTCATCAGAGGTTGATAGGAAATTGATAGACCCAGATTTTCTATCTATTGATTACTTTGTTGTACCTGCTTGACCCATTTATTATGTCAGTTCGATCCTTTTCAGGGTGATGACACTGGTGGCGGTGGGTTCAGTTTTGCTCAGACCTTCTGAGGGCTACACCTTGTAACATGTGGATGCTGTTGGTGGTACGACCGACCTGGGCCATGTGCCACGTTGTTGGCTGGCTTGGTTTCTCTTTGTTGACCATGTCCATAGTTATGGGCTTGTCTGTGGTTGGTTGGAGGTTCTGTTGTGGGGGTACCTATGCTTCATGGTAGGGGGTTGGTCGGCATGTCGGATGCCCAGTGCTTGTTGTATTGGCCGTCTTGTTCTCTTGGGTTATGGGCAGGCAGAGGCTATGAAGCATTTTGTCAGGGAGTGCTGAAAGGTTTGTCTTGGGCTAGCGTTTTAGGTGACCTGGGTAGGCCGGTATCTTGTACGGCCTTAGAGGGTCCCTTATGAGTTTGGGGGGCTATCCTGCTCCTTCTTTGGGTTAGTGCTTTGGGGCTGAATTTTCTCTAGTGGCGTGGGACTTGCCCGACTATTGGGAGCCGGTGTACAGGCTTCTAAGAGGGTTTCCCCAGAGGGGGCGGTGTGTAACGGTTTTGTAGGACACTCAGACCAGCAGGTTAGAATAAAACACAGTTTTATTAATAAAACAAGAAAGACCGCCCTCTATAGGCAATACAGAATAATAGAAAAAACAGTGGCTTACAGATGCCTTCTCAGGCCCACTATACAGATGCAATAAATATACATATACTGTCACAGGACAGGCATAGAAACATAAGGGTACTCAATGGTTAAAGTACATGTAAATCAATCAGTCTCTGTTGTGGTGTTTAACACGCCCAAGGTGGTAATGGAGCAGCAAGTGGTGCTAGATGAAACAACACTGTCAGTCTATTGAACAGAGATTGCTGCTAGGCAGAACAGGAACTGAGGCCAAATACTCTGCAGAGATGAGCTAGAGCCACAAGCCCCCACGGGCGTTGCAACGGAGATAACCACACTGCACGAGCTAGAGCCAATAATCCCCACGGGTGTAGCAATGGAGACAAACTACAGTGCAAGAGCTAGAGCCAATAGCCCCCACTGACGTTTAACGGAGACTAATATCACTGCAAGAGCGAAGCTACTAGAGCCAATAGCCGCCACGGGCATAGCAACAGAGACTAATCACTGCAAGAGCTTGAGCCAATAGCCCCCACGGGTGTTGTAATGGAGACTAAACACTGTAAGAGCTAGAGCCAATAACGCCTCCCGCGGGCGCGGTAACAGAGACCGACTATAGTGCAAGATAGACAGAATGAGCCACCGCCTTATACAAAGTCTCTGCAAGGTAACCGGCTCAGCAAGTGTAGCGGAAGATCAAGGCAACGGCTCTGCAAGTGTTAATGGAGGCTCAGTGAATGGAGACAGCAGCTCTGCAAGTGTTACTGGAGGTTCAGTGAACAGAATCAACGGCTCTGCAAGTGTTAATGGAGGCTCAAGGAATGGAGACACAGCTCTGCAAGTGTAAACGGAGGCTCAGGGAACGGAGATAACAGCTCTGCAAGTGTTAACGGAGGCTCAGCGAACAGAGGTATGGCTCTGCAAGTGTTAACGGAGGTTATGACACGATCAGCCCTGCCACAAGCACAGTGGAAGTCAGAATGTCACCTAGGCGACACCAAGCAGCAGCGGCAGGAACGGAGACAGAGTCAGCAGCGAGCCGGTTCAGGTCACGGAGCAGGAAGTCAGCCAGGCCGGGTCAGATCACGGAGCAGGATTCTCAGACAAGCCAGATCAGGTCACAAGCAGGAACGTCAGCCAGGCTGGGTCAGATCACGGAGCAGGAAACAAGGAGCGTCGTCAAACAGACCAAATCGGTACAAAGGAAGCAGGAACACTGGAACACAGCAACAGCAACACTGGCTCAAGAACACCATGAAAGGGCACCTGACAGGTGCCAAAGGCCAGGTATAAAAAGACCACAATGGGTGGGCCAAACAGGCTCAGCCAGTGGGAGCACCCACAACCAAGAGTGACAGTTAAGGATCCCGGGCACCGTGATAGTGTGCTTGCTCTCCTATTTCACGTTGTGGGGGTTTGCGTTCTCTCTCTTTTGGCAGATTCTTGGTGGTTTTCAGGAGGGGTTTTTGCACTTGGTGCTGGTTGGCTGTTGGGTAGGTGCTCATTCTTTACAGTCTTGCACACTGGTGGAGGTGTTTATTGGGGTTTTTTTTGTTGCTGTAGCTGTTGGGTGTTTCTTCTGTTGGTTATTCTGTGGGCAGCGGTGCTTTGGTTCGCTGGTTACATGTGTTGGGTTTTATCTTCTTGTACCGGAGTGCAGAATTGAGGTGCTATTTTGCCCACCAATGTGGTTTGGTTGGAGTTTATTTCCATAGTGCATGGTTCGTTTGGTGTTGTGAGGAGTTTTTGGATCACTACGTGTTTGTGCTGGAAGGGAGTGAGTTCGCAAGTGGTGGTTGAGGGGCAACGGTGGCACAGAGGGTCGCTGGTTGTGAGTCTGGGAGGTCTGGCACCTGGCCAAGGAGGGTTCAGGGGTGTACCTGGGTCGTTTCATTGGTCTATTGTCCATCTCATTGATTTGCCCGGAGCATTTACACTGCTGGGGTTGGATGGTGTTGAACTGGCTTCTCCTGGTTAGGTGGCTGGGCACAGCCAGCTTAAGGTTTCAAGTGGCTGTGCCTTGGCGGGGTACTTGCTGGGCGAAGCATGGGGCTTTGTGATGATGGTACAGGATCATAGCTCTTAGGCTTGGTCTTAAGATTTATAGGTATGGCTGTTGGACTAACACTTGCCACATTCAAATAGGGTGGATGGTGGCATGGCCCTCTGTCAAGTAGTGTTAATAAAGTTTCAGTATTATATGGTTAAAGTCAAGTAATGACTATGGATTAGCAAGCACTAAGGGGATTAAGTTTACAGGTTATGTATTCAGTTTCAATTGAGAGTACATTTAATACATTTTCTTAAGTATTTTATCTTGTTAATAAATGCTGTGGCCTTTTCAACCCATCCAAAGTATATGTGTTTAAAGGGGGGGTAAAATTTGGAAAAGGTGGATGACTTGATGATGCCCTGTCATGAAGCTGCAAGTGGCTGCCTTCAGATAAGTATGCTCCCGATGTATTCAGTGATTGTTACTCAGAGAGCAGGGCACCCCTGAGACAGGCAACAGAGGGGAGAGATGGTGTGCCAGAGAGTGAGATGATGTGAGAAGGGGTGAGATCCTGAACTGCCTTACAAAGTATGAGGAAAAAAGCATCTAGTGGGTGTGCAAGCTCCTAAGGACGGGAGGTAGTAGCTGGGAAGAGAGGGAGCTAGACAGTGTAAGAAAGCACCACATCCCTGGTACCCTCCCTTACCCAGAGTAGCGTTTTAGCCATCCGATCCGCCCCTTATCCCTGTGATATCCTTGTGTCCTCACAACATCATGTCCCATATTTAGCCTGGATCTCAGCAAACTTTAACTTTATTTGTGTTAAGTCTTTTTAGAAACCACCAACTTCCCATTACCTCAAGTACAGTATAACAATTTGTGCAACATATGTGAGTACTTACCTTGGTTCTACAAAGATGTAAGCAATATTGTGACGGAATGGTTGTCACCCAGAGAAAGAAATGTGTCTGTTTTCAGTGATCGCCATTGTCTTAACATGTGTTCCCATTCTTGAAACATTAATGTCCCCTGTGTGTGCATGCATTAGAGAGTGTTGGCCATTTACTAGCATTGAATGGGTTGGTTAGTGTGTATGTTGGTGTATGTGGGTTGGTTAGTGTGTATGATGTACAGAGAGATGGTGCCATCCAGTCTAGCTGACCACAGAGATTGTGTTATGAAATAACCAGTGTTGGTCAGATAGAGAGGGTAGGGCAAATCTGTGTGTGTAATGTATTTATCTTCCCCCTCACATCAGGCTAAGCAGAAAGAGACCTGGTAGATGGTACCTGTGACATCAGATCCTGTAGGGGGTGGGTAGAAAAAAGGTTGAAAAATGTAGGAAGAGGAGAGGAGGCCTCTCCATAATGGTGGGAGGCCTAGGGTCCATGTGCTTACTAAAGGAGTACTGGAGAAACTGGGACTGGTGAGTGCCCTCACCAGAACAGTTCGAGTGAGTGGGAACTGTAGTGGCCAGGTGCCTGTTTCAGTTGTGGGCTGTAAGTCAAGGCGTCTTCAGCCACAGAGAGTACCCTGATGTACCCACCACAAGGATCTTAGGATGTCTGCCCTAACTCCTCTGTCAGGACTAAAAGGGAAATGTCATGCAATCAAGCACCAGGCGCACTGGGCGGGCCACCCACTCTTGCCTCTAGTGGAACTATGAGTAAGCTCCAGCTTAAAGCTAATATGGATTGTAAGTATTATATGTAACCCCTGGCAACCTGTGCAACTTTGCTGGCACACCAAGAAGAGAACAGCAGAAGTGTTTAGTTTTTATGTTTTACCCCTGTTTTGTTTGCCTGTAATTGTTAGCCTATGTTTGTGTGCCATGACCTCTCTAATAAATGCAATTTATTATCCTTTTGTCTGGCTGGATAAATTGCTTAATCCACGGTCTACCAAGCAGTAATCCCTGTATCCCATCACAAATATAAATAGTAACGTATCTATAAATATAAGCAGGAGTCATGTGCATGCACCCAGCACAGGAACATTTTCTGAAGCCTGCCACTCTGAAGGATGGTTTGCTATTTGGTGTGCCATGCTTCAGCTTTATATTAAATAGCCATGCTGACACTTCGTAAATGTGGAAAGATGCAAAGTTTGTTGAGGGTGAAAGCTAAAGGACACTGTATGTAGAGATGATGGGTAATGGGCAGACGGGCCAGTTTGGAAGGTTATATTTTTATTTGAAAAGGCAATTAGTGCACGTTGCTGGTTCAGGACTCCTGCACATTGCAAAGCACAGTGGCAGGTGGAAGAAACAGCTTAGTGGTGAAGCCATGAGGCTAGTGGAGAGGAGAAATAGTGAGAGCAGTTAATGTCTGGGGATGAGCTTACGGCTGAAACGATGAGTATAGGGAGAGGAGAAACAGTGAGAGCAGACAAAGATGGAGAAGGAGATTAGTAATGAGGCTACGAGTATAGGAGAGAGGGCAAACAGTGAGAGCAGACAAAGTTCGGAGGAACTTAGTAGAGATTTTCACAGGAGTGCGCCTTTGGCCCCATGAGCACTCCTGTGAAAATCACGCCCCGCTCAATGTTGGAGACATGTGAATGGTCGAGACGTGCTATATCCTCCTCCTGCCTTCCCGGGGTGTGTGTGTGTGGCACATCTGGAGAATTGATGGTCACATGACCAGATTCTCCTTTATAGTATAGTTTTTAGTGGATATATCTCACTGATTCCTGCATTGGCACAACCAACCAGCATGGCCACCTCAAAAAACTTAAGGAACTTGCATAAATCACATATTAACTGTCCCTCTAAAGCTTTCCATTTGTGTACGGTAAATTCGCTAATGGCCTTGTTCTGCTAATACAAATGCTCAAACATGCACAATATAGAAGTCCACAATAGAGATCTCCATTTTAAGCCAGTGATCAGGCAGTTTGTTACACTTTTATATGGAATATAGTACATTGTGTGCACTGTAGGACTGGCTAAAATGTGCAAAGATTTTGTGGGAGATATTTAGTATTTTTCTTAGGGCTTTGGATTCTGAGGGGAATTAAATCATAGCTAGATTTAGGACATGGTTGAAATAGGGTACATTCACCATATCTGCTATTCACAAGGATACTATTATGTTGCTTTCAATTAGTGGGGTCTAAGGTCTTGAAAGCTTGCATCCCAAATCTGCTTAGTTAGCCAATAAAGGTATCAGCAACTATATTTCCCTCCTATATTTCTACGGCTAACATGGTACCAACTCTCAACAGTTTATTTAACACATCTGCAGCTTCTTAGGATTTTTTGTCAAAGCTACACATGTGCAAAGTGGCATGCCTATAGTGTGAGATATGTTGCTACTGTCCTTTACTACTGGAAGTAGTAGCTGCTTCTAAATGCTGCCACTCACTGATGGAAAAACTAGCAAGGGAGCAATGTCAGTTACATAGCACGCTTGCTACTTGTCCACGTATCTGTTGTCAGGTGACCTTTTTTGACATATGATGTTTGTATCCCTTTGCCCACCACATTAACCACTTGCTTGTACAACTCTGTTACAGATATCTTTGAAAAATAACTGCAGTTTGGAATATGCAAGAGAGGTGCAACACATGACATAATTTCTTTAAAACATCTGTTTTTAACAAAAGAATAGGGCAACATGTCAACTGCCAACATTTTTGCAACTTCAGTGTTACACAAATATACTTTTGGGTTATTTCCATGCAGTTTTTGTCTTCTTTCTAAGAACTCAGTAAGTTTGAGTTGGCAGCAAATAGAAGAACTGTACAACGTAATTGCTTTAACAAGTGAAGTGGTAGTGAAGCTGATGATGGAGGTGGTAGGTGTGGAAACTCTGTGACTCTTGTCACCTCCTCAAACTAACTCAAAGTTATACTCTTCCATGCTTTGCATTTGCACAACAGAATTTGGAGGTCTAGGTGTTATTGTAACCAAAGAAAATATTGTCCCACTCTCTGAGACATCCATAACAATATTATAATGTGCCCCTGGGCCTAGTGCACTTTTAGGAGTGCTTCTACTGCTGCTAGTTGTTGCATGCCTTATATGTTGCTGGTTTGTCTCACTGTCAGACCTGTAGTTGTGTTTCAGGTAGGATCTCAATCAGGATGTACCTGGATGGGATCCTGCTTTTTCCCTGCTCACGTTTTTTACAGGACAACAGAGAGGAACATGTTTAGCTTTTGGATTGTGAGTAAAGTCTCTCCATGCTGGAGATTGCACAGACTGAGGGACTAGTACTACCACTTCTACTATTACTGCTAGTATTATTATAGGTGAAAGATGCAACAGTACTTTAAACAGGTGTCAATGGCACTGCACATCGAACAGCAACAGCAGCACTCAGTGTGTGACTGGGTGGGAGCTGGACTTGGAAGAGGTGACACTGATGATAATGACAAAGATGATGATTGTGTATATTCTTAAGAATGCTTCCTTGTCCAGAATCAAATATTCCAGTTGCTCGCTCAAAGAAGTTATAAACAGGCACAGCACCCTTTATCAGTGGTAGAATACTGAGCCTTTTTATTCTTCACTTTAGGGATAGTATTTAGGTGTGGGTTACGAATGTTTTGTTGTATAAGTAATATTTCAAGACTGTTGGATTCAAACTACATGATACTACAGACCATTAGTAACATTCCAGAATTGAACTGTCAAGGGAAAAAGTGTTCCTGGAATTTTTTTTTTCATTTTAATGTTGGCAAGAATGACAATGTATCAGTGAGTTAGAGACTTTTCTATCATTAAAGAGGTTAAGAGTTCAATTTAAATCAATGTTTTTTTTATTTATTTTCTGTTGTGCAGTTGGTTCTCCAGAATTGCTCCAATTCATAAATCAGCCTCACTGACCCATGAAAAAGCTATCAGATCAGCTTTTTCCATGTCATAAGTGAATAAAAAAGTTTACCTCCATAAAGAAGGTGATTTATTATTTAATATCCTAGTCATTGCTAGATACTTGCTGAGGGGTCTAAATCTTCAGATTTTGTTGGCAGCTTGTGTCACAGTGACATAAGTAGAGGGAGTGAAGAGGATGCAGTTGTGACAGGCCTCAGCATTTAATGTGGCTAATAAGCTGTACACAAACATGTGATGCCTTACAATCAGGCCAGTTTCTTATATTGGATGAGAATCTCACATTTCACCTCAGGGCCTAGTAGGCTCTCGTTACACCACTGCTGTGGCATGTACTGATCTCCCTGCTCGAAATGGTGTCACTTGTCTGAACTGTGTGCTAGTAATGCATTAGCTTAGCCAAGACACAATGCTTAATGGAAACCTAGCAGTTCCCCTGCTTAATATGTTTATTATTATCAGGGCTCAAAATTTCCACTCTCCACTAGCCAATGGCGAGTGAAAATTTAGCGCTGGCGAGTAGAAATTCAGTCCTGGTGGATATGTTTTGGCTTGCATTGGCAAGTAACTTTTCAGGTCTGGCTAGTAGCAAAGGACTTAAAATTATAAGCCCTGTTATTATTATTATTATTTCCTTATATTTATTGAGCGCCAACATGTTCTCAACAACATACAAAATAAGGATGGAAACATACAATCACCTTCATATATTGAAATAAATGATAATGAGGGACTTGCTTGCAAGAGATTACAATCTAGAGATTCGGGAACACAAGAGACATAAAGCAAGACAGTAAAGTCAGGCTAACTGAACAACTGGACCCAGGGCCTAGTAGGCTGCACTTACACCACTCTTGGGAATGTAATGATCTCCTTGCTAGAAATGGTGTCACGTGTCTGAAATGTTTGGGAACATTAGAGACATAAAGTGAGAGAGTAAAGTCAGGTTAACTTTAATCTCTCAGAAGAGTGATGGAACTTAAGAAGTATATAAAAAAGATTGTCTGTATATATGTGTTTACAAAGAGCTCGAAACTGATAAAGTTGGGTTTTATACGGCATTGTAGTGAGTTCCATAGGTGGGGTGTAGCTTGTGAGAAGTCTTGTAGAGGTTAGTGAGAGGTGGTTAGGAGGGTGTATGTGCACTAGATAACTGCATTTTTTTAATCAGTGCGACTGTCTAACTGATGTCCCTGATAGGGCTTTTGGCTGAATATGCATACCTCAGAAATCCATTACATTTATTATATACATCAGGGGAAATGCACAAAGTAGATGAAACACAACAATAAATAATACATTTTCCTTTCTTTCCACCTTTCACTTGTATGCTTCTTTTGCATTCCCTGTCACCACCTCTTTCTCTCCCTCCCTTTCCCCATCTCTCTTAGGGTGATAGTTTTCATACTGGCAGGTTATATTAATCTGATGTCCATTAGACTCATGCCGCCAGGTAATTAAACTAGCCAGGAACAGAGCCAATAAAAAGAAATCTTACCCTTCTTTATTAGAATATTATTAAAAACAATGAACATCAATTAACTGTGATAACGTACAAGGACCCACCATGCACTATGAACTTCTGCACTGTATGATATCATAATAATACACATTGACACCACAAGTCTGGAGTGCAAAATGTGCTGGGCCCTCCAAGAAATGCTGATTATACAGAGATGGTAAAGAGGCTCAACTGAATATGACATGTTTAAAAAAAATAATTGTATAGTGTTTCTAAATCTCCCCTGAAATAGGGCATAGGAAAACAGGTCAACACTGGGTTAGTGTACTAAGAAGCACTAAGGTGCGTTGCAATGGCAAATTGTTTATGTAGATGTCTGGGGAACACTTCACCATGTAGAATATAACCTCTCTTTGCCATATGAGCTAAGGGTTATCTATGTAAGGCAAGTGGGAGAGGCTTTCATCATTGGCATATGAGGTTGACATAATTCTGGCAATCTGTTGGGATGGGTAAGTGGTGGAGCTGGGCGGATGCTCTCAGACTTCAGCACCAAAAACACCACCAGCCCTACCTTTTGTGTTCCATAGGGATGTGCAACACATTGCTCTGCAATGCATCTCACAACCCAGAGGGTTATAACACACACAGTTCCCTTCTCCTCTTAATAGCTGATTCAAATACACAGAACCAGCTAATCAGCTGTTACATGTAAGTCAGACACACCCCTGAGTTGGCAATAAAAAGAGGGAAATGCTCATAAACCCAAGCAAGCACACACCCAAGCATATACACATAACACACATGCAAACATGCAATCACACATTCATACCTGCACATTCATACACACTCACACTCACACCTGAACACTCTATCACACAACCATACTTGCATTCACACTAGCACAAGCACGCTCAGACATGCACACCCGTACAAACATTCACACACACACACACCCGCACACACACACACACTGCCATGCATACCCTCATAATTGCACTGGCACACTTGCACATCCACACATTTACACAATTACACTCACACTTGCACGCACATGCTTGCACACTGGCAAACGCACACTCACACACACACATAATCATGCACACACACTCACACACACTTGCACACTCACACACTCACACAGGCACATTCACTCTGAGGCGAACATGCACACTCTCAAACAAACAAACGCATACTAATTTGTTGTTCGTCTGTTACAAGGTTTATTGCTATCTTCAGGATACCATCCTCCTGCCTTCAGCTCCAAATATGCAACTGAAGCAAATTTATTAAAACTTCTCACCCTGTATATTGTCTTTATCAGTATCTAGTATATGTTTCTATTTAAGTATATGTTTTAATTATGTTTCTAATATATGTTTCTATTTATATTTCTCTTGTTTGTATATTCAGTTTGCTTTAATTTATTTATTTAATAACCGGTTTGTGGGAAAATGTTTGCAAATCTGGAGCAAAACTATTGCACAATATTTCTCATGGAAAAATGTCCAGTTGGTCTCATTTGGAGCTTTTTCTTTGGCCTAGATTTACTACATTTTTGCTCAAGTATTAAAGGGATAGTAATACTTCGTTTTATCTTTATTTTATTTTGTAGGCATTAAAAAAAACATGAAGAACGATAAAAGTCTTATCTCTCAAACCTTTATGGTTTGAGAGATATGCACAAGCAAAGTTTCCCCTCCCGCCCCTTTTACCTAGTGTAAGCCATCTCTTCTCAGATGTGGAATGTAGTCCATAAACCAGACAGAAAACAGAAGGGGACAAGCTTCTTTCTATTAGAACAATGAAAGCCCTGCCCCCCTTGACAAGTTTTCCAGGTTTTTCCCTTATCTTAATTGAAGATTGTCCCTCTCTGCAGTCTACCTGGGCATCTCCCTTCTGCTCTGGCTGAGCAGTGTTACATCAGTAAAAGGGGTGGGAGGGGGATACTTTGTCATTGAATTACTCTTGAACTACAACTCTGACAGAATTGAAATAACACTCTCCATGGCCCAAATACTATGATGATTAATTAGAGCTGCTTTTATTATGAAACATTACTATCACTTTAATGGGAGCTTAATGTTTGCACTCATTCAGAGTTCCCCATTCTGACGTACTAAGAAGAAATGTAATAATTCTGAGGCAAACCAAATGCATCCTAGGAGACAAATAAAGTGTTGGAGATCGTACTAGCATTCAAGGGGTTAAAAATCAAATATAAATCAATAAGAATGTCGGGAACTTTTATGGTGCATTGGGTTTGCTTCAGTTCCTCTTAGTACATCAGCCTCTCTTTCTCCTTACTGATGAGCCTCTGCTTCCCTCTCTGTCTTACACCATCTCTCCCTACCTGTGTTATTTTTGTGACTCCATCTTTCGCTATGTTTATGCTTTCTTCATTGGTTCCTATCACTGTGCACACTAAACAATTAATCTTTAATGTTTTTCTTTATGTTCTGTTCTTTCCAGGTCTTACATTGTGTACCTCTATGTATTCTCCTTGACTGATTCGTTGGAAGAGGTTCTACAGGGTTTGGCCTGTAAGGAGAATTTGGCACTCAGTTGACTCTTTCTGCCAGCTGTCATGAAGGACATGAATAGACAGATGAGGTGTCTGAGTCACAGAAAAACTGGGTGGTGCACAAAGAGTCAGTACATTCAGTATATCGTTACTGCTATGATGAGAGCAATTCTGAATTTCGAGCATGCTTAAATCTGGTACTCTGACAGCAGGCTAAACGGAGACTCCCTTCTTGCACTGCACCACTGATTTATAACAAAGTTATCAGATCTTTCTGCTCCTGTCATTAATTATGGCAAAGAGACAAAAACCCTTGTGGAGAGGTGCGTGTGTATTGGGGTTACTTTTATCTAGTACAAAAAGAGAAGGGTTTTATTGTGGGGTTGAAACGAATTTGGTTGAAGCGTGGTACTGTGTTAGTCATAGAAAAAGCATGAGACTGGTAGAGTAAAAATTATACATTTATTGGCTAACTGAGTGGCTCTAGGATGCAAGCTTTCAATACAATTTAGGTCTCTTTTTCGGGCATAAAAAGAAATTGGTTGAGGCTCAATGCTCCCTTTTGCCCTTCCCTGAGAATGTATGTGATACTATCATAACAATGCCCAAACAGTCAAGGCACAGCTCTGTAGTGCAGAGGAGAAGTGCACATTGATTCATGCAGATAGCTTCACCTCAACACCCTTTCTATCCCAAGGGTTGAGCCTCCATACTGCATCATAGTCAGACAAGCTAGGGATCAAGACATACAGCACTGGTTTATAAATGAGAGGACAAGCAGAAGGTCAAGACAGGCATAGGAGGTTTGTAAGTGGGGCACAAGCCAAGTCGGTACACGGGAGATCAACAGGAATTAAGACTGGAGCACTAGGAGTGGGTGAAAGGTCCCATTGTGTTTACGTGAAGAAAACAGTGAAAACCACATGGTTCTCAATTTTTTGTGGGGAAATGCACTTTAAATAAATCCCTTAAAACCTTTGCCATTTTCACAAATTGCCAAAAAAGTTCTTACTGTTTTTTCAATGGCTGCAAATTTTCCGTCCCTTTACTTACATGTACTTTGCGTTTTCATGAAAAAATGTGACATTTCCAGGAAGAGAAACACAACACAATCAGCTAGAGAGAGAGTGAGAGAGAGAAAGAGAGAGAGAGAGAGGTTGTTAGGCTGTTTTTCACTGCTTTAGTTAGAAAAATTAAGGCAGTAGATGCTCATAGTGTGTGCTATCACTGTGAGCACCAGAATTACAAAGAAAAGGAGGAGCTGGAAGGATCATTATGCTTCCAATGAGTCTGAGGAGGAGGAGGAGGGAGTAATTACCACCAGAATTGAAGAACCTGAAAGCACTGATTCCCCAGACCCAATGATGCTCAGTCCCCCTAAATCATCCCTTGCCCTTGGGATCTTAGGAAAAATAGTGTCACAGTCATAGGCACAGGAAGAACTGGGTAGCAGTACGAGTAGGATAGGTCAGCTACAGTGTGCCTGATGCTACTGCTGCCAGTATGCTTTGTGATACTCAGGTGGGGGTTGGGGTAGAGATGATGGCATGCATGACAGCAGGGGACCCTTAGTCACATTTGCCATCCTCAAGAAGTCCCACTACTACTACCACCACGCAGAAGCTATTGAGCATTGGGGGTGAGGGAGGGGGTGTTGTGAAGGTGATGGTATTGAAGCAGCTGGTTGTGGGATCAGTAGATCCTCCTGCTGAGGTGGGAGAGGAAGTAAAGGCGAGCAGCCAGACTAGCTATAAAGGGAGCTCACAACATCCCCATGACCTTGTGATTCCCCTTCCCCCAGCATTGTGCCTCTGGAACATTATACTGAGTAAGGCAGAACTGGCTGCTAGCGACAGTAATATCATCAACACATATCAGCTGCATGTGCCTCCTTCTAGTTCTGCCAGCTATAAAGGGAGCTCACAACATCCCCCTGACCTTGTGATTCACCTTCCCCCGGCATTGTGCCTCTGGAACATTATACTGGGTAAGGCAGAACTGGCTGCTAGCAGGAGTACTACCATCAGCACAAATCAGCTGCATGTGCCTCCTTCAAGTTCTGCCAGTCTCCCTTCTTCAGTTCAGTGATGGCAAGTGTGACAGTAGGGGACCCTCTGTCAAATTTGTCATCATCAGCAGCCAGTGAGACTCTAATAGAACAGACACAGCAGCAAGGAGAGACTGGTGGTGGTGATGATAAGGGTGATGGTGGAACAGCTAAGGTGGAAGAGACATTAATGGCCTTTTTAGCCCAAAGTGAGAAGGAATGGAGGAATGGAAGACTGAGAAACAAATGGGTATGGACATCACCACCCCTAGCAGCAGTGATGACATTGCAGAGTTTGTTGCTGCTGTAATTCCTGCTACTAAGTTGCAAGGGCAGCACAATGATGATGATGATGATCAGGCTAGTGTGCCACAGACCAACATGGAAAAACAGTGGGAATGGGGTCCAAATTATATTCAAACAACACACCCATGATTTTGGAGGAGGGGCAGGAAGAGAAGCATTACTGGTCAACTTCCTTTCTCCACATATACCTGAAGTGGTGGTTGCTAGTTGTGGTGCTGTTACTGCCTCAAGTACATCACTGGAGGTAATAGTGGTAAGTGGAACCATGATCATCATGATCATCATCACCTCACCACCCATATCACTGCTGTTGTTGATCCCATTCCCTTGGAGTTGTCTAATCCTCCTGCTGCTTAAACAACGCAACAGCAGCAAGAATAGCAGTCACATATGCCGCAATGAAACCATAGCGTTTGCCATTGTCAAGTGGCCACTGGCCACCATAACATGACCTGCTGGAACTAAGGCAGATTTTTTTTTTATTCTCAGGGCTTGTTCTTTATATAAATCAGAGGTCCACAAAAACAATTTTGGGGGCTTTTTTCTAATAAGCCTAAGTCCTACTCATCACTTATTCCTCAGTGCTTGTGATGCTAAGAATCCTGAGTGCAAATAATTATCTCTTATTCCTCATGACTTGTGACATTAACAAGCCTGAGTGCTAAAAATTATCTCTGATTCCTAAGGGCATGTGATGCTAACAAGCCTGAGTGCAAAAAATTATCTCTGATTCCTCAGAACTTGTGATGCTAACAAGCTTGAGTGCTCAAAAGTATCTCTGATTCCTCAGGGCTTGTGACGCTAACAAGCCTGAGTGCTAAAAATATTCTCTTATTTCTCAGGGCTTGTGATGCTAAGAAGCCTGAGTGCAAATAATTATCTCTGATTCCTCAGGGCTTGTGATGTTAACAAGCCAAAGGCATACAAATCATTGTTTCCTCAGTGTTTGGGCCTAACAAAACTAAGTCCTACAAATCAATGTTTACACAGAGCTTGGGCCTAACACAAGTCTACGTCCTACAAAAAATCAATGTTTCCTCAGGGCTCACAGCTTACGTCAGGAGGTCCCTGTCTCTGTCATGTTATTTTATTTTTTATTCAGTCTTCCCACTAATTTCAATGCAATGAGCTAAATGAAAAAAGTGGAAAAACTGCACTTTTGGCAGAGAATTTCCCCGAGGCGGGAAGTGCCAATTTTTGACGATTTTGGTTTGAGGTGAAATTTGTCACCGATTCCTACAGAGCACCCAAAACAAGACATTATATTTGCATGTATCTGGAAGTAGAGAGTGGAAACATAAGAGAGAGAGAGGACAAACAAGGAAATCCTCTAAGTATAGCAATTTTAACGCAAATGTTTAAAATAAATCACAATGTAACAACCCCCCCCTCTCCCATTGCACTTACACATTGCTCATCTTGGGCTTTATGCCAAGATGTTAGTATTCCACTCAGAAACACGTGCAGTTGAACACCATAAGCCTCGGCGCTGGTTGAGGCAGTCAATCAAATTGGTAGAACCAGAGTTCTCACAGGGGGTGGGGAGGGACCCGGCACTAGGTTAGCAGTATGGGAGGAGGGAGAAAACAATGACCCAAGCTCTTCCCCCTGAAGAAGTGGATCTGTGTACTCATGATACTCATTGAGTCATTGTTTTCTCCCCACTCCCATACTGCTAACCAAGTGCCAGAGTTTTTCACTGCTAAACATCACTCTGATTTAACTGTAACAACATCATATGCAGGATACAGTTTGGAGTTACAGTCCAGCTCTACATCATAAATTGCAGTTGGATCCTTTTCTGAGAAACTATCAGAGCAGAAGGGCTACCGAGCCATTAACTGAGAACAGTCTGGAGACTGAGCACTCCTAAGCAGCAAGATCAGGAAATATTGGCACGCTCTCTGGAACATCAACAACACTTCTATTTTGTACCCATATAGCCCCAGTAACTTTTAGGAGTGTTTGTGCTGCTGATAGTTGTGGCACCTCTGATGATGAGTCTCCCAATCAGACCTATGTTTGTGCTTCAGGTGGCATTTCAATAAGGATGTCCCAAGGTGTGATCCTGCTTTCCCCCTGCTCACATGCTTCTTACACAGACAACACATAGCATCATGTTTAGATTTTGGATCATGAGTAAAGTATCTCCATACTGCAAACTGAGAGGTTCTTGAAGGGCTACTACTACTCAGGCTAGATGTTGCAATTGTACTAGTTAGTGTCAAAGGTGCTTCATTTCCAAAAGCAGCAGAATCACTCATCATAGCTAGGGTTGTGGATGTTGATGACCTATGTGTTTGTGGTTGGGTAGGGGTAGGACTTGGAAGTAGTAATGGTGCTGATGATAACTGACAGGATAATTGTGCATTTTTAGGAATCTTCACCTGACCAGTTTATAAACAGGCACAGCACTTCTTTTCAGTGGTAGAAGATTGAGCCTTTGCTTTCAGCTACTTTTCTGGCCATGTCATCATCTCATCATTCTCAACTTCATCTGTAACAGTAGAAGGAGAGGGTGCTAGAGGGATATATTCTATATCAATATCATCATCGATAATTAGGCAATCCTCAGCCTTGCCCACCACTTCTTTCCCACTACTTCTTTTTACTTTTCCCCTTAGAGAGATTTTCAGCACATTCTCCCCTACTTTGAGGATGTGGTTTTACACTGGTTGAACTGCTACTCCTTCCTCCGTTATGCCATTATAATTAGAATGTGAATCATTGTCTTCAGTGTTCTAAGATGGTTTATTAATATTACTGTGGTGGTCGTGGAATTTTTATGTGATTTTGACAAACAGCCTCCTCAAGTGGAGAAGGATCATCATAATTTATTATGCACACTGCAGCAACCATGGCTGTAGTCAGTTTTTTGGACTACCACTTTACAAACATGTTCCTTCACTGCTACTACTCCTTTTGCCCTAACCTTGCCCCTAGTACATTTGATGGGCATTATTGAACAGTGAAGTACACAACAAAACCGGATGTGTATGATGTCTCACTCTTTAAAAAAATACTCTATCTCTTCTAGTATCTGTCTGCCTCATTCACAGCTCAAGTCAGGGCCCCTGTCACCTATCAGTCAAACTATTTTTAATTTATATATATATATATATATATATATATATATATATATATATATTTTTTTTTTTTTTTTTTTTTTTTTTTTTAATTAATTGTTGCTAATAAGGTGTGGAAAAAAATAGCACTCCCCATGCAAATGTTTCTTCCCCCATACTCCCCTATCAAAGAGAACAACCACCAGAATGGAATTTGGATTACAGTTGCCTGTATCTTCCCAGTCAAACAGAATTTTGGGATATTTGGGGGTAAATGTCCTTTGCTCCCTTCATACACCCCGAGACACTCCCTAATATAGAGATAATAGCCAGCAGAAAGGAACATGGAACACAGCTGCCTGTCTCTTTTCAGTCCCACTACATTTTTGGTAGTTTGGGGTAAATCTCCTTTGCTCCCTTCATACACCCTTAGATTAACACAGAGATAACAGCCAGTTCAGGAAGAAACTTGGATCATAGCTCCCTGTTTCTTCCCAGCTACAGAAAGGTTTGGGGTAAATCTCCTTTGCTCCCTTCTCACATCTCAGACTCCCCTAGCAGAAAGATAAGAGCCAGATGAAGAAGGAACTTGGATCACAGCTGACTTTTGGGATGTTTGGTCTTAACCTTCTTTCTCCCTTTAGAGTCCCCCAGATTTCCCCAGACTCCCCTAACATAGAGATAACAGCCAGCAGAGAAGAACATGGAACACAGCTGCTTGTCTCTTTTTAGTCACACTAAATTTTTGTATACTTAGGAATACATTCCTTTTCCAGCCTCAGACTAACACAGAGATAACAGCCAGATCAGGAAGGGACTTGGATCATCGCTCCCTGTGTCTTCTCAATTACAGAACATTTTGGGGTATTTGGGGTAAATCTCGTTTGCTCCCTTCTCACACCCCAGACTTCTTGCTGCCTTCATAGTCCCCTAGAGTTCCCCAGACTTCCCTATTAAAGAAAAAAAGAAAAGAAAAGATTGAGCGCCAATTAGCCTATATCAAAGGAATAAATAGTCAATCAATGTTCTGATTATTATAAATAATATTTCAGATGAAATAGAGGCGTCAAAGAAATCTTGTAATAGCTTGATAGTGAGAGCAAATCTATATGGAAAAAGATTATCCTTAGCTAATGACCCCAACAGGACCAGACTCACCAGATAGATGCAGTGTGTGTATATAGAAGACCCGACCCGGTCATAGCCCACAACGAATTCAACAAGGTCAATCCACATGGAATAATAAATATTAAATTTATTTATTTGATTTTCCCTACGCGTTTCGTGGCTCTATTGTCCACTTCATCAGGGGATTAAAAATATAGTCATAAGCACCTATTAAAGAGATATTTTGGGATATATGGGATAAATCTCCTTTGCAATCTTCCCACACCCTCAGACTTCCCTAGCACAGAGATAACAGTTAGAGTAGGAAGTAAGTTGGATCACGGCTGTCTGTGTCTTCCCAGACAGTCAAACAGAATCCTGGGGTATTTGGGGGTCAAACTCCTTTCTCCCTAAACTAAATTGTATCTCCATTTTATTAGCCTATCTTCTCTCGCTCAAAATATGCTTCTTTCTCTTTTGCTACATACACAAAATGACATGTTGGGGAAAAGGACACCCCTTTTATATAAACATGTGCAGCCATACACATTGTTGACTGAGAGCTGTCTTTACTGGGACTGTGATGTCCCATCGGCATGATTGCAGCGGCTGTGATGTGGCACTCAAATGGTTAAGGAATAACCCATAAATGAGTATGTCTCCATCTATGCCTTAACCCTTTGAGTGCTAGAGAAGTCTGTAATGCATTGCAAAGCATTGCGGACCCCTCTGGCACTTAAAGGGTAAATGAGTATGTCTCCATCTGTGCCTTAAAGATCTCATTCTCCTCTCAGGTTCGTCTCTCAGATTCCTCTCAGCGCAGCTTGGGGGAGGAATAACACATGGAGGAAGAGAGCGAGGATGAGGAAGAGACCAGCATGTGGCAGAGATAACAGGAGAGAACAGGCTGAAAGAGTCAGATGTCAATATGGAGTGAGACAAAGGGCTATTACCCTTTGAGTGTCAGAGAGGTCCGTAATGCTTTGCAATGCATTGCGGACCTCTCTAGCTCTCAAAGGGTTAAAACACTGATGAAGACATACTCATTTATGGGTTATGCCTTAACCCATTGAGTGCCGCATCACAGCCCCTGCAATCATGCCGATGGGGTATCACTGTCCCAATACAGACAGCTCTCAGTCAACAAAGTATATGGGTGTGGATTCATGGCTCATTTAAAGCACAGATCGCAACTGGGGGTTAACTTAAGCATGACTGTAATGCTTGCTGAGTCCTGTTTCTCCCTCTATAACTGCCAGACACTGGATTCCTGCACCGCTGCACATCATTATTTAACTAATCGACACTTATGCAGCGACATTCTGATATCTCGACACTTAAGCATGCAACATCAGAATGTCACCCTTTTCAACAAGGCAACATTTGTAATGCGCTGTGTTTTCGCCATGTGGTTGGGAGAAATTCAGTCTTCTTATTGATTTCAATGCAATGTGCTAGGTAAAAAAAAAAGCTAAAAATCTGCAGTTTTCGCAAAAAAAAATCCCTTTTGGAAGAAAGTACTATTTTTCTCTTGTTTTCGATTATCCCTACTCCCAGCCTGATTTCAGTTCCAACTGGTAATAAGCAGTGGGGATTGCTGGCATCTCCTCTACACCCCTGATTCATAGCACAATGTGTGGTAATATTGGTTCAGCACAGGAACTAATTAGCATAAAGTTCCCTAACATGCCACCAACAAATAAAGGTTTATTTCTCAAAACCTGTTTATATTACAAACAAATGGCTAGTACAGTATATAGGTATTTTTTATTCTCTTTAAAATTAATAAAGATTATCATAGGGTTACATGACAGGTCCATCGTAAAGATACACTAGCTTCATATTTCTATTAGGAAAATTAATGCAAAATGTAATTATTTTTCAGTAAAGTATCTGGAACCAAAGCATTTCACAGCAAAATAACACTAAATCTGTGTAAAATAATCAGTGGGATAATGGCATCATTTCCAAAGTAAAAATGGCGGAAGCAATGGGAGAAATGTATTCTACTTAATGAACACAAAAACAAGGAACCTTTGTATTGCTTTAACATTTACAAAATGTATTATACACAGTTTTACTTACTAACAGAATATCATAACATTTTAACTTTTTACATATGGATTTCAAAATGTCAGCTTGGAACACTGACCAAAATTTAATGACAACCATTTGCTTGTCATGGAGTACTGTCCAGCTAATTAGAGACAGGCAGAGGTAAGAGGTAGGCTGAAACTATTTCTCACTTCCAAACCCTCCCTGACTCTTGCATCTTTCTAACTTTGGTGAAAGCTGTTTCCACCCACTCCATCTCCCACCCCCTTTTTTTCATCATTCATGAAAGTTCAGAACAATATTTTTCACTCTCCCCTCTGCACACAAAAGCTGGAGTCACTTAAAACCAGCTCCCACGTTACCGGCCATACTTGCTAGCAAAGCTGGATCTGCTTTTCCTACTCTATTCCCTCTCCACCCCAGGTTAACAGTCCATTATAACTCTTCAAGGGTTAAGGGTCACCTGTATCAATGCAAGCTATACTTACAAACTTCTAGCGCTAAGAGATCAAAATCACATAGCACTACAGATATTAAAATATACCACCTACCTTCCCATAGCAATAATGTGATTAAACATGCATACCTACCTCTAGCATTACTGGGGTTAAAACATGCAAGGGTTAAAGCACAGACTTGCCAACCTCTGCCACTACAGGGGTTACAAACAACCTCAGTCTGCCACTACATGGGTGAAGATGCTGATCTGCATACCTTAAACATTATAAGAATTAAAACAAATACCTACTTCCAGTTCTACATAGGTTAA
Source organism: Rhinophrynus dorsalis (assembly GCA_037306005.1). NCBI lineage: Eukaryota > Metazoa > Chordata > Amphibia > Anura > Rhinophrynidae > Rhinophrynus > Rhinophrynus dorsalis. The sequence continues at coordinate 207,598,824 of CM074724.1, forward strand.
ATCATACACTCTAGCACTACAGGGGATAAAACATGTCTACCTACTTCCAGTACTACAGGGGATAAAACTAGCCTACAGTACCTACCTCCAGCACTATGAGAAGCACCTACCTCCAATACTACCGGGGATAAAACAAGCCTACAGTACCTGCCTCCAGTGCTAGGGGGATAAAACATTCCTACAGTACCTACGTCCAGCACTAGGGGATAAAACATGTCAACAATACCTACTTTCAGCACTAGGAGATAAAACATGCCTACAGTACCTAGTTCTAGTGCCAGAGGGCTAAAACATACCTACCTACCTCCAGCACTAAGGGATAAAACCATACCTCCCAAGTGACCCTCTTTAGGAGGGACAGTCCCTCTTTTTGACCCAAATCCCTCTGTCCCTCTTCTCAATCCTGGTGTCCTTGTTTTTAGGAGATCAGCAATAACACTCAAAAAATTACAGTATATGTGCTTATACATTAGGCTGTGTAAATAAAATATGTTGGCCTCATACTTAATTGTTTCTTAAATTACACAAAGAGATGTCAATAGGTCATGACATAACCTGAAAATCCTCACTAATGCCCCACCTCCCCCCTCCCCCCCCCCCGCAACACCACCTAAAACACCACCCTTTGGCCATTTGAAATGTTGGGAGTTATGTAAAACATACCTACCTGTTTCTAGCACTACAGGGATAAAACTTAACTACAGTACCTACCTCCAGTAGTACATGCATAAAACATGCCCACAGTACCTACCTCCACTACTACAGACGATAAAACATGCCTACAGTACCTGACTCCAGCACTACAGGGCTAAACATGCCTACAGTACCTACCTCCAGCACTACAGGGCATAAAACATGACTACAGTACCTACCTCCAGTACTACAAAGATAAAACATGCCTATAGTACCTATCTCCAGCACTACAGGGGATAAAACATGCCTACAGTACATACCTCTAGTACTACAGGAGATTAAACATGCCTACATTTCCAATATCCAGCACTGCAGGGGATAAAACATGCCTACAGTACCTATCTCTAGCACTAGGGGATAAAACATTCCTATAGTATCTATCTCCAGCTCTAGGTGATAAAACATGTCTATAGTACCTATCTCCAGCACTATAGCAGATAAAACATGTCTACAGTAACAACATCTGTCACTGTGAGGTGAATGCACAAAATTATTCTCTGTGAAACAGGTGTTCCTTTGCTTTATGCCTTGTTTAACACTTTGTATTAAATCTGACACAGAGGAAATAGTATAAATTTACTTAATGTTCCAACATATGCTATGGAGCAGGCATAAGGGGCTATGTTTTCCTGTTTGTACTACACAACACTGCATACACTGGGCACAGTCACTGGCATTGAAGGCTAATGCTAGTACAGCTGTGCTACTGAATTCATACATTCACCACTAGATGTCCAGCACACAACTCATTTAGCTGAAGGCTGGTTCAGGTTCTGCGATACACAGAAAACAGACGCCTATATAGATGTGTATATACTTTTATATTTACGCACATGCACACACATTCAGACATACAGACACATACACAGATATAGACATATGTATATGAAATGTATACACAGCTATATAGGTATCTGATTTCTGTGTATCTCTTGCTGCCTGTGACTTTCAGCTTACATGGCCTCTTTGAAGTGTTCTGCTGAGACTGTTTCATGTGCTAACAGGAATCTGCCTGCTTACACTCTGTTTATTTACACAGTTAATACGTATTGGAAAAATATTTCCTAGCTGGGGATGGTTTAACAGCACCAAACTCCTTCTCCCTGTCCTAGGCTGGGGATTATCTTGACCTCTTCACAGCTGTAGGGGACCAGGGCAGAGTTAACACTTTCAACACCTTTACCACACTGTATTGTTCATGACTCTGGCACTGAAAAGGTTAATGGGAACTTGTCCGCAACATTTATTTGGGGGACACATTGGAACATGAATAAAAATTGTGAAAGCAACACCCTGAAATGCCCACACACTCCCACACTACCGCCACTTTGCAAACACGGCGCAAAGTGTCAATTTTTTATCAGAAGCTTTGCACACAAGAGTCAAATAGGTGCATAAAAGCTGTTCCTTGTTCATGCATTTGCATTGACACAGATTTAGGAACACCAATGATTACATTTTATAGAGCAGTCTGCAAAAAACAGATCAGTGCACCAAAAACAGAGACAATGGGCTGTATTCCTAAAGTTAGAGCTGCAAAACAGGAGCAAACCAACCGCACCGTATGATAGAAATGAAAATTCCCAAGATATAAATGGAATTTTTAACCTGTTGAATGTTAGAGAGGTTTCTAACACGTTGCAGTTAATGAAGGATTGGGAAATTTAGAGGGATTCTTGTGGGAATTTGAGTGTCAGTGCCAGCTGAACAAAGATCTCCCATGGAATTAGATCAGAATTCTGGTTCCTTTGCTGGCTGGAGGAGCTGCGGATGGTTACCTGTCTCTTCCCCTGTAGAGGAAGCTGCCCATTTTATTCCACCACAATTTCATCCCAGAGAACCATCAGCTCACAGTTAGAAACTTTAAACCAGCCATAGGAGAAATACCCTCAGGATGTTTCCCATAAGATTCCCCACCCCTGCCACTGCTGGTAGAAGGGGCAGAAAGTGACCACTTTATCTGAGGTGAAACAACTCCTCCGGCTGGAACAACTCTTCTATCATAGGTGCACCTGGGAGGTCTGAGAGTAGATGGTAGAACAACATCCCACCTCAAGTCTGTGTACACCTGGACTTTGGGGTGGGATCCAATTTATTTATGGTGGGAGTTACAGAAACCTTACTGAGATATTAGACAATGATGAAGGAATACTGGAATGTCAAAATGTGGAGTTCATCACAAGGCAACAGCAAGGATAACAGGACCATCAGCCACCTTACCTGCATCCCAGGGCATTGGGGTGCCAGATCCTGTAAGTTGCCTTTTGGGGGTATGATTGAAACTGCAACCCACACACCTACTCTAAACACATCCCCCACCTGACCAGATCAGCCAAAACCAAAGGACTCCCTCCTGTTTCTGTCTCCAAGCAGTAATGGAAACCCAATCCAACCTCCCAAAAGACCATTGTGACTAGTCCCAGATGCACTAAAACCACTTGACAAAACCATCTACAGAGATTCTTTCCAGGAACCAGACCCAGTTCATACCTAGGGTTGATCCATACCCCCAAGACACCCCTGGCTTGCCACCCCTTTTGCCCAGGCAAAATCTTATTGGGAATATGAACATGAGAATAAAGGGCACCCCATGTGGATTTTTTGCTTAGGGTCCCCAAAAACCTAGAGGCTCAGCCCCTGCTCCAACATATCATTCAAGTGCACACGCAACCTCACACACACTGTCACACACACAGTGTCTCACACATGATCACATTACCACACACACTGTGTCACACACACGTTGTTTCACACATGATCACATTACCACACACACACTGTCACACACACAGTGTTTCACACATGATCACATTACCACACACACACTGTCACACAGTGTCTCACACATGATCACATTACCACACACACACTGTCACACACACAGTGTTTCACACATGATCACATTACCACACACACACTGTCACACACACACACACAGTGTTTCACACATGATCCCATTACAACACACACACTGTAACACACACAGTGTTTCACACATGATCACATTACCACACACACACACACACACACACACACACACACACAGTGTTTCACACATGATCCCATTGCAACACACACTGTCACACACACAGTGTTTCACACATGATCACATTTCCACACACACTGTCACACAGTGTCTCACACATGATCACATTACCACACACACAGTGTCTCATACACACAAACACACACAGTCGCAGTGTCTCACACACATGCACACACAGTTATTGGGGTTATTCTAAACATTTCAGTGCAGAGGGGTGAGCAATCATTGTTCTTCAATGTGTTCTCTCCCCTTTGGCATTAAAAGGTTAAGTGTCTCGGCATATGAGTCTTTACTGAGCAGTGTTAAATAAGCCTTTGGTCTAAGATTAACCCTTTCAGTACCAGAGAAGTGAGTAGTGAATTGCTTTGCAATGCTTACATACCCCACTGCCGCTGAAATGATGACGTGTCTGAACAGTGTCAAAGTATATGAGGCATTGGAACTACCCCCACCCCATTGCTGTCTTCAGAAAACTCAAAGACTCTTAGTCTGTGTGTGTCACAGGTAAATCAGCTATATCAGACACACAAACAGAAATATTAGGCTGGTGCATTGAGCAGTACCAAGGGGAGGGTAGAAAGATGATTTATTGCTACTGACCCCACAATGCCTCATATAGTATTGGGTCAGAATTCTGACACATAACTCCTTCAGTAGCAAATGATTAAGAATACATTGAATGTTATCTCCTGAACAAAACAGAAGGGAAAAAATAATAGGGCCATTAGAATTGCTTCCCATAGTAAGGTAAGTTGGGGGGTTCAGTATTTGAAGTATAAATTCTCCTTTGAAAGTAACACATAATATATTTAAAGATAAAGACAGATGGACAAAACACTGAAGGTATGTATGAATTGATATATGTCCTTAAACCACAACAAAGGACTGTTTTTGTGATGTCTAGCAGTGCAGACCTGCATGGTGGCCATGGCCTGTGGTACAGATCATCCACATGTTTTTGATGTGGATGTTGAGATGTGTATCTCATCATCCAATGAATGGCCAATCCGCATGAGTGTCAGCCAATGGTATATGGTTGACAGATATGTGGAAAACCTCAACCACGCCTCTATAGAGATGGATCGCCATGGGAATGCAGGGACAACATATTTAAGTAAATGATCTATTTGGTCAGTGCTACATCTCTAGAGTATCACTGAGCAGTCTAAAAGCAACAGGCATTATACTGAAAGCAACAGCCAGGCAGTAAATAAAGCTGTGAATACACTGAAGCTTAACCCCTTGGGCTTCAGAAGGGTGTGCTATGTATTGCAACTTTGAAATTCACTGGACACTCCTAAAACACTCAAAGAGTTAAGCTCCCTCTGTTTTCACAGCTTTATCTAATATACAACTTACATTCTGCAGCCAGAAAGCAGGTTCTGTGCTACGCTATGGAGAAACTTACATCAAAGTGCCCCCAGGAACCATGAGTTTTAACTGATTCCAAAGTCAGAGCTTACAATCTAATTGGCTCCTGCATGGACACTCAAATTGGCTCTTGCATAGACACTGGGCAATCAAAGGTCCTCCTCCCCACAACAGCCTTCCAATTAATCTATATTGTTTGGGAAATCCAGGAAAGACAGAGAGGCAGAGGATTTCTGTACACACATTTGATAGGAAATCTATACAATGAAAATTTTCACTTGCCCAGATCTTATTTTTCACTGCACAGATGTGCTGGCAGGTATGTTAAAATAGGAACCTGAACCCCTTGATTTCAGTGAGGTGTGAGGAAGAGCATGGCAGATCAAAGTATTGCATATCTGCCTGTCATGAAAATGGTTCCAAGGATGATTGAATATCTCTAGCATGCCATATTATCATCCGGTATACCAAGCAACCTGAGGCCCACCAGCTGTTAAGGACTACAACTCCCATCATCCCTAGGCAGCTGAATGCTGGCCAGGTATGATGAGAATTATAATCTACAACAGTTGGAAAGCCTCAGTGCCAGTTCCTGCACTATGGATTAGATACATATCTGGAACCAGCTGTAGTTTGTGTGTTTTTCTCAATCCACAGAATCTTTATTTTCCACAGCAGTAGAAGAACAGGCTAACAAATCTCCACAAGTTTCCTTTTTTTTCGATTTGTTTTCTTCCATTTACACCTCTTAATTCCCAGCATCTTCATCACCTTGTGGAGATTTTCTCTTCCAAACATAAAACATATGCATGCTGCTTGCTTGAGTCTTCCTCATCATTATTATTATTCTTTATAAATATAGCACCAACTTATTCCACAGTTCTGTACAATAGGGAATAGACATACGGAGATATTAAATAATACAAATTGAATATGGAGAACAAAAGGATCAGAACGCCCTGCTTGTGAGAGCTTACGGTATAGTGTAGTCTAGTCACATCATCTTTTGTGTCAGAGTCCCCGATATAGATTTTCACCTTCCTGTCAGGAGGATTTTCTTCCTCCTGACTATCTAATGTTTGTGAATGTTCTAGTGAAGGCCAGTCCTCTTACTCCTTCTGATGGGTGTAATAAGTAGGAAAATCCACCTTTTCCATTACATTGTTCAATGATTGTGTAGGTAGAGTCTGCAGTACAGAGGACAGAGGCCAGTTCCTTAGCTTCTCCATATTGAGGCAATAAGAAGGAAAAACCCTAACAGATATACTCAACTCAGTATAACGTGTTAGTTCCACTTTTATGAACATGTGCACAAAAAGAAAAGTGGAGCAATTCTGAGGAAACCCAGTTGCCCCATAAGGGACAAATAAAGGTCCCCATTGATTTAAATGGGGGTTTGTATACCTTGTATGCTAGCGAGGCCTCCAATGCATTGTGAAGCACTGCATTAGAGACATCAATAGAATGATATTGAGCTAAAGAGGAAGAGTTTATTACATTATTATTTTTTTTCCTAAAATGATCTGTTTTCTGTACTCTTTAAAGGGATAGTAATGTTTCACAAAAACAGCAGCTCCAATTAATCTTAATAGTATTTGAGCCATAGAGAGTGTTATTTCAATACCGTTAGAGTTGTAGTTGAATGATAAAGTTTCCCCCTCCCGCCCCTTTTACCTAGTGTAAGCCACCTCCCTTCAGATGTGGAATCTGGTCCACAGACCAGACAACTCACAGCAAGGGACAATCTTCTTACAGTGAGAGCAATGAAAGCTCTGCCCCTATTGACAGGTTTTTCAGGTTTTTCCCTTATGTTAATTGAAGATTGTCTCACTCTGCAATCCACTTGGACACCACCCTGCTGCTCTGATGGCCCAAATACTATGAAGCTTAATTGGAGCTGCTCTTATTATGAAACATTACCATCCCTTTAAAGAAGACATCACATTTCCATGTCCTCCCCTCGGTGTGAGCTTCCATTTTGAAAAGATTTGCATAATTTTTTTCTCCTTAGACATTTAATCCACCCCTTTGGTAGAAATTGATAGGGTTTAGTAGATTAAGTGGCTAGAGCCATGTGATTTGTTTGGATATGTGAGTAATTATTGATTGTGTCTGTTGATCCAGAGGAACGCAAAAAACAAACAGATGAAGCCATTTCCAATTAAATCTCAAGTTGGTAAAAAAATCCTTCCTGGCTCCAAGTCAGATATTTCCCTGGATCTACATCCTATCTGCTTTGAAGATTAATTGGAGCTACTTTTATTATGAAACATTACTATCCCTTCAAGCAACCTTTGGTACATGTCATCAGGTCCAGCTGGTTTATTCACTATAACCTTTTTCAGCTTGTTCTGGATATTTTCCTCATTAAGGCATGTCCATATGGAGGGAATTCTGTGGTTTCTCTGTTTGCCCATAGCCTGCCATTGTTACTTCCTTTGCATATATAAAAGCAAAGAATGTGTTTAACATGTCAGTCATAGCCTTATCCTCACAAATGGATTCACCTGTCTCAGTTTTATGAGGACAAATATCAACCTTTACCTTTTTCTATTTATATGCTTGTGAAATTGTTTAGGGTTTTTCTTGCTCTATTTTGCAATACTATCTTTATTTTCAGTTTTAACTAGGTTAAGGGCTTGTTTTCAGATTTTATTATATTCTTTAAATTTATTAAACGATGCAAATGACCCTTCTGACTTAAACAGTTTAAAAGCCTGCTTATTATTTCTCATTTCCCTGCAAACCTATTTATTAAGCCACATTGGTCTTAGTTTGCTCCTCTTGTATTTATTCCCCAGTGGTATATATTGATGTAATTGAATGTCATTTAATACTACTTTTAACAATGTAAAATTAGCCTTTTCAAAGTTGAATATTTTGGTTAAACCCTTATTAATGGGTTTCTGATAACAAATTTCAAAGCGTATCATATTTTGGTCACGACTACCTAAATGTTCCCTTACCTGTGTATTGTTTACTATTTCAGAATTGTTTGAGACCAGCAAGGACTCTTTTCTAGTTTGCTCCTCTACTAGTTGTGACATGAAATTGTCGTTAATTATATTTGGAAAATTATTTATCTTTGTTGTGCTGGAAGTCGTATTTCTCGAGTAAATTGCAGTGTAGTTGAAATATCCCGTTATGATTGCATTTTCTGACTGAGAAGTCTTATCCATTTGCAGTAACAGTTTGGCTTTTTCAAACTTCCCAATATTTGGTGATATGTAGCAAGTTCCCGTGACATCGTTTTATTATGTATTCTCCCAGTGTTTATTTCAATCCAGAGGCCCTCTATATTCTCCCTGGTCACTTCATTAACAACATCCCTTATACTAGGTTTTAAGACATGCTTTACATATAGGCATTCCCCCATCTCTTGTATTAACTGTATCCCTCCTGAAAAGTGAATAACCCTGTAGATTGACTGCCCAGTCAGGTGTATCATCTATCTAGGTTTTAGTCGCACTAGGTAGATTATACTGCCCATTCATTGCAATCAGTTCCCATTCTCCCATATTATCAGCCAGACTATGAGCATTTACATGAATGCATTTTAGATTACTGACATTCTGAATAGTTGCATTCCTTGAAATATTTATTTGCTGTTTTTCAGGCTGTTACATAGGCACCTCCCTATTAGATGAATTAGCACATCCCCCTCCACCTCCATGCCTCTTCTCTAATTCATTTCCCTCCTTTACACCAGCTATGCCATTCTGTGTTGTATCCCCCCTCTTTCATAGTTTAAAGTCTCTTCCAACCCTCTAACTATCCTAACTTCTATCATAGTAAATCCCTTTCCACTATGGTGCAATCAATCTCTACTATAAAGAATGCTCAATAGATTAAAGACAGTCCAGTGCTCTAGAAACACAAACCTTACACCAAGTCTTTAGCCACACACATAACTCCGTAATCTACTATTGCCTTTCTGGTGTAGTGAATGGCACAGGTAGTATTTCAGAAAATACAACTACAACAAAAGGAGGTACTGGCACTATAATCGTCAATTATAGGAAAAATTAAATAGTACTAACACTATTAAACGTGTCCTTATTAGTACTGATGGTAAGAAATAAATGGCTATCTTATACCCTGCCTAGCTCCCTGCCATTGAAGGAGTTCCTAATGCAGCTGGTCTGCAGCGTTGTCTCACATCCATGAAAAAGAAAAAGGTATGGGAAAGACAGTGCAGAAAGGGACTTTCTAAATGTAGAATGGTAACTCACATTTATTATATAAGAATAGAAATGTGGCAAAAGCAACTGGAAAAAAAATAAAATGGGATAAAATATATAAGACTAAAGCATAGGCTAAGCATAAAAGATATAAATAAATACATAAAATTGATGAATGTATAAGATAAAATAGAGATAGATAGATAAATAGATAGATAGATAGATAGATAGATAGATAAATGGTAATCAGCATGGCCAGAAGATGATCAGATGGGTATGGCCACTGAATCCAAAGGCATCATACAAGTGACTGCTCAGTTGCTGTTTAAGTACCATACAAGTGGCTATGATGTAACCAATAGAACAAATATGTATCATTCAGTCTGGTCCCAATTCTAATGAAGGGAATGGATCCCTACTTGAACACAATGCAATTACTGCATAATAGATACAAAAGTAGGAAGGCAATCCATGCATTCAGTAATGGAAGTGCCCTTAATTGAATACAATGTACATTGCATCATGGAGAATGCAGAGATTCCTCCCAAGTCCCACTTCAAATGCCGGATTATTGTCTCTCTTTCTCCAGTAGTGACTCTCAGATCAGTCTTTGTTTCTGTAAACACTTTCCTTTTGTTTACTATGTATATGTATTCAAGATACAGTTCTTGCTGCTCTCCTGATTATAGACATATGTAACTATCGGATCACTATTAATAAATGTTATTTTGAGCTCACCAGGAACCTGTTTTCTTTCTGTAAGTCTCCTGCTAAGTATTACTTTTAAAGAGTCAATTAAATAAAATGGGTGAATTTAATGTGGCTGATGTGGAGGGTGGTGGTGAAGAAGTGATTAATATATATGATGATTAATAGGAAGGAATTTTAGACACATTATTTGCATTATAATGTATTATTCCAATATACACTTGTATTATTACTATATATTGTCAAACATTAATCATTGGTAATAGCAGTGGTCCCAATTGTGGAAAATGGTGCCATTTGTCCAAATCCATCCTCCTCTGTGGTGCTAATAATAATACTACATGTGAATTGGGCTTCTCTGTCTTGTGTGTCTTTGTCCACTTCTACTACTCTAATACTCAGATGGTATTATAAGATGCTGTTCATTTTGAGAAATGTAAGTCTACTAACATTACTGCTTAATAGCCATGTGTTACGGTTGGCAAGCAAAACCAGGAGTCAGACGGTATAGTTAATAGAACTTTTATTATGCGAATAATGACAGTAATGCAATATATAAATATACACACAGTGGGTGATTGAAACGGCGAGCACTGTATCAGGAACAGCAGTCTCCCAATCTCTGCACCACACTGTCCGAGACTAGGCCTCAGCCCACTTGAGTTTCGTGGTAAGGTAACGCCCAAGAGATACTGACTCAGCTTGCAGTCAGTAGCTAGGAGTCTGCTAGAGCCCCAGATCAGTATTAGGAAGGATGTCTGAATACAGAACCAACAAACTGGGCGAACAGACAGAGCCTTCTAGTAAGCACCAAATAGGATAGTCAGACAAGCCAAAGTCATACACGGAGCAGGTAGTCAACCAGAGCCACAGGTTTGCACCAGAAAGGATATTTGAGCCAAATCGAAATGCCAAGGAGAATAGTCAGACAGAGCCACAGGTCAGCACCAGAATGGATGGACAGACAAGCCGGATCGTACACAGGAATCAGGAATACAAGAAAATGAACTGCTCTGAACAACAATGTAAAGGTGACTGAGTCAGGACTCGGTCTGCCCTTTAAACCCCTCCACAGGAAGTAGGTAGGAGGAGCAGCTAGAGGGAGGAAGTAGGTAGGAGGAGACTACAGGGAACAAACACACATAAAACAGAGGCCTACAGCATGCTTGAAGTCTCTTGCCTGCAGATGACACGTGGAAAGATGCCAAGCATCGTTGGAAACAAGGTACTGTGACACCATGTCCTGCAATCATTAACACACACACACACACACACACACACACACACACACACACACACACACACACAGACTACACACTTTTTGGTGTGCATAAAAGGGTTTCCATGGTAGTATGAGTCAGTGCTTGCCATGCACACTGTTGTGTTTGCCAGTAGTCACAAAGTGGTCACTGTTTTGGCTTATAACATAGCTATCTTGAAAGTATACTGTAACCATTTCACATGCAGTTGGACAGAGCCTACTAGCCAGGTGGTGTTCATGTGTATCAGTTACCAACCCATGTGGTATCCAGTCACAAAAAAGATGTGCCACCACAAATATTAGAGAGCCACCACTGAGAAACATGAATTTCTTTCTGTGATGCTGATTCTATGTCTTCTTAAAAGGGTTGGGATGGTGTTGTTGTTGCTGATGCTGCTGAGGGTATAAACCCTTTGCGTACTTCTTTTTTTGTATGCTTCTACTTTGGCCCTATCTTTCTCTCTTTTGTCCAACACAATGCAACCCTCCACTCAGTCTATAATCATCCTATATAATAATTCGCCAAGTTGTGTGTAACGCCCGACATGCGCAGTAGACACTGCTGCGCGTGCGGCAGTCACGCGCAGCAGAGACTGCCCGTGCCGCTGCTTATACAGAGCTGGACGCTCCGAAGGAGCGTCCAGCTCTGTATAAGCAGCGGCACGGGCAGTCTCTGCTGCGCGTGACTGCCCCACGACGGGCTGCCAGAGGCACTGTGGCCCGTGTAACGGGCTGTTCAACTACTTGTATCTTTATATTCTCTCACAGAATCCAGTTCATTAGGGAGATGCTGCTCATGCATTGGCACAAATTCAGAAATGTTATGTTTAAAGCTAGCAATGTAGCAAGAATGTGTACCTCATTGCTTTTTATGGACACTACACGAAGATCTTGCTGAAAGCATGCTAAGCATTTGGTTATTGTCTGTGTTGTTGTTAGTATAAGCATTTATTTCTTGCCCCAACATAACTAAAAAGTAAGGGTAGCCTCCTCAGATGTTTTCAGCAGCTATCATACTTCACACATTCAGTGCCATTGACCAGGGCATGAAGATGCCCCCTCTAAAGGCTCTAGCATGTATAATGTGGAATTCCACCTGTATGGAATATAGTGCATTGTGAGCACTGTGGGAGCAGATAAAATGTGCACAGATTTTGCAGGAGACATTTAGCATCTCTTTCAGAGTTGGTGATTCTACAAGGAATCAAGTCACAACTAAATTCAGGACATTGTCGAAGCAGGGTACATTCATCATATCCCCTATTCTCAAGCTATTATGTTGTAGAGATTATCAGCATTCACAAAACCAGCTTTCAAGGAGCTGGGTACAGGCCATTCATCTATCTCCTGCTTAGTTTGTCTCAAAGCTCTACATGCTGATGGCATGGGCTACCCAGTTCCTGCCACTTAATAATACTGCCAGAGGAAAGACCAACTGTGCCCTGATGTTGAATGCTGTTGCTGCCCACTGGTGGGAGAAAAACCCAGTGGGCAGTTACAGACATATAGTCTGTACTCTTCTCATTTGTCCACATATCTTTTGTCAGTCTAAATTTCTTGCAGAATGATGTTTCCCAGCACATTAACCACCACATTAACTACCTTCTTCAGCTCTGCCACAGCTATCCTTGAAAAGTAACTGTGGCTTGGGATATACCAGCAGGGTCCAACATATGACATCAAGTTCTTTAAAACCTCTGGTTTCTACAAAAGTGTAAAGCAGCATGTCAACCATGAACATTTTGGCAACTTTGCCATCCCACATTTGTGCTTTGGGGTTATTTTTGTGAAGTTTTTGACTCCTTCCTAAGAACTCAGTAAGGGTGGGATGGCAGTACCTAGTGGAAGGACATTTTGAACTTCTAGGAGTGCTTCTACTGCTGCTAGTTGTGGCAGCACTGACACATGGATTGTGTGCCTCCCAGTCAAACCTGTGGTAATGCTTTAGGTGGAATCTCAATGAGAATGTGCCTAGATGGAGTCCTAATTTCTTCCTGCTCACATGTTTTTTTACATAGTCAACAGAGAACAACATGTTTAGCTTTGGGATCATGAGTATATCCATATAATAGTCTTCATAGACTGAGGCATCCTTGAGGAGCTGCTGCTGCTACTACTAGTATTACTACTACTACTAGTACTACTACTGTGGCTAAATGTTACAACTGTACTAACAGTAAGTGTCAATGGTGCTACACGTCCACCAACAGCAGAAGCAATCATCATAATTAAGGTTGTTGTGGGTATGGATGCCCTGTGTTGCTGATTGCTCAACAATAGACCAAATAATGGTAACACTTGAAAACGAGTTAACTTTCTGTTTGTAATTCTACCTGCCCTGAAAGTTTTAGACAGAAGTAATAGTCACATCCTCTTACCTGCATGACTATGTGTGATCCGTAGATATCATATGTCATACATGGTACAATCTGCAAAATAACCATAGTTTTATTTAACATTTTTTATGTCTGGATGTTCACTGGATTTTATTATATATACCTTCAACATATACATTGACTGTTATTTTTTCAGACTCTTTTCATCATGATCATAAATTGGATCTATATCATTATTCATCATTATGAATGTATTGGATTTATATTTATTTACCATTATGCACTGATTGCAATTGTATTACTTTTAAATTTACTGGATTTCATTTTATGATTCATTTCAATAAAATTATTGGATTTCATGATGCATCATTCATAAAGTAAGGATTTTTTTCATTACAATATTTCATTTATTCATCACCAGCAATAGATTGTATAATATATTTTGGATTAGACATTAATTAACTATTAATGTGACCTAATATTTCTGTCATAGTCTATTGATTTTTCCCCCAGATCATGTATGCTTCATAATCAATATCAGAACATGTATATTTTATTATTATTATTTTGTTTTTTAGGTTGCTTTGTTTTTCAGTTTACATTTATGGGTGTCTGTTAGATATTAGAGATATTGTTTGATTTCTATTTATTGAGGTCATATACTGTATATCAATATTATATATTAATATTTGACATTTATACTGCCTCATTATTGTTTTTTTAAGCGTGGCCATGCAACTGATATTTGTAATATCAGGCAAATTTTAAGATATTGTGAGGCCAATATGAGGCCAATTTTAAGACATTGGTAGATATTTAGTCAGGTGGTGTTTTTATCTTTGCTCATGTACTGTACATATTTGTTAGTTGTGCGATTCGGTTTAGCTAATTTCGGAATTCGGACGAATAAGGCGTATTCGGCATCATTCAGACTTTCCGAAAGCCAAGGTCCGTCCACAAAAGAAAATCGGAATCCGAAACGGGCCTAGTCTGAAATTTCAGTGTAAATTTCGGAAATTCGTACGGCGCTTTCCCACCTTAAACTATTACAATGTTGCTACATGCTACTAAAAATAGACGGCACGGCGCTTTCCAACTGAAACTATTACAATGTTGATACATGCTTCTAAAAATAGATGTGGTAAAACAGGCGCTTTACAGTTCATACAAATACAGATATTAACTACATAAGGACACAAGCAATTTTGGCATTTTTGCTATGTGTGTGTGTTCAACCATAATTCCTATCTTTCTCATTTATTGCACAAACACATATTATATACCATTTAAAGGGCAGAAAGGGCTTTAATTTGATGTGACATATACATATATAAGTGTGTAGGGGTTTATATAATACCCTTTCCTGTCTCATCAGAGATTTAAAATTATCATTAATTTAGTTTAATGTATTTTTTTTTATTTTTATTTGTTTAATTTTAATTTCTTATTGAATATTTTACATTTTTTTTTAAATTCGGCCAAATAATTTGGACTATTGCCTAATTTCGTCCTTTTTGAACAGGTCCGGTCCGAAATTCGGATCCTCCAAATGGGTAAAAAAAAATTAGTCCGAAATCGAATTTTACTGAAAATTTTTGCCGTGCACAAGTCTAATATTTGTAGGTTATGCAATGGGATGTTTTCTATACCTTGTATTGGCCCCTATAATTGTAGCTTTAGTTTTTTTCTATCGCTGCCTAAGTGAGGGACATGCTATAGCAGGTATTGGCGTGAGCACGAGCACCATTTCTTGTGCAGGGGATTTAAATTATAGTATATATTTTCTTTTTGTTTTTTTTTATTCTGGTTATACATTCTTTTACTGTGCATCTATGTTTTCTTGCATTATCTGTCGGTATAAATTTGCGGAACATTTTGTCTCATGACTTTTTTTTAATTTATAGACTCTAAGGTATTTTTTAATATAGAATGTACTTATTATTCTTGTTGAGTACATTTATATTTTATCTTTACAAATGTCACAGTAAAATTATTTATTTAGATTCTTATTCATATTCTAATATTTAAATATATCTCACATAAGAAGACTAGACATAAACCTAAATCTAACAACAAAACTCTTAAATTGCCAAAAGCATTAGCGTGAATGCAGAGTAATAAAGTTCTTACATACTAAGTCAGGGCTGTCCAAGTTCAGTCCTCAAGGGCCATCAACAGTACAGGATTTAAGGATTTCCCTAATTAAGCACAGGTGAGTTAATCAGTGGATCATTCATTTTGACTAACTCACTTGTACTTAATCAGGGAGATCCTTAAATCCTGTACTGTTGATGGCCCTTGAGGACTGAACTTGGACAGCCCTGTACTAAGTAATAAGACACATATTATGAATAATCTAACCAACAATATTTCTATAAAAGCATGAAAAAAAATATCCAGAGCCCAACTTAAGATATAAGGTAACACATGAGATCATCAATCCTAAATCAAACTCTGTGATAAGACTTCCAACAGTGTTTTGTGGTTAGAAAGTATGAGATGATGAAGTTAAATGAGCTAATCAAGTGTTATGATTGATATAGATGGTCCTTATTCATATTCATGTACACAAGTAGTAATTTTCCAGTGAATCATTAGGTTATTATCAAAAAAGGAAGTGATGAATAATTATGTAATTTTACTGTAAATTAAGAGAAAATTCCAGACTCCTACCAAAGTGCTACAGATATATGTTAATTTGGTAATATTAAGAGGTATATAGTTAGGACAGGAGATAAGCTTAAGAAGTTATTGAGAGTTAATTGAAAATTGTTATGTGGAGTATAAACTGACAGTGAAAGCACAGATAAGTTTAAACAGGATGTTAGTTCATTAGTTTTAGCATCCAAACAAGGCCCATAAGTTAGTCTTACCCTTCCAATATGCACCCAGTATGAAGATCTCTCCTTTCCTCCAACACGTGGAGTGCACTGAATTTTATGCCTCTGAAGTCTTGGGCCTTCTACTTCATTCTCTCTGTCACTCAACAATTGAGGCAGTTTCTCATAGCAGGTAATTTGGATTAATGTAAATAAAGCTTAGCGTTGGTATAGATCCCGATTATATGGACATTGTTACATAGTAAATTAGGTTGAAAAAAAAAGACAAAAGTCCATCAAGTTCAACCTTTCCTACAGTATAACCAAGAAAATGGGAATTATATAAGCCTTCCTGACTCCTAAATGGGTATTACTCTGTTTACCAAAACTGCGTATTTTACCTGCCTAACCCTGTATGTTCCCTTCTGCTAGAAATATTGACATATGATACTGGAAATCAGAGCAGTATCCAGTCAGTCAAATGCCCTTGCACAGTTTCAGTGCTCATGGTGGCTTTGTCAAGAGAAGGATGCATCCATATAAATAGAAATTTTAAAAATGATAAATCCCTGCTAATTATCCTACAGTAGAATGAGGCATACATAACTGAGATTAAATACAGATATGGCATTTTTATCTTGTAGATTCTAGATACTGTCAATGGGAAATTATTTCAAAAAGCTTATCAATCTATTTTTCACCACCTATTCAATGAGGCACTTGGTTTGTACTGAAAGAAAAATGTTCCATTTTCCCAAATATTTTCTTTTGGGCTTTGGTGGGAGAGTCAGAGATGATCTAGAATGAATCAGACATCCAGCTAAGGCTGGACATGAAGTGCCACTGCCTGTGGGATATATTTTGTGTGACAGCTGCAATCAATCTTTGCCTATCCTGTGGGATTTAACAACTGTTCAGGATGGAAAAGACTTAGAGTCTGTACCTCAGACATTATGATGTCTTACCTCATTCTACAAATGTCAGCTACAAGGGATAAAGGAATAGTCTACGAGGTCTTGTGTAACTTTGAGGTATTTTTTTTCTAAAATAGCCTGGTGACCTTAGAAATAATTTTTCATTGTTTGAGAAGAGTCTTAATGAAAAATTGTAAAGTTAAAAAACATTATCCAGATCTGCAGATAGGTCGGACTTGGACAGTGTTTACCAAATGTATGATATGTTTTGTTAGGATTTGGATATGCTTAACCCAAGTATTTAATATGCCAATTTTTATTAAGAACTTTATGACCAAAATCCATAAAAAAAACTCATGTGATCATAGATTTTAAAACATAACAAAAGTTATTTTTTTGATTCTGGATTCTGTTACCTGTAAAAAAAAAGTTATCACTGGATTTATTCTCATAATCTTCTTATATTGTAGCAGTCAATGAGAGCATTTGGCCAAATAATAACTTTTTATGCCTAATTTAATCCAGCCTACTGCTATCCTAAAATGTCCATAAGTCAAAAAGTACAATATGTAAGACAAAGGACCAAACCAAGAGAGCTCTCGAAATAAAGTAGACTAATAATCTAAGACTATATACCAAATCTATATCGCAATAACAACTACAGATGTTATAAAAATATTTATTTTCATGTATTTGACTTTTAAAAATAACATACAAAATCTAAAATAAAAGGGAAGGATCCCAGAAAAAAAATTTATTTAAATAAAAATAAATAAAAAAATAAAAATATTTCTCCATAGAAATGTGATATAGCTTGAAAAATGATGAACAAAATATATATTGTACAATGCTGCTGGTGTAAATAGTAGGACCATATATTATCTCTTCTGCTCTTGTGTATATTCTATATCCAGATATTGCAGTAGAGGAAACTCTTCAAAATGGAATAGCTCTTAAGTATGGAGATCAAGTCTTCAATCTTTATTAATTCAATCTCTCCATAAAAAAAATTTGATGTATATTACAGACAGAGGTCCTTATATGGTAGGGAAGCGGCTCTTAGTTCTATAGCAGAATTCCAACCTTTAAAGGGATAGTAACCCCCCCAACAACTTGATGGCAAAATACAGCAATCATAGAAACATACCGAACGCACTTAGTCCCATCTCTCAAACCTTTATGGTTTGAGAGATGTAAGGCAAGACAGACCTCCGCTCCCTCCCCCTTCTCATACGTCCGCTGTATAGCGGACATCATGAGATCCGTCTTCCAGCACCAGACGGCGGCTCTGCAGGAGTGCTGGCATCTAGATATCTCCGTATTATTACTTCATGGATATGGTCTAAAACATGTGCCTGGCTTGCAAGCACATGTTGTAGACCATTCCTATGAAGTAATTATACGGAGATATCTAGATGTCAGCACTCCTGCAGAACCGCCGAAAGTCGGCCGACTGGATTCTGCCTCTGACAGCTTTACAGCTCGTCAGGCAGAAGGGGGAGGGACCGGAGGACTGTCTTGCCTTACATCTCTCAAACCATAAAGATAAATTCCTTCTATCCACACTTATGGTGGCTTAGTAAGCATCTCCAATAGATGAATGAATGCACTGCAGCAATGTGATGGATCCTTATAATTTTCCTTTTCCAATGTGTTTAGTATTTTTATTAATACTTCTTCAGGGAATTTTATATATTACTTATAAAAGTCACATACATTATAATAAATATTTTTATTATATCTGTAGTTCATTGCAATATAGAAATGGTATATAGCCTTAGACAATTAGGCTGTCACAATCCCTCCTACTCCTCCCTGTCGTAGGCAGTCTTAGCTATGATTGCTAAACACCCATACCGTATTGCAGCTTACATATACCCTGGGTCTTCCTACTATCCGGGCCCTTGGATGGTCAGTACTCAGCATCCTTGTACCTGTGAACTTAATTTGTGTGTTATTCCTGTTGCGACTTCGGCTTGGTTTCTCGACTTCCCGTTTCTCTGCTTCACCTGACCCTCTGTGTACCGACTCTAGCTTTATTTCCCCAACTCTACACTTCTCAACTCCATCCGACCTCCTGTGTACCAACTCCGGCTTTGTTCACCGATGGTGACGTGCAGGCCCCCATTGGTGCACCTGGGGACCACCACGTGGAAAGGGCAGGTGAGGATAGTAAATTGTAATATGTCCTCCAGCAAAAACATGTACATCCGTTCAATGTCTAATATGTCTTTTGTTGTGTGTTATTGGTTTATGTTTGAGGAAAGGGTTCTGAGTTTTGTGTTTCTGGTTGTTGTAACCATTTCAATGGCAGAGGGGTACCCAATGCATTCTCAAAATTGTTGTGCACTCCTCTGGCACTGAAATGGGTTAAGGCTCCATACAGTTATCTCACCCTTGTGAAAATGTCCTGTATCTCCGCAGGGTCATCGCGGGCTGTGTCTGGTGAGGAGGATAAGGAACCACCTCTGGGGGTGTTTGCCTCTGCTCCTGAGGCTATGGAAGGGGAAGCACATGGTAAGTAAAATCGTAAATCTGCTGTCTCCCCTTCCCTTACAAAGACCCCAAATTCCCTGTAGTGATCTGTGTTCTTGTCACACATACCTGTGACAGTATCATGGCATGAACAAATATCACTATGTGATTTTTGTTCATGCCATGATCTTGTCACACACATATGCTTGGCTCCAGGCCATAGCACACGCCTACAGTTCCCATTTGCAGGCTAGCACTAATTGAGTGTTGGTGGATCAATCACAATGACAGCGATGATCCATCTGTGTCCAATCAAGGCTAATGGGCAAACCTATTCATAGCAGGGGTGGTCAGTCCTGTTCTCTGGCCACAACAATGCCACATGTTTGCTGCATTCCCTCAAATTAAAGTGGATGTGTCACCTGTTTATAACATAGCCTAAATAGTTAGGCTACATATTGAATACTTGTAAAACGTTATTAATTTTTTTTTTTTAAGTTTAATTTGTTGTAAATTTAACTTAGAAAGTCTGTCCCCTACCTACTTCCGCATAGAATGCTCTGCCTCAGCTCTCCTCCTTCCTTCGATGACTGAGGCTTCAGTCTTGAAGCTGGAGCTCTCTCATTGGCTAGATATCGATCTCTACCAATGAGACCACTCCAGCTTGCAGACAGAAGCCTCCATCATCGGAGGAGGGAGGAGAGCAGAGGCAGAGTGACGGACTGTGGTTACAGAGCAGGTAACCGCAGTCTATACGGAAGTAGGTAGGGGACAGATTTTCAAAGTTAAATTTACAACAAATAAAACTTAAAAATAAAAAATGAACAACGGTTTAGAAGTATTCCATATGTAGCCTATTTAGGCTATGTTATAAATAGGAGACACATCCACTTTAACACATTTTGTGTGGTGATTCTCAGCAATTGTCCTGTTGTCTAGGATGCACAATCATGTCCTCTAACCATCACAAAAGTGCATGCTGTCAGTTGAACACAAGTGAATGTCAATACCGCACATCCTGACAACATGCACTGTTGGTGTGGTTGGAGAACATGATTGTGCATCCTAGACAACAGGACCATTGCTGAGAATTACCCTGCTAAATGCATCACACATCTGTGTGCCAGAGAAGTGATCACTGCTTTGCATTTCTTCTTTCCCCACAGCTGCATCTGATGAAGCACAAGAGGAGCAGCCCTCTTCCAGCCAGGAGTATGCAGAGGCCCTGGATGTCCTATATGGGATCTCAGCTGACATCAGGGGCTTAGAGCGTCAGCTGAGAAACGACATGTGCCGTCTGGAGGCTCTGCTCCAACAAATGATGGAGCAGGACAGGCTGATGTTGGGCCTCCTGACAGTGCATGTCATGCGTCCAGGGCCAGCCCCCGCCCCCAGCAGCTCCTCATCAGACAGCCAGGCAGACCCAGACGGGGGCCTCGCACAAGAGGAAGAAGGAGCCCCCCCCACTGACCCCATTCCCTCCAGAAGGGGATTTTTCAAAATGTGTTTTTGTTTATTATTATTATTATTATTATTATTATTTATATTTTTTATTACATTTTTCAACTTCAGCATTGTTGTTGTCCATTTATTTCAGATACAAACAGGGGGAGATGCACCAAAGTGTTCTGAGGAGGTGATGAAGTGGAGATGACCCTTCCAGTGTGATGAACGATCCTTGCTTCTTCCATCTAGCCAGTGAACAGAAATTTAACCAACCTGAAAGTTTTTGGTGCATTGGCTCCATGGAATAATCCATGAATCGGAGAGTTTAGCAAACTGTAGAAGTTCCTTACACCACATCACTATTTGAAAACACCTTAGTGCATAACCCCACTGCTGACCCATTCTTCTGTGTGTGTCTCCAACCCTTGTCTGTCTCCCCTAGAGATTGGAAAAGGGAAGGAGACAGACACAGATTTGCATGAAGGGAAGCTGACAGAGGAGGAGGGTGGCAGAGACGGATGGACAGAAAGTAAAGGAGACGGATAGACAGAGAGGGAAGGAGGCTGATGGACAGAGAGGGAAGGAGGCTGATGGACAGAGGGAAGGAGTTGGACAGAAGGAACGAATGTAATGGAGTGAAAGGGAGGTGTGTAGACTGACAGGGCTCAATTCAAATGTTGGAGACGGCTGTTTTTTTCTGCCGACTTCATTTTTGGGTGTTAAAGTTAAGAGGTATTTTCATCCATAGGAAGTAATGAAAACACTGTAACTTGCAATTCAATTGTCTTCGTTAGCTATAAAGATCAGATAAGGGACTCAATTTATTGCAGGAAAGTTAAGACCTACTTTTTTTCTGACTTTAGTCCCTTATAGTATCTTCAAACAGCTGACGCCGAAACAGAAAGGAAAATAAAGTTAAAAAAACCTACGACCCCAGTGGGTGTATTGATATGTGGCCCTAAGCCCCACATCAATAAATCAAAGCACTCCAGAACAATGTCAAATGTTAGTAGAATTAACCCCATGAGTGCCAGTGGGGTATAATCACCCTGCCGGCACTCATAGGGTTAACCCAACTAAGTAAAAAAACCCCATCACATTACAAGTAACACTTACCATTAATCCTGATGTCCAGCAGAGTCCTCCGTATACCGATCCTCTTCTGTCCTTCTTTCTTCTCTTCTGTCTTCTCCTCTTTCTTCTCTTTTGTCTTCTTTCCTCTTGCTGTAAACCCCCCCCCCAGAAAAATATAAGTACAATGCAACAATGCATGAATATCCGGTACACCAATACATACTTTAACCCTACTGAGCCCCAGAGAGGTATGCAACACATTGCTTATGTATTAGTGTGCCGGATATTGCATTGGACTTTTCTGGGTAGTTTTTACAGCAAGAAAACAGAAGCTACAAGACAGTAGAGAAGACAGAGGGAGACAGACAGTGGATGACAGGTAAGTGTAACACTGATTAGTTAACGATCAGTGCTTGACAGTATGTCAGGCACTGATAGTTAGCTTTTTTTCCTTTGAAGTTCGCAATACTGCCACTATTTAGCAGCGTTGAAAATTATTGAAACAAATGACTTAAATTTTTAATATTTTACACAGGAACAAAGGTGACTCTCCCTTGTGGTGGCAATAAGGCACCCTGCCTATACAACTGTCAGACTGGCTGATGTATCACCCTGAAAAAAATTATTCAGACAAATTGTTCCAAATTTTTTTAATATTGTCTGTTGCATGTGCCATTTCTGTTGCAGAGGTGAAACACAATATAGCAAGAGCATCTGTAGCAAAGGTAATACATTACACAATATGTAGTATGTGTAATTTACTATATGTAGCAGAGGTGTTATATACATATGGATGTAGCTAAATTAGAAGGAATAAGGAAAAGTGAGAATGACTGCTGCAGTATCCTTTTGAAACGTCAAAAAGAAAAATATTGCATGTCTAGAAGCCGATTTAACCATGTTGCAGTGTTTAAAATAGCAACATGAAAACCTTGCGCTGCATAAAAAACCATAGAGCAAGTCTGAACAACCTGTATAGTGGGACAACAATTTAGACTTTATTCCCCCCTGTGTCCATCCAAGTCAGGGGGGTGTCCTCTGCCCAACCTACCATGGTTCTAGAGCTGGGTAAGCTGGAACGCTCAACTTATTATGGCACTATGGATGATTATAGATGAAGTCCTTTTTTTTCTCAATCTGCATCGAACCTGAGAGCAGGGTAACCCAGCTTTGGCAGGTTGACTTTTAAAAAAGTCATTTGCTCCATGCTCTGTTTCCTGTTACAGAAAATACCCGCTCACTCTGGACGGTGGTTAGGGGGCAAGAAAGCAACTCCTGGGCTTCCAGGAACAAAGTAGGTCACACAGCCCTCTTGTTATCCAAGAAACTCAAGGGATATGTACTTGGGGCAAAGTAGGTTCCGCAAGGTAAGCCTTAACCTCAAACTCAGCACTTTTCCTATTTATGGTGAGCTCTTTCTTTTGTCCGAAGCATAATCTGTCCATTGCCTCAGCATAAAAAGCAGCAGCTGTTCCACTGGAACAAGATGAAGTGCTACTGGCGCTGCATTCTGTTTTTTCTTTACCTCTCACTCACCCTCTCTATCAATTGTTCCCTTCAGGCAGTGAGGGAATTGGAAATAAGTGCCATCTTGCCTTTGATTCGAGGATCGCAAATTGTGGCAAGCATTAACTCGGGACAATTGTCCATGCTCTCTTCCATGCGCCGAGTCAGTTCCTTCCTCAGCCTCGTTAGAAGGGCAGCAACATCAGGAAGCATATTACCCTCAGCACCAGTCAAGCGTTCTCTATGGGAAAGGAAATCATCCAATTTTAAGGAGAGGTGAGTGAAGAGGGGAATGACTTCTGCCAGGCTACCATTCTCTTTGCTCAAAAGTTCCGTCAAAGCAAGGAAAGGTGCAAGGACTGACACTACCTGTTCCATCAGGGCCCAGTCAGCCCTGCCCAGTGTTCTGTTACTGCCAGTGAAATGGTGATATGACATTGCATGAATGGCTTTGTTCTGCTCCAGGATACGCTCTAGAATATCTAAGGTGGAGTTCCACCTGGTTCCAACATCTTGTTTTAGGCGGTGCTCTGGGACGTCTGACTTTTTCTGTTCGTCCTTGATTAGCCGGCTAACTTTGACTCTCTGATGGAAGTGGCCAGAAATTTGTCGGCTTGACTCCAGAAGTCCTGGCAACCTTCCAGTGTTACTGCCATCCTCAAGAGCAGCCTTCACTACTAGATGCAGAACATTCGCTGAGCAGCGCACATCCACATATCTGCTATCCAGGAGATCCTTGATCATGTTAGCTGCACCATCAGTAAACACAAACCCCATTTGAACCTGTGCGCCTGCCTGCTCCCCTAGCCAGTGCGCCACCATGTTCTGCAATGCTTTGCGAATGTTATTTGAGGTGTGCTGCTGATCCATTACCTCAGCACGGAGGAGGAAAGAGCGATGCCCTGCCTGCTTGGCTACTGCACCTGAACTTGTTGTTGCTATCGGTGTGTCTTGCAACACATTGGGCTGCCACCAATGTGCCGTCAATGACAGAAGCCATGCTGGACACTCGGAGCACTCCATAAGTAGGTGGTAAAGTGCACTGACTGTCCAGCAGCCTTTCCTAACAGGTCCTTCAAAAGACCAACGCACGACTGGTACAGTGAGGGCACTATAGTTCTACTAAATGTGGTGCCGGATGGAGTTTTATATTGGGGTGCGACAGCCTTCATAAGTTGATGGAAGGGCTCCCCGTCCACCAAATTGAAAGTTGAGCCCCCAACGGCTATGAACTGTGCAATGAGGTGTCTAATTTTCCTGGACTGCTGTCTGCACATCCCCTTGGAATGAAACTCACCAAAATCTTCCAGTGTGACCTGTATTGACTTTGGGATGGGCTGTGACTGTCTGCTGCTTTTACTAGGACCAGATGTGGCATGATCTCCCTGCCATTTCTCCTGCTTACTGGTGGTGAGTGTTACACTGGTAAATGTAGTAGTGTCACCACGTTCTGCACTCATCAACACTGACTTGTGGTAGTGGTTCAGGTGTTGGTTCATCCCAGAGGTGGATAGATGACCCAACACCCTCCCATGGCTGACTTCCCTGCCACACAATTTACATTTCTCTAGCTGGCCATCGCCAAGTGTCACAAAATGGTCCCACGCTTTGGAGCGACGGATAACTTTGGAAGGTGGTAAAGAAGAAACTGAGGTGACATTTTCTTCATCTTCACATGCTGGAGCAACCTAACTATGCTTTTTTTTCTACATACCTTTACAGGGGTACTAGTAGACCCAAAAATGGCAGCAGGAATGTTGGGACTGGGATTGGAGGAGGAGGATGGACTAACACTGGTGGCAGAGACACTAGCAGCTACTACCTGCCTGGGAGATTCATTTGGAACCGGAGAGGCAGGTGATGAGTTTTCATCAATAGAAGACAGAATTGTAGCTGGAGAAACACGAGGAGTACTATGGGCAGCAGTGGAAAAATGAAGCTCATGAGAATAATCAAGGTCAGTGGAAAAATCAAGCTTAGCAGTCCTTGGTACCTCATATTCTTTTTCTACCTCTTGTAGGTTTGGACAGTAAGAAAAATTAGCAGCAGCAGATTTTGGAGAGAGCTGATGAATTCCCTCTTCTGCCCGGTGGCTACCGGGAAATGGTAAATTATCTCCCTCAATAACCTTTTTTGGAGACGATATGCTCTCAGTGTCAGTGACAGTGGTGGCAGGAGAAATTTTCTCAAAATACTCCAATAATTCAAGTTTGGGCTGCTTACACGGACGTTCGCTGTAAAACTCCTGCGTTGATACTGCCCGCAGTTTCCCACCAGTAGTGTTCATGTTCAATAAGCTAGGTGTCCCCTGGTTTATAGAACTGGCTGTAGCGGAGGTGGTGACGGAACTGGCAGTGGCAATAGTCATTGTGCAAGTGGTTCTGGGGGGATCATCACGAAACAGCTGATGAGAGACGGGTGAGGCTGCTTCATGGTCTTAGAGGAGGAACTGGACCTCTCTACCCTGCTTGTAGAGGTAGACCGACCTGCAGTTCCCTTCTTTCTAGTTTCAGCTGCTGCTGAGTCTGACTAGTACTACTCAAAGTACTCTTCTTTCCCCGCCTGCTGCTGATAACTCTGCTTGAAAGCAACTGCACTGTGGTGCTGTTGGTGGTTGCTGGGTCACTGCAGCTGGTACCAGGACGAGAAACATCAGGAACGATTATAGTTTTACAACTTTAAAACCTACCCACAGGACAACTGTGACACTGGCAGTGTGACTCTGAAAATTATTCAAACAAATAACTTGTATTATGAATATTTTTAATAAAACCAACACTGGTGACTCTCCCTTACGGTGGCTTAAAAGCACCCTGCCTGCTATACAACTGTGACACTGGCAGTGTGACTCTGGAAATTATTTAAACAAGTAACTTGCATTATGAATATTTTTAATAAAACAAACACAGGTGACTCTCCCTTGCAGTGGCGAAAAGGCATCCTGCCTGCCTCTACAACTGTGACACTGGCAGTGTGACTCTGAAAATTAGTCAGACAAATAACTTGTAGTTTCTATATTTTTAATAAAACCAACACAGGTGACTCTCCCTTGCGATGGCTAAAAGGCACCCTGCCTGCCTATACAACTGTGACACTGGCAGTGGGAATTTGAAAATGATTCAAACAAATAACTTGTAGTTTCTATATTTTTAATAAAACCAACACAGGTGACTCTCCCTTGCGGTGGTGAAAAGGCACCCTGCCTGCCTATATAACTGTCAGACTGGCTGATGTGACACTCTGACAGTTATTCAAAGAAAAACCTAATAATAACTGTCACTAATGCTGGCTGCCTGTCTACACAACTGGACACTCTCTAATCTCTTTTTCTTCTCTCTGAGCTCCAACAACGCAATGAGGAAATGCAGGCCTGGGTGACTGTGTCATTAGTCCAACCCCCATCATGAAACAAAGAAGCTTATTGGAATACAGACAAAGAGGGAAAGTAGTGCATGAAACGGAGAATGGAATTGGACTAGAGACATGGAGGGAAAGTAATTGAGTGAGTGCAGGCAGTACAAAAAAGATCCGACTCAGAACAGTCCTGGTCTGAAAGTAATCGAAACTTTCGGAAATTTGTCGAATGTCGAAAGTTTCAGCAACTTTCGGACCAAGGCTGGTCAGAGTCGGATTTTTTTTGTCGAACGATCCTTGCGTGTCGGATGGTCTGAATGTCTCCGAATAACCCCAGTTTGCACAAATCTAGTTTATTTAGAGCATTCTACTGATTTTATTCATTTGTCTTACATAATGTATATAAATAACTTTAATTCTCTGTCGTCCAATACAGATTACTGGTAACTTTGGGTAGGCAATCAGCCCCTTTAATAGGCAGGAACAATTCTGAGAAGTGACTGCTGGGTGGAGCCTACCTCCTCTACTTAGCTTGCAGCTAGCCAATCCCCAAAAAGTAAGATTTGTTCCTTGGTCAAGACACAAGCAAGAGAACAGTTCTGCTATAGTTTTAGCTTTTTATTATTTTCTGTTAGAAATGGAATACCACCATTAGGCGGATTACCATAACTGACAATTCCCATCACCCAAATGTGGATAGCTCAGTTTACCAGGTGGTTTTGTGGACCTAAGCCCTGGGGGGAAAATCTTGGCTGCAAGTTCTTTCCCCAGAATTTGCCCACCGAGGCTTCTTCTTGATATATGTTAATCTGAAGACAGAAGACCTGCTGAAAAAGGTGAGCACCCTTTGAGTGCTGAGGTTCACACGTCCCACGCTTCCCCTCTGCACAGGGGTCTCTATTGGAGTTCCTATTGAAGTTCCTATTACATACTCATGCACTCAATGGGTTTATTTTGTATGTCTGTGAGGTGTTTGGAGCATGTTTCTGTGGTAACTTAACAATTTTGTTGCTGGTTAGCACGTTTTGGGGGGTTTTGGACACTTTCCCTACTGGGACTAGTGTTTATTGGGTCTACTGTTTCATTTGAGTGGGCTTTTGTGTTGTTTTACGTGTTGGTATTTACCTCGTTGATTTTATGTTCCGCACCTTTAAGGCTCACGTTTACCGCATAGACGCCATTGCTCCATACACTTCTAAGGGACTTTACAGTTTGGGACATATCTCTGCAACCGCTCCATGTAGCATGGTCGGAGATGGCTCATTTTGTAGGTTTTCCCTTACCCTATCATCCGGTCTATGTTCTGGGGATGTTGGGGGCTTTAGGGGGCTTCAGGCACTGTTGGGGTACTCTGTCAGCGAAACTACATTTCCCATGAGCGCCCGCTTCACATGCTTGTTTCTGATTGGCTCCTGTCGCGGCTGCCATTTTGTGCATTCGCAGATCGAGTATCCTATGCAGGGCTTGGACTCTCTTTCTCTCCTCCGCAGCTTAACCCTTTGCCTACCAGATAAGTCTTAATTTAGTGTTTCTGGAGTGCATTAACCCCTTCTCGACAATGGATGTACGTCCCGCAGAAACTGTCACTTAGTAACAGAGGACGTACATGTACGTCCTGGAAGTCCGGGTCCCCGCGCGGCTGCATGCCGTTCAGGGATGACGGATTCGACCCGGCTTGCTTGACGTTCCTGCTCTGGCGGAAAAAAAATTCTTAGCCGGGCATTATGTGACAGCCGCATGTGCTCGCGGCCGGTCACTAAGGGGTTAATTATCATACAAGCTTTATTGTGGGTGTTTTCATAGCTTGACTGTTTTGACTCTGTGAGAATGTCTAATCCATTAGACCTTGGGGCTAAACCTAAGACTAAGGATACTGGGGTGTCTGTGTCCCCCATTGCTTATTGCTCCTCATGTCAATCAGGGTTAACTAGAGAATACTCAGGTCATATTTGCCCAGCATGCGCTGCTGCCCCTGAATCCACTGCTAGGGCCTCCAGCCATGCAATAGAGCCAATATGGATTTAAGAGTTTAAGGCTACTACCAGACACCTCAGGTCCACCTTACAACTACTTCTACCCACTTTACAGGGGGTCTTCACTTCATTGCAGACCCCCAGCCCCATCAGATCTTCCCTGCCTAAACCGCCAGATGTACCTGATGTGTCTGATTCCTCTGAGGAGGAATTATTGGCGGACACTGATGAAGATGACTGTTCAGCTGTTCCTTCATCTCAGTTTTTTGGGGACCCCTTCGAGGCGGACCCCATTCCCTCAGCTGAGGGCCTGATCAGGCCTGTGTTGTCCACCCTGAACATTCCCTTGGTGCAGGAGGCATCTTCTGACCCCTCTGATGTTTTCCAGGAACCTGTTAGGCCCCATGACTGCTTTCCACCTAATCCCACCCTTAACCGCTTGGT
The DNA here is from genome assembly GCA_037306005.1 of Rhinophrynus dorsalis. Taxonomy (NCBI): domain Eukaryota; kingdom Metazoa; phylum Chordata; class Amphibia; order Anura; family Rhinophrynidae; genus Rhinophrynus; species Rhinophrynus dorsalis. Next base: position 207,628,425 of record CM074724.1, read on the forward strand.
GTCAGAGGAGTGGAAATTTCTAGACAAAATAAAATCTGTGTCTAAAAAGTTTGCTAAACTTTATCCGTTTTCTGAAACAGCCCTTACTCAGTGGGTTCATCCCCCTAAAGTGGATGCCTCAGTGTCCAGGCTTTCTAAATCAACTGTCTTGCCAGTGGCTGACACTTCTGCTCTTAAATACTGGACTGACAAGAAGCTTGAGACTTCAAGGCTATTTTTGTGACTGCTGGCTCTGCCATTCAACCTACCTTTGCCTCTGCATGGGTAAATAGGGCTGTTTGGACTGAACAGCTCAATTCTGCTGTCCGTCAGGGATCACTACTTCTGACATGATGAGTTTTCTCTCTAACATTGCTGAGGCTCAGCATTATGTCTATGCTGCCTTGCTTAATGCTGTACGTATGGTAGCCAGGGCTTCTACCATGTCTGTGGTAGCTAGACAGGCTCTTTGGCATAAGATCTGGTCACCTGACACAGCATCTAAGAAGGCTCGCCTGTCTTTGCCTTTTCAGGGTTCTTCCCTGTTTGGGCCTGAACTTAAGGATCTCATCAATGAGGCCACTGGAGGGAAACTGTAATGGTTTGTTTGACACACAGACACAGTGGTTTAGGATAAAACACAGTTTTATTGAAATCACAGTAATACAATAACCCTCACAGGTCCTGTAGTATTTAAGCAGAATAATATAGACACACGACAGGTTACATATACATATGCCTACACAGGTCCAGTATAACCATAGATTCCATAACAGCATATACTGACACAGGTCAGGCAGAATACAATGAATTCCCAGGAGAAAGGTACTGCATGGGTTAATGGTCTTCAATGAGTGTAAACAGTCCCATGTGAAGAGAGGTCTGTGATGGAGCTCACTTCATATAGAGAGATTAAGGATGCGTAACGCCCAGAAATAGGTTAGCAGAACAAACGCGAACTGCCAGAGTAATATCAGGAATTGAGCAACATATGACACTGCCGTAGCAGTAACGGAGACCAGGCCACTTGCACTCTGCAGGAGCAGTAATGGAGACAAGGCCAATGGCATACTGCCGTAGCAGTAACAGAGACAGACCACTTGCACTCTGCAGGAGCAGCAATGGAGACAAGGCCAATAGCGCACTGCCGTAGCAGTAACGGAGACAAGGCCAATGGCACACTCCCATAGCAGTAACAGAGACTAGGCCACTTGCGCTCTGCAGGAGCAGTAACGGAAACAAGGATAATGGCACACTGTCGTAGCAGTAACGGAGACTAGGCCACTCTGCAGGAGCAGTACGGAGACACAACTGAACACTGCCGTGACCGGACTTACTGGGCAACCGAGCAACTCTCCCTGAGGTCATAACCAACTGGAAGCGTCACAGAATGCCTGATGGATAGGAATGTCGCCAAGGCGACACAGAGGCAGCCAGAGCAGGAACGTCAACCAAGCCGGGTCGAATCACGGAGCAGGAACATCAGCCAAGCCGGGTCGGTACACAGGAGCAGGAACATCAGCCAAGCCGGGTCGGTACACAGAAGCAGGAACGTCAGCCAAGCCGGGTCGGTACACAGGAGCAGGAACGTCAGCCAAGCCAGATCGGTACACAGGAACAGGCGCAGAAGAATGGTCAGGCAATCTGGGTCGGTACACAGGCAGGAGACGAGATGCAGAGTAGTCAGGCAGGCCAAGTCGGTACACTGGGAATCACTGAGCAGAAACAAGCAATGGTACAGGAACACCACAAAAGGGCACCGGAGGGGTGCCAGAGCTCAGTATATAAAGGCCATACTGGGCGGGACAAACACAGAATAGCCAATGGGAGCAAAGCACAGTGTAGACTGACAGAAAGTAGCAAGGGGAGCACGGGCACTGTGATAGAAACATTCTCTCCTGCCAGTGGTCCTAAGGAAGAAGGCACCTGTTAAATGGAATCAGCTTTTTCATATCTTTAAAGCAGACTCACGCCAAGCGACCCAGACAGTCCCTCAGGCTCCACGCTCCTCCTCCAAGCCTAAGCAGCAATGGAGAGCCAAGTCCTCCACTAAGCCCAAGGCTTCCAAACCTCCTTCTACATGACTCACCAAACCTGGGTCCCCACCCACAGGTAGGTGGCCACCTATGCCACTATCTCTCAGCTTGGCAGGCCTCTGTGGTGGACCCATGGGTTTTACAGGTGGTGGCCTCGAGATACAGGATTCCCTTCACCTCCCTTCCTCCTCCAAGGACCTTTGTTTCTCGTTCTCCCTTGGGAGTAGAAAAGAGACGCCTTTTCGAAGAAGCTATACAGGCCCTTCTGGACAAGCCAGTTCCCCCTCAGGAAAGGGGCTTGGGATTCTACTCCATCCTATTTGTGGTTTCCAAAAAGGATGGGGGCTGTCATCCCATTTTGAATCTGAAGGACCTCAGCTCAGGTCCCAGTACCACCAGGAGTCCCTGCGCACAGTGATAGTAGCCATGCCTCCTGGGGAATTTCTGGCTTCTCTGGACCTTCAAGATGCTTATCTGCACATCACCATTCATCCAGAGAGTCGGCAGTAATTGCGCTTTGCGTGCGACCGAAGGCACTTCCAGTTCTCTGCCCTTCCCTTTGGCCTGACCACGGCTCTGCATGTCTTCAACAGAGTCCTGGGAGCCTTGATTACTGTCCTACATCAGAACAGCATCAGAGTGACTCCATATATGGACAACCTCCTCCTGAAGGCCTCATCTCCGGATCTCCTTCACCAGCAGGTGCAGGACTGCATTCATGTTCTCTCCCATCACAGGTGGATCATCAATTTGGACAAGTCAGACCTTGTTCCTTCTCAGTAGATGGTCTTTCTGGGCCTCCTCTTCGACACTCAGAGGGGGATGGTGTTTCTGACAGATGAAGTGGCTCATCAGATAGCACTGAAGGTCCAAGCTATCCTGTTTCAGGATTTGGTTCCAGCCAAGAAGTTGTCCTCCTTCGTGGGGAAGTTCATTTCCACCATAGAAGCAGTTCCGTTTGCCATGGCTCACACCAGGGAACTTCAGAGGTTTTTGATCCTGGCCTGCAAGGGCTATCCAGATCTAATGGAAAGATGCCTGTCTCTCCCTCTTCAAGTGGAGCAGAGTCTCTTGTGGTGGCTCAACCTGAACAATCTCCTTAAAGGCAGACATTCCTGGGATCCTTTTGGACCACGGTGAAGGTGGATGTCAGCCTCTACTGATGGGGAATGGTGCTGGGGCATTTGAGTGTTCAGGGTCAGTGGTCTCAGGAAGAATCTCTCCTTCCCATCAATGTCTTGGAGTTTTGGGTGATATTTCATGTCCTACATCACTGGACACGACCACTGGAGGTTTGCCCGATAAGAGTGCAGTCGAAAAATGCCATAGTGGTAGCCTACATCAACAAGCAGGGTGGCACAAGAAGTCTGGCAGCTTGGTTGGAGGTCACGGATATTTTATCATGGGCAGAGGAGCATTTCCCTGCCATTTCTGCAGTTCATATTCCTGGCGTAGACAGCGTTCTGGCAGTCTTCCTCAGTCGGCACACAGTGGACAGAAGAGAGTGGGAGCTGCATTCAGAGGTGTTCAGCCTCATCATCCAGCAGTGGGGTCTGCCATGCATCGACCTGATGGCAACCAGACACAACAGGAAGGTTCCAATCTTCTGCTCTCACTGGGCGGATCCCATGGCTCTGGCAGTAGATGCCTTATTGATCCCGTGGACATTTCCTCTGCTGACCAGATTTCTTAGGAAGCTGCTACTGGAGCGATGCCCAGTCATTCTGATTGCTCAGTACTGGCCACAACAAGCTTGGTTTCCTGAGCTTCTGGACCTCTTTGTGGTTGAACCTCTTCTACTTCCTCCCCGTCCAGATCTTCTTCTACAGGGTTACCTCTGGAAAGAAGATGTTCATCTTCTGGCTTTGACTGCTTGGAGATTTAATCCTCAATTTTGAAGAAGAAAGCATTTTCTTCTGGGGTGGTGGCTACTATGGTTAATGCCTGCAAGCCTGTTTCATCTAAGGCCTACCATCGGGTTTGGTCTACCTTCCTAGCTTGGTGTGCTGACAGAGACCTGTCTCAGGATTTTGACCTTCCTACAGTTCTTTCCTTCCAACAGGATGGTGTGAATAAGGGTCTCAGTCTGAGTTCTCTCAAGGCCCAGACTTCTGTGCTCTCTGTCACTTTTCAGAGGCGTTTTGCTATCATTCCGGATGTCAAGGTTTTCTTCCAGGGGGTTGCTCATACCCGTCCGGTGTTTAAGTCCCCTGCTCAGCGGGATCTTAACCTGGTCTTGGGAGTACTCCAGCTTCCTCCCTTTGAGTCTTTGACTACCATTCCTCTACGTCTGCTGACGTGGAAGATGGCCTTTCTCCTTGGATTGTTTCTGTTCGCCGAGTTGCGGAGCTGCATGCCCTGTCTTGTAAACCACCTTTTCTGGTTTTCCACAAGGACAAGGTGGTGCTTCGCACCTCCCAAGAGTTTCTCCGGAAGGTTGTGTCTGAGTTCCACATCATTCAGGAGAATGTGATTCCTTCCTTCTGTCCTAACCCTACTTCTGACAAAGAGAAGGATCTTCATCTGTTGGATGTTGTGTGTTCTCTCAAGTTCTATGTTCATCACACTGAGTCCTTGAGGCAGTCTTCTACTCTGTTTGTCATTCCTGAGGGTCCTAGGGCAGGGATGACTGCTGTTAAGGTTACCATTGCTTCTTGGGTCAAGTTCATGATTCATAAGGCTTATGAACTTCAGAAGAAGCCTGTTCCCTTCAGGGTCACGGCTCATTCTACGAGGTCTATTGGGGCTTCTGGGGCCTACAAGAACCAGGCCTCAGCTGATCAGTTGTGCACGGCGCCACTTGGTCATCTGTGCACACCTTTTCTAAACACTATCGTATGGATGTGCTGGCATCGGCTAATGCCAGTTTTTGGAGGAAGATCCTGGAGGCAACCTTGCCTGTCTAGGATCTCCTTGGTTTCTCAGTACTCTTCACTTTTGAGCCCTGTTGGCTCTAGTTCGTGTGCTGTGCAACAGTTTATGGGGTTTGTTTTTCCCTTGTTCAGTGTCAAGGATACTTTACAGTTAGTGTTGAGCTCTTCATAATCTATAGGTTCATTGGTGCTCTGGTGACTTTGGGGCCTATGCCTGGTCTTTGGCTTTCTTCCCGAGCTTCTGCAGCAGAACGTGGGGGTCCTTTCGGGTTTATGCTCACAGGAGTCTTCCTTTACCTTCTTTTTTCCTAGTCAATAGTTAGTCTGCAAATCTTACTGGTTGGGGATTGGCTAGGTGCAAGCTAAGGAGAGGAGGTAGGCTCCACCCAGCACTCACATCTCAGAATTGTTCCTGCCTATTAAAGGGGCTGACCGCCTACCCAAAGTTATCAGTAACATGTATGGACTAAGAGAAAAGGATTTAACAGGTAAGACTAAAATCCTATTTTAAATCCAATGTTCAACATTTAAGACTGTGACTGATGATAGAAAGACAGAAGTTCCCTCTCTGGAAATATTTTACTGTGTCCTAAGCACATGCTCTATTTGGTTGAATATCAGATTTGCCTTGTAGAGAATTTGAACTCTGTCAGTCAGTTGTAAAGAAACCAATTAAAGAATGAAAAGGAAAATGAGCAAATTAACCAGGGGAAGGGGGAATCTCTGGCCTGAAGTTAGGGGAGCATGTTGTGACAGTGACTGGCATCAATGATGCACTTAAATGTTGAGGATTTAAATAAAGTTATTTACAAACTTTATTATCCCTTTAAGTTTTCAGGATCCAACACATCTTTTTAAAATTTTGGGACCAGACGGCTGGCAAGTAGGCACAGTTTGAGTATAAAGCAATAGATGAGGACTGGTGGAAAACTAACTTAGGTGAAATCCAAAGCACAAGTTTCATCAAGCGGTGATCAGAGGATTGATCAATGACAGATATGGGTCAGGGTGGGCAAGCAGGCACGGTTTGGAGCAGGTAGCTATTAGAGGAAAGATCAGGTACAGGAACAGGTCGAAAACACAAGAATCAAGACTCAAGAATGATTACTGAAACAGGCTATTTGAATATGTGCCAAGGCACTCTCAATTGTGAATGAAAAAGTCACCACAAATTAATGAAAGCCCTGAAAAAGAAAATGAGACAATAACCCAGGGGAAGGTGGAATCTCATGCCTAAGTGAGTTTGTACAGTGCATGACATTAGTCATACTATTAAATATTAGAAGGTTTAAAGAAAGTTATTTTCAGATATTACTATCCCTTTAAGTTTTACAGGCTACATTACACATCCTTTTCAAATTTTGGGAAATTTGATGTGAAACATCACTTGATAAAGAAGAAATGTTACTGTGTTTGATGTAAGACATAATGCTTATGAGTAGTTTAATTTGAAAAACATTTTAACTTTTGTTTAAGTGTAGTCACAGCAAATAACATCAGTTCTGCTGAAGGTCTTTCCCATATTCATAATGAGTTCCAGAGATAAATATGAAATAGCAGGACAGTTTTATGACACAGACTTTACAGACTTTGAGTCATAAGAAGAGGCCAAAACCAAACAACTCCCACTAGCCCAGCTCTTACCGTTAATTCCTTACTTTTTACACTTCATTCCATTGTTTTACATATGTTCTTGGCATAATACATATGGATTATTCAATAAGTAACTATATTATTAACAATAACACATCAGATTAGTTTGACTCCAGAATATTAAAGATATCCCTGATTGTGCATTGTTAGATCAATCACAGTGACTGAGCCACTGATTACCCAACTGTGATCTAGCAGGGTTATCCCAAAAATCTGACCTGGTGGCAAGGTCTAATGCTGAGAAACTCTGGCTTGGAGCATGGGCGAGCAGCTTTCAGGACTTCATCTGTGGTTGGTCCACAACTGCCATAATCGTCAGATGGCTGAAGATGATGGAATAGTCCAATAACAGCTGGAGACCACACATTATCCACTCCTGTATTATAGGGCTCATTACCTCTGAGTGCATCTTAAAGTAGTGGTGCCCTAGAACAAAATTCATATAAATGCAGTAAGATATTAACAGAAGAATATGTAAGTGATCTGTAATTTTATTTTTGTCTACACAAGTTTTATTCACTTAAAATGATTCATAAAAAAGTGTCCATGTATCCATAGCAACACGGTAGCTTGGTAACCCTCTCAGGTAATACTGCTCCTTAAATGTTTCTTCATTCAAAATTAGTAGGAGGCTTAACCCTCTGAGTCAGGGGAGGGCTGGCCTGGGGGGCAGGGGGGCAATTGCCCCCTGGGCCGGTCATATGTATGGGCTGGTGGGCCACTGCTCCTCACTAAATCTCCCAATTGCTGCTGTAAATGGAGCTACACTAGTGATAACATAGAGCTTACAATTCAAATGGAGCTACACAAAAGACACCACAGAGGAACAATCCAAATGGAGCTACACTAGTAGCATAACCCATTCCCTTGTAAGCTCTATAGTATAACTAGTGTAGCATTACTTAAATTGTAAGCTTTGTAGGAGCGCACTAGTGTAGCCTCATTTCAGCTGTAAGCTATGTGGTATCACTTGCCTTACTTCACAACATTAATGCCAATTTTAAAATTAACAAAAGGGGGTGGGCTGGGACAGTGGGCTTGAGCGATATAGAAATGGGCCACTTGACTGAATTTGTCCCCTGGGCCACAAGTTGCCAGCCCTCCCCTGCTCTGAGTGCTAAAATAATGTGTTGGACAACCCGCTGGCACTCACAGTTTAATAGAAGAGAGGAGCAGGAGGAAGGGCAGACCCAGAGAAATTCAAGGAAGGAAAAAAAATATTAACAATTAACTAAAGATTTATAAGGGTTTGGGGACCCTTAGAAGTGTCAGACATAATATTTCCAATACGTCATAGCTCCCAACATTTCAAATGGCCAAAGAGGGACACTTTTGTTTTAGGGGGTGTTACTGGGGGTGTGGCAGGTGGGCGGGGCATTACCAAGAATTTATAGGCGATTTCATGACCTACTAATATCTCTTTGTGTAACTTAATAAATGATCTACAGCAACACCAAAGTATCTTATTTACACAGACTAATTTATAAACACATATAATGATGTTTAAACAATAATTAATGTGAGTTTTATGGCTGTGGAGCAATGCAATAAATTTATATACATACCACACAGTCTGACCTCCTAAAAAGAGGGACACTAGGGTGGGAAAGAGGGACAGAGGGATTTGGGTCTCAAATAGGGACTGTCCCTCCTAAAAATGCACACTTGGGAGGTATGATGCTGTATTTATTTAAAATGTTTGTGGAATCATGACCTTACGGATCCTTCCCTTTACGACCCTTATGATAATAAGGTATGGGCATTTATTTGTTGACGGATACTTCTTGAAGCTTCTGATGAAATCTCAAATGCCTGAACTGATGAAAATTCCAAGTTTATCCTTACCTCACTGGAACAATTCACAGATGAACAGGGGAACAAGGGACAGGAGGAGGAAGGGACAGCTGAAAGACAGAAGAGAGTGATCTACAGCAAGAGGAGGCCGATGTACAAGGGAGAAAGAGAGTGGGCATGAATGCAAGAGAGGAATGTTGGGAGATGGGAAATGGAGAAGAAACAAGAGCGGAGGAAAGTGTATGTGTGTGGAGGGGTGACATACCTGTCTGAATAATTTTTCCTTCCTTTATACAATTCCTATGTTATTCTATGGGGCCAATGCACTAAGATTTATACAGCCTTAGTGATCTTTGTGCATAGGCTATATAGGAACTGGAGAAGTGATTCACTAGAGATATAATCTCCACTTTATGCATAGGCTATATAGGAACTGGAGAAGTGATTCACTAGAGATATAATCTCCACTTTATCTCCACTTTATCACCTTTATACCCTCTTGGACTGGAACATGTTTTTTTATTATGGACATCACATGACTGCTTTCTCAGCTATCTGATTGGTTAAAGTGGCAAACAAAACGGAACAACAATGAGATAATTCAGCTTTTGTTGTACAAATACCAAATTTCGAGAATTGTTTCACCCACCCTGACTTGTTATAGCAGCATGCTGTTAAATCAACATTTTAGTTGCCCACACCATTATAAGGGATTGACCAATAAAAATGACATCTTCAGTAAACAAAAGTAAAATCTGAATAAGGTTCTGAATAAAGATGAGGAAAAGGTCTCAGCAAGTTAATTATTTGTACTAAACAGGCAGTTTCATATGACCAAAGGTGTCTCTTTCCAAGTTTTGTTAAAAAAATTTACTTACCTCTTTATTTATCAGTACAGGGCAGTAATCTAAGCAAGGTAGGGAGCTTCTTTCCCCTTCTGCTTCCCACGTCCAAATAGCAGTGTCTCGCTCATTTCCCTTGGCCCACAGCCCTTTGCTTTCTTCTGCTTGTTTGCCTTTACATTCCTTGGCCACCTCCTCTTTGCTTGCCTTGGCCCACTTCCCTTTGCTACACTCTCCTGAGCCTGCTCCCCCTCCCTCTCATTGGCCCACTGTATTTCCCTTCCCTTGGACTGACTGCACATTTCTTCCTTCTTCTCAGCTCACTTTTTTCCCTCTACCCAGCTCTTCTAGGTCTGCCCCTTAGACTCCTTTCACAACCATTCCCTGTTTTCCCATATTCTTTTTCTTGTGCTGCCCCTTCACTCCTGTACCTCTCCCACTTTGGCCCTCGGTGATTCGTTCTGAATTAATCTGTATGTATCCAGAATTTTTTCCAGATTCTTTGGATCAATCCATGAAACAAATCATGTACATCTCTAGTTTTGATTAAGCATTTTAACCCTTTGAGGAATAGAGGGATGCCCAATGCATATCAATACACAAATTCTTACTTACATCTCTGGTTCATTAGATGACGTATTTCAAATAGCTCACCACTTCACGAGTCCTTCCTTCTCATCCTGGTGCAAAAACTTAAACACCTCTCTTGATTTCTTATTAATATTGTTAACACAATATGTTGATTGTACAAAAGAGCCTGTGAGTCCACATGGCATTAGTCTCTAACACCAGTGCCTGCACTTAAGGGTATGCAGAAAAGTGTGTGCCTGCTCTGTAGCATGTTCAAGGTATTTATCAGTGAGGCCGACAAAGTTGTCTACTTTATGTTAATACACTGGGCAGTTTTTGACACTGAAAAACAGGAATGTCTCAGAATGCCCAAAGACTGTACTACTGCCCTCCTCTTGGCACTAGCAACATTAAGGGGAGGTATTTTGCTGTAAGTAGCTTAGTAAATTGCCATCAGGCAGTTGTAGGGCGTTAACAGTGATTCCAATGCCTTCTTTTATAATTGAATAACTGCCCCAGTGTGCCTGCATCCAGTAAGATTTAAAAGGAGCCACAATATGTATAAAATCAATCAACTATTTCTTGCGTAGATGGTACAGAGAATTAGCATACAGTAAACACAATGGGCTTGATCAAATGCACAGCGGTAAAAAATGAAAATACCGTCAGTAGGTATGCAATTATCTACGATGTGACACACTACCGAACGGAAAAAATGCACGTTGGGAGCTAAATTTGCACCCATAGGAAGAAATGGGAAATATGTTGAATTTGATTTGCAATTACAAGTGGTGGCTAGTAACATGCGGTAAGGTACTCAACTTTAGCCCCACAAATTTCCAGCAAAAAAGTTGGTTCTGAGTCGCCTAACTCCTATTGCCGATGCACATTGAGGGAAATTTGAATAGGGACTGCCTTTTGTATGACCTGTCCCTGTTCAAACTAATTTATTTGCTCCCATTGACTGGGATGTGGGGTTACACAGGGCAAGGAACATGCCCTGTAGTAACCCTACCTCCCAGCCATCAGCTTCCAGCACTTTGATTCATCCCTTAAGTTAGAAGCTGATTGGCTTAGAGGTATGATTACTGCAGGGCATGTTCCAATTGGAGCATGGGGGCAATTTGAACAGGACTGACCATATAAAAGGCAGTCCTGTTAAAATTTCCCTCAGATGGCATCGGGCACTGGCCTGAAAGGTACAAGGCATTTTTTTTTCCTGCTGCTGCAGGCAGCGACAGCAGCATATGTTTAATGATAGATTTATTTTACTAACTATATATTTTGTTTACAGGTTCAACACTACTTGCAAAGAAGAGGAATGAAGAGGAGCATAGATGAAGAAAGAAGATGATGGATGAAGACAGAGATGACAGATGAAGAAAAAGAATAAAGAAGAGGATGGCAGATGAAGAAGAAGAAAGAAGATGATGGATGAAGACAGAGATGACAGATGAAGAAAAAGAATAAAGAAGAGGATGACAGATGAAGAAGAAGAAAGAAGATGAAGATAGAAGCCTACAGAAGAAGAATTGAAGAAGAAAAGCAGGGTGCAGAAGACCCCAATGGACATCAGGATGGCAGGTATGTGTTCTAACTATGGATGATAGAATAGTGTTAGGGATAGTATGGGTACACTTTATTGTTCATTTTAGAGGTAGTGTAGGGCCAAGGGATGGTTAAAGTTTGGGAGGGTGACTTTGTTTTCAGCTCAAGCTTGGTGTTTGACAGTGTTTCAAAACACAGATCATTCCTTTAATCCTCCCATTTCTCACACTGTTTAGCATGAGTTATGGGACTAAACAAAACCACAAGTAGGGTTATGTCCCATTGCTCATCGTGGTTACTGTTGGTAGGTCAGTTGCATTCGAACGGTAATGCTGTGTCAGTATGTACCGTTCGGTAATCAGTTTTACCCTACCAACACTTTTAGAACTGTTAATTGGATCAAACCCAAAGTGTCTGTACCCAATTCTATTATGAGAAGCCAAAACACATATAAAATCAATCAACTATTTACTGACAATATTAACTGAAATCAATAGAAACATAATTTTATTGTTTTGTTGCCAGTACTTAATTTTTTATAAATATTTTGCATTTGTAAGTCTTTTTGGGATCTTAGCCCATGGATGATGTTGTATCTTAATAAATACCAGACTGGGTCTTTGTGGATTTCAGGCTTTAGTAGTCAAATATTTTATGCTGCCTTTTTCCATTATGCAAAAGTACAAACTTTGCATGCTTTTTGCTCATTTTTATAGTGTATTAGAAATGTTGTGTTTATTTTTTTCATCTCCAATTTTAGCCATTTTGCTGGAGGGGTTGGGGTTTTGAGTTGACCATAAAAATGTAGAAGCAACAAAAAATAAATAAATAAAATGAAAAAACTCTATATGCTTTGTGGAACCAGAACCCTATGTACTGCAGATGTATGCAGTCTATTTACATTTATCAAATGAACTGTGAAGTAATGCAGACAAAACTTCTCTTACACTGAAGTGATTAAAAGCCCAGTTTAAATATATTTTTTTCATATTATCTGCAGTTGTCTGTAGCTGCTGTGACTGAATGAGATTAGACAAATGCAAAAAGACAAAAACAAAAAAACAAGTAGTAAATATCTGTCTTCTCAAGACACTCTAGCTCTAAGGTGGACAAACTGCAGAACCACTAGCTGGTGTTTAGCTACAGTTGCCATTATCCTCAGTCGGCCAATGGCTGGTTAAGGATAATAAGAACCGTATAACAATAGCGGGATAGCTGATAGTTGCCCATCCTTAATTGTTTAACATTACAGTCCTTAATATGTGTAAGTCCTCAAGATGTGTATTTCAAACATTTATGAAAGCTCCCACTCAGCCAGCACAGTTGTGGTTTTGCAGATTCCTTTTTAGCTATAGGAAACACCACACACACACACACTCTATAGACATTAATCAGCCCCCTAACTCTATGCACATATCCACAGCAGAAATCTCAGTACATGCTCAGCAGCACTCTCACTCAATATACACTCACTCTACAGAAACATTCACACCTTCACTCTACAGACATACAGCAGCCCCCTCACTCTATGCAAATATCCACAACAGAAATCTCACTATACAGTCAACAGCCCCTTCACTCAGTACACCAACACAGAGATGTACGCACTCACTCTACAGAAACACATGCACACCTTCACACTAAAGACATTAAGCAGCCCCCCTTATTCTATGCAAATACAGCAGCAATCTCACACACATACTCCCTGTCAAAAAAATATATTGCAAAACTATTCAGAAAATGGAAACCTCATAGTAGGCCTGATTGAATGAAATATATAATGGCTCAAACTTCAAAGCAGTTAATTGTTGGACCCCCAGCTGTTGAAGATTACAGCTCCCATCACCCCCAACCTGCCAGTTGACTACCTTTTCTATAATGAAACCCCAGGAACAACAAAGAAATTTCAGTTTATAGTGTCTTGTGTAGAGCCAACATCCTGTCCAGCTGATATAGTAATACGTTGTTGAAGTACATTTCTGTCTGACTTCACAGTCAATCCTTTTCCTTTGTCTTCCTCCAAACTTCCCACACAGGTGAGAAGGTCATTGCCTTTGGCTTGCGTTGGGGCTCTAAGAATTTTACTCTTGTATGATATTCATTGCAGACAACATTCCATTTTACCACAGTTGTTCATGCATTTGGTCCATCTCCATACTGAAGAAAAGGTTTATGAATATCACTATCTGCCAAATGCTTACCAACCAAATTTTGAAACTGCACTACAAACACTGTTTTCATCTTGGAGTTTCATAATTATGTGATCAACATATTCCAAATCCAAACAACAAAATTCTTACTTGAAAGTAATTTGGAGATGTTCCCATAGACATTTATGTTATATTACAAGAGTAGTAGGTTAGGAAAGGTTAAAGAGGAGCTATATCTATAGAAATTAGTATTCATTTATTTGCAATAGGTTAAAGAGGCCTTTCTGTGCATACCAAAGTGTTCCAGAGACTGCAGCCGGAGCTGAAGTTCTGCGCTCATCAACTTATTCTGCAATATAAAAATGTGATATCTCAAGGTTATTTGAAGCTGCAGATTAAAGTAACAAAACATAACTGGGATATATCCCATCAAATGCTAGAGAAAAAAGGAAATCTATAAACACTAGTGATGAGCGAGCACCCCAATGCTCGGGTGTTCGGGTGCTCTAACCGAGCACCCCCTGAGGCTCGAGTGCTCGGCCGAGCACCCGAGCCCCATTGAAGTCAATGGGAGGACTCGAGCATTACACCAGGCACCCCCTGCTCTGATGAGGGGAGGGTGCCTGGTCCATAGGAAAAGGGCAGAAAAGGATGGAAACACCACAGAAATGGTTCAGGGACAGCATAGGGAGGATGTCTGGATGCATCTTGGACTCCAACATCGCTGCCTGGAACGATCTTTCGCCCGTAGTACGCCATTTTTACAGACTGACCATAAAACACACAAAAAGGAAAATAAAAACGACTTTAGGCGAAAAATTGTTACCAAACAATATTTGCTGTATATTTACTTGTATATCATCTGCAAATTCTCCCAAAAATTTCCTTGGTTTTCGGAAGTGAGGCCATGATTAAGAGGGAAACGTGCACAGAGGCAAATTCTCCCAAAAATTTCCTTGATTTTCAGAACTGAGGCCATGATTAAGAGGGAAACGTGCACAGAGGCAAATTCTCCCAAAAATTTCCTTGATTTTATTGAACTGAGGCCATGATTAATAGGGAAACGTGCGCTGAGCCGACCATCTAAAACATTATGGGTGAGGGTCTGCTGCAGAGCTGACCATCCTAAACATTATATGCGAAGGCCCGCTAGTGAGCTGACGCTATAAAACATTATATGAGAGGGCCCGCTAGAGAGCTGACCCAATAAAACATTATATGAGAAGGCCCGCTGGTGAGCTGACCTATATAAAAATTGTCAAACAGGGCCCGCTGGTGAGCTGGCCCTATATAAAAATTATATCACAGGGCCCGCTGGTGAGCTGGCCCTATATAAAAATTATATCCCAGGGCATATGGAAGAGGAGGAGGAGGATGAGAAGATTAAGAGTCAACCATATACCCGTTTTTTGGGTGGAAGGGGTGAATGGGAATACAGAGTATTCCCATCATTGTAAATAACATATATAAAGTGAGTTTATGTTCCCCCGGGGCTTTCCTCCAGTGGAGTGGAGAAGTCAGGGGAAATCCAGGCCTTGTTCATTTTTATAAGTGTCAACCTATCAGCATTGTCGGTGGAAAGGCGGATACGCTTATCTGTTATGATGCCACCAGCAGCACTAAATACCCGCTCAGACAGAACGCTGGCGGCAGGGCAGGCCAGCACCTCCAAGGCATAGAGTGCCAGTTCATACCACGTGTCCAGCTTGGACACCCAGTAGTTGTAAGGCACAGAGGGATCATTGAGGACGCTGACACGGTCTGCTACGTACTCCTTCACCATCTTCCAAAACTTTTCCCTCCTTGTGACACTAGGCTGCGCATCAGGGTGAGGGTGCTGGCGGGGTGTCATGAAGGTGTCCCACGCCTTGGAGAGTGTTGCCCTGCCTTTGTCGGAACTGCTGTGTGCTCCCCTTTTCTCCCCTTCTCGGTTGGCCAAGGTAGCACGTACTCTGCCGCCAGCGTTGTCAGATGGAAAATTTTGGAGCAATTTTTCAACAAGAACCTTCTGGTATTGCACCATTTTGCTTGTCCTCTCCACCGGAGGAATGAGAGATGAGAAATTCTCTTTGTAGCGGGGGTCCAGAAGGGTGAACACCCAGTAATCCGTGTTGTCTAAAATGCGTGTAACGCGTGGGTCACGGGAAAGGCAGCCTAACATAAAGTCAGCCATGTGTGCCAGAGTACCAACAGGCAAGATTTCGCTGTCCTCACCAGGAGGATGACTCTCAATCTCCTCATCCTCTTCCTCCTCTTCTGCCCACCCACGCTGAAGAGATGGAACTAAAGTTCCATGGCTACCCTCTGTAGCGGAGACAACCGTGTCTTCCTCCTCCTCCTCCTCCTCCTCCTCCTCCTCCGCCTCCTCCAATTGTCGCTGAGAAGACGAAGTGAGGGTGCTCTGGCTATCACCTTGTGTAAGCTCTTCCTCCCCCATTTCCACCTCTTCCACATGCAAAGCGTCGGTTTTAATTGTGAGCAGCGAGCGTTTCAGTAGACACAGAAGTGGGATGGTTACACTGATAATAGCGTTATCGCCGCTCACCATCTGTGTCGATTCCTCAAAATTGCGTAAAACCTCACAGAGGTCTGACATCCATTCCCACTCCTCACTTCTGATTACAGGAAGTTGAACGGAGAGGCGACGACCGTGTAACAGCTGGTACTCCACTACTGCCCTCTGCTGCTCACAAAGCCGGGCCAACATGTGGAAGGTGGAGTTCCAGCGCGTGCTCACGTCACACAGCAGCCGGTGAGCTGGCAATTGTAAGCGCTGCTGCAGCTTCAACAGGCCGGCTGAAGCTGTTGATGACTTACGGAAATGTGCACACACGCGGCGCACCTTGGTCAAGAGATCATGCACATTGGGGTAGGTTTTTAGAAATCGCTGCACCACTAAATTAAATACATGCGCTAGGCATGGTACGTGTGTGAGCTTGCCGAGCTCCAAAGCCGCCACCAAGTTACGCCCATTATCACACACAACCATGCCTGGTTGCAGGTTGAGTGGCGAGAGCCACTGCTCGGTCTGGTGACTAATCCCCTGCAACAGCTCTGAGGCCGTGTGCTGTTTGTCCCCAAGGCAGATCAGCTTCAGCACGGCCTGTTGACGCTTCCCCACTGCAGTGCTACACTGCTTCCAGCTACTGGCTGATGGGGGAGTGGCGGTGTGTGTAGAGAATTCGGAGGTGGAAACGGAGGAGGAGGAGCCAATAACGTAGGTGCTGGTGGAAACCCTGATGGAGGTAGGGCCCGCAATCCTCGGCGTGGGTAGCACCCGTGCCATCCCAGGGTCCGAGTCGCTCCCAGCCTCCACGACATTCACCCAGTGTGCCGTCAGGGAAATGTAGCGTCCCTGGCCACAAGCACTTGTCCATGTGTCAGTCGTTAAGTGGACCTTCCCAGTAACTGCGTTGGTCAGGGCACGGGTGATGTTACGGGACACATGGTGGTGTAATGCGGGGATGGCACACCGGGAAAAGTAGTGGCGGCTGGGGACCGCGTACCGAGGGACAGCTGCTGCCATCAGGCTGCGGAAGGACTCAGTGTCCACAAGCCTAAATGGCAGCATTTCGATGGCCAGTAATTTGGAAAGGTGTGAGGTTAGTGCTATGGCCTGTGGGTGGGTGGCTGGGTACTTTCTCTTGCGCTCAAATGCCTGGGGTAACGACATTTGGACGCTGTGCTGGGACAGGGAAGTGGATGTGGTCGCTGATGGTGCTTCAGATGCTACAGGTGCAGGGCGGGAGGTATGCGGGCCTGCGCCTTCGACAGGCGATTGGCCGGCACCGAAAACAGGGGAAGAGGAGGCAGTGGTGTGGCCTGCAGACACAGATGGGCGATCCAGGCGTTCCTCCCACTTACTACGGTGCTTGGATGCCATGTGTCGGATCATGCTGGTGGTGGTGAGGTTTCTAGTGTTCATGCCTCGGCTCATTCTGGTGTGGCACAGGTTGCAAACTACAATTCTTTTGTCGTCCGCACTTTCCTTAAAAAAACGCCATACCGCGGAACACCTACCCCTTGGCAAGGTAGATTTACGCAAGGGGGTGCTCCGTGGAACATTTGCGGGCCGGTTTGGTGCGGTCCGCCTTCTTTCTGTAGCCACACCACTGCCTCTTCCAGCCTGTTGCGGTGCTGCAGATGGCTCACCCTCAGGACTGCTGTCATCGCTCGGCTCTACACCTTCCCAGGTGGGGTCAGTCACCTCATCGTCCACCAAGTCCTCCTCCACTTCCTCACTCTGATCATCCTCCTCAAGTCTTGATCCCACCACATACTCAGTCATTGACAACTGTATAACATTCTCCTCAACAAGGTCTTGAGACGGAAATAGTGGTTGATTTAATGGCAACTGTGTCTCATCATCATCATCATCATCCACTACTTCCTTTGACCTTAAATGCCGTTCACATCTGTCATCTTCTTGAGATTGGGTAGCCTCTAGAGGTTGTGAATCAGGGCACAAGATGTCATGTTCCTCTGCAAGCGTGCTTGGAGAGAGGGTCAAATGAAGGATTGGTGATGAGACGAGCTCCTCACTATATCCCAGTGTGGGATCACTTCTTTGACCAGACCGTGTATGGTCGGAGGAAGGATGATCAGAGTGAGGATTATGTTGACCAGACTCTTGGCTACTGAGAGTGGACTTGGTGGAAGACAGGGTGGTGCTTAACCGACTGGAAGCAGTATCAGCTGTCATCCAACCGACCACCTGTTCGCAGTGGTCGGACCTCGAGAGTGATGTCCTGCGACGCCCTGTAAAATTACACATGAAGCTAGGTATGGTGGATGTCTTTCTTTCTTGTGCTCTGGCACCAGGCACAGTTTCTCCGCGTCCTGACCCGCGCCCTGAACTTTCAGGATCACGTCCACTTCCCCGTCCCTTTTTACCCGCCTTCTTCATCTTACACAGAATATGTGACTTTAATATTTGAGTTTGAAAACTTAACAGTATTTCTTATTATTCTGCAACTCTGCAGAGTACACAGAATAGGCTGCTAAACTGCGGTGAAACACACTGAATGGAATATGTGACTTTAATATTTGAGTTTGAAAACTTAACAGTATTTCTTATTATTCTGCAACTGTACAGAGTACACAGAATAGGCTGTTAAACGGCGGTGAAACACACTGAATGGAATATGTGAGTTTAATATTTGAGTTTGAAAACTTAACAGTATTTCTTATTATTCTGCAACTGTACAGAGTACACAGAATAGGCTGTTAAACGGCGGTGAAACACACTGAATGGAATATGTGACTTTAATATTTGAGTTTGAAAACTTAACAGTATTTCTTATTATTCTGCAACTGTACAGAGTACACAGAATAGGCTGTTAAACGGCGGTGAAACACACTGAATGGAATATGTGAGTTTAATATTTGAGTTTGAAAACTTAACAGTATTTCTTATTATTCTGCAACTGTACAGAGTACACAGAATAGGCTGCTAAACTGCGGTGAAACACACTGAATGGAATATGTGAGTTTAATATTTGAGTTTGAAAACTTAACAGTATTTCTTATTATTCTGCAACTCTGCAGAGTACACAGAAAAGGCTGCTAAACTGCGGTGAAACACACTGAATGGAATATGTGACTTTAATATTTGAGTTTGAAAACTTAACAGTATTTCTTATTATTCTGCAACTGTACAGAGTACACAGAATAGGCTGTTAAACGGCGGTGAAACACACTGAATGGAATATGTGACTTTAATATTTGAGTTTGAAAACTTAACAGTATTTCTTATTATTCTGCAACTGTACAGAGTACACAGAATAGGCTGTTAAACGGCGGTGAAACACACTGAATGGAATATGTGACTTTAATATTTGAGTTTGAAAACTTAACAGTATTTCTTATTATTCTGCAACTGTACAGAGTACACAGAATAGGCTGTTAAACGGCGGTGAAACACACTGAATGGAATATGTGACTTTAATATTTGAGTTTGAAAACTTAACAGTATTTCTTATTATTCTGCAACTGTACAGAGTACACAGAATAGGCTGCTAAACTGCGGTGAAACACACTGAATGGAATATGTGACTTTAATATTTGAGTTTGAAAACTTAACAGTATTTCTTATTATTCTGCAACTCTGCAGAGTACACAGAAAAGGCTGCTAAACTGCGGTGAAACACACTGAATGGAATATGTGACTTTAATATTTGAGTTTGAAAACTTAACAGTATTTCTTATTATTCTGCAACTGTACAGAGTACACAGAATAGGCTGTTAAACGGCGGTGAAACACACTGAATGGAATATGTGACTTTAATATTTGAGTTTGAAAACTTAACAGTATTTCTTATTATTCTGCAACTGTACAGAGTACACAGAATAGGCTGTTAAACGGCGGTGAAACACACTGAATGGAATATGTGACTTTAATATTTGAGTTTGAAAACTTAACAGTATTTCTTATTATTCTGCAACTGTACAGAGTACACAGAATAGGCTGCTAAACTGCGGTGAAACACACTGAATGGAATATGTGACTTTAATATTTGAGTTTGAAAACTTAACAGTATTTCTTATTATTCTGCAACTGTACAGAGTACACAGAATAGGCTGTTAAACGGCGGTGAAACACACTGAATGGAATATGTGACTTTAATATTTGAGTTTGAAAACTTAACAGTATTTCTTATTATTCTGCAACTGTACAGAGTACACAGAATAGGCTGCTAAACTGCGGTGAAACACACTGAATGGAATATGTGACTTTAATATTTGAGTTTGAAAACTTAACAGTATTTCTTCCTATTCTGCAACTCTGCACAGTACACAGAATAGGCTGCTAAACTGCGGCGAAGCACACTGAATGGAATATGTGACTTTGATATTTTAGTTTGAAGACTTAACAGTATTTCTTCCTATTCTGCAACTCTGCACAGTACACAGAATAGGCTGCTAAACTGCGGCGAAGCACACTGAATGGAATATGTGACTTTGATATTTTAGTTTGAAGACTTAACAGTATTTCTTCCTATTCTGCAACTCTGCACAGTACACAGAATGTGCTGCTAAACTGCGGCGAAGCACACTGAATGGAATATGTGACTTTGATATTTTAGTTTGAAGACTTAACAGTATTTCTTCCTATTCTGCAACTCTGCACAGTACTCAGAATGTGCTGCTAAACTGCGGCGACGCACACTGAATGGAATACGTGACTTTGATATTTTAGTTTGAAGACTTAACAGAATGTGCTCTAATCTGCAACTTTGCACACTAAACAGAATGTGCTCTAATCTGCAACTTTGCACACTAAACAGAATGTGCTCTAATCTGCAACTTTGCACACTAAATAGAATGTGCTCTAATCTGCAACTGTGCACACTAAACAGAATGTGCTCTAATCTGCAACTTTTCACACTAAACAGAATATTTTTTTTTTTTTTTTTTTTTTTTTTTTCCCCCCACACACAATATAACCTGCTGCCCCCACACACAGTAGTCCTAAAAAGGACTTTTGGTTCTTTTTTGTCACAATTTTTGTTTTTTCCTCCCTACACTGCCTTTCCCTTCCTATCCTCAGCTCTCCCTGGCTCAGACTGAGCCGAACTCGATGGTCAGGTGCTATACAGCACCTGACCACGGGTTCTGGCCAGCCAATCAGTGTAATGCCAGCAGCCAACATGGCTGCTGGCATTACACCGATGTCAGAGCCTCCCTGCACGTTTATTGGCTGCGCAGCAGCCGCAAAACGTGCGGGGAGGAGACCCGAACATGGCGGGCGAGCACATGCGGTACTCGTACGAGTACCGCCATGTGCCGAGCAGAGCGATGCTCGAGCCGATCCGAGCATCGGCCGAGCATGCTCGCTCAACACTAATAAACACCAAACATGTTCTGACACACACACTCACCTCACCAATGTCTGAAACATACTCACTTTAAAGTACCCAAACTTTGATGAATTAAGATAAGAACATGTCCTGGACACTGTGGTAAGCAGAAGTGCTTTTTGAAAGCTCATGCTCTGCTTACATAAAAAGGGCATATTGGTCCTTCTCTCCTGACAAATCCTGACTCTACCAGGGAGATCTTTTCATACTGACCTCACAGATATCAGAACTGCCCTGATCCTCCATCCAGACGTGGTGGATTTGATCTCAGGTGTGATCTTAGGCCTAGGGCCTGAGTTTGTGCCTAGTGCGAAGTCCCAGTTTTGCCTCCATCATCACCACTATTCTGCATGCTATCAGGCTCCACATTGCCCAGAGGGATCCTTAATTAACTGGGTCCCGGACCAGTGCAGGCGTGGCTGACATCACCCAGAGACAGACGGGACAGCTACAGATCTTTCGAGACAACATCTTACCAGTGGGGCTCTAGTTTGCAGCCTACAACTACACACAGAAGGCTAATTAGACAAGGGAACACTCTGACCCGCATCCATCTTGTGCCACAGCACAACTCATTTGACCGGTCCCCTCCAGGCAATGTTCCAGGCACACCCCTTGTATTGTACCTGCATCCACTAATTATTTTCAGTTTTATAAATAATTTCTCCCCTTTTTTATTTTTCTAACTTGTACAGCACCTCCCTCCATTCTTAGAGCCTCAAGTAATACCACAATAAAGAGAGACTAAGAAGGTGTCTTCTGCCTCACCTGTGTACATTAGCTCACTGCACCACATGCTGGCCTGGGTTCCCTGACAATGAACCCACCCCATCGTAAGTAAACAGAAGCCTCATAGGCGTACCACTAAAGATTTGGACAACTTATTTCCAAGAGTGGAAACCTCCTCTTAAGATTCCAATTTGCTTGCTTCTTTGCCTACCACTTCTCAGCTCCATGTACTGGACATTTCTCTTCCAGCCTCCCACTCTGCACACCCTTCAATGCGAGCTGTAGATCATGGCTGCACAGTTAACTTGCCATACACCAAAGCAGACATCTCTGACTTGAAAGAGTGCATAGGAAAGGAAACAAAGAGTGCATGCTCACTATGAAGCGTGATCTGCAGGTGGAGGTGTGGGAAGTAATCCATAGCTTACAAATGGACTTTCAACAAATGGGAGAGAAACTGGGGTCTCTGGAGTAAAAACAGGTCAAGCTGTCTGAAGCGTATGTTAATCTACAGCAAGGCAAATCAAGGAGTAATAACATACAACTGTGCCTAATCCCTGAATCTATCACTGTCACTCCCCTTTTTGGAACTGACCATGCTTTGCCTGATTATTTTCATGCTTCCCGTATTGTGATTATTTCTGAGATTCTGATTGATTGGCTTCGTTTGGCCACTAGTTTCATTACCTCCTTTTGGGTTGCACCTGTTTGCGGTCTACTCAGCCTCTCCTTTTGAGGCCCGCCTAGTCCTTGGCTATTTGCCTGATTGGGCCCCCCCATCTCTGCTTCTTGCAGTCTTCCTGTTTGGCCTTCCAGTTTCTCTGCCCTTCTTGGCTTGCTGGTTGAGTGTTTTATCTGAGCCTTACCTGGTTGACATAGCCGGAGTATGTTCTCATCTCTCCCTGTTTCCTGGGGGCTTACTGCCAACCTGGTGCATACTATCTATCTATCTATCTATCTATCTATCTATCTATCTATCTATCTATCTATCTGCACAACTGATAGAGGTCCTACCCCGCTGTGCCTACAGCCTCTCTGTGCATCATGTATAATATACATAGGTAAGGGGATGATTGTGTAGTGCTTGGTGTACTATTTCTTTTTTTTATTATAACCCTTTGAGTGCCAAGGGGTAAGCAATGTACATCTCTATGGTGCTCAATGCTGTCCATGGTGCTGAAACTGTTCGCTCCACTCCCGTACTGGTCAAGTAGGGAAGCAGAGAGAGAATGCTGTTCAACTTCAGAATTGTCATAGTGTTGGTGATGTGTGAAGGGAGGACATCTCTTCAACACTGACAGCACTTCGACAATCCTGTATGCTAATAGGGACCTTCTCCACAATTTTAGTGAATTTGTCGATGTGTGTGTACATCAAAATGTCAAAGTGCTTTGAAAACATTTACAAGATCACATGGCCACAGCATCGATCTTTACTGAATCTAGACCAATTTCTTTTTTACTTTCACTTTCACAAAGTTTTCTGCTACTTTAAGGATAAGCGTTTTGGTGCTTGTTTATCTCACTGTAAGATGCAGCAGCTGGTTCAGCTGCTACACCTTCCTCCAATGTTCCATTGCCATCATCAACACTATCATGTGACTCGTTGTCATCTTCAGTGTTCTTCTTTTATGTTTGTTTTTTTGGACCAGTGCTGGTGGTGGTGGGACTTTTGGTGGGACCTTGACAAACTGCATCCTCCCTGGGAGAAGAGGGATCATCATCATTTATTGCACACGCTGCAGCAACCATGGCTTCAGTTCATTTTTTGACTAGCACTTTACTCCCAGGTCCCTGCACGGCTCCACCTTCCCCCCCCCCACTGCCCTTTGTGCATTTGCTGGAAATTACCCAACTACTGTGTGTGTTTTTACTCTCTACAGTACATAACTGATGGAGAGTGATGTCTTGCCTTAGCCCTCAACAAAATTGTCAATGTCATCTGCTGTCTATCAAGTCTGCCTCAGTCACACAGCTCATGTCAGGCTCTCAGTCAGCTGTCTGTCACCTAATATATTTAATTGTTTATTTATTTTTTGTTTTTTATTTTTATATTTTTTTTAAGTTATGCACCCTATATTATCACAGTCTGTCCAAAAAAAATTAGAACTGAAAAACAAAATCAACAACTTCTTTCTCAGCAATATTGCAAGCAAAGTTTTAATTCCCCTTTATTTTCCTATCTTCTCTAGCTCATAATTGTGCTGCTTTCTCCTCTACAAACACAGAATGTCTTGCTGTGAGAGCCTGACATCCTTTTATATGCCTGCAGGAAAAGTAGAGAAAACTTTCAAGTGGTGGGAAAAAAAAATTCTTACCACTAATTTAATTGCAGTGAGCTAGGTGAAAAAAGCAGGAAAACAGCACTTTTAGTGGGAAATTATTCACCTAACGGTAAGTGCCATTTTCCACCAATTTTGGTTTGAGATGAAAATTTTTGCCCATGAAGAAATATGAGTCGAAAGGAAAAAATCAAGAGTCTTTATTGTAATAATTTAAAAAAGCATATCCATGTCGAAGAGACAAACACATACCAAATGTCACGGACACCAGAGTAAATAATACACACAACACAGGTACAGTGAAGTTTAACCAGTTTATTAAGATAAGCAAGAGTAAGCATGTCCACAACCTTAGTAGGAACAGGCGTGAGGACAGTGCCAAGTCCACTACCCAAGGACTGACACAGAACTGTAACCGGTTCTCAGTAGCCTATAGAGATAGGTGGGAGCAGAACCAGGCTTGGTTCTATACCTAACAAATGGAAACCTGGAACGCCAGGAAACCTGATCACTGGAGCGACAGCTAAACTCCCAGACACAAGACAGGCAGACTCTACCACAGAGTGGTAGGAGGAGTGAGACAGAGAGTAACTAGTACTCTGAAAGAGTCATGGAACTGGTCTACTAGGTAGACGAAGGGCGGAGGCAAGAGTGTGGAACGTAGCCAGCTGCAACACCGGTACGTATGTGAAGGTAGTACTGTTCATAGTCTACAGAGCAGAGGGTTACGCAACAGGCCCAGGACGTAACGGATACAGTGGCACAGGATGGAGGCAACGGAGTGAGAGGCAACCAGCAACTCTAACACGGAGGTAGCAGTTGAACTACACCGATGGAGCGCGCCCACAACTAGCCCAGGCAGGTGTTAGTCAGACTGGAGCGAAAGACAGCATAGAGCGTGAGATAAGCCAGTGTCGAGAGCCAAATCAGGTAGTCAGCCACAGCCAAGGTCAAAATAGAGCGGGTAGTTGGACAAGCCAGGGTAATACACAGATCAACTAGTCAGACAAAGCCACAGGATTGATCAGGAGAAAACACGGCAGCCAAGCAAGGGTCAAATGAGAGCAACACTGAAGAAACACACAGATACACCACGAAAGGGCAACAAGTCCTAGCCTCAATGAGGTTTATAAAGCAGCAGAAGAAGGCGGGACCCAATAAGGCCCAACAGAATAGGCCCATAAACAGGTGTCCGTGCCTGTGCCTGTAACATGACTTAGCAATGAGAAAGTGGCCGGAGGCCATGCCAGCCAGCGGCCATACAGAGGTAAGAGCATAGGATCACTTAGGCCTCAAAGGGAGACTGTGATAGTACCCCCCCTTCAACAACCTCCTTCCCATGGAAGAGGACCAGGCTTAAGAGGAAAGCAAGCATGGAACCTGCAGAGCAACGCAAGAGAGTGAACATAACCAATCGGCACCCAGGAGCGCTCTTCGGGACCGTACCCCTTCCAATGCACAAAAATACTGAAGACGGCCTCTGACTCTGCGGGAATCCAAGATGGACTGTACCTCGTACTCCTCATGACCCTCGACTTGAACAGGACCTGGCAGGACCGGTACAGTAGTGTAGCGTTTACAAATCTAGGGTTTGAGCAGGGAGACATGAAATACATTATGGATGCGCATACCCACAGGGAGTTCTAGAGCGTAAGAGACAGGGTTAATCCTACAAAGGACCTGGTAAGGACCTAAGAAATGGGGAGCTAGTTTCCTACAAGGTACCCGGAGATTGAGATTGCGAGAGGACAGCCATACCCTCTCCCCCACTTGAAACACCGGAGTCGGCCCACGCCGACGGTCTGCATGCTTCTTGTAACACTGAGTGGATCTCTGTAGGGATCTTTGAACTTGTAATCAAGTGGAGCGGAGCTGCCTAAGCCACAGGATTGATCAGGAGAAAACACGGCAGCCAAGCAAGGGTCAAATGAGAGCAACACTGAAGAAACACACAGATACACCATGAAAGGGCAACAAGTCCTAGCCTCAATGAGGTTTATAAAGCAGCAGAAGGAGGCGGGACCCAATTAGGCCTAACAGAATAGGCCCATAAACAGGCGTCCGTGCCAGTGCCTGTAACATGACTTAGCAATGAGGAAGTGGCCGGAGGCCATGCTGGCCGGCAGCCATACAGAGGTAAGAGCACAGGATCACTTAGGCCTCGAAGGGAGACTGTGATACCAAAGGAGCACAAGGCACCATAACACCATGCGCATTTCGGTCCACACCGGTCCTTAATCATAAGTGAAGCTGACATGATCTCTGGGAGTATTTAAACCATACATACTAGTCCCCTTTGAACTTTTAAACAATCCATCAGAGAATCACAAATGGAATCAACACATTTAAAAAATATTCACATAAGATACAAAGTGATTGACACAATGATTCACATTACAACTGACTTCATCGATGAAAAGATATGTGAATAAATATATCCCAGATATATCTTGGACACAAGTAGATGAAATATAAGTCACAAATCTGAATAGTATATGCTTATATATATGTGGTTATTAACAATGCATAGTTAGGACACGATTTATGGTCCACAAAGAAAGAATAACCAGCTACACACCACTACAAAAAAAAGAGACATGACTCTAACAATTTAATCCTGAGTTAAAAATAATAATAATGATAAAAGGATAAAAAGAAAAAGCTGAGATCCCATTCAGAGTTGAACCCATCTGGTACCCTGGTGTTTAACTAATGAATCCTGAACATTTGTCGCCTACCAATGATTGGAACCAAGCTACCCCATCTAGTAGCCTCGGTTTCTTCTCTCTCATCATGTATTCCCAGACAGACTTGATGATGTTGAGATCAGGGCTCTGTGGGGGTCATAACATCACTTCCACGACTCCTTGTTCTTCTTTACACTGAAGATAGTTCTTAATGACTTTGGCTGTATGTTTAGGGTCATTGTCATGCTGCAAAATACATTTGGTGGGGCCACAGATGCCTCCCTGAAGGTACTGCATGAAGGATAAGTATCTGCCTGTACTCAGCATTGAAGATACAATTGATTCTGACCAAATTCCCAACTCCATTTTCAGACATTCAGCCACAAACTTGCAAGGAACTTCCGCCATGTGTCACTGTTGTCTGCAGACTCTCATTCTTGTACCGCTCTCCAGCCCTTCAGTGAAAAACTGTCTTCTGCTACATCCAAATATTTAAAATTGTGACTCATCAGTTGTCGCTCACACACGACGATAGGAGCCGTGTGGTGCTGGCTCTGGGTTCAGGTGCTAGGGAGCGATGCTGGAGTGAGGAGCTTGAGAGCGGTGACGGCGTGCTAGGTACTCCCTTGCAGCAGCCGAAGCTGGCTAAAGGTGCTGGTCGCGAAACCAGATTGTTCCACCCTGGTTGAGCCAAGGTGCAACCAGGATAGGAGTACCTAGGAACCGTTAGAAACACCAGGCCAGCAGGACACCAGACGGGAAACAGGGAACACGGCA
The DNA here is from genome assembly GCA_037306005.1 of Rhinophrynus dorsalis. Classification (NCBI taxonomy): domain Eukaryota; kingdom Metazoa; phylum Chordata; class Amphibia; order Anura; family Rhinophrynidae; genus Rhinophrynus; species Rhinophrynus dorsalis. Next base: position 207,656,203 of record CM074724.1, read on the forward strand.
GAGGTCAGGTGCAGCCAAAGGTTCAAGCTGGAGCGGAGATCAAACGTGGTCAGACAAGCCAGGGTTCAAGCCAGGAGCAGGGAGCAGACGTTGTCAGACAAGCCAAGGGTCAAGCCAGGAGCGGTAAGTAGACGTGGTCAAACAAGCCAAGGGTCAAGCCAGGAGCGGTAAGTAGACGTCCAGAGCCCAGGACCAAACAATTATCAGCTTGTGGAACGGGCGCCCTATGCCTGGGGCAACCCGTTTAAATGGGCGGATAAGCCAATGGAGAGCAGGGAGCGGGAGGCTCGTCCGTGAGCCAAACCGCATTGGAGGAGTGGAAGCCAGTAGGGGAGCGAGATGGGCGCATGCGCATCCGCCAGGCTGAAGGCGGACGCGAACCGCGCATGCGTGCCCGACAAAGGAACCCGAAAGCGCTGCCGTGAAAGAAGACGCGGCCCGGGTGAACGCACCGGCGGTGACACCACCCCCCCCGAACGGGAGGCCCCCGGACGACCCGGGTTCGATGGAAAGGCACGATGGAAAGCACGCTGAAGTGCCGGAGCATGCACATCACGGGCAGGAACCCAGGAACGCTCTTCAGGGCCGTAGCCCCTCCAATCCACCAGGTACTGGAGAGATCCCCGAACGATGCGAGAGTCCAGGAGCTTCTGGACGACATATTCCTCTTGACTATCGACACGAACAGGAGGCACAGGTACTGATTGAGGGGAGTACCGGGTACTAAGCAGCAGCTTCAGTAGAGACGCGTGGAAGGTATCAGGAATTCGCATGGAGGGGGGCAAGTCCAGGGCGAAGGACACTGGAGAGCTTTGGGAACGGATTTGAAAGGGCCCGATATAGAGTGGGCCAAACTTAGCGGAGGGTTGCTGGAGACGTAGGTTCTTGGTGGAGAGCCAAACCTCGTCTCCAACCTGGAACAGAGGGCTGGCTGTCCATCGTTTATCGGCCGCCCGAGATCATCCACATGGGTATCCACAGCTGGAACGCCAGAGGCTGAAGAAAGCGGCAGGGATGTAGGATTGTATCCACCAGCAGCAAAGAAGGGAGAGCACTGGAGTGACTCATGGCGGCAGCTGATAAAGGCAAACTCTGCTAATGGAAGGAGATTCGTCCAGTTGTCCTGAAGTGGTTCCACGAACAGCCGCAGGTATTGTTTAAGAGCTTGATTCGTGCTTTCGGTTTGTCCGTTAGACTGTGGGTGGTAAGCAGAGAATAGGTGCACAGCAATACTCAGACGTGCACAAAAGGCTCTCCAGAATCTAGATGTGAATTGGCTGCCTCGATCTGAAACTATCTGGAGAGGAAGGCCGTGCAACCGGAACACCTCCCGGAGGAAGATCTCGGCCAGTTGTAGAGAGGTGGGCAACTTGGAGAGAGGGATAAAGTGTGCCTGCCGGGAGAAACGGTCGACAACGACCAAGATCACTGTGTTCTTCTTGGACGGAGATAGATCCACCACAAAGTCCATAGCAATATGTGTCCAAGGAGAGGATGGCACGGGAAGGGGCTGGAGAAGGCCTACTGGCCGAGAGCGAGGCTGTTTATGCCTAGCACAATGGTGGCAGCCTTGTACAAAGTCTTTCACATCCTGGGGCAAGGAAGGCCACCAGAACTGGCGTTGTGCTAGGTCCAAGGTGCGGTTGATACCGGGGTGACCAGAGGTAGGCGACTGATGTGCCCAGAGCAGGATTTCTGGATGGAATCGGACCAGAACAAAGAGTCGCCCTGTGGGACAGGAAGGGTCCAGATTCTTCTGTGCATGTTGGATCTTAGCCAGGGTTTTAGTGGACAGTGCTGAGAGGATCTTGCTCGACGGGAGGATTAGTTCGGGTGTTATTTCGGAGGCTGGAATGGTAAAAAGCCGGGATAGGGCGTCGGCCTTAGTGTTCTTGGTGCCGGGAATGTAGGTGACCGTGAAGTGGAATCGAGAGAAGAAAAGGGCCCACCTGGCTTGGCGGGACGTGAGGCGCTTTGCCGTCTCCAGGTATTGCAGGTTCTTGTGGTCTGTGTAGAAGAGAAAGGGTATACCTGAGCCCTCTAGGAGATGACGCCATTCCTCGAAGGCGACCTTAATGGCTAACAACTCTCGGTTGCCGACATCATAGTTCCTTTCAGCAGGGGTAAGCTGACGGGATAGGAAGGAGCAGGGGTGGAGGCAGTTGGTGTTGGGGTCTCTCTGTGACAGGACTGCCCCGATACCTCGTTCGGATGCGTCCACTTCCAAAACAAACGGCCGGGTGATGTCAGGGTATCAGAGAACAGAAGCCGTAGTGAAAGCGGCTTTCAAGGCGGAGAAAGCGGATACGGCTTCCTTGGGCCAGAGCCGCGGGTTCGCTCCTTTCTTGGTTAGGGCGGTAATAGGTGCTACTAAGGAGGAGTAACCCCGGATAAACCTCCTGTAGTAATTGGCGAAGCCTAGGAAGCATTGTACCGCCTTGAGATCAGTGGGTTGTGGCCAGTCGAGGACAGCGGTGAGTTTCTTCGGGTCCATCTCAAGACCAGAGCTGGAGATAATGTAGCCCAAGAAGGGGAGTTTGTTTTTCTCAAACTCGCATTTCTCTAGCTTGGCGTATAGTCCGTTCTCTCGTAATCGTTGAAGGACGGCTTTTACATGCAGTCGGTGTTGCTGGAGAGTGGGAGAAAAGACGAGGATGTCGTCCAAGTATACCACGACATGGGAAGTCAGCATGTCCCGGAAAACGTCATTTACAAAACCCTGGAACACAGCTGGGGCATTGTATAGCCCGAAGGGCATCACCAGGTACTCGTAGTGCCCATATCTGGTGTTGAATGCTGTCTTCCATTCGTCCCCGGGCCTAATGCAAACCAGATTATAGGCACCTCTAAGGTCTAATTTAGTGAACCAAGTGGCACCACGGAGGAGGTCGAACAGCTCAGGAATCAGTGGCAGTGGATATTTATTCTTAATCGTGATGCGGTTCAATCCCCGATAGTCAATGCATGGACGCAGGGTGCCGTCTTTCTTGCTGACGAAGAAGAATCCCGATCCAGTGGGTGAGGTGGAGGGGCGGATGAAGCCTCTGGCCAAATTCTCCTGGATATAGGTGGCAAGGCCTTTCATCTCAGGAGGAGAAAGCAAGAACGTCCTTCCTCTAGGAGGGTGAGTTCCGGGCTGGAGTTCGATCAGGCAGTCGTAAGGCCTATGTGGAGGAAGGCTTTCGGCTTGGGCTTTTGAGAAGACGTCCTGGATAGTGTTGAGCGAGCATGCTCGGCCGATGCTCGGATCGGCTCGAGCATCGCTCTGCTCGGCACATGGCGGTACTCGTACGAGTACCGCATGTGCTCGCCCGCCATGTTCGGGTCTCCTCCCCGCACGTTTTGCGGCTGCTGCGCAGCCAATAAACGTGCAGGGAGGCTCTGACATCGGTGTAATGCCAGCAGCCATGTTGGCTGCTGGCATTACACTGATTGGCTGGCCAGAACCCGTGGTCGGGTGCTGTATAGCACCTGACCATCGAGTTCGGCTCAGTCTTAGCCAGGGAGAGCTGAGGATAGGAAGGGAAAGGCAGTGTAGGGAGGAAAACAAGCAAAATTGTGAAAAAAAGAACCAAAAGTCCTTTTTAGGACTACTGTGTGTGGGGGCAGCAGGTTATTTTGTGTGGGGGGAAAAAAAAAACAAAAAAAAAAAACATATATTCTGTTTAGTGTGCAAAGTTGCAGATTAGAGCACATTCTGTTTAGTGTGCACAGTTGCAGATTAGAGCACATTCTGTTTAGTGTGCAAAGTTGCAGATTAGAGCACATTCTGTTTAGTGTGCAAAGTTGCAGATTAGAGCACATTCTGTTAAGTCTTCAAACTAAAATATCAAAGTCACATATTCCATTCAGTGTGCGTCGCCGCAGTTTAGCAGCACATTCTGTGTACTGTGCAGAGTTGCAGAATAGGAAGAAATACTGTTAAGTCTTCAAACTAAACTATCAAAGTCACATATTCCATTCAGTGTGCTTCGCCGCAGTGTAGCAGCACATTCTGTGTACTGTGCAGAGTTGCAGAATAGGAAGAAATACTGTTAATTCTTCAAACTAAAATATCAAAGTCACATATTCCATTCAGTGTGCTTCGCCGCAGTTTAGCAGCACATTCTGTGTACTGTGCAGAGTTGCAGAATAGGAAGAAATACTGTTAAGTCTTCAAACTAAAATATCAAAGTCACATATTCCATTCAGTGTGCTTCGCCGCAGTGTAGCAGCACATTCTGTGTACTGTGCAGAGTTGCAGAATAGGAAGAAATACTGTTAAGTCTTCAAACTAAAATATCAAAGTCACATATTCCATTCAGTGTGCTTCGCCGCAGTGTAGCAGCACATTCTGTGTACTGTGCAGAGTTGCAGAATAGGAAGAAATACTGTTAATTCTTCAAACTAAAATATCAAAGTCACATATTCCATTCAGTGTGCTTCGCCGCAGTTTAGCAGCACATTCTGTGTACTGTGCAGAGTTGCAGAATAGGAAGAAATACTGTTAAGTCTTCAAACTAAAATATCAAAGTCACATATTCCATTCAGTGTGCTTCGCCGCAGTTTAGCAGCACATTCTGTGTACTGTGCAGAGTTGCAGAATAGGAAGAAATACTGTTAAGTCTTCAAACTAAAATATCAAAGTCACATATTCCATTCAGTGTGCTTCGCCGCAGTGTAGCAGCACATTCTGTGTACTGTGCAGAGTTGCAGAATAGGAAGAAATACTGTTAAGTCTTCAAACTAAAATATTAAGGTCACATATTCCATTCAGTGTGTGTCACCGCCGTTTAGCAGCCTATTCTGTGTACTCTGCACCGTTGTAGACTAGGAAGAAATACTGTTAAGTTTTCAAACTCAAATATTAAAGTCACATATTCCATTCAGTGTGTGTCACCGCCGTTTAGCAGCCTATTCTGTGTACTCTGCACAGTTGCAGACTAGGAAGAAATACTGTTAAGTTTTCAAACTCAAATATTAAAGTCACATATTCCATTCAGTGTGTGTCACCGCAGTTTAGCAGCCTATTCTGTGTACTCTGCACCGTTGCAGAATAGGAAGAAATACTGTTAAGTTTTCAAACTCAAATATTAAAGTCACATATTCCATTCAGTGTATGTCACCGCCGTTTAGCAGCCTATTCTGTGTACTCTGCACCGTTGCAGAATAGGAAGAAATACTGTTAAGTTTTCAAACTCAAATATTAAAGTCACATATTCCATTCAGTGTGTGTCACCGCCGTTTAGCAGCCTATTCTGTGTACTCTGCACAGTTGCAGAATAGTAAGAAATACTGTTAAGTTTTCAAACTCAAATATTAAAGTCACATATTCCATTCAGTGTGTGTCACCGCCGTTTAGCAGCCTATTCTGTGTACTCTGCACAGTTGCAGAATAGTAAGAAATACTGTTAAGTTTTCAAACTCAAATATTAAAGTCACATATTCCATTCAGTGTGTGTCACCGCCGTTTAGCAGCCTATTCTGTGTACTCTGCACAGTTTCAGACTAGGAAGAAATACTGTTAAGTTTTCAAACTCAAATATTAAAGTCACATATTCCATTCAGTGTGTGTCACCGCAGTTTAGCAGCCTATTCTGTGTACTCTGCACCGTTGCAGAATAGGAAGAAATACTGTTAAGTTTTCAAACTCAAATATTAAAGTCACATATTCCATTCAGTGTGTGTCACCGCCGTTTAGCAGCCTATTCTGTGTACTCTGCACCGTTGCAGACTAGGAAGAAATACTGTTAAGTTTTCAAACTCAAATATTAAAGTCACATATTCCATTCAGTGTGTGTCACCGCCGTTTAGCAGCCTATTCTGTGTACTCTGCACAGTTGCAGAATAGTAAGAAATACTGTTAAGTTTTCAAACTCAAATATTAAAGTCACATATTCCATTCAGTGTGTGTCACCGCCGTTTAGCAGCCTATTCTGTGTACTCTGCACAGTTGCAGAATAGTAAGAAATACTGTTAAGTTTTCAAACTCAAATATTAAAGTCACATATTCCATTCAGTGTGTGTCACCGCCGTTTAGCAGCCTATTCTGTGTACTCTGCACAGTTGCAGAATAGTAAGAAATACTGTTAAGTTTTCAAACTCAAATATTAAAGTCACATATTCCATTCAGTGTGTGTCACCGCCGTTTAGCAGCCTATTCTGTGTACTCTGCACAGTTGCAGACTAGGAAGAAATACTGTTAAGTTTTCAAACTCAAATATTAAAGTCACATATTCCATTCAGTGTGTGTCACCGCAGTTTAGCAGCCTATTCTGTGTACTCTGCACCGTTGCAGAATAGGAAGAAATACTGTTAAGTTTTCAAACTCAAATATTAAAGTCACATATTCCATTCAGTGTGTGTCACCGCCGTTTAGCAGCCTATTCTGTGTACTCTGCACCGTTGCAGACTAGGAAGAAATACTGTTAAGTTTTCAAACTCAAATATTAAAGTCACATATTCCATTCAGTGTGTGTCACCGCCGTTTAGCAGCCTATTCTGTGTACTCTGCACAGTTGCAGAATAGTAAGAAATACTGTTAAGTTTTCAAACTCAAATATTAAAGTCACATATTCCATTCAGTGTGTGTCACCGCCGTTTAGCAGCCTATTCTGTGTACTCTGCACAGTTGCAGACTAGGAAGAAATACTGTTAAGTTTTCAAACTCAAATATTAAAGTCACATATTCCATTCAGTGTGTGTCACCGCAGTTTAGCAGCCTATTCTGTGTACTCTGCACCGTTGCAGAATAGGAAGAAATACTGTTAAGTTTTCAAACTCAAATATTAAAGTCACATATTCCATTCAGTGTGTGTCACCGCCGTTTAGCAGCCTATTCTGTGTACTCTGCACCGTTGCAGACTAGGAAGAAATACTGTTAAGTTTTCAAACTCAAATATTAAAGTCACATATTCCATTCAGTGTGTGTCACCGCCGTTTAGCAGCCTATTCTGTGTACTCTGCACAGTTGCAGAATAGTAAGAAATACTGTTAAGGCTTCAAACTCAAATATTAAAGTCACATTTTCCATTCAGTGTGTGTCACCGCAGTTTAGCAGCCTATTCTGTGTACTCTGCACAGTTGCAGAATAGTAAGAAATACTGTTAAGTTTTCAAACTCAAATATTAAAGTCACATATTCCGTGTAAGATGAAGAAGGCGGGTAAAAAGGGACGGGGAAGTGGACGTGATCCTGATAGTTCAGGGCGCGGGTCAGGACGCGGAGAAACTGTGCCTGGTGCCAGAGCACAAGAAAGAAAGACATCCACCATACCTAGCTTCATGTCTAATTTTACAGGGCGTCGCAGGACATCACTCTCGAGGTCCGACCACTGCGAACAGGTGGTCGGTTGGATGACAGCTGATACTGCTTCCAGTCGGTTAAGCACCACCCTGTCTTCCACCAAGTCCACTCTCAGTAGCCAAGAGTCTGGTCAACATAATCCTCACTCTGATCATCCTTCCTCCCACCATACACGGTCTGGTCAAAGAAGTGATCCCACACTGGGATATAGTGAGGAGCTCGTCTCATCACCAATCCTTCATTTGACCCTCTCTCCAAGCACGCCTGCAGAGGAACATGACATCTTGTGCCCTGATTCACAACCTCTAGAGGCTACCCAATCACAAGAAGATGACAGATGTGAACGGCATTTAAGGTCAAAGGAAGTAGTGGATGATGATGATGATGATGAGACACAGTTGCCATTAAATCAACCACTATTTCCGTCTCAAGACCTTGTTGAGGAGAATGTTATACAGTTGTCAATGACTGAGTATGTGGTGGGATCAAGACTTGAGGAGGATGATCAGAGTGAGGAAGTGGAGGAGGACTTGGTGGACGATGAGGTAACTGACCCCACCTGGGAAGGTGTAGAGCCGAGTGATGACAGCAGTCCTGAGGGTGAGCCATCTGCAGCACCGCAACAGGCTGGAAGAGGCAGTGGTGTGGCTACAGAAAGAAGGCGGACCGCACCAAACCGGCCCGCAAATGTTCCACGGAGCACCCCCTTGCGTAAATCTACCTTGCCAAAGGGTAGGTGTTCCGCGGTATGGCGTTTTTTTAAGGAAAGTGCGGACGACAAAAGAATTGTAGTTTGCAACCTGTGCCACACCAGAATGAGCCAAGGCATGAACACTAGAAACCTCACCACCACCAGCATGATCCGACACATGGCATCCAAGCACCGTAGTAAGTGGGAGGAACGCCTGGATCGCCCATCTGTGTCTGCAGGCCACACCACTGCCTCCTCTTCCCCTGTTTTCGGTGCCGGCCAATCGCCTGTTGAAGGCGCAGGCCCGCATACCTCCCGCCCTGCACCTGTACCATCTGAAGCACCATCAGCGACCACATCCACTTCCCTGTCCCAGCGCAGCGTCCAAATGTCGTTACCCCAGGCATTTGAGCGCAAGAGAAAGTACCCAGCCACCCACCCACAGGCCATAGCACTAACCTCACACCTTTCCAAATTACTGGCCATCGAAATGCTGCCATTTAGGCTTGTGGACACTGAGTCCTTCCGCAGCCTGATGGCAGCAGCTGTCCCTCGGTACGCGGTCCCCAGCCGCCACTACTTTTCCCGGTGTGCCATCCCCGCATTACACCACCATGTGTCCCGTAACATCACCCGTGCCCTGACCAACGCAGTTACTGGGAAGGTCCACTTAACGACTGACACATGGACAAGTGCTTGTGGCCAGGGACGCTACATTTCCCTGACGGCACACTGGGTGAATGTCGTGGAGGCTGGGAGCGACTCGGACCCTGGGATGGCACGGGTGCTACCCACGCCGAGGATTGCGGGCCCTACCTCCATCAGGGTTTCCGCCAGCACCTACGTTATTGGCTCCTCCTCCTCCGTTTCCACCTCCGAATTCTCTACACGCAGCGCCACTCCCCCATCAGCCAGTAGCTGGAAGCAGTGTAGTACTGCAGTGGGGAAGCGTCAACAGGCCGTGCTGAAGCTGATCTGCCTTGGGGACAAACAGCACACGGCCTCAGAGCTGTTGCAGGGGATTAGTCACCAGACCGAGCAGTGGCTCTCGCCACTCAACCTGCAACCAGGCATGGTTGTGTGTGATAATGGGCGTAACTTGGTGGCGGCTTTGGAGCTCGGCAAGCTCACACACGTACCATGCCTAGCGCATGTATTTAATTTAGTGGTGCAGCGATTTCTAAAAACCTACCCCAATGTGCATGATCTCTTGACCAAGGTGCGCCGCGTGTGTGCACATTTCCGTAAGTCATCTACAGCTTCGGCCGGCCTGTTGAAGCTGCAGCAGCGCTTACAATTGCCAGCTCACCGGCTGCTGTGTGACGTGAGCACGCGCTGGAACTCCACCTTCCACATGTTGGCCCGGCTTTGTGAGCAGCAGAGGGCAGTAGTGGAGTACCAGCTGTTACACGGTCGTCGCCTCTCCGTTCAACTTCCTGTAATCAGAAGTGAGGAGTGGGAATGGATGTCAGACCTCTGCGAGGTTTTACGCAATTTTGAGGAATCGACACAGATGGTGAGCGGCGATAACGCTATTATCAGTGTCACCATCCCACTTCTGTGTCTACTGAAACGCTCGCTGCTCACAATTAAAACCGACGCTTTGCATGTGGAAGAGGTGGAAATGGGGGGGGAAGAGCTTACACAAGGTGATAGCCAGAGCACCCTCACTTCGTCTTCTCAGCGACAATTGGAGGAGGCGGAGGAGGAGGAGGAGGAGGAGGAGGAGGAAGACACGGTTGCCTCCGCTACAGAGGGTAGCCATGGAACTTTAGTTCCATCTCTTCAGCGTGGGTGGGCAGAAGAGGAGGAAGAGGATGAGGATATTGAGAGTCATCCTCCTGGTGAGGACAGTGAAATCTTGACTGTTGGTACTCTGGCACACATGGCTGACTTTATGTTAGGCTGCCTTTCCCGTGACCCACGCGTTATACGCATTTTAAACAACACGGATTACTGGGTGTTCACCCTTCTGGACCCCCGCTACAAAGAGAATTTCTCATCTCTCATTCCTCCGGTGGAGAGGACAAGCAAAATGGTGCAATACCAGAAGGTTCTTGTTGAAAAATTGCTCCAAAATTTTCCATCTGACAACGCTGGCGGCAGAGTACGTGCTACCTTGGCCAACAGAGAAGGGGAGAAAAGGGGAGCACACAGCAGTTCTGACAAAGGCAGGGCAACACTCTCCAAGGCGTGGGACACCTTCATGACACCCCGCCAGCACCCTCACCCTGATGCGCAGCCTAGTGTCACAAGGAGGGAAAAGTTTTGGAAGATGGTGAAGGAGTACGTAGCAGACCGTGTCAGCGTCCTCAATGATCCCTCTGTGCCTTACAACTACTGGGTGTCCAAGCTGGACACGTGGTATGAACTGGCACTCTACGCCTTGGAGGTGCTGGCCTGCCCTGCCGCCAGCATTCTGTCTGAGCGGGTATTTAGTGCTGCTGGTGGCATCATAACAGATAAGCGTATCCGCCTTTCCACCGACAATGCTGATAGGTTGACACTTATAAAAATGAACAAGGCCTGGATTTCCCCTGACTTCTCCACTCCACTGGAGGAAAGCCCCGGGGGAACATAAACTCACTTTATATATGTTATTTACAATGATGGGAATACTCTGTATTCCCATTCACCCCTTCCACCCAAAAAACGGGTATATGGTTGACTCTTAATCTTCTCATCCTCCTCCTCCTCTTCCATATGCCCTGGGATATAATTTTTATATAGGGCCAGCTCACCAGCGGGCCCTGTGATATAATTTTTATATAGGGCCAGCTCACCAGCGGGCCCTGTTTGACAATTTTTATATAGGTCAGCTCACCAGCGGGCCTTCTCATATAATGTTTTATTGGTTCAGCTCTCTAGCGGGCCCTCTCATATAATGTTTTATAGCGTCAGCTCACTAGCGGGCCTTTGCATATAATGTTTAGGATGGTCAGCTCTGCAGCAGACCCTCACCCATAATGTTTTAGATGGTCAGCTCAGCGCACGTTTCCCTCTTAATCATGGCCTCAGTTCTGAAAATCAAGGAAATTTTTGGGAGAATTTGCCTCTGCGCACGTTTCCCTCTTAATCATGGCCTCAGTTCTGAAAATCAAGGAAATTTTTGGGAGAATTTGCCTCTGCGCACGTTTCCCTCTTAATCATGGCCTCAGTTCTGAAAATCAAGGAAATTTTTGGGAGAATTTGCCTCTGCGCACGTTTCCCTCTTAATCATGGCCTCACTTCAGAAAATCAAGGAAATTTTTGGGAGAATTTGCAGATGATATACAAGTAAATATACAGCAAATATTGTTTGGTAACAATTTTTCGCCTAAAGTCGTTTTTATTTTCCTTTTTGTGTGTTTTACGGTCAGTCTGTAAAAATGGCGTACTACGGGCGAAAGATCGTTCCCAGCAGCGATGTTGGAGTCCAAGATGCATCCAGACATCCTCCCTATGCTGTCCCTGAACCATTTCTGTGGTGTTTCCATCCTTTTCTGCCCTTTTCCTATGGACCAGGCACCCTCCCCTCATCAGAGCAGGGGGTGCCTGGTGTAATGCTCGAGTCCTCCCATTGACTTCAATGGGGCTCGGGTGCTCGGCCGAGCACTCGAGCCTCCGGGGGCGCTCGGTCAGAGCACCCGAACACCCGAGCATTGGGGTGCTCGCTCATCACTAGTCCTGGAAACCGTGGTAGGCCGCTGGCAAGGCCTCGAGGGAGCACAATGCGGCAGAGACGGATGGGCGAGAGGAGATCGGGGAGATGGGAAGACAAGTTGTGAAGCAGGTCTTGCTCCACTGTGCCAGCTCGCCGGACTGCCAATCAAAAACAGTGTTATGGCGCCGAAGCCAAGGGAGCCCCAGGACGATTGGGGCGAAGGGGGAGGAAACCAAATCAAAGACCACCTGTTCGGTGTGCAGTAGCCCGGTAGTGAGGACTAGGCAGTTGGTTTCCCGGTGCCCAAGGGCCCGCCGTCTAGGGTGGAGACAAGCAACGGAGTCTTCTTGGGATGACAGGGCACACCATGGGCTTGGGCCCAGGGGCCATCGATAAAAAGCCCAGCGGCTCCAGAGTCGATAAAGGAAACTGCAGTAATGGAATGAGCTGCCCACTGAATGGTCACAGGAACAAAGACCCTGGATCGGCCTTGGGGAGGCTGTTGGAACTGGCTTAGGCGACCGCCTCGGTCGTCGGCTAAGTGGTGTCTTTTCCCGGGCGAATAGGGCACCGTCGCAGCATGTGACCTGCCTGTCCACAATACAGACAGAGACCCTGGATTCGCCGTCGCTGTCTTTCCTCGTCAGACAATCGAGCGACTCCTCCAATCTCCATGGGGGTCTCGGCCTCAGGACTGACTTCGGGTGGGGAAACTGCAGTGGGTACCCGCCTTCGGCTGCGGTCTCGCTCCTGCTGCCTCTCCAGCAGACGTCTATCCAGATCCAGACACAGGGAGATGAAATCTTCCAACCCGTCTGGGACATCGCGGTATGTCAAGGCGTCTTTGAGTCGGTCACTGAGCCCACGCCGAAAAGCCGCCTTTAGAGCCCCCTGGTTCCAGTCAGTTTCAAAGGAGAGGGTGCGGAATTCCACCGCATACTGGCTGACGGACCTGGTGCCTTGGCGCAAGGCCAATAGGGCCGACTCAGCTGAGGCACTTCTGCCAGGGGCATCAAAGATGGCCTTAAAGGCAGCGATGAAGGAGTTCGAATCATCCAGCAGAGGAGAGTGCTGCTCCACGAGAGGGGTTGCCCAGGCCAACGCTTCCCCTTTAAGGAGCGAGATGATAAAGGAAACCCGGGCGGCGTGAGTACAGAAGGTCTGCGGCTGGGTACGAAAATGCAGCTGGCACTGGTTCAGAAACCCACGGAAGTCAGCCGACCGGCCGATGAACTTGTCAGGAAGCGGAATGCGTGGGGGTACATAGCCAGGAGGGGGAGCTGTCGTTACACCACTGGCGGCGGAGATAGAGGAGTCAGAAACTGCCGAGGTCGCCGAGGTGGAGGAACGCAGTAGCTCCACCACAGCGTCCAGTTTGGTCTCCAGGCTTTGCAGGTGCGCGGCATGAGAGGCCAGTACTCTTTCCTGCTCGTCAAGTCTTGCGGACAGTCGGGTGGCTTCAGCCGGGTCCATTTAGTTCTGGCCCGTTCCAACTGTCACTCGCACATGACGATAGGAGCCGTGTGGTGCTGGTTCTGGGTTCAGGTGCTAGGGAGTGATGCTGGAGTGCGGAGCTTGAGAGAGGTGACGGCATGCTAGGTACTCCCTTGCTGCAGCCGAAGCTGGCTAAAGGTGCTGGTCACGAAACCAGATTGTTCCACCCCGGTTGAGCCGAGGTGCAACCAGGATAGGAGTACCTAGGAACCGTTAGAAACACCAGGCCAGCAGGACACCAGACGGGAAACAGGGAACACGGCAGAGGTCAGGCGCAGCCAAAGGTTCAAGCTGGAGCGGAGATCAAACGTGGTCAGACAAGCCAAGGGTCAAGCCAGGAGCAGGGAGCAGACGTGGTCAGACAAGCCAAGGGTCAAGCCAGGAGCGGTAATTAGACATGGTCAAACAAGCCAAGGGTCAAGCCAGGAGCTGTAAGTAGACGTGGTCAAACAAGCCAAGGGTCAAGCCAGGAGCGGTAAGTAGACGTCCAGAGCCCAGGACCAAACAATTATCAGCTTGTGGAACGGGCGCCCTATGCCTGGGGCAACCCGTTTAAATGGGCAAATAAGCCAATGGAGAGCAGGGAGTGGGAGGCTCGTCCGTGAGCCAAACTGCATTGGAGGAGTGGAAGCCAGTAGGGGAGCGAGACGGGCGCATGCGCATCCGCCAGGCTGAAGGCGGACGCGAACCACGCATGTGTGCCCGGCAAAGGAACCCGGAAGCGCCGCCGCGAAAGAAGACGCGGCCCAGGTGAACGCACCGGCGGTGACATCAGTACAGAGGACCTGATGCCATTTTTCTGCACCCCAGTTCCTGTGAGATTTTGTGCATAGTTGGAGGTATGGCTTTTTGGCAGCAAGTCTTCTATGAAGACCACTTCTGACCAGACTTTTCTGGACAATAGATGGGTGTACCAGGGTCCCATTGTTTTATGCCAGTTCTGAGCTGATGGAACTGCTGGACATCTTCTGATTGCAAAGGAAGCAAGCATGATGTGTCTTTCATCGGCTACCCTAAGTTTCTTTGGCCGACCACTGAGTCTACTGTCCTCAGTGTTGCCCGTTTCTTTGTGCTTCTTCAAAAAAGCTTGGACAGCACATCTGGAAACCCCTATTAGCCTTGAAATTTCTCCCTTTCTGATGCAGTATAGCTACCTTATATAATGTTGCTGTGCACAGTCTTGCCATGGTGTATGACTTATGACATTAAATTGTCTTTAGCAACATCACCTTGTTATCTGAGTTTGGTTGTGCCTTACCCAGTTTTATTCCTCCTACACAGCTGTTTCTATTTCAGTTAATGATTGTGTTTCAACCTACATATTAAATTGATGATCATTAGCAACTGTTTGATATAATTCTTTAATCATACACCTGATTATATGCCTACAAAATTCCTGACTTTGTGTAAGTGTACCTAGAAGAACTGATGTTGTTTTTGAGGGTGGTCACACCAAATATTGATTTGATTTAGATTTTTCTTCTGTTCATGCATTTTGTTAAAGGGTTAGTAATGCCCGAGTTTAAGTTTATTCAATATGGTAGATTTAAAAAATAAAAATATCTGGAGAAAGTCCTATATCTCAAACCTTTATGGTTTGAGAGATATTCACCGCTAAAGCTGCCCACTCCCTCTCCTTCTCCTGACATTTGCGCTCTACTGACAGCAGGAGATCCTGTTCCTGGGACCAGCTGTTGGCTCTTCAGCAGAGCCAAACTAGCGCTCTCTAAAAAGAATTACTTATTTGGAATGGTCTACAAAGTGTGCCTGTTTTGAAAGAACACTTTGTAGACCATTCCAATGAAGTAGTTCTTTTTAAATTTCGCTATTTTGGCTCTGCTGAAGAGCCTCCTCGAGTCAGCCGACACAGATCTCCGTCTGTCAGCTTTACAGCTGACATGAGGGAGGGGGGAACTTTAGTGGCGAACATCTCTTAAACCATAAAGGTTTGAGAGATAAGACTTTATTTTTTTTTTTAATCTACCATATTGAATAAACCTAAATTCGGGCATTACTAACCCTTTAATTGATGAAAATTAACTTTTTTTTTTAACATGTCTAATTTTGAAAGCATTCTTACTTTACAGCATTTTTTCATACCTGCGTAAAATGTTTGCCACTATTGTTTATTGACAACTATATTCTGTAATAAATATAATCGGTTAAACACTGCCTCTCAAAAATGTTGTCACTTTGTAACTTTCATTGCCAAAATCTTGGCCAATAGGCTCTCTCCGATCATTCCCTCAAGAGTCCACTCTGATCAAGTTGGATTTGTGAAAGGCCACCAGGCCTCTAATAGCATTAGGCATGCTATCAATCTTCTTTTTTATGCCCAGAAGCATTGCATCACTATGATACTCCTGTTCCTTTATGCTCAGGTTGAACTGGAAGTTCATGCTTGCTGCTCATTCAACTTCCCAAGACACTTTCTTCTAGCTTAAGGGTGTCCAGGTTCAGTCCTCAAGGCCACCAACAGTCCTGGATTTAAGATTCCCCTATGTAAGTACAAGCTGGTAAGTCAAAATAAATAAGCCACTGATTAATTCACCTGGGCTTAATAAGGTATGGCCTGCTGGAAGCCCTAGAGGAATGAACTTGGACACCCCTTTTCTAGCTATTAGAGCCCTCTATTCAAATCTTACAGCCCTTATTTCCATATCTGGTTACTTTTCCTAATTCCCTTTATCATCAGGGTTGGCACTGCTTTTCAACTTAAGCCTAGACCCACTGTCAGCTCGTATGCGCTCTAATCCTGACATATCAGGAGTCACAACTGGAGATACAGACTACAAGCATAATCTCTTTCAGATGATATTCTCCTCACTGTATCCAAACTTCTCACCTGCTTACCTAATCTAATAGCTAAACTTCGCCACTCTCAGAATATTTCCAGTTATGAGATCAATACTGACAGGTCCCAAACCCTGTCCTTAAACCCCCCACCTCAGACTAGGAAACTTATATCAACTTTGACTTTAAGTGGCCATCCCAGCAGTTTACTCATTTGGTAATCCAACTCAACACATCATTTTTGTCCCTATACTCAGTCAACAATCCCTCTCACATCACTACCTTAATGTCTTATCTAGCCAGGTGGAATACCTACAACATTTCTTGGACAGGCAGAATGAACGCTGTTAAAATTAATCTCCTAATCACTTATAAACTCCCATATAGAAGGTACTTAACCTCTTCCAGGTTACATAAGATTTATCCTGCACAATCACCTTCCTGTTTCAGAGGGAGTCAGGAGAGAGGAGACAAGTTTCATACTTCGTGGACATACCCAGTGTCCAGAACGTTCTGTGGGATGGTGGGCACCCTCATACATTCTATTACAGACCTCCAACTGGATCTGGATCCTTGGTGGGTTTTTTTTGGGGTCTTTGACCAGCTGGGGTTGCCACATAATTAGCCAAACTGATTTCACATACCCTATTCGTTGCAAGAAAACACCCTTGCTTCACACTGGAAAAAGCCCTATCTACCAAACCAGCAAACCCTATTCCAGAATATTTGTACAATCTACACCATGGGAAAAACTAACCTCTATCCTTACCAATTCTCAACAGTGGCTCTCCCTTCTCTAGGAGCCCTGGATTAAATTCCACAACTCCCAGGGCAATGGGGAGACTCCCCTGGCTTGTGGGGGTCATGCCGAGTTGGCCCAGTCTTATCTTGGCTCGATCCAAGGTAACCCCCATTTCTCCTCCCAGAGCCCCTCCCCCCCTTCCCCTTTTCTTCTCTTTTCCCTTGCTCCTCGAAACCATTAGCTTCTAAAACCGAGCTTTTTGCTTTTCTGTACCCCCATCCCTTCCGAATAAAATCAATAAAATATACAGTTATTAAAAAAAAAAAAAGATACTAACACACTGCCATGTGCTCTTTAAAGGGATAGTAATGTTTCAAAATAAAAGAAGCTCCAATTAATCATCATAGTATTTGGGCCATGGAGACTGTTATTTCAGTACTGTCAGCGTTGTAGTTCAAGAGTAATTGAATGATACAGTACTCCCCTCCCTCCCCTTTTACCTAGTGTAAGCCACCTCCTTTCAGATGTGGAATCTGGTTTCTTGACCAGACAGGTCACAGCAAGGGACAATCTTCTTGCTGTGAGCATAAGGAAAACCCCGCCCCCTTGACAGGTTTTTCAGCCGGCTCCAAAAGGGATTGACAGCGCAGGCACACGGATGTCACTGTGACAAGATGTCCGTGCTTCCTGCTCCTGTGAGCCTCGGAAAAACTGAAAAATCTTTGGAACCAGGTAATATTTCTGGCGACTAGCGCTACTAAGCAGCTAGTCGCCAGATGAAGACTGAATACATGTAAAGTTATTGCGGGGTGGTAGTTCCCCTTTAAGACATTTGCAAATTAAGAATCAGATATGCTCAACTAGGGAAGAGGCCGCCAAACACTGTAGCAGTCCCTGCAGGACCTTTTCCTACCCTTTACTCAATTTTGTTGCCTAAGGAGAACAGCCACATCTTACTTACCAGATCCCAGAATACTGAAAGGGACATCTGGAGTTAGCTGCTTCTCTTGTTCATAGGAGTTTTGTCTGGCACTTTTGTGAATGGGCTGTCATTTCTATGTAGGATTAGTATGCTGAGCTTAAGACATTTATTCTCGGTGTATAGCACTTTGCATAAGCAAATTAAACTTGGGTTTTGTCTCCCTAATAGTAAAGAGAGATCCAGATGTAGATAACCTGCTCTTTAATGCCTAGTGAGAATATCTTCACCTCACTGAAGAGGCTCAAGAAGGTACAATGGATATCTGGAAATATTGCTTCTCTTGTTCATAGTAGAAGTACGAGGAACTTTGTGGCTGGGCTGTCATTTCTGGGCAGGATCAGTATGATTGCTTCAGGATATTTTTGTGTATGGCACCTATGAGTAGGGGTGGGTGAAAAGTGTGAAAAATTTCCTGCGAAAAAAATTGCAAAAACGTGCTGATTTTTCGCTTTTCCCGCAAAAAATTTTGCCTTTCTGCTTATGCAAAACTGTCCTCCTTTTCGCCTATTTTAACAAATTTTCTGCCTATGTTGACACATTTTCTGCCTATTTTAACACATTTTTTCCTATATTTCCTATAGGTACTACATTTTCCACTGTAATATTACTTCTTCTGAGGGCTGAAATTTAGAAATAAGTGTCTGAAAGTCAAAGCTGCGAGTTGTACAGCAAAATATGGCTTGAAAAATGTGTTATCATATAGAGTGCATTTGTCCTTTGCCTACAACACTAACTTCCTGCTTAAGTGACACTGGCACATATTCAGGATGATATGAAATAATAAAAAAAATACAACCTACAATGTGGCAGATATGTATTGTAAACAAAGATAGAAAACCCACAGCGCTAAACCACCATGATTAATATATTTAATGTGAAGGATGTGAATGAATCCAGTGAATAAGGTATGGAACGCTGCAAGGAAAGAGGGGGCTTGTCCTCAAACCCCCAAACTTAGGAAAAACCTAGAAGAAACACAAAAGCAAAAATTAACCTGCGCTGATCGATACTGATAATATAAATTGTAAACCCTGTAATAAGCCTCTATCATAATTGTGCTGTGCTATCTTTAAATAAAATAATAATTAGGGTTTTAGTACCATAGATTGGCCAATGTATGTTTAAGCCCATTCGCCACTCCAAGGCAACCGATAGAGAGTAAGTCCTAAGCCTAACCTATACACATAACATACTAAACTTCTAAAGCTTGATCTGAGGAAATGTTGAAGCTTGCCTGTAAGCATTAAAAACAAATTTAAAACATCTGAAACTGTCTAAGGAAACGTCTTAGCTTACAAAAACTTTAAAAACATAGTGATGGAGCTACCATAGCCCCCCTTATCAGGACTCACCCATTGTCCAGCTGGAGCCAGCCACAGTGAGCAAGGGAGGCAGGACCCAAGGGACCACTATCAATCCCCCCTTAAATAGTCCTAGCCTCCCTCCCCCACCAATATACCTGAACTCCCCTGAACAACATGTAATTAAGGGCAATGCCAAAGCTAGGCCAGCAAAGCAAACAAAAAGGCCATATGTATCTATCTATATATATATATATGTATGTGTGTGTGTGTGTGTGTGTGTGTGTGTGTGTGCGCGCACGCCCACAATTAACCCTCTATGTGCCGTAGTTATGTTTATTAAAACTAAAGAAAAATACTAAATATGTGAATTAAATAAAATAAGATACCGTGGTGTAAGCAGCTAGAATGGGAAAAATGGACAAAGTACAAAACAAACAAAGACAGAAAACCCACAGCCGTAACCACCATGATTGATATATTTAATGTGAAGGATGTGAATTAATCTAGTGATTAAGGTATAGAACGCTGCAAGGAAATAGGGGGATTGTCCCCAAACCCCCAAATTTAGGAAAAACCTAGAAGAAACACAAAAGCAAAGATTAACCTACGCTGATCCATATTGATAATATAAATTGTAAACCCTGTAACAAGCCTTTATCATAATTGTTCACATATTCAGGATAATATCAAGTAATAACAATAAAGTACAACCTACAATGTGGCAGATATGTATTGTAGTGGTGGTGGGGGACTGGCATGGTGTGATTTGTGTATGTAACATAGTAACATAGTAACATAGTAAATTAGGTTGATGAAAGACACAAGTCCATCAAGTTCAACCTTCGCCTCACACCCCAGTAACTGAGAATTTTATAGCTTTCCTGCTACCAATTAAATTAGTCTTTATCAGACCTTCCTGATCAGCCTACTGATAAACGGTATAACTCTGTATGTTCTCTTTTGAAAGAAATGTATCTAATCTTCTCTTAAATGTATCCATTGTATCTGCCATAACAACCTCCCTGGGCAATGAATTCCACAATTTAACAGACCTTACCATAAAAAAACCCTTCCTCTGCTGAAGTTTAAACCTCATTTCCTTTAATTTCAAGGGGTGTCCCCTGGTCACCTGATCAGGCCTTGGAATAAATAGCTCACCGCAGAGATCCTTGTATTGACCTCTCATATACTTGTACAATGTGATAAGGTCTCCTCTTAGTCGTCTTTTCTCTAGAGTAAATAAACCAAGTTTGTCTAGTCGTTCCTCATATGTCAAGTCCTCCATTCCCTTGATTAATTTTGTTGCTCTTCGCTGTACCCTCTCTAGTTCTAGTATATCCTTTTTCAGAACCGGTGCCCAAAATTGCACTGCATACTCAAGGTGAGGTCTTACCAATGATTTGTATAATGGCAAAATAATGTTATCCATTCTTGCTTCGATACCTCTTTTTATGCAAGACAGGATTTTGTTTGCCCTTGCTACTGCTGTTTGACACTGGTCACTGTTTCCAAGTTTATAGCTGACAAGGATACCCAGGTCTTTCTCTAGAAATGAGTCCCCTAAAATTATTCCATTAAGTTTATAAGTAGCCTTGGGATTGTTTCCTCCCAAATGCATGACTTTACACTTCCCCACATTAAACTTCATATTCCATATGTTTGCCCAATCTGACATTGTATTTAAGTCCCTCTGTGGAGAGAAAATATCCTGTTCTGAATTAATGACCTTGCATAATTTAATATCATCTGCAAATATTGATATTTTGCTTTCTATATCTATTTCCAGGTCATTTATAAACATGCTAAAAAGCAGTGGACCTAATACTGAACCCTGAGGTACTCCACATTCCACTTTAACTGTACTAGAGAATTTTCCATTTACAACCACACACTGTTCCCTATCCTTCAGCCAGTTTTGTATCCAATTGCAAAGGTTATCTCCTAGTCCCAATTTCCTTATTTTATACACCAGCCTTCTGTGTGGCACTGTATCAAATGCCTTTGCAAAGTCTAGATATACTACATCTACTGCCTTGCCATTGTCAAGGTTGCTGCTTACCTTATACAAGCTGAACAAATTAATTTGGCATGATTTATTCTTTATAAAACCATGTTGATTCGTGCTAATGATTTTATTTTTTGTGTTGTAATCCTGAATATAGTCCCTTATTATCCCTTCTAGCAGTTTTCCCACTACAGAGGTCAAACTCACAGGTCTATAATTCCCAGTTTCTGTTTTAGTTCCCTTCTTAAATAGAGGCACTATGTTAGCTCTTCGCCAATCCTGTGGCACTGAGCCTGTGGCAATAGAATCTTTAAAGGGATAGTAATACTTCAGTATTACAAATCCCTATATTAAAGCCCTTGTAAAAAGAAACGTTTTGCCCCCAGTGTCATCTCTCAAAACTTTATGGTTTGAGAGATGAACGCTTCTAAAGTTGCCCTCCCCCTCCCTTTCCCGTTAATGAGATCGCGGCTCTGCTCCAGAGCCGCCTGATGATCTCTGACCGGATTTCCCTGAGTCAGCTAAAATGCTGACTACGGGGAAGGGGGAGGGAGAGGGCAACTTTAGAAGCATTCATCTCTCAAACCATAAAGGTTTGAGAGATGACACTGGGGGCAAAACGTTTCTTTTTTACAAGGGCTTTAATATAGGGATTTGTAATACTGAAGTATTACTATCCCTTTAAAGATTAAATATAGGAGTTTTGCTAACACTGTACTAAGTTCCTGAAGAACACTTGGATGTATACCCTCAGGACCCGGAGCTTTGTCGGTCTTAATTTTGCTCAGTCTTCCCATGACATCTTCTTGAGTTAACCCAATATCTGTTAATTGTATTATTTTATTTGTTACTTGCAGAGGATCTTCTACCATTCCTTGCTCCCTTGAATTTTTACCATTGTCATACTCTATCCTCCTTCTCAGATTATTGACACATATTACTTATCGGTCATAGCAGTGGTCTCAAGTGGGGTAGATGGAGGCAACCCTTCTTCACATCTGTCCTCCACCTCCTCATCTGTGCTGCTGTTAATATATTTGTCCTGGCTTTGTCTGTCATGTGTGGTTTCTGCTACTACTACAATTACTGGAGCTGGATGTTCATGTAATTCTACTGCCATTACTACTAGGTGTCAAAGGTACAGCACTTAAAGCAGTAGCACCAGAGATACTCCTCATATCTAACACAACTAGTGATGAGCGAGCACCCCAATGCTCGGATGTTCGGGTGCTCTGACCGAGCACCCCCTGAGGCTCGAGTGCTCGGCCGAGCACCCGAGCCCCATTGAAGTCAATGGGAGGACTCGAGCATTACACCAGGCACCCCCTGCTCTGATGAGGGGAGGGTGCCTGGTCCATAGGAAAAGGGCAGAAAAAGATGGAAACACTACAGAAATGGTTCAGGGACAGCATAGGGAGGATGTCTGGATGCACCTTGGACTCCAACATCGCTGCTGGGAACGATCTTTCGCCCGTAGTACGCCATTTTTACAGACTGACCGTAAAACACACAAAAAGGAAAATAAAAACGACTTTAGGCGAAAAATTGTTACCAAACAGTATTTGCTGTATATTTACTTGTATATCATCTGCAAATTCTCCCAAAAATTTCATCGATTTTCTGAAGTGAGGCCATGATTAAGAGGGAAACGTGCGCAGAGGCAAATTCTCCCAAAAATTTCCTTGATTTTCAGAACTGAGGACATGATTAAGAGGGAAACGTGCGCAGAGGCAAATTCTCCCAAAAATTTCCTTGATTTTCAGAACTGAGGCCATGATTAAGAGGGAAACGTGCGCTGAGCTGACCATCTAAAACATTATGGGTGAGGGTCTGCTGCAGAGCTGACCATCCTAAACATTATATGCGAAGGCCCGCTAGTGAGCTGACGCTATAAAACATTATATGAGAGGGCCCGCTAGAGAGCTGACCCAATAAAACATTATATGAGAAGGCCCGCTGGTGAGCTGACCTATATAAAAATTGGCAAACAGGGCCCGCTGGTGAGCTGGCCCTATATAAAAATTATATCACAGGGCCCGCTGGTGAGCTGGCCCTATATAAAAATTATATCCCAGGGCACGCTGGTGAGCTGGCCCTATATAAAAATTATATCCCAGGGCATATGGAAGAGGAGGAGGAGGATGAGAACATTAAGAGTCAACCATATACCCGTTTTTGGGGTGGAAGGGGTGAATGGGAATACAGAGTATTCCCATCATTGTAAATAACATATATAAAGTGAGTTTATGTTCCCCCGGGGCTTTCCTCCAGTGGAGTGGAGAAGTCAGGGGAAATCCAGGCCTTGTTCATTTTTATAAGTGTCAACCTATCAGCATTGTCGGTGGAAAGGCGGATACGCTTATCTGTTATGATGCCACCAGCAGCACTAAATACCCGCTCAGACAGAACGCTGGCGGCAGGGCAGGCCAGCACCTCCAAGGCGTAGAGTGCCAGTTCATACCACGTGTCCAGCTTGGACACCCAGTAGTTGTAAGGCACAGAGGGATCATTGAGGACGCTGACACGGTCTGCTACGTACTCCTTCACCATCTTCCAAAACTTTTCCCTCCTTGTGACACTAGGCTGCGCATCAGGGTGAGGGTGCTGGCGGGGTGTCATGAAGGTGTCCCACGCCTTGGAGAGTGTTGCCCTGCCTTTGTCGGAACTGCTGTGTGCTCCCCTTTTCTCCCCTTCTCGGTTGGCCAAGGTAGCACGTACTCTGCCGCCAGCGTTGTCAGATGGAAAATTTTGGAGCAATTTTTCAACAAGAACCTTCTGGTATTGCACCATTTTGCTTGTCCTCTCCACCGGAGGAATGAGAGATGAGAAATTCTCTTTGTAGCGGGGGTCCAGAAGGGTGAACACCCAGTAATCCGTGTTGTCTAAAATGCGTACAACGCGTGGGTCACGGGAAAGGCAGCCTAACATAAAGTCAGCCATGTGTGCCAGAGTACCAACAGTCAAGATTTCGCTGTCCTCACCAGGAGGCTGACTCTCAATATCCTCATCCTCTTCCTCCTCTTCTGCCCACCCACGCTGAAGAGATGGAACTAAAGTTCCATGGCTACCCTCTGTAGCGGAGGCAACCGTGTCTTCCTCCTCCTCCTCCTCCTCCTCCTCCTCCTCCGCCTCCTCCAATTGTCGCTGAGAAGACGAAGTGAGGGTGCTCTGGCTATCACCTTGTGTAAGCTCTTCCTCCCCCATTTCCACCTCTTCCACATGCAAAGCGTCGGTTTTAATTGTGAGCAGCGAGCGTTTCAGTAGACACAGAAGTGGGATGGTTACACTGATAATAGCGTTATCGCCGCTCACCATCTGTGTCGATTCCTCAAAATTGCGTAAAACCTCGCAGAGGTCTGACATCCATTCCCACTCCTCACTTCTGATTACAGGAAGTTGAACGGAGAGGCGACGACCGTGTAACAGCTGGTACTCCACTACTGCCCTCTGCTGCTCACAAAGCCGGGCCAACATGTGGAAGGTGGAGTTCCAGCGCGTGCTCACGTCACACAGCAGCCGGTGAGCTGGCAATTGTAAGCGCTGCTGCAGCTTCAACAGGCCGGCCGAAGCTGTAGATGACTTACGGAAATGTGCACACACGCGGCGCACCTTGGTCAAGAGATCATGCACATTGGGGTAGGTTTTTAGAAATCGCTGCACCACTAAATTAAATACATGCGCTAGGCATGGTACGTGTGTGAGCTTGCCGAGCACCAAAGCCGCCACCAAGTTACGCCCATTATCACACACAACCATGCCTGGTTGCAGGTTGAGTGGCGAGAGCCACTGCTCGGTCTGGTGACTAATCCCCTGCAACAGCTCTGAGGCCGTGTGCTGTTTGTCCCCAAGGCAGATCAGCTTCAGCACGGCCTGTTGACGCTTCCCCACTGCAGTGCTACACTGCTTCCAGCTACTGGCTGATGGGGGAGTGGCGGTGTGTGTAGAGAATTCGGAGGTGGAAACGGAGGAGGAGGAGCCAATAACGTAGGTGCTGGTGGAAACCCTGATGGAGGTAGGGCCCGCAATCCTCGGCGTGGGTAGCACCCGTGCCATCCCAGGGTCCGAGTCGCTCCCAGCCTCCACGACATTCACCCAGTGTGCCGTCAGGGAAATGTAGCGTCCCTGGCCACAAGCACTTGTCCATGTGTCAGTCGTTAAGTGGACCTTCCCAGTAACTGCGTTGGTCAGGGCACGGGTGATGTTACGGGACACATGGTGGTGTAATGCGGGGATGGCACACCGGGAAAAGTAGCGGCGGCTGGGGACCGCGTACCGAGGGACAGCTGCTGCCATCAGGCTGCGGAAGGACTCAGTGTCCACAAGCCTAAATGGCAGCATTTCGATGGCCAGTAATTTTGAAAGGTGTGAGGTTAGTGCTATGGCCTGTGGGTGGGTGGCTGGGTACTTTCTCTTGCGCTCAAATGCCTGGGGTAACGACATTTGGACGCTGTGCTGGGACAGGGAAGTGGATGTGGTCGCTGATGGTGCTTCAGATGCTACAGGTGCAGGGCGGGAGGTATGCGGGCCTGCGCCTTCGACAGGCGATTGGCCGGCACCGAAAACAGGGGAAGAGGAGGCAGTGGTGTGGCCTGCAGACACAGATGGGCGATCCAGGCGTTCCTCCCACTTACTACGGTGCTTGGATGCCATGTGTCGGATCATGCTGGTGGTGGTGAGGTTTCTAGTGTTCATGCCTCGGCTCATTCTGGTGTGGCACAGGTTGCAAACTACAATTCTTTTGTCGTCCGCACTTTCCTTAAAAAAACGCCATACCGCGGAACACCTACCCCTTGGCAAGGTAGATTTACGCAAGGGGGTGCTCCGTGGAACATTTGCGGGCCGGTTTGGTGCGGTCCGCCTTCTTTCTGTAGCCACACCACTGCCTCTTCCAGCCTGTTGCGGTGCTGCAGATGGCTCACCCTCAGGACTGCTGTCATCGCTCGGCTCTACACCTTCCCAGGTGGGGTCAGTCACCTCATCGTCCACCAAGTCCTCCTCCACTTCCTCACTCTGATCATCCTCCTCAAGTCTTGATCCCACCACATACTCAGTCATTGACAACTGTATAACATTCTCCTCAACAAGGTCTTGAGACGGAAATAGTGGTTGATTTAATGGCAACTGTGTCTCATCATCATCATCATCATCATCCACTACTTCCTTTGACCTTAAATGCCGTTCACATCTGTCATCTTCTTGTGATTGGGTAGCCTCTAGAGGTTGTGAATCAGGGCACAAGATGTCATGTTCCTCTGCAAGCGTGCTTGGAGAGAGGGTCAAATGAAGGACTGGTGATGAGACGAGCTCATCACTATATCCCAGTGTGGGATCACTTCTTTGACCAGACCGTGTATGGTGGGAGGAAGGATGATCAGAGTGAGGATTATGTTGACCAGACTCTTGGCTACTGAGAGTGGACTTGGTGGAAGACAGGGTGGTGCTTAACCGACTGGAAGCAGTATCAGCTGTCATCCAACCGACCACCTGTTCGCACTGGTCGGACCTCGAGAGTGATGTCCTGCGACGCCCTGTGAAATCAGACATGAAGCTAGGTATGGTGGATGTCTTTCTTTCTTGTGCTCTGGCACCAGGCACAGTTTCTCCGCGTCCTGACCCGCGCCCTGAACTTTCAGGATCACGTCCACTTCCCCGTCCCTTTTTACCCGCCTTCTTCATCTTACACGATATATATGACTTTAATATATATGAGTTTGAAAACTTAACAGTATTTCTTACTATTCTGCAACTCTGCAGAGTACACAGAATAGGCTGCTAAACTGCGGTGACACACACTGAATGGAATAAGTGACTTTAATATTTGAGTTTGAAAAATTAACAGTATTTCTTACTATTCTGCAACTCTGCAGAGTACACAGAATAGGCTGCTAAACTGCGGTGACACACACTGAATGGAATATGTGACTTTAATATTTGAGTTTGAAAACTTAACAGTATTTCTTATAATTCTGCAACTCTGCAGAGTACACAGAATAGGCTGTTAAACGGCGGTGAAAGACACTGAATGGAATATGTGACTTTAATATTTGAGTTTGAAAACTTAACAGTATTTCTTATAATTCTGGAACTGTACAGAGTACACAGAATAGGCTGTTAAACGGCGGTGAAAGACACTGAATGGAATATGTGACTTTAATATTTGAGTTTGAAAAATTAACAGTATTTCTTACTATTCTGCAACTCTGCAGAGTACACAGAATAGGCTGCTAAACTGCGGTGACACACACTGAATGGAATATGTGACTTTAATATTTGAGTTTGAAAACTTAACAGTATTTCTTATAATTCTGCAACTCTGCAGAGTACACAGAATAGGCTGTTAAACGGCGTTGAAACACACTGAATGGAATATGTGACTTTAATATTTGAGTTTGAAAACTTAACAGTATTTCTTATAATTCTGGAACTGTACAGAGTACACAGAATAGGCTGTTAAACGGCGGTGAAAGACACTGAATGGAATATGTGACTTTAATATTTGAGTTTGAAAACTTAACAGTATTTCTTATAATTCTGCAACTCTGCAGAGTACACAGAATAGGCTGTTAAACGGCGTTGAAACACACTGAATGGAATATGTGACTTTAATATTTGAGTTTGAAAACTTAACAGTATTTCTTATAATTCTGGAACTGTACAGAGTACACAGAATAGGCTGTTAAACGGCGGTGAAAGACACTGAATGGAATATGTGACTTTAATATTTGAGTTTGAAAACTTAACAGTATTTCTTATAATTCTGGAACTGTACAGAGTACACAGAATAGGCTGTTAAACGGCGGTGAAAGACACTGAATGGAATATGTGACTTTAATATTTGAGTTTGAAAACTTAACAGTATTTCTTATAATTCTGCAACTCTGCAGAGTACACAGAATAGGCTGTTAAACGGCGGTGAAAGACACTGAATGGAATATGTGACTTTGATATTTTAGTTTGAAGACTTAACAGTATTTCTTCCTATTCTGCAACTCTGCACAGTACACAGAATGTGCTGCTACACTGCGGCGAAGCACACTGAATGGAATATGTGACTTTGATATTTTAGTTTGAAGACTTAACAGTATTTCTTCCTATTCTGCAACTCTGCACAGTACTCAGAATGTGCTGCTAAACTGCGGCGACGCACACTGAATGGAATACGTGACTTTGATATTTTAGTTTGAAGACTTAACAGAATGTGCTCTAATCTGCAACTTTGCACACTAAACAGAATGTGCTCTAATCTGCAACTTTGCACACTAAACAGAATGTGCTCTAATCTGCAACTTTGCACACTAAACAGAATGTGCTCTAATCTGCAACTGTGCACACTAAACAGAATGTGCTCTAATCTGCAACTTTGCACACTAAACAGAATATATATATTTTTTTTTTTTTTTTTTTGTTTTTTTCCCCCCACACCAAATAACCTGCTGCCCCCACACACAGTAGTCCTAAAAAGGACTTTTGGTTCTTTTTTTTTCACAATTTTTGTTTTTTTCCTCCCTACACTGCCTTTCCCTTCCTATCCTCAGCTCTCCCTGGCTCAGACTGAGCCGAACTCGATGGTCAGGTGCTATACAGCACCTGACCACGGGTTCTGGCCAGCCAATCAGTGTAATGCCAGCAGCCAACATGGCTGCTGGCATTACACCGATGTCAGAGCCTCCCTGCACGTTTATTGGCTGCGCAGCAGCCGCAAAACGTGCGGGGAGGAGACCCGAACATGGCGGGCGAGCACATGCGGTACTCGTACGAGTACCGCCATGTGCCGAGCAGAGCGATGCTCGAGCCGATCCGAGCATCGGCCGAGCATGCTCGCTCAACACTAAACACAACCTGTGTTGCTGGGTACTCAAAACAGGTGTGTGTGGCTGAGTGGGACTTGGACTTTGAAGAAGCAATGATGCTGAGGATGACTGACAGAGTGACTGTGTGCTTTTTGACATCTGTACTTGTCCAGGGTCAGACTTTCCAATGGCTTTCTCAAACAGTTTATAGACAGGCACAGTGCTCCTTAAAAGTGGTGGAAGATATAGCCTTTGACTTTCTGCTAACCTTATAGCCCTGTCATCATCCTCACTCTCAACTTAATTTGTATCTGAACAAGAGAAGGATGCTTGAGGGATATATTCTAGATCTGCATCATCATCAGTCATCATTAAGTCATCCTCAGCAGCAGCAGCATCACCTGACAGTTCTTGCCCACTACTATCCTTATAGTCCTCTAAGCTTTTGGAGGTCTCAAACAATGTCCTTTTACTTTTACTATAAGAAAATTCACTACTAATTTGAGGACAGGTGATTTGGTGTCTCACTGTCTGATGCAGCAGGCGGTTCAGCTGCTACACCTTCCTCTATTATGCTGTTGCAGGCATCATCAACACTTGAATGTGACTTGTTGTCGTCTTCAGTGTTCTTCTTATATGATTATATATTTCTACTGGCACTGGTGGTGCTGGACCTAGTTTTGCTGGGACCTTGACAAACTGCATCCTCCCTTGGAGTAAAGGGATCATCATCATTAATTGCACACAAACTGCAACAACCAGTAGGTTTTTGAACTACTACTTTACTCTCACGTCCCTACACTGCTCCACCCCTCCCCCTTCCCCTTGTGCGTTTGCTGGACATTCTGCAACTACACTGTGTTTTTTTACTGTACAGCGCACAACACAACTGATGGAGCTGTATGATGCCTTGCCTAAGCCCAGTCAGCTGTCTGTCACTGTCACCTAAGAAATTTCGTTTTTTATTCTTTTTTATTTTTTTTTAGTTTTTATTTTATTTTTTTAAGTTGTCCACCCTGTTGTGTTATTACAGTCTGTCCAAAAAATTATAACTGAAAAAGAAAATCAACAATTTCTTTCCCCAGACTTCCCCACCCAGCACAGGGACAATAACAGCAAGATCAGCAAGCAAATAGGTTGCCTGTGTCTTGCCTGTCAGTCACATGGAAATTTGGAGTATTTGGGGGAAACCTCCTGCCTCCCTTCTTATCCCCTAGAGTGCCCCAAGACTCCCCTAATACACAGAACAAATGTCCTACCTAAATGACTTCCTAAACTAAGCTTCAATTCCCCTATATTTGCCTATCTCCTCTAGCTAAAAAATATGCTGCTCTCTCGACTCACAAACACAAAATGGCTGCTGTGAAAGCCTGACAGCCTTTTATATGGCTGTAGAAAACTTTTGTGTGGTGTAGAAATATTTCTTCCAATTGATTTCATTGGGCAGGAAAGATGGAAAAAAGCCAAAAAAAAGGCACTTTTCACAGGAAATTTTTCAACAAGTGGAAAGTGCCATTATTTGCCGATTTCAGTTTGAGGCGAAAATTTTCGCCCATCCCTACCTATGAGCTCAAAGAAATTGCTCCCTGGATACAATAAGGACCTATAAGCATGCTAAAGGATCTGGCAAACCAGCATATGCAAATAACCCTTGGTCTTGGTCTCTTTAAGGTTCATAGGAGAATCCAGCACCAGACTAAAGGAGGGGAGGTCTTATCACAAAAGCAATTGCTGGATCTAAAATGTATGTGTTGTCCAGCACATCAGCAATTTTTTTTAAATTGCTCCAACAACAGTATACATTCTCTCGTTCAAGGTATCAGGCTCCTCAATCCACATCCAAAGGACAGCCATGTGCATCAAGATGAATAAAGTATAGAGCGTGCCAATTGTGTCATCACTTAGGCAAATAAATCACATATCAAAGTAATGAATACCAATTGTACAGGGTTGCAGAATAAGTTGGTACTATATAAATACAGAATGATAATTCCATCCTCCATAAATTTACTGACACTCCTCCTCCCTTTCTCCCTGCCTTCCTTTTGTTACATCACACCACTATGCCTGTTCAAAGATACAATAAGTTGATCGTTAAGCACTTATTAAATGAGGCCAAAGCTCTTATCCCCTTGCACTGGGACACAGCCTCTTCTCCAACTGTTCGTGAGTGGGTCTCAAGGGTGGAAAATGCTCGTTCTTTCGAAGAACTTGTCTTCCGATCTGATAATCATGGAGACCGGTACCTTGGTACCTGGTTTGGGTGGATGCAGTTTCTGGAGGACCCACAGATGCAAACCCTTCTGGAAGCTGTTGGCTCCTAGAGTGGTCTTCTTGGCCCTATGCTTTATCCTACTCTTCTCTTCCCTTCCTCTTTCTTTTCTTTCTGAGACCTCTTCGGTGGCAGTTCCCTCCTTTATTCTGTCTCTTCTGCTTTTGTTTTTCTTTCTCTTTTCTTTTCCTGGCTTCCTTTTCCTCCCATCCTTTCCTTTTCCCTCCCCTCCCCCCCCTTTTTTTTTTGTCCCAACTATTTTCGCAAGGTGTGTTTGTTTGCCTCTATTCTAATTTAAGGTTTCGTGGTGTTCTGCGTATCTTGTGCACCTTCGGCAGCCCTGGTCTGTTGAAATTTCACCTTACTGCATTGTGCTGTCTGTAATTAGTTTGTACCTGAATTTTCTGTGACACACTGTTGATGCTGTTTTGAGTTGTATCTTAAAATTTGCTTTTCTTTTGTTCCCCCACCCTTCCCTTTTTGACCTTTGTTCCCCTCCCGTCTGTATTGTTATTTTCTAAAAACCTAATAAAACTTGATTTATAAGAAATATAGAACAATAATAATATGTACTCAATATATTGGTTAGAAGTGGCACATGCCAAGGTCCAACTGGAGAAGCAGGCAGAGATAGTAAACCTGTCTCTGCTCAGATCAAACATATTCCCCTTGTAACCGAAAAGATTAAATTAAAATGTTTATTCTTTACCAGCTAGTTGTTTGATCTTGAGAAAGCAAAGTGTTGCAAAATGCGTTGAATATCTCTGCCCGCTTGTCCAGTTGGAGGTTGGCATATGTGGCTTCTAACCACCATATCAAGTGAGTGCATATTCATTACCTTGATTTGTGATTTATTTGTCTAAGTGAAAAGGTATGACTGGCGCCCTTTGTACTTTTTTGTTTTTGATTCATAGAGGAATCCAGACTTCTTGCTCTTAGGTGCCTAGGGAGTACACCTTGCTGATGAAGCCCAAGACATTGAAATGCATGTTTGGGGGTTAGTTGCTTCTCTTGTTCAGCAGAGAATTACCTGCCACTTTGTGTCTGGGAGGGATCAATATGTTGTGCTTTAGGATAATCTCTGTGTAACAAGTCCAGGTTTACATCTTTGCCTTGTCCTGGTCAGGTTTTACCTTTAAATTCCTCCTTGTGGCCTTGTTTGGCACATTCAAAGCCTTCTTTTCCTGTACAGAGTATGCTGCTAGTTTTCCCCTAGTATCTGTTCATCCTCCTTATCAGAAGCTATGCTCTCTGTGATCAATCCTGGTACATCTTGATGTACTTTCTGTGCTCTGCGGTGTCAAGTTCTGTTATGGTTGTTTGTGGCTTCCACTCTGCAGCTATGACTCCTTTGCCCTGTATGAAGACTAGAGTTTTAGAGGACAATTGCATATGTTTTATCAGTACTAGTCACAGATAAGTGAGAACTTGAATTGCATTCTGCAGCCTTTAAAGGGATAGTAATGTTTCATAATAAAAACAACTCTAATTAATCATCATAGTATTTGGACTTTGGAGAGTGTTATTTCAGTTCTGTCAGAGTTGTAGTTCAGGAGTAATTCAATGACAAAGTGTCCCCCTCCAGCCCCTTTTACTGATGTCACACTGCTCAGCCAAAGCAGAAGGGAGGTGCCCAGGCAGATTGCACAGAGGGACAATCTTCAATTAAGATAAGGGAAAAACCTGAAAAGCTTGTCAAGGGGGGCAGGGCTTTTATTGTTCTCATAGGAAGAAGATTGTCCCCTGCTGTTATCTCGCTGGTCTTACAACCACATTCACATCTGAGAAGAGATTGTTTACACTAGGTAAAAGGGGTGGGGAGGGGAAACTTTGCTTGTGAATATCTCTCAAACCATAAAGGTATCAAATAAAACAATACAATTAATAGATATTGGGTTAACTCAAGGAGATGTCATGGGAAGACTGAACAAAATTAAGACCGACAAAGCACCGGGTCCTGATGGTATACATCCAAGGGTTCTTCAGGAACTCAGTGCAGTGTTAGCAAAACCCCTATATTTACTCTTTAAAGATTCTATTACCACAGGCTCAGTGCCACAGGATTGGTGAAGAGCTAACATAGTGCCTCTATTTAAGAAGGGAACTAAAACAGAACCTGGGAATTATAGACCAGTGAGTTTGACCTCTGTAGTGGGAAAACTATTAGAAGGCATAATAAGGGACTATATTCAGGATTACAACACAAAAAATAAGATCATTAGCACGAATCAACATGGTTTTATGAAGAATAGGTCATGCCAAACTAATCTTTTCAGCTTCTATGAGGAGGTAAGCAGCAACCTTGACAATGGCAAGGCAGTAGATGTAGTATATCTAGACTTTGCAAAAGCATTTGATACAGTACCACACAGAAGGCTGGTGTATAAAATAAGGAAATTGGGGCTAGGAGATAACCTTTGCAATTGGATACAAAACTGGTTGAAGGATAGGGAACAGTGTGTGGTTGTAAATGGAAAATTCTCCAGTATAGTTAAAGTGGAGAGTGGAGTACCTCAGGGTTCAGTATTGGGTCCGCTGCTTTTTAACATGTTTATAAATGACCTGGAAATAGATATAGAAAGCAAAATATCAATATTTGCAGATGATACTAAATTATGCAAAGTTATTAATTCAGAACAGGATATTTTCTCTCTACAGAGGGACTTACATACAATGTCAGATTGGGCAAACATGTGGAATATGAAGTTTAATGTGGGGAAGTGTAAAGTCATGCATTTGGGAGGAAACAATCCCAAGGCTACTTATAAACTTAATGGAATAATTTTAGGTGACTCGTTGCTAGAAAAAGACCTGGGTATCCTTGTCAACTACAAACTTGGAAACAGTGACCAGTGTCAAACAGCAGTAGCAAAGGCAAACAAAGTCCTGTCTTGCATAAAAAGAGGTATTGAAGCAAGAGTGGATAACATTATTTTGCCATTATACAAATCATTGGTAAGACCTCACCTTGAGTATGCAGTGCAATTTTGGGCACCGGTTCTGAAAAAGGATATACTAGAACTAGAGAGGGTACAGCGGAGAGCAACAAAATTAATTAAGGGAATGGAGGACTTGACATATGAGGAACGACTAAACAAACTTGGTTTATTTACTCTAGAGAAAAGACGACTAAGAGGAGACCTAATCACATTGTACAAGTATATGAGAGGTCAATACAAGGATCTCTGCGGTGAGCTATTTATTCCAAGGCCTGCTCAGGTGACCAGGGGACACCTCTTGAGATTAGAGGAAAGGAGGTTTAAACTTCAGCAGAGGAAGGGTTTTTTTACGGTAAGGTCTGTCAAATTGTGGAATTCATTGCCCAGGGAGGTAGTTATGGCAGATACAATGGACACATTTAAGAGAAGATTAGATACATTTCTTTCAAAAGGGAACATACAGAGTTATACTGTTTATCAGTAGGCAGATCAGGAAGGTCTGATAAAGACTAATTTAATTGGTAGCAGGAAAGCTATAAAATTCTTAGTTACTGAGGTATGAAGCGAAGGTTGAACTTGATGGACTTGTGTCTTTTTTCAACCTAATTTACTATGTTACTATGTTTGAGAGATAAGACTTATATTGTTCTTCATGTTTTTTTAATGCCTACAAAATAAAATAAAGTTAAAACGAAGTATTACTATCCCTTTAAGTTCACTTATCATTTGCATGCCTCCTAACATTTCAAATGGCCAAAGCGGGACAATTTTGTTTTAGGCAGTGTTACTGGGGGTGTGGCTGTGGGAGGGGAATTATCAAGACTCATTAGGTTATTTCATGACATACTGACACATAATTGTATAACTGAATACATGATTAGAGCAAGACCAAAGTATGTTATTCACATCAACTACTTTATAAACAAGCGATGGAGTTTAAACAAACATTAATTTGAATTTTATTGCTGTGGAGCTATATGATACATTTATATACACACCGCAAAGTCTAATCTGCTAAAAAGAGGGACGCTAGGGTGGGAAAAAGGGACAGAGGGATCTGGTTCTCAAAGAGGGACTGTCCCTCCTAAAGTAGGACACTTGTATGGCTGCTGTCATTGCCATGCTGGTAGTTGTTTCACTGCATTCCCTCGACAATTACCTCCGTATGTTCCTAATACTTGTTAGGTTTTCTCTGTACTGGGCCCTTTTATTACTCATTCTTAAGATCTGTACTTCTTAATGATTGTATCATTTATCAGGGATAGGTTCTCTCAGTGTTCTATACTTCATTTCTTAGCATCAGTATGTCAAGCCACTAATTCAGTATATCTTGTTCAGTGTATATTAGTCGCAATTGATATGAGTAGCAGCAGAACCCTCAGAATACATGCTAGAGAGTAGATAATGATGATTATAGAGTGAAAATAGAGAGATCGTTTGATTTGCGGTGTGACCTTACTGCAGCTTACACCAGAAGGAAAATTGCTGATTGCAAAGTCACATATCTGTCCCGAGCTGAGCCGGGGGCAGGTCCAGTGACGTAACAATAGGGGTCGCACCTGCGACCGGGCCCGTCACTCACATGGGCCCGGCCACCCCTTGCGACCCTCTTGCCACGTGCCCGCAGCACAGCTGATCTCCTGGCGCCGGCACTCTAGTAATGCAGAGCGCTGGGAGATGACATAATCTCCCAGCGCTCTGCATTACTAAGAACCGCGCGGGAGCTTGTGTTCCAGTAAGATGTCTTAGCTGAATGTCACACATCGCTAGACCACCAGGGACTCAAGGTAGGAAGATGGGGGAATCCGTAGGGGCATTGTGGAAGGGGCAATGTGGAGATGGGGGCATTGTGATGGGGGCATTGTTGAAGGGGCAATGTGGAGATGGGGGCATTGTTGAAGGGGCAATGTGGAGATTGAGGAGCAATGTGGAAGGGGCATTGTGGAGAATGAGGGGCAATGTGGAAGGGGCATTTTGGGGAATGAGGGGCATTGTGATGGGGGCATTGTGGAGAAAGAGGGGCATTGTGGAAGGGGCAATGTGGAGAATGAGGGGCATTGTGGAGATGAAAGGGCAATGTGGAGAATGAGGGGCATGTGGAAGGGGCAATGTGGAGACGGAGGCATTATTGAAGGAGCAATGTGGAGGTGGCCAATGTGGTTGAGGGGGGCCAATGTGGTCGGGGGGCCCATGGCAATTCTTGCACCAGGGCCCGGTGGCTTCTAGTTACGCCTCTGGGCAGGTCAGGATAGCCACATCTATTGCAGGTAGAGCTGAGAGCATCAGCAGTTGGATCACTATGAAGGGCGTCTTGAAACTGGACCCACAGTGAGGAAAGGAGACAACCAGAAGTACAACTGAGGGATACGTAGGACGGAGCCAAGGACCAAATAAGGTTTGAGGTTTTTACAGTAGAAAACTGGGCAGGCTAGATGGGCCAAATGGTTCTTATCTGCTGTCAGTTTCTCTGTTTCTATGTATGTCCCAGGTCTAGTTGTTGCAATCTTCCACTCTCAAAGCTGGTGAGGGAGTATCTGACCTTACAGTCAGCATGTCTAACATAGCTTAGGCCTCAGTAAGGACATCAGAGCTTCCAATCAATAAATTATAGTGCCTCTCATGAGCATTTTGGTCATGGTTCTGTTGGATGGTGTTACAGAGCATACCTCCTCCTCAGTTCTGGGAGAAGGTTGGTGTAGGGACAGTTAGAGTTACAGTCAGATAGTGAAAATCACATTTAGTGAAAAGAAAGTTATGTTTAAATTGGTAGAAGTTGTGTAATCTCATTCATTCTGCCTTCTTCAGTTTGAAAAACCTTCCAGCAACTGTCATGTCTGCCTCCATGGGCATGACATCCAGGATTGACTGACTGAAGATTTCTTGAATAAAGACACAAGGACAAATTGCATAAGGGCCATTAGAATGTTATGGTCATAGGTAGGTAGTTTGGTTGGTTATTTGGAGCTTAAAGGGATAGTAATACTTAAGTATTACTGATCCCTATATTAAAGTCCTATTAAAAATAAATGTATTGCCCCCAGTGTCATCCCTCAAACCTTTATGGTTTGAGAGATGATCGCTCCTAAAATTGCCCTCTCCCTCCCCCTTTCCCCATAGTTAGCATTCTAGCTGACTGCAGGGAAGCCAGACGTACGACTTTCAGGTGGCTCTCCAGCACAGCTGCGATCGCGTTAATAAAAAAGAAAACTTTCACTGAAATGGTCTTCTACGTGTGCTTGGTTTGCAAACACACGTAGAAGACCGTTTTAGTGAAAGATTTTTTTTTTATATTAACGAGATCGCGGCTCTGCTGCGGAGCCGCCTGATGATCTATGACTGGATTTCCCTTCAGTCAGCTACAACACTGACTTCGGGGAAGGAGGAGGGAGAGGGCAACTTTAGGAGCGATTATCTCTCAAACCATAAAGGTTTGACACTGGGGGCAATACATTTATTTTTAATAGGACTTTAATATAGGGATTAGTAATACTTAAGTATTACTATCCCTTTAAGGTGTATTTTTAGACCGCATTGGCCAATATGTATAAAAGTGAAGTGCTGTAATTCCAGAGCAAACCGCCTTAATTATAGGGAACACATAAAACATATCATCAAGTTAAATGGGGCTTTTAACCCCTTGAATGTCAGAAAGGTCTCTAACTCATTGGTTCGCAATGCATTGGAGACCTCTCTAGCAGTCAAGGGGTTAAAATACTCCATTTAAAGCAATAGGTATTTTGGGATTTTTTTACTTGTCTCCTATGGAGCAGTTGGTTTGATTCAGAACTACACAACTCCACCATTACATATTGTTGTTGTTGTTGTAGTCATTTGCTGTTTTTTGGCAACCAATTTGATGAGTTTTGTTCAGAATAAGGTTTTGCTCTCAAAAGATCTTTGCAGATCCATACCTTTTGTACTCTGTCATTCTACTGTCCTTTCTCTCTAAGGTCCTAATTGCCTCCAAGCTACTTGAAAGTCTTGTCTATGACCCAGTGAGTCACTTCCTCTTCTCTCATTCTCTGTTGGACCCCCTGCAATCTGGCTTCCACTCTAAGCATGCCACTGAAACCACACAGTGACTTGCTAATGGGTAAATCAAAAGATTCATTTAACCTCTAATTACACTAGACCTCTCTTCTACTTTTATTACAGTTGACCACCCACTTCCCTTTGAAACACTGCACTCCTTAGCCCTCTGCCATTCTGTCCTACCGTTGCTCTCTTTCTGCGTTTTTAATTAATCCTTTAGCATATCAGACTTGTACCACTTCCTCTATTCTCCTATAACACTTGCTGTTGTAGTTCTTTAATAGGCCCCTTGCTGTTCTCCTTACGTCTTCTCTAGACAAACTAATATACCCCTATGGGTTTCATTAACATCTTTACATTCATGATTCCTAAATCTTTTCCTTCTCTTACGCTCCCATACTCTCAGAGCTCATGTCACTGAGAGTGAGTTGGAGCATGTCAACTGGCCCATGTAGGACAAATAAACATTCACAAATTGTCATTGATTTGCTAGGGGCTTTTAACCCCTAGACTGCTAGAAAGGTCTCCAATGCAAGTGGTTAAAAACCCTATTTAAAAGGATAGTAACGTATAGTAAATAAGGGTACTCCCACAACTGAGAGATGTTTTATTCAAAAGCTGTTACAGCTAAAACTTTCATTTTCTTGGGTGTAGTACCTCCATCACCTAAAATCTTTAAGAGGCGCTGTTGCTACAACAGTCTATGGATGTTTCTGGTCAGTTGACCATAGCTGTACATAGGTTGCTATAGCTACAGAGCTACCATAACATGTCAAGCCATAAAATTACTGCACCCACAAAATGCACATTTGAGCTGCAGTACCTTTTGTATAAAGCATATCTCCACAATGTCATTATCCATGTTTTACTCAGCAGGTTAAACCCTACAATACATATGTTTCTCCATAGGAAGCACTACTATGCCTTTAACTGGATGGAAATTGTTGTTTGTTCCCATGGTGCACTTGGTTTGCCCTAGAATTACTCCATTTCTTCTTAGTACATCCGCTTTACTTTCTTTCCTCCATTTCTACTTAGTATATCAGCTTCACTGCCTTTCTGCTGTCTTAAATGTTATCCCCTTACCAAAAGATCAACCTTCCCAATTTAGAGCTGCACCTATTGTCATCTTCCATTATATCAATGTAAATGTACACAGCCACCAGTGTAGGTCCTCTGAAACCCTCAGAATCATCTTTTCCCCTCACTGAAGGTCAAAGACTCTTGACCAGCACTACCCAGCTCCTTATAGCACTTTGATCAATCTATTCTACTAGAGGGGAAGTTGGACTAAATAACCCTCATTTACAAGGCAATGTATGCATGTACTGTACCACACTACGAATCACTTATGGTTTGCTTCACCGACTCCTTTCCCTTTAGGTTGTACAGTCTTGTGAGTAGGGCCCTGATCTCATCAACTTGCTGTTGTGAACATACACGTATTCATCATCTCCCCTATGATGGATGAGTATGTTGTGCAAGGTTAGGGATTGACAATCTGTGAGTTTCCAGAAGTAAGACTACAACCGCTAGCCATTGGTTGGCTGGTGATGATGGGAGATGTGGATCAGCAACAGAGGGAGAGCCACTGTTTGCCTATACCTGAGTGGCTTACTGGGTGAGGGAAGAACCAACATTGGGTATGTTAGGGAGTGGCAACAGATATTAATCAAGATAGGGCTGGGGTGTAGAGACTCTGAGGCCAATATGCTAAGAATAATTGGTGCAAAGCTGGAGCAAAACAAGTGTACCTTAGGGGCCAAATAAACATACCTGGGAATTTTTTAATCTGGACTCACCAGAGGGGGAGTCCTGTGGTGTTGTTGGGTAGGATAAATGATGCAACTTGCATCAAAAGTGGGTGGAGCCTAATCACAAGTGGAGGTATGACTTCAAAAACTAGTAAAAAGTGCCTAGATAGGCTGGAGAAGGACAAGTTGGAGGGAAATGGGAGGAAATAGGTGTGAAGGAGCACCAATGTGCAGATTTCAGTAGTAACTGCCCACACCCTGGAGAGTCAGCCTCTGCCCCAGAGACCCGGTAATGCAGAGTGAAAACCAGAGTCTCTGAGGCAAATCCAGAGAGTTCCCAGCTATGCAAATAAACATTTCTGTTGATCTAACCCTTTGCATTCCAGAGGGGTGCACAACACATTGCTTTGCAAGGTATTATGTTACCCCTCTGGCCCTCAAAAGGTTAAATAAGGATTTAATCACCCGAATACTAGAGAAGTCTCCAAAGCAATGTATTGAAATCTCCATTCAAACCAATGGAAATTGTAGGAATTTGTATTTTCCTCCAATGTTGCAGTTGGTTTGCCCCAGAACTCTAGGTCTCCTTAGCACAGCTTCCCTGAAGGAGATGGACTGGATAGTCAGTACACCAAGGAGCTTGCTTTAGATGACAGCTTTGCCCCCTCCACCCCAATACCTTAACACATCATTTCATATGACGACTTGTTTAATTGAAACATTAACATTCTTATATGACATGAAATAGAGTTCAGTGTATATCCTTGGTCAGGGCATGATTTGCATCCCAGACACCCCTACGTAAGGCACTCTAGATGCCCTTAGCTTCCTCCATGACCACATGACCATTCTTCACATGGCCCCACCCCCAAACCTATCTACTTTTTTTCCTGGCACAGAAAATATC
Organism: Rhinophrynus dorsalis; assembly: GCA_037306005.1. Lineage (NCBI taxonomy): Eukaryota > Metazoa > Chordata > Amphibia > Anura > Rhinophrynidae > Rhinophrynus > Rhinophrynus dorsalis. Next base: position 207,696,835 of record CM074724.1, read on the forward strand.
CTTGGCCTATAACAAGCAAAAGACAAAAAAAATTAACCCATTGGTTGCTAGCTTTGCAATGCATTGGAGATCTATCTAGCTTCCAAGGGGTTAAATAATAGCATGTAAAGGGGTATGCAATTGGTATAAGGACAATGAGATTGTTATGGCCACACCCATAATTCAGAATAGGATGTGGACAACCATTTATTGTGGACTAGTGTAAAAGCCTGGGGGCAAACGACACCGTGTCCAGCCGCATGAGCAGCACTGCAGCGGCTGCTGCCAAGTACCTGAGCATGACGGCAGAGGACACCAACTAACCATGGACAGCCACCAATACACACAGTCCCAGCTTGTTCCGGTGTGATGCTGAGGGAGGAGACATACACAGCTGTTCTCGTGACAGGAGCAATGTGTACACCTCCCAGCATTCTGTGCGTTCGGGAAGTTTCTACAGCACATGACCGCATCGGACAAACATACATCTGGCCTCTTATAATATAGGTTGAGATCACAGGGAGGAGGGCAATCATGAAGGCCTTTGAGGACATATTTTCTTGTCTAAAATTAACTTGGATAATGTGATCTCAATTTACCAATTAGTAACTAGCATGGACCAATAGGAAGGGGTATTTGGTAGATTTAACAATACTCTCCAATACTAGTAAAAATTACTATATAATATTTAATGAAGACTTTTTTCTAGCAAAACATATAAAAGTCCCACAAATGTACACAGGATAGCTTTCTTTAACTCTTTGAGTGCCAGAGAGGTAGTCAACGCTTTGCAATGAAATAACTCTCTGACATTGAAATGGTTAAAGGGAAACACTGCTACCGGAATAAGTGGCTTATTATTTGTTAAACAGAAGTACTTACCCAGGCAGGAATCCTTCAACAAGCAGCAGAATCATTATACTTTTTATTATTTGAATTTGATCTCTCTTACAGCTTATTGTTAATTATTTCAGTTGTCAATCTGATAAAGCCTAATGATCCTTATGAGCTATTGAAGCCTATTTTTGGTTCTAAGGAGGTGTGACATAGAAGCACACTTCAACACTGTATAAAGAGAACTGCTGATATAACACAAAACATAAATTAATGGCTAGATATGGGTGAAAGGTACAATTTCCTCACTTCGTGAACAGAAAAGGAGAGAAGAGTCTCCCGCAAGCATGAAAACCCAGGCAAGTTCTTATGCTGGCTGGTGAAGCCTATTGATTTCAATGGTCTTTAACTTTGGGCAATGATGCACACACTCGAGTATGCATAAACCATATATTAGTATGGGTTGAAGAGCAGCAGGAAGACATAGGCAAAAATTAAACTAAGTCAGGAGCCGAAAGAAGCCATTAATTTGCCTATTTCTCCCTGCAGGAATATTTTTCATCCATCCCTATAAAGGACACCTACTTAGAGATGTGTATTTGTTAAGAAAGTTAAGAGCCACTTATTCATATGGTAAAGTTCCCTTTATCGTATACAGTATAAAATTTAAAGGGGGAGAAAAAAAAGCAGGAGCACCCCTGTGTATATCAATTGATATCAGACACTTGACCACCACCAACACCTATAGGTACACACTCATAAGAGGGCTGGCTTGATGACTGACATATGTCACTTCCAGTAAATAAAGCAACTGGGAATTTGGGCAAACTGCCTGCAGACACAGTACGATAACTTCAATGTGATTTTCAATGGCTTGTCTCTCAACCACGCTCTCCCAAGCGGCACCACGATCCCAGAAAAAAAAAAGACCAATAGTAAAAACGCCTTCATATACAATATTCAGGAATTAAATGATATACTCACATAATATATTGGTCAGACGGCTGATTTCAGAAAGTCTAACAAACAGCGTCAGATTTACATCTCGGGCTCCCCTAGCACAACACCCTCCGGCGCCCCTAGTACTGCCTTTGCCCCACCCTTAACCACGCCCAACATAGCCACACCCTTCAGTTTACCACACTCCCTTTATGGCCAATCCTATTTTTAGATTATTCTTCACAGTAATGTGGCAATTTTCCAGAGATATATGAAAATGTTATAAATAGAGATGGGGTATATACAACATATATACAGAGAGCATAAATGACCATTACAAGATATGTAGTCTGCCCTTTCCCCATGTTTAAGACCCGAATAATTGGATGGTATGATTACCAAAGAAAAATCAAGCAGTGAGCTAGGAGCACCCCTGTTTGTGTTTTATGCAGCGGTAAAGGCTGCCTGCAGCCTACTGAATACAACATACAGATCACTCAGTGCTGCAGCCGGGACAGAGTTATATTGTATCACTATGACTTTCATAGTCTGTCAGAAAGCTCTCAGAAAACAGACATTCAGAAAGTTTACTGTCAGGGACATAAAAGTAAAAAAAAAAAAATAATCTACATGTAGTTTGACTTCACATATTCAGCAAAGTATTACTTGCACAATATGCAAAGTCAAAATGGAGATTTACTGTCACCTTAATTCCTTGGACAATAGACACATTTTTATGAATTGCTCAGCAATGTGTTGGAGATAGTTCTAGACATCAATGGGTTAAATCCCTGTGCGAACACACTAAGTATCTTAAAGGGATAGTAACCCCCCCAACAACTTGACGGCAAAATACAGTAATCATAGAAACATACTGAACGCACTTAGTCCCATCTCTCAAACCTTTATGGTTTGAGAGATGTAAGGCAAGACAGTCCTCCGGTCCCTCCTCCTTCTCCTGACCAGCTGTAAAGCTGTCAGATGCAGAATCCGGTCAGTTGACTTTCGGAGGTTCTGCAGGAGTTCTGACATCTAGATATCTCCGTATAATTACTTCATAGGAATGGTCTACAACATGTGCTTGCAAGCCAGGCACATGTTTTAGACCATACCCATGAAGTAATAATATGGAGATATCTAGAATACAGTGCTCCTGCAGAGCCGCCGTCTGGTGCTGGAAGCCGGATCTCATGACGTCCGCTATACAGCGGACGTATGAGAAGGGGAAGGGAGCGGAGGTCTGTCTTGCCTTACATCTCTCAAACCATAAAGGTTTGAGAGATGGGACTAAGTGCGTTCAGTATGTTTCTATGATTGCTGTATTTTGCCATCAAGTTGTTGGGGGGGGTTACTATCCCTTTAAGCTCCCTACATGATGTTCACATCAACCATTCCAACCAAGAAAAGGAGAAACCTGACTAAAACGAATATCTTGTTTCATTACTTGTATTTAATATTAAATCGTTTTTTTCTTCTGTATGGATCACACTTTAAACAATTTAGTTTTCTGCAGTGGAATTTTCCCTTGGGAAAAAAAATAAGGACACTGCAGGAAATAGCAAGTGGACTGCAACAGAAATATTGAAATTAGAAATAAAATTTGCACTATTTTATCAAACCACTGAAGACTTCAATTATAATCAGAAGCAATTGAAGGTTTTGATTTACTATTGTATTAATTATCCACCATGATAACATTCATATTTAACTCATCTATACAATCACCTGTATTGTCTATTGTCATGTGGTGTATGTGTGTCCACTGTTCAATCTTCCTGCAATGTATTGTGATGTATTGTCTGTACAATCAGAAATCACTGTAATTTGGCATTACTGGCATATATTACCTCTCTGTACAATCACACTGTAGTGTAATGCAGTATTTGTGACCAATCACCAACAGTATTATGAGGTGTATGTGTCCTGTGTATAATCACCTGCCCTGCAGTTTAATTTGGTGCATGTGTCATCTTTACACTCACTTGCAGTGCAATGTAGTGTATGTAAATGTGTATACAGTATCTCCTCTATGCAGTCTGAGTCAGTCACCTGTAGTGAATATAATGGACAGATGATCCTCTTTTCATGCAAAACAAAATTCCTTTGGGTGGGATTTCCTTAACCTGCAGTGGAAATATGATTTTGATTTATGTATGTTAACATACAAAAATCAAAATCATATTCCACCGCAGGTTAAGTCACATATACTACATTATACTACAATGTAAATGAGAGAGGGAACTTATGCTAGTAATGCCACATTACAGTGCATTTTGATTGTACGGAGAACACATACCACAATACACTAAAGGAAGATTGTATATTCGACACACATACACCACATGAATGACAATACAGGTGGCGATTGTATAGTGGAGAATTATTAATATATTATGTTGAATGTCAAAAACTAAAATTGTGAGGATGAAGTGACACATACATGCCTGCTGAACTTGAAGCTGTTGGGGGGCTACTGCCACTTTTAACACTTCCTCCGACTACCAATAACTTATGTCCTGTTGCCTGCTGGCTGTTGCCTCTGCTACCTCACTACTCTGCTGCTGCTCTCACATACTCCTGCCAGCTACACTTTGCCAAGCCAAGCTGTTTTTTATGCAGCCACGTAAGGTAAGCTGTAGCGCGCTGCTGTGTTGATTATGAGAGTTACGAAGTGCTGACATTGTAGAAGGTCCCATCGGGCAAATAAATAGAGAGCACTGTGGCACGCAGCTGCAGCAGGGGGGGTCAAATGGGGTGGCCCAAGCTGCACAGGAATTAGAAGCAATCCAGAACTCTAATACTAATTACTTACATGCGTTTGGCGCATGGTGCGGGGGGCGAGCAAGCACTATTAGTATGCACATCCTGAGGCCATCACATTACAAAGTAGTTGGGCCAGTGGGTATGACAGGGCCATTGCCAGGCGCCCCTGAAAATAGGGCGCCCTAGGCAAGTGCCTCGTCTGCCTATTGAGAAATCCGGCCCTGCTGACAGATGCTCATACAGAGAGAATTCCAAGACACAGGAAACCAACTACTGCCGCTGTCACTGTACCCCTTGTCCATACCCCGCTAAGGACACATGCCAGAATCCTAGTATATTATGCGGGATGGAATCTCCTCAGATGCCACCTGATGACCTGCTATCGATTTTCCTCCACCACACTGGCATGTGTGGTTAGTGTACCACACAGTGTGCAATGGGTAGAGATGAACTGCCATATCCTAACATTAATAGAGGTCAGTGGCACACTAGCCTGATCCTCAGCACCCAGCTGCCCTTTCATCTCAGCAGCAGCAGAAGTTAGAGCAGTTGCAATTTCCGCTAATTTTAAAAGCTGACTGCTAGTGGTGGTGATGATGCCCATCCTCATCCCTGTCTCCCATTCCTTCTCAGTTTCTGATAAAAAGGCCAGCAATGTCTCTTCCACCCCAGCTTCTACAACACCACCACCACCACCACCACTAGTCCCTACGTGCTGCTGCTCTATTCCTGACATCCCACTGCTGCTTGGAGGAGGTGATGAGCAATGTGACAGAGGGTACCCTGCTGTCACACATGGCATCATTTTCTCCTTCCCCCCTGAGTACTACAAGAAACACTAGCAGCAGGCAAAGTATTGGTGGCAGCAGGTTCAGCACTTTCAGCAGGTTCAGTACTAGCAGAAGGTTCAGCACTGGCAGCAGGTTCAGTACTAGCAGGAGGTTCAGCACTGGCAGAAGGTTCAGTATTAGCAACATTTACAACACTAGTGGCTGCAGGATCAGAAATGATGGCACTGGCAGCAGGGGAAGCACGTGTGGCAACAGGTACAACACTAGCCGCTGCAGGATCAGAAATGGTGGCACTGGTAGCAGGGACAGCACGTCTTGCAGCAGGCACAGGCAGCTGACCTGTCCTGCTCTCAAAAGTACTACCCTTTGCTCCTTCCCTTCCCATTCCCTTTTCTCCCTCCCTTCCCATTAAATTCCCCAAGATCCCTTGGAGTGATTTAGGGGGACTGGACAGCATTGGTACAGTAGTGGTCCCTTCCTCCTCAGACTCAGTGGACACATAATGGTCCTTCCAGCTCCTCCATTGATTATTTTCAACCCTGATCATAGTGATAGAAGTCACTATGAGCCTCTCCTGCTGCACTTTTTGCAGAATATCACAAGAGAACAGGACAGCACATCTATCTCGCTCTGTAGCTGCTTTTATTGCGTCTGCCTTCAGCAAAAACGTAACGTTTTTATAGTGGAAGTGCGAAAACAATGTAAATCAATGGGCGGAAACATTTTAGCCATTGAAAAAATGGCGAAAACTTTTGGCCAATGGCCAAAAAATTTGAACATTTTAACTGCTAGTTTTAAAGCGGATTTTCCCACGAAAAAGAGGATAACAACGTGGTTTTTGCAAAATTTCCCACGGGAACACGGCGACAACTTTCGCCCAGCCCTAGTAAAGTGTGCATTTTGCAGATGATACAAAAATTTGTGACACAATTGATTCTCCAGGAGGGATAATCTAAATACATGAGGATTTAAGAAAAAAACAGGAGGAATGCAAAGAGTATGGGTCCTACAGTTTAATGCTGAAAAAAGCTAGATAATGCATTTAGGGCACAGAAAGCTGATGCAGAATACAAGCTTAACGATATTGCAGTGTCTTCATGTCTCAGGGTACCAGAATAGACTCATATTACTTAACTAGTATGAAAGCCCATATACACGGGCTAAAGTGTACCCAGCTGCCCCAGCTGCTTTCCCAGAGCCAGGAACATAGACAGGACGTGAGTCATCCGGAGCAGGACAGCGCGTTCGGCGAGTCTCTACTGCGCATGACTGCAGTCATGTGCAGTACAGACTCGCCAAACGCACTGATCCTTAGCGGGGAGCTCCAGACGGCTCGAAGAGAAGCTCCCTGTGTGCAAAACCACACATGCACAGTAGAGACTCTCTACTGCGCATGTGCGGTTACGGCTCACAGTGAGCGACGCATTGTACAACTTTATATTATAGGATATGTACAGCTTTGAAGAAAGAAAGGAGAGTTGTGATAGAAACCTTTAAATATATTAATGGATTTGACATAGTTCAAGACAGAATCAGAAAAAGAGGAATAATAGAAGAAGAGGTCATAATCTACAGTTAGAGGGTATCGAATTCAGAAGTAATGTGTGTGAGTACTACTGTACAAAAGGGTTGATAAAATCTAGTGTTGAGCGAGCGTGCTCGGCCGATGCTCGGATCGGCTCGAGCATCGCTCTGCTCGGCACATGGCGGTACTCGTCGAGTACCGCCATGTGCTCGCCCGCCATGTTCGGGTGGTGGGGATCTGTGCCGGAGGAGGCACAGATCTGAAGACACTCCGCTGGACCACCAGGGACTGGAGGTACGGGGGCATTGCGGAGATGAAGGGGGCATTGCGGAGATGAAGGGGGACAGTGTGGAGATGAAGGGGGACATTGTGGAAGAGGGGCATAGAGGAGATGAAGGGGGACATTGTGGAAGAGGGGCATAGCGGAGATGAAGGGGGACATTGTGGAAGAGGGGCATAGCGGAGATGAAGGGGGACATTGTGGAAGAGGGGCATAGACTCTATGCCCCTCTTCCACAATGTCCCCCTTCATCTCCGCTATGCCCCTCTTCCACAATGTCCCCCTTCATCTCCTCTATGCCCCTCTTCCACAATGTCCCCCTTCATCTCCGCTATGCCCCTCTTCCACAATGTCCCCCTTCATCTCCTCTATGCCATAGAGGAGATGAAGGGGGACATTGTGGAAGAGGGGCATAGCGGAGATGAAGGGGGACATTGTGGAAGAGGGGCATAGAGGAGATGAAGGGGGACATTGCGGAGATGAAGGGGGACATTGCGGAGATGAAGGGGGGCATTGACCAGGCACCCTCCCCTCATCAGAGCAGGGGGTGCCTGGTGTAATGCTCGTGTCGCCCCATTCTATTCAATGGGGCTCGGGTGCTCGGCCGAGCACTCGAGCCTCAGGGGGTGCTCGGTCAGAGCACCCGAGCACCCGAGCATCGGGGTGCTCGCTCAACACTAATAAAATCATGAAACAGCCACCCAGTACAGATTTCAGGGTCAAATACTGTCATGTAATTCAAGGATCCCTGGGATAGACAGAAGTTTAGCCAATGATTGTCTTCTCTCAGCTCCTTTTGTACCTACAGCCCTGTCACGTATCAAACCTTTTTTTCTCATTGCTCCGCACCTATTGAATGCTCTACCATCCAACCTGCGCCACTGCACCTCTCTGATAACCTTCAAATCTCACTTAAAAACGCACCTCATGGGTAAAATTTCAACATGCTATAAGGCACTGATGTTGTACAATGAACGCTCTTACAAATTATTTACTTTACTGATATCCTCTATCATCATCAGAACTAGCACTGTATTCAGCACTTGACCCTTATGTACTCTGTATGTCTCCCATTACCACTTTAGATTGTAAGCTTTCGGGCAGGGACCTCGCACCCAATGTTTCACTCTACAAAGCACCTGTAACCCTGTATTGTTTAAACCCTGAAATTGCAAAGCGCTGCGTACACTTGTGGCGCTATATAAATAAACATATTCCCTTCATTCATTAATTCTGAAAGCTATGAAAGACTGTGTATTTTATTAGATATGAAAAAGGTCAGCATGCTGGCTGAGCATGATGGGAGTAGTAGTCCAATAACAGCTGCAGATTAATTTTGGACTCTGACACCAATTGTTAACAAAATGCTGCTTTATTTGACATATAGATATTTATCAGGTATAAGTGCACAGGCAGATACAAATCATCAAAAATATATATTTTGTATAAAAAAGTGTATACATAAAAGGGATTACAAAAAGTTGCAGAACAGATGTGCACAGATAGGAGCTGCCTTCATGTTAATAAGATTCACTTTTCACATTATCTGGGAAATCTGGTAAAGAAGAATACAAACATAGAACTGAGAGCACATACTGGATTAACCCCTCACTGCATGCAGGAAATACAGTGAACTGATAAACTACTGATATCAGTATGTAAGCTAAGTGGCATGTGCATATATGCAGAACAACATTTGTTAGTTAGGAATGTATATGTAAATATATATAATGTATATCTGGTTTGATATATGGAGAACAATGTATAATGCATATGCAAAGCAAATATGTAAATATTTCAACCAATTGATAAATGCTTTCAGTGTAAATATATGCAGAATCATGTATATTGGTGGTGAGGATGGGAGATGTAGTTTCCACCAGCTGGAATGCCAAATATTTCCTATCCCTGATCTAGACAGACAAATTCAAAACTGACCTCCATTGTCTTGTCTGAACCTTAAAGGCATAGTAATACTTAGTTTTAACTTTATTTTATTTTGTAGGCATTAAAAAAAACATGAAGAACGATATAAGTCTTATCTCTCAAACCTTTATGGTTTAAGAGATATTCACAAGCAAAATATCCCCCCCCCCGTTCAGCCAAAGCAGAATGGAGGTGCCCAGACAGACTGCAGAGAGGGACAATCTTCAATTAAGATAAGGGAAAAAGCTGAAAAACTTGTCAAGGGGGGAAGGGCTTTCATTGTTTTCACTGTAAGAAGATTGTTCCCTTCTGTTATCTGTCTGGTCTTACAACCAGATTCACATCTGAGAAGAGATGGCTTACACTAGGAACTTTGCTTGTGAATATCTCTTAAACCATAAAGGTTTGAGAGATAAGACTTATATCATTCTTCATGTTTTTTTTAATGCCTACAAAATAAAATAAAGTTAAAACGAAGTATTACTATCCCTTTAACTGTGATACTTGGAAACCTCAGTTCAGGTTCCTAAAGCTGCACGCAGCAATGGTGACTGCTGAGTCTTTGCACTTTTTGTCTATGGGAACTGCAGTGCAGCAAATCAATTCTTTTGTTTAACCCTTTGAGTGCCAGAGGGGTACACAATGTATTTTAAGCCCCAGACCTTCAATTGTGAAACCCAATTTCCCTGAAAGAGCAGGCTTAGTAATTTATGATTTCTCCCTTTTAACAGTAATCAAAATTTGCTTAAACAGTTTGGTGCTGTGCTTCTCATCAATTTAGCACTAACTCATAAAACTGATATTGGTTGATATAACTTTAAGCATCATGAACTTCCACCAAGCTAGGGTGACCACACGTCCCTGAATGCCCAGGACTGTCCTTAATTGGGGGTCTGTGTCCCACATCACCCCCCCCCCCCGGCACAACAAAGAGTCCCAGAACGGAGCAACACGCACCAGTCCAGCCAGCCAATGAAATGTATTTGCTGCATGGTCCTCATTGGCTGGCTCAACCAGCCAATGAGGTCCAGATAGCAAATACATTTCATTGGCTAGCTGGATCGGTGCATGTGAGACAGCTGGGATGGAGCAGGTATGCTGGAGCTGCAAGTGAGTTCCACTGGGACTCTTACTCTGTGTCAGCCTCAGAAAGATGGTCCGCTCCGGCAGGAGCCTCAGCCGCGGGACTCTAGGGTGACCACATGTCCTGGAATGGAAGAATGGAAATGTGGTCACCCTACACCAAGCATATGTAAAAATTATGTATTTTGTATTAGATCCTAAAAATACAATCCTAAACTTACTTTCTTAATGTTTGCAGATTGGCCAAATCAGACAACATTTGGTTGTACTATTTATAATGAGAGACAAGTGAGTTAATTTATTGAGCAGTACCCACCACTGACTATTTATAGACAAGCCTTCACCATAACTTCAGATACACCTGCCAAGATTGGTAAGGTTATGGGAGTCAGGGAGTCTTATATAAGTAGGAAAGACTGCCCTCATAGAACATATGCAAGACTAGATTTTAGGCCTCATTAAATCATTACAACATATTTACAGATGCTAGCATGAAGTACTTGGTATGAAGTGTATATATCTCCTATTCATTTTAGGTGTTGTTTCTTTAAAAATCAAAAGGTTATTAAAAACTTAGAATCTGAAATTTGCAAAAGACTCCTGAATATAAAAAAGGACACACTTAAAAGTGATAAGTTTTTCTTTACAAAGAATGGTAATTAATTTATTTTATATAACTGAAAGGCACACACTTGATTTATACAAACACCATAATTTATACCAACAGAAACAACCATCAAAACTCCAGTCGGCCCATTGTCTTGAAAACCTGTGGGGGGGTGGGGTGGGGGAGTACGGCTGTAACTAGTATATGCAGGTTATAGAAACAAAGCAAATTCCTACTGAATATTTTGCTTGTGTTCATATTTATACAAAGGTCTGCATATACATAAACAGAAATGCATTGCACTGCTAAGATAAACATACAGATGTCTGTTGTTCTGTATACAAAGAGAAAGCTACATGCAGGTATGTGCAGAGTTCTGATCTTTAATCCTTTGAATGCCATGGGGGTGAGCCATTCATTGCATTGCTCTCTTGCACTGGCACGCAAAGTGTTAAGCATTTACTGTTCTGCACATATATAAAACACACGCATTACACACACTCACACACGCAAACAAACACACATGTATAAAAGTAAACTCAAGCAGTTTGGGAGCAAACCACCCACACTATAGTGGAGAAATTGTATTTATTTTTATTTAGAAAAGTTTTACCATGAAGAATACAATGATAAACATTCCCACAATTCCAATCGATTTAAATGTGGTTTAAACTTGACTCTTAACCTTTTGAATGCTAGAAAGGTCTTCAACACATTGTCAAACAATGTGTTGGAGATCTCTCTAACATAAAAGGGGGGGAGATTCACTAAGCGGTGATAAAGAGGTCATGAAGTGGCGATAACTTCTCCAATGTATCACTTCTCCAGTTCCTATGTTATTCTACAGAGCCTATTCACAAAGATCTCTAGAGTTGAAGAAATCATAGTGAATAGGCTCCATAGAGTGACATAGGGATTGGACAAGTGATAAACTGGACAAGTCATCTCTACTTTATCACTTTTTTAAGGTGGAACTTTCACCATAGGTAAAGTCACCTTGCAATAATTAGGCAGGTGGCGACTAGCTTAATAATAGTTATATTACCTCTCAGAATGACACGATTCTACAGAAATCCTTAAAGTGGAACTTTCAGTTACTAAGTCGCCCTTGAATTATTAAACACTAGTGTAAAAGCCCGTGTACACGGTCCGGGTGATGTTAACCCTTTGAGTGCCAGAGGGGTATGCAACTCATTGCTTTGCAATGCGTTGTGTACCCCCTGGCACTCAAAGGGTTAGGCCGGTCCTGCTCTGCATCCTGCCTCACAGAATGCACAGAATGCTCCCAGCACAGAACTCCCAGCATTCCTACACCTCCCAGCATTCCGTGCTCCCAGAATTCCGTGTTCCCAGCATTCCTACACCTCCCAGCATTCCGTGCTCCCAGCATTCTGTGTCCCCAGCATTCCTACACCTCCCAGCATTCCGTGCTCCCAGCATTCCGTGCGTTTGGGCAGTCTCTACTGCGCATGAAAGCTTCTGACAAACATCCTAGTGAATTATTACATAGGATATGGCGACTAGCATCTTAATGCATGTATTACCTATGTAAAGTGGCGCATTCTAAAGAAATCTTTCATCTTGGGAGACTGACGGGCAGGTTAGTGCAGACTGCGTGCCTGCGCCGTCAGTCCTTCCAGTTACCATGTGGTACACTGCAGTGCTTCTTACAGGAGACCGGGGCTGACAGTGCAGGCATGCAGACAAGATGTCTGCACTGATGCCTGGCTTCTGGTCTCCTAGAATGAAAGATTTCTTTAGAAATGCAGCACTTTACAGAGGTAATACATGTATTAGGATGCTAGTCGCCATATGTTTAAAAATTCAAGGGCCACTTAGTAGTAACTGAAAGTTCCGCATTATTCTTCCAAGACCGGAAGCCAGACATCAGCGCAGGCATCTTGTCTGCTGCGCACCTGTGCTGTCAGTCCCGGTCTCCATTAAAAAGCATTGCACTGTGCCGAAAGGCACCGGAATGGACTGACGGCGCAGGCACGCAGACTGCACTAACCTGGCAGCAGTCTCGGACGATTAAGGATTTCTGTAGATTTGTGTCGTTCTGAAAGGTAATAATACTATTATTAAGCCAGTTGCCGCCTGCCTAATTATTGCAGGGTGACTTTACCTATGGTGAAAGTTCCTCTTTAACACCACTTAGTGAATCTCCCCCAAGGTGTTAAAAGCACCTTTTAAATCAGTAGGAATTTTCTTTGTTCCCCTATAGTGCACATGGTTTGCCTCAGAATTGTTCCATTTTTCTTTTATACATCAAGCCTGAAGGTCCTTATTCATCATGCTCAAGAGATGCAATTGTGGAATAAACCCTCTGCACCACAGGGTTAAAATTAAAACGTTGTCAGTTCCCATTGAGTCAAATGGAACTTTTAAACCACCTTTCATATCAGTAGGAATTTTTATCCCTCCCCTACAGTGCATTTGGTTTGCTTCAGGATTGCTCAAAGGGCCTTATACACTTAGATAAAGAGATGCAAATTTTTGGAGTAAAACATCTGCACAAAAGGTGCGCTTTTAACCCTTTACATGTTAGAGACATCTCCAATGCATTGAGGGTAACAATGAGTTGGATACCGCTTTAGCATTTAACCCTTTGAGTGCCAGCGGAGTACAGAACGCATTACAGAGCAATGTGTTGGGTACCCCTCTGGCACTCAAAGGGTTAAGAGGCTAAAGCCCCATTTTAATCAATTCCAATTTTCATTTTCCCACTTGATACAGCTGGGTCACTCTAGAATCATTTCTGGAGCACAGCAACTGTACCATTGGGGAAAATACCCATTCCTCAAATTCCTACTAATTTAAATGGCGCTTTGCAATGAGTCGGCAAGCTCTGCAGCATTCAAGGGGTTGCAGTCCTATTTAAATCAATAAGAATTTGTATTTCACCAGTATGGTACAGTTGGTTTGCCTCAGATTGACACAACTTTTCTTTTGAACATAAAGCCCTAAAAGTTAGGTTACCTCTTCCCCATTTCCAAGGAAAGTGTCAGAGCGGGACCTCCAACAGTGCCTTAGATTAATTAGTAACAGGACAGATGGCCACCATCTGAGTAGCTACTAATGCTACAATGGGTTATTTAAAGGGATAGTAATGTTTCATAATAAAAGCAGCTCTAATAAATCATCATAGTATTTGGACTTTGGAGAGTGTTATTTTAATTCTGTCAGAGTTGTAGTTCAGGAGTAATTCAATAACAAAGTATCCCCCTCCCGCCCCTTTTACTGATGTAACACTGTTCAGCCAGATCAGAAGGGAGGTGCCCAGGTAGATTGCAGAGAGGGACAATCTTCAATTAAGATAAGGGAAAAACCTGAAAAACTTGTCAAGGGGGGCAGGGCTTTCATTGTTTTCATAGGAAGAAGATTGTCCCCTTCTGTTATCTGTCTAGTCTTACAACCAGATTCACATCTGAGAAGAGATTGCTTACACTAGGTAAAAGGGGAGGGAGGGGAAACTTTGCTTGTGAATATCTCTCAAACCATAAAGGTTTGAGAGATAAGACTTATGTCGTTCTTCATGTTTTTTTAATGACTACAAAATAAAATAAAGATAAAATGAAGTATTACCATCCCATTAAAATTCTCTACATTTTGGGCAAAAAGTTGAAAAACATCATTAGTTTTGTGTGTTATACACCCCTATAACGCTCAAAGGGTTAAATCTTCTGTATATGGCCCTTCTGTGTCTCGCTACTTCTAATTGGAAATAAAGTTTATATTTGGTTTTAAAAATTATCAGCATGGTCTTGAATTAAGCTGGATAAGATTAATGAGTGATATAGGTGCAAATGTAAATAATACAGCCAGCTACAAGGCCCAAACATAGGCACGGCATGGAGTTTATAAAATGAAATGAGAAATGAGATGGGGATGAGGAAATGACATGCTTTCAACTGTGTTTGGACTACAATTCCCATAATCCTCACTCGGCCACTGGCTTGCTGAGGATGAAGGGAGCTCCCCACCCTGTTCTTAGCTTTTTTGTTATTGTTAAAAGAGCAGTGAACTATTTAGTAAAACATAGCTACTCCCTCCACGGGGAGATTTTTCATTCAAAAGTTAGTACAGCTCAAACATTAACATATTTACCCAACAGTTTCAGCTGTGTCCAGAAAGCCTTTTTAACACACTCTATGGGAAAGCTTGAGTCAAAGGGGTGAAGGTACAGTTTATGAGTCCATGCAAATACAGGTGCTTGAATGATTTTCTATTTCTTTGTCTACCTAACACCAATTTACTAAGCTACATACTCCACAAATTTTCCCATTAATGCCTCTTTAACCAAGCAGAGGGCAATGGGGCTTTTCAGAGCAATCCTTTCCTCTATGACTTTTTTTACACTATGTACTAAGCAAGGCTTGGGAAAGATGGTGTGTGGTATTATGCCACTTACTTTGGGGCAGCAGAGTGTGTGCACCAGTCTGCACTACAGTGATCATATTTTGTGCTGCATACCCTGGAACATAGTTGCTGGAGTTGGAGGCTAACATATTAGGGCTGCACTGCCAGATTCATTCTTTTACCGTCCATTGACTATAGATCTCCATAGTAAGTGATAGGAACAGCACCACCTGGTGGCCACAGTTTAACCCTTGTTTTACTCAGCAGTAAAAACCCTATAATGTTTTTTTCAATGTTCAATTTTCAAGGTTTATTGTTCCTTTAATAGAAATATTTGTTTCATACTTTATATGTATTACACCAAAAATGTTTGCAATAAACAACAATTTTAAGTATAAATTGATGATGGTAGCTTGGATAGCCAGTGTTATTTGGTGAGTTTGATCCTCCCGAAAAAGAAAAAGGATTTAGTGGAGTGACTGTACAAATCAGGCACTGGGATTGATTTTTTGTAGCCCTATGCTTGTCTAATGCCGATTTCTAGGTTACTCACACCATTTCCCTGCTATGGGGAAGTCATAAGGAGCTTGACAGTGTCAAACAGGATGCAAAATTTTTTTGTAAAGTTGATACCTTTATTGGCTAACTAAACAGATTTAAAATGCAAGCTTTCAGGACTTCTTAGGTCTCTTCCTCAGGCATGTTATACCTTGCCTGAGGAAGAGACCTAAAAAGTCTTGAAAGCTTGCATTTTAAATCTGTTTAGTTAGCCAATAAAGGTATCAACTTTACAAAAAATGTTTGCATCCTGTATTTCTACAGCTAACACGGTACCAACTCTCATCTATTACTGACAGTGTCAAACTCCTAATGAAGGCAGACTGTGTCTACCAGCATGCACTACAGAGATACATTGTAATATGTATCCTGAAGCACAGCCTCTGGAGTTGGAGGCTAAAAGAGGAATGGTGCTGGTAGATTCATACATTCACCTCATTGGCTTCTGGATATATGAATGAAATGACTGGGGAATGGTTGAGTTGTCACAATGCAAGTTGGATGAATTAGAGATAGGCTCTACAGAACTATAGGTGGATTAATTATTCTCAGTTCTCAGACTCAGTCAGATCTTTTGTGATACTCAATCCATTACATGGCCCTCAACAGCCAAGGGGTCACAGCTGCATGCTATGACTGAATGTAACTGTGTTCCCAGACTCCATCACTATTTACATGTGAATGGTATTTTCACCGTAACCCAGCCAATTGCTTTTAAAGCTAATGTACTTAGAAGAACTGGGGTGATTCCTGAGCTAGCTGCATGATAGAGGACATATAAAATGCATTAGAGACCTCACTAGTTCAGTGAGTTAATACTTAGCCCCATTTAAATAATAGGGAATTCTTATTTGCCCTCTACATTGCAGCTTGTTTACCTCATAATTACTCAAGTTCTTCATAAAACCCTTTTGAGTGTCAGAGGGGTATGCAACTGGCACTCAAAGGGTCAATTCCTCATTCTCTTTAGCGCCAGAAGCTGAACTGGCATAGGGAAGCCAAGAAGATTTATTTTTATTGAGTTGTCTGGCAACTTTAGTTTCAGCACATCTTTAACCAGTTCCTTACCAGAAAGACTTGCAGTGCATTGTAGAGAAGTGCTAGGTGTCCACATTTAACACCCATCGAGTATTCAGTGATGTAAAGTCCATCAGGACACTGGGTTACCATCAGGAAATTGCCTGTGTATGTCATTCAGATGCTAGTGTGACCCTGTTGAACTATACAAGATGAGCTATACAAGAATACAGTTATAATATAATCTGGTGTCGATCTGGTGCTTTATCAGGGAGTTTATGTTACTCTTTGGCAGTGAAATAGTTAATGTCTTTCAGTAACAAATAAAAAAAGGTAAGGTAACAACACTCCTTAACCTTTTCACTGCTGCCTTTCCTGGCAGTGAAGGGGTTAAGCATCATTAGATGGCATCCCATGAAATAATAAGACTAGTGGCGCCTTTTGCCTGCACAATGACACCTTTTTTCTGCCCACCTACTTTGGTGGACTGATGCCATCCCTCCCTGATTCCCTCCCACTGGGATACATATGTGCAGGGCTTAAGTGCCATCTGTGAAGAACCCAAAAGAGAAAGGTGAGCAGAAAATTGTCTTGACAAAGTTCACAAATCAGTGCAGCCATCCATTCTGCTACCAGTGCTGGCATGACAAGCATCATGTCTCTCTCTCTATATAGATAGAAGAAGCACCATATGATCAGGAGTACTGTGTGCAGTTGGAAGCTGGTGGAGCTGTTGGGAGTCAATGCTGGAGTCTCAGTTGCACAAAATGACTTCTGAGCCAGCGTCCAAGTGGAATGTTTAAGTCTTCACCTTCCTGTCAATGAAGAAGAAATAGCATGTTAGAAAGGGATGTCAGTGTTCCTTTAATGCATATCTAAGCCAGTCATTTTCTTTTATGAAACCCTTTGAAAATTAAAGTAAACCTGTCACTTTGTAACAAATAGGTGATTTTGAAAGTCATTTCCACTCAATCTTGAATTTTTTGGGTGTAGTATTAGGAGTAGTGGTAAGAGTAGTAGTATCCATGGTATGAAATTCTATGCGCTAGCTGTTGCTACAGCAGCCTATGGACAATGGAACCGGTCCAATTCTAGGGTAAACCAACTACATTATAGGGGAAAAATCATAATTTCCATTGATTGGGCACTTAACTCTTTGGATATTATAGAGATTTCCAATTCATTGCAAAGTAATACTTTGTAGACCTCTTTAACAATAATGTGAATTGTATTCCTCCCCTATGGTGCATTTGTTTTTTTTGCAGAATTGCCCCACTTGCTCTTATTACATCAGACCCAGTGAAAATAACTCTCCATATGCTGCTGTAGCAACAGCGCCACTGTTAAACTTCAGGTCATGGAGGTACTGCACGCAAGAAAATGCTGATTTAAGCTGAAATAACTCTTGGATAAAACATCTATCATCAGTGGGAGTCCTCTTGCTTTACTCAGCAGGACAAACCCTGCAATATATATATATATATATATATATATATATATATATATATATATATATATATATATATATATTTCTATGTATATTTAATGTTTGTCATTTTTGAGATGTTTAGCTTTATTTATTTGCTGATTTATGCAAATTATACAGTACTTACAAGCATTCCACCCAGAAGCTAAGGGTTTTATTTAATAAGTCAGCACAATGACAACGCAGCGCAAATTAGGTGTTGCACTTTATTTATTATCAGATGAGTGCCAGTGCTTAAAAAAACCTATATTTATGAACGTATAAAGACGCAAGGAGATATTCCTGAGAGAAACAACATAATGTTTGGCTGAGTGAGCAGGAGGAAGAAACTATATGGATCTGTTGTTAAGACAATGCAAAGAGAAATCCTTCCTGCACCTATAGTTTCATATCTGCATAGCATAACTATAGGTGATTGTCTAAGCACTGGCTCTGATATGATTATAGATTATGAGAAATAACTCATTTGCTCTGTGCTGTCATAGCACTGGCCTATAGACACCTTACCTTATTTTACTGCCCTTATATTCCACATGTGAAGATATTTTGCCCTGCTTGTCTCACGAAATTCCAGTTAAATACCAGGACAAGAAACCATTTATACTGTTTGTGCCTGTGGCAATATTATGGCTGGAACAATGATGGAAATACACAACACATTTTAACCCCTTGATGCTATAGATTTTAAAGGGATAGTAATGTTTCAAAATAAAAGCAGCTCCAATTAATCTTCATAGTATTTGAGTATTTGGTAGTTCAAGAGTAATTGAATGATAAAGTATCCCCCTTCCACACCTTTTACTGATGTAACATTGTTCACCTCAGAGCAGCAAGGCGGTGTCCAGATGGCTTGCTGTGAGGAACAATCTTCAATTAGCATAAGGGAAAAACCTGAAAAACCTGTCAAGGGGGGCAGGGTTTTCATTGTTCGCACAGTAAGAAGATTGTCCCTTGATATGAGCTGTCTGGTCTCAAGACCAGATTCCACATCTGAGGGGAGGTGGCTTAGAATAGGTAAAAGAGGCAGGAGGGGGATACTTTATCATTCAATTACTCTTGAACTACAACTCTGACAGTAGTGAAATAACGCTCTTCATGGCCCAAATACAATGAAGATTAATTGGAGCTGCTTTTATTTTGAAACATTACTATCCCTATAAGTAATGTATTGAAGACATGTCTACCATCCATAGCGCAAAGGCAGGGCTGAATTTAGTGCTCCTGCAACAGAGGGCTACCCATGTATATATATATATATATATATATATATATATATATATATATATATATATACATACATATACATATATATATACATGGGTAGCCCACTGTTGCAGGAGCATTGAATTTGAGTTGGCCTCACCTACACCTCAGAATAGTGAGCGTGTCACGTAAGACTGTGTCATTCTTCAGAATTTTGCACCCTAAGAGGTTGCTTTCCTTGCCTAATGGGTAATCTCAGCCTGAGTTAAATGTTTTTTTCATTGTAATGGTATGTGAAAAGTCCATAATTGCATTTTCATTTAACAATATACATTTTTATAATAATTCAGTAGTTGTCCATCTATAGTAGTAAAAAACTGAACTTTGTAAAATTACTTGAACACTATGCATTCCTAATTGGGGATGATGACCGAGGCATGAGAGTCATCAGTGTGCTCCTTTTCTTATTTTTATTTACATTATGAGCAAGCAGTAAAGGAGTACAGCATACTGTTTAACCCCTTTCTTATTAATGATGGCCCCAGTGCATTGAAACACAAGTCATCTCTATCAGCCAAAGGGTTAACATAAATACATACTCATAACTGTGTACTGCCTCTTTTTAATCAATATCTACTTTACCTTTTCTTAGATGTAAAATAGGCTGGGTGAAACTCTAAAATGAAAGGTATGAGGTCACTTTATTCTGATGATGCATTATTTCTATAAAATGACTGCTTGTTGCTCTCCAGTTCCTTCCTTCTTACCTTTCTCATCCATCCTTTCCCCTAACGAAAGCCATCCTTCCTCTTTCAAAGCTCTTTTCTCTCTCTTCTAAAAATGAGTTCATACCACCTCTAAACACCTTATCTATCAACTCTCAACAAAAATACCCTTATTGCACCTCCAAAGCTCCCTGCTCCCTTGTTTAACCCATGAATATATCCTCTTTCTTCTAAATATCTCTCCTTTATACTCCGTCTTAGATAACTCCATCCTCCTTACTCTATCCTACAAAGCTGCTCCTATCCTTCATGTGTTTTCTATGACTCAGTGCTCTCTCCCAATAAACACATTCCTTAATCTTCAAAAATTATCTTAGACATCCTGCCTTATACATAGTTGTATACTCACTCCTTCAAAATGTCCTCACATATTCTCTAAATATCTCTTATTCATTCTCTTTCCTGCCCAACATATGTTTTGGGCATCTTGCTCAGTAAGAATACATTGTTCCTTAGTCAAAATAACCTTAAAGGGATAGTAATACTTCGTTTTATCTTTATTTTATTTTGTAGGTATTAAAAAAACATGAAGAACGATATAAGTCTTATCTCTCAAACCTTTATGGTTTAAGAGATATTCACAAGCAAAGTATCCCCCCCCCCGTTCAGCCACATCAGAGGGAGGTGCCCAGGTAGACTGCAGAGAGGGACAATCTTCAATTAAGATAAGGCAAAAAGCTGAAAAACTTGTCAAGGGGGGAATGGCTTTCATTGTTTTCATTGTAAGAAGAATGTCCCCTTCTGTTATCTGTCTGGTCTTACAACCAGATTCACATCTGAGAAGAGATGGCTTACACTAGGAAAAAGGGGTGGGAGGGGGAAACTTTGCTTGTGAATAGCTCTTAAACCATAAAGGTTTGAGAGATAAGACTTTTATATTTCTTCATCTTAATGCCTACAAAATAAAATAAAGTTAAAACGAAGTATTACTATCCCTTTAAACAATATAAGACTGCAAAACCTAAACTGCACAGAAGCAAGGATTTACTAAAGGACTAGAACTGGGGAATTAGGGTTTGAGAAGAAGGAGGATGAGATAAATGTGGAAGATTTATGAGAGGTTTTTAATATGGATAAAATAAGTTTCAATAGGAAGAAAGGCATTTGAAAGGAGGCAGGAGGATGAGAAAGGCTTGGAGTATTGAGTGGAGGGCTTAGCTAAAGGATGTAGTTGTCTAGGTAAGCGCATTGATGATAAAGTTTTGTTGGAGAAATGAAGATGTTTCAAACGAGGGAGATCAGAGTTTTGAAGAAGTAAGCATGGAAGAGATTTATAGGAGGCACTTTTAGGTGAAGGAGGTGGAAGAGACAGATCTGAGGAGTGTGGAAAGTGTTTGAGTGGAGGGGGCTGTGAGGTTTAGAAAGGACTGATGGACAAGGAAGCCTTAGGATAGGGAGTTGTGTATGAAAGAGGATTATTGGGAGAAGGTAGGAGTTGGGATGTCTTGAAATGAATCATGTAGAAAAGTTTTTGTTGGAATGTCTCCCCTACCTTCCTATCTGTTATATTTTATTTCCCTAATCTCTCTGTGTTATGTCATAGCAACTTGTCTTAATCCTGGCAAGTTATTTTGTTTTCCTTTTCCTCTCATATGATTTTGCTACAGTCATTAGGAAAGAGTGAAATGCATTGTATGCAATACACTGATGTAAACCAAAAGCAGAAGTTCATAACTTGCATGTTTAAACCCAAGACTGTGAAACTACCAGACTTGTGGTTGAAATAAAGCATATTAGAAATTAGAAAACACCTAAGAACCTGTTCAATCGATTTAGAAATGTATAAAAACAAATCAGTCACAGCAATGTTAGTCTTTTAGGTGCCAAGAAACTAAATTAATAAGATGGATGAATTTCTTCACATTGCCTATTACTTATCCAGCTGTAATTCTTCAGACATGCAGATGGTAACAACACTTCAGTTGTCATAGACTGATCTTAGACATGGGTTTATTCAAAGGGTGATATAAGAGGAATCTTCCTAAAGGTTGTTTGGAGGTATTTCTTGGTTACATCATTTTTTTTTGTAAAGGAAATACTTTTCAAAAGTTTATATAACATGACAATCAATATATTCATGTGTATAAAATAGCATTTGTGTGTATAAAAGTTTCAAGTATGTAAACACTGTCAGTATGTGCAAGTGTATTTAGTAACAGTGTGTGTGGCAGTGTGTATGATGTCTGTATCAGGATCTGCAGTGATCTGAGATGTCTGTACATAGTGGTTTATGTTAGTGAAACAATAAAATCAATCTAAAGAAATCTTTAGTATAGACACAGAAATGCATCAAGCTGTCTGCTATGGGGGGAGGGAGGGCATGCTCGAAGCAGTGAGACATTCATTTATTTTGTAGAAGTTTTTAAACCCTTTTAAGGATCAGGGGATTGTACAACATAATACTTTTAAATGCATTGTTCACACCTCTGGTCCTTATATTGGTTAAGCATGCTTCTTAGGATAAAACAGGAACCTTCAATCTGTTTGCACAAGGATTACATGAGTGGAAGGGAAGTGGACGTATTAAGTAGTATGACAATAGAAGAGAGTGGGCATCGTATTCTGAAGCAATGTGTCTTACTATTCCGGATGGAATCCACCCTAGAGTTCTTAAAGAACTCCGATCTGTCATAGTTGGCCCCCTGACTAATCTGTATAACCAGTCCCTTCTTACGGGAGAAGTTCCTGATGATTGGAGAATGGCCAATGTTGTACCCATTCACAAGAAGGGTAGTAAAGAAGAAGCTAGTAACTACAGGCCAGTCAGCCTGACATCTGTAGTGGTAAAAATGATGGAGACTCTTCTAAAGAAGAAGATAATTGACCATCTAACAAAAAACAACCTGATGGACCCAAACCAGCATGGCTTCACTGAGGGCCGATCCTGTCAGACTAATCTCATTGATTTCTTTGACTATGTAACTAAAGTGCTGGATGAAGGTGGTGCTGTGGATATCGCCTACCTGGATTTCAGTAAAGCTTTCGATACAGTTCCCCATAAAGAGCTGATAGATAAATTATCAAGAATTGGACTTAACCCCTGGATAGTTCAGTGGATCTGCAGTTGGCTGAAGGACAGAAACCAGAGGGTTGTTGTTAATGGAGTGTATTCTGAGCAGAGACTGGTTACAAGTGGAGTGCCACAAGGATCTGTTCTGGGCCCTGTTCTGTTCAACATGTTTGTAAGTGACATAAGGGAAGGCTTGGCAGGGAAGGTTTGCTTGTTTGCTGATGACACCAAAGTGTGTAATAGGGTTGATGTTCCAGGAGGTGTCTGTAATATGGAGAATGATTTGGCACTATTAGATAAGTGGTCAAAACAATGGAAACTTCAGTTCAATGTTTCCAAATGTAAAATAATGCACTTGGGGACAAGAAACCCTCAATCTGACTATCGTATTGGCAGTTCTGTGGTAGCAAAGACTTCAGAAGAGAAGGATTTGGGGGTGGTCATCTCTGACAGCCTCAAGATGAGTAACCAATGCAACCAGGCGGTGGGGAAAGCAAATCGTATGCTTGGCTGCATAGCTAGAGGTATAACAAGCAGGAAGAGGGAGATTGTGATCCCTCTGTATAGAGCTCTAGTGAGACCACATCTGGAATACTGTGTACAGTTCTGGAGGCCTCATCTGCAAAAGGATATAACTAAAATTGAGCGGGTTCAAAGAAGAGCTACAAAAATGGTGGAAGGTCTAAAGCATAGAACTTATCAAGAACGACTCAGAGATCTAAATATGTATAGTCTGGAGGAAAGAAGAGAAAGGGGGGACATGATTGAAACCTTTAAGTATGTTAAAGGACTGAACAAGGTTCAGGAGGGAAGTGTGATTAATAAGAATCTGAATACAAGAACAAGGGGGCACAATCTGAGGCTAGTTGGAGGAAAAATCAAGAAAAACATTAGAAAATATTATTTCACTGAAAGAGTAGTAGAAACTTGGAACAAACTTCCAGCAGAGGTGGTTGATAAATCCACAGTAACACAGTTTAAACATGCCTGGGATAAACATGTATCTATCCTAAGATAACAATAAAGGAATACTAAAGGGCAGACTAGATGGACCAGGTGGTCTTTTTCTGCCGTCAATCTTCTATGTTTCTATGTTTCTATGTTTACTAAGTTTGGTCCAATGAGAGGAGACTGAAAACGCCTCCTCACGGCAATTTGAGGAATCTTTTAATGGAACACAAGTATGTTGCCCATAGCCAAAAACATTGCGGGTTGCATGAGCAATCTTCAGAGACTTCCTGTGTGGAGTTTTAAAGTCTGATACAGAGGTTAATGGAAACCTACATCATGCAGTATAAGAGAGTGGACTGTGAGACTTCAGGCTTACAGTTCAGTCTATTCTTTTATTGAATCCTATGGTCTCTTTTCAGGGCCCCATTTTGTTCTGCAGTTGGTCTGACATAGGTCACAATGCAGCCATGGATTCAATGAAAAGCTTGCTCACAGGGAAGCAGATCTGCTAATGGGGCACAATAATCATGTTTTATGTAGTCAAGTTTGGAGTGCCAGTCATTCAGATACTTAAATATGCCAAGTGCAATAAATGGGGTGATTTACTACAAAGTATAATAACCAGAAAGATGATGTATTGCAGTCCAAAAACAGCTATAAGTACATGGCTGGCAAAGAAAGATGGTATTTGTATTCTATCAACAGCTGGAGAACCAAAGTTGCCTGCCTTTTTCTAAAGGCATAATGGTTTCTATGCAGCCCTGCGGTATACAAAGTTCATAAACTGTTTTCATTAAAGGAATGAGGTGGTAACACTAAGGGTGTAGTTATGTAGTGCTGAGAACATGCATCTAAGAATGGATGTGCAGTTACTGTCAGATTAATGAGGTGGAAATTAAACTTAATTTACTATTCTATGGAGAACTATTTATCAGTGACTCACCTCTCCCACAGAATGCAACAGAAAAACTAATTTAAATCTGACCACTAGAGGACACCGTTAATGTAAAAAGCAAGAGTTTAAAATGTAATAGCTCTGTAAAGCTGCATTTTCCAGCAATGGATGTTCAATGTTTCTGTTGAACAGGAAAAGCTCTAAAATATATGTTTTTTTGTTTTTTGTAAAAAATGTTTAATGCTTATTTAATGATGCTGAGTGTGTGCACTGGTATGCATTCACCAAGGAAGGCAACATGAGGCCTCCTAGCTCTTGCTAGATTACATCTACCATCAGTTAACAGGGAATGATGACAGCAGTAGCAGGGCCTCATGTTGCCTGCCCTTGAGCAAAATTGATCATATGCCCTAGCACATACCTAGTTGTGCAAGCACGTGTTTAATAAGATTACGTACAAGCCCAGAAAAATTAGCTGTGCTGGCATAGCTCTGTTCTGTATTTCAAAGTGCATCAACAAATCTGCAGTATTTATGGTAGTTTAATTTTTGCTCTCTTTGCAGTCTAGTAGATGGATGTCCTAACCTTTTAAAAGAAGTACAGTATTTTGTGTCATACACTATTAAAATGGCAGTAAGATGAACTTGATCAATATTGCCCTTAAAAATTCCTGTTAAAAATGTCTTTCATTTTGTCTTTGAATTGGAAATTTTCAAAGAAAGAGACTTTTTTAACCAAGTAACATGACACTACTGCTTCTCACGTCTATCTTATAGTACTTTCATTTGTCTTCTATAAATAGAGACCATTTTTATTTTGTCGGGAAAAAAAATGACAGAAATCAGACAAAAGAGCTAAAAAAAAGTTTTTAAATACCTTACAATATTGTGGTAGATTATACTACACCCACTTTTTAGACTGATTTTTCCCTTTGACGGAGTTGATTGAATTGCATGGAAAAAATTATGGTGATTTGTCTTAGATTTGAGGAACCATGGCATAAGAACTTTTTCTAACTTATTATAGACAGTTTCAGTTACTACAATGATGATTATGTTATTTAGTAGGTAACATTTTCATCATTTAAAGGGGAACTTTCACCTCAGAACATTTTTTTACCAACTCATTAAACAGTTAAACAGTGCTGGGAAAGGTGCTTCTTTTTTTTAATTTTTACATACTTACTAAGATATTTGATGTCCATGCCGTGCACTTCCGCATTCTGCAGCACTGGTATCTGCGGCACAGCTCTAAGTACAGTTTAATTCTCCTCCCACCTCCCTCCCAGCTGCCCCAGGAATCGCATTCACGCTTTACTTCGGTGTGCTGTGAACTGCTCCTAATGTTACAACAAGAAGCGATTAGCAATATACTGAGGTTGCAGCCTCAGTATAATGCTAATCGCTTCTTGTTGTAATGTTAGGAGCCTTTCACAGCACACCGAAGTGAAGTGTGAATATGATCCCTGGGGCAGCTGGGAGGGAGGTGGGAGCAGAATGAAACTGTCCTGAGATCTGTACAATGCGGAAGTGCGCGTCTTGGACATCAAATATCTTAGTAAGTATGTAAAAATTAAAAAAGAAGCACCTTTCCCAGCACTGTTTAACTGGTTAATGATTTGGTAAAATTGTTCTGATGTGAAAGTTCCCCTTTAAAAGAAGATGCGTTGAAAGGCTGTTGATCCTTAGTTTGGATGTCTCAGATCTAGTACAAAAGAAAAATAGGGGCAAACATATCAAAATGTCACTAAATGTTTACTAATTTGTTGCTTGAAACATTATTATTAGAAAATGAAATAAGTTCATATGAATCAATGTTAATAAGGACTAATAGTAGCTATTTGCTATTTAGTGAAGGTTCAGCTGGTTCTGTTAGATGGTTACATTGATGACAGTCTTGAGTGCCACTAATTATTCATTCTTAAAAAATTAAGTTCCAAATTGTTGCTACATTTTTGCTAATTATTGATAAATAATTTGCAAAGAGTCACTAATGCAATTTTTGAAAAAACATTCTGAAGTGTCAAATGGGTCACTATTTTCACGCTTTTAGCATTATTTCATTTAATAAGTAGGTTATCATTCACAATGACAATTTTTAACGATAACACAGCTTTGTAACATACTATATACTAGGATAAAGCCCGTCATTCGACAGGGTCTAGGTCATGCAGAAGCATTTCTGTTCCTTCTCATGGCTACGGGGGAGGGGGACATCGGCAGTATTGCGGTGATCCTCGGACAGTGCCGCACTACTGCTGCTTCCCCGTCCACCGCTGCTGCTTTCCCTCTACCGGCTCTTATGTTCCTCTGCATGGCAGTGGGGGAGGGGGACAGCGGCGGTATTGCGGTGATCCCCGGAGCTTGCCGGTCTACCGCTGCTTTCCCCTCCACCACCGATGCTTTGCCCTCACCAGCCGCGCATGTGCTATTTGCTAGGAGGCATTGCTCTTTGTGTCCGTGCATGTTAAGCACACCGAGAGCAATTCATCCTAGCAAATTATATATATAAATGTTCTATAGGACCTTATGTATAAAGACAAAATGGAGAAATTTGGGACAAACCAAATTCATCATGCCAGACAAATAAACGTTCCCAAACTCCCTATTGATTTAAATGAGACCTTTAACCTCTTGAATGCTAAGCCCACTGCTTTGTAATACGTTGGAGTTAAAAACCCCATTTATATCAATAGGAATTTTTATTTCTTCACTGTGCGGCTATTGGTTTTTGCCAGATTTATACATAAGGTCCATATTATTTTATGGGCTGATATTTATAAAAGCAAACTGTAGTTATTCTGGAGTAAGCCAACTGCACCACAGGGGAAAATAAAGATTCCTGTTAAATTAATTTGGACTTTTAATCCTATGAATGCTTTCAATTCATTGGAGACCTCTGTAGAATTCAGTGGGTTAAAAAGCGATATTCAAGTGCACGGGAACATAGGAATTTTTATTTGTCCCCTATGGTGCAGTTGGTTTGCTCCAGAATAACTCCAGATTTTTAAATATGGGCCATTGTGTTTAAAAAAACTATATACTCTATAGACCCCTAATACTCACAGAATATTTTGAATTCAACATATTTTTTTCATAAATTAGATTTTTGTTCTGAGTGATGCAGGTGTACATTTTTTCAATTATATTGATGCTGAATTATGCAGATATCATTCAACTTAATATTGATATTATTCTGCTATATATAGATACTAATGTAAAAGCCCGTGTACACGGGTCAAGGACCGGATAATTTTAACCCTTTGAATGTCAGTGGCACTCAAAGGGTTAAGCGGCTGCTACCTCACTGCTTCGCACCATGCAGTCTTGCGTCGCTTCACTTACCTGATGCAGTCATGCGCAGTAGAGACTGCCCGAAAGCGAGCAGTCTCTACTGCGCATGACTGCATCGTGACAAACATCAGAGCAAATTATTATATAGTTTGGGGTCGTAACTACAGGAGATGCAGGGGGTTCAGCTGTGCCAGGGCCCAGCATCCAATGGGGCCTCTTCTGACACAGGGTCCAATATGTACTAATCATGCATATGTGAAAAAAATTGTGTTAGGATGCCCACAAATTGTTTGCAAGCCTTCCAATGACTAGTTACCCCACAATGTGGATACACATGATCTTAAACAATATTGATACACATTTCTCTGGATAGTACAGATGCACATTGGTCTGACTGAGTCCAATACACATTTTTTTGATGGAAACTATTACACATTTCCTTGAAAGATAATGATTTGTATTGTTCTGAATGATTCTTATACACATTTTGTATTAAGCTGTAGTTCTCTTTAACATTTATGCTGTGGCTGGCTGTCAATGGTTCAGTTGTCTACCAGTCTGTTGTGAGTGTAATGATTTGTGCCACCATGTGACACTTGGGGTAAACTTTATAAAACTGATTTTTAAAAGCACTGTGCAAAACAAATATTGATTATGATTATTAAAAACAATTTTGTGTATAAATAGTTTATGTGATTTGCTTTTAACAAATGCTTGAAGAAACATTTGCATACTTTTCTTGCTTCTAAAAATATTCACAAAGCTCATAAAAATCTCATTGCACAAATAAAAATTGCAAAGGTAATAAAATGTCTCAAGGTGCCTACTTCTGAAAGTATTTATGTGCGAGAGTTTTTGGATGCAATGCACATTTATTTAGAAGCAATGTACATGTTTCGCTGTGCAGGTGCCACTAAAAGCATTCTGTGCTATTGTCAGTGGCATAACTAATCATGGGACACAAAAATATTTTCACAGAGGCATAACTAAACCCTTTGGACCCTGGAACAGATAGTGCCCCCTTAGATGCTGCACCCTGACACAACTGAATCCTCTGTACCCCCTGGCTATTGCCTATTTGCCCAGAGATTCCCAGCTACAATAGTATTAGATTGGGCTCCTGTTTACTCCCAAGGCTTTTGAGGTAAAGTATGCATCTAGTGTGGAAAGACTTGTGAAACAGAGCTTTCAGCCATCATTCATTTTTTTTAACATGTAACCACTGTGCTAAGCTCAAATGATGTACCGCCACACTGCAGCTGCCACATTAGCCGGTACTTACAGCATGCGCTGGCTGCAATGTAAAGAAAAATATCCTCCCTGTTTAAAACCCCTTATTTTATTACCTATCTTGTATTGATCTCCCAGACAATAGCTCTCAGAGATCAAAAGAGAAGACAGCATGGCTCCCCTGCTTCCACTCTACCTGAACTTCCAGGTAGGAATAAGCAGGGTCAGAAAAAGCTTCCCACATCCCCTGTGACATCATGTCAGTGGTGACATATGTCCACTCCTACTCAGAGGTTTGGGTAGTGTGGAAAAAGGGAAACCACTCTGCTATCCTGCAGCTCCCTCTATTGATCTCCCAGTTCTATCAGCTGGGACACCAATAGCTGAGGAGATATCAGGAAGTATTCTAAAACCCCTAACAAGGTCAAGTAATAAAAAAAGAAAGACAATAAGATGTGTTCCAGTGGAGTATCCAGCTCATTGCTTTGCAATGTGTTGGACACTCCTCTGGAACTTACATCATCATACGTCCCCAGCCTCCTGAATTACTGTCCACATCTAGCCATAGCCTCCTCACATACACTGTCTGATCCACCAGTCTGTTTCTACTGGAACATAATTTGACCCCCACCCCAAGCTTTGTTCCTCTGCTGACTGGAAGCTGTATACTCCACATACACAGTCAGATGCCCAAGTCTGGTTCCACTGCCCACTATAAGCCACAGTTTCCTTCATATGCTCTTCTGCCCCCCAGCTCATTTCCACTGGTAGACATGGAATTGCACATATACTGCCTTCTCCCCCAGCATTTTTCCACTGGTGGCTATGCTCCTTGCACCCACTATGGTATGTCAACCCATACCATTATGGTACCATTTTTCTCAGGCTGGAATTAGGTATTGAATGCACTAGGAAATTCCATGGTGTTGAAGATTTTAGAATCTTTGAAGTGACTAGTGTAATAAAATATATATAGTTTTTTTCCTATAGCACAATTTTCTGGAAATAGTTCTGCAACTAACCTTGGTTTAAAAAGGCAAACGACCCCTAATTTGATGCAGGTACATAACAACTTTCCAAAATGTTATGCCTTGCTAGCCTTTTCTTCACATATGTAATGGTTATAATATTTTAGTGCAGACAGCTAATGCATATCTCTGAAGGCAAGTAACCACTCATTTGAGGTGGTAGGATATCTTCTTTTCTGAAGGGTCTACAATTGCCCACCCCTAGCATAGTCATATGCACTACAGCAGTAAATAGTCTTCATTATTGGGTACTAAAGTTATCAGTTACTTGGATCTGATGGGGCAAATGTGTGCAGGGGTGGTTTCTGGGTAACTGGTAACTTTCTCTTGGAATGTCACACAGTTTTACACATGTTCACTAACACAGGACACATACTGACAGATAAAACTTCCAGATACAGAGAGAATGATGTACGAAGAAGAACTGAGACAAGGCTAAAGCAAACCATGAGGGACAATAAATATTCCCCAAATTCCATTGATTTAAATCTGGATTTTATCAGCTTGAATGCTAGAGAGGTGTCCAACTCATTGATTGACAATGCACTGGAGACCTCTTTAGCATTCAGAGAGTTAAAAACACCAATAAAAGTAATGCTAACACCTAAACATTTTCTGGGGTTATATACACAACCCTTTAAAAACCAGAGGAGTGCATACATTTCTGGTCCTTAACGGGTTAAATATCTGTACTCCATGCTGGCGTCTCTAAAAATTCTCATCTTGTTTTCTGAGGTCTACAGTCTAGCCTTACATATGTGCTGTGATTGTGAGGGCTCATATTCCTGCTTTTCCCAGGACTGCCATTACCATAGCTATTATGATAGTGTGTTTTAGAAGTGGTAGTGTTTTTGTCTGTTAATGGGCTGAGATAACTTAAAGGGATAGTAATGTTTCATAATAAAAGCAGCTCCAATTAATCTTCATAGTGTTTGGGCTATGGAGAGTGTTATTTCAATACTGAAATACTGAAGTATCCCCCTCCCACCCCTTTTACTGATGTAACACTGCTCAGCTCAGAGCAACAGGGTGGTGTCCAGATGGATTTCAGGGGCAATCTTCAATTAACATAAGGGAAAAACCTGAAAAACCTTTCAATGGGGGCAGGGTTTTCATTGTTCTCACAGTAAGAAGATTGTCCCTTGCTGTGAGCTGTCTGGTCTGTGGACCAGATTCCACATCTGAGGGGAGGCGACTTACACTAGGTAAAAGGGGCAGGAGGGGGTAAATTTTATCATTCCATTACTCTTGAACTACAACCCTGACAGTATTGAAATAACACTCTCCATGGCCCAAATACCATGAAGAGTAATCGGAGCTGCTGTTTTTATGAAACATTACTATGTCTTTAACAGCCTTTCTATATAGAAGAACAGTACCGGCTAATCTCAACACATTAACAGCATTATACCTGCACAAACAATTAACCAAACTGTGTCTATACAGGATAGTGTACATATGCATTAACTCTTTGAGTGCCAGAGGCTACGCAATCCAGTGGGCACCCCTCTGGCACTCAAAGGGTTAAACAAGTATTACATAAGAGATACCATTGTTTCCTATGATTTTTGCAGCTACAATAATTTTCAGGGGCACCTTGCGCTGATGAAACATCTTGCAACAAAGTTTCTGCAGCAAAGTTGCCCATGAGAACTACACTTTACCACTTAATTACATTAGTTTCTGAGTTGCAGGCATGCATGCAGGCAGGCACACAAATATACCTTTCCCTCTCTGTGAGAATAACCGGCCCATCCTCTCTCTCTGGTACTATCCAGTGTGACTCCATCCCTTATAGTCACATGTTAGAAAAGAGGAGACAACAGAACAGGGGCAGGGACTCTCCAGTTACTGGACTTCAAATACAATTATCCTCAGTCAACATCTGACCAGATGTTAATAAAGAAAATTGTAATATTCCAACATCTGGAGGGCTACAGGTTCCCCACCCCTGCTACAGGGGATCTACAGGAGAACATTTTTCTTTCCTTTATTCATTCATAATTGCTTGTCACCAGAGCATGCCAAAGCATTCGTCATGTACACGTGATGGCTATTATATATATGATTCTGTTGGCAGAACAGGAGGCTGTGATCGCTTTGGTGGTCTCTCTAAGATTCCCATTTTTTCCTCTGTAATGCATGCATCAAACACTCAAACAGCAGAAGCCATTTCCTACTTTCTGTATAGTCTCTGATTTGTGAAAATCACTGCAAGCTCACAGCTAACCTATTGCATAGTTGTTACCATTTGCTGTGGACTATAAAGAGACTTTATCACCTAAAACCAACAATGGTAATTTTGAAAGAACGTTCAAAATAACCTATATGTCGTATTCAAAATTTTTTTACTTAGAAAAAGAATTTTACAGTTGCTTAGATGTATTGATTATGCTAATTAAGGAATGTCATGCAGCTGCACCCTGTCTTGGCCCTATATTACCTTCCCTCACTGACAACTCTTCCAAGGAATAGATATTAATACTTTATTTTAAGCTTCTTTATATAGCATATATTAAAGGCATAGTAATACTTAAGTATTACTGATCCCTATATTAAAGTCCTATTAAAAATAAATGTATTGCCCCCAGTGTTATCTCTCAAACCTTTATGGTTTGAGAGATAATCGCTCCTAAAGTTGCCCTCTCCCTCCTCCTTCCCCGTAGTCAGTGTTCTAGCTGACTGAAGGGAAGCCAGACGTATGACTTTCAGGCGGCTCTGCAGCACAGCCAAGATCGCGTTAATAAAAAAGAAAACTTTCGCTGAAATGGTCTCCTATGTGTGCTTGATTTGCAAGCACACGTAGAAGACTGTTTTAGTGAAAGAAATTTTTTTATTAACGTGATTGCGGCTCTGCTGCAGAGCCGCCTGATGATCTATGACCGGTTTTCCCTTCAGTCAGCTACAACTCTGACTTCAGGGAAGGGGGAGGGAGAGGGCAACTTTAGGAGCAATCATCTCTCAAACCATAAAGGTTTGAGAGATGACACTGGGGGCAATACATTTATTTTTAATAGGACTTTACTACAGGGATTAGTAATGCTTAAGTATTACTGTCCCTTTAAAACAATTAAGTAAATTATGTAAGTCCCATTGCTGTAGGTTTTATAGTTTTAGAGTTATAGTGTTCTAAAGTCCCATCCCCTCCCATCCCTTTTACACACGTCACAGCTCTGGCTGACAGACTAGGGAGAACTTTAGAAAAATATAACTA
This sequence comes from Rhinophrynus dorsalis, assembly GCA_037306005.1. Classification (NCBI taxonomy): domain Eukaryota; kingdom Metazoa; phylum Chordata; class Amphibia; order Anura; family Rhinophrynidae; genus Rhinophrynus; species Rhinophrynus dorsalis. Next base: position 207,730,591 of record CM074724.1, read on the forward strand.
TAAAACTTACAGTAATGGGACTTGCATCATTTACTTTACTTTTTTAATATGTGCAATATTAAAGAAGATTAAAATAAAATATTATTATCCCTTTCATTGTTGGGGATGTGTGATATTCATTGCTGAATGGTGTCAGTGAATGAAATAGGTAATGCTGGGAGGGGAGCTTTCTAAAGGAGCTTGCTCAGAGATCTTAAACATATTAACTCTTGAAGTTCACCAGAACATACAGGCTGAAGGGCCAAATTCTCAGGGTGAGAGAGTCAGGTGTCACCTACTATGTGATCTGCACCAATTAACTGCTTAATTAGTCTCTAAATTGGTGTTATTTGTACTGGAAATGCAGAGGGAGATGTCCTACTTGTCTTGTGTGTTTAGGGTTGCCACCTTTTCTTCAAAAAAATACTGACTATGGCAATCTCTCCATTGACTTAATATTAGACAGAAGCCAATTTTTTACCGGCCTGCAGGTAAAATACCGGCTGGGCGGCAACACTATGTGTTCAAGGGATAGTGATGTCTATATTAAAGTTTAGGTCTGAGTCTTCTATATTGATTTTATTTAATTTGCAGAGCTATGTTTAATTAGTTACAGTTCTGTAGTTCAAAAGATAGTCAAGCTGAAATGATCCCCCTCACGCCCCTTCTGGCCGCGTCATGCTGCCTGTAAGGGTGGACCGGATGGAGAGTGGCGAGGGGCAATCTTCAGTAAGCAAAAGGAAAATCCTGTCCTCCTACTCATCAAGGGGGGCAGGGTTTTCCTTATGCTTACTACAGGGCTCAAAATTTCCACTCGCTACTAGCCAATGGCGAGTGAAAATTTAGCCCTGGCGAGTAGAAATTCAGCCCTGGTGGGCACGTTTTGGCTTTCAAGTTTGGCTAGTAGCAAAGGACTTAAAATTATAATCCCTGCTTACTGTATGAAGATTGTCCCTTGTTGCATCTGTCCGGTCCCAGGACTGGATTGCAGCTTTAAGGGAAGGAGGCCAGAAGGGGTGGGAGGGGGATCATTTCAGCTTGAATATCTTTTGAACTACAGAACTGTAAGTACTTAAACATAGCGATGAATGTTATAAAAACAATACAGAAGACTCGGAGCAAAACTTTAATATAGACATTACTATTCCTTTCAGGCAGGGAGATCTCTAAGCTGTAGCATATTGAACATTAATTGCGGTCTGACTAGTTTCTCTAAGTTAGCGCAAGCAAGGAAGTATCACCTACAATGTATATTCTTGGGAGATTTAAGGGTTAATATTTCACAGGTTTCAGGGTGAGCTCATTTGGAAAGGTCCCAGGTATGTGAATCAGCCAATTTTATTTGGAAAATGAATGTCTTCGTTATTTTGCTTAATAGATTATGCTAGTTAAAATATGCTTGGCAGACACTTCTATACCTGGGAACTCTAAGGGTTTGAACCTAAGACTCAGAGTTTTTAACCAAATCTCAGTGTCTCTGGGTGAGAAAGATTAGTGTTACAACAAGCAGAGAAATCACTTGTAATGAGATTTGAGTGAAAACCCTAAGAGTTCCCATGTATGCTGAAACATCATACAGATTTTGAACCTCTTCCAAATTCAAAAATGTTGCTTTTAGGGGATAGGGTTTCTTTAAAGGGATAGTAATACTTAAATATTACTAATCACCATATTGTAGAAAAAAAAGAATTTAATTGTCCCCAGTGTCATCTCTCAGACCGTTTATGGTTTGAGAGATAACCGCACGCAAAGATCCCCCCTCCCTCCCCCTTCCCTCAAGTCAGCGTTGTACTGACTGCAGGGGAGGTCTGTCGTACGGCAGTCAGGCGGCTCTGCAGCAGAGCCGAGAACGCATTAGTAAAAAATAATTATTTCACTGAAACGGTCTTCTACGTGTGCTTGGTTTGCAAGCACATGTAAACGACTGTTTCAGTGAAATAATTATTTTTTATTAACGCAATCTCGACTCTGCTGCAGAGCTGCAAGCCTGTTGTATGACTGCGTTCAGGGAAGGGGGAGGGAGGGGGAACTTTGCGGACGGTTATCTCTCAAACCATAAAGATTTGAGAGATGACACTGGGGACAATTAAATTCTTTTTTAACATGGTTACAATATGGGGATTAGTAATATTTAAGTATTACTATCCCTTTAAATTAAAAAAAAATGTTGAACTGGGTTTTCCCGCAACACTATTTTCTGTCAGACTATACATTTTAAGTCATTATAGCAACAAAAAGCTTGCAGACAGGGTGCCTGAATCATTATCTGGAAGACCAGAGAAAAGTACCTAAAGTTGTGTGTACAGTAATTATCCCCCCTGCCTCTGGCTGTCTCTCCCCCTTGCTTTTCACCAGTGGGGGGCCTTGTATAAACCATCACATATAGCTGTTTTGCATGTATGCTGATCCTCTGTTTAATGTTACTTTCCTTTGTATTACTGTAGAGTGCTGTGCACTCACTTAACTCTAATTTCTCAATTACACAATTGGCTTTAAGTTTGTAAATTGATATTCATGAGATCAGGAGAGGCATTAACATGACCATGGACTTTCTGAAGTGAAACGCAGATAAGTCTTCAACCTCACCATGGTGCAAATATAAGTGCATTATGTTTTCTCTTTGTGGCACTGGTTATCACATGTTAAATCACCTGGTGCCGGAATAAAAACCCACAGCATTGCAGGCTTTAATAATAGAAAACCAAAAATGTTTGCTTTATGTCAGTATAACAAGGAGGCTGACCAGAGTCAGATTATCCATTATGGCAACCTAGGCTACTGCCTAGGGCCCATGGAAATAAGAGAGGCCCTGGCTGCAACTGATGGGTCACAGACGAAGGCCCTGCTGTTGCTGCCCCTAACATCTTGTGTCAGATGAACTTTTTTTGTTGAAAGAGCCCAGCATGATCTAGTTGCTCCCACTTTCATTAGAGCCGCAATGCCAGTTCCTGTTAGCAGCACACTGTGACAGAAGCACAGGATAAAAATATGTGGGTCCCCAAATTAGCACCTTGCCTGGGGCCCTATGGAGCCCTAATCCGTCTCTGAGGCTGATGTAGGAAGAAGAACTGGGACAATTCTGGAATAAACCAAATCACCATAGGGGGCAGATAAAAACATCTAAGATTCTCTTTTAATCATTTGAGAGCCAAATGGGGTTTGCAACGTGTTGCAGAGCAAAGACATAGACACCCCACTGGCACTGAAAGGGTTAATGGGGAATTTAGCCCCTTGAATGCTAGAAATGTCTCTAATTCATTGTGAAGCAATGCTTTAGAAACATCTCTAGAACTGAAGGGGTTAAAAACATAATTTAAATCAACGGATTTTCTTTAATTTTCCCCTATGGTACAGAATTGCATCGGTTCTTCTTAGTACATCAGTTTCAATGGAGTGAATATACAAATCCACAGCACAGCCATGATGGCATTAGCCTCTAACACTAGTGGATGTACTACAGAGTCTTCACTACAGCAGGAAGCTCAAATCCAGTGGCATAACTATAGGGGTTGCACCTGCAACTGGGCATGTCACTCCAGGGGCCCAGCCGCCCCCTGCAACCGCCTCGCCTGATGCCCGCAATCAAGTAATGCAGAGCGCTGGGGCTCTGCATTATGAGAGTGCCGGTCTGCCTGAAGGAGATCAGTATTCCCTCCAGTAGACCGGCACTCTCGTAATGCAGATCGCTGGGAGATTACATCATCTACCAGCACCCTGCATTACTGAAGAGGACCGCGCAGGAGAAGAGGTCTATGCAGAAGGAGGCACAGACCTGTCCTCTGCCATTGGACCACCATGGAGCTAGGTGATTTAGGGTCATTGTGGAGATTGGGGGGCAATGTGGAAGGGGAAATGTGGAGATTGAGGGGCATTGTGGAAGGGGCAATGTGGAGGTGGGGGTAGTGTGAAAGGAGCAATGTGGAGATTGGGGGGCATTGTGGAAGGGGCAATGTGGAGATTGAGGGACAATGTGGAAGGGGCAATGTGGAGACTGAGGGGCATTGTGGAAGGGGAAATGTGGAGATTGAGGGACATTGTAGAAGGGGCAATGTGGAGACTAAGGGGTAATGTGGAAGGGGCAATGTGGAGATTGAGGGGCAATGTGGAAGGGGCGATGTGGAGATTGAGGGGCATTGTGGAAGGGGCAATGTGGAGATTGAGGGACATTGTGGAAGGGGCAATGTGGAGATGGCCAATGTGCTTAAGGGGGCCAATGTGGTCAGGGGCCCATGACAATTCTTGCATCAGGGCTCCGTGGCTTCTAGTTATGCCTCTGCTCAAACCTGTACCCAGGTCACCCCTTCCCAGTGGTTCAGGCTTTTAGGATCTTCTCACATGAACACAGGTGAATCTGTCAGTAGTTCTTTCATTCTGAAGGTTCTGCCTGAGATAACAAATAATCACAGTTTTTTAATTGAGGAGATCCTGAAAACATTGGGGGTTATGCACTAAGGGGTGATAAAGTAGACACAACGTCTCCAGTGCTATTGCTTCTCCAATTCTTATGTTAATCTATGGAGCCAATGCACTAAAATTTCTCAAGTGGGAGAGATTTAGTACATTGGCTCCATATAATAATATAGGAATTGGAGAAGTGATATCACTGGAGAAGTCATCTCCACTTTATCACCTCTTCATCACTCCTTAGTGCATCTCCCCCACGGACTGTTGGGGAGGGGACTGAGGATAGGTTTCACCCTTTGAGTGCCAGAAGGGTACACGATGCATTACTTTGCAATGTGTTGCATACCCCTCTGGAACTCAAAGGTTTAAGTACCACTGTACTACAGCATACGATGACTTTAGTGTATATCAACAAACATTTTCTGCTATCATTAAGGCTTTAAAACCTTGCTTGTAGTAGTTTGCATACCCCTTTGGAAGATTAATGGTTAATTCCAGCAATCTCCATACTCCCGCCCTGAAGCATTCACAGAACAAATGCATGGAGTTACACAATTCCCATTGGAAAGGAACGCCAGGAAACGTCCGTGGACTGCCCCACTGCCCTTCCCTTGGAGCAAGTTCTGCTAAAAGAGGAATTTTTGGCATAAGTAATTTAGTAAATGGGGGTTAGGCAGGCAAGGAGCTGCCAAGTTAATAAAATGTGGTTAGTGGTTTAGGAGAAAAGTCAAAGCAAGGTTATCTAACTCGGCAAGCCATAAAGTGTATGACATATGTTTGCAAACTAATTCCCACCTACCCCTTTTTAACCACTTGGGTGCTAGAGAAATCTGCAATGCATTGCTCAGCAATGTCTTGGAGATATCTCTAGCGAGGAGGTAAATGAGAATTAACGCTTCAAGTGCCAGAGGGGTATCCAATGCATTGCAAAGCATTATGAGGGTTGATCCTTTGAGTGCCAGAGGGGTACTCTGGGGTACTCAAGGGGTTACATCTGTAGGGATATAAATCCTTCATACAGCAGTCAGGTATATCTCCATACCTTTTTCCCTATTTAGAAATGTGCTGTAGTCTACAGCTGGATACTGAAATTTCACCCTCTAAAGAAGCATGGATGGGGTTTTTCCTCTAAAGTATTTCTCATTCACACTGTATTAACTAAATCCAGACTAAAATCAAGGTCAATTAAAGTGGATCTGTCAAATTAAGAAAAGTTCAGTTAAATTTAAAAGTAACTAAAAACTGCCTGTGTGTGGCATTATTTGTAACAGTTTATGGAAATTAAACCTTTTTTGCTAGTGACACAGTTTGCCAATTAATGCTAATCATTTTCTGTGCTGTGCTGATATTAACACACACTGTCCTATGAGTGAATATAGGCAACGCCCACACAGTGGGATCATTTCTAATAATGCAGAGAACCAATAAGTGTGGCTTTGAACATTAATTAGCATAATGTGCAGGGAATTAGCATTAAGTGCCACACTGTGTTACCAAGATGTAAAGGTTAGTGTCTCAAAAATGATTCATTGTACAGAAAATAGCAAGTTTAACATATAGGCACATTCAATTCCCTATAAAACAAATTCGGCTTGTATTAAGGTGACAGTTCCACTTAACACAGGAAGCCTCTATACAATGCAACAATAACAATAAATACATACACTTGACTGCTGTATATATTTCTCCTACATAACTAGGTCTTTCCATTAACAGAATGAAAGCAACTTATTCATAAAGCTGCAGTCCCCTGCTATTTTATGTAAAACAAAGATGAGAATTATAAAAAGATTATTGGGGGATGTGAAAGAAAAGAAAAAGAGATGGAATATAGTAATAGCAGGACTTAAAATTGGAAGTCTAGCCAGACCTGAAAAGTTACTCGCCACTGCAAGCCATAACATACCCACCAGGGCTGAATTTCTACTCACCAGGGCTACATTTTCACTCGCCATTGGCTACTGGCGAATGGAAATTTTGAGCCCTGGTAATAGTGTTGTATAACCTCCAAACATTATCACTAAAGTTGTCATGTTAGAAGAGTTTCATTTATTAAAGCAAACTGGGACAAACAAGCTGTATAGTGGAGAAATAAACATTCCCCAAGTTCCAATTGATTTAAATGGGGTTTTTAACTTTTTGACTGCTAGAGGGGTCTCAGACAGATTAGGAAGCTTCTTCTGTGGCTTTGACAATGGGGACAATGATCTCAGTTCTACTCAGGTGATGTCAGCTGTTTAACTCCCACTTAACTCCCACCAAACCCTCTCATCTCACACTGTTCCTTCACATTCCCTTGCATTGGCTTTTGTGACAGTTTTTACTCTTAAGTTAGCAAAGGTGAACAACCCAAAAACTCAATAGTACTGTTTCAGCAGGATTATTAACTATGCATTTGTTTTTACATCATACAGTTCTGCCCATTAGAATAACTTAGATGCCTTTAAAAAGAGCCTGCATACTTTTTTAAAGGAGCAGAATATAGAAAGCTATGTATGTTAATATTGGGATTAATAATTATTTTGGGCTTGTTGAGCCAAGGAAAAATCTAATTGTCATTTGGAGTCAAGAAGGAATTTTTTCCCCCATTCAAGGCAGAATTTGAAATAGCTGAAATAAGGGGGTTGCCTTCTTTTGGATCAACAGTGCTAAACAAGAATAGGAAAAAATTGGAACTTGATGGACGCAAGTCTTTTTTGAACCTAAACTACTATGTAACTATGTAACCTGAGGGCCACTTATAGCCTTCAAAGTCCGTCTTTTAAACCCTTAAAAGGATAGTAATACTTGCAAATTACTAATCCCTATATTGTAGCTTTGTTAAAAAGAAACTTATTGCCCCCAGTGTCATCTCTCAAACCCTTATGGTTTGAGAGATGATAGCGCTCAAAGTTCCCCCCTCTCTCCCCCTTCCCTGGCTGAATTATGAACACTGACTGTAGGGGAAGCTGTCGTAAGACAGTCTTATGTGCATCAGGTGGCTCTGCAGCTGAGCCGAGATCGCATTTATAAAAAATAATTATTTCACTGAAGCGGTCTTCTACGTGTGCTTGATTTGCAAGTGAAAGATTTCTTTTTTATAAACGCGATCTCGGCAATGCTGCAGAGCCACCTGATGCAAGTAATACCGGATATCCTTGCAGTCAGCATTCAGTCAGGGAAGAGGGAGGGAGGGGGGAACTTTGAGCGCCATCATCTCTCAAACCATAAGGATTTCAGAGATGACACTAGGGGCAATAAGTTTCTTTTTAACAAAGCTACAGTATTGGGATTAGTAATTTGCAAGTATTACTATCACTTTAAGGACCAGCAGTCCAGGGAAGTTACCTTCCCTTAAGGACCGCTTTGATCCTTGCTGACGCACCGGTACACGTGGCCTGTTATGTGTACCAGCGCGCCGCTTTGGGGCATAAGAGAGACCGCTCCAGTCTTGGAGTGGACAATTTTATGCCCCATTTTTACTTACAGCACTCCCGGTAGAGCACTGTAAGTAATAAGTATGTGTCGTGCTATGACCGTCACCGGTCTTTAAGAGTATAAGGCCCATGACGGTCATAGCACGTCATCTGGTCCTTAAGGGGTTAACCCCTTAAAGACCAGCACAGGTGTACACAGCCCTGAATTCCTTGACATGCCAGGACTGTCACTGCCTTAAGTGCCGGACAGCCGTGATGGTCCTGGCACATCACTGGTCCTTAAGGGGTTAAAAAAAAAATAGAAAGGGCTCATACAGTTTGATTTAGCAACACAATATATGTTTTTGCCCCAAATAGTTTAGGTGCAAAATAGATCTTGTCCCATAAAAATGATTTTTTTATTACAAAATCATTTTGTCTCACAACATTGATAATTTTTGTTCCAAAAGATTTTGTCACACAAAATGTTTTGTCACAAAATACAAGTTTGTCAAATAAAACTGTTTTTGTTACAAAATACATTTGTCACACAAAATAGATTTTTTGGGGTCAAAAAATACATTTTGTTGCATAAACTATTACTTTTGTCACACAAATATTACACAAATAAAATATTTTGTCCCCAAAATTGTTTTGTCATAAAGTAGATTTTGTCTTAAAAAATATTATTTGGTCACAAAATTATCTTTTTACCCCTTTTTTTTGTCGAAAAATACATTTTAACAAAATGCATTTTTTTTTTAAATGGATTTTGTCCCAAAAATTGTTTTATTAGAACTACTCAAAATGTTATGACTTTAAAAGAAGAAAAAACAATTACAGTGAATGCTGTTTTGTTGTATTAGGGGATGGTGGTAGTGTTAATGTGCTGTTGTTGTTCTTGTTATTATTATTTTCTTTGTTTACTTTATGTACCACAAAAAAACCCACATAGTTATAATTTATAGGCTTAATGTCAAATCGTCAAAAAGGTTATTGGTGGGCATAAAAATGACAAGGAAATCCCTCCAATCTATAGCACCTATGTAATTCACTTATGTGAACAATTAAATACATGAATCAGATATATAAAAAAAGCTTACATCAAAGTAATCCTAACTTTACAGCATTTCTACTACATTCTAAAGTTTTCTGCAGCAATACGCAAATGAGCATACAGGGATTTCAAGCACATATAAATATGGGTTTGTTACAATGTTAGAGCACACTGAAAAAAACACACATCCATAAACTAATCCATGGTCATAAAAACAACTTTTATTGTAATGCAGTGTCTCTGATAATGATTAAGTGCGTTATGCACGAAACTCATTGATGGTGGGATGCTACTTAGTTACTTCTACTGGTATGCGGCTCCATGATATAAGTCTCTCCATACAATGAATGTACAAAAATCTTCTTTGGAGGTATTTTGAACATTTTATTTCTGCATTACAATAAAAGTTGTTTTTATGACCATGTATTAGTTTATGGATGTGCGTTTTTTTCGGCGTGCTGTAATTTTGTAATTTTGAGCTATGAGGGAGAGCTCTTTTGAAACGTAACCATAATAATATCCTTTCATCAAATATCACAACACACATTATAGTAACACTCTTTGAAGATGGTTACTTGGGATTGAGACCTTGTTTAAAGTATCATGTTCCGTTAACTGGGAGTAAGAGCTGCTGATTGCTGTGTGGTTCTAAATCTGTTACAATGTTGCTTTTCAGATGAAAATGTTGTCTTGAACCAAAATTGGGATTTAGGCCTTGCTGACTGATACAACCAGCATTAAAGGAACATACTTTCTTCAGTCTAATAGTAATTTTGGTTCAACACAGTTGCAATGTTAGCCACTGAAAGGCAAAATTGTAACAGACCCCTATTTATATGTTGTAACCTAGGGATTCCTTTATTGGAAACTGTGTTTTTGTTTTTTTATACCTGTTTCAGGTATGTAAATGTTTTTAAATGTGTATTTTAAGATTACTATACTCAGTACATTGGAGAAAAGTTTTCTTTTTTTTTATGCTTACCACAACCACGTTGATGGGTTGGCACAAACCTATTATGATATACGAATGTTTTACATGGCACTGAAAGTAGAATAACATTTTTAAAAAATACCATAAAACATTCACTGTGACTAGTTTCTTTTCTATTAAACTCATCACATCATGATTGGTTCTAATAATGAACATTTAGTTTTGGATGAAAAAGATTGCATTTGTGTGACAAAATCTATTTTGTGACAAAACAATACCTTTTATGTGGCAAAATGTTTTTGTGACAAAATAATGAATTGTGTGTGGCATCAAGCATTTTGTAACCAAAAGCAATCAATTTTGAGTGACATATTTTTTAACAAAAATGTAAATTTTGTGTGAAAAATATACTTTGTGACAAAAATATAAATTTTGTACAGCAAAGCTGATTTCATGAGCAGCAAAATATATTTTTGACTAAATAATTTTGTGACAATAAAGAATAATTTTGTTAGACAAAATCTATTTTGTGGCATAAAAGATTAATTTATACAACAAAATCTATTTTCTGGCAAAAAATAATTTTGTGAGACAAAGTCTATTTTATATCCCTTATTAACTGGATTGTATCAATGTATTTTATCACAGCTATTGCTCTTATATTATATATGAGAAAAACAGGAGACAATAACAGTGTTTTTTTATAGGTAATAGAATGTGGTCTGGGTTCTATTAGAGTTGCTAACATCTCCAATAAATGAGACTATAGATTATGATGGAATTGTTTTTTGGCCCAAATCATTTAAAGAATAAGCTATATCTGATAGGACCAAAACAAAACCTTGTCCTATATTTATGTTTTTATGTGAAGTGATTGGTAAACAGGTAAATTGTCATGTCATATGGAAAACATCATGAAATCACCCTCTTCCACAAATATATCAATTGTAACAATATTAATTCTAAAAACTAGTAAAGAAAATCATACTGTCCTAAAAATATGACCTTCAAAATCATGCAGTAAATTTTGTGTGTCACAAACGAAAGCCTACCAAAACCTGTGTATGCAGAGGTGGTAAAATAAATAAATGCAGTACACTCAGCCACCCATGTGTATCATATTGAGGACAATATAACCAGAGGTCAGTTCTCGGAGACTTAAAAAACATATGGGTTCTTCCAACACCTGAAAAAATACTCTTTTTGTTATATGTTGCTGTATCTAACAATGACCGGTCAATGTCATAGAGGTGAAAATACGAACAAGATTCCACACAAAAACAGAGAGTGCAATCAATTTTCAGGCCCTAGGCTTGCCTAAAACCAATTTACTGTTCTACTTATGTTGAAAAATGTCCCCTTTGTGCTTCTTCTGCTAAGTAGAGGGCACTGGGGCAGTCTATGGATGTTTCATGGTGTTCTTTTGCTCTACTCCCTCTTTCATGTCATGTATTAAACAAGGTGCAAAAGAAATTATGTAACTTTATTCGATTTTCATGTGCATGCTATGGGGCAGATGTAAGGGATTTGCTGAAATTAAAGCCTTAGAGGGATAGTAATGTTTCATAATAAAAGCAGCTCTAATTAATCATCATAGTATTTGGACTTTGGAGAGTGTTATTTCAATTCTGTCAGAGTTGTAGTTCAAGAGTAATTCAATGAAAGTATCCCCCTCCCGCCCCTTTAATTGATGTAACACTGCTCAGCCAGATCAGAAGGGAGGTGCCCAGGCAGATTGCAGAGAGGGACAATCTTCAATTAAGATAAGGGGAAAACTTGAAAGAGGGTTAGGGCTTTCATTGTTCTCATAGGAAGAAGATTGTCCCCTTCTGTTATCTGTCTGGTCTATGAACTGGATTCCACATCTGAGAAGAGATGGCTTACACTAGGTAAAAAGGATGGGAGGGGAAACTTTGCTTGTGAATATCTCTCAAACCATAAAGGTTTGAGAGATAAGACTTATATCGTTCTTCATGATTTTTTAATAGCTACAAAATAAAATAAAGATAAAACGAAGTATTACTATCCCTTTAATGATGGTGAAGTGTGTATAACAGAATATGCACAATCTATTTATACTGTGTAGTGCATACCCTAGAGTCCAGCCACTGGTACTGAAGGATACTACCAGTGCACGTGCACTGGAAGATTCATACATACACATCTCAGAATTTTATTTCAGTCTGAGCCATTTGTTTCAGTTGTTAGTTAATACCCTTCAATGGAAAAGGGGCCGATAGAGGGAGGGATGGAAGGGGTATTAAGCATTATATTTCTTTTAAGCTAGTTAGTATTAAAGAGTATGACTGACATTTGACAATCTGTTTAGCACTTTGAAATAGACTAGGTATCAAAATATTAAAGTATTACTATACATTTAATAAAGAAGCAAAGCAATGAGTGGTGAGGTAGAAATACACCCCTTTAAACTAGGGACACAAAAAACAACACATACTGCAGGGTTCCACTGATTTCTGTGCAATCCTGGGGCTAGAATCTATTGCAGGTGCTAATTTTATCTCTGCTTTTATCTCCAGTTTTCCCCATAGACTTCAAAAGGAAAATGTTTGATAAAACGGGCGTTAACATTTGACACCTGTAGTAGAATCTAGCCCCTGCAGAGTTAAATTTTCATGTGCATCCATGATTTATAGGGATATGTGATCAGCTTAAAGGGTAGGAATCTGTACCAGGCTGAAAGTTCTCTGGTGCATATGATCGATATTTTAATCTGCAAGGGCTGTTACCTATAATTCCGTAATTTTATGATTGGCTGAAATTAAAAGAAAAAATAACAGCAAAGCACTCTAACCCCATTCATGCACACTGGATGAGGGTCAGATATTGTAGACTCCATTGTGTAAATTCACTAAGCCGTGATAAAGAGGTGATACAGTGGAGATGACTTTTCCAGTTTATCTCTTATCCAATTTGTATGTTATTCTATGGAGCCTATGCACTAAGATTTCTTCAACTTTGGAGGTCTTAGTGCATAGGCTCCATAGAATAACATATGAAATGGAGAAGTCATCTCCACTTTATCACCACTTAGTGAATCTGCCCCCCTATATTAAAATATTGCTCACCCACCATAAATGTCAGTGGATGGTGGGGGGTGAAAGAGAGGATCATATGTTTCCTCCCATACTCACATTCTTATTAAACATTGGAATCTAAAGAAATCTTTACTACATTGCTTTCTCTGGACTATATGGAGTTAATCTTCTCAGTTCTAAGCACAGGAGAAGGAGCTCGTTAAGCCAGCACTTCAATTTTATGCCACTATCTCCAAGACCAGTGACATAACTATAGGGGTAGCACCTGCAACCGGTCCCATGCACTCCAGGGGCTCGGCCTCCCCCTGCGACCCCTCTGCCTGGTGCCTGCAATCTCCTGCCGGAGCTCTAGTAATGCAGAGCACTGGGAGATGACATCATCTCCCAGCGCTTTGCATTACTAAGAGGACTGTACAGGAGCTCCAGGTAGGAGATAGGGGCATTGTGAAGGAGGTCAATGTGGTCAGGGTGGCCAATGTGTGTGTGGGGGGGCCTGTGGTACTTCTTGTACCAGGGCCCGGAGGGTTCTAGTTCTGTCCAAGACATAGGAGGATGTATTGATAATTCCAAACTAAATCAAGCTCTGGAACATGCTTCGTAGTGCTACTCCTGCCTGCTGTCATTTTGCTAAGTTATTTATTTTGATTATGCCAAGGGTAGGACAATGGGTAAGTTTATGGGCGTTTTGGGGTGTTCCGTCACCTGTGCCTAGTGTAACACTATTTTCTAAGAAGGAACAGAGGGGTATGGACTAAGTACTCTTTTTTCCTGTGCATTCTATAGGGGAGGAGTTTAGGACTTGCTCACATGAAAATTTTAATAATGGTACGCGTGCCATATGCACTAAAGTTAATATACATACTCGTTCATGTGCAGCCGCATGTTTGGAGGCAAATGTCAAAGTAGCTACACTGGTGGATTCTTACATCCCCCCCAACTGAGTTCAGAGAACCCCTGCATTTATTTTTCTATTCCCATAATGCTAAGCAGACTTAAAGGATGAGTACACTTTTTTAATGAAAAAATATGTTATAGAGCTTTTCCTGCAGATTAAAACAAAAGTATTTCCACTCCTGGAAGATTTTTTTTTTCATGTAAAAGTTATTACTGCTGAAAATTATGTTTTGAATTTCAAACTGTAATCAGTTATCAGTTCCAACTAGTGCCCAAAAGACAAATATGTTTTAAAATGCACTGTGAGGGAAAGGTATCCATAGTTAGTAATAGGAACAGCACACCCTGGTGGCCACAACTGAAGATTTCATTGGAGCTGTAATCATACATGGGAACTTCATACTCTTGAGTCCCAGACTGGGCTCTTGTGCTGCAACCAGGGATTTGTAAATAACGCAGTTTGCATCATAAATGGGGTAGGGCTTAATCGAGTGGGTGGGGGTTTGTCATAATTTTGTTATAAAATGGACGAGATGGGTGGGAAGTGGACAGAACAAGGTGGGAAGGAGGAGAGGTGGGCTGGAAGTGGGAGGAACAGGGTGAAAAGGACAGTAAGTAGGCAGAGTTTTTCAGGAAAGTCACCAGCACCAAAGAATCAGCCTTTATGGTTTGAGAGATAGTCACTCCTAAAGTTGCCCTCTCCCTCCCCCTTCCCCAAAGTCAGCATTCTAGCTGACTGCAGGGAAGCCTGTCGTACGACCGTAAGGTGGCTCTGCAGCAAAGCCAAGATCGCGTTAATAAAAAAGAAATCTTTCACTGAAATGGTCTTCTACGTGTGCTTGGTTTGCAAGCACACGTAGAAGACCATTTTAGTGAAAGATTTTTTTTTTATTAACGAGATCTTTGCTCTGCTGCAGAGCCGCCTGATGATCGTAAGACTGGATTTCCCTTCAGTCAACTACAACGCTGACTTCGGGGAAGGGGGAGGGAGAGGGCAATATTAGGAGCGATTATCTCTCAAACCATAAAGGTTTGAGAGATGACACGGGGGCAATACATTTCTTTTTAATATGACTTTAATATAGGGATTAGTAATTATTAAGTATTACTATCCCTTTAACTCTAAAAATCAGAGTCTCCAGGGCTGATCCAGAGAGTTCCCAGGTATGGCTGTAATACTTTTTGCTAACAACATGGTTTTACTCATCAGGAAAACCCCATACAATATATAATTTTTTTCTATTCACTATTTTGCTAAGCTCCACCCTTCAGCCGCTTTACTTGTTGTAGTAAATTATCACAGCTGAGCCATTCTTTCCCTCTCTGCTTATTTTCATGCCAGCACCCAGCATGCACCAGGGATTGCACAGGGATTGCACAGATGTACTGTCAGACTGTTCTCATAGCTCGGCATGTGGCCAGCAGATGGAATGCAATGTTATTAAAAAGTTTTATTTTTCCCTTGAAGAAAGAAATTTGCTCATAAAAATTAGGCAGTGGCTAAAACAATTCTTAGACGTCTCCATTAAATGGGAAATGAAAGCAGGGGCTATGCAAAATTTGGTCCTACTGGTATCTATATTTTATTCTGTTTACAGCCAGAGAGGTCAAATTTGAGGTGAATTTAATGTTTTTGAAGAGTGAAGCCAAGCATACCTTATTAGGCTATGCACTATTAATATTTTTAATCTATAATGTGGCTATAGCAATTGTATTTATTTTTATAACAATAATAATAATAATAGTGCTTATAATGGCATTGTACAGTGCAGATGGAACGACTCATAAATCATTCTCTTGTCCACACATTCTCCAAAGGGCTGAGGCCTAACCAAAAGTTTATAGTAACATCTAGAATGTCCTATTTTCTTTAACCCTTTGAATGCTACAGATGTCTGCAAAACACAGTGAAGCAATACAAATAGTAATATATTATTTTCCCTCATAGATTAACCCCTTGAGTACCAACACAATGCAATGAATACCTCTCTGGCACTCAAAAGGTTTAACAGCCAGAGGCAACAGAAAATATGTTTGTCTTTATCCTCACTGAGACTGATGTACTGCGAGAAACTGCTCCATATGGGATAAATAAGCATTGCAATTGATTTAAATTGGGCATTAAACTCTGCTGAACGCTAGAGAGGTCTCCAACACATTTCTTCACTTCTCTAGTCTTCAAGAGGTTAAAACACCCATTTAAATGAATGGGAATTTGGAGAATGTTTCTTCCTACCTATGGTACAGTTGGATTCCTCCACATTTACCCCTATTATACTTAGTACATCTGCCTCAGCATCCTTTATCAATTATTTATTTGTGTCTTGAAATACTTCAAGCTGTTGTGCTTAGGAATTTAAAGGAATACTAACACTTAAAATGGAAAGGAGTTAACATAATTTTAAATATCATGTATTCCAATCTAGCATCTGCTGAGATTATTTATTTGATTTGATTATAGGTCCTGGAAAATATAATGTTGAACCTGCATTTCTTTTGAATTTATAGAAAGTTATGCTTCTCTCCTGTACAGAAATGAGACTTGATATTCTAAGAAAAAACAATGCATTTGAGACCTCTCAAGGATTCAAAGAGTTTAAAGTCCCATTTAAATCAATGTGAATATTATTTGATCCCTAAGGTACAATTTGTTTGCCCCAGAATTGCACTTTTCATTGTAAGCTTCTTACTGACTAATGTGGTTTGTGCAAGCTTGTAATAAGTGACCCCATCTAAAATATGTTATGGAATGATATTAGTACCCACTACTCTTGTATTCAGAAAAGCTGCTATCTTATTACGGACATTTTACAAGCATCACGGCATCAGTGGACACTCTAGCGTTTCCTTAAACAAACAATTAACCTAAGAACTGCCAAAGGTATATGTTAGGCTAGATCTTAGACACCCTGCACAAAAGATTTTTACAGATGCTAGCCCGGGGCATAGGATATTTCAGTATGTGTCACCCCAGCTAATTTTTGCTTCTTTAATTTACTTATTTTGTTAATTTATCAGATGATATTATGAACAGGATCCCTATTTTTTATCCGTATTTGGCCATTTCAAAGGGCAGGTTTTTAAAAATACATAATACTGTGCTCATTAACACACAGCCCTGTAGTATACATGTTTCATAAGCATCCCCTCTAAATGAGAAACCATGTTTTATTATAAAGACAAGCAAATGAAAATGTGTGCATGTGGATAGATAGATAGATAGATAGATAGATAGATAGATAGATAGATAGATAGATAGAGTAAAACAATCAAAAGTTATTACAGTCCATATTGTAATTTTTATTATTAAACAGCTTGTGTCAACAGAGGCACTTCTTGTGCATTCTGTGAGGAGACTCTACCTTTGGCTACTTCTCTCCAAATAAATTAATAATAATATCTACTCTACATTGTGACAGTTTGAGTTGCATTGCCCTGGATGCTAGTGTTTCCTCTAGGGTGAGCAACTTTGACAAGCCTAGCACTGGAAGGGCTAGATTCTATTACAGGTGCTAATTTTATCTCTGCGTTTATCTTCAGTTTTCTCCATAGACTTCAATAGGAAAATGTTTGATAAAATTGGTGTTAACATTTAGCACCTGCAATAGAATCTAGCCCAAAAAAGTAATTAAAACTGAGCAGGTTGCATAGTAAATCTTATTCTAATGCAGCCCTGTATGAACAGTCCTATTTAACTCTTTCAGTGCTGAGTCACTCATCTGTGCTCACCTTAGAGGCAGCACTTCTGGAGACCTCTCTATCATTCTGAGAAAAAGACCCATTTAAATTGGTGGAAATGATTATATGTCCCCTAAGGCACACTTGGTTTGCCCCAGAATTTCTTCACTTTATTTGTCTATATGGCCCTTAAATTTTTAAAACATATCAGTATAGTCATTAGCTGAGCATAGCTTCTCCTGATGTAAGGACAGTGTGCTCAAATTTCTTCTGTTAGCATTTTGTGAGTATTAATTTTTAAAAGGCAATTAGCAAAAATATCTCAGGTTGGACAGATCTTAATCTATAGGCTCCATAAAGTAACATAGAAACTGGAGAATTTATTGCAATGGAGAAATGATCTCCTCTTTATTACACTTTATTGCTATTCATGTAACTACAAAGAATGAGGCTGGGGCCCAGCATCCAAGCGAGCCCATTGGCCACAGGTCCCAACAAGTTCTAGTAATACTGATGGGAGAAAATGTTTGTTTTAGGGGGCGCAACATTTTTTTTGCAAGGGCTGCTTAATGCCACTGCTTAGTGCATAACCCTCATGGCGGGTTAGGCTCCAATGCGTGAAAAAGAGTGATAAAGAGGAGATAAATTCTCCAGTGTGATAAATTCTCCAGTTCCTTTATTATTGTATGGAGCCTACGCACAAAAGTTCTTTGCATCCTGACAAATATTAGTGCAATCCCTTGGAGATGCCTCTAGCATTTATGTGGTTAATAGATATTTATAGCTAAGAAAACGGATTTTCCATGAAATACAACTGAGAGCAGAGACATTTAATTGTCTTTTTTAATTCTGCAATATTTACTGGCTTCCTCAAAGTGTTTTGGTGATTCCATTGCTGGACCAACAGAGGCTGGCAGGCTCTAGGGTAATCTCAGGAAGGAAACCACAAGAATAGATCTAATAATTCCAAAGAAAGATTTACTGGATGAGTAAAAAATGTAAACAGGGTTTTCAACAACACAAGAAAGCCTCTTGAAAAATATTTCCCCAGCAGAACACAAATAGTGTGCAATGTAACCCTTAAAGGGGCAGTATGTGGTCAATGAAATGCAATTTTAAATCAGGGGAGGTGCATCACTGCTATGGGAACAGAGTTCCCATCCTATATAATAATTCGCTAAAACGTGTATAACAACGCAGTCATGCGCAGTAGAGATGCTGCGCGTGCTGCAGTCATGCGCAGTGGAAACTGCCCACGCCGCGGCTGGACTCTCCAGAGCTGGCAGTGGCACTGTGGCCCATGTAACGGGCTCTTCAACTAGTAGCTTATATATCCCCTGTTACCTCCTAGGTTTCCTGTACAGATCACTTATATCTGCACAGCTGGGTGAACACAGTGACTTATTTAGCTCTCATGGTGGCTTTCTCTCCTCCCCATAGAAACCCTGGGGAATCAAATCCAACAGCAATTGACTTCTATGGGGATCCTATGGGTTGGAGACTAGAGCTCCCATGAGTGCAGAGTGTGGCAGTGATGTCATCCAGCTGTGCAGATATTTGTGATCTGCAGAGAAAACTGGAAGTAAACTGATAAGTTAATGCTATGTGATCTCTGCACCCATAGCTCTGAGGGCATCTTCAATGATTTAACCCTGTGAGTGCCAGAGGGGTACACAAAGCATTGCAAAGCAATGAGTTGCATACCCCCCTCTTGCACTCAAATTGTTAACCCTTTGAGTGCCAGAGTGGTACACAATGCATTGCAAAGCAATGCATTTCGTACCCCTCTGGCACTCAAAGGGTTAAATAAGTCTCTTGTTGACCTTATATTACCCCTTTAAAGGGATAGTAATACTTTGTTTTATCTTTATTTTATTTTGTAGGCATTAAAAAAACATGAAGATCGATATAAGTCTTATCTCACAAACCTTTATGGTTTGAGAGATATTCACAAGCAAAGTTTCCCCTCACTGACCAGAATGGTCAAGTCTGCCATCTAGCTGTCAGATTTGGAATCCGGTCCACAGATCCAGAGCAGAGCCAAGATCGCAAGATATAAAAATAACTATTTCATTGGAAGGGTCTAAAAAGTGTGCTTGCAAACCAGGCACACTTTGTAGACTATTTGAATGAAGTAGTTCGTCTTATATCTCGACTCTGCTGTACAGCCACGGCCGGTCCACGGACCGGATTCCAAATCTGATAGCTAGATGGAAGACGACCATTTTGGTCAGTGAGGGGAAACTTTGCTTGTGAATATCTCTCAAACCATAAAGGTTTGAAAGATAAGACTTATATTGTTCGTTATATTTTTTTAATGCCTACAAAATAAAGTAAAGATAAAATGAAGTATTACTATCCCTTTAAGATACCCATAAAACTATCTAGAGCAAACATGAAAAATATGGCCCACAGGCCAGGTGCATCCCTTGAATTGAAAATCATAAGGTCCCAAACAGAGATAAAACAATTTATATATATTTTTCATTAAAATCAATTTTACATTCACCCCTCCCTCATCTCTCACTGGTTGATCGACCACATGGCTGATACGGAGGGTGATAATTCCCTCTGTCTTACTCATTCAACCTCATCTTCAGTGCTAACTTTGTTGTGACAGTTCTGTCTGAACAAAGATAGTATTGTGGTAGAATAGAGGAGATTTGGCTCAGACAGATGGAAATATCATCGTTTGTCTGAACAATGAAATCGATCGACCATGTCAGCTACTAGTGAATGGAAGAAGCTAATATCAGGGAGATGGGCACAAGGGGGAAAAGTAAATAGATTTTAATGTAAATAAAGAAATAACTAAAGATATCAATAATTAAAAACTAGACTATATTTGGAGTGAGTGACTGACTGACATGCAGAACTTGGAAACTTTTTACACTATTGTTTTTAAAACAATTATTGCAGCCTGACAGTACCTTGAATAATGCTTTTTGGTACTTCTAATTTGCCAATTAATGGGTTTCATTTGTTTACACATAATGAAATGAACATATCTCTGTAATACTCAATAGAATATGACCTCTGCAACACCCCAATGCCATTACACAGCTGAACTAGTAATGGCAAAATGTAAATAAGGAGTTTATTTTCCCTGCAGACAACTCCATAAAGTTACTGACAATGCCTTACCTGGTACTCCATGGGGGAGATGCACTAAAATGTGATAAAGAGGTGATAAGAGGAGGTTGTTTCTGAAAGTGATGAAATCCCCAATTCCTATGTTATTCTATGAAGCCTATGCACTAAGATCAAAGGTGGTGCATATCCTCCCCAATCTCACTTCTCCCCCCCCCAGCTCTCACATAGGCATCGCTTTACACATTTGAAGTATAGGATTGTGTTCAGATATGTTACAATGCCTTTGTTATAAATATGATTTGCCTATATTGCCGCTCACAGATGACCTCACTTGGTGCACATTTGATTTTGTCTCCAATCATACTGTGTACTACAAATAAAGTTCTGTTTACATTTTGTTACTTATCCTGAATATTAGATCCATCCTACTAGATCCTGAATATTAGATCCATCCTATTAGGAGCTTTCTTTATACTTTAGACAACCCTGACAGCTACCTAGAGTAGGAGAAATAGGATGGGGGTGCTATTTCTAAAGGTTGACTCCTTGCCTCTTTCTCCTTTTCACCCATTTTCTATTTTTTAAATTAATAAATGAAATTATTTTTGTTCATTTATCTAAAAGCTCATTTACCCTTTGAGTGTGAGAGAGGTGTAGAACTTATTATAGAGAAGTATAATGGACACTCCTTTGGCACTCAAATGTGTTAAGAGTGTGAGTTGTGGAAAAGGTTATTTTGAGCGGTGCCAACCTAAAGGTTCCCCTAAGTGCCAAGTGCCTTGGCTCTGGTCCTGATTACTAGGGTAACTCTTAGGCTTCTACTATGATTCAGTATAATGTGGATATCTATTAGTATGAAATGCTGGGAAGTTATTTAACCCTTTAAGGACCATGAGGGGATATCCATATGTAGAGATGTATCTAGCATCCAGTGGCTTTAAAGGAGCAGTAACATTTTTTATTTAAAAATATATATTGTAGGGATTTTCCTATTGAGTAAAATAAGGGTACTCCCACTGCCAAGAGATTTATATTTCCAGAGTTATTACAGTTTAAACCCATGTTTTTTTACATTAGCAGTGCCCTCTAGTGGTCAAATTCTAATTAGATTTCCTGTTAGATTCTAATGGAGAGGAAAGTCAGAAAAGTCAGAGACATACAGTTCTCCACAGAATGTGATAGGAACTGCCTGTCACTTCCTGTCAGTTAGAACTATCAGGAAGTAAACACAGTAAATTTACTTCATGATTATTTAAACTGCTATAAATTTTGAATAAAACCTCTGACAGTGATGGGAGTGACCTTGTTTTATTCAGCAGGAAATGCTGTGTAAAATATGTGTTTTCATAAAAAAAAGTTTACTGCTCCTTAAAAAAAAAAAGAAAATATTAGTAACAGAAATATAGCTTGGAATATAAAATATGAATAATAGCAAACAGAGCCTAAGGGCTATATGTTCTAAAACAGGGGTCTCCAACAAGTAGCTCATGAGCTACTGGTAGCTCTTCCGCTACTAGTGAGTAGTTCTCTCCTGTCCAATCAAGTATCAAACTATCTGGCCTGCCAGAAGCAGCTCCAGTGGGTGAATATGCTCCCCAAAAATTTGGGCACGGTTTTCATCTGTGGTACCCAGCTGTGGTCAATCAGTAATGGAGGTAGAGTGCTTCACAGCATTTTCTTGGTTTTCCTGCCCCACTGTTAGATGCTTACAGACTTTTCTGCATGCTTTTTAAAGCCGACTTGTATAGTAAGTATTGTAGGAACTGTGTGGTGTCAAAGTTGGTAAGAGCCACATTATGACTCCATATTCACTCACCCATCGTAAGAAAAAAGTTGCCAGCTTTCTGTTATATTCAACAGTAAGAGAAGGCATTATCAATCAGAAATTTTGTGGCTCACTTGAGAGCCACAGATTTTGTCTTCAATAGTGAATATGTTTTTTTCTGCTAAAATTATGTCTTATAGGACAATGCTAGCACCTTGAGCTGTTAAAAAGGTCACTTATTGTCTATTCAGCACTTTGTTATTGGAAGGTGCAGGAAGAGAGAGTAGATAAGATTAGCTTTGGGGATGGTTCAAAGTGGATGTGTCACCTATGGACAACATTGCATAAACAGTTAGGCTACATATCAGATACTACTAAAATAGTATTCATTTTTTATTTAAAGTTTTGATTTCGTATAAATTTAACTTACAAAGTCTGGGCTGCTGCTACTTCGGCATAGACTGCAGCCTGACGCTCTGCCTCTGCTCTCCTCCCACCTCCGATGACGGGGGCTTCTGTCTGTAAGCTGGAGCGGTCTCATTGGCTAGATATCAATCTCTGACAATGAGACTGCTCCAGCTTACAGACAGAAGCCTCTGTCATCGGGGGAGGGAGGAGAACAGAGGCAGAGCATCGGGCTGCAGTTTATGCCGAAGTAGCGGCAGCCCAGACTTTGTAAGTTAAATTTATACAAAATCAAAACTTTAAATAAAAAATTACTACTATTTTAGTAGTATCTGATATGTAGCCTATTTATACAATGTTGTCCATAGGTGACACATCAACTTTAATATCTACTGTTAAAAATACATATATTTTCAATATACGTTTTTGACTAGCTCAGTACATGTCTCGATAGATTAAAGGTAGCTCCTGTTAAAGAAGAGGTTGAAGACCCATGTTCTAATGAAAAAATGCATACATTCAGGGGCAAACCAATGGTACCACAGGGGAGAAGTAAAATGTCCCATTGGTTTAAATGGAACTTTCTAACCTTTGACCCTTGGAGACCTCTCTAGCATTCACTGGGTTGGAAGCCCCATTTAAATTAATTAACTCTACTCCAAGGAATAGTTCCACTTATCTTTTGAAAAGTAGGACCCAAGGCCTTGCAACAGGGGTGGTCAATTGCCAGACCTCCAGCTCTTGTGGACTACAGCTCCCATCGTACTCAACCAGCCTCTGGCTGGTTGGGGATGATGCTATTTGTAGTCCCCAATAGCTGGAGGTCCAAGAATTTACTATACCTGCTATCATGAATGTAGAAAAGAAGGCCAGTGGCTGGGCCAAGTGATTCTGATATGCAATTTGTTTTCTCTAACATATGCTCTCCATCGATTACAAACCCATTAGTGAGTCTAAGTATTTTGATTGAAAAATCTCTGCCTGACATATCCCCTTCAGCCAATATATAGCAAACCCTTTCATCAGTCCCCTCACTCCATTGTATTCTGTGTGCCCGGTTCTAAGCACATTCCACTTGTCCATGTATCATGGGATAGAACTTCATCCTGTAGAAAGAGGATCATTTTGGGTGACATCTTCCCAGGGAGGGATCTGGATTTAAGAAAGTCCTTCAGTCCTTTTGTTTTGTCTTGGCCGGGTCTGTGTCCTTGGTCAATCTCCAGCTGAATTCCCGCTGCTAGAAGTTTTCCACATAGTTAAAAGGAGCTGCATGTCAGCAGTAACCGATTCAGCACAGCCATAAAAACACAAAGATCTTAGATTTAAAAATGCAACCTCATCAAAGACCAAATTGAACTAATGACAAGATAAATATCTGACAATTTAGTTGCCACAGGGGTCAGCAACTGGGATCTCCACTTCATTCATCTAATACCAGATGCTTATGAAAGATGCATACTGCAGAGCTACATTGGAACCACTGCAACCCTAGAGAAGGGGTGGGAAAGGGTATCTGCAGAAAATTTTCCATGGGGGAGAAAAAGCCATAATTTGACCCCCAGTCCATCCCGCCCAGCCCCTATGTTTATATGGAGGGGGAAAGTGTGTGTGTGTGTGTGGGGGGGGTAAGTGACCCCTCTTGCCCCCCTCCCTTTTGACACCCATGGGGGTGGGTAATATGACCAAATAACCATTTTACTGTGGGGTGCACATTTTCATTCTGCAGGACTGAACAGGAACCAATAAAATCCTTCACTGTGCATTAAAACACTGTATTGGTTACATTTTTTGGTTCCTCAAATGTTGAACAGTAACTCCCATCATTCTCAGCAAACCAATGGCTAGTTGAGGATGTTAAAAATTGCAGTCTCACAACAGCTGGAGGTCAGCTGGGAAACAATGACAGTTGTATTAGAGCAATAGCTGAAGGGCTAAGTTTGGTCACATGTGAGCTAGGGCTGTTCCTTTGTAGCCCTATAGTATGCATAGTTCAGTAGCAGCTGGTATTAAAAGAATGAAGTGACAGCCATACCATCTTAGATTTGTGTACAACACATAAGGCCTCATTCACAAAGTAAAACTGGAGTAATTCTGTAGCAAACCAACTGCACCATAACAGACAAATACAAATTCCTCAAGTTTTAAGGGATCTAAATGGGACTTGTAATTTCTTAAGAGACGGCTCCCAAATTCATTGCTCACTAGCATTCAAGGGTTTAATAGCCCCATTTAAATAAATGGCACTACTTATTTGTACCCTGTGGTGCAGGTGGATTTCCTCAGAACTGCTTCAGTTCATCTTTGTATCTTAGCTTCACTGCCAGCATTAGAAGCAGTGGACGAGCTCAATAATTTGACCTTTATCTTTCACATATCTTCCCAGATTAGAACTAGTTGGTTTATTATTAGACTCACCATAAGGCCATTTCAAATAGGAGTTATGATAAGGGTGAGGCTTGATTGTGAAAAGGATTCTGAATTTCGAATTACATGAGATATTTATAGATAATATAGAAACTGTATGAAAAATGTCTACGTATATATATGCAGTGAAAATAGTCATCAGTAAATTTGGTCTTTTATGGGTATGCATTCTCTATAGTTTTTTAGTTAATACCTGAAGGCAGATGCACTAAGATGTAATAAAAGTTGATAAAGTTGCAATATCTTCTTCAATGTATTAGACTCTTCTGTTCCCATTTTATTCTATGGAACCCATGCTTTAAAGGAGCAGTAAACTTTTTTTATGAAAAATATATATTGTAGGGATTTTCCTATTGAGTAAAATAAGGGTACTCCCACTGCTGATAGATTTATATTTCCAGAGTTATTACAGTTTAAACCCATGTTTTTTATACATTAGCAGTGCCCTCTAGTGATCAAATTCTAATTAGATTTCCTGTTAGATTCTAATGGAGAGGAAAGTCAGAAAAGTCAGAGACATACAGTTCTCCATAGAATGTGATAGAAACTGCCTGTCACTTCCTGTCAGAACTATCAGGAAGTAAACACAGTAAATTCACTTCCTGATTATTTTAACTGCTATCAATTTTAACTAGAACATCTGACAAGGATGGGAGTGACCTTGTTTTACTCATCAGGAAAAGATCTATAAAATATGTGTTTTAATAAAAAAAAAGTTTACTGCTCCTTTAAGTGCATATGCTTTACGACACTAGAGAAGTTATCTACATTTTATCACCTCTTTATAGCACTTAGTGCATAATCTCCCCTACACTTCTTTTGATGCAGTGCTGGATGCACAGTGGACAATGACTGCAAGTCACAAACATGTTTTAGTAAAGAAATCCATGGTACACTGGTCTTAATGATCATTCATTCTTTTTTTCAATGTCTTGATGCATCTAAAAGCACCATCATTAATACACATGGTTATTATTGCTATGTACTCTGATGACAGTTATATTGGATGCACCAAATCATAACTCAAATAAATATTAACACTTTATCTCAAACCAGCATGCCATGGATTTCTTTACCAAAGCATTCTCTGTGCCAGGGGTGTGCAATCTGTGGTTCTCTGGATGTAGTTGGACTGCAACAAATGAGGCTGTAGTTCAGAAACAGCTGAGGAGGCCTGAAAGTGCGCACCTCTGTTCTATGTCTTCAATTCCAAATTAGTAAAATGCTGGCTTTAAAGAAGGTGTTAGACTGAAAGCTATGTGAGTAAGTTTTTTATTATTAATTCACAATTGAAGCAGTAACTAACGTGAATTAGGAAGCAAGCAAATCAATGTTAGAGAGCAAAGTATTAGGTAATTTTTCTGTTGTTAATTAGAATGACTAACTATTGGTAGTAGTACAAGGTTACTGCTTTATTCTATGTTCAGTAACAGTAAATTGGGTTGAAAAAAGACAAGTTTATCAAGTTCAACCTTTGCCTCATAACCCAGAAAAACTAGAATTATATAAGACTTCCTGACACCAAATTGAATATGTCTATTTACCAGAACTGCGTTACCTACCAATACACAGCATAACCCTCTATGTTCCCTTTTGAAAGAAATGCGTTTAATCTTCTGTGCGGTTGAAATAGCTGTACTACTTTAAAGGAAGGATAGTGGATTCATGGAATTGTCTCTAAGTGAAGATGGTAATATAGTAATTAGGGCTACATTAACCCTTTGAGTGCCAGAGTGGTACGGAATGCATTGCTTTGCAATGCGTTCCGTACCACTCTGACACTCAAAGGGTTAAAAAAAATTCAGGGAGTGTATAATATATATATATATATATATATAACACCAAATTCTATACTATTTCCATTAAACATCATTTGGTGTGAATGTACATTTGTGTAAGCATAATGTTTCATATACTAAAGAAAATACATTGTATCAATAAGTTTAGCACCATCCAATAAAAGGCTACTTAGATGGACAGCTTCTGAATGCAAGAAATGTGCTGTGAATTACACTGCCTATAAGATTTGTTTGTGATAAGTAGGGACACACCTATTGCATTACCCCTTTTTACTTTTTTAGTATTGAACAAAATGTTTGTGAATGAATTATATTTGTTATAATGTTTGATACAATATTTGTTGGAAAATAATGTGTCAATGTTCTCATTATTATTCACTCAATAATTACAAATAGTTAATTTACCTGCGTGGAAACTGGTTTCAGTGAGGCAGATGTATGAAGAAGTGGGTGGAGATGCACTAAGGTGTGATAAAGTGGAGCTAACTTCTTCAAGTTCAGTGAAAGTATATGGAGCCTATGCACTTAGATATGTGTCAGTCTTAGCACATTAGGTTCATGCAATAGCATTCTCTGCAATGCTTTGCATATCCCCTCTGGAATTCGAAGGGTTAATCACCTCTATCACATTATAGTGCATCTCCCCACTGAAGTAATTCTGTAGTTAACCAATAGTGCCATAGGGGACATTAAACATTTCCAGATTTCCCATTGATTTAAATGAGGATTTTTTTTTTAAATCCCTTTGATGCTAGGGAGGGCTCCAATGCACCTTAAAGCAATAAGTTGGAGACCTCTCTAGCATTCAAGAGGTTAAAAACTGAATTTAAATAAATGAGGATTTCTTATTTGCCCCTATAATGCAATTGGTTTGCTCCAAAATTACTCCAGATCCTCCTAGTGCCACAGGCTCAGTATGTTTGAGATCAGTGCATCTTTGTGCTGCAGTGGTATGTAAGGCATGGACTTAAAGGTCATACTACAATGACTTTAAAACAAAGTATTTTAATCAGTTCAATACTGAAACATTATGAGACGTAATTTGTGTGTAATGTGCATCACAAATGTCTCATTAACCCCTCGAATGCTAGGGAAGACTCCAGTGTGGAATAAGTCTCTAATATAAAGAGTTAAAAGTAATATTTGCGAATCAAAGGAATGGTAACCTTTTCTAATGGAAATATATATGTATATTATATTCCTGCTGAGTAAAACAACATTCAATGCAGTTAAAGATAGCTTTTTTCCAACTTAAAGGGATAGTAATGTTTCATAATAAAAGCAGCTCTAATTAATCGTCATAGTATTTGGACACTGGAGAGCGTTATTTCAGTTCTGTCAGAGTTGTAGTTCAAGAGTAATTCAATGACAAAGTATCCCCCTCCCGCCCCTTTTACTGATGTAACACTGCTCAGCCAGAGCAGAAGGGAGGTGCCCAGGTAGATTGCAGAGAGGGAAAATCTTCAATTAAGATAAGGGAAAAACCTGAAAAACTTGTCAAGGGGGGCAGGGCTTTCATTGTTCTCATAGGAAGAAGATTGTCCCCTGCTGTTATCTGTCTGGTCTATGGACTGGATTCCACATCTGAGAAGAGATGGCTTATACTAGGTAAAAGGGACGGGAGGGGAAACTTTGCTTGTGAATATCTCTCAAACCATAAAGGTTTGAGAGATAAGACTTATATCGTTCTTCATGGTTTTTTAATGCCTACAAAAAAATAAAGATAAAACGAAGTATTACTATCCCTTTAAACTGCTATGTTCTGTTGTGGTTGCTAGGTGGTGCTGTTAATATTACTAATATTATCAGTGACTCAGGCTCTCTCATGCAGTGCATTATAGAGAAAAAAAAGTTTGGCTTTTGGACACTAGTGATTTAAAAAAAAAAAAAAAAAAAAAAAGATTTAGTTGTAATAACTTTTAAATACAAAATCTTCCAGCAGTGGGAGTACTATTGTTTTTACAGAGCAGAAAAAACGCAATAATATTAATATATATATATATATATTGGTTTACTGCTATTTTAACTCACTTGACACCTGAGAAAACTGCAGTGTGCCCAAACTGTATTACATTACAATATAAAAAGCAAGCTTTAGCAGGATCATGCAGAGCACAGAACACAAGCAAGATTAACCCTGTTAAGGCCAGAGAAGATTGAAGGGGTTAAAAAAGAAAGACAAGACAAATAGCTTCTTTAAAGCACAATGCAAATTTAAAAATAAAAAAGCATTTTTATTGCTAACAAAGTATAAAAGTTTTTTTCTTCCATTTCCATACAAATAGAAAAATATATAACATATTATAACATACGCTGATTACTCTGATAAACAAAGATTATACGTATTTACAAAAGACACATGGACAAGTAACAGTACATCAACTGTCAGAGGTAAATCGCAGTTACAGGGTTAAAGCAAAACTGCAATTTTAACTGTAAGAAGGTATTTAATGTTATACACAAAGAATCTGTACTTCTTTAACAAAACACGTCTGGGTGTATTGTCTTTGGCATGTTGTTGCTCCAACCTTATTTGGAATAGAGGAATGCACGTGGGGTTTCTCAGACTTCTAACCTCTTACTTTTAACCCTTTGAGTGTCGAAGAGGTACTCACCACATTGCAATGCAATGCAGTGGGTACTTCCCTGGCAATCAAAGGATTATGAAATGTTTTTTTGAGGGGCAGTGAAGAGATAATGTTAATGTTTAAGAACCCACTATTTAAGCATCTTAAAGGTATACTTATGCCTCCTAATAACAAATACCCACTTATCTTAACCCTTTGCATTCCAGAGGGGTAACCAAGGAGTCGCGATTTCTTGGATACCCCTCTGGCTCTCAAAGGTTAAACTGAGCAGAAAATACTTATCGCTACTATGACTCAATCTTGTGTGGACTGCTTGCCCCAAATTAATGTGAGCAGACTATGAGTGTAGGCATAATTCTTTGTAGCTAGACTCCAGGTCCCTCTCAGACTCCTTTTACTGAAATTTTCTTAAAAAGAGAAGCTTCAGTGGGTGGAGTTTGGTGTCCAGGAGTCCTGAAACAAAGAATCATGTTCAGCACAGTGGGTTTTATATCCAGTACTAATTAAAGATTCAATATGGGGATCAAACACTCTGAAGTAATTCACAGTGGGTGACCATTAAGATTTTCTACCCAGAGCAAAGGCTAAGTAGGATTAAATTATTAGGAGGTGCAGGGTTCCTTTAAAAGAAGATGCCAGTATAACTGGCTGAATAAAATTCACCCCAAAATTTTATAAAGCAAGAAGGGTATCCAATACATTGCTAATCGATGGGTTGGATACCCCTTTGGCTCATAGAGGTAAGGAAAGCCACTTGATGCTGTACTCACAGAAGGCATTATTACATTACAACTGACTTCACGAGTTCATAGAAATGCAGACAGTTACGGTCTTACATATTAAAGCACACTGGACAATTCTGGGGGAATCCAAATTCATCTTAAGGGGACAGACAATCATTCCCAAAATCAATACTGTTTTAAACAGGGTTTACCCCTTGAATGCCAGATAAGCCTCCAAAGCATTGCAAAACAATGAATTGGAGACATCTCAAACATTCCAGGGTTTGAATGCATTGGAATATATATATATACTGCATGGTTTGTAATGCTGAATAAAACAAGGTTACTCACACTGATGAGGGATGTTTTGTTTAAACCTCTAAGAGTAGAGGTATCCAAAGATATCTCCTTGGCACTCAAAGGGTTAAAACTTATTGCAGCTAAGATGGATGCATTAAGTCTATAGACTCACATGTTGCTGCTACCACAACTATAGCAACAGTGCCACCGTAACATTTCAGGACATGGAAATATTGCAACAAAAATGCAAGTGTGAGCTGCAATTACTTTGAAATAAATCTTCTCTCAACAGTTGGCGTACCCTTGTATCAATACAGCAGGCATTTTTCACGTGTTCTCTTTTAAAGGGATGATCTGGAAACCCTAATACATTATTTTCCTGCTGCCCAGCAAAGGAAACAGCCCAAGTCTATGTTCTTGGAGCAGCATGTAGGCCTTGCCTTGTGTGTAGGTATCAACCAGACCTGTTTGACAGCATCAAATTGAGGAGCATACAAAGCCGGTTTTATTAATGTTAGAGTAGTAGGCTACAGAGAGTCACCCAATAATATTTTACAAGAGCCAGCACTCATGCTTGTGTGGTCCGGCTACACTGTGATGCAGGCTTAACTGGTACTGGTTCTAGACACATTTTGTTTTTTTACATTTATAAGAAAAGACTCGGTCAGCTTGAAGATATGCCCACATTTTATCCCTTAAATCCAAATGACACTTTTGAAATAATGTGTAGATGAGGAGAAGGCAACCTTTGGCTCTCCAGCTGTTAGAAACAGCTGGAAAGCCAAAGATTTCCTACTTCTGTTATAGTTTCTCTTTTGATGTATATCCCTGAAAGGTAAGGTAACCAAATGTCTCTTCAAATGCAAGATATGTAGGGAAAACACATACAAAGCAGGGTTGTACTGATTCCTGCCCAAAACTGCAGATTGTGAGTTTCATAGGCATTGTGCCTTTAAAGGGATATCTGGTCTCCAGCCAATTTCCTTGCAATGCACTAGAGACAGTTTTAAGGGTTAAAGAGTTGAAATGTTTTGATTTCCAGAAGACGCATTAAGGGGCCAGTCTGCCACAGCCCCCTATCAGGAAGTTGATGGAGTGCCAAGTGACAGCCCCCAACTCCGTTTTGAACTGGATTATCCCTGTGACCCCTGACAGGATGAGGTTGCTGGAGGTTAAGTGCTGAAATGATTGGGCTCTAATTATTACAGTGTGAAAGATGTGTGACATTAACCCATTCACAGAGTTAAATTCACATGAGAAGGAGGTACCTGCTATCTGATGAAGCATCATTCTTTACTAAACTGAACAGACCTGCCATTTAAATGGAGACAGAAGAAATATGCATATGTCAAGGCTGCACTGAAATCAAATCAACCCTGCAGAATGCAGGTTGCAGTGCTGATCAGCCTATGTTATCCCAGAGGGCTGTCTGTGGTACTTAAAGGGTTAAGCCAGTGTTTCAAAAGGTACTTGAAATGCATGGCAGACCCTTTGAGCGCTGTAGGAATGTACAACGTGTTTTACATCCACCTGACACTAAAGAGTTAAAGTTAGTACATTGTAAAGAGTACAGTCTATTCATTACTGCTAGAAACACCTGACATTTACCCCATATAAACCCTATATTTGTCAGGGGTAAGCAAAACTTCAAACTTTAAAGGGGGGAGGGGGATAGTATTACTTTAAAGAGGACCACTGGAAATCATTTACCCCCACTGTGGGTTCTACACGCTTTTTAAAACATCTGTTTTTGGATACATTTTAATGGCTTTGTGGTTTAACCTTGAGCAATTTGAGAGGCCAGGCTACACTGTGCCAGTGAAATGGGCTGTCAGGGGTAGTCAATTGTTGGACCTACAGTTGTTATTGGCTACAACCACTATCTTCACCAACCATCTAATAGCTGTGATCTGTAGCCCTCAAAAGCTGGGTGTCCAACAACTGACTACCTTTGGCCTAAGCATTCTCAATCACATTTGGCACTGGTAGTCTAACCTCAGACTGTGAGGATTGGTATCTTTAATTAAGAAGGATCTGTGCACAGGAGCAAGCAAACATCCTGAAGCAGGGTCAGGGGGCTGTAGAGAGACACAAAGCAGCCTGTGCAAAGAGTCCCACTATATGTTAAGGGAGGGAGTGGAATTCCACTGGGCCTCTCAAGATTTATTTATATGGGGGGTAGGAAGGTAAAAGGGACAGGGGGTGTCTAACAGCCCAGAGAGTCTAACCAGATGTTCTTTGATTACCGCAAACCTTTTTTTTAAAGTCTCACAATTATGCTATGTGTTACAATGTATAAGCCCTGCCAGGCTGCAGGTGGTGTTGCTACTTGACAGATTCAGAAGCAAAGCGATAGTTAAATACTCCAATGAACAATAAAGAGAATGGTTTTCCCTGCCTTAACACCCTGAATGCCAGAAAGCATTCTAGCATATTGCTTGTCCATGAGCTGGCTACCTCTCACATTGGCTGATTAGACCACTCCTTCAGCTGGGGACATATGAAAACTGCAAACTGAGCAGCTTCTTTGTAGTTAATGCAGGCCTGAAAAATGTGTCCTTTAGCTAAAGGAAAAGTCTGATGAGCATCTAAAGGGAAAGCAATAAGGTAGGCCTTACAGCCTAAACAAGCAGCTCTGTTTTAGCCCTTTAAGGACCAGAGAAAATGTCCCACAGGACCTGGTCAGTGGACATCTAACCTGAAACAACAATTAAATAATCTTCTCTGACCTTATTATTCTTATTGATTAGAGTGTCAGAGATGTATCCAACACATTGGGGGTTAGGCTCTAAGGTGTGATAAAGTGGAGATGACTTCTCCAATGATATCGCTTCCCCATTTCCTATGTTATTCTATAGAGCCTATGCAGTAAGATCTCCAAAGCTGGAGAAATCTTAGTGCATAGGCTCCATAGAATAACATAGGTCTTGGACAAGTGATATCAGTGGAGAAGCCATCTTAGCGTTATCAGCTCTTTATCACACTTTAGTACATCTCCCCATTGTGTTGCAGTTCTCTGGATAGTCGTTGGCCAGCTGAGAAAGATAGGAGCAGCTGTATACCAACTGTGAAGGGCTGGTCATCTGAGGATGATGGGAGTTGTACAAAAGTTTGAAGGGCCATGGACTACAATCACTCTTCCCCCTTTTCTATAAAAGAAAGGAACAGTCTATATCACAGCCACAACTCAGGAATAAAAGTAGGCAGAAACATATTAAAGAAGCCTAATACAATGTGTAGGTTAGATGGAAATATCGCTTCTCTCAGAGGTGTAAAACTATTCCCCAAACACTTTGTTTTTTGAAAAACCATTACCGCCAAGCTTCTGTGTGAGATAATGCAACCCTAAAGCAGGCAGGGGAAACCTGAAGTCCTCCAGCTGATGAAGACTACACTTTCCAGATGATGTGAAGTGAAGTCCTCAACAGCTGGAGAGCCTTAGGTTGCCCAACCCTGCCTTTACGATTCAGTAGTCCCCCTCCCCCTAAATACGAGTGGTGCTCTATGAAGCATGTCCCCTGCCATGGAATGGTTTTTTCATCTCTGGAATCAGACACCTAGCAGTGTGTGCGTGTTTCTGCCCTGTTGCTTCTCTCAAAACACCAAGATGCAGCTGCTGAGAAGACAGAGAAGGGGGTGGCTTGTCTGAGTCCTTCCTGCCTTGGTTGGACTACAACTCCTATCAGCCACTGTTCATGCTGAACTAGGAGTGTAATTTCATTATGAGTGAAATATTTTATTACAAGGCTGGTATGAAAGAAATAACATAACTGAAAGGTAAATTTGTTATAAATTTAACTAAATAAGAAAATTCTAAGCTGCCTTTTTGGAGCACAGAGCCATGAAATCAGCCTCTAGCCCTTAAAGAGTTAAACTGACTCCATTTTATAGAGGGAACCAGAATGATGCTTGCTCCTTTAAATTTGGCCCCAACTAGCAATCTCCCATACACAATAAGAAGAGTATTGTGAGTGCAGTCCTTTTAATCAATACTTCAAACCATGGGGTTTTGCACTAAGTGTGATAAAGAAAAAATAAGTTTCTAGTGCTACAGACTCCCCAAATCTTATGTTGTTTCATGGAGCCTACGCACTAATATCTCTCCCTCTGATGGTTCATAATTTAATAGGTGTGCTTCAGCAGCTGCTGTATGAGGTCTGTGTGGGATACATATACAGGGCTTACAAAGGTGAGTTTTTGTTAAATAAAGTAGGAAAGGAAGGAAAATGAAGTGCTAAAGAAGCTGTCATACAGAGCACTGGTGTCATGTTTAGCATGCACATGTATGAAGCAGGTTTCTCCCTGTCTTCTAACAGTGGTCTCCGATAACTACAAACCATGAGCCTGTCTCCCTGTGTTTGTATTATGGCATTTGCCTATTAGGCTTTGGCTTAAAAACAAAACCAATGTTTTTTAACCAAGATTAAAAAAATATTTTTCAAGAACTACAGTCAGCTAAAAATGGGATTGACTGAAAAGAGAGGGAGAGAAAGAGAGAAAGAAAGTGACAAAACAGATGCAGAGTGGATTTAACTAAACCTCAAACTGAAACATGGAGGCAGCTGGGGAAATGTCAATGCCCATCACCCACAATGCCACTGAGCTAAAAGAAATCCCTTCCTGAGTGTTTCTAAGCATATCAATACCTCATTTATATTGTAAGTAGGGCTGCTACCTCATCCAGTTTATTCTGTTTGCTCATAGAATAGGCCACCACCCTATAGCACGGGAGCACGACATTAGATTCTCCAGCTGTTATTGGCCAATGGCTGGCTGATAATGATGGCAGTTGTAGTCCAACAACAGCTGGAGACAGCAACATTTTCACCTTTTTATAAGCTTTTTGGGACAGTGATCTTATTTGCTTGATTCCTGTTTTTAAATCTTTGTACACAGTACCTTCCAGTTTATATACTGTTTTTCAATAAAGAGCTGTGTAGACTGTGTGTAGTTATATAAATGGGATATATATATATATATATATATATATATATACATATATATGTGTGAGATAGATGTTAATGACAGTTTAAATTGAATCCCTTCAATATTTAGTTTTAGACAAGCCCTGTCCTGTGCAGGGTGTCTTAAAAGTAATTTGGTGTTAGAGATGCTAGAAATACATTACAGGCAGCTCTTGTTAACAGAAATTTTAAAGAGACTCTGTCTGACTACATGTCCAGCCTGAGATGCTGACAAATTGAGATCAGTATAATTTCTACACAGAACTTCAGCCCTGTGATCCTGATCTCCTCTAAAGAATAAAGAAATGTGCATTAATCATCTGGACATCGACTTCATACACAGACACTGTGACCTTATTTAAAGAAAATAATTGACAAGTATCCCTAATAGGAACATCCCATTTCTTTGTGTTTATCAGGGCAGGATCTGGCTGCATTGCACTGAATCAGCAGCCCTTGACACTTTAAAAGCATAATTTTGCACTAAATGATAGTAGAGCATGGCATATCCTACCTTCTCTGCATCGGAGTTGTTTACACAACAGAGGTTACATTAAATAAATGATATATATATATGTTTATAAAGATCAGGTTGTGTGATATTGCTCCTATTCTGGAGACAACTCTAGGACACTGGATGTGTCAAGTACCACTTATTTGGGATATCTCTGCATTGCCACAGAGAAGCTCCCTCAGTCTTTAGGCAGCATTAGGGTTGTGATAAGGCTTGGCACGAGATACATTACAAGATTCCAGGAGAAATATGTGTGGGTGCCCGTGGAGGACGTGTCTTAACACGTATCATGCCGGGGTGGTAGCTGCACGTCTGCTGTCACCTGCTTACTTGTTCAGGGCTTTCTCCAGGTATTCCTGAATCCATTTAATCTTGGGGTCCAGGCAAATCTGTTTTCCATTGTGCTTCAGACGGGCACTGCAGGGAAAAGCAGAAGGATAAGTGCAAAATTCTAAAATGTGGGTAGCAACAGTGGCGTAACTAGAAGCCACCGGGCCCTGGTGCAGAAATTGCCGCCAGGCCCCCCCCATCTTCACATTGCCCCGTGTCCATCTCCAACCTTCATCACCTGCACCCGCGCGGTTCTCAGTTATGCAGAGCGCTGGGAGATGATGTCATCTCCCAGCGCTCTGCATTACTAGAGTGCCGGGAGATCAGCTGAGCTGCTGCGGGTACAGGCTGTGGGCAAGTGGCGATGGGTTCACAGGGGGCGGCCGGGGCCCTTGGAGCGATGGGCCCGGTCACAGGTGCGTCCCCTATTGTTACGCCACTGGGTAGCAAATATGTGTGTGTGGGCGGGGTCAGAACAAATCCATGAATATACTTTTAATGGAAATAATACAATTAACCCCTTGTAGACCAGAAGCTTGCACAATGTATTGAATGAAGCAAAGGTAGCTACACTTTTTATAAATGAAATAACTGATATTGTCATTAAAATTTCAGTGCAATTCACAATGTTTAGGGAGCAATTTATGATGTTAACTGACCAAAGTGACACATAGGGAAATGTGCAAAAGTAAATTTTGGCAAAATAAACAACTATCATTCAGCAGATTTTGATATATGCCCTTGTAAATGTCCCAAAGCATTAATCCAATTGAATTAGATCTTATTAACCCTTTGAATGCAGAGGGGTGTCCAATGTATTGAAACAGAAGGGGAGAGATGGATTAAGTCGTGATAAAGAGGTGATAATGTGGAGATGATGTCTGCAGTGATGTCCCTTCTCCAAGTCCTATGTTATTCTATGGAGCCAATGCACCAAAATTTCACCAACTTTGCATAGACTCTATAGAATAACACAGTGACAGGAGAATTGATATCACTGGAGAAGTCATCTCTGCTTTATCACCTGTTTATCATGTCTAATTGCATAATCTTCAATGTGTTGGACAACCTTCTGGCACTCAAAGGGTTAAATCAATGTTTCATTTCAGTTGTGCGATTTAATCTTCGGGAGAGCAGCTTCTTCAGTGCACTATTCTCTGCCACTGTGTATATGCAATCATTCGCAGATATCTTCAGGTATTTATAAATGATCAGTTTTATTTATGTTCCTAGCCTATCCAGGTGCACATTAGGCAGGAAAACAGGCCTGGACTGGGACAAAAAATAGGCCCGGGCATTTAAGGCTGAGAGGCCCATTTTTATTTTTTGAGCAGCCCATTGGGGGGGCGGCGGACGTTCGTTATTTTTTTTTAAATGCCCGGATCAGCCCACTGGGCAAATGCCCGGTAGGCCCAATGGCCAGTCCGGGCCTGCAGGAAAATTTGCTACATAATAAGGGTATTGAGCAGGGATACTGAAGTTCACTCCTCAAGGGTTTCAAATGAGCCAAGATGGAAGGATATTCCTAATTTAGAACATCCATGTTAATTAGTGACTCATTCATCCTGAATGACCCATCTCACTTGATCAGGGAAAACCTTAAATTCTGGCCTGTTTGCTGCCCATGAGTATGGATCTTTGACATCCCTGATAGAAAGGGTTTTCCATACTGAAGGTCTGTTTACCAGTAAGTCTAAGCAGCTCTGTGGTATTCAAGCCAGAATATGGCTCACAAAATTGTGCACTCTGCTGGTTTCTTTATATATTTGATCACTGATAAATAAATTAAAGAGGAAGTTTAGGCGGGGTGGTAGTTCCGCTTTAAGATAAATTTATTGATAAACATGC
Organism: Rhinophrynus dorsalis; assembly: GCA_037306005.1. Lineage (NCBI taxonomy): Eukaryota > Metazoa > Chordata > Amphibia > Anura > Rhinophrynidae > Rhinophrynus > Rhinophrynus dorsalis. Next base: position 207,768,737 of record CM074724.1, read on the forward strand.
AGGGAAATGCAAGAGTCATTCCCTGCATGTCTATCATTCTATCATGTCCATTCATTAGTTTTGTAGATCATCAATATACATTGTATTCCAACTGGAACTACAGCATGGAACCCACTCTACACCCAGCCTGTACTATTTATGGTGTGCATGCATAACCCATGCTGCTCCTGAGGCAAGGTGGGACCATTGGCTGTTCAGCCGTGGAAGTTATAAGGATAACTTTGTACATTATGAAAAAGTGAGGGACAGAGTTTAGAGTTGATCAAATGAGTTCATTTTGAGGCAGAATGACTGCATAGCAATAGATTAATTAGCCCCTTGGATGCTAAAGAGGTCACCAATGCATTGCTTCAAAATGCAAGCTGTGAGAAAAAAGGTGCATTGCCATTTGTGTAAGAACACAACAGTAGTATGGAAGGACAATCTTGTCTATGTTATGGAAATCATGCCTAGAGAATAGGGAAGGGGCAGGGTCATTTATGGATAGTGAATGGGGAGAAGACAGGACAGCAGCCTGTGTCTACTTACACAATCTGCAGGGAACAGTTGGTAGTGGAGAGGATCTTCAGGTGTTTGATGTTGCTTTTGGCCACATTGCTTTCAAAGTATCTGCAGGGGCATCGGTAACTCAAGCTGACTGGTTTCCCTGTGAGATCAAAGTATAAACAACAAAATTTAAAATCTCATGATAACCACAGAAAAGTAATGGCAAGACCACTATACTGAATGTTTATGGAATCAGTTTCATCAGGCTCAGTGCCCACTGATTGAAGGAAAGCAGATGCAAAGCAATTATTCAAAAGGGGAACAAGATCTAAACCTTGAAATTACAGACCTGCTGTGGATGTAGTATACTTGGTGATTGCACATGCTTTTGCTACTGTACCTCACAAGGGGTTACAACGTAAAATAAGGGATTGGCTTTGGAGATGATATCTGTACATGACAGATATTGATCAATATAGAGTATTACAGCAAATGGTTTCAACACAGGTAGGATGTTGATTCAACGTGTTTTTGTTTACTTTCCTGTGAATCAGTAAAGAGATATGGCAAAGGTTGAAACTGACTGACTTTTTCAACATCAACTATGTTATGTTAGACACCTCTTAGTCATTAAAACACACATTATAGATCTCTGCTCAGTAAAAACGAATCATTTAAGCTGTTAAAATCTCTGTTTTAATTCACATATTCTCACAATAGACCATATGATTCAACAGCTTGAACGAGAAATTATGTTGCAATACGCCCACCCACCAATGGTACTTTAAAAGACTTTTTCTTTTTTCATATAGTGAAATAGCAGTCCAACTACAGATTATACCAGAGCAGCAAAACAAAAATAGACACATTTAACCGGCTATTGTGCAAAGGAATCCTACATAGGTAATTCCTTCTGTAAGACAAATAAAAATTCACTTATTCCTATACAGTTCCTGTGGTATCCAACACATTAGGGGAAATGCTCTAAGTTGTGATAAAGAGGTGATAAAGTAGAGATAACTTCTCCAATGATATCACTTCTCCAATTCCTATGTTATTCTATGGAGCCAATTCACTAAGATTTCTCCATCTTTGGAGATCTTAGTGAATAGGCTCTATGGAATAATAGAGGAATTGGAGAAGTGGTATCACTGTAGAAGTTATCTCAGCTTTATCAATTATTTATCATGCCTTCTTGCATAACTCCTATTGCATTACAGTGAGTTGGTTACATATCTGGCGTGCAAAGGATTAAAAGTTTTTCGTTTGTTTACATTTTCTCACTTGATTATGAATATCTTTGATGTATTTAATCCATGTACCTATTAACTAACAAGCTGACAAAAGAGAACCAGATTTATTGGGAATTAAAGTGCACTCCAAAAAAGAGAAGGATGTTCGATATGTGTTATTACTTTTTATGGACTAATCCTTCCAGGTCAATGGTAGGCAACCTATAGCTCTCTAGTTAGAGTATACAACTCCCATCATCCCCAAGAAGCCGATGGCCTGGAGAGACAAAGGTTATCTACCCATATTCTATGTATTTAATTTCCTATCTTACACCCAACATGACCACTGCAATCATTTTATACTCGGGATTGTTTAAAGGTATACTAATAGATTATTTTTATACATTTTTATTTTGTAGCTATTGAAAAGTTAAATTATATGCCCCAGTCCCATTTCTCAAACCAAACCTTTATGGTTTGAGAGATAATCATACTGAAAGTTCTCCCCTTCCTCACCTTTCCCTGACGTCAGCGCTCTAGCTGAATGCAGGGGAATCCAGTCCCTGGACAAGCGAAGGCTCTTCAGCAGAGCCAAGATCGCATTATTAAAGAAGAAATCCTTCACTGGAACAGTCTACAAAGTATGCTACCAAACCAAGCACACTTTGTAGACCATTCCAGTGAAGGATTTCTTTCTCAATAACGCGATCTTGGCTCTGCTGAAGAGCCTCCGCCAGTCCCGGGACCGGATTCCCCGGCAGTCAGCTAGAGCGCTGACATCAGGGAAAGGGGAGGGAGGGGGGAACTTTCAGTACGATTATTTCTCAAACCATAAAGTTTTGAGAGATGGGACTGGGGGGATTTAGTTTAACTTTTTAATAGCTACAAAATAACAAATTATAAAAATAATCTATTACTATCCGTTTAAACCTTTTTACCTAACTATAAAGTGACCTCTTGCATTAGCTGAAATGAGTTGACGGCATCAAGCACATCTAAGAGTTTAATGTGATATCATAACATGCAGATTTAGCACTCCTAATTGGAGTTATATAAAAAGCAATTTGTCCTGATGTCTGAAACACCAAAAAATAACTGTCAAGGTTAAACATGTTCAAAGGGTTCTTGTACATTTCCTCTGGGCCTGTCATTCTCCATCTTCAGAACATGACCTTTTGTCCTAGCACTTTACTTCATCAGAAACATTCTACTGTCCTGTACTTTTTTAAATACCATCATGTATATATTTGAAAGCTGTCGTGTACTTCTCTCTCTTCTAAGACTTTCATATCAATCACTAGGCTACTATGTACATCACAACCTAACCCTTTAAAGACCAGATGGATCTGCAGCACTTTGGTTCACAAAGGTTTACGAGCACCTCTGTTATTTTAATGGGTTAAAAACATATTTTATTGTGTCCAAAACTGCTATAAAACACCTTTAATTAAAATAGACTGAAAGACACTAGGATTTAACACTAAACCAGGAGCATAGATATTTAAGTACCCTGTATTCCCAACCAGTTTGTCTTAACCACATGAGTGCCAGAGACGTGCCCGACATATTGTAACGCAACGTGTTATACAACCCTGTGGCACTCAAAGGTCAAAAAAGCAAGAATCAAGATTTCATTTGGGATCAGAGTTAGTATAAGCCCCACAATGGCTCCTGTTAGTCATTTGAGGTAATAAAAAAGACCCTTCTCAGCTGGAATGTAAAAAAGAGGTTGTAGCTCTTAGACACAAACTTAACTGGTTCAGTGTACAACTGTCATAGACCCTCTCTTTCTGGATTTCAAGACAAAGCAGAGGGATTGTCTAGGGCATCTTGCAGGTAAAGAGACTGTACTGGGAGACTTCAATGTTGTAGTTTAGACTCATCCCATGGGACCATTAAAGGGGATTACAGATACCAATACTGCTTTTCCATTCTTCTGCAAGGGCTCATAATACAGCCCCAGATTCAGAGGCGGGTGTGCTCACAGGGAAACAGATCTGACAATAATGATAGTTACCTAAGTTACCTAAGTTTTTTACTTTGGTGCAGAAGGCCTAAAATATCATTTTAAACTGGCTTTGCATTGGCAGTAAGCTTGAAATGTGTTAATAAGAAGTGTTATTTCAAACACATGCATCCATTGTCATTCTGAAAAGAAATGGAGATTACTTAGCTAAGATACAGACTGTCACTCATGCAAGATTACATGTTGCTCAGGAACTTGGCTTGCTACCTTAAAAAATTCAGTTTAAAGATCCAATTTTAGAATTAAATAACTTTTACGAATGTTGGGTAGGCATAAAGGATATTTAAAGATATGTGGAATGTTTTTATTTGTAAAATCTGCCATTTAAAAAGGAGACATATATGAAAAATGCATTTATCATTCTGCTGCATACATGCGTTTTTCATAAGCATCACCTTTAAAATTGATGATTATGGGAGTCCTATTATAATATGCATATAAACAGCTTTTTAGAAGAGAAGGGTGAGGTTAAACTTTCAAGTATATTAAGCTGGAGCTCTTAACTCCAGCCCTTGGGACAAAGTTCAAATATTTTAAAGCAGAGGTTCTTAACTTCAGCACTTAGGACAAAGTTCAAGAGAAAAACATTTTTTAGAGAAAGATGAAAGCTAGGACAGGTTATGTAGTTGGAGTTTTCATGTTTTCACTGCTGATCTTCATAATAGTGATTGTGCCTGCAATTGGTATTTGAGGAACAATAATGCCTCACATTTTTTGAAACCTTGCAACACTCCTGATATTACTGAAACCTTCAAATATATTAAGGGATCTAATAAAATTCAGGAGGGATATTTTTTCAGAATAAAATAAATATTAGAATACTAGTTGAACAGCCCGTTACACGGGCCACAGTGCCTCTGGCAGCCGGTCGCGGGTCTCCCGCGCCTCGGCTGATACAGAGCCTCTGGCAGCCGGTCGCGGGGCAGTCACACGCAGTGTAGACTGCCCGCGCCTCGGCTGATACAGAGCTGGACGCTCCTTCGGAGCGCCCAGCTCTATATCAGCCGTGGCGCGGGTACTCTCTACTGCGTGTGACTGCCGCACACGCAGCAGTGTCTACTGCGCATGTCGGGCGTTACACACAACTTGGCGAATTATTATATAGGATGAGGGCATGCCCTGAATTGGAGAGGAAGTGTAAGAAAATTTTATACTTTACAGAATTAGTTCTAAATACGTGGAACAGCCTCCCAGCAGAAGTGGTTGAGGCTAAAACAATAAATTAATCTTAAGAATTTTAAGATAGACATATCATTATTGTATGAACAAATTAAGTCAGAGGTAAAGAGGGAGATAAATGGGAAGACTGAATGGGCCGACTTGTTCTTATCTAAGGTCAAGTTGTGTGTTTCTTTGTGTAGATACTGGATGACCAACTGTATGTTACACATTCTGTTCTTTTTTCATTCATTGCAATCTTATTTTTGTGGAGCAATTCTGTGGCAAATCATCTGCAGCATAGGGAACAAAATTCCCACTGACTTAAAGATTAAAGATTTTTTAACCCGTTGATTGTTAGAGGTGAAATCAATGGAAATTTTAGGAATTTGTATTTGTCCTCTATGGTACATTTGGATTGCTTCACAATTGATCCTCTTTCTTTATTCATATGGCTCTAAACATCTAATTCTAGAAAATATTGACATCTGGCATGTTTATTCTAAAGCATATCAACCGACGTTAAACCCACCCATAATATATGGTGCGTTAAAGCTACCACACATAGTTCAGGTGCAGAGTTTTAGATATTAACCCATTTAGGTCGAGAGGCATGTGTTCCGCTTCCCAATCCAATGCACATCTCTCTGTTCTTTAAAGGGATAGTAATACTTAAGATGTAAAAATATATGTTGTAGGCTTTATGTCCCTGAATAAAACAAGTGTACTCCCACTGCTGAGAGATATTTTATTAAAAAATTATAACAGCTCAAACTTGAACTTTTTAGGTGCAATATCACAGTGGTCTGAAAATTTACAGTGGCGCTGTTGCTACACAATCCTATGGAGATTTATGGTCTACAGGCCAGAGCAGGCCATAGGATGGTGAGCAACAGAGCCACTGTAAAATTTCAGGCCACTGTGATATTGCACCTAAAAAATTCAAGTTTGAGCTGTTATAATTTTTTAATAAAATATCTTTCAGTAATGGGAGTACCCTTGTTTTACTCAGGGAGATAAACCCTACAACATATATTTTTTTATATTTTAAGTATTACTATCCCTTTAAAGCATTTGTGAGAAGAATCAAGTGGGACATTTGATTCCAAGAAATACCAGCAAGATTAGTGTAAAGAGCAACTCAATTGTTTTGGAGGGGGTGTAAGTAATTAGACGAGATAACGGACCAGATAAGCCAGCGCTTCGCTCCACTGTTATGCTGCACATAATAATGGTTTTAACCTCAGGCAACAAAGAAATCTATTACTAGAGTTAAGGAAGTTAACTGTGCAGGGGAAATAGAAATGTAAGTGTGGTGGATGGTTTAACCCCTTAGTCCGTTTGGAGGAAAAACCTATCATATTTACCACTGCATTTGATGAGAAATCCTTACATTATCTGAAAAGGCCAGCACTAGGGTTGCCACCTTTTCTTCCAAAAAATACCGGCCATGGCATTCCGTCCATAGACTTAACATTGGACAGAAGCCAATTTTTTACCGGCCTGCCGGTAAAATACCGTCTGGGTGGTAACCCTAGCCAGCACCTGTTGCAATGCATTAATGGCTTTTCTGACAGTTTATGCAAGTTTACAACTAATAAACCTGCTTAAGAAGCAAAAAAGAATGTATCTAAATAAAAAAGTAATATATATCTAAAAGTTACATTGTTAAATAATTAAATATTACTATAGGCCACCTGACCATACCTCCATAATAGATAGAGACATCTATGATAAACACAGCCTTGCATTATCCACTATCAAATGTCACTGAGAAAATAAACTGGTTGGAGCATATACATATATAATTGATTCCCTTCTCACTTTCCATATATACCTGCTTTCAAATTAACCAATTGAGTGCCAGAGGGGTGCACATTTGCAGCTCATTGCTTTGCAATATGTTGCATACCCCCTAGTATCCAAAGGGTTAAACATTAAAGGGGATTTATCCCTAAATAAATAATTGACTTTTAAAGGGGAACTTTCCCTAGGAATAAGTTGCTTTTAATTTGTTAACAAGTTCAGTGCCAAAGGGGTACGCCAAGCATTGCTTCGCAATGCATTGCATACCTCTTTGGCACTGAAAGGGTTAACATATCAATTCAACTGCTAAGGTGAACTTCATACAACAGTCAGGTATGTCCATCTATTTATTTTTTGTATTGTTTCTGCAGCTTCCTGTTTATAGTGATCTCCATTCAAGCCTGCCTCTAGGCCAAATTGCCTCACAGCAAACAATGGGCTTCAGTAAACCTGAATTGATCATAAAGAACACAAGATGTTATCAGTTTTTAAATTAAAACAATTGCAGCAGATTGCAAGAATGACTAAAATTAGTATATAGCTATAGCTGCAGCTGTTAGGGGGACATCTACCTGGGTAATCTCTTTTAAATAAATCTAATAATGTATTCCTGTGGTATACTTCCCCTTTAATTTAACAGTACTTTCATAGTTCTTCATAGAGCAGTCTGTCATATTGAGTGCCAAAGGGACTACAGCACAATGCTTCATACCTGGCAGATGGCCTCATCAAAGCTTAATTAGCGCTGTGGTGCACAGCTATTTGTACCATAGTTTGCACTTACAAAACTTGTGTGTTTGGAAAGGGTTGTCATAGAACATTTAAAAATTAGAATAAAAAGTCTTCATATTGATTTGAATATAGTTTGCATGTCATTGTGGCTTCCAACTGGAAAGTTTACATTTTCTCTGTTATGGAAACTTCAAGACTCCTTATACAAAATTACATCGAAAAATCCAAATCTGACATTACCATCACAAAAAACTACAGTGCATGTGATGATAATGATGATTCATAACATTTCTGGACCTTTTATGATTCACTGGATCTGAGAATCAATGGTTTAGTTATAGACTACAGCAGATTTCCAATGCGTAAAAATGTAGAAATATTTATTTGATTACTTTACAAAGGAAAGGGCACTACCTAGATAAATTCTTTGTTATACCATTTAACCCTTTGAGTGCCAGGGAGTATGCAGAGCATTGTTCCACAAATGTAGACAAACATCTATAGCTATGGTTTCCTTTTCGTCAGATTCCTGTGACATCTGACAATTATGCGCCATTCTAACTGTTAGTCCTCCTCAGCTCAGGACGACCCAATAGGACAGGTTTTACAATACCCTTAGTTGATCAAGTTGGGTAATCAGGTCATCAATCTCCCTCTGCTTAAGTAGAGACATCCATAAAACCTGAGCAGAATCACCACCCTAAAAAATTATTTTCAGTCAAATCATATTTTTTCATCAAGCTAAGGGAACTAAAGAGGTGCTATTCTGGTGAAAACCAACTGCACCACAGTGGACAATTTAACCCCTTGGTAGCAGAGAGGACTCCAACTCAATGCAAAACATATCATTCAATTTAAATCAATGGAAATCTGTGGAATATTTATTTGTCAGTTGATCTTCTCCAGTATAGTATCTCTTTAGCTTCATGAATATGACCCTACATATGGACAAGGAGTGATCAGATGTGAACAGTCCTATATAAAAATTCTCTAAAATGTGTGTAACGACTCAGTCATGTGCAGTACAGACTGCTGCGCGTGCTGTAGTCATGCGCAGTAGAGACTGCCCGCTCCACGTCTGATACAGAGCTGGACGCTCCAAGGACCATCCAGCTCTGTATCAGACGTGGTGCGGGCAGTCTCTACTGCACATGACTGCCCTGCGACCGGCTGGCAGTGGCACTGTGCCCCATGTAACGGGCTCTTCAACTAGTTAATATATAGACAGCTGAAGTTCTATAAGCTCCGCAGAGATCAAATTTACTTTATGTGTCATGATTTGTTTTAATGGTCCACTATATCAATCATTAAATTTTCTGGCACATAATCTTTCCTGAGTGAAGAGTTCCCAACATCAGAGGAGGGAGTTTGGGCCAGAAAATCTGGTTGTGTTAAAACATGCTGCTCATATCTGTTCATGGGAAAGGATTCACAACAGAGATCTGGCTCAGAATGAGGAAACCTGGGCCTTATTCGTGTGTGTCCACAGCTTTGCTTTGTCAAACACTTACATAGAACATTGTAGCTGTGGACATTTTTTTTTTATCAGCTGTGTTTGAACAATGATCGGTAGGAAGAAAGCGTTCCAAAAATAAAGCATTTCCAAATGGGATCCTAAACCTAACTTGACATTCTGATATTTAGGGGCTTGGTGGGGTGGGGCAACTATGGTCCTTGAGGATCTCTAACGGGGCAAGATCAAAAGCCTTTGCGTGCCAATGGGTGAGGAAAAGCATTACTAAGCAATACATTGCTCACTTCTGTTGCACTCAAATGTTTGTGCTTACATACAGGTGGGTTATTCTGTAGCTTTGCCCCACCCCATATCATTAAAAGAATATTTTTTCATTATTTTAATTGTATTCCTTAACTTATCATTTATTCAGCCTGCAAGCTTTCTTTTTCTTTAATTATTTGTGCATACATTGAATCAGCTGTTTCAGTTCTTCTCTTCCCTCCACTTTTAGTAACATAAGAACCTTCAACTTGAAGTCTGTAAAAAGTATCTGACTCAACTGTAACTGCATAAGAACTGTATGATGCTGTATTATTGGAGCAATTATGGAGCAAAAACATTGACTGCTCCTTAGGAGACTAACACAAATACCCATGATTTAAATGGGTATTTTAACTCATTAAATGCTAGAGAGATATCCAAAGCAAATGCTTTGAAAACCCCTCCATTCAAAGCCATATTTAAATCAGCGGGGATTTTGTGAATCTTCATTTATCTCCTATGGTGCAGTTGGTTTGCACCCGAATTGCTCCGATTCGTCTTTGTGCATGAGCTTCTGTGCGCCTCTGTTCTTTATTGGCACATGCGCTATTGATTAAGCTGAACAAGCGATAGAGAGAGAGACACACAAACACACACATGGGGCCATATACAGGAAAAAAGAAAGGAGCAAAACTGGGGGAAACTAAGTGCAAAAAACTTTAATTGATCTAAATAGAGCTTTTAACCCCTTGAATCCTAGAGAGGTCTCTTATGCATTGCAAAGTAAAGTACTGGAGACCTCTCTAGGATTCAAGTGGTTAAAAACACCCTTCTTGTCGTCACAGTTTTAAAGAATTACTACTTGTTTAAATCCTGGTCTGTCAGGTGTCTTCGATATCTGAAATGAAACACCTCTGGCCTAATGTAACCTGCTAAAAAAGCTACTAAAATTCCACCAGGGTGGTGGTCAGATTGATGCACTTATGGTATGATTGCACTGTGATTTGGTAATATATTTCTGAAATTTTCATGGACATTTGTGTTCTTACATTCTGTATATTTCTATACTTCCTTTGCCTAACACACTTGAACAAAGCTATGAAGTTTCAAAACACCTACAGACAACAAAATTGAGCTGGTTCATAACGATTACTTCACTAGAAACATGTTTATATGACATATTACTGCTACCAATATGTTAACACACCTATGAGAAGCTGAAGTTTTGATTGCATAGATTGGCCAAGTTTTGTTCAAGTTTTCCTGTCAAGCCAAGGAGCCTCCAATTTTAGGCAAATCCTAAGTAAATGTTTTACTATAGCATATGGATTGCACTCTGCTCTGACATAAGGACTTTGGCTTCACTATTATAAGAGTTAAGTAACCTGCCATTAGGGGAACACTTGTCGTGCAGTTAACTTCAATTCTGTGTTGTCTGCATCTTCTTAAAACCCAGTCCATACCTATAGAAGTTTACCCCAGCTACTCATATTTACGGCATAAAGCCTGAATAATACCATTTTCCAGTATATATATATTGAGTTTTTAATTTCCCTTTACTCATGCAACAAATCGATTATAAGCTAACTAGTTGAAAAGCCTGTGTACACGGGCCACAGTGCCACCCAGCAACCTCGGCTGGTGCCCGGATCCTCTCTTCTCAGAGGCCGCACTGCAGTCATGCACAATAATAACTGCCTGAATGCACTGCGGCTGATGAATTCAAACCATAGTCCCCTCTGCAAACCTTCCTGGGACCGCTTGGTCCCAGGAAGGTGCGCAGAGAGGACTTCAGTTTGAATTTGGAGTTCCCTGCTCTGTATCAGCCGTGGCGTGTTCAGGGAGTCAGTACTGCGCATGACTGCAGAGCGGGCAGTCTCTACTGCGCATGAGTGCAGTGCTCACAGCAGTCTCTACTGTGCATGCCTGCGTTGTGACAAACATTTTAGCGAATTATTATATAGGATATGGAGAGGAAATGCTGATTAAAATAATGCCCTTGTCTGCACCTTCAAACCACTCCTACAGTGCCAAACAATTGTACACATTTAAAATACATTTAATTGCACTATGTTTATAACATCCTCATTTATAACGGTGAAATTTACTAAAATATGGTGCAAAATCTGCTAGAACTGTCTATAGAGTTGGTTCTTTTCCACAGATGCAAACAACTTGGTTCTCTCTTTCTCCCATTCAATCTTGCCTCACACAATACATCACTTCTGTTTTTCTTTGGTAAAAATGTCATTTTGGAATGCCTTGAAATGATCTCTTAATGTGGCATTAGTGAGGGCCAAGAACACACAGAACCCGTCTGCAGAACAGCCCTCATTAAACTTGATTGCAGCTGCTTTGTAAATTGAGCTGTTAATGAGTCGGAGGGAAAGTAACATCAATAGAAAGTTGGTAGTCAATGATTTGCCAAATAGTAGACATGTCAACATGTGTAATTAATACAGAGCACGCTGTGAAGCATTACAAACACGTCTATCCTTCCTCATGTTCAATGTCACAAGGAGGATCATTATTCTAATGGAAAATTGAGGCACCATGATTAAATGATTCTCAGGAGCAAGTGGAGCTTCAAATGATCTTTCTGACTTATTTGAAGCTTATTAACCCTTTTGTTGCCCACTCTTCTAGCATTCAAAGAGTTCATTCCCCATTTGTTTTTATTTATCAGGCACATACAGTCTTATGTATTAATACTTGATGTGTCAGAGAGGTAGCCAATGAAGTAGCTTGCAATGAGTCGGATGCCTCTCTGGCACTGAAAGGGTTAAAGTGGTATATTCTAGAGATGTCTCTAACTCATTGAGAAGCAATGTGTTGGAGAAGTATCTAGTATCCAGAGTGTTTAGCAATGTATAAAATCCAAATATTGAATGAATATAAAAGGGTAAGCTCTCACAAGCAGGGCGCCCTGATCCTTCTGTTCTCCACATCTATTTAATACCTCTATATGTCTATTCCCAATTGTACAGCGCTGCGGAATTAGTTGGCGCTATATAAAGAATAATAATAATAATATAAACATTGTAAAAATAGGTTTAGAATTATAATATGTAACCTAAATATTTGGCTACAGAGCTAAGCCAAAAAGCTGAACTTAATATCTTACTGCTCTACATGCCTGAGACTTTTCCAGCTTTTTTTGTAAGTAATATTTTCCCTTAAAAATATTTTATCAAATAAAAAATGACTGTTTACACACTCCTCTCCATTACACCACAAACTTAACCTAACCCTAAAGCACAATAATATCCATCTTCATAGCCCATCAGGAGTCATGGAACCCAGTAATACTGTAACAGGCTGCCCAACCACACAGGCAGCTTTTCACTGCCGAGCCCACTTCTCAGGCCCACATCAGATAAGGTTATCGACAAGATCCTGCCACATAAATTAAAAATGTTTTAAGTTGTATATTTGTGTTGCTTTTGGCATGGAAGCTTGCATAAAGAGCATCCAGAGCAGGAACAACTATTTAAATACCTCATTAGGCACGTGCACACATCGACACCAAGGGGGGCTTGATCACCTGCCCTTTTTGTCCAAAGTGCCCTTGTAACAAAAAAAAATGTAATCAGTTCAATTTTATCTTATACCAGTCCGTTTTTCAATTTTGATTACCAGGGGTGGGGGGGTTCTCTCCTCTCCTCTTACGTCCAGGTTCTTTTTAAGTGTAAGGTCCCTTTAACATGCTGGCCGGGTCCTTTTTACGTGCTGCCAGGTCTTCTCCTCTTGCGTGTCGGATCCTCTCCGCTTACACCTTGTGTGCCACGGAGATGCTACCGTTGGATGTGACACGTGACTGTGACAGGGCTGGTGAGAGGGGCTCATTTGAGCTCCTGCCCCCCAAAATGTCTGTGCATATCCCTGTACCTCATGAATCAATAGTGCTCACAACTTTGTATGATCACAGGGAATTTGAGAGCTGATTGGATGCATATGAACAGCAACTTCTTCCAATGCTGCTAATCAACAGCAGGGAAGTCCATTAGGCGTTTAAGTAAAATATGTGATTTTTATTAAAAATGAAAAAAAAAACAAAAAAACATGTAACAGTTTTTTTTCTTCTCCTTTTTTTCTAAAGGAGAGCCTTTCCAGGCTTCCGTTTGACACTGGAAGATAGTCTCCATTGTACACACTAATGGCAGGTATAATACCCCTTAATATATTTAGGCACTAAAATATTTACTGGTCTTCTCATCAGAACTGTGCCCTCTATCTTAATATAGTCTAAAGAACAATATTAACCACACCGAACCCTTTGTCTAGTAAACATACTTTCTACCTCACCACAACAAAATCCACCATATCCAAAGAGTATCCCAAACAAGTTTCTCTGCAAGTAAACCTACCCTGCTGCCATTAAACAGAAAAAAATCACATATTATGTTACATGCACATGAAGGCCAGATCATTCTAAAGCAGAGCTGGATAATTTACTACCCTACAGCTGTTATTATTATTAATCTTTATTTATATAGCACCAACTTATTCCGTGGAGCTTTACTATATATATATCATCATCATCATCTTCAGCCATTGTTGATCCACCGCAGGATGAAGGCCTCCTCAGCAAGCCTCCAACAACTTCAGTCCTGTGCCTTTTGTTGCCACTGTGTACCGGTAAATTTGGTAATTTCTTCTATTCAGCTTTTCTTTGTTCTTCTTCTTCTTAGACATTTAGTATCAAGTGAAATCCATTCCAAAATTGGTTTGGTCCATTTACCATCAGGTCTTCTTGCTATGTGGCCTGCCCATTTCCATTTCATGCTCTTTACTCTTACAATGACGTCATAGACCTTTATTTGCTGACGAATCCATGCACAAGTTTTTGGTCTCTTTTTGTTACGATTAGAATTCCATACTTTTCTGTGTAACCTTAAGTTTTTTTTATGGCTTTGGCATTCAGTGTCCATGTTTCACAGCAATGTCCATGCTTTTATTTTTTTCTGTTTTCTTTTTAAAATCAAAATGTGGATTTATGTACCATCACCATCCGGTGGCACTGTTGCTGTTGCTATTTATGGACAACAAAAGCTCTTCACAGACAACAACAGCAACAGTGCCACATGTTGACTTCTTTACAAAATTGCATTTTGATAAACAAAATTTACATTGAGCTGTAGTGGGGAAGCAGGAAAAGTCCTACGTTGCATTTGACATATTTTATCACAATTAGGGTTTGTTGTTCCTTAAAGTCTTGGAAATTAGATTATAATATCTTTGCCAATGAATTAGATTATAATATCTTTAGTTAGTGATTTCCACTATTTAAAATTCTCAGTTATTACAGATATTGTATTAAATTCCTTATCCTGTGTGGTTTGTCTCTCTGTATACATTAATGACCCTTGTTGAGGGCAATACATATCTTCTTTTTCAGAACTAATTGCACATACTCTTTCTACTGCCAAAGAAGGGATTTTATACACTTAATTCCTGTGAATTCTCATTAATCTTGGGGCTGATTCTGTTTTCTAGGGTTTAATATTTTGGCTCATGTATAAAATACAAAACACCATATTTATACTTTATGAGGGATGGGCAGATTGATGTGTGAATGTGTGAGTGTTCCCAATACAGTTCTTAGACATCTCCTTGGAATATTATTGTATGTGCTTCCAAAGCAGCAAGAAAAAAACAACAACATTTTAACTCCTCACTTGATAGCAGATTCTCCATCACATGAGCTGGAGACATTTATAGCATCCAAGGGGTTAATATTGAACATTTTACTGTCAAAGAAGCCCAAAAGGAATATTTTGCTTCTCATCTGTGCTTGATAAAATGGCAGCCCACATTTTCATGCAAAGGCTCTAACAGCTGGAAATAATTAAATCTTGTCATTTTATTAAGCCTGTATTTAACCCATTGGTTGCTAAGAGGGCTTCATTGTGTTGTTTTGCTATGCAATGGAGATATATCCAGCGTCCGAGAGTTTGCAGAAATGTTGCATATGTTGTCTTATATAATATAAGTAAAATAATATAAACTAATCCAAAACTTTAATGTATCTATTAATCTGTGGTGTACAATGTTCACAGTTCTTGCATTGGTCAATTTCATTAGTCTCTTTTTGTTTTGCTTTGGAAAACTCACTAGCATCCAAAGAGATAATAGAATTAATAACATTGCACTTATGATCTGTCATTTCATATCTTTCACTACGTCTGAAAATATATGAATGTCTTGATCCAAGAGATTTTCCCCATCAGGTATATATATATATATATATATATATATATATATATATATATATATATATATATATATATGTAAAATAACAAACAAAATAAGTATCTTTTAATACCTTTTTTATTGGACTAACAGAATTTTGGACTGACAAGCTTTCTGGAGATCCTCCCTTTCTCAAGTCTAAAGCATTTCTGGGTCACTCTACTACTATGGAAGATATATATATATATATATATATATATATATATATATATATATATATATATATTACAGAATGTAGAACCTTCCTCAGAATATGAAATGTTGACCTAATTAAAACCTTTTCGTTATCTTCATTTCTGGCCCTTTATGTACCTCTTCCTGTCCCTATGTTATATGTATATAATTGTAGCATGGTTGGAACAAGCAACTATTACCTATTGTCAAGTAAGTGTTTGAGTACATCAGATTTGTAATTAACATCTGTTAATACTCCTATCTGTGAAAATGTACAATACTTTCTCCGCTAGTCCTGTTACTTATGAGAATATAAACCACCACCTCTATGTGTCATGCACATATTTATATGTTGTTTGCCAGAGGATATGTTTCCAGTCTCTTTGGTAGAGCAAGGATTTCTGGTTATAACTGAATAGGAATGTTGCCTTTAGCCACCTTGGTCCATTGACCCAACTCGTTATATTGCTTAGTAAATGTGTTCCTGGATGTTACATTTCAATCACTAACATTCTAAGTGAAAAGCAGTATCACTCGGTCCAGTGAACACAAACTTCTTATTAGTCACAATTATCCTGTTTAGATGACATCCTACCATTTGTCACCCAGGAGTCACCCATTTATGTCATAAAAGTTTAATGGCTTTGTAAACACACAATGCAGAGTCTTCAATGCTCAGATATTTCAGGTAAAAGAAAGATAATCTGGAGGGGGGAGGGGGAGATTCTTCCTATCTGCTCTTTGCCCTCATGGAGTCACCTCCAGCCAATCTGAGCATTTATGTTCCTGAAGGAATGCTGACGCTTTCTATCTCCATTAGATCTTTATTGATTAACACTACAAGGTGAGCAAAGGGATATCACAGGACAGGCCAAAAACTGTCCTTTGGGCAGTTTAAAGAATCAGGGGTCAAATAAAAGTAGCATATACTGTGATACTGATGGACTAAGCATAAGTGGTACATTTCTGGAGTAAACCAACAGGACCATAGGGAATATATTAAATTTACCTACACTTCCATTGTTTCAGTGTGGATTTGAATCACCTGAATGCTTCAATATATTCTTTAGCAGTGCACTGCTGAAAGGGGCAAATGTTTGAATATAATTTTGTGAATCGATTTTCTAGCCTAACACCAATTTACTAAGCTACATACTCCAAAAATTCATTGTAAGACAAGAGGCGGGTGAAAGGACAGTTGGTGGGCATTGCTGGGCATTGCTTAATGCTATGAATTAAAAAAGTGCAAAAGAAATGGTGTGATTTACACCACTTACCGGTGCATGCAACGGGGCAGGTGGGAGGGGCTTGCAGGTATTATATTCCTAACAAGAGCATATTGTGTCCACAGGTATGCACTACAGTGATCATGTGTTCCAGTAAATACCTTGAAGTGCAGCCAATGGAACTGTGCAATTGTACTGGAAAGTCTGTGCATCCAGCCCAAGGGGTTTAAAGCCCATTTCATCAATGTGAATATTTATCGCCCCCCCATGGTACAGTTTATTTGCCTCAGGTTGCACCTCTTTTACTAGCACATCATATTCTGTGTTGGAAGCTGGTTTGATTGTAGAATTAGGAGTGCAGAACTCCATTGTAATTGATGTAAGTGCAGGGCCACATTTCCCATTAGGCAGAATAGGGAGCCTAATTATGGGGAGTGAACCATCTGCACTAGCCATGCTTTGTGGGCTGTGTTGTGGTGTGGTCAGTACAATTTAATTCCTCCTGCCCCAGAAATGTAGGGTTGATTTATGGTGGCTGCATTATTTACCAGTTTGCATAGCTCTGTATTGTCCTGCTGTTTTTCTAATGTAGGTAATTTATTTGCTCTTGCATTTATTTAATATAAGAGTTTCTGTGCCAAACAACTACATATAGGCTGGAGTTGAGCTCACGTGATGAGAGCTATAGATAGGGTGCTTTACCTAGAAGTACATGAGATGTAAATTGGGTACTGCTAATGTGACCATGACCAGATCATAATGTATTAAGGAAGTACTGAAAGGCTACCAACAGGCCAGGTTTCTTTGTAGCTTTTTTGCATTGTAGCCATTCTCAAATGCAGGCGTGCACAAATTAAATTTTGAGGCAGGGGGAGGGGACGGTTCATCCTTCTGACACTGAAATGAATAAGGATTGCCCTGCTGAAGTGCTGATAGGTTAATTAATCCTTTATGTCTCAATGTGTTGCAAACTTTTCTGGTCCTTAAAGTGCTAAAACCACTAATGGATTGGCTAACATGCCTGTTGTATTCACATAGAAACAATATTGGAATCATTGGCGTCCTCAGAGAGGGGAAAGAGGGGACACTTTCTCCCTCCTCCTCTGCACTTACCCTATGCTGGCATGTAACTTCTGATATGAATCTTAGAAAATACCCTGATTTGAGCTGTGACCCCCCCCACCCTCTGAAAAATGTCTGCTGATGCCAATGATTGAAATGCTCTCATTTAATGAACTTTGTAGACCTAGGTCCTGCACCAGTCCTCTAAAGATTGTATACATCCTGCCAATTGATTATCCTCTAGTACCTTGATCCTGATGGACTTCTTTGTTGCCTTTTTTCTCATTGTTCAAATAAAACATGTAAATAATAACATCTTCTTTAGATCAGATATGTGACAAAACCAGAGTGGAATTCAAGCAGTGTGTCTCCCTTTTACATGCAGTGTATGTGAGCATGGGGTTCTCTAGGTAGCTTGTTGTTTGCACTACAAAGGGCCCTCATTGGCTTTGTTCCTTTTATATTCTCTGATCCTTTTTTCTCTGCTCTTTCCTTTTAACCTTCATCACTTTCCCTCCTCTATTTGTTCTTCGCCCTGGAAAGCTTGTAAAATTAAACAGTAAATGAGCCCAATAAAGAGAAGGCAGCCACAAATTTGTTTGCTCAGCTCTTGGATAAGTGTCAAGCAAATAGTAGGATCTCAGAGCTTCTAATGACCTGATATTTACACTGCTATCATCAGACAAGGGAAAACATCAACTTGCTGAAAGTTGTCAAATACGTATGTGTTCCTGTGTGTTAGTCATGCTAATGTTTATCAATAAGAACTCGCATTAAAGATTAAATGTATCAATGGACATATCAAAAATTCACAAGTCCATTCGCTAATTGTTAAATTCCTGTATTCATATATATATCAACGAGCAAAATGTGACTTTCCTGAGAGATATATGTTGCATATCAGGGGCCTAACTATGGGGTGAAGACAGGGCAGGTGTGACTGAGCCTAGCATCTAAGGGGCCCCATCTGCCTTAGAGTCCAATAAGTTCTATTGATGCATCTGTAAAAATATTTTTGTGTTAAAGGGGGCCAAAAATGTTGCACTGGAGCCCTCCAATGACTATACCACTGTTGCAAATATCCTTTGAGGAGCAGCTATGAACTCAAAACAGAAGCTATTTCAGAGCAAGCAGGTCCTACTCATTTTCAGGTGCTAAGCAGATCCTACTCACACTCTGAACTTGTTCAAGACACTGAAGAAGAACAATTCTGGGCCAAACCAGTTGCACCACAACAGACAAAATCATTTCCAAAATATTTCTATGGCCCTATTATTGCACTGGCACCCTCCAATGACTGATCTTGCTCTCTTGTTCTAGTATTCCTCTTTTTCTGAAATGCCTAACCTCCAAAATATTATTACTTCCTTTAATATATTTAAATATTTTTATCATATCTCCCCTTTCCTTCCTCTTCTCCAAGCTGTACATATTACCGTATTTGAGCCTATCCTGGAATTGTGGTTTTTCCTACTGCTTAAATACACCATTAGTAATATTACTAATCAAGATTTGCAAATAATGTAGGCCTGGATCCCTTCACTGGTCTTAGCTACAGTTTATCATTTAATAAGAATCTGTGGGCTAGTGATAATGTTTATCCTCTGCAGTTGATTGGCCTTGGTTTTGTCATAGATCAAGATAAGAAGTATAATATTGACACTCACTGCATAAATATGACAACTGAGCTTTTTACCAGTGAATATACTTTATAACTATATACTTCTTTTTCAGTCCAGTGCCTTGGGAAAAAACTTAGCATGCTGCCAAAATAAATACAATAAGGAAAAATAGTGAAAAAGATAAACAAAAAGCAGCCGTGTACGAGAATCAGAATACAATACATTATGATTTAATATCTCTGAGTGGAAAAGCAAACATGAATTTTGTTATTTCATTCACAACTTTAAATGGCTAGTGTGACTCTGAGGAATTTTTATGAACAGGAAATCATAAAAAGTTCTCTCCCAGCTGACTAATTAAACAGCCCATTTTTATTTTCAACTTTGTGTTTTTCTGTAGAAATGTCAGGTTCTGTGCTTGCCTAACTGCTGAGTGTGCAGAACATATCCCCAGACCGCTTCACTAAAACTCTTAACAGCGAGGCGTATAAAATTCAAGAGATGCCAAGGGTTAACTCTATGGAGATCAGCTTTATATAAACATCAAGAGATTACATTATGTATAGACTAGTTGAAGAGCCCATTACACGGACCACAGTGCCACTGCCAGCCGGTCACGGGGCAGTCATGCTCAGTAGAGACTGCCCGCGCCACGGTTGATACAGAGCAGGATGCTCCGAAGGAGCGTCCAGCTCTGTATCAGCCACGGCGCAGGCAGTCTCTACTGCGCATGACTGCAGCACACGCAGCAGTCTATACTGCGCATGACTGGTCGTTACACACGTTTTAGCGAATTATTATAGAGGATTGGAAACCTGAGCAATAAAGATATTTTTCCAGTGTATATACAATATGCAAATATTTGCACTCAGAAGAAACATTGGCCATATATCTAGTGCAAGGCTTATAAGTTTAAGTCCTTTGCTACTAGCCAGACCTGAAAAGTTACTCGCCACTGCAAGCCATAACATACCAACCAGGGCTGAATTTCTACTCACCAGGGCTAGATTTTCACTCGTCATTGGCTACTGGCGAGTGGAAATTTTGAGCCCTGATCTAGTGGATGAATTATTGAATCATTTGTGACAACATGAAATAGAAATATTTAATAAAATGTAGTAGCTAACAATATTTAAACTTTAATGACCAGACTCTACAATGCTTTTCACTCTCCTCTAATCCATAAATGGTTAAGCACTCACAGAAGTATGGTGACTCCAAGCTAGCCATGAATTATTAAAATCGCCCATCTCCATTGTATTACTGTTCATCAAGGGAGATGCACTAAGGAGTAAGTTAGTGCTACATTGAATAGCTGTGCTGTAATCCGTATGTTACCACTAAGACTTTTTAGTGGTGTGTAAAAATCTTCAAGAGTGATAAAGAGGCTCACAAGGGCTTTAAACAGCTTTTACTCATACATGTCTCTGTAGTAACATCAAAATTATAGCTATAAGTAGGCATCTGTAAAAAATTTTACCACAGAAGTAAAATATGCGAAAAACTATACTTTTTGCTTCCACAAGTATCCCTCCATGTATTCCCACATGCTAACTTAACTGGAGGAATTCTGGGGTAAGCCAATTGCATCATGGGGGGGGGATATAAAAATTCCAAAAAACTCCTATTGATTTAAATGTCTATTTAACCTTTTGAATGCTACAGAGGTCTCCAATGCATTGCTTTGCAATGCATTGGAGACCTCTCTAGCATTCAAGGGGTTATAATAACCCTTTAAATCAAAAGGAATTTTTAGTTCTACCCTATCGTAAAGTTGGTATGCTCCAGAATTCCTCCGCTTTTCTTTTGACCATGTGGAATATAAAGTTATCAAAGGAACACATTGTAGAACGATGGATAAAGATTAGGAAGGAAAGTCAATGATGGAGATACAGAGAAAAGTAGAAAATACCCATGCAACAGAAAATTGTCACAAATCTAAATAGGAGAGTAAGATGTTTTCTTGCTGGATGTATAAGAGTTTTTATCTGATGCTAAGTGTACACTGGAGGTAAATGAATTAGTGTCTGGCTGGCAGTAAATGCAGTCCTGTTGTCTGAGATTAGGATATGTTTCCCTGTATGGGAGAGAGATAAGGACAGAGCAGGGTGGGCAGCAATCAGTCCAGGACTACAATTAGTAAGATTAACATATGGGAATTACCCCAAACCTGAAAGCCCTGCACATCAAGAGTCCTGTAAACATCAAGTCCATGTATAAACAAATGAGGGTTAAGCAGCACATAATATCCCAAGAAACTGTCTAAAACCTTGGTATTACAAGAAAAAAAGCATTAATTCAAACCAGATCACTTTTAGGCTAGTCTTATTATGGAGACGGTGTCCCCTGATTGCAGTCCTGGATAAATCCAGCTGATAGGGGGACACCATTCCATATACAAAAAAGCTCTCACTCCTGGATCAGATTCTGCAGAGGAAATTAATTCCATGGAGTCTCATTGAAATTAGATTTCATTGAGTCCAGTAATGTATCCCACTATATCAGACCTCTAGAGCCGCATCTGGCAGACTGTTCTTCTGTATCCTGGTTATTAGATTGTTACAGACAATTATAAATCTATTCCAATAACTGATACAACAATATAAACTGCCAGCAAAGAACAACAGCACATCTAACCCTATCACTGCCCTAGGAGACTGCTATGTAATGCAAAATCACACTGCTAGACATATTTATTTAACCCATTCAGGTCACAAAAACACTTTTGTCTAATTAACTGTAAAGTATAATAAATGCATATAGCAATATTCAGTGATGATTTTGTATGGAACTGGTAGTACATTATATTATTATATATATATATTATATTATATTAGACTTTGCTACTATTCTAACCATTTAAGTGCCAGAGTGATATCCAACACATGGAGAAGCAATGC
Source organism: Rhinophrynus dorsalis (assembly GCA_037306005.1). NCBI lineage: Eukaryota > Metazoa > Chordata > Amphibia > Anura > Rhinophrynidae > Rhinophrynus > Rhinophrynus dorsalis. The sequence continues at coordinate 207,791,130 of CM074724.1, forward strand.
ATTGGACTCCCCTCTGAAAATCAGTGGGTTAACCCTTTGAGTGCCAGAGGGGTATGTGATGCATTGCAGAGCACCCTGGCACTCAAAGGGTTAATGTTATCTCTCCAACAGGGCAACAGTAGTTAAGCCTAACAAGCTCTGTCATCCTGGGTCAGTCAATTGTTGGACCTCTAGTTGTTGGGGACTACAACTCCCATCATCCCCAGTGACTAATTGGGGATGACACAAACAGTGTTAGCTCTAAAGTGAGCATCTGCAAAAGACACAGCACTGAAACAGTTAAAAGAGTAATTAAAACTGGGAAGGACTGCATGGTACATGTTCATTCTGCATAAACTTGATTCTTTAACTCTTTCAGTGCTGGGTTGCTCACCATTGCTGAACTTAGTAGGTACAGTAGATCTAGGAGTTATATTCCCCAAAAACCCTTTGAATGCTTTACAGGTCTCCAATGCAGTACTTCACAATGCATTGGAAACCTCTCTACCAATCAAGGGGTTAACCCTTACAGTGCCAGAGGGGAATGCAACGCATTGCATACCCATAGGGCACTTGAAGGGTTAAGAGCAGCAATCCATCAATGGGAAATGTTACTTTGCCCTTTGATATGTTGGGTTACCCTAGAATTACTGCAGTGGTGCTTACTGCTTAGTACATCTGAGCCAGTGAGGCTGATGTTCCTAGACAGTGACTCTCAGTTCCAGTCCTCAGGGCAAACCAACAGGTTAGTTTCCAACTATATCTCTAATTAAGTTCAGGCAACTCAATCACTAAATCATCTGTGATTAAATGAACACTAACACTTAAAATTAACTTGGGCTATATACACTTAAATATCCAATACTTCATTCTAGAATCTGAAAAGAAAATCTGTTTCCTGGGGCCTAACATATAGTCTTACATATGATCTGGGGGAGCAGACATTCCTGCATTTCCCAGGGCACCAGGGCTCCCATTTTGTTTGCCCAGGATTACATTAAAATGGGCTGAGAAAAGATATTAACCTTTCTGAATACCAGAGTAGTGGGCACTAATCACAGCGGATTAATTGACCTTGCTCTTATCTCTCAAAAACAGCCCAAATAACATTAAATACACACTCTCTAAACAGGTCAATTTATACCTTAAAAAGACTAATTTTTGAATGTGACATATTAATAATTCATTTTATATATGCTAACTGTAAGTAGGTGATATATAGAGTTCTATCAACCTATTTCATTTTCTGGTGTTAGCGTCCCTTTAACTCTTTGAGTGACAGATGGTTATGTAACACAATGGTTTGCGATGCATTGCTACCACTGTGACACTCAAAGGGTTAAGCAGGGAAAATGTGAAATACAGACTGAACTGGGACAATTCTGGGATAAACCAACTGAAAATAGTGGACAAATGAAAATCTCATTTGTATAAAATAGGGATTTTAACCCTTTGAATGCTAGAGAGGTCTCCATCGCATTGCAAAGCAATGCATTGGTAATGGTTTGGAGACTTCCTTAGTATTCAATGGGTTAACACCCCATTTACATCAATGGGACTTTTAGGAATATTTATTTACTCTCCATAATACTGTTGGTTTGCTCCAAAATTGCTCTAATTCCTCTTAGTACATGAGCCTGATTGTATTTCCAATATACTGAGTAAGTGCTACATCCATTCTTAGTGATTCTATGTGTAGCGATTTAGGTAACAGCACCAAATGTATCATTGCATCTGAATCTCATTTACACAAATCCATATTCTGTTTATAGATCTAATAATTCCCCGCTCTATTCTGCACTCTAAAGCCATAATGAATTATATTTCAAATAAGTCAATGATTTAGAGAAAATTTGAGTTATCTTGCTGGCAGATAACTTAAAGCGTTACCAGATTTAAACCCCTCGAATACCAGAGAGATCCATCCTCTGAAAGACAATACGTTGGAAACCTCTCAGGCATTCAAGAGGTTAATTCTGGCAAAGAAAACTTTGGGATGTGTTATTCATATATGTTCATTTATACAGTCAGGTTGTGAATCTTCCCTATAACTGGAGGGGTTTAGTAATTCTATAGGACTCCCTGTATATACATCGGATACATTGTACATCAAATATCATCCTTTTGGCCATGTGTATAAAAGAGGGAAAACGTTGTGTCGAAAACCACCATCTGCATTAGTGGGGACAAGTAAAAAGACACATTGATCTAGTGTGCTTTTTAACCCTTTGAATGCTTCACAATGCGTTTAGCAGCTCTCTAGCATTCAAGAGGTTAAAAGCCTCGGTTCAATCAGTGGAAACTGTGCGTCATACTTATAAAAGCATTGCGTTGCAATGCGTTTGATACCGCTCTAGCAGTCATTTTAACCCCTTAAATACCAGGGGAGTGCCCAATGCATAACTATGTGAAAGTTGCAGAGCCCTCTGGGACTCAAAAGGTTAAGGACTTGAGGGGTGTGCAACGCATTGCTTGAACACCCCTCTAGTCAATAAAATCTTAACCCTTTGAGTACCAGAGAATTATCCAACGCATTGCGGTTAATGAACGGTGTTTGCACACACTGACAGATATCCCATATAGAAGATGCGTATCATAGCGCTGCGTGTAATAGTCCAGTTACATCTGAACTGGCACTGCTATCTATCCCCCCTCATTACAGGTATTTAGAGCACTCCCCACGTACAGCCTGACACTGGATCACTTGCACTATTCCACCTCCCGGTTGTATATTATAATAATGATAACCAGGCAGACCTTATTTATGGTCAACAGCAACTCGTTTTATCATCTGGTTGCCTAATTGTGGTTAACCCTTAAGCTTCTCATCTCTACAGCTAGGCAGAGACAAATGGAGTAGGATAATTCAAGTGTTGCCTTGGGAGATTCTAAATATTATATAGTATATAAATACACAGTACACAGGTGGGTGAGGGTTATCTGATCAGTGAATGGGATCTCTCCTTCTCTGTTGTCCTGCAGAGAGCCGGCAGACTGTCCCACACCCTCCTTGGCTGCTGGTCCCTTTATGCTACTATGTTAATGTTGTTTTTGCATCTTTACTTTTCTTTATCATGGAAATAGATAGCAGTGGGTTATCTACAGTGATTAGAGCGGCATTTTCAGTCCCCCAAACAGATCTTTATGTTCCGTTTAACGTGAAAATAGGCTGTGGGGGGTGGGGGGTTACTGAATGAGGCTGGGGATTCGGGATGAGCTGCACACAAAAGGTAAAGGCTCATTTGTTTAGGCTGGGAATTACAGGTGCTGAGGGTGGACTTAATGCTGCACCAAGACTACAGGGAGATCAGTATTGCCCGGGAGGGACAGACACTGGAGACGTGTATGCAAACAAATGGGCAGCAATACTGGTGCAAACTAGTTGCATCAAGGACCATACTGACAAATGTCATTTCACTTAAACGAAGCTTTTAACTCGCTGAATAGTGTACAGGTCTCAGCAATGCGTTGGAGACCTCTCTAAATTCAAGGGGTTGAGAGTCCAATTTAACTCCTTGAGTGCCATGTATCCCACGCATTGCAACACAATTCATGGGATACCTCAATAGCGCACAAAGGGTTAAATAGAGGGGACAGACAGACAGACATAAAGACAGGCCATGGTAGATGACGGGTACTCACGGCATTTAAAATAATTTATTCCAAAAATTAAACGTCACGTTTCGGTCCAGTAATGACTTTTATATGAAGACAGACAGACAGACAGACAGACAGATAGATAGATAGATAGATAGATAGATAGATAGATGATATATTAATACATGACAATAAAAATATGTCTTCAATGGGATATCCTAATAACAGATTTTCACTAAGGATCGAAATGTTATTTTATTCTACATAAATCCAACTTTTGCCCACTGAGTGACAATGCGTTTGACATGCCTCTGGCGCTCAAAGGGTTAATTACTTTAGATCTCTTGCTCTTATCTGGTAATCTTATATGAATGAATGAATCTATATATATATATATATATATATATATATATATTATATATGCAAAAAACAATGTCTAACTGTACAGGGAAATACTGCATAAAATCATCATACACCAGTCAACTAACCGCGACAATGTATTGTCTCTGACTGTTAGGGAGAACTATGAGAGAGAAATGTATGAATGTGGCAATAAGTGGTTAACCCTTTTGATGCTTGGCAAGTCTCCAATGATTTGAAATAGCTTTAGCATCCAAAGGGTTAAAGTAGCAGCCAAGTGAGATGTTTCACTTTTTTGCATCATGTTTCAAAGAGACACACAATTTGAATATTGAATTTCTCTGGTATAGATTGGTACTCCAGTCGTACTCTTATCTGCTAGACATGCACATCAAGAAAATATCGCTTTATACAAAAAACGCTTTCTGTTTATATGTACCAGAGCAATTGCCAGTATGCAATGAATACAGTAGGACAAATTCCTCAATGATCTGGGGCTTATGTACTGAGGCTTTATGAAGAGGTGATAAAGAGGTGATAAAGTGGGGATGACTTCTCACATGTTACAAACTCTACAAGTGCAATGTTATTCTATAGAGCCTATGCACTAAAATCTCTTAAACTGGAGACACCTTAGTAATTGGTCCCATAGAATAACATAGGTACTGGACAGTTTTTGACACTGGAGAAGTGATCTTCTCTTTATCACCTCTTTATCACACCTTAGTATATCCCCCTTCATCGCACTAAGGTGTGATAAAAATGTGAAAAGAGGTGATAAAGAAGAGATTAAATCTCTGTTGTGATTAATTCGTCAAGTCCTATGTTGTGCTATGGAGCCTATGGAGGAAGATCTCTCAAATTACAGATATCCTACATTATTATTATTATTATTAGCACTTACTCCTTCTGTATCAAACCTACCTTCCTCTAGACTGTAAGCTCTCAGGAGCAGGGCCCTCTGATCCTCCTGTTCTCCACATTTGATTGTACTATTTAATACCTCTGTATGTCTATTCCCAATTGTACAGCGCTGCGGAATTAGTTGGCGCTATATAAATAAAGAATAATAATAATATCTCTATGGAATAACATAGGAACTGGAGAGTTCATGGTACTGGAGAAGTTTACCATTTCTTAGTGCAAACCACCCCCAATAATTCTGGACAATAGGAAACATCCCGCGTTGATTTAAATAGGGCTTTAAATGATAATAGGTCTCCAAAGCCCCATTTAAATCAATCAGGTTATGTTTATTTCTCCCATGTGGTGTAGTTGGTGTGCTCCAGAATTGCCCCATATCTTCTTACTCCTATATTTATATATAATCTTGAGGGGATTGGAAGCACTCACTCTTACAATATATTCTGCCCAGGTGCCCTGTCCTCAATGGGACAATAACAAAAGAACAAAGAGGGAGGCAGCACCAGTGGGTCTTGTTGAAAAAAAACGATGATGCTGGTATTGTGTTATACACATAATATGAAAATTACAGTTACCTCAGTGTGTGGGTGTATATATATATATATATATATATATATATATATATATATATATATATATCACGAGCTTTTATAACAAATATGTTATATTTCTGAACTTGAAAATGAGTAGGGTGCGTGTTATTTTGCTATTTTCACTATGAAAACAGTATTTCAGTCTTTACAGTCAACTACCAACTCGAGTGCCTGAGAGGTATCTAGTGCTTTGCAGCGCCATGCACTGGACGCCTTTCCGACACGCAAAGGGTTAATTTGCAATCGGGTGTTCTCCAGTATATACTATTTTATAACTTACATCTCATGGTCACCAATAATGCCCAATATTCTCATTGATTTCAATTGAGTATATAAGCCTAATATTGGTTTCCAGTGCGTTGCAAAAACACCCCAATTCCTAATGATTTATATTGGTCTTTTAACTCCTAGAATGCTAGAGACGTCTACAAGGAATTGCAAAGTGCCTTGTAGACGTCTTTAGCATTCTAGGGGTTAAAATACCCATTTAACTATCCGAGTGCCAGTGCCAGGGGGTGAGAAATGTATTGAAAAGGAGTTGAAACAAGGATGTTTTCAGTAAGATAAAGAGGTGCAATTCTGGACCAAACCAGCTGCATCTTAGGGGAGAAATGAAATTGTCCAATTATTTAACCATATGAGCACCGGATGGGTGAGCAATGCATTGACCACACCTCTGGCACTCAAAGGTTTAAATAATTGGACATTTTAATTTCTCCCCTACGGTGAAGTTGGTTTGGTCCAGAATTGCACCTCTTTATCTTACTGAATACATCCTTGATTCAATAGCTTTCCAACTCAGATGTAAATAGAGGAGGTAGAACGAGCTCCCTTTGCAGTACGAACGTCTAATTAAGCAGGGGATATTCTAGGGATCGTATTCAAAGTGTTAATGATCTATTATTATTTTTAATGAGAGGTTGAGGACAGGGTTTGTAAAGAGCCAATAAAGAGTTTTGGCATACCCTTTATTATAAATACAAACTATCCCAACTCAGAATTGCGCTTAATTTAAAAATGTTCCTTGATTCTTCTAAAAATTAAGAGTTTAACACTTAGAACACTCCCTTGGTGCATAACAGAGACACAGCCACAATCTATATGTTTGATGGGGTCGTTTTAAGGAGCAATGAAGCAGATAACTGTCAGTCACACTGCACAAAGGTGGGAACGAGACAAATCGGTTTATCTGCACAAGGGGACAGTGCTGTCATGTCCCACATAAAACAATAATATCCCCACTGAGTGGCATACAACCCCTGAAATAAGTAAGAGACACGTCTGTCAAACCATGGTGACTGTCTGTGTCTATGGGTATGACAGGACTACAGACTGATCAGCCACGATTATCTACACAGCATAGACATTAAAGGAACAGATTTGGGGGGAGATATCTCCTTAGATATGAGAGATGTGTTAGGAATGATGAGGCAATGAGCTGGATTTATTAGGATAAGACATGGGAAGGGAAATCTGTGTAGGAATTCCAGGCAGCTTCATCAGACTTAGTGCACAGAGATACCAGACTGGCTTTTTGTTTGCCACATGTGGTCAGACATCAGTCAATAGATATGATCAAATATACACAGCTCGTGTAACAACTGACAAGAAAGGGGTAATCAGTTGAGGGACCTCAAGCTGTTGGGGACTACAGCTTTTGGAGGTGATGGGAACTTTAGTCCCCAAAACCCGAAGTCCATATGCACAGTGCTCTGTGCAGAAGGGTAAATTAAAGCATAAGAACACATTACACACACAGGACTGTACTAAATAGAGGTGCGATTTTGGATAGCACCAACTTCCCTATGATGGTACGGTGGATAACTATCCTCAAAATGCCCCGGTGACGTTTCAGAGTACCACTTATATAATTATTGTTTTTCGTTTACCCCCTGTTGTGCAGATGGTTTGCTCCAGAATTGTACCTCATTGGCTTACTGGATACGGCCCATAGATGCATAGGACTTCAATCACAACAGAAAATAGGAGCAATTCTGGCACAAACCACCTGGGCCATGGGGGGTTATTAGTCATGAAAATTCCCCAAATCCCCAGTTAGTTGGGGACCTGAGCTTAAAAGCCCCATTTAAATCAATGGGAATGTTGGCATTCGTTCCCTATGGTTTAGCGGGTTTGCTCCAACATTGCAGCTCTTAACAAGGTGACTACTGATTATTGTTTATAGCATATAGTTGGTGAGGCTGAAGAAAGACGAATCCATCAAATTCAACTTAATGAATTATTATTATTAATAATAATGACGATAATATAATAATAATACTTTGTAAATGAGGAGCAAATCAGTTGCACCATATGTATCAAAGAAATAAGAAAACATTGATGACAGTGAGAGTTTTTCATTGGTCCATAAGATGCCACTGTTTTGATCCTGATTTAATGATGTTTTTACATGTAACACATACACAGCAATATAATGTAACACAACGTAATTACCAGCAAACGTGGGAAAGACACAACTATACACACATTTCACCGTAGGGAAAGAGTTACAATGTGTTTTAGATCTAATACACAAATCCAATAGAACAACATACGTCACGTTCAGAGGCAAGCTTTGTTATAGCCAGTATTAAAACTAGAGGAGATAAATTACCAAAACAAATTATTAGATTATTTCAATGTTCTTCAACCCCTTGGATGCTAGAGAAGTCTCCAGAGCATTGCGTTTGAGACTTCTTTAGCATCTAAGGGGTTAAAAAGTATTGAGGTACAGTATATATAGCGCGGCACACATTGCACCTATTGGGTGCATATAGTGTGGCATTTGGTGCAACAGACATAATATAACACATTAACCCCTTGAAGATCTGAAGACTGTGCATCGCAATACGTTGCACACTCTGACACTCAGCTCATTGACTGTAATCCAAACAATATGCTCTAGTTAAAAATCACTGCATGTATATTGTTCAAACAAACTGCAGCCTCCCAGTCTCCGATGGAGAAGTGATCTGTGTAAAGCCACCATTCCCAACATCGCAATCTAGTACCCCCCCCCCCCATTCTCACTCACCCTCAGAGAAGCAGAGGGTCCCCAGTAAGAAGGTGAGCAGAGCCAGGGTCCTGACGTCCATACTGCTGCTGCTGTAGTGGAGAGCTGTGTTCAGTATGAGAGCCAGTGTTCGAATGAGCTGTGCTCGGAGTGGAGAAGCCTGGAAGTGCAAGGGGCTGGGGGTGGGGTGTAGCTCTGGGTGATTTATCACCCCTGGCATGTTATTACATCCTTCCTCTATTAAAATAGTTGAATGTAAATCAGCACAGCTCTATTTGAGAATAGGTAGGTTATCTGCTAATAACACAAATTATTCCAGCTATATAAAAGGCTCTAAAGTCTGATGTGGTTTGTCCTTGAGATATTTGGCTGTGTGTTGTTGGGGACGTTTTGAAGTGCTGGGTAGTATTTAATTGGGCGAATATCCATCTGTTCTATATTACTGAGAAATGCTGGACATTGAGCTGAGCTCCGGGGTCTTTGTTACCTGAGCTCACTTCCCCAGTGGGGTGTGTAAAGGGAATATGGCAGGTTAACAACAGAGGAGCACCGAGGATGTAACTGCGTGGATCTCATGTTCATAGGGTTGTCTTGTGATTGTTCAGGAATTTGCAGTTGCAGTTTACAATCAGAGTGGAAAACATGCCATAGCGGCTGATCTTTCTTTGGTGGTTGAAGGTTTAGTAGGCTTTGCTATGCAGAAGTTGATGTACTAAGACGGTGATTCCCAATCAAGATGACATCACCATACCTGCGAACTTTCAAATGAGTTGACCCTGAGACCCTGTCAATATTAACCCTTAAAGTTCACATGTATATAGATCATCTGCGATATGTCCTTTATAGATGTAATGGGGAGTGCTCCAATCAGTCCGCAAGCAGCCATTAATATAAAAAGCTCAGAGTTCACTGCATGAACACACACAATCAGGACTGCTCCCTCTGCCTCCCTGGTACAAGTGGCACAAATCTGAAGACTAAAGAAGAAATTAACTGGAACATAATATGAAATAGGTAGCGCTGGACTCTCTCACCCTTAGAATTTGGCCTTACACCCTGAGATGTGGGTCAAAACCCTGAGAGTTCAAAGCTATGACCATTACTTGAGTGACAGTTTGGTGGTCTGTGGGCAATATGTCTAGGTGGTAGAACTTTCTGTGAAAACTTTGGAAAAATGTGAATGCTGGGTTTCAGATGCACAATGTTTGTTAATATAATTACATGTACATTTGTTTAAGATCAGTGACATAACTAGTAATTGGAGGACTCCTGTGTAACCCAAAATATTTTCACAGATGGTAAATAGTGCCTACTGGACCCTGGGGCAGATGGAACCACCTTGAATGCTGAACCCCAGCACAACCGCACCCTCTGTAGTTATACCCCTGTTTCAGATGTATAAATCAGAAGCCAATAAACTATTGAGATGGCCCCCTCAAGGTGGACCCACAAGCCTGGCAGGAGGAGCTCACCCTCAGAAAGATCCAAAATGTGTGCATATGGTGCATGTATATTTTGACATTAAAAAGGGGGGCACATTATTAAAAGTTTGACCATGATTGGTAATAAAGAAGGGGGGAATAATCTAGTTTCATGTGTAAACTCTGTATAAACTCTGTGAAACCGGAACTATGAAAATATTAACCTATGAATGCTAGCGAGGGCTCCAACGCATTGCTGTGCAATGCATTGAAGACCTCTAATATTCAAGGGGATAACATAATACCAAACAAATTTGAATACAAATTGATACTGATAACTTAACCCCTCTAGGATGCAATATGTTGCAAACCTCTCTGGTCTTCGGTGGGTTAAAGGTAAATTATTAGACTAAAATGTATCAGGTAAGTGTTACAATGTAATTGTGTTGTTCCCTTGTCCACCATTACTGAAATATGTTCTATAGAGCCCTTGGACTAATTCAGGAAACCCCATGGCTCCACAAAACAGTTTGAGAACCAACTGTATAAGGGGGAGCAACATGAGGCCCTTCAGCTGTTGCCAACTACAGTTCCTATTATCCCCAGCCAGCCAATGGGAGTTGCAGTCCACAACAGATGGAGAGTCACATGTTGTCCATCCCTGGTTCAAAGTGTGCTGGTGGTAGGAAGCTGTACAGGAAAGTGTAGTAATGGTAACGAGGGGATTTGACACATTATAGTAATTTATGTGTGTTATTATCCCAAATTCTAATGATATGTAGTTACAGGGGTGCAGCAGATGCAGTTGCAGCAGGACCCAGCATCCAAGGCAGCCCAAGCTGCCCCAATGTGCAACAGGTTCTGGTTATGTGTTTCGGAAAATATTTTTGTGATAGAGGGCCTGAAAATATCTTCACCTGAGCCCTCCAATGACTAGTTTCACCACTGGTGGTACCCAGTAGGTAGATCGGGATCAACCAGTAGATTGCTAATTCATAGGTTGTGAGAAGATTCATTGAGTACATTTCTAATATTTGAGAAGTTAAAAGTAATATTTAAATCAGTGGGGAATTTGGAAACTTTTATTTGATCTTTATGGCACAGTTGCTTTGTTTTTAAGATTTTTGAGAATAGTGTACATGTTATTTTGGTCCAGTTTTATGCTATAAAGACAGGAGATATAAGCATACATATGTTGTAAAAGATGTCTGAAAGTGACAGCAAGGGCCAGCTGATGCATCCTGAGAAGGTAATAGTCGATCATGTTATGAAGCAAAAAATAGATTCGATTGGCATGATGCAGGAAACTTGCGCAATCGCTATTTCCCATGTGAAAACCACTAGGGAATAGGTTTGCTCATGATTTTGTTGAATTGCGCACGAAAATTCAAGATTAGCGGACTTCTGCGTGTAATTTTTTTGTGGGCGTGGCTAAGATTACCGAATCTGTGTGAGTGGAATACCAAATGCGCCTAATGCAAGAACTGCTATTGTGAATGAATTTATACGTCTGTGTACTGTTGTCGTAAAATGGAATTTTTTATGCTCAATTCAAGAAGCGTTCGGTATTTAGCTCTCTGGATTAGAACATGCGCAAAATCTATCTGCACATAAAAATGCCTTTATCCAATTCGAACATTTCTTGCATCGCGCCACATGTCACCAAGGTCTGGGCACCCCTGTTGTATTGTAAAAGGATTCATATCCATAGTCAGGAAGCTAAAGATGAGGAATTCTGTAGCAAACCAACTGCATCATAGGGGACAAATGGAAGTTACCACTGAGTTAAATAGGGGTTTTAACCCCTTGAATGCTGGAGAAGTCTCCAGTGCATTGCAAAGCAATACGTTGTCGAGCTCTCTAGGATTCAAGGTATTTAAAGCTCCATAAAATCAATGGGAGTTTTAGGTATTATTTACTTGCTGTGGTGATTTATCTTGTTCCACAATTAATACTCTTTAGTATGTTAGGACTTGATTTTAATGTTATGGTGGAGGTAAATATACCACGTACCAGTATGTTATTGAACATATGAAGTGTTGTGGTGGATGTGTTGTGAACAAAGTAGCAGATTTGATACAGATCTGAACAGGAGATCGATTCTATTGCAGGTGCTAAGTTTGTCACTGCTTTTATCTCCAAGTTTCCCCATAGACTTCAATAGGAAAATGTTTGATAAAATGGGTGGTAACATTTATCACCTGCAATAGAATCCAGCCCCAGGTGTAGCATGTACCACATTTTGGGAAGTTGTTGTTTGTAGTCAAGACAGTAGGGGATGGATTCTATTACAGGTGCTAATATTTATCACTACTTTTATCTTCAGGTTTCCCCATAGACTTCAATAGGAAAATGTTTGATAAAATGGGTGTTAACATTTATCACCTGCAATAGAATCCAGCCCTGATACATTCTATAGTGCAATGTCCATGTAGTGCATAAAGTAGTAGTGTTTGGGAGGTGCAGATAGAAAGTAGAATAGATTTAGTGCATAGTGGATTACATGAAAGTATTTAGGACCTTATTCAATAAGTTGAAATGGAGCGATGTTCAAAAACTTGTCGTAATTAAAAAAAAGTCGGATCATGGGTTAGTGGTAAGAGGAAGACAATTTTCTAAAGTAAATACATCACTTTCAAAAATGTCATAAAATTAAAACTGATGAAAAGTTTAGTGACTTTCTTCTGCTAATATTCTTTTTTCTCCAAGTTAAAGGGATAGTAACACTTCGACTTTACTAAGCTCCATTTTGTAGCCCTTCAAAAAAAGAAATTAAATGCCCTCAGTGCCATCTCTCAAACCCTTATGATTTGAGAGATAATCGCTTTCAAAGATCCCCCCCCTGCCTGATGTCAGCACTCTAGCTGACTGCAAGGGAATCCAGACCCAGACCGGCAGAGGATCTTCAGCATAGCCAAGATCGCTTTATTGCAAAATAAATAATTCACTGAAAAAGTCTTCTACATATGCTTGCAAACCAAGCACACGTAGAAGACCTTTTCAGTGAAGGACTTCTTTTTCATTAAAGGGATAGTAATACTTCATTTTATCTTTATTTTATTTTGTAGGCATTAAAAAAACATGAAGAACGATATAAGTCTTATCTCTCAAACCTTTATGGTTTAAGAGATATTCACAAGCAAAGTATCCCCCCCCCTTCAGCCAGATCAGAAGGGAGGTGCCCAGGTAGACTGCAGAGAGGGACAATCTTCAATTAAGATAAGGGAAAAAGCTGAAAAACTTGTCAAGGGGGGCAGGGCTTTCATTGTTTTCATGCAAAGAAGATTGTCCCCTTCTGTTATCTGTCTGGTCATACAACCAGATTCACATCTGAGAAGAGATGGCTTACATTAGGAAAAAGGGGCGGGAGGGGGAAACTTTGCTTGTGAATATCTCTTAAACCATAAAGGTTTGAGAGATAAGACTTATATCGTTCTTCATGTTTTTTTAATGCCTACAAAATAAAATAAAGATAAAACGAAGTATTACTATCCCTTTAATGTGATCTCGGCTCTGCTGCAGAGCCTCCGGCTGGTCCCAGGAGCGTATTCCCCTGCAGTCAGCTAGAGCGCTGACGTCAGGCAGGGGGGAACTTTGAAAGTGATTATCTCTCAAACCATAAGGGTTTGAGAGATGACACTGTGGGCACTTCATTTCTACTTTGAAGGGCTACAAAATGGAGCTTGGTAAAATTGAAGTGTTACTATTCCTTTAAGAACATTTTCATTTTTGCGGGAAAAAAGACTGAAATAAGATACAAAAAGGATGGCTAGAAGATTAAAAAAATACTACATTCAATATGAAAGTAGATTAACTTTTGAGGCTGATTTTTCTGTAATGGAAAAAGCAGAATTTAATGGAAAAATTGACAGTCATATGTCAGAGAACTGACAGGACATGATATGAAAACTTTTTCAAAGTAATTACTGACAATTGCTGTTTCCGCATATTTTTGAACATCCCTTCCAGAAATTTGTAAGTTTGCGAACCAGCTGCAATGAACATGTTCATTGATTTCAACTGGGCTTTTAACCCATTGAATGCTAGAGAGGTCTTCAATGTATTGTGAAGCAAATCATTGGAGACCTCGCCATAATTCAGGGGGTTAACCCTTTGAGTGCCAGCAGGGTATTGCGTTGCATTCCCCTCGGGCACTCAAAGGGTTAAAAGCCCAATTTAAACCCTTGAATACAAGAACGGATGTAAACACATCGCTTTGCTTTGGATATTTCATTAACATCAAAGAGGTTAAATAGTTGTGGAGTTGATATGCTGTAGAAATGGTCAGACCTTTAAGCCTTTGAGTGCCAGAAGGGTACAGAACGCATTGCAAAGCAATGCGTTCCATACCCCTCTGGCACTCAAAGGGTTAACTCTTTTAGTGCTGAGCGATACCTTTACAGTAAATAGTGAACCAGTGTACTTGATACCAACTGGAGCTGGAATGGTTCAAAGTGATATCTTTCTAAAACATAGTGAAGCAATGTACTGGACACCCATTGGTAGTAGAAGGATTAAGGTGTGGTATAGTAGTGTTAGTGGGTGGCAATGTTTTGCATAGACCAGTTGTTCTCAAACTTTTAGCTGGATCCTTTTAATTTTAAATTAAAACCCCCTGACAATCAAATTTCTTAACAGTTTGTTTGCTAGAGTCAGCACTAGTGAATTAGTTAGTGGTTGCTAATTCAACGGGATTACAAAATGGTACCTTTAAATGTTTCAGTCTTCCACATATACCCTGCTAATCACAGAAACACACCTAGTTTAATGGTCACCCTAGTCTTGTTCCACTGTCTGTCATTACTTATATTTGCTCTGTGGAACCCCTTGTACTTCTTCATAAGAACTCCATGTTTAAACACTGGTTTAGATACATATTGAAATGTACTTTGTTGTAAACTGTAGTACAGATGAGCTGTAGAGTATGGTGTAGTGAGTTTATGTCTTTGTGGAATTAGCGTAAGTAGTAAGGACATGCAACAAAAAGAGTTGAAGTATATGTTGCTACAGCTCTTAGTAGGCTCCATAAGTGAGTATGTAGTAAAGTGGTGAGGATAATGTTTCATCTACTGTAAGTTGTAATAATGTTGAGGGTGTTTGGCAATTAATTTTTTTATAACCCCTTAAGGACCAAGGTGTACATGTATGTCATGGGGTAAACGTCCCTAAAGAACCCATGACGTACATGAAAGTCATGGATTTCATGGCTCCCCGCGTGGCTTCCTACCATTTGGTGAGTCCTGAATCAGATCCGGAAGGAAAAAAACGCTCTGTGGTCCTTAAGTGCTGGCCGCCTGAGTGCATGGTCATTCTTTAAGGGGTTAATGGATAAATAATACCTTCAGAAAATTCTAATGGCCCTTGTGAATTTTCTACTTGTGCCTTTGTTCAAGAGAAAATATCTTCAATCAGTGTTCGATGTCATGTCCATGGGCATGGACATGACATTTGCTAGCAGGACCATAGGAGGAACACATACCTTATTTAAGTCACATGGGGATCTTATAGATTTAATGACTAGTGGGGTGTGCAACTAATGCCATCTGGACTTAATGGTTTTGTAGACTCATGTACTTTGCCTGTCTCAGTTTGAAATAAAAATTGCCAGCAAATTGACATGAAATCCAGAAATTATTAAATGTGTCAAATATTGAACAAATTAATAGGGGCAGTATTCATAAGGGACATTAAGATTTTTCCATTATAGTAAGGCAAGTGTGGGTTATTATTATGAGAACTTAGTTCTCCTTTATTGTCAAGTGTTTGAAAAGTGTTGAACAGATTTAATGATTAAGATGTGCAATGTATAGTGCAAATACTTGAATTGCTGAGTGTGAATGTATTCAGTGTCTAATGTGGTAGTGTTGGGAGGTTCAGTGTAAATGTTTCTGCCTATTGAGGATGTGTATTGTAATGTGTTTTGGAGTTGAGTGGGATTAGGGTAATGTATAGGACTAATTAAGGAGATTCAGTGGAAAGTTGTGAGATGGCTGAGGGGATTCAATGAATGCAGCATCAGAGTATTGTCGGTGAAAATTTAAGCTTCTATTAGAATTAAATTCAGAGCATGGGGTGCTTGTGCTGAGGAGGAATAATTTGTGAGAGGGTCTGGTGTAAGGTGTAAATATAATGAAATGGCTCACTCTAAGGTTTAGCCCTGTGAGTGCCAAAGGGTACCCAATGCATTGGAAAGCAATGCACTGGATACTCCACTGTCACTCAAAGGTTTAACCTTTTGAGTGCCAGAGGGGTACGGAACGCATTGCTTTGCAATGCGTTCCGTACCCCTCTGGCACTCAAAGGGTTAATAGCAGAAATAGCATTTAGGATGCTGATTGTCAGGTGCAGTTGTGTTGAAAAAGTTATTTATAAGGTGCAGTATTGAGTTGTAGAGAGTAAGGATTAACAGGTCAGGATCAATGTAATATGTAGTAATGTTTAGAACGCTTGGTGGAAGGTTCACCTTTATGGAGGAGGCTGTCTTTCAGGTGTAGTAATATTGACGAAGGTTAGTACTTGGTAAAAAAGTGAAAAAAAGGGTTTTGCAAAATATATTAAATAAACAGAGTATAGTCACTGAATACCCAAGGAGAATTTGCTACTGATGATGTTTAACCCCTTGAATGCTAGAGAGCTCGCCAAAGCATTGTGTTGGAGATATTTCTAGCATTTTTTTTCTCCAGAATGACCTAAAATAGAAAGGCCTAAAATAATTTCAGCAGTCCTCCTATACCACATACATTTCACCCAAACAAGAGTGTAATGTAGTTGTGAAGGTTCAGGGTAATATGTAGCATTGTTGAGGAGGTCCATTGTAAAATATAGTAGTGTTAAAGAGACTTTATGATTTCAAAACAACTTTGGTGATTTTGAAAGAGTTTTGTATTTGCCATTTTTATTTATAAAATGAGCAGGCACGTGCACACATAGACACCAAGGGGGACTGAGCACCTGCCCTTTTTGTCAAAAGTGCCCTCGTGCCCTTTTAACAAAAAAAAAAGTTGCCTCGCCTCCCGCACTAAACCCCCCACCACCCAGTCAGGTATCTGCCTCCTTCAGAACAGACCTGTAGATGCTGCGCTCCCTCATTGACTCTTTAGTTTTACAGAGTTCTGGGAGATGACATCATCTTCCAGCGCTCTTCATGAAGAGAAGACCGTGCGGGAGCTCCAGCAGCTACAGGTCTCTGCCAAAGGAGGCACATACAGACCTCTTCTGCCACTGGACCACCAGGGGAGAGGTAGGAAACTGACACTGGGGGGCAATGTGGAAATGATAGGGCAATATGGATCTAATGGGGGGAAAGATGGAGAGGATGGCAATGTAAAGATGATGAGGCAATGTATGTGAGGGTAAGTTGGAGATGATGGCAATATGGAGCTGATGGGGCAATATGGAGCTGATGGGGGCAATATGGAGATGATGGGGCAATGTGAGGGTAAGTTGGAGCTGATGGGGGAATATGGAGCTGATGGGGGGCAATATGGAGCTGATGGGGACAATGTGAGGGAAAGTTGAAGATGATGGGGGTAATATGGAGATGATGGGGGCAATGTGGAACTGATGGGGGCAATATGGAGCTGACAGGGGACAATGTAAGGGCAATATGGAGATGATGGGAGGCAATGTGGAGATTAGGAGCATTGTGGAGGTGTCCAGTGTGGGGGGGGGCACTTCAGATTTCTGTGCCTACAGGTTTCTGAGATGTAAATTCTTTTCTTTTTTCTTAAATATATATTTTGAATAAATAATTATGAGAAGTGCCCTTTTTTTCCATTTGTGCCCCTGCCCCCCAAAATATTACTATGTTATACTACTTTATGCACGCTGTGTAGGGATTTTCTTTCAACTCCCTATATTACCTTTCCCACTATGACACATAACTTTTTCATGTCTATAAGAAGTGAGCAATGCATTGCTGATCAATGTCAATGAGGGTGTGTGTATGTTAGGGGGCTAAAACAAAAGGGTGCTGCATGGCATGCTGTAGTTAGCATAACATAAAATCCTAAATCTTCATTCTGTTTCAAAATCACCAGTTATTTTTAGCTGATATCATCCTTTTTTGCATCGGCTTGCTTGTCCAACAAACATTGAGTTTCTTAGCAGAACCATTCCAATCTATTGCTGTGTTGTAGGTTATTTGTATAACTTACAACACAACAATAGATTGCAATGGTTCTGCTCAGAAACTCAATGTTTATCGGAGAAGCAAACCGATGCATTGCACTATGGTTAGGGAAAGTTGACACATGACCTCATGAAGCTCTGAGAAAAGAGGAGTGCATTAAAAAAACTTCATGGTGATGACAAGATGGCTGGGCATGTCTTACCTAGGCTGTATTGCTGTATCTCCTCCCACTAGACACTCCTTACGGTCCAGCAACCAGATTAATTCCCTTACAGCTTTAGGGGTGACTTAATCAAAAGAGGAGGGAGAGGGAAAATATAAATGGCAATTGCTAAAGAGCTATAAAAGTTTGGGCTTTGAGACATGAATTGTATTATTTGTATTTTTAAGCCTAACAATATTAAGTAAAGTAAAAATTAAGTATTAATATCCCTTTAAACTGGTTTAGTGTAGGTTGTAGTGATAACATTAGGGGGTTCATCATAAGGTATAGTAGTGTTATAGAATTTCAGGGTATTGTGAAGTAGCAAAGAGATCCTCATATCAGGGAACTTTCTTATCCCTGGCCCCATGAAAAACACATAGGGCTACAGATGGGAGTGCTTAAATGATGCAATCCAAATTATATTCTGAGTGGGGCTTAATTGGAGTGGGCAGAGTTGTATGATTTAGAGGCAAGATATGCTCTGACATGGGTGTTGAAATGGGTAGATTGCTATAAAAGTATAAAAATAATATTGTAGTTAGTGGGAGTCCAGCACCAGCAGATAGTACTGTTGCTAATATACCCTCGGGGACATGGGATATGTTGTTTCTAAAAAGGAGAACTTTTGATATTCCCCAGATGGCTGTGCATTGTGTACCTGTGCATTGGAGGAGACTGATTGGCCCGCCCAGGATGTGCCTTTATATACTGGGGTTACGGCATCTGTCGGTTGCCCTTTCGTGGTGTTCCTGATCCTGCGCCTCGTTGCTGTGTTCCTGTGTTTCCTGTGTACCGATCCGACTTGTCTGACTACTCTCCTGTTCCTGCTCCTTGATTGACCCAGTTCTGGCTGACGATCCTGCTCCGTGATTGACCCGGTTCTGGCTGACGATCCTGCTCTGTGATTGACCCGGTTCTGGCTGACAACCCTGCTCCGTGATTGACCGATTCTGGCTGATGTTCCTGCTTCGTGTATTGATCCGGTTCCGGTTGCTCAGTGTACTGCTCCTGTGTTCCTGTGCGGCTACGGCCGCTCCCGGCGACATTCTGAACTGTCCTGTGTCGCTCTGATGAATCATCTCTCTATACCGAGCTGTTGCCTGAGGTTGCAGTAGTCTATCCGCTTTCACTGCTGAGCTGTTCACTCCTGTACCAAACCTTCTTTAACCCGTGCTGTGCCTGTTGCTTCCGTTTATGAGCCCATCCTATACACTTGCCAAGCCTGTGGTTTTCGTGCGAGCCATTAACCTTCCTGAGCCGGTGCTGTAGACCTAGCCTACCTATCACACTTGTAGAGCTGTGTTTGTTCCGGTGCTCGGTACGCACCGTGGTCACGCTGGTTGGCGCTGGTAGCCCAGTCCGCTCTAGCAGTGTGTGTTCTGTGCGGCACCGGAAGGGTGTCCTGGCTCAGGTTTCCAAGTGCTGTAAGGGTTACGTTATCCTCCACACTACCTAGTGCTCCGGCTCTTGAATAGCTTGTGCAGTGTCGCTCCACCTTGGCACCCTAGGGGTGTTTTGGCTCTATCCCATTGGCACACGCAGGGTTACTACCGAGTGTAGGTAAAGGGCGATTCAGGTTCTGGTCTCATCAGCTCTTGCAGTGCTTTCCTCCGAACATCCCACTGTGGTGGTATTGGCTCAGCTCTGGTCTGTTGGTGCGCTCCATTATACTACCTTTGAGAGTGATTCAGTGCAGACACTATAATCCAGCTCCTCACCATCTAGAGACTATTATCATATCCTGGGCGTTGGCTAATCAAGGACTGAGTGTGTCCAGTTTCTCCTCTTTAACCTTGTATGAGTTTTTCCTGTCTCTCTATATATATATATATATATATATATATATATATATATATATGTATATACTGCATTATCCTTACTGGGTCTGTATTATCATTCCCAACTATACCTGTTCTGGCCTCTAGGGGCATTGTTCTTCTATCATTCTATCAAATAAAACTGTGTTTTTACTTTCTACCGTGGTCTGAGTGTCAGAAAACCGTAACAGGGAGTCTGGGGGAAAAAGTAGTTGATCATGTTTTTTTCTTTTTATTATTATTTTTTTTTTTTGAGAGTGATATAGATGGGGTGGGGTGAACAGTTAAAAAACAAATAAATAAAAAAGAAAATGTGATAGGTGATAGGGGCCCTGATGCCAGCAGTATGACTGAGGCAGACTGATACTAGACAAGATTGAGTATTTTTTTAGAGGGCCAAGGCAGCAAATCACACTCCATCAGTTCTATTGTGTAATTTACTGTAAAGATACACAGAGTAGATGTGTAATGTCCAGCAAACACAGAAGTGGCGGGGAGGGAGTAGGAGCAGTGCAGGAATGTGTCAGTAAAGTAATAATCCAAAAATTACCAGCAGCCATGGTTGCTGCAACGTGTGCAATAAATGATGGTGATCCTTCTCCTCAAAAATACACAGTCAACCTGTCAGTCATCATCAGCATCATCACCACTTCCAAGTCCATGCCCCACTAATTCAGACACACTAGTGTTTATTAAACAGCAGCAACAACAACACAGGTTAACATCCACAGCCATAGATATGATGGATGCTTCTGCTGCTGCTGGAAATTCTTTACCTTTGACACCCAGAAGAAGAACAATTGAATGAATATCATAGTATGGAGATACTTCACTAATGATCCAGAAGCTAAGCATGTTGCTATCTGTTGTCTGTGTAAGAAGAACATCAGCATGGGTAAAGCAGGTTCACACCTAGACACCTCCTCAATAATATCCCCAAAAGCACAACTATGGTATGACTGGAGACACCCCATCAACAGATCAGAGGTGCAACAAATAGCAGTGGCAGAAATACTCCTAAACATTCACAGGGCTCTGGGGTACACAATAGAAGTGCTGTTAATGTGTTCAAGAGTGTGCCAAGATTTTCTGCTCCTCTGAGGTTTTTTTTTTTTTGGAGATGACAAGAGTGCACACACATACCTCCCCCCCCCCCCCCCCGCCCACCTCCACAAGTGATGGCGTTAAAACAATAAAGATACACAGTTACACAGTTCTTCCCCTATGTACTGCCACCCCACACTTACTAAGTTCTTGGAAATAAGTCAAAACCTGCAAAAAATAATGCAAAAGCATGCCTGTGGAATAGTAAACTTGCCAAAATTTTGGAGGTTGACATGCTGACCTTTTCTTTTGTTGAAAACAGAGGCTTTAAACAACTGTCATGTGTTGCACCCTGCTGGAATATGCCATGCTGCAGTTATTTTTCCATGATGGTTGTGCCAATATTATGCAGAAGTTAGTGATGTGGGCATAGGACAAAGGCACTCAGCCTGCTAACAATTTTTTCAAGGCATGTGTTGTTGTAGGACTCACAACTTTTACTTTCAGCTATTTATTTCACCACTTCAGCTTTCAGAAGAAGTAATATTGTGGTGAGAAATCTGGCAGTCATAGAAAACATAGGCTAAAAATGTAAAAGTTCTTGCGGGAAATTTATTGACAGTGGCAAAAAAGCAAAAGTGTTAAATATTTTCTATGGATGGGAATTTTCTGAATAAAACAGGGAATCATTTTTTTTTCGAGAGAATTCCTATGGGAAATCTCTCTGACTTTTCGCCCATCCTTCTATGGAGATAAATAATTGGTGTAGTAGCATTAAGGAAGAGGAAATATGTATGGGCTGAGCAGAACATGTATTTCCCTTTGTATATGCAATAATAACACCCCACTTACTTTAATTACTACAGTCAGAAATTTATAATGGCCTCTAAGAATGTTGTACTTGTGCCTTTGTTTGAGAGTTAACACTGTCAGCCAATCCTGTATGACATATCCATGGAGTTAAACATGACAACTGCTGGCAGTTTTTTCAAATGAAGTAGATAGAGACCATGACCCTAGGAACAGAGGGATTCGCAATGCATTGCACACCCCATGGTTCTTTAAGGGTTATCATTACAATGTATAGTCATCAGATTTTCATGTCTGTGGTCCTGCTTGCAACTGCCACCTGCACATCCAGACTTGATTGATGATTGTATCTCCTGAGAAAGACACAAGTGAAAAATTCATAGGGCCATTTGAATTTGGTGGGGGAGGTTATTATTAGGAGGCGTTCATTCTCCTTTACGGAGGTGCATTATAAGGTTTACTTTTGTTGAGGAGGTGCAGTGTAAGACATAGTTGAGATTTACAACTACAATTCACTGTTGTATACAATAGCATTTGCTATATACTTTGTATTATTATACCTTTCAACCAATTGCTCTAACCGGGACGCCACAACACTTTGATGTAACATAGAAGCCAGCTCATGGTGCAACATGTTTTTCTGTAAAGCCCCAAAAAATAATGTGAATATTGACTTTAACTCTTCGAGTGAAAGAGAGGTATCCAACACATTGCATTGCACTGCGTTCTCTGGCACTCACAGGGTTAAATGTACGTTTATGGGGATTGTTAAGCATTATCATATTTTCCCTCTGCTTTTTCCATTATTCTGATCCTTGACTCAAATAATCATTTCTGATGTCCTCTTCTGTGAAGAGACCTTATAACAAGTTGTTGGTACCCTTGAAATTCCATACAGTGCTTACCTGAGCAGAAAAAAGGATTGTGAACCACTGTATTAGGCAAATCCTAGTAAATTATATTCTTTCTTCTGAGATGAAGCTCATTACTCCCTGAGGCTGGAAATCACCATTACATAGGAGGGCCTAAGCATCTCTTCTGATCTCTTGGACGAAACAGGTATTTTACTTACAGCTGTGCAGGGCATAGAGTCAACGAGCTGTAGTTGGCCTACACTGTACAGTGCTGTAAATATTCACACTCTGGTCTGAAATGGACAGATACTTTTATTTATGCTTCTCTAAATTGCATATACTACCAAATTAATTTGTAGAAGCTGCATTAGGCAAAAAAACCCTCAATACAGCAATTTCAAATTATAGTTTTGGGGTTTTCATTTCTCTCTTATAGTGCATTTGGTTTACTCCAGAACAGCAACTTTCTTTTGCACATTTGCCTATTGTCTGCATTCTATTCCCCAGTGCAAAAGTAGAATTTC
This sequence comes from Rhinophrynus dorsalis, assembly GCA_037306005.1. NCBI lineage: Eukaryota > Metazoa > Chordata > Amphibia > Anura > Rhinophrynidae > Rhinophrynus > Rhinophrynus dorsalis. The sequence goes on from CM074724.1 coordinate 207,814,402, forward strand.
TTATTCACAATTCATGGACTTATTTACTAAGATGCAAAGGGCAATCACTTGTGTTTCTGTATTTATCAATGAATTTGTACTGACTCATTTTGTGAGAACAAAGATACATCTAAGGGCCGTATGTTCAAAGGGATAACAGCAAAAAAAAGTCGTATGAAAGACAAAAATAAGTAATTGAATGCATGAATGCCATATTTTCTACAGAGTATACGACAAAAAACTAGTAATATCCGTTGTGTACGACACAACTCCAGAATTGACGGGTAAAGGGGCGTGGCTAGGGCGTGGCTAAACTATTCTCCAGTGTTGTATAGAGGAAAAGAAAATTTGTCGTAACTAACGACAAAAAAATGTCTTTCAAAAGACAAAACTTGTACGTTAAGAAAAAAGTGGAGGGAATGTGTTCTGAATGTGAGAATTTTTGTCTTTAGTTAAGACATTTTTGTCATTAGTTAAGACATTTTTAAAGACATTTTTGTTGTTAAGACATTTTTTAAGACATTTTTGTCTTTAGTTAATACTTTTTTGTCTTTAGTTAAGACATTTTTTTGTCGTTCCATACGACAATTTCAGTCAGGAGGAACGACATATTTCCAGTCACAACCGACATCCTCTGAAAATATTAATGATCCCAACTACACTATACTTTGAAAATTCGTTACAAACGACAAAAGCTATTTCGCTACTTCTTTGAACATATGTCCCTATGACATATATGCTATTTCGTATGCTGAGTCCTCGTTGGTACATCTTATTGAAAATAAACGGGGTGCCAAGCCTTTGCATATGCATGTTGGACTATATCTTTCTGCTACTTAATACCTTTTTTTAACTTATTTCAAGGCTCTGTTTTAAACACTGATAGTGTATCTTGTCATCATTGTGCTTAGCTGTCTGATGCCTTTTCATTGAAAAAAGAATCACTAATGGGCATCCATTTACTTTTCTATGAGATCTTTGTTAAATCCCTTTAGGCTAGATTTACACCTGTGGCATCCCCAGACAGCCATAAGCCTCACCCAGTGCCACACCTCCATTTATAAGGACTTCTCTGCTAGCCCCATCCACAGTTACTTGTCACAGAAAAAATATCCTACAATATACATCCACAAAACCATCTTTAATGTCTTGGATGCTAGAGAGATCACCAATGTTAAAAAAAAATATGTGATATTTATTCAGGAAGGTATTGAGGAAGGCCCATGTTGGGATCTAAAATATTTGACTTTTCTATTGCCTCCCTCAGTAAATTTCCAATGATTGCACAGGAAGGCTGGAGATGCCAGGGAGTTGATGAACTAAATGAATTTAGTGCAAATATATTTTCAATTTCTGAAAGAGATAGGAAATTCCTCAAGTCCTATTTGTTATTAGAACTGGAACACCTTGGTTTTCTGATATCTTGGAAATTTAATAGAGTTCAGTCTTTTGCTTCCTCCATCCTTTCAGTCTCCACAGAGTCCACCACAAACACAATCTCATCTGTGTGCCTTCAGCCTTGTATAAGATTTCCAAGGAAATCTTGGCTTCTCTTGTCCACCTACATCCCAGAAGTGGAATTAATGCTGGCCCAAGACATTGTGCTACCTGGGTCAAAGGATGAAAGGCTAACCCCCCAAACCACGCCCACCAAAACATGCCCACATCCATATTTAGTCTAAATATCGGTTATGCTCTTACACTTGGTTGGTGTCTACAGACATTTTATAAATCAGAGTGCATATTCACAAACCCTGGTGACTTAAGTTGTCTACAGACACAAGACCCCGACATCATATTTACTGGCTGAAATTATTTCATCCAGTAAAGATGGTGTTGGGGTCTTGTGTCCATAGACAGAGATTTCAGCCAGTAAATATGATGTTGGGGTCTTGTGTCCATAAACAGCTTAAGTTACCAGGGCTGTAAATATGTTCTCTGATTTACAATATATTTGTAGACACCAACCAAGTGTAAGAGCATAACTGATATTTATAATTTTTTATTGTCAACCTAATAAAAATTATTTAAACAAAAAGTATCCCTTTGGAATTGTATTTTCTCAATAGGCCATATGAACATTACAAAAGTGGAGAAATCTGGGGTGAACCAAACATCGTATAAGGGAAGTGAAAGTCGCTGGAGACTATCCTAGCATATCAGGGGATACAAGTCCATTTAAATCAGCAGGAATTTAGGAAATTGTACTTATTCTCTATAGTACAGCTGGTGTGAATCAAATTGCTCTGCTCTTGTCTTTAGTTCAGTGTCTAATGTGGTCTGCTTTAACCCCTTAAGGACAAGTGCAATGCAATGCTTTGTTGTGCATATTATTTTAGGTTATTTCATGGGCTGCTCATTATCAATGAGTTCAAATAAATAAATAAATAAATTAATTAATAAACTAATTGCAGTCAGTGTGCTTATATCTATATGCATGCAAGGACTGGTAGACTAGTATCATCATAATAAGGTGGTACTTTAGGAACAAAGGATAATAAGCAAAAGAAGAAAAGGAAGATGAGTCCTCTGGATACAATCACAAGTGTTCTTGTTGGAGATCCAAGTAATATACAAGAGTTAGACAACTCCAGGAATGTAGAGAAGCAACTGGATGTTCATTTTAGCATTGCATTATAACCGTTACCTACGCCCTTCGGTCCTGGTGAAGGCACAGGTCAAACGGAATCAGTAAAATAACATCCAGTAGCTTTTTCTACATTCCTGGAGTAGTCATACAGTTCCACTTTCTATTATGGGTAATACATAATAAAGATCCCAATAACTGCTACTTAAACAAGTAGTAAAACATGCTATAGGGCTCTACATACATATTTCAGTCTAAGTCTTTTTTACTTTCTCAGGCTTTCCTTCGCGATGCATTTTAGATTTGTCAGCCATGGTGCCAGTACAATGAGGCTGCAGTGACGGTAATGTGTAAAATTCCATCACAAACCCATGGATATTTACTATATATGCAGCAACTTCATTCCTGGCAGCTCCATAATGCTGTCTGTAATAAAACTGGCACATTCACAAATCCATACGTGCATTGCCTGTACAGCTCCCTTGCCTGCCCTGCAGTGGTGCCTGGGATGGAGTGACATCACATTCCGGCTCCCGGCACCTCTAAAGGGTGCACAAAGGGAGCTTTACAGGCAATGAACGTATGGGTCGGAGCTCCCTCGTCGGCCGTAGGCTCCCCCCCAATTATGCAAAGCAGCAAGGAGCTGACACTCGGCACCGGGCAGCATATTTAGACCAGCTGCTCGGCGCCAAGGGAGAGCAATACAGACAGACCTGGCGGCTGCGCACAAAATAAACATGCTTTGGGGCAGCAAATTGCCGCTCCTGACAAAGTGCCACCTGGGTCCATGGCCCCACCAGGACCCATGTAAGGGCTGGCCCTGAGTGGAAGGTCACAGTTTTGGAATTACCCATTGGCACTTTTCTCTGCATTAAATCCTTTGGTTGGATCTGTACTGGCAAATTCACTGAATTGTAGCCTGTATAACACAGTTGTCATTACAGCACAATCCAAACCCAAAATAATGTGAAAAGCTTGAAACTGAGAAAAAGTCCATTCCCGATGTTTTAAATCTGACATAAAAAATGAAAATTGCAAAAAAAAAAAAAAAAGTATGTGAGCAAATGAAAGCAAAGTTTTGAACACTTTCTTCAGTCAGTTGTGTTACCTATAGATAGCTGCTTGATGTTGTTCTTTAGCCATTTTGTGTCAAAATATATGTTTCTGATTATTTTCATTTTAATTCCTGTGAATGCCCATCTCTGTGTGCCTATTATTCTTCTTGTGACAGCACACGGGACCTTAAAGACAAGTTATCATGAAGTCCAGCTATAGTCTGCAAATCAGTTCCATTTCAAAGAAAACCTATATATACCTGATTGTTGTATGAAAGACACATTTCTAGGTAAATCCATCTGTTTAACAAATTAAGAGTGACATGTTCCTATAGTTATACTTTCCTTTTAATGACTTTATTATTAGCTCCTCAAGAGGATTTGGGACACAAAAATGTAATGACAGGGCAGCCAAAGGGCAATTGCTTCCCAGAATGGTGTGATTTTAATGCTTTAAGCCAGTGCTCAAACCTGTCCTCAGGAAACACTTATAGGCCAACATTTGTCCATTTGAATGGTAGGGAGGTGTGCAACACATTGCTTTATGTAGCCCTTCTGCATTCAAAGGTTAAGGATTTTCTTGCTTGAGCACACATGAGTGAATGAAACTTGCTGAGTGAGCCTCTGATTTACTTACCTTGAATTGAAGCATGAAAAGAATGTATTTGATGTAGTAAGAAAAGAGATATGATTTGGGGGTAAACCAAGTGTTCCATAAATAAACATTCCATAGATTCCCCATGTATTTAAATGGGGCTGTAAACCCACTGAAAGATATAGAGATCCACAACACATTGTGAAGAAATGTGTTTGAACTGAGACCTCTCTAACTTTCAAGGACATTGAAAACCCCATTTAAATCAATGGGAATTTTTATTTTTTTTATGGGCAATTGGTTTTCCAAGAATTTTATCAGTTTTCCTTAGCATGTACCGCTGTGTCTTCTACAAGATATCCATTGTCTGTGTGAAACGATCTGCTAGAAAGCATTCTCATACAGATTTTTGATCAGGTAAATTCAGATAAAAATTACATGGTTATCTAAACTAAGGTCATCCTAAGTAGGCCTGCTGCAATAAGCTGCAGAATGGTTATATGTGATGGAAGTAATTACTGGAAAAGACAAGTTTATGGGTGAAGCCAGTGACATATGATTTTATAGTATCTGCTGCTCCCACAAAATGGTTGTCGGGGTGTAAATCAGAATGGCTTAGTCTCTCATGTGCCCACCTGTAAGATGTGGTGTCATCATGTCTTTTTGTAACTGTCTAGGGACTGTTACCAGTTGAAGGAAGGTTGTAACACTGCAACTGCAATTAATCTTGCTACCTACTGCTGTCCAAATAAACTGCCCTATAGGGTTCAAGCAAACTATTTTAGTCACAGTCCATATAATCATTTCATGAACATACCATTAGGAATAATTCTGGCTGTGACAAACATCTACTTTATTATTGAGATAATTTTTAATAATAGTAATACATAGAAGGGTTAGGATTTTTTAGGCTGAAATTCATCAAGAAGGTGGCAGTGGTGCACTCCAGTTTTCTACTACCTACAGTAAATAATTAAAAAGGGGCCACTGGGAGATCCCCCTCAGAATCCCTGTTGGCCACTCAGGCTACATGGGTGCTCTTTTGACACAGGAGTCATCACACATTGTTGGGGAAGCAGGGTCCTCCACTATTTCCCTATAAGGTGCCTTAGACTTCTTTGTTTGGATTACTGCTAAATAAAAAAATCTTTATTTTTTGAATAGGGAACGAGCTACAATTCACTGTTTTTGACTACAAAAAAATTAACACGAACTTCATAGATATGCATTTCTGATCATTTGGCAGGTGACTGAAAATACTTGAATTGACCTGGGCTAAGTGTATTTTCTGTAACAGGTAAAGGTGGATATCGGGGGAGGGTGGAGTTAAGTGAGTGAGGCTGGAAATGACTAGAGTTCCTTTCTTAGGAGCACCTGAGATTTGTGTCGGCCTGTTTGATGGCCTTCAGTCACTGCATATTCTACTGATAAGAAATACAGAAATACACTGTTTTGACCGTGTATAACTCACTGATATATACTAACATCTTTGGGGCTAAATAATATAACTATTCACTATTCCATTTGGTAGGTTGCCCTTTTGATGCCAGGTAGTTACATTTGAAGGTTGAGGGGAAATTTTAAGTGTATTCATTTAAAAAGGGTTGAAGTTTACAATGGATTTAAAGGGAAGATTTATCAACAATATGCAAATTGGTAAAATGTCTGTAATACATATATTTAATGGTTTGCAATTGATGTAACTTTTTCACTTACAATTACAATTTTAATGATTAGCAAATACATTTCTTTATTTATTTTAATAATTAATTAAGGCCTAACTTCAGAAAGCTAAAGAGATGCAACTACAGGTCAAACCCACTGCTCCATATCGGACAACTGAACATTCTGCAAATCCCTATTCTAAATAGAGCTTTTTAACCCCTTGGTTGCAAAGCAATGCATTGGAGACCTCTCTGGCATTCAAGGGGTTAAAACCGCCATTTAAATGAAGGGGACTGTTTATTTTGTCCCCTATTGTGCAGGTGGCTTATGCCATAACTTCGCCTCTTTAGTTTGCTGAATTAGGCCCTTAGTGACTACAGAATAGTACTTATTAGCAACATATGCCTAAGTTTACTGATATTTTAACCCTCTGAGTGCCAGAGGGCTATTCATCGCATTGCTTTGCAAGGCGTTGCATACCCCTCTGGCACTCAAAGGGTTAAAACTCGGTCTCAAAAAGCCACACTTTTTTATACATAATGCTTTTTGTTGTAGTGATTAAAAACTAGATACATTTTAGACATTCATTAAAGGGATAGTAATACTTAAAATGTAAAAAAATATATGTTGTAGGGTTTATCCCCCTGAGTAAAACAAGAGTACTCCCACTGCTGAAAGGTTTCTCATTCAAAAGTTATTAATTTTCAAAGTTGATTTTTTTAGGTGCAATATCACAGTGGCCTGAAAGTGTACAGTGGCGCTGTTGCTACATGATCCTATGGACAGCTCTGGTCCCAGGACCATAAATCTCCATAGGATGGTGTAGCAACAGCGCCACTGTACAATTTCAGGCCACTGTGATATTGCACCTAAAAAATTCAACTTTGAAAATTAATAACTTTTGAATGAAACACCTTTCAGCAGTGGGAGTACTCTTGTTTTACTCAGGGGGATAAACCCTACAACATATTTTTTTTACATTTTAAGTATTACTATCACTTTAATATTTCTTTTGCCTTTTTGTTTATTTAATTTTTATGATTAGCGATTTGTATGAGTAGAATTTTGATAATTATGCCTCATTAACTCATGAACCACCTGGAAACCTCTACACAAGTTGGAAGATGCCTTCCTAATCATTTTTCAGCAAAATTGCATCAGTCCATTTGATACAGAACTTAAGTTTAAGCTATCCATTTCCTTGGTCCAATAGGACAAGATGTACATCCTGCTGCCAGTGTGTTAATAGTCATCATTGAGTGTGCTGACTACCTTAAATCCCAACCTTGCACCTTCACAGACATTGCACACTCATTCTGGGTCTGTGGCATGATATGATTTTGGGGTACTAAACTAATGGGGAATCAAGTAAGTATATGTACTTGTAGAGAATACCCCATTCTGTAGACCGTAAATGGTAACAGGTATATTGACTTTTTAATGAGAGACCATGCAGATCCTTTGCCTTTTCTGGGTCTCCAACAAAAATGTCAGATCCCTTTGAGGAAGAACACACTGAAGGTCTGATCTGCTGGGTACCATAGTGGGAACTGTGGCGCGTCGTACAACTTCCTGAAAAGCATTGAAACATCACCATGGCAATGCTCTGTCCACACAATGAGTCCTCCCTCCATCCAATATCTCCTCACTTTCCAGACACCACATTTCCTTCTCTCCCCTGCAACAAAAAGAACACAAACATACAGACAAATGAAAGAAGGCATGAAAGTGAGAGATAAAATTGCTATCTGCAGCAAATATGGCTCTCCTCCAATTTCTCAGTATCTCATCAGTTTCCCATCATACAGGCTATCTATGCTCACTCACAGGGTGTGAGGACAGCGATCAGAGCTGCTATAGGGTTGTCTGAGAATGACGCCTAAGTGGTAGGCTGGGATACCAATGAACCCACTGGAGTCTGAGCCACGCAGGAAGGTTATATCAAACTGTCGTCTCCGAGCTCTATAGAAGGAAGCCCTGACGGATCTCCGAGCAAATCCACCTCTTGGCATAGCTGCCTTATATTTATATACACCCATTTCTTCAGACCAATATAGCAGCAAGCCCAGACTTGGACCTTGACCACCACATCTGACTATAGAGTGTCCAATTTTGACATCAAGGTCTGCTGAACATTGGCAGGGCTGGAGAGACCCGTGTTGTTCCGTGAGGAGAGTTGTGGTATGACCTCAAGAATTCAGTGAGGAAAGGTAATTTCTCATGGCCTTCTGACATAGCAGTTAATGCATTTTTGAAGGTTTGCACAAACTGCTCAGCTTACTTGCTAGTAGCTGGGTGATATGGATTGACCTGAGTGTGTTCACTACATTCTCCTGTAGGAATTTTTTAAAAGATTGTGAGATAAACTATGGGCCATTGTGTGTCACCAATTGTTAAGGGAATCTGAAGTTTGCAAAAATATGATGCAGAATGTGAATGGTAGCATTGGTAGTGGTGGAGGACATAGGCCACACATTTGTCCATTTTGAGTGTGTATCCACTAGCACCAGGTATGTTGTAACCCATATTAGCCTGGCAAAATCCAGATGTACTCTTACTCACAGCGTGGGGGACCAGTCCCAAGGGTGAATAGGCATGGGTGACAACAGTCTTGTTTGTGCTCACTCAGAGCAAGTCTGTACTCAGTTCACAATATCTCCATCTATTGAAGGTCATCATACTGTTGACCAAGCTCTCTGTTTCATACATACTATTCCTGGGTGTCCTTTATGGAGAATCTTCAAAGTTTTGGTTTTTTGAGACTGGCAGTATCACTAAGCGATTACACCATTAAATTCATCCTCCTTGCATGGTGAGCTCCCACTTTCCACAAACTAATGGCCTAAATGGTGTAGGTAAGTCTTTTGGCTATCTGGTAAAAGACATACTTGGGTAAATGAGGATCCTGTGTCGTATCATCTGCAATTACTTCAGAACTGTAAGTGGATGTATAACACACTCAATGGCAATTTGCCATCCAGGTGTAGAGGGTAGCCATTGAATATTTCAGGTGTGTATCTGCATTGGCATGATGATTTTGTTGTTGAAACTGAATCCTAAAATCAAATGCTCCCAGACAGTGGGTGTATCTCTGGAGTCTAGCTGCAGTTGTGGCTGAAATCCCTATATCAGGGTTGACGATTGATAATAAAGGCTTGTGATCATCAATCAAGGTGAAATGTCAACCCTACAGATTCAATGTGAATTTTTGTGTGGTACAAATGATCACCAAGGCCCCTTTGTCAATTTGTGAATAGTTACCCTCTTCTAAGCTTAGGGATCTGAATGCAAAAGCTACTGGCTGCTTGGTTCCATCAGGCATGGCATGCAATAAGACTATTCCTACGCCATGGAGAAGCATCACAGCCAACAGAAACTGGCTTGAGGAGATCATAGTGTGCCAAAACCTTGGATTTTAGGGTGAGGTACTTGGTAACGTGAAATGGGTCCTGGCATTCAGTTGTCCAACACCAAGGTGTTTTGGCTTCCAGTAGCTGATGCAATGGGTGTAAGGTGTGTGCTCAATTTGGCAAGAAACAGGTGATAATAGTTTAACACCCCAGGTAGCAACATAGCTGGATGTCATCTCTCGGTGTCAGAGCTTCCACTAAGGCTTGAAAATGTATCAACGTGTGCAGTCCTTCTCTGTCAAATTATATGGCCACAAAATGTAATGATGATTTGAAGAACTCGCAGTTCTCAAGGTTTGCTTTCAGACCATATTCTTGTAATCATTGTAGGACCTTTTGATGTTATCATGGTGTTCCTGCTCAGTAATGCCTGTGTTTAACATATTGTCCAGCAGGCATTTGTGTGGAGAATCCCCACCAGAATTGTATCCATGGTGCACTGCCAGATCGCAGAGATTAAGGCTACCCTGAACACCAACTGGTTGTACTAATAGAGACCCTTGTGAGTGTTTATGGTCAATAGATGCTAGCTAGACTTGTGTGATTCGGGTCGGCGATATTATGAATTCGACGAAAATGGGGTCATTCAGCGACATTCGGACCTTCCGACAGGCAAGGGTCATTCGCCAAAAAAATAAGAATCCGACTAGCCCTGGTCTGAATGTTATCAAAACTTTCGGAAGTTCGATGACTACTACCTGCGCTCGATTACTTTCCCTCCATACTTTCCCTCCATGCCTCTAGTCCAATTAACTTCTCAGTTTCATGCTCTACTTTCCTGCTTTGTCTCTATTTCAATTGGCTTCTTCGTTTCATGATGGAGGTTGGACTAAAGACACAGACACCCAGGCAGACAGCCTACATTTCCTCATTGTGGTGTTGGAGCTTAGAGAGAGACGAAGGAGATAGAGAGCATCCAGTTGTTGTGTGGGCAGGCAGTTAGCATTAGGCATAGGCAGGCAGCCAGCCAGCATTAATGCCTTATTGCCACTGCAAGGGGGAGTCATCTCTGTTCCTGTGCAAAAAATTAAAAATATTAGGGATATGTTTGAATAATTTTCAGAGTGACAAATCAGCCAGTCTCACAGTTCTGCAGGCAGGCCTAGTACCTTATTACCACCACAAGAGAAAGTCACCTTTGTTTCTGTGTTTAACATTAAAAATAATATTAGGAATTTCTTTGAATAATTTTCAGAGTGACACTTCAGCCAGTCTCACAGTTCTATAGGCAGGTCTAGTACCTTATTGCGTCTGCAAGGGAAAGTCACCTTTGTTCGTGTGTAAAATATGAAAAGTAATATTAGGGATTTGTTTGAATAATTTTCAGAGTGACACTGCAGCCAGTCTCACATTTCTATAGGCAGGCCTAGTACCGTATTGTGTACGCAAGGGAAAGTCACCTTTGTTCGTGTGTAAAATATTAAAAGTAATATTAGGGCTTTGTTTGAATAATTTTCAGAGTGACACTTCAGCCAGTCTCACAGTTCTGCAGGCAGGCCTAATACCTTATTACCACCGCAAAGGAGTCACCTGTGTTCCTGTGTTAAATATTACCAAGACTAAACTAGTAGGAGTTTGTTTGAATAATTTTCAGAGTGACACAGCCAGTCTCACAGTTGTCGTGTGGCCAGGTTTTTACATTTTAAAACTATTATAGTTCACTACCTACCTATCTGTCATGGATTTGAGTCCTAATGAACAACCTGCTGTTCCTTGTCCTGGTACCAGCTGCAGTGACCCAGCAACCACCAATACCACCACAGTGATTTTACTTTCAAGCAGAGCTAGCAGCAGAAGGCGGACAAAGAAGAGTACTTTGAGTAGTACTAGTCAGACTCAGCAGCAGCACTCCAAAACAAAATCTAGAAAGAAGAAGGGAACTGCAGGTCATTCTACCTCTACTAGCAAGGTAAAGAGGTCCAGGTCCTCCTCTGCGACCACGAAGCAGCCGTCTCCTGTGTCTCGTCAGCTGTTTGGTGATGATCCCCCCAGAACCACCTGCACAATGACTAGTGCCACTGCCAGTTTAGTCGCCACCTCCACTACAGCCAGTTCTGTAAACCTGGGGACCCCTGTAATGGTACGTAGAAAGAAAAAGCAAAGTGAGGTTGCTCCAGCATGTGAAGATCAAGAAAGTGTCACCTCAGTTTCTTCTTCTCCACCACCTTCCAGAGTCATCCGTCGCTCCAAAGCATGGGGCCATTTTGTGGCACATGGTGATGGCCGGCTAGCGAACTGCAAATTGTGTGGCAGGGATGTCAACCATGAGAGGGTGTTGGGTCATCTTACCACCTCTGGAATGAACCAACACCTGAACAATTACCACAAGTCAGTATTGATTAGTGCAGAAAGTGGCACTACTGTATATACCAGTGTCACACTCAGCACCAGTAGGCAGGAGAAAGTGCAAGGGGATCATGTCACATCTGGTCCTAACAGCAGACAGACACAGCCCATCCCAAAATCAGTACAGGCCACAATGGAAGATTTTGGTGGGTTTCATTCAAACGAGATGTGCAGACAGCAGTCCCGAAAAATCACACACCTCATTGTACAGCTCATAGCCATTGGGGGTGCTACTTTTAATTTGGTGGACGGGGAGCCCTTCCAGCAACTTATGAAGGCTGTCGCACCCTGATATAAAATTCCATCCCACGCCACATTTAGTAGAACTATATTGCCCTCACTGTACCGGTCATGCGTTGGACTTTTGAAGGACCTGCTAGGAAAGGCTGGTGGCTAGTCAGTGCACTTTACCATTGACTTATGGAGTGCTCCGAATGGCCAGCATGGCTTCCTGTCCTTGACGGCGCATTGGTGGCAGCCCAGTGTGTTGCAAGGCACATCATTACTGACAACAAGTTCAGGTGCAGTAGCTAAGCAGGCAGGGTACTGCTCTTTCCTCCTCCATGCTGAGGTAATGGATCAGCAGCACACCTCAGATAAAATTCGCAAAGCACTGCAGAACATGGTGGTGCAATGGCTAGGGGAGCAGGCAGGCACACAGGCACAAATGGGGCTTGTGGTCACTGATGGTACAGCTAAAATAATAAAGGCTCTCCAGGATGGCAGATTTGTGGGTATGCACTGCTCAGCACATGTCCTGCAATTGGTAGTGAAGGCTGCTCTCAAGGATGGCAGTAATACTGGAAAGTTGCCAACAATTCTGGAGTCATGCCAACAAATTGCTGGCCACTTCCATCAGAGCGTCAAAGATAGCCAGTTCCTCAGGGAGGAACAGAAAAAGGCAGACCTCCCAGAGCACCGCCTGAAACAAGATGTTGGGACCAGGTAGAACTCCACCTTAGATATGCTAGAGTGTATCCTGGAGCAGAAAAATGGAATTCACGCAATGTCATGTCACCATTTCATTGGTAGTAACAGAACACCAGGCAGGGCTGACTGGGCCCTGATGGAACAGGTAATGACAGTCCTCACGCCTTTCCATGCTTTTATGGAAATTTTAAGCGAAGTCATTCCCCTCTTCACACACCTCTCCTTAAAAATTGACAATTTTTTTTCTGCCCATAGGGAATGCTTGCCTGGTGCTAAGGGTAATATACTTCCCGATGTTGCTGTCCTTCTAACGAGGCTGAAGAAGGAACTGACTCGGCACATGGAAGAGTGCATGGATGATTGTCCTGAGTTAATGCTTGCCACAATTTACAATCCTCGAATCAAAGGCAAGATGGCACTTAGTTCCAATTCACTCACTGCCTGGAGGGAACAATTGATAGTGAGGGTGCGTGAGAAGCAAAGAAAAAACAGGATGCAGTCACAGGAGGCGGTAGAAGATTCCGCAGATGAGCTGGAGGAGTGTGGTGGTCTTCCGGGACCTATCAGTAGCAGCTCCAGTAGCAAGTCATCTTCTTTCGGTGGAGAAGCTGCTGCTTTTTATGCTGAGGCAATGAACAGATTATGCTTCGGACAAAAGAAACAGCTCCCCATTCATAGAAAAAGTGCTGAGTTTGAGGTTAAGGCTTACCTTGCGGAACCTTCTTTGGCCCCAAGTACAGATCCCTTGACTTTCTGGGATAACAAGAGGGCTGTGTGGACTACTTTATTCCTGGTAGCCCAGGAGTTGCTTTCTTGCCCCCCAACTTTCCAGAGTGAGTGTGTATTTTCCGTAACCGGAAATATACTTAGCCCCCAGTGCTCTCAATGGCCCCTCAGCTCATGGAGCAAATTACTTTTTGAAAAGTCAACCTGCCAAAGTTGGGTTATTTTGCTCTCAGGTTCGATGGAGATTAGAAGAAAAAAGTACCAAAGTACCATAATATGCTGAGCGCTCCAGCTTACTCAGCTCTAGAACCGTGGTAGGTTGGGCAGAGGACACCCACCTGACTTGGTGGGACATGGTGGAGGGGAGATTTAAAGTCTACAGTCTACATTGTTGTCCCACTATACAGGTTGTTCAGTCTGGCTCTATTGTTTTTCATCTCTTGTAAAAAAAGTCTGCGGTATCTATCTACTGAGTCCTGGCTGCTCCAGTGTTCTGCAGTTTGCTGCTGGCTACATCTCCAGTGTTGCTGTCATCCTGAGTCCGCCTCGCACCTGTCATCCTCAGTTTTGTAGCCTCTTGCAAAAAAGTCTGCGGTATCTCTACTGAGTCGTGCCTGATCCAGTGTTCTGCAGTTTGCTGCTGGCTACATCTCCAGTGTTCCAGTCATCCTGAGTATGCCCTGCACTAGTCATCCTCAGTCTTCCTTCTTCCTTCAAATTTAGCTACATCCATACTTCATCTACTTCATCCATAGTACCATAAGGCTAAATGCCCACTTTACCCTGTTCCACCATCTTCATTTAGACCCTGGAAATGGTTCCATTCATTTAATTTTAATTTTTTATTGTATTTTTAAAGGTATTTTAAATTCACCGAATAATTCGGACTGTCTCCTACTTTTGTCTGAGTCGAACAGGTCGGATCCGAATTGCAGAGTCGACGAATGAAAAAAAAAATTGTCCGACATCGAATTTTACCAAAAATTTTTGTTGTGCACAAGTCTAATGCTAGCTATCCAGGTGCATTTCCAATTGCAGGTACACTTGCCGTAAATCAGTTTTAGAAAAAGTAGTGCTATCTGCTAGGGAAGCAAACAATTCCTGCAGATGGAGTAAGGGGCTATTCAGCACCCTCTGGAAATCCCTTCACAATTTTATTTCCCCATTCTTTTTGATAACTGGGATGAATGGTGAAGCCCATTCACTGTGTGCCACTTTTGAGATAATTCATTGGGCTTCCAGACATTGTAACACAGTAAATTAGGTTGAAAAAAGACACAAGTCTATCAAGTCCAACCTTTGCCTCATAACCCACAGAAACGAGAAATATATAAGCTTTCCTGCTTCCAAATACATTAGTCTTTATCTGAACTTCCTGTCTGTTTTGCCTACAAATACATGGTATAACCCTGTATGTTCCCTCTTGAAATAAATGTATCTTATCTCCTCTTAAATTCCATCTCAGCTTTGGCCAGTATGGCAAAAGGAACCTGAGTGGGCTTTGCAGAACATGGGGTCACCCCCGGCAGTAGCTTCAATTGTCCTTGCATGCCCTTGACTGTTCCCAGGTTTGGACCAATCACCTTCTTGAACTGTTGTTGGATATCCTCCCCTTATTTGTCAGTCTCTTTTAGTGAATTAGTAGATAATATATTGACACCCTCTTTCCATGTTGGCATTCCCATCGACTTGGTCCATGAGCGGCCACATAATGGTGGGCCGCCTTCAGAGACTACATACAACATTGCTCTACAATCTTGATTGTTGTGTGTGACTGTGACCCATGCATACCCCAAATGGATTAACACCTTGTCACTGTAGGGTTTTAAGTTGGATTGATGTTTCGAGCAGTTGTAGTGAGAGTTCTGCGGCTCTACTTGGTTCCTTGTCAAAACTGATACCACTGACCTGGTATCTAAATCCATCACTGCAGGTTAGCTGTTAATCTGGAGGGTAACCTGCAGTGGCCATTACCTGTCTCCAATTAATGGAGACTAAGATGGGCTAGCCATTCATCACCTTCAAACAGGTCTTCACTATGTGCATCTTTGGAACACTCTGTGAAGTATGTTGGACATTTTCCATCTACGGAAGCTGTTCTCATACCCTGATTTGCTTTAAAAACTTTTTGTATATGACCATTTTTTTGAACAATTAAATCAAAATTCATGTTTAAATCTACATGTTTATGCCTCTTGTGTCAAAGCTCCACAATAACAGTGGTACCCTTGGTTACTCTCTCTAGTATTGGTGGGGTATGAAGAGGTGAACTTAAACACATCTGCTTTTTCAGGTGGGGTCAATACTCACCCTGTGTTGTGTACTTGTAACTGAGAACCATCCTTGTCCTTCATCTCCTTGGCCACCGAAATGTTCAGGGCTGAAATGTCCGTCAGATCTTTTTCTGATAGCAATCTTTTCTGTAACTACTTGTTTGCAAGACCACAGATGAAATGTTAGCATAACACCAGGGAAAAGTGCAATTAAAAATTACAGGTAGAAGCCAACAATCGTAATTCAACATATGCTTGCATAGACTCTCCTGGTAATTGCTTCCTTGAATAAAATGGAATTGTTGTACTATTTCTAGGGGATTTGGCTGGTAGAAACTGGTCAGGATTGCTACCAGGTCTTTAAATGGCTTCTCTGAAGTCTTTACAGGTGCAAGCAAGTCTTAAAATAATGTATGGCTTCCTTCCCACCACAGTCAAAAAAATCAGCTGCCTGCATAGCTTCTGGTATAGCATTAACAAGCAAAAATTGTTCTAACAACTCTCTATAAGACCATGATTCAGCCTCTTCTTGAAATTCCTGCAATGGCCTAGTCAGAGACATGATGTAATGTCATACAACAACAGAATAATTACTCAGTTCCACAAGTCTTAGAGACCTCACAGGAAATTGACAAGGTCACAGCGTGGTGCAGTCAATGAATATGTAGGTAGCCAGGGGCAGTAGAGAAATAGACAGTACCAGATAAATGGGGTTATGTATGCCAATGACTGTGATAGAAACACCAGAATGAACATTAGTTGTAGTTTTTTTTTTTGTTTTTTTTTTAGGTTGAATTGAGAGGGTTGAGAATGTAGAGAAAAATAAATAAAAGTACCTTGTCATCAATGTGCTGTCTTCCTTTGTTGTTTGATATACTGGTTGCTTCCTGTGTCCCTGAGATCTGTTGAGACTATCTGTGGTATTGGTGCCTAGTGAATTGCTTCAGTAATCAGCCTGCTCTGTCTTTTTGAGAATGCAAAACACGACCCTCCTTTATTAATAATATCAATATATACATTTTGGGTATAGCAAAGGTTTATCCAGTTGGGACTTCAACAAAATAGTCTGCTCCATCTGAGGGAGAACATACTGTGCACCTGGTCTACTGGGCGCCATCACGGGACCTATTGGCTTGGGCAGACAAACACAACATCACTATATCATCACTATATATATATATATATATATATACTTCTATATATACATTTAGAATGTCTCTCTTTCAAGCATGTTCTGGACTCATTTTATCTACCACAGAAGGGTAAAAGGCTGAGTTGACCTTGCCAGGACTAGGACCTTTGACCCTGAGGTTTGAACCGATTCTATAACTGGTGCATTAACCAGCTGAGCCTCATCTCTTCATCTTTGCCATGAATGAACAAGCTCCAGTTTCACAATATAGCATTTGCAATCTATATTATATGTGGGGAAGTTATTCAGTATAAACCACATGCTGCTTTTATTAAAGAATCATTAGGAGTTTTTGCGTAAATGAGGAAGCCTATTAAAACAACAAAATACAGAAAATCAGCCAATTTATAAAGAGACTCTGTTATAATATATGAACTTTTAAGGCCATTGCCACAAATTACTGTACATTAAAATTCCTGCACATTAAGAAATCACAGGATGATTATTTGAAAAATGTGATTAAACAGTGCTCACATAAACAGTGGAATCTCTGGTCATTTAAATAAGTCAAACACAAATGTACAGAGATATTCTTGTGTAAACTTGGTGGAATGAAACTTAGAGGTGTGATCTGTGTGGTGTGAAGAAATAGTGCCTAAGAAAGAATATGTATGCAGACAGGGTAATAAAAGTTTAAATGCAGGATGGTCATTTTCAGAGAAAGATAGTGATGAGGGATCAGGAGTAGGGGTGAGCAAAATGTGAGAAAAATTTCCTGCATGACGTCCGATTTTTCGCTTTTTTATCTAATGCAAAATTTTCCTCCTCTTCACCTATTCCAGCAAATTTTTTGCCTATTTCGACACCTTATTCTCCTATTCTAACACACTTTATGCATATTTTATCTTAACACATTCTAACACATTTTTCTCCTAAGCTAATACATTTTTCTCCTATTCCAACACATTTTTTTCCTATTCAACACATTTTTTTCCAATGATTAATATGGTGCAACATTTCCCAGCACAATATTACTTCTTCTGAGGGCTGTAGAGGAGAAAGAAGTAGCTGAAAGTCAAAGTTGTGAACCCTACAGCAACATATACCTTGAAAAATGTGTTAGCATATCGAATGACTTTGTCCCTTGCCCACAACAATTACTTCCTGCTTAAGTGACACTGGAACATATTAATGATGATGTCAAGTGATTAAAAAAAATAAAATACAACCTACAATGTGGCAGATGTGTATGGTAGTGGTGGTGGGGGACTGGTGTGGTGTGACTGGTGGGACCTTGACAAACTGCATCTACCCCAGGAGGAGAGAGATCATCATCATTTATTGTACATGCTGCAGCATCCATTGCAGCAGTTAGTTATTGAACTACCACTTTACTCCCGTGTCCCTGCACTGCTCTACATTTCTCCCCTCCCGCTTGTGCATTTGCTAGACATTACTTAACTACTGTGTGTGTTTTTACTCTCTACAGTACACAGCTGATGGAGTGTGGTCTTGCCTTGGCCCTCAACAAAATTCTCAATGTCACCTTTTGTCTATCAAATCTGCTTCAGTCACAGAGCTCCCACTCAGCTGTCTAATATATTTATTTAATTATTTATGTTTTTTATTTATTTATTTTAAGTTGTCCACCATATCTTATCACAGTTTTTCCCTAAAAATATATATATAACTAAAAAACAAAATCAACAACCTCTTTCCCCAGACTTCTCCAGCACAGAGACAGTAAAAGTAAAATCAGCAAGCAATTTGGACCCCAGCTGCCTTTGTCTTGCCAGTCAATCACACCAAATTTTGGGGTATTTTGGGTCAACCTCCTTCCTCCCTTCTTTTCCCCATTGTTCCCCCAGACTCCCTTACTACAGAGAACTAATGTCCTACCTAAATGACTCCCTTAAACTAAGCTTCAATTCCTCTTTATTTGACTTTCTTCTCTAGCTCAAAAACATGCTGCTCTCTCCTCTGACAAAAACAGAATGGCATGCTGTGAGGGCCTGACAGCCTTTTATATGGCTGTAGGAAACTTACGTATGATGGAGAAAAATTTTTCTATCCATTGATTTCAATGCAATGAACTAAGCAAAAAAGTTGGGAAAAACAGCACTTTTTGAGGGAAATTTTTCACCAAGCAGAAAGTGCTTTTTTTTCCACTTATTTCAGTTTGAGGCAAAAAATTTTGCCCATCCCTACTCAGGAGTGGCCTATAGAATGTTGGAGGACAGAATGAAGTGTACAGAAAGACAGGGATGAGACATTCAAATAGGGGGCAGGCTGGGTTGCTGGAGAACCACATGTTGCCCATACCTGTGATTCCATTAAAGCCCTGATGTATGCATATTTCTTAAGAGACTGATATTAAAAGAATGAAATGGCAGCTTGAGGGGCAGGAAAAACTAAATAGGAGACAGATGATTAAATAAACGGTTTAAAGTACATAAGGAAAGGAAAAGAGAAAGTCAAAAACATATCAGGGCAATGTAAGAATATGATTCAATGCAAATATGTGCTGGAATCCATTTCCTAGCCATGTGTCAAAGCTTACCTTGTTTCCAGCGACCCTTCGGCATCATTCCACGTGTCATCTGCAGGCACGAGGCTTCAGAGTGAAGCAGGCCTCTCTTTTATGCCTCCTACTTCCTTCCTTCCTCTGAGCCTGCTCCTCCTACCTACTTCCTGAGGCGGGGCTTAAAGGGAAGCCTGAGCATGACTCAGTTGCCCGCGCGTTGTTGTTCTAAGCAGTTCTGTGTCCTTGGGCTCTGTGTATGACCTGGCTTGTCTGACCATCCAATCTGGTGCTGACCTGTGGCTTTGTCTGACTATTCCTTTGTCTTATCCTTATAGTGGACACCCAGTCTGGTGCAGACCTGTGACTCTGGCTGACTACCTGAACTGTGTATGACCTGGCTTGTCTGACTACCCTCTCTGGTGCTGACCTGTGGCTCTTTCTGACTATTCTTTTGATTTTCCCCTGTACCTGGCAGACACCCTATCTGGTGTGGGCCTGGGGCTCTGGCAGACTAGCTTTGTTACTGACTGCAGGCATGAGTCAAGTATCGCTTCCTTATACTGACTGCAGGGGTGAGTCAGGGATACGCTCCATTCTGACTGCAGGCTTGAGTCAGATTTTCTTGCTACCTTGCATCGAGACTTCAAGTTCCGGTTCCTGTTCTGTTCCTGTTCTATCTCCTGGTTCCAGCAGAGACTACCAGTGGCATCGACCTAGTCTCTAGTAGAGTGGTCCTCCACGGCAGTTTACTATTTCTCGTAGTAGCACTGGCTGACTGTGACCCTTTTCTTGTACCTGCTATTTTCCTCTGTTTGCTACCTTATTGTTGTTTAATAAATTGCATTTTACTATACCATACTGACTCTTGATCATCTCTGGGGAACCGTGACACCATGTGCCTACCTAGCACCTATTTACTAAGCTACTTATGTCAAAATGTCTCCCCTTAAAGGAGGAGTAAACTTTATTATGAAAACTAATATGTTATAGGTTTTTACTCTCTTAGTAAACCAGGGGTACTCCCACTGCTGGCAGTTGTTTTATTCAAAAGTTACTCAAACTGTCACAATGTGATGCAACTTTTACTATCACATTCTATGGAGAACTTCAGTCAGCGACTCACCTTTTCCATAGAATGCAATAGAATAACTGGTAGAACACGAGGTTGGAGATGCACTAAAGGTCAATGCTGTATCAATATGATTTTGTCAATGTGTTCAAAGCTCTTCAACTTTTCGATGTAGACACACGTCACCGTATGCACTAAAATGTAGGGATGCAAGGGGAGGGGAGGAGAAAGTCTCATTAGCATACGTGATACTCAAACTGTTGTCAATGTGAAAGGAATGCCCTCCTTTGCTCATTACCAGCAGTACGACAATCCTGAAGTCTGAGAGCATTCTCTCTGCTTCCCCACTTGACCAGTAGGGGAGGGAAAGGATACTTTCAGCACCATGAACAGCCTCACTCCCTTAACCACTTGATTGCCATATTGATGTGTATTAATCACCCTTGTGGCACTCAAAAGGTAAAAAAGGACAGCAAGCAGTGCACAATCATCCCCTCAGCACTGTATCATATTTCATACATGCTGTGCACTCCCGAGGGAACAAGAGTGGGGGGTCAGGCAGTGTCCATGGGGATTTGTGGCTACCTGCTGCCCCCAGCCATGTTCCTTTACCCACTGGTAGCCAAACATCCCCATGTACACGGTCTAACCCCCCCAGAATTGTTCCCTTGCCCACTGGTAGCTACAGATCCTCATGTACATGTCTGACCCCCCTGCCTTGTTCCCTACTGGTAGCCACAAATCCCCCTGGGCACTGCCTGGGCAAGGGAACAATGTTGGAGAATGTCAGTCAGTGTATGTGGGGCTAACACACAATGGTGATGTTCCCCATGTTGTTCCACAATTCTTAAGTTCCACATGCTGCCCCACAGTTAATATATGACATATGCTGCCCACCCCACAGTTAAAATTTGACATATGCAACCCCAAAGTTCCAGCTTGGACATATACTGCCACACGGTTCCAATTTGATGTATTCTGCCCCCCCTTCACAGTTCAAATTCGACATATACTGCCACACGGTTCCAGTTTGATATATGCTGCCCCCCACAGTTACAATTCAACATATGCTGCCCCCAGTCAGTTCTCCCTTTGAGTGGCAGAGAGTTACACAATGCATTGCTTTGCTCTGGCACTCAAAGGGTTAATATTCAACATATGCTGCCCCATTCGTCCCACACGATTGCTCTCTGTGTATGTTATTAAAAAAATACACATAGTGCAGGATCTCTAATCCTGAACTATGGATTTTTTTTAATGTTTTTTTTTTTAATCAGACCTAGCGGGGGACATCGAGACCTATCCAATAGGATATGCAATTGGATAGGTGATCTATCCAATAGGATAGGCGATCATTGCCTTCCTCTGCCTCCTTCTCATCAATTCTGCACTATGTACCTTTTTTTTATTTTAATCAGATCTCGCAGGGGACATCAGGACCCCACCCTGGCAGTGATCACCAGCCAGGAAGGTGATCAGCGAATTCCTCTGTGTCCTTCTTTTTAACCTGGCTATGAATGGCCGAGTCTGGGGGCCAGGCAGTGTACATGGGGTTATATGGCTACCAGCAGGCAAGGGAACAAGGCTGGGGGGCAGCTGTTAGCCACAAATCCCCATGAATGCTGCCTGACCACCAGCCTTGTTCCTTTGGTAGTACACAACATGTATGAAATAGGATACAGAGCTTCGGGGATGATTATGTACTGCTTTGTGTAATGTTTTTTTAACCCTTTGAGTGCCACAGGGTGTACAATACACATATCTATGGCATTGAATGGATTAAGGGTTTGATGCTGAGGCTGCTATCAGAGTTTAGTGCATATGGTGAAGTGCCACATTACCATATAAACACACCCACATGAATACGATAATGGCTCATTATCCTGTATTTCCATATGCAAATGACTCATTATGCTGCATTCCATATGGCAATAGGCCAAGTTTCGATGTGATGAGTGAAAATTTGTAAACTTGTCAAAGCCAAATCAGATTGATGTTGCTGTAGGCAAATTTTTGTCAGACTGATGGAGATGCGATGTTGAAGACACTTAAGTGCATACTGTTTATGTGCCTTCAACACATTGCCAATATGAGCCCTCTTTGACCTTTAGTGTATCTCGGCCCAGGTGAACTGTAAGTGAACTTTCTGGACACCAGATGGCACTGTTCATATAAAAAAACAAACAAAAAAAACAGTAAACTGTAACAACTTTGGAATTATGTATTTACCAACAGAGGGAGTACATAATTTAATTTTTTTTAATATGTACAATATTAAACCTTCTTAAAATCAAGTATTACTATCCCTTTAAATAAAATGCAGAGGAAATAGTGTAATTGTACAAAATTTTCCTGTACATGATATGGGTCAGTTGTAATAGGCTTCCTGGCATTAAAGCATAAACACTGTGGAGTGTGTTGACCAATATTCATTACAGAACTCATATGATGTGTATACCCTGAAGTGTAGCTGCGGAAAGCCAGTGCAGCTGCACTGATGGATTTGTACAGTCACACTACTGTGAAATTACAGAATATACACTCTTGCTTGCAGGGTCCTTGCCGCTAGGACAGGTTGCAAACTTTTGTTCAAAAAACAAAAGTGCAAAAATTTTACTTTTTGACCTTCTGTTTGACTTCTGGCAAAAGTTTTTTTTTTTTTTTTTTATCTGCAATCCGATTCCTTGTCCCAATGGACTGGTAGCCATAGAATCACACATACTGACCCCTGGCCTTGTCCCATGGTAGCCATAGAACCACAGACTGACCCCCAAATGTGTCCCATGTTAGCCATAGAACCACACCCACACATACCAACCCCCAACCTTATCCTATGTTAGCCATAGAACCACATGTACTGACCCCCCTTTCCCACCAGCCTTGTCCCATGGTAGCCGTATATTGATGCATACTGACCACCCAGCCTTCACATACTGTCTGGTCGGCAGAATGGGCATAGTTAGGCCCTCCAGCTGCCATCATTCCCTGCCAATCAGTGGTTGACAGAGAATGATGACCATTATAGTCTGACAGCAGTTGTAATTCCTAATGTTTCCCACCACTACTTTACCGACCCTACCACCTTTGTCCTACGGCTGTCATAGAATCACACCTACTGGTCACCAGCCTTGTCCCTCTGCACTGATACAATCAGAACCACACATACTGAGTCTCTGCAGAGAAAACATGTAGCCAAAATATGGAAATTATAGTGGGTTTCCAGGGGTGGGAATTTTCTTGGAAAAATTGTTGGTTTTCCATTAAAATTCCCATGGGAAAATGGGACTTTTGATCCATCACTATTCACCACTCTTAGCATTGGATTGAATAGTATTGGATTGAATAGGGATGCCTTTCTGTTAGCAATTTGGTTTGCCCAAAAGTAGAGTGTCATTGAATATGCTGATACTTTATTAACCCTTTTTGGACCAGAGGAGCATGCAACACATTGTGAAGCAATGTGTTACCTACCCCTTTGGTCCTTAAAGATTGCATAACTTAAGACACAAGACAGTCCATACAAAATGAAGGAATGGAAAGACGGCTCTGTCACCCAAAGGAAAGGGATGTGTTTGTACAGAATGAGAATGTCTGAAGTGAGGACAGAGAAAGGGTGGACAAGAGAGAATGTACATAGACAGAGGGGGACAGGAGAGAGATGCAGCACAGCTGCTACCACTGGGCAGATGTTTTCTGTTCCCTTTTTGCACGGTGGGACATCTTCTTTCAAGTTTCTCTCTGCAAGTCACACTCTTATCTCTGCAACAGAGCACTGTTCTGTATTTCTAACTCCCTTAACCCTGCAGGCACAGATTGAAAGCAATTTTTATCTAGGGGAAAATATCTGTCAAAGTACTTGCAGATAAGATTCCTTACCCAATGAAAACTAATAGATTTGTAAAATTGAAAGGATACACTGTACATATGTTTGCTGATTAAGCGCCCTCAAGGGGTTAAATTCCATTCCTTGTATCAGTGGTACTTTTGATGGAGAAAAAGTTCACATTGCCACTAAGTCTGCCTGCGCCCATCTTAGGAGAACCACCCCATCTGGTGCACAGCTATAGTGCCCTTCAAAATGTTGAGATCTAGGCAGTTGATTAAAATCTACTATTGGGAAATCTGGCTCTGTTTGTAGTCCTGTTTTACCAAGCCAGTGGTTCTTTATCTTTTTTGTTCAAGGTAAAGGTAATTGACCCCTTTTTTAGGTTTTTAGACAATAACGTAAGGAATAATACAGGCACAAATATATATTTTAATTCTTGATTTTAGTTTAGTTTTTCATTTTTCAGTCATATGATGTGCATTAAAATTAAATATTCCCATGCCATCAGCGTCAACCAAAACAGGTTCCTGCTTCAGCAGAAAAGTACTACTTACAAGACAGCACTACTGGATGTCTTTCCCTCTCTCCCTGTTTCCCTCTCCTGTTGACTTCCCTTCCCTTTTCCTCTGTAATTTGTAATTAATGGATTCAGACAGAACCAAAATGTTCTCTGTGTTCACTGAATTCAACCATGAAATGAATCCTAGAACTTTTGCTCATTGCTTGCAGGAGTAGAGAAGCTGTTTGTTACTAATCACTTTTTCGCCTTAGATCACTGGGATCAAAGTTTAAACTGCTGATCATTCACTGTCAATTATTGCATACAATCATGAGCATATGTATTTAAAACATTGAAAACAGTGTAATAAATTACAAGTATATGATTCCCCCATTTACCTCTTCTCCCTTCCTCACCCAGCATGTGGAGGTCTTCTCCAAATTGGTCCTGCACCACCAAACAACTGAGAATCAGTTGGAAGTCAATGTATTGTAAAGAATAGTACAATACAGTGATTATATTTCACTGATGGCTGTACTGATTAGTGATGTAAAATATCAGGTGACTGATGATGCTTTTGTTATAATTCATTATATCAGTCATGTCACTGATTATATCACACATGATGTCATAATTTAAGCAGAGTGGGTGCTGAGTCACAGTTAACACTTCCTTAACATTTGAATTTCTCAGTTTTGATTCTTGAAGGAGAAAATTAAGGCTGAATTAGCAAGAAATATTTTGCCATTGAATATATGTGTGTATATGTAAATCTGTGTGTGTATAGAGATGTATATGTGAATGTGCGACCAAAGTTGAGTGCAGGAATGTGTATATTAATGATGGTTATGCAAACACAATTTACTGTTCATAGAGTGTTTGTGTTTTGTGCACATCTGATCTTTGCCTGTGTGTGCTTTTATTTTTTTCTGTACATTTAAATGATTTGCAAGAAAGTATTACAGTATTTTATTTGATTTTGAAAGCGACAAAGAAAACAAAGACATATATGTAGTATCCTATTTTTTGTAGTAAAGGGTAAGATAAGAGATTGGGAAGAACACTTTCCATATTTCTGGTATGTGCATGAAGACTGAAAAACTGATGGCTTCTTGTGCTTAAAGGGATAGTAATACTTTGTTTTATCTTTATTTTATTTTGTAGGCATTAAAAAAACATGAAGAACGATATAAGTCTTATCTCTCAAACCTTTATGGTTTGAGAGATATTAACAAGCAAAGTTTCCCCTCCCGCCCCTTTTACCTAGTGTAAGCCATCTCTTCTCAGATGTGGAATGCAGTACATAGACCAGACAGATAACAGCAGGGGACAATCTTCTTCCTATGAAAACAATGAAAGCCCTGCCCCCCTTGGCAAGTTTTTCAGGTTTTTCCCTTATCTTAATTGAATATTGTCCCTCTCTGCAGTATAACTGGGCACCTCCCTTCTGCTCTGGCTGAGCAGTGTTACATCAGTAAAAGGAGACTGGAGAGTGATACTTTATCACTCAATTACTCTTGTACTACAGCTCTGACAGCATTGAAATAACACTCTCCAAAGTCCAAATACTATGATGATTATTTTGAAACATTACTATCCCTTTAAGGACTTGTTTATCTCTGTCTATATCTTTCAACCAGTGGAAAACATTCTTGATCCTTGTAACATAGGCCTAGATTTTGAAATGAGTATATATTAATATCACTAAAAATAAACTGTCTTTGAACATTATAGAGTCTCATACATATCGTGAGTAAGATTGTGAAAGCTTACTATCTATATTTCTAATGCATACAGAGAGGAAGCTTTCAAACAGCTGGATGAAGAAGTATCTGTTCTACACAGTTTACAATCTATGGCAGTGCTTCTCAGTCTTTTTTGGTCATGGAACCCCTAACACAATTAAAACTTTTTGAGGCACCCCTAAAATATCCTATAAAATAATTTGCTAGGATGTTTGTCAGAAGCCGTTATGTGCAGTAGAGACTGCGCTCGTTCCGGCGCATCGGGTGAGTGAGGTGACGCAAAACTGCATTGCGTGGAGCAGTGAGGTAGCAGTCGATTAACCCTTTCAGTACCAGAGAGGTACCCCTCTGGCACTCAATGGGTTAACCTTCCCTGGCCCTTGGCCCATGTATACAGGCTTTTACACTAGATATATGTAATTTGTCAAAGGTGTAATGAAGGTTATAAGTATATAACTATAGTTATTCTAAGCTCTCACAAACAGCATAATAAAAAAAAATATTGTGCATATCAATTTCCATGAATATACATTTTAATGTCAATATTCACATTTTTGTCATTCTGTATTGGAAAAAAGGGGCACCCTACATGGATGTCTGTAGCACACCAAAGTGCACCGGGAAACCTGGTTGAGTATGACTGATCCAGGGGCTACAATGCACTGAGATAGAGCATATTGAAAGGGATACAAGGGGAATATACTGATACTTAAAGGGATATTTTTAATTTTACATGAAATAAAGGTATACAGAATGGAGAAGAAAAGGGCTAATTTCATGTTTCAGTTGAAGAAATATATATATATATATATATATATATATATATATATATATATATATAAAAAACTACTGTATCTTTTTGTATTTTTTTATAGGTTACTGCATGGTCCTGACAGTCCATTGATATTTATGTACACCTTCTGTTGTTTACTTCAGTGTAGTCAGATATGACCTTAAAGTAGAGCTACCAACTTTCAAAAACATCTATATTTATGTTAGCCATTATTTATTCAAAAATATAGGTTAGAAGATATTTAGCTTTGTCAGTTTATGAAATTTAGACTGTACTGGCAGGCATAGTCTTGTGTGTCAGACTCTTCATCACAACTGTCACTTCCTACCAGGATGTACTGGCTAATTTGCATAAACTGTTGAATAAGTAAAGATAAATATCTTGTAAACTATAGCTTTAAACAAAGATTGTCTAACAAATATTGCTCATTATAAAGTTTTACTTCCACTTTTAACTATGCCCTACGAATAAGGGATTTTAACAGGATAACTTACCTATGTAGGTATACTTCAAACAGCAGTCAGTTCAAAGGGTTTGTTTAACCCTTTGAGTGCCAGAGAGGTAGATTACAACCCTGGATTGCAGTGCATTACTTTTGGCACTCAAAGGGTTAAAATCTGACCGTAACTTGAGTCCCCATTCAAGCCAGTTGAGACCTGTTGTTTGTTGTGAGAAGGTGTAACCTAGAGGCAGATTTCAGTAGATTGCTATACAGGAAACTGCAGATATGATGGAAAAATAGATAGACAAGACATACCTGGGTGTGAAGGATACCTATCTAGTTGAATTAATCTGCTAAAGAAATTAAGAACCACTTATTCCTAGGGTGAATTTCTCCCCTTAAGAACATTTCTTAAAGGGTTAGTAATTTCTTACATAAATAAAAAGTAATTTAGTAGATAATCAAACAAAGAAATCCATCGATGCCAGCCTGATTTGAGAGATATAACGTTCTAAAGTTCTCCCCTCACTGATGTCAGCTGTAAAGCTGACAGCAGGAGATTCGTGTTGGCCAACTAGAGGTGGCTCTTCAGCAGAGCTGAGATAACGCTATGTAGAATGAAATACTTCATTAGAATAGTCTACAAAGTGTGCCTTGTTTGCAAGCACACTTTGTAGACCATTCTGATGAAGTATTTCTTTCTACATATCGCTATCTTGGCTCTGCTGAAGAGCCTCCTGCTGGTCCCGGGACATGGATCTTCTTCTGTCAGCTAGAGGCTGACATCAGTGAAAGGGGAGGGAGGGGGGAACTTTAAAACGTTATATCTCTCAAACCTTAAAGATTTGAGAGATCAGACTGGCATCAATGGATTTCTTTTTTTGATTATCTACAATATTACTTTTTGTTTATGTAAGACATTACTAACCCTTTAAGCAGAGTGGAAGTGATTAGAATAATAAACAAAATCAAATCAGCCAAGAATACAACAGCGAACACATGTACATTTTCATGATCATGAAAGAAAAAATACTACAGAATTAAAGGGGAACTACCACCCCGCAAAAACTTAACCTGGATTGATTCTTCATCTGGCGACTAGCTGCTTAGTAGCGCTAGTCGCCAGAAATATTACCCGGTTCTGAAGATTTCGGCCTTTTTCTGACAGTCATTGGAACAGGAAGCACGGATGTCTCGTCACAGTGACGTCCGTGCGCCTGCGCTGTCAGTCCCTTTTGAGCCGGCCGGCTTAAAAGGGACTGACAGCGCAGGCGCACGGACGTCACTGTGACGAGACGTCCGTGCTTCCTGTTCCAGCGACCGTCAGAAAAAGGCCGAAATCTTCAGAACCGGGTAATATTTCTGGCGACTAGCGCTACTAAGCAGCTAGTCGCCAGATGAAGAATCAATCCAGGTTAAGTTTTTACGGGGTGGTAGTTCCCCTTTAAACCCTTTGCTGCTGAACTATCCCCTCCTCCCCCATATTAACCAGAGAGATGTTAGATACATCACCAATGCATTTTGAAGCAATGCTTTGGAGATGTTCCAAGGTTTTAACCCATTAACGTCACATGGCTTGCCAGGACCTTCACGGCTGTCTGGGCATTAAGGACTGGTGATGGTCCTGGCACGTCACATAATAAAACCATGCTGTTATCACCCGGTCTACCGCTGGGAAAAAAAGTGCCCTGTTCCTTCAGAGTGCCCCACCCCATGACCGTGCAGTCCTTAAGGGGTTAATATAATATAACCCGTTTAGTTTCTGTTTGAACTTTTAAGAACCAAAAGTGTATGCAGGACATTATTCTGGGAGGAACCACAGGTATTTGATTTTTTTTTCCCAGCAGACCTTGCATGTTCAGAATATATTATTGGTTTGCAGATGCCCCACTGGCATAGAAGTGAAGAGCTACGCAGGATATCAAGTAAAAGATGTTTAATAGAAACCATTAACATGAAAAACAAATTCTTGTTTTATCAGCTTTTCTACTTTTTATATGTTGATATAAAATTGAAAAAAAATTCACCTATAGGAATGGTTTTATCATGAGGACTCGAAAATGATAAGCTCAGATCTGTTTTATTTCTGGTATAAGGTAGAAGAGTCATAATATTTAAACGGATAGTAATACTTCCTTATTACTATCCCCCATGTTGTAGCCATTAAAATTCTGAATTCAACAAAATCAGTACCTTTATGGTTTGAGAGATATCTGCTTTCAAAGCTCCCTCTTTTTGTCTTTCCCCTGACGTCAGCGACCTAGCTGAAAGAAGGGGAATCCGGTCCCAGGACAGGTGGTGGCTCTGCAGCAGTGCTGAAATCTTGTTATAGAAATAGAAATCCTTCACTAAAATGGTCTTCTACGTGTGCTTGCAAACCAAGCACACTTAGAATACCATTTTAGTGAAGGATTTCTGTTTCTGTAACGCAATCTCAGGCCTCCTGCAGAGCCGCCACTTGCTCACTGAGAGGATTCCCCGGCTCTCAGCTAGAATGCTGACGTCAGTGGAAAGACAAAAAGGGGGTACTTTGAAAGCAGATATCTCTCAAACCATAAAGGTTTGAGAGATACCGCTGGTATCACTGAATTCAGAATTTTAAGGGCTACAACATGGGGGATTGTAATAAGGAAGTATTACTATCCCTTTAAGCTGTGTGTATCTGAATGTTTCAGAGGGAGCATGGAAAGGATCTCTTTCTGGGAGGTGAGAGGTATAATTGTTTTGTGCATAATTAAGTCTTTAATTCTGTTAAAGCCAGCTTTAATCCACTAGCTGAAAGAATTGCAGCAGAGACAAGGAGGAAAATCCAAATTCCCAAACAGGAGAGTCCATATTGATGAAGGGGATTTAAATTGAAAATAGAATTCTAATCTATTCCAGACATACAGAGAACATCCAGTAATTAGATTTTCTAAGTCTGTGTTGTGTGAGGCATCCAAAGAAAGCACTTTAAGCTCAATAATGGAGAGTCGGTTCCCTTCGATGTTAATCTATTGAACTTACCCAGTGGTGATGCCAAGTTACATTAAACATGAGCAAAACTAATTCAGTGAATTTTTATGCCTGAAATATTCTGTTTCACAAGACTCAACACATGCCGTAATGTCCTGTTTCTACATTTCATCATTTAGACATCATTAGCATCATGTCTGGTCCAGAACAGTTGACAAAGCAAAGTAGATAATTTGTCTCTCCTTCCCACTTTCCCATTATCCAATTAACAGTGTTTTCTTCCTCACCATAGGCCTTTTCACCTTTCCTCTTCTTGGACCTTTCCCCTCTTCTCCCCACCTTTCCATCTCCTCCAACCTTAACCCCTTCCCTCTCTGTCTTTTGGCTTGCTCACTTCTGTGGCCTTTGCCCATTCCTTCACTTCCATGACCTTGGTCCACTCCCCTTTTAGGGGTCCCCCGATACATGGGCTAACCTACTGAGATTCTAGGAGGTCTCCTTGTGGGTCCCTCATGGTAGACATCCTTAATTTTCCCCTTTTTCATTATTTTCTGTAGGTAGTGGAGAACTCCATGCCGTCCTTGGTTTCATGAAACATAAATCAGATCTACAGGCTCCCTCATTACCTGACACTTCCAGGTAGCACACAGATCACCACAATGTAACCAGAAATATCAGGGAAAGACTGGAGCCTGTGAATGAGCCCCAAACTACATGAAACTGAGGACAGCACTGTGTGCTTCACTACCTACAGAAAAAAATAAGGTAAAGGGGTGAAAGACAGTGTTTTCCCGATTTGAATGTTCCCCTTTCAGTGCTGGTTGAATGGGACATGTGTATAGCTTTAGTGTACTCTGGGAATGGTTTAAAAAATACCAAATTGGATAAAACTGAAAAAGTGTAGTTCCAAATGAGACTATTAAAGCTTTTTTAACATCAGGTAGCTGTGCCATAACAAGAATGTAGATTCTTTTGCTTTGCTTATAAGATTGAGGACACTACAGATGTTATCTGGAGACTGTTAAGAATGAACCATACAGCTTGAAATAAACACAGAAACATCTTCACAGAGTCCTAGATTACATTGCAGTTTATACATGTTTTCAGTTGATTAATCAAATTCCCATTGACGTCTATAGAGAAAATTGCAGATAAAGCCCTTGATAAAGTTATCAACTGTATTGTAAAACAATCCAGAGTTTGTAATCTGGCTAGACCACTCCAAGGTGCTTGTATTAATCAGAGAAATTCAATCACAGAAATTACATCCAGTTACATTTGGTAAAAAAAAACTACAAAAGTTAATTGAATTCGTCCTTTACCAGTTTAACTTTTTTTGAGCTAGAGGAAAGTTGTTTCAAATTTGCCCAAAGTGGGGAATACAGATCTTTCCCTGGATCAACATCTTATTTTCATAGGAATGAGTTATCATAATTCTGTATATTGTTCTTTGGTTAAAAAGGCATCCACATGTTTTAAACATGTCTATAAAACCTGTGACCTCAGCTTCCAGAGGAATGGAATTCCACATATGTACTGCCCTTATTGTAATAAATCCTTTCCTATTCTTTAGTCAAGTGCTAACCATAGTGAAGGCACTAGTGTTGAGCGAGCATGCTCGGCCGATGCTCGGATCGGCTCGAGCATCGCTCTGCTCGGCACATGGCGGTACTCGTACGAGTACCGCATGTGCTCGCCCGCCATGTTCGGGTCTCCTCCCCGCACGTTTTGCGGCTG
This sequence comes from Rhinophrynus dorsalis, assembly GCA_037306005.1. Classification (NCBI taxonomy): domain Eukaryota; kingdom Metazoa; phylum Chordata; class Amphibia; order Anura; family Rhinophrynidae; genus Rhinophrynus; species Rhinophrynus dorsalis. The sequence continues at coordinate 207,846,690 of CM074724.1, forward strand.
CTGCGCAGCCAATAAACGTTCAGGGAGGCTCTGACATCGGTGTAATGCCAGCAGCCATGTTGGCTGCTGGCATTACACTGATTGGCTGGCCAGAACCCGTGGTCGGGTGCTGTATAGCACCTGACCATCGAGTTCGGCTCAGTCTGAGCCAGGGAGAGCTGAGGATAGGAAGGGAAAGGCAGTGTAGGGAGGAAAAAAACAAAAATTGTGAAAAAAAAGAACCAAAAGTCCTTTTTAGGACTACTGTGTGTGGGGGCAGCAGGTTATTTTGTGTGGGGGGAAAAAAACAAAAAAAAAAAAAAAAAATATTCTGTTTAGTGTGAAAAGTTGCAGATTAGAGCACATTCTGTTTAGTGTGCACAGTTGCAGATTAGAGCACATTCTGTTTAGTGTGCAAAGTTGCAGATTAGAGCACATTCTGTTTAGTGTGCAAAGTTGCAGATTAGAGCACATTCTGTTTAGTGTGCAAAGTTGCAGATTAGAGCACATTCTGTTTAGTGTGCAAAGTTGCAGATTAGAGCACATTCTGTTAAGTCTTCAAACTAAAATATCAAAGTCACATATTCCATTCAGTGTGCGTCGCCGCAGTTTAGCAGCACATTCTGTGTACTGTGCAGAGTTGCAGAATAGGAAGAAATACTGTTAAGTCTTCAAACTAAAATATCAAAGTCACATATTCCATTCAGTGTGCTTCGCCGCAGTTTAGCAGCACATTCTGTGTACTGTGCAGAGTTGCAGAATAGGAAGAAATACTGTTAAGTCTTCTAACTCAAATATCAAAGTCACATATTCCATTCAGTGTGTTTCACAGCCGTTTAGCAGCCTATTCTGTGTACTCTGCAGAGTTGCAGAATAGTAAGAAATACTGTTAAGTTTTCAAACTCAAATATTAAAGTCACATATTCCATTCAGTGTGTTTCACCGCCGTTTAGCAGCCTATTCTGTGTACTCTGCACAGTTGCAGAATAGTAAGAAATAGTGTTAAGTTTTCAAACTCAAATATCACAGTCACATATTCCATTCAGTGTGTTTCACCGCCGTTTAGCAGCCTATTCTGTGTACTCTGCACAGTTGCAGAATAGTAAGAAATACTGTTAAGTTTTCAAACTCAAATATCAAAGTCACATATTCCATTCAGTGTGTATCACCGCCGTTTAGCAGCCTATTCTGTGTACTCTGCACAGTTGCAGAATAGGAAGAAATACTGTTAAGTTTTCAAACTCAAATATTAAAGTCACATATTCCATTCAGTGTGTTTCACCGCCGTTTAGCAGCCTATTCTGTGTACTCTGCACAGTTGCAGAATAGGAAGAAATACTGTTAAGTTTTCAAACTCAAATATTAAAGTCACATATTCCATTCAGTGTGTGTCACCGCCGTTTAGCAGCCTATTCTGTGTACTCTGCACAGTTGCAGAATAGGAAGAAATACTGTTAAGTTTTCAAACTCAAATATTAAAGTCACATATTCCATTCAGTGTGTTTCACCGCCGTTTAGCAGCCTATTCTGTGTACTCTGCACAGTTGCAGAATAGTAAGAAATAGTGTTAAGTTTTCAAACTCAAATATCAAAGTCACATATTCCATTCAGTGTGTATCACCGCCGTTTAGCAGCCTATTCTGTGTACTCTGCACAGTTGCAGAATAGGAAGAAATACTGTTAAGTTTTCAAACTCAAATATTAAAGTCACATATTCCATTCAGTGTGTGTCACCGCCGTTTAGCAGCCTATTCTGTGTACTCTGCAGAGTTGCAGAATAGTAAGAAATAGTGTTAAGTTTTCAAACTCAAATATCAAAGTCACATATTCCATTCAGTGTGTATCACCGCCGTTTAGCAGCCTATTCTGTGTACTCTGCACAGTTGCAGAATAGTAAGAAATACTGTTAAGTTTTCAAACTCAAATATTAAAGTCACATATTCCATTCAGTGTGTTTCACCGCCGTTTAGCAGCCTATTCTGTGTACTCTGCACAGTTGCAGAATAGTAAGAAATACTGTTAAGTTTTCAAACTCAAATATTAAAGTCACTTATTCCATTCAGTGTGTGTCACCGCAGTTTAGCAGCCTATTCTGTGTACTCTGCACAGTTGCAGAATAGGAAGAAATACTGTTAAGTTTTCAAACTCAAATATTAAAGTCACATATTCCATTCAGTGTGTTTCACCGCCGTTTAGCAGCATATTCTGTGTACTCTGCAGAGTTGCAGAATAGTAAGAAATAGTGTTAAGTTTTCAAACTCAAATATCAAAGTCACATATTCCATTCAGTGTGTATCACCGCCGTTTAGCAGCCTATTCTGTGTACTCTGCACAGTTGCAGAATAGGAAGAAATACTGTTAAGTTTTCAAACTCAAATATTAAAGTCACTTATTCCATTCAGTGTGTGTCACCGCAGTTTAGCAACCTATTCTGTGTACTCTGCAGAGTTGCAGAATAGGAAGAAATACTGTTAAGTTTTCAAACTCAAATATTAAAGTCACATATTCCATTCAGTGTGTTTCACCGCCGTTTAGCAGCCTATTCTGTGTACTCTGCACAGTTGCAGAATAGTAAGAAATAGTGTTAAGTTTTCAAACTCAAATATCAAAGTCACATATTCCATTCAGTGTGTTTCACCGCCGTTTAGCAGCCTATTCTGTGTACTCTGCACAGTTGCAGAATAGGAAGAAATACTGTTAAGTTTTCAAACTCAAATATTAAAGTCACTTATTCCATTCAGTGTGTGTCACCGCAGTTTAGCAGCCTATTCTGTGTACTCTGCAGAGTTGCAGAATAGTAAGAAATAGTGTTAAGTTTTCAAACTCAAATATCAAAGTCACATATTCCATTCAGTGTGTATCACCGCCGTTTAGCAGCCTATTCTGTGTACTCTGCACAGTTGCAGAATAGTAAGAAATACTGTTAAGTTTTCAAACTCAAATATTAAAGTCACATATTCCATTCAGTGTGTTTCACCGCCGTTTAGCAGCCTATTCTGTGTACTCTGCACAGTTGCAGAATAGTAAGAAATACTGTTAAGTTTTCAAACTCAAATATTAAAGTCACTTATTCCATTCAGTGTGTGTCACCGCAGTTTAGCAGCCTATTCTGTGTACTCTGCACAGTTGCAGAATAGGAAGAAATACTGTTAAGTTTTCAAACTCAAATATTAAAGTCACATATTCCATTCAGTGTGTTTCACCGCCGTTTAGCAGCATATTCTGTGTACTCTGCAGAGTTGCAGAATAGTAAGAAATAGTGTTAAGTTTTCAAACTCAAATATCAAAGTCACATATTCCATTCAGTGTGTATCACCGCCGTTTAGCAGCCTATTCTGTGTACTCTGCACAGTTGCAGAATAGGAAGAAATACTGTTAAGTTTTCAAACTCAAATATTAAAGTCACTTATTCCATTCAGTGTGTGTCACCGCAGTTTAGCAACCTATTCTGTGTACTCTGCAGAGTTGCAGAATAGGAAGAAATACTGTTAAGTTTTCAAACTCAAATATTAAAGTCACATATTCCATTCAGTGTGTTTCACCGCCGTTTAGCAGCCTATTCTGTGTACTCTGCACAGTTGCAGAATAGTAAGAAATAGTGTTAAGTTTTCAAACTCAAATATCAAAGTCACATATTCCATTCAGTGTGTTTCACCGCCGTTTAGCAGCCTATTCTGTGTACTCTGCACAGTTGCAGAATAGGAAGAAATACTGTTAAGTTTTCAAACTCAAATATTAAAGTCACTTATTCCATTCAGTGTGTGTCACCGCAGTTTAGCAGCCTATTCTGTGTACTCTGCAGAGTTGCAGAATAGGAAGAAATACTGTTAAGTTTTCAAACTCAAATATTAAAGTCACATATTCCATTCAGTGTGTTTCACCGCCGTTTAGCAGCCTATTCTGTGTACTCTGCACAGTTGCAGAATAGGAAGAAATACTGTTAAGTTTTCAAACTCAAATATTAAAGTCACATATTCTGTGTAAGATGAAGAAGGCGGGTAAAAAGGGACGGGGAAGTGGACGTGATCCTGAAAGTTCAGGGCGCGGGTCAGGACGCGGAGAAACTGTGCCTGGTGCCAGAGCACAAGAAAGAAAGACATCCACCATACCTAGCTTCATGTGTAATTTTACAGGGCGTCGCAGGACATCACTCTCGAGGTCCGACCACTGCGAACAGGTGGTCGGTTGGATGACAGCTGATACTGCTTCCAGTCGGTTAAGCACCACCCTGTCTTCCACCAAGTCCACTCTCAGTAGCCAAGAGTCTGGTCAACATAATCCTCACTCTGATCATCCTTCCTCCCACCATACACGGTCTGGTCAAAGAAGTGATCCCACACTGGGATATAGTGAGGAGCTCTTCTCATCACCAATCCTTCATTTGACCCTCTCTCCAAGCACGCTTGCAGAGGAACATGACATCTTGTGCCCTGATTCACAACCTCTAGAGGCTACCCAATCACAAGAAGATGACAGATGTGAACGGCATTTAAGGTCAAAGGAAGTAGTGGATGATGATGATGATGATGAGACACAGTTGCCATTAAATCAACCACTATTTCCGTCTCAAGACCTTGTTGAGGAGAATGTTATACAGTTGTCAATGACTGAGTATGTGGTGGGATCAAGACTTGAGGAGGATGATCAGAGTGAGGAAGTGGAGGAGGACTTGGTGGACGATGAGGTGACTGACCCCACCTGGGAAGGTGTAGAGCCGAGCGATGTCAGCAGTCCTGAGGGTGAGCCATTTGCAGCACCGCAACAGGCTGGAAGAGGCAGTGGTGTGGCTACAGAAAGAAGGCGGACCGCACCAAACCGGCCCGCAAATGTTCCACGGAGCACCCCCTTGCGTAAATCTACCTTGCCAAAGGGTAGGTGTTCCGCGGTATGGCGTTTTTTTAAGGAAAGTGCGGACGACAAAAGAATTGTAGTTTGCAACCTGTGCCACACCAGAATGAGCCGAGGCATGAACACTAGAAACCTCACCACCACCAGCATGATCCGACACATGGCATCCAAGCACCGTAGTAAGTGGGAGGAACGCCTGGATCGCCCATCTGTGTCTGCAGGCCACACCACTGCCTCCTCTTCCCCTGTTTTCGGTGCCGGCCAATCGCCTGTCGAAGGCGCAGGCCCGCATACCTCCCGCCCTGCACCTGTACCATCTGAAGCACCATCAGTGACCACATCCACTTCCCTGTCCCAGCACAGCGTCCAAATGTCGTTACCCCAGGCATTTGAGCGCAAGAGAAAGTACCCAGCCACCCACCCACAGGCCATAGCACTAACCTCACACCTTTCAAAATTACTGGCCATCGAAATGCTGCCATTTAGGCTTGTGGACACTGAGTCCTTCCGCAGCCTGATGGCAGCAGCTGTCCCTCGGTACGCGGTCCCCAGCCGCCACTACTTTTCCCGGTGTGCCATCCCCGCATTACACCACCATGTGTCCCGTAACATCACCCGTGCCCTGACCAACGCAGTTACTGGGAAGGTCCACTTAACGACTGACACATGGACAAGTGCTTGTGGCCAGGGACGCTACATTTCCCTGACGGCACACTGGGTGAATGTCGTGGAGGCTGGGAGCAACTCGGACCCTGGGATGGCACGGGTGCTACCCACGCCGAGGATTGCGGGCCCTACCTCCATCAGGGTTTCCACCAGCACCTACGTTATTGGCTCCTCCTCCTCCGTTTCCACCTCCGAATTCTCTACACGCAGCGCCACTCCCCCATCAGCCAGTAGCTGGAAGCAGTGTAGCACTGCAGTGGGGAAGCGTCAACAGGCCGTGCTGAAGCTGATCTGCCTTGGGGACAAACAGCACACGGCCTCAGAGCTGTTGCAGGGGATTAGTCACCAGACCGAGCAGTGGCTCTCGCCACTCAACCTGCAACCAGGCATGGTTGTGTGTGATAATGGGCGTAACTTGGTGGCGGCTTTGGAGCTCGGCAAGCTCACACACGTACCATGCCTAGCGCATGTATTTAATTTAGTGGTGCAGCGATTTCTAAAAACCTACCCCAATGTGCATGATCTCTTGACCAAGGTGCGCCGCGTGTGTGCACATTTCCGTAAGTCATCTACAGCTTCGGCCGGCCTGTTGAAGCTGCAGCAGCGCTTACAATTGCCAGCTCACCGGCTGCTCTGTGACGTGAGCACGCGCTGGAACTCCACCTTCCACATGTTGGCCCGGCTTTGTGAGCAGCAGAGGGCAGTAGTGGAGTACCAGCTGTTACACGGTCGTCGCCTCTCCGTTCAACTTCCTGTAATCAGAAGTGAGGAGTGGGAATGGATGTCAGACCTCTGCGAGGTTTTACGCAATTTTGAGGAATCGACACAGATGGTGAGCGGCGATAACGCTATTATCAGTGTAACCATCCCACTTCTGTGTCTACTGAAACGCTCGCTGCTCACAATTAAAACCGACGCTTTGCATGTGGAAGAGGTGGAAATGGGGGAGGAAGAGCTTACACAAGGTGATAGCCAGAGCACCCTCACTTCGTCTTCTCAGCGACAATTGGAGGAGGCGGAGGAGGAGGAGGAGGAGGAGGAGGAAGACACGGTTGCCTCCGCTACAGAGGGTAGCCATGGAACTTTAGTTCCATCTCTTCAGCGTGGGTTGGCAGAAGAGGAGGAAGAGGATGAGGAGATTGAGAGTCATCCTCCTGGTGAGGACAGCGAAATCTTGACTGTTGGTACTCTGGCACACATGGCTGACTTTATGTTAGGCTGCCTTTCCCGTGACCCACGCGTTATACGCATTTTAAACAACACGGATTACTGGGTGTTCACCCTTCTGGACCCCCGCTACAAAGAGAATTTCTCATCTCTCATTCCTCCGGTGGAGAGGACAAGCAAAATGGTGCAATACCAGAAGGTTCTTGTTGAAAAATTGCTCCAAAATTTTCCATCTGACAACGCTGGCGGCAGAATACGTGCTACCTTGGCCAACCGAGAAGGGGAGAAAAGGGGAGCACACAGCAGTTCCGAGAAAGGCAGGGCAACACTCTCCAAGGCGTGGGACACCTTCATGACACCCCGCCAGCACCCTCACCCTGATGCGCAGCCTAGTGTCACAAGGAGGGAAAAGTTTTGGAAGATGGTGAAGGAGTACGTAGCAGACCGTGTCAGCGTCCTCAATGATCCCTCTGTGCCTTACAACTACTGGGTGTCCAAGCTGGACACGTGGTATGAACTGGCACTCTACGCCTTGGAGGTGCTGGCCTGCCCTGCCGCCAGCGTTCTGTCTGAGCGGGTATTTAGTGCTGCTGGTGGCATCATAACAGATAAGCGTATCCGCCTTTCCACCGACAATGCTGATAGGTTGACACTTATAAAAATGAACAAGGCCTGGATTTCCCCTGACTTCTCCACTCCACTGGAGGAAAGCCCCAGGGGAACATAATCTCACTTTATATATGTTATTTACAATGATGGGAATACTCTGTATTCCCATTCACCCCTTCCACCCAAAAAACGGGTATATGGTTGACTCTTAATCTTCTCATCCTCCTCCTCCTCTTCCATATGCCCTGGGATATAATTTTTATATAGGGCCAGCTCACCAGCGGGCCCTGTGATATAATTTTTATATAGGGCCAGCTCACCAGCGGGCCCTGTGATATAATTTTTATATAGGGTCAGCTCACCAGCGGGCCCTGTTTGCCAATTTTTATATAGGTCAGCTCACCAGCGGGCCTTCTCATATAATGTTTTATTGGGTCAGCTCTCTAGCGGGCCCTCTCATATAATGTTTTATAGCGTCAGCTCACTAGCGGGCCTTCGCATATAATGTTTAGGATGGTCAGCTCTGCAGCAGACCCTCACCCATAATGTTTTAGATGGTCAGCTCAGCGCACGTTTCCCTCTTAATCATGGCCTCAGTTCAATAAAATCAAGGAAATTTTTGGGAGAATTTGTCTCTGTGCACGTTTCCCTCTTAATCATGGCCTCAGTTCTGAAAATCAAGGAAATTTTTGGGAGAATTTGCCTCTGTGCACGTTTCCCTCTTAATCATGGCCTCAGTTCTGAAAATCAAGGAAATTTTTGGGAGAATTTGCCTCTGCGCACGTTTCCCTCTTAATCATGGCCTCAGTTCTGAAAATCAAGGAAATTTTTGGGAGAATTTGCCTCTGCGCACGTTTCCCTCTTAATCATGGCCTCAGTTCTGAAAATCAAGGAAATTTTTGGGAGAATTTGCCTCTGCGCACGTTTCCCTCTTAATCATGGCCTCACTTCCGAAAATCAAGGAAATTTTTGGGATAATTTGCAGATGATATACAAGTAAATATACAGCAAATATTGTTTGGTAACAATTTTTCGCCTAAAGTCGTTTTTATTTTCCTTTTTGTGTGTTTTATGGTCAGTCTGTAAAAATGGCGTACTACGGGCGAAAGATCGTTCCCAGCAGCGATGTTGGAGTCCAAGATGCATCCAGACATCCTCCCTATGCTGTCCCTGAACCATTTCTGTAGTGTTTCCATCTTTTTCTGCCCTTTTCCTATGGACCAGGCACCCTCCCCTCATCAGAGCAGGGGGTGCCTGGTGTAATGCTCGAGTCCTCCCATTGACTTCAATGGGGCTCGGGTGCTCGGCCGAGCACTCGAGCCTCAGGGGGTGCTCGGTCAGAGCACCCGAACACCCGAGCATTGGGGTGCTCGCTCATCACTAGAAGGCACCTATGTTTTTTTTTCTCAGCTATTTAATAAATAGTTGCCTGAATAATTTCTTGCCTTGGGCTTGATTATATTTGTAAGCAGTGTTCATATGCTTATGTAGATGGGTTCACTTTTAATAGGTCGCAAAAGAGCGTGCAACCACATTACACATTAACTATGTTGCCATGATAAAAATGGTGACATGAGAATCTTGCACTGCATTAAAGTGCGAGATTCTCATGTCGCTAGTGAAAGGTTGCATACCTTTAAGGTGAATTGTAGCACCATCTCAGCTAGCAGTTACTAATAAGAAATTGCCATTTCGTTTGAAATGTTTAAATAACTTTTTATACACAATAGTGTCTTGTTGTCTTTTGCAGCAGCTGATGGACATTGCATTCTGATTTGAAGTTTATGTTCTACAAGTAATCCAGTTTATCATAGTAAAGTACCCAAAGAGCAACATTCAAAAGAGGAACTAAAATACAGAGCAAAATAAATGTCACTGAAATGTTTAATACCTGATCATCCCCCATATGAAGACGCATTTAGATTAATATATACTTTCATCCTCCCCTTAATTGTCAAGGGGTACGAGTGTACTCCTATCATGTCTCCATCAACAGGGGCATTATATACTGATGTCCACCCTGCATCTGACTAGAAACAACCAAGTGTCAGGCATGCACACAGCTCCATGAGTTGGATTACCAGGGATTTCAGTGACATAAGTCTTTTCAGCTGCTAAAATGTATTGCACTTTTAGAGCAACAAGGATCATGGCAGAACTTATGGAAAAAGGATAGGAGTATAGTGAGTGTTCTTGATTTTTTGTTAATTGATCTTTTGTTTAATCTGATTGATTTTATAGATATGAAGAAAAGATTAGAGATTTGTTTCACGGAACATGTTTTATTGGTATCTGAAAGTAAGTGAATCTACATTTTTTTAAACATCTCCTGGCATTATGTGGTCACTTTTCTTACAATCTGACTGTCCAAGGTAGGAAAGAAAACAAGAACCAGAAAACACGTTTTTACAAAAAGTGTTCTGCATTTTGCAAAATGTCATGTTTTATATGAATAACAAACTTACAGAATTGTTTCATTGATCTCTATTGCCTACGGCTTAAAAGTAGGAGATCAGAGTGGAGACTGAAATAATTTCATGCATTGTCTTTTGCATTCTATTGAGTAAATGAAATGTACACACATACAAACAACAAGTTGCTCTTGTGAAGGATTTTGCCTATAAAATCAACTTTCAGATGCAAAAGTTGAGCAATTCTGCAGCTGCTTACCAACCGCACCACAGGGTATAAATAAAATCTTCCAAAATTCCTTTTAATTTAAATGAAGTTGTTAACTACTTGAATGCTAGAGCAGTTGCAAAAACATTCTCCACTGAGTTTGCATTGATTGAAATAGTTAAAAGATCCAAGTAAACCAACTGAAGTCTGCTTCCTTTTAGGGAAGACTTAGATAGAAGTTGAATTTTCCTTTTTTACATTTACATTTTTACATTTGAATACATGAATATCACTGCCATGGTTCGAAAGCCTTATCATGGCAGTGTTTGTGTCTTAGGGCTGCAACTAACGATTATTTTGATAATCGATTAGTTGGCCGATTATTTTTTCGATTAATCGGATAAAAAAAACAATATGCTAATTTTTCATAATTTAAAATTATTTAATGAACAAACTGATTGTTAAAAACAAACAGCAGAAAAAAAAACTTTACACATTAACATGTGTCATTGTTATTATTTTACTATGGGGTCTATGCACCTCTCTCCCCCTTGCAACTCTATTTCTCCCCCCTGTACTTCTTTCTCCTCCATGTACTTCTTTCTCCCTTTTGTACCTCTCTTTCTACCCCATGTACTTCTTTCTCCCCCATGTGCCTCTCTTTCTCCCCCATGTACTTCTTTCTCACCCATGTGCCTCTCTTTCTACCCCATGTACTTCTTTCTCCCCTTGTGCCTCTTTCTGCTCCATGTACTTCTTTCTCACCCCTTTTGCCTCTCTTTCTTCCCCATGTGCCTCTTTCTCCCCCCTTGTGCCTCATTCTCCCCCCTTGTGCTTCTTTCTTCCCCCTTGTGCCTCTTTCTCCTCCATGTACTTCTTTCTCACCCCTTTTGCCTCTCTTTCTTCCCCATGTGCCTCTTTCTCCCCCCTTGTACCTCTTTCTCCCCCCTTGTACTTCTTTCTCCCCCCTTGTGCCTCTTTCTCCCCCCTTGTACTTCTTTCTCCCCCCTTGTGCCTCTTTCTCCTCCATGTACTTCTTTCTCCCCCTTGTGCCTCTTTCTCCCCCTTGTACTTCTTTCTCCCCCCTTGTGCCTCTTTCTCCCCCCTTGTACTTCTTTCTCTCACATGTACTTCTTTCACCCTTTTGTACCTCTCTTTCTACCCCATGTACTTCTTTCTCCCCCTTGTGCCTCTTTCTCCTCCATGTACTTCTTTCTCACCCCTTTTGCCTCTCTTTCTTCCCCATGTGCCTCTTTCTCCCCCCTTGTACTTCTTTCTCCCCCCCTGTGCTTCTTTCTTCCCCCTTGTTCTTCTTTCTCCCCCCTTGTGCCTCTTTCTCCTCCATGTACTTCTTTCTCACCCCTTTTGCCTCTCTTTCTTCCCCATGTGCCTCTTTCTCCCCCCTTGTGCCTCTTTATCCCCCTTCTACTTCTTTCTCCCCCCTTGTGCCTCTTTCTCTCCCCTTGTACTTCTTTCTCCCCCTTGTGCCTCTTTCTCTCCCCTTGTACTTCTTTCTCCTCCTTGTGCCTCTTTCTCCTCCATGTACTTCTTTCTCACCCCTTTTGCCTCTCTTTCTTCCCCATGTGCCTCTTTCTCCCCCCTTGTACCTCTTTCTCCCCCCTTGTACTTCTTTCTCCCTCCTTGTGCCTCTTTCTCCCCCCTTGTACTTATTTCTCCCCCCTTGTACCTCTTTCTCCCCCCTTGTACTTCTTTCTCCCTCCTTGTGCCTCTTTCTCCCCCCTTGTACTTATTTCTCCCCCCTTGTGTTTCTTTCTCCCCCTTGTGCCTCTTTCTCCTCCATGTACTTCTTTCTCACCCCTTTTGCCTCTCTTTCTTACCCATGTGCCTCTTTCTCCCCCCTTGTGCCTCATTCTCCCCCCTTGTGCTTCTTTCTTCCCCCTTGTGCCTCTTTCTCCTCCATGTACTTCTTTCTCACCCCTTTTGCCTCTCTTTCTTCCCCATGTGCATCTTTCTCCCCCCTTGTACCTCTTTCGCCCCCCTTGTACTTCTTTCTCCCCCCTTGTGCCTCTTTCTCCCCCCTTGTACTTTTTTCTCCCCCTTGTGCGTCTTTCTCCCCCCTTGTGCCTCTTTCTCCTCCATGTACTTCTTTCTCACCCCTTTTGCCTCTCTTTCTTCCCCATGTGCCTCTTTCTCCCCCCTTGTGCCTCTTTCTCCCCCCTTGTACTTCTTTCTGCCCCCTTGTGCCTCTTTCTCCCCCCTTGTACTTCTTTCTCCCCCCTTGTGCCTCTTTCTCCCCCCTTGTACTTCTTTCTCTCACATGTACTTCTTTCACCCTTTTGTACCTCTCTTTTTTCCACATGTACTTCTTTCTCCCCCATGCCTTTGTACCTCACTTTCTCCCCCCTGCCCTTGTGCCTCTTTCTCCCGTCATGTACGTGTCTCCCCCGTACCTCATTTTCCCTTGTGCATCTTTTCTTCTTCTCCCCAGTGCCTGCACTGATGACATCCGAGGAGGAACCACGTCAAACACATGCTCCACGCGGCGTCTCCGCGCTGTCATCAGTGCAGGCTGTGGGAAGACTGTAGCATCCATTGGGCAGACATTAAGGCGACGTACGGCGGCTAGGGGGATGCTGGGCGGCACAACTAATAGCTGCACAACTAATCGATAATGGGAATCGTTGGCAACGATTCTCATTATCGATTTTTATCGATTTTATCGATTAGTTGTTGCAGCCCTATTGTGTCTGTCAATGAAGTTGAAAACAATGCCATCGGGAGCATATAATCCTGGCAGGGTCACCCAAGGTGGACAGATCAAAGCTAAAACACAAGACTAAATTGATCCAAAATCTGCCAACCTGCACTGGACCAGCGTGGCAGATTATGGTCCATTCTATCAGTATGGCTTTACAACAAAAACATTCCCTCAGGCTTGCAAGCTAGACCAGCTCAACGGCCAGCTCATTGGCAGAGGGTGATAAGAATTACTGCGTTTTATCAGGTTGCCTTTGGTTGTCAGACATTGTAACACTTAATATTCGATCTATGAGTACGGTACCACACTTAGAGGAACTAGTACAAGAACTGAATAACATCAGTTGGGACATTATTGGCTTATGTGAGACTTATTAAAAATACAAAGATTTAGTCAAATTAGAAGATAGACACTCTCTATACTATAAAGGAACCAATGATGGACAATGCCTAGGAATTGGATTCTTGATTAAAAGAAGACTGACAGACTCAGTTGTAAAAGTAGAAAGTATTTCTGAATTAATTGCATCCTGTGCTATCAAACTAAACAGTCACTATGTTCTTCAGATCACTCCAGCGTATGCCTTTACAAGTAGCCACAGTGATGATAAAGAATTGTATGGGGATTTATTATGCCTCTACAAACAGGACAATTACCACTGCAAATTTTTTAGTGAGAGATTACAGTGCGAGAATTGGTAAGATCCAAAATGGTGTAAAATCAGACCACATGTAACTGGAAAAAGAGAGGAAAGAGGCAACCAAATGATCGAATTTGCAGACGAACAAAATTTGTACATCATTAATTCATTCTACAGGAAAAAGGCCCAGAGAAAATGGACATGGAAAAGCCCTATTTCTAATACAAGTGAAATTGACTTAATACTTGCAAATAATAAATTGATATTCACTGACTGCTCAGTCTTCAGTTGTTATAACATTGGAAATGACCATCGTCTAGCGAGAGCAAAAATCAAAACTGCAATAAAGAAAGAAAGAGAAAACGATCAAGTCAACAAAAGTGAAGATCGACATTAGCCAGCTATTGAAAAATCTTAAACATTTTGAGTTAGCATGTTTAATAGCTACAGTGTGCTACTGAGACTATCTTAGGCACTGCCCATTCCCTTGCCCCTACTGTAAAACAAGAAAAAACAAACCAAAAATCAAAAGATACAGTCGCCATGATGAAAAATGAAGAGAAATTAAACAAAACTGAAATATTAGAAATGTGCAAATGCACATTTCAAGACCATAATGAAGCTCATAAAAGAAGAAACACATAAGTTCAATGTCGAGCTCATCAGAAGGACGCTGGAAGAAAATCAAGGGATAAAGAAAGCAAAATGAAAAATGGCCACACAAAAGAGCAAAATACTTGCATTAAAGCTTGAAGATGGTACAACAGCAAAAACTCAACAACAAATACTAAAACGAATGGAAGAATTTTATTTAAATGAAGGACTACAACTGCATGCAGTGCCAGAGATTGAAGCTGTGCCAGAAGTTTAGGTAGAAGAAGCAGAAGCTGCAATAAAATCAATTAAAAATGGCAAAGCAGCTGAACTTGATAAAGTTACTATTGAAATGTTGAAAGTCAGAGGTCAACCCTTATTCAAAGCTCTAGCTAAACTATTTTCAAATTACCTACTACTCAGCAAATGCCTGAAACATGGAAAAATGCAGGTCATTCTACTGCACAAAGAAGACGATAAGGCAGATCTAAAATCTACAAGGTTTTCACAAAGGTACTATCATCACAATAATTAATGCAGAACAACCTAAAGAACAAGCAGGCTTCAGGAGTGGTTTTAGTACAATGTACCATATCTAGACTGTGCAGCAAGTTATAGAGCGGCATAATTAATATGACCTTCCATCATGCAGAGCCTTCATTGACTATGAAAAGGCCTTTCACTCAGTGAAAAAGCAAGCAATAATCAACGCCCTGATCGACCAAGGAATAGACAGAACTTACATCAATATCCCCCATCAATATATGAAAATGCAACTGCATCAATACCGGTCAAAATAGGAAAAGGTGTCTGACAAGGAAACACAATCTCCCCAAAACTATTTTCTGCTTGTTTAGAAGAAATTTCCCACAAACTTAATTGGGACAAAAAAGAACTTAAGATCAACGGAGACCACCTACATCAATTACATTTTGCCAGTAGTCCCGAAGAACTGTAAGAACGCATTGAAGAGATACAACAGGAAAGCAGAAATCGTGGTCTGAAGATGAATATCAACAAAACACAAGTCATGTCTAACCCTTTGAGTGCCAGAGAAGTATCCAGCACATTGAAACGCAATGTGTTGGATATCTCACTGGCACTCAAAGGGTTAACACATTTTCCATACAAGGAAAATCACAGTAGAATAACAAGAACTAGAAGAAGTTGGGCAACCATGTTTACCTTGGACAGGAAATGTTAACAGCTGGAAACACCATGATGGAAATTGATCAAATAATAAATTGGGATGGCAAGCATTTGGAAAACTTAGCAGTACAGCTCTGCCTCAAGTGAAAGGTTTTTGACCAGTGTGTCCTCACAGTCTTTACTTATGGCTGTGAAACATGGACGCTGAATACCAAAGCCATACAAAAACTAAAGGTTATGCAGAGAAGTATGTAGAGGTGAATTCTAAACATAACAAAAAGAGACAGAAAAATATGCGCATGTATTTGTCAGCAAACAAAGTTCTATGATATCAATGAAAGAGTAAAGCTCCTGAAATGGGCAGGCCACATAGCAAGAAGACCTGAAGGTAGATGGACCAAACGAAGATCAAAGACAAGATGGGTAGATGAAATTACCAAATTTGTTAGTACACAGTGGCAACAGAAGGCACCAGACCCAAGTTGTTGGAGGCTTGCTGAGGAGGCCTTAATCCTACAATGGATCAACAATGGCTGCTGCTGCTTCTGCTGATGATGACTTGAATATTTGTCATGGAGTCAGAGATGAGGCAAGACACAAGTACTGTATATAACTTCACCTTTACTGAAATATGCAATGTAATGTGAAGTACCACAATATACAATAAGGAGTGAGAGAGTAGCCCTAGCCCAGAGCAAGAGGTTCCTACTAGAAATAGGAGACTGCTACCGGTGGGTCTCTCAAAATGGGTCTGGAGCCGGGGATATGACCCAGCCACTTGCAATACCAAACTAGATAGATACAATGCCCACAGGCATAGAGCATATACCTAGGCTGGAGCCACAGGTAGCACCAGACGGAATGGTAGACAAGCCTGGGGTCAATCACGGAGTGAGTAGTCAGCCAGAGCCACAGGTCTGCACCAGAAAGGCTAGTCTAAATAAGCCAGGGGTCATACACGGAGTGGTTAGTCAGCCAGAGCCTCAGGTCAGCACCAGAATGGATGGTCAGACAAGCCAAGAGTCAAGCACTGAGCGGGTAGTCAGCCAGAGCCACAGGTCTGCACCAGATTGAATAGTCAGACTAAGCCAGGGGTCACAAACTGAGCGGAGAGTCAGACAGTGCCACAGGTCAGCACCAGAATGGATGGTCAGATAAGCCAGGGGTCAAGCACAGAGAAAATACAGGAACTATTGCACTGGACACCAATACAAGGGCAACTGAGCTAGGTGTCCAGGCAGTTGAAATAGTAAGCAGGAGAAGAAGAGGAGGAGCACACAATAGGGACAAGGTCCTTTTAAGGAGCAATGCACGTGTCACCAGAGGATTCCCCTGATGATGCGCACCTGCCAGGACAGATAGGAAGAGGACTAGAGAGGCGTGGAACGCCGAGAGTGGAGGCATCGATTCGGCCGGCTCCAACAGCCGGTCTCAAGGTATGACAATATTACAGTCAACATGGTTCTGTTAGCATAAGAACACACATTCTAAATCCCATTCACAGCAATCACAGTTTTTAAAGGCATAGTCATGTTTGCAATTAAGTAAATCACTGAGTCTTCTTTATTGTAACTTTAATACATTGCACTATATTTAGCAACTTACTTTTATGTAGTTCTCAAGATATTAACTGAAGATGGATCCCACTCCCGCCCCTTCTGGCCACATGACGCTGAATCTGCAGTCTGGTCTGGATGAATGCAGAGAGGGACAAACTTCAGTAAGCAAAGAAAAATCCTTCCCTCCTTCATAAAGGGGAGCAGGGTTTTCCTTTTACTTACAGAAGTTTGTCCCGGGATCGGATTGCAGATTCAGTGGGAGGCGGGCAGAAGGGGGATCCTTCTACATTTAATATCTTGTGAACTACATAAAAGTAAGTTGCTAAATATAGCACAAAAGTGTTAGATTTACAATAAAGAAGACTCCTTACTATCCCTTTAAGTCTATTTTGTTTCAGTATTACAGCACGATTTCTGTCAAACTTATAATGTTACTGATACAGATAAAGACAATGCAGAAAAGACTCAAACATGCCTTCTTAAACCAAAAACATAGATCCTCCATCATGTTAAAGTACATGTATAGAGCCTTAGATTCTACCCAGTTATCAGTTATGCTAAATCAAAGCTTCTCAACTGGTGGCCTCAAGGGCTCCTAGTCCAGGTGAACCAGTCAGACTAAAAAAACAACTAATTACACACTGGTACTCAGACAGGGAAATATGGAAATTCTCTGTTAGGGGTACTTTTGTTGAAAATCTCAGCGATAACACTCAATAAAAGTTCTCATATTGAACTTTATGTATAAAAGCAAAGGGAACAATTCTGGGACAAACCACCTGTACTATAGGTGACAATTTCCCATTGACAAATATTGTCTTTAAACCTCTCAAATGTTAAAGAGTAGTGATGAGCGAGCATGCTCGGCCGAAGCTCGGTTCGGCTCGAGCATCGCTCTGCTCGGCACATGGCGGTACTCGTACGAGTACCGCATGTGCTCGCCCGCCATGTTCGGGTCTCCTCCCCGCACGTTTCGCGGCTGCTGCGCAGCCAATAAATGTGCGGGGAGGCTCTGACATCAGTGTAATGCCAGCAGCCATGTTGGCTGCTGGCATTACACTGATTGGCTGGCCAGAACCCGTGATCGGGTGCTGTATAGCACCCGACGCGCGAGTTCGGCTCATTCTTAGCCAGGGAGAGATGCGCTTAGGCAGGGAAAGTCAGTGTAGGGAGAATAAAATTGTTGAAACTCTTTCAAGACCCAAAAGTCCTTTTTAGGACTGTTGTGTGTGGGGGCAGCATTTATATTTTGTTTGGGGGGGCACAATTTCCTTTTTTTTGTGGGGGGGATATTTGAAAGGTGACATATAATACTAGATGCACAGGAAGTCAGTGTAGGGAGAATAAAATTGTTGAAACTCTTTCAAGACCCAAAAGTCCTTTTTAGGACTGTTGTGTGTGGGGGCAGCATTTATATTTTGTTTGGGGGGGCACAATTTGCTTTTTTTTGTGGGGGGGATATTTGAAAGGTGACATATAATACTAGATGCACAGGAAGTCAGTGTAGGGAGAATAAAATTGTTGAAACTCTTTCAAGACCCAAAAGTCCTTTTTAGGACTGTTGTGTGTGGGGGCAGCATTTATATTTTGTTTGGGGGGGCACAATTTCCTTTTTTTTTGGGGGGGGATATATGTAAGGTGACATATAATACTAGATGCACAGGAAGTCAGTGTAGGGAGAATAAAATTGTTGAAACTCTTTCAAGACCCAAAAGTCCTTTTTAGGACTGTTGTGTGTGGGGGCAGCATTTAATTTTTGTTTGGGGGGGCACAATTTCCTTTTTTTTTTGGGGGGGGATATATGTAAGGTGACATATAATACTAGATGCACAGGAAGTCAGTGTAGGGAGAATAAAATTGTTGAAACTCTTTCAAGACCCAAAAGTCCTTTTTAGGACTGTTGTGTGTGGGGGCAGCATTTAATTTTTTTTGGGGGTGGCAGAATTTCATTTTTTTGTGGGGGGGGACATGTTCTAAGGTGACATTGTACTAGGTGCACAGGGACAAATATTTCACAGTGCAGTGACAAGCTGACATATTCTGTTAGGTGCACAGGGCCAATGATTTTACAACGCAGCGACAAAAAGGGCCATTTTAAACGTGTGCCTAGCCATAGATTATTGTCACATTCTGTTTAGTGTGCAAATTCACAAATTAACGTCACATATTCCGTTCACTGTGCCTAGCCGCAGATTAGCGTCACATTCTGTTTCGTGTGCCTAGCCGCAGATTAGCGTCACATTCTGTTTCGTGTGCCTAGCCGCAGATTAGCGTCACATATTGTTTAGTGTGCCTAGCCGCAGATTAACGTCACATATTGTTTAGTGTGCCTAGCCGCAGATTAGCGTCACATATTGTTTAGTGTGCCTAGCCGCAGATTAGCGTCACATATTGTTTAGTGTGCCTAGCCGCAGATTAGCGTCACATATTGTTTAGTGTGCCTAGCCGCAGATTAACGTCACATATTGTTTAGTGTGCCTAGCCGCAGATTAGCGTCACATATTGTTTAGTGTGCCTAGCCGCAGATTAGTTTTTATCTTCCTTTTTGTGTGTTTTACGGTCAGTCTGTAAAAATGGCGTACTACGGGCGAAACATCGTTCCCAGCAGCGATGTTGGAGTCCAAGATGCATCCAGACATCCTCCCTATGCTGTCCCTGAACCATTTCTGTGGTGTTTCCATCATTTTCTGACCTTTTCCTATGAACCAGGCACCCTCCCCTCATCAGAGCAGGGGGTGCCTGGTGTAATGCTCGAGTCCTCCCATTGACTTCAATGGGGCTCGGGTGCTCGGCCGAGCACTCGAGCCTCCGGGGGCGCTCGGCCAGAGCACCCGAACACCCGAGCATCGGGGTGCTCGATCATCACTATTAAAGAGGTCTCCAACATATTGTAAATGCCTTAAAGGGTTAGTAATGTCTTTATATAAAAAGTGTAATATTGCAGCTATTACAATAATAAACTAAACAATCCCAGTTCCATCTCTCAAACCTTTATGGTTTGAGAGATATACGAGGCTAAAGTTCCCCCCTCCCTCACCTTTCCCCGATGTCAGCTGTAAAGGTGACAGCAGGAGATACGTGTCAACCAACTTGAGGCAGCTCTTCAGCAGAGCCAAAATAGCGCAATATATAAAGAAATACTTAATTGGAACGATCTACAAAGTGTGCTTGGTTTGCATTGTTGCAAGTACACTTTGTAGACTGTTCCAGTGAAGTATTGCTTTTTACATTGCACTATTTCGGCTCTGCTGAAGAGCAGCCTGCTGTACCGTTACCAGGATATCATGCCGTCAGCTTACAGCTGATGTCGGTAAAAAGGGACAGGAGGATTTTAGACTCGAATAGCTCTCAAACCATAAAATGTTGAGAGATGGGACTGGGGTTGTTTTGTTTATTTTTGTAATAGCTGCAATATTACATTTTTTTATATAAAGACATTACTAACCCTTTAAAGTCCTTTCCAGCACTCAGGGGATAAAATCCCATTTAAAGGGATAGTAATACTTAAAATGTAAAAAAAATATGTTGTAGGGAGATTTATGGTCCCGGGACCAGAGCAGTCCATAGGATCGTGTAGCAACAGCGCCACTGTACAATTTCAGGCCACTGTGATATTACACCTAAAAAATTCAACTTTGAAAATTAATAATTTTTTAATAAAACACCTTTCAGCAGTGGGAGTACTCTTGTTTTACTCAGGGGGATAAACCCTACAACAGTTTTTTTTTTACATTTTAAGTATTACTATCCCTTTAAATCAGTAGGGAACTGAGGAATGTTTAGTTGTCCTCATGGTTCCTTAGGTTTGCCCCAGAATTTCTCCACTTTGCCCTTATACATAAGGAATTGGGGGAGATTTATAAAAAACTCTCTTAGTACTTTTTAAAGTGTTGCTGTTAAGTCATGGAAAGTGGTGATAATGGCAGGTCGGATTTATAAATGATGATAAATATGGTGTTAATAAGGTGATGTTAACACCTGAATGGTTAAGAACAGACTGGAGCTGGTGTTGAGGAAGAATTTTCGCCAGCAGTACTGTCACTTTGCCAAAAAATTACTACGTGCCATTAAGGCTTACAAAACTGGCATAAGCTTCTTTTTAAAGGGTTAGAAATGCTTTATTTACTGCTAAGCTGTCCTTATACTGTATTTAATTACTCCCGGTCATTGGTAATGCTTAAAATCCTATATTTTCTTTTAAATTATATTGTAAAATGTCCTTATCGCACCCCTTAAACATTCTCCATATTCCTCGCCTCAGAGCTGAATGCGGATCGCAACGAATGACAATCTTCTTTCAGTATAAGGAAAAAACTGCCCTCCTTCATCAAGGAGCGCAGGGTTTTCCTTATACTGAATGAAGGAAGATAGTCCATTGTTGTGATCTGTCCGGTCAGATAACCGGATTTCAGAACTGAGAGGAGGTGGCTTATCAGTAGGTATGGACAAAACTTTCCACCTCAAACTGAAATCAGCGAAAAATGGCACTTTCTCCTTGGTGAAAAATTTCCCTCGAAAACTGCAGATTTTCTGCTTTTTTCCACTTTTTTCTGCTTTTTTTTTTCGCCCTTTGAAATCAATGGGAACATAAAAGTTACACACAACACATTACAAATAATATTTTTTTCCCAAAGGCATTGTATAAAAGGGGCATGAGGGTGCCTGTGTTGGTGGGGTGTGGGGAAAGAATCAGTTGAACAGGGAATGTTTTTGGGGGGTTATTTACTGGGATTGGGGGGCACTTAATAAAAAAAGAAATCCTAAATAAAATAAAATAAAATAAAACCATAAGACATGGTATAAAGGGGTCTGAGGAGGGTGCCTGTGTTGGTGAATGAATGAATCATTTGAACAGGGAATTTGTTTTGGAGGGGCTTTCTTGACTGCTATTGGAGGAACAGTTAATAAAAATAAAATAAGACATTTGTATTTAAAGTGACAGAGACAGGAACCCCCTGACATAAGCTGCCACTGGAGTGGACTGATACTTGACTTGATAGAGTATTTTGTAGAGGATAATTTGTTTGATTTGTTGTTAGAGGCCTTTGTAGGACTTAGACATATTAGAGGCCCAAGCCCTGAAGAAACATTGATTTGTAGGACTTAAGCTTGTTTGGCACAAGCCCTAAGGAAACATTGATTTGTAGGACTTAAGCTAGTTTAGCACAAGACCTAAGGAAACATTGATTTGTAGGACTTAGGTTTGTTAGAAACAAACCCCCCCCAAATTTTTTTTTTTTTTTTTGAAGGACTATTTTTTTTTTTTTTTTTTTCAAAACACAAGCCCTGAGAACAAAATAAAAATGCCCTACTGGCCTAATGCCAGCAGGTCATGTTGGCCAGTGGCCACTGTCAAATGTCCTCCTGAGTTTCAACTGCTGCTCGTACTGCTGCTGCTGAGTTGTTTAACCCCTTAAGGACTGGCGCGCGCACGCGCGGCCGGCACTTGTGGACCACGGGGCATTTTTTTTTTTTTATTAGCGCTTCCGGTTCAGGACTTCCGGAGAGGCGTGCAGCCGAGATGGGAGACCTGAACGCCATGTCGTGCCAGGACCGTCATTGGTCCTTAAGTGCCGGACCGCCGTGACGGTCCTGGCACGGCAATGGTCCTTAAGGGGTTAAGCAGCAGGATGATTAGGCAGCTGAAAGGGAATGGGATCAACAATAGTAGTAACATGGAAGATGGATGATGAAGGTTCCACTTCCCACGACTGGCTCCAGTGATGAGCCTGAGGCAGTAGCAGAAGAATAAGTATATGTGAAGAAAATAACAAGTTGACCATGAAATCTTCTCCACCTCCCTCTCCTCCAAAATCATCATGGGTGTGTTGTTATTAGAATATATATTTTTCCCTTGAGAACAGGAATTGTGGCTTCCATCAGCAACTGCAATGTGCACAGTGTGTGCGTGGTAAATAACATCTGGGGGCACAACTGTATCCAAACACCATGACACCCGAAACCAAGTACTGCCGCTGTCACTGTACCCTTTATCCAGACCACGCTAAGGACATATGACAACTTGCTGACAGTTTAATAATAATGATGCCCTCCCTGCCAGAATCCTAGCATATTCTGCAGGATGGAATCTGCTCAGATGCCACCTGATGACCTGGTACTGATTCTCCTCCACCACACTGGCATGTGTGGTAAGTACACCTCACAGTGTGCAATGGGTATAGATGAACTGCCTGTCACGGTTTGTTTTGACTCTCAGACACAGAGTTAAGATAAAATCACAACTTTATTGAAAAGTTATTAAGAACCCTCACAGGTCCTGAACATACATATATGAACATACACACGATAGGTTCAAAAATAGTAACTCATACAATGACACAGTATAGTAGGCTCTACCGGCCTTGCCAAATACTGGGTAAGGCAGCCTGGAGACTGGCACAATAAGAAGACGTAGGCTCTACTGGCCTTACCAATATACCAGGCAAGGCAGACTGGAACTGGCAACACAGGATAAAGGAGGCTCTACCGGCCTTGCCAATATACCGGGCAAGGCAGCCTGGAGAATGGCACACACTATGAAGGAGGCTCTACCAGCCTTGCCAATATACCGGGCAAGGCAACCTAACACAATGACTGAGTAAGCAGCCCCACTAGTGCTGTAATGTAGGTAGCATCAGCAATAGATGGTAATGTGGAGCAAACCGGTATCACGTACTGGACAAACAGGGAGGCCCTACCGGTGCTGTAATGGAAGCAGCTAGCAACCGGTGTGTTAAGGAGCAAACCAGTACAGCGTACTGGACAACACGGAAGCCCTACCGGTGCTGTAATGGAAGCATATGGAGTAGACCAGTACCACGTACTGGACAACACGGAAGCCCTACCGGTGCTGTAATGGAAGCAACTAGAAACCGGTGTGTTAAGAAGCAAACCAGTACCTCGTACTGGACAACACGGAAGCCCTACCGGTGCTGTAATGGAGGCAGCTAGCAACCGGTGATATGGAGTAAACCAGAACCGCGTACTGGACAACACGGAAGCCCTACCGGTGCTGTAATGGAGGCAGCTAGCAACCGGTGATATGGAGTAAACCAGTACCACGTACTGGACAACACGGAAGCCCTACCGGTTCTGTAATGGAGGCAGCTAGCAACCGGTGATATGGAGTAAACCAGTCCCCCATACTGGACAACACGGAAGCCCTACCAGTGCTGTAAAGGAGGCAGCTAGCAACCGGTGATATGGAGTAAACCAGTACTGCGTACTGGACAACACGGAAGCCTACCGGTGCTGTAATGGAGGAAGCTAGCAACCGGTGATATGGAGTAAACCAGTACCGCGTACTGGACAACACGGAAGCCCAGCCTGGTATCAGAAGGCAACCTAAGGAGAATCCAGTAGTCACAATGTCGCCCAGGTGACCATAGTCCAGAAGGAGAATGTCAGTCCGGATCCAGGAGCAGGAATGACAGTCAGACCGGGTCAGGAATGGAAGCAGGAATGGCAGCCAAACCGGATCAGGAACTGAAACAGGTACCACTCAGCAGTGACACTGGACGTATGGGCAAGGACACTGACACTGGGCAATAGGGAGCTCAAGCGGGCCCAGAAGACTCAGGAACCATAGGAAGGTGACCACTGACATAGAGACACCACGAAAGGACAACCAAAGGGTGCATGAGCCCAGTCTATATAGGCAATACTGGGCGGACTAATGACAGGCAGCCAATGGAGAGCTCTTACAACTGACTGACAGCAAAAGCCAGCAATCACGGCACCGTGATACTGCCATATCCTAACATTAACAGAGTGGCTATTATTTTGCTGGGGAGGTAATGATGAATGAGGTGGATTGACAGGAGATGTACTTGTTACCCTAGAGGAAGAAGGTGATGTTGATGGTGACCTAGTTGTTTCACTCGTCATGGAACTTCCGGCCTTGCCAATATACCGGGCAAGGCAGCCTGGAGAATGGTACAACAATATGAATGAGGCTCTACCGGCCTTGCCAATATACCGGGCAAGGCAGCCTGGTGGATGGCACGACAATATGAATGAGTCTCTACCGGCCTTGCCAATATACCGGGCAAGGCAGCCTGGAGAATGGCACACACTATGAAGGAGGCTCTACCAGCCTTGCCAATATACCGGGAAAGGCAACCTAACACAATGACTGAGTAAGCAGCCCCACTAGTGCTGTAACGTAGGTAGCATCAGCAATAGATGGTAATGTGGAGCAAACCGGTATCACGTACTGGACAAACAGGGAGGCCCTACCGGTGCTGTAATGGAGGCAGCTAGCAACCGGTGTGATATGGAGCAAACCAGTACCGTGTACTGGACAACACGGAAGCCCTACCGGTGCTGTAATGGAGGCAGCTAGTAACCGGTGATATGGAGTAAACCAGTCCCCCATACTGGACAACACGGAAGCCCTACCGGTTCTGTAATGGAGGCAGCTAGCAACCGGTGATATGGAGTAAACCAGTACCACGTACTGGACAACACGGAAGCCCTACCGGTGCTGTAAAGGAGGCAGCTAGCAACCGGTGATATGGAGTAAACCAGTACCGCATACTGGACAACACGGAAGCCCTACCTGTGCTGTAATGGAGGCAGCTAGCAACTGGTGATATGGAGTAAACCAGTACCGCGTACTGGACAACCTCGGAAGCCCAGCCTGGTATCAGAAGGCAACCTAAGGAGAATCCAGTATTTTTTTTATTTTTTTGTTTCTATAAATATCTAACTTTTGTATTATTTATTACAAAGTTGTAAAGTTCCAGTCAATAAGTGAAATTAATAATGGTAAAGTGTAGGGTGTAGGTCAGCGCAATCAAATCCAGAAAAAACAGAAGAAAAAAACACAAAAAACAAAAAAAGAGATAATAACGTACTGAGTGTAGTATGTATACAACTGAAATATAATAAAGTATAAAGCACAACACAATATGAATAATACAAAAAGGTGGGTATCAAGTATGGAGAGATACTGGAAATAGCCAACAAATCAATCTATATTCAATGACATGCATACAATGGAGCATACAAAATATGAAATACAATAGATATAAATGAGTATAATGGGCAAAGAAATGATTTGGATGTATCCTTACAAGAAAAACAGTGGTACAGAACCCGCAAAGTGCAGCAGGATGAAAGTACATATGAGGAAAAAAAGATGCAAAAAAAACAGGTGGTACAGATGTACCCTTACTTGATGATGATATAATGATGGGCACGTAGCAAGCCGGGGACATGAAACGCTCTCAGGTCTAAGATTCCCTTCTTCAAGCTATGTTCCATCCAATATTCCGTCCGGTATATCAATCCTCGTGGTGCCTCATAAAGTACAGGGATCTGCTGTGTGTAACATGTGATCCTATATGTATCAATATGTAGCAGAAGTTTCAAAGATGTTCAAGGAGAATAATAGCAAGTACGCTGAGTTCCAAGAAGCGATGTACCAAGCGGAGCGGTGCTCTGCAATGTGCCGGAGCACCGGAACTGTGCAAAAGCCGACAAGGTCGGTATAGCTGTCACATAGATCAAAGTCTTTCCGTGATGTAGTCCAGCAGTAACAATCTTGCTAGATGATAGGGCAGGAAAAGGAATAAAAAAAAGCAAAAAAAACCCAAAAGGTCTAAAAGTCTAAAGATAATCCGGAGCGGTGCTCTGCAATGTGTCGGCGCACCGGAACTGTTCAGAAGCCGACAGAGTCAGTATAGCTGTAACATAGATCAAAGCCTTTCCGCAGGCGCGCAGACGTCACTATGGAAAGATGTCTGTGGTATTTCCTGCCTGTCAGTTTGGGAACAATATTTAATTCCTGCCTGTCAGTCCGGGAACAATGTTTAATTATCAATAACCAGGCAATGATTCTGGCGACTAGCGCTATTGAGCAGCTAGTCGCCAGATGGGTATTTATTTGGGCCAGATTTGAACAGGGGTGGTAGTTCCGCTTTTATCAGGGAAATCCTTATATCAGGGCCTGTTGGTGGCCCTTGAGGACTGAACATGGACAACCCTGTCCTATAGTATTAGCACTGTTTTGTCAGAAAAGAACAGAAGGATATATTCTTTGAAATATAGAAGCTATATACATGTAACAATAATATTTATACAGCCATTGTAATGGCATAGATTTTAACATTAATATTTGAGGTTAACGCTGTCATTTGTATTTAACATATAATCTATTTTGATGTCTGACCACTTCTTCTACTATATTGTTATATATTCTTTAATTGTATTAATAATAACTGCAATATCATCTATTTGAAAACATAAAGTAAAACTCATATAAATCTTAAAAAAGATAACCCATTTTCTTTGAACATATTGCCAAAAAGTGTTATATTGGTGTGCTTTAATACAAATAAATATAGCATTTATGCATACATTTTAACAACTTATTTACAGTAATTTTTGGAGTTAATGGAGTTAACACTGTGAATGCCAGAAGGGTATGCAGCTTCAAGCCCCTCTACTATGGGCTAATGCTGTCGGTGTTCTTGATTTGTTTTGAATATTTCTTTGAAATAAACATTGATGGCTGTATTTACTATAAAAAGTAATATTATAAATTAATGGTAAAACAATTCAATACTAAAGACAACTTTTTAACACATTTATCTGAACACAGGTCAAAAATGTGTTTATGTGCTTTATTATATATCCATACTTCCTATTTTACAGCTGTATATATTAAAAGGCACAATACGGACATCTGTGTTGCATATAGAAGCATGGAAATTCACTCTTATATTTCACATATTTGGTTCTCCAAATAGCCCTCCCATTCTTTGTTGATAACATAATATATAGAAAAACAATTTTATTAAAACAAAAAATAAAAGGGGGTTGGGGGCTGAGTTAAATTTTCTCAAACTGCAACCTAAATTTCCATGCTTTTTATACTCTTGAGTCAATAATTTAAGCTTTAATATATGTTTATTTGCCATTTAGTTTCTACTGTTTTTATAAAGTCATTTGTTTGTGGCACAATCCTCTGCTCCTTTAAGGACTAAATTCAAGTATGGATTTAATCTTGCCACATTTGTTGATCAGCTACAGGGTTTCATGTATTGACCACCCTTTCTCTAAAATGTACCTTTTTTTGCATATTTCTTTATAGTTGTCTATCACAATTTGTGCTTTTGTATTAACCAAAACGTCAGATTTTTTTGGAAATCTAAAAATATTCTAATTTATCTAAATGGCTCTTTTAAACCCAAAGAATGTTAGAAAGGTCCCCAATGCATTGCAAAGCAATGCTTTGGAAGCTTCTCCAGCATTCAATTGATTAACCCTTTGAGTGCCAGTGAGGTACGCAACGCATTGCTTTGCAATGCGATGCGTATCCCTCTGGCACTCAAAGGGTTAAAAGCCTAATTTAAAACAATGTGAGACTATATTTGTCCCCTATATAATAGGGCAAATTGATAGGGGGTTTCCAGTTTCCCAGGATCCCGCCCCAATGCTCTACTGTCCCCTATCAGATCAGAGAGATAAAGCTTCAGCAAATCAATTTTTTAGGCTGCTGCACATAAGAGTTTGCTGGGGTGGAAAACCTGCTGCCCTCCTGATTTTGTTACATTACAGTTCCTATCATGAGGGGAGCCACAGATTGCTAAATTGCCTGATATAATCTGCTGGCTGTAATGGATTTACATGCAAAGCCATATACAATTAATTTTACTTAGAGTATGATTATTTCATACCTACCAAGTGTTCCTCTTTATGATGGTCAGTCCCTCTTTGATACCCAAATACCTCTGTCCCTCTTTCCCACCCTGGTGTCCCTCATTTTAGGAGAACAAAATGTATAGATTCATAAGTGTATCAGATTCTTCCACAGCAATAAAAGACATATCAATGTTAGGTTAAATGTCAATATCTTTATTTATACAAAAGTTTGTGTAAATAAAATCATTTGGTCTTGCTCCAAACAATTTATTCAGTTACACAAAGAGGTGCCAGGTGTCAGTAGGTCATTAAATAACCTAACAGTTCTCAGTAATGTCCCAGCCACACACCCCAGCAACACCACCTAAAACTAGTGTCCCTCTTTAGCCATTTGAAATGTTAGGAGGTATGTTATTTTATTTTTTGGAAACCGATCTCTGAAAAATCCTGTGTTTGTCCTTGTTATGGTCGGGTGGGTGTGCTCCAGAATCCATCCTTGTTTGCTTTTGGCATAAGGCCTTTTTGTTAGCAAACAGCATCAGACAGTCATATAGAGGGCAGACAACTCTGAATTTGTTAGGGACATAAACCTCCCATGAACATTATCTATGCTCTGCCTCTGTGTTTGTATGTGACCCTGGAGCACAGCTTGTCCCAGCAGGTGATGAACGGTGCTGGACAGAACACATGTAGCAGGTAGAGATAAGCTGTGTCACCTGAGGGGGAGAGTAGACCTGCTTCTGCCCTTCCTGGTATGCCTAAGCCATAAAACAGCTTGGGTGTTACATGGGGGGAGGCTTCACACCTGGGCAGCCAGAGGGTAAGCTTAGCATGGCCTTGGGTGCATTGTTATAGTTTATGGAGACATTTTTATTGGGTTAGTTCCCCTTTCTACAAAACCCATTTCGATCTGCGTGTTGTGGTGTGATGTTATTTGCCACCTCCCTATCTGAGAACACAGAGAATAGCAAGATCTTTGTATTATGTCTTATAATTAAATGTGGCTATAATAACACTATTAAAATATATTTTATTAGAATAACCTTTTAAAACTAGTCAAATAGTCAATCAGTAACTATTGTTTCTAAGTGTATAGGCAACCTTTGGCTCTTCATCTTTTGGGGACTTCATTGGCTGGTTGAATATAATGGGCAGTAGTGTTTTAAAATCTTATGAGGCCCCTGGCAATACTATGAAAAGAGGACTCCATAGATAGAAATATTTTTTAGGATCCCATTAACCTCTTGGATGATAGAAATGTATCAATTGTGTTACTTTCCAACACATGGAGACATCTGTATCATAAGAGGATCAGGGCAAATGCCTTGTACACCCATGCATTAAACTTTCCCTGATGATGAATTTTAGTATCCAAGAGCTGGAGAGCCAAAGGTTGTCAACAACTATTATAGGCTCGTAAATCACGGTTTATTTTATCCTTCACGTTCAGTCTGCTAAAGGGTAATTTGAATAGACTACTGGTGAATCATTCACTCACACACATTTTCTGTAGTAAAGAGTTGCAGTACTCAGAATTCTCCACCTGCTGGTTACAGAGCTAGATGCATTTTTTTTCAATGTATGTATAGTGGGGAAATGTATCACAGCTCAGATACTTTGATCAGAGGCAGATTTTTTTACCAGAAATGGTGCACTGCCCAGGTATACCTGCTGTTGGCATGCCACCTGCATTTCTGACATGCCTGCTTTAAAGGGGATGTTTACCCCCTGCACAACTTTGGCTAAATCGTTTCAGTACCAATGATTACTAATGGAAAGCGCATTCTTTTTTTTAAAAAAATCTGCCCGTTTGAAGAAATTCTAAGTTTAAATGTACCTCTGTTCCTACTTCCGGCAGACAGTGCTGACGGGATCTGTACCGTAGTCTCAGCTTCTATCCAGCCTCCTCCGATGATGGAGGCTGTCTGTCTCTAAGCTGGAGCACTTTCATTGGCAGAGATTGATTTCTGGCCAGTGAAAGTCCTCTAGCTTAGACATAGACAGCCTCCGTCATCGGAGGAGGCTGGATAGAAGCCGAGACTACGGTACAGATCCGGTCAGCACTGTCTTCCGGAAGTAGGAACAGAGGTACATTTAAACTTAGAATTTCTTCAAACGGGCAGATTTTTTAAAAAAAGAACACACTTTCCATTATTTATTATTGGGAATGAAATGATTTAGCCAAAGTTGTGAAGGGGGTAAACATCCTCTTTAAACAAAACTGATTAGTAGCACATGAGAGTTATGTGGAACATTTTCAGTCAGTCTATTCAGTAGATTTTGCTATAGGTCTGATGGAAAGAGTGATGGCAAAATCAGTATTGATAAAATGAGAAACTCCCTATTTATGATTTGATTGTACTGCAAGTGATGATTTTGTTACTAATTTTATCAACAACCCCCCCAATAACCTTCAATAGGAATCTGAAAGATGAAACCAGTGGTAACATTTATCACCAGCAGTGGAATCCAGACCTTAGTTATGGATTTTGTTCTCAAACAATGATTTTTTTTTACTAGATTTGCAGGATTTCTAGGGACTTGCATTGCAACTTGGATTGGATTCCCAAATTTCTGCCAAAATCCTAATTTTGTTTAATAGTTAAATTAATTTGAAAATGTAATTTAAAGGGATAGTAATGGTAAATTTTAAGTTGATTTAATATTGTAGACATTAAAAAAAGATTAACATCAATGTAAGTCTTATCTCTCAAACCTCTATGGTTTGAGAGATATAACTTGCTAAAGTTACCTTTTCCTGGCTGTTTTACTCAAGTCTGCCATCTAGCTGACAGACGCAGATTCCAGTCATTTGATCAGACAGAGGCTCTTCAGAAGAGCCGAAATCACGTTATTTAGAAATAAATACTTCATTGGAATGGTCTACAAAGTGTGCTTGCAAGCCAGGCACACTTTGTAGACCATACCAAATTAAGTATTTATCTTTAGATATCATTATATCGGCGCTGCTGAAGAGCCACATCTGGTCAAGTGAACAGAATCTGCTTCTGACAGCTTTACAGCTTGTCAAGCAGAAAGGGGAGGGACCAGAGAACTTTATTTTCCTATATCTCTCAATCCATAATGGTTTGAGAGATACGAATAAGTGCAAGTACTCTCTTTTAATTGTATCTACCATATAGTTAATACTTTTTTTCTGACATTACTATCCCTTTAAAGAGAAAATAACAGAGCTCTGATTTACCAGTATACTTTTTTAACCACGTAGAGCGGTTTATCAGTGGTATTGGAGTTGTAGTTCAACAGCAATTCAATTATAAACGATCCCCCTCCCGCCCTTTTTAACTCATGTATGCCGCCTCCCCTCAGATGTGGAATCTGGTCCTGGATCCGGACAGTGTGCAGAGAGGGACAATCATCATCATCCACTGACGATAAGGAAAACCCTGCCTACTTGTCTAAGAAGGATAGGATTTTCCTTATGCTCAGTGAAAATTGTCCCTTGTTGCTCTCCATCCAGACCCATCATTAGAGACAGCATTACGTACATAAAAGGGGCAGGAGGAGGATTGCTTTAATTGAATTGCTGTTGAACTACAACTCCAATACCCTTGATATACTGCTCTACGTGGTTAAAACATATACTGGTAAATTGGAGCTCCATTTATTTTCTTATATTACTATCCCCTTCAAGGGATAATAATGTTTCATAATAAAAGCAGCTCTAATTAATCATCATAGTATTTGTACTTTGGAGAGTGTTATTTCAGAGTTGTAGTTCAAGAGTAATTCAATGACAAAGTATCTCCCTCCCGCCCCTTTTACTGATGTAACACTGCTCAGCCACAGCAGAAGGGAGGTGCCCAGGTAGATTGCAGAGAGGGACAATCTTCAATTAAGATAAGGGAAAAAAACCTGAAAAACTTGTCAAGGGGGGCAGGGCTTTCATTGTTCTCACAGGAAGAAGATTGTCCCCTTCTGTTATCTGTCTGGTCTGTGGACTGCATTCCACATCTGAGAAGAGATGGCTTACACTAGGTAAAAGGGGCGGGAGGGGAAACTTTGCTTGTGAATATCTCTCGAACCATAAAGGTTTGAGAGATAAGACTTTTATCGTTCTTCATGTTTTTTTTAATGCCTACAAAATAAAATAAAGATAAAACGAAGTATTACTGTCCCTTTAAGCCTTTGAGTGCCAGAATGGTATCCAACGCATTGCAACACAATGCACTGGATACCTCTCTGGTACTCAAAGGGTAAAACATATATATTGTATGGTTTATCCTCCTGAGTAAATCAACGGATCTCCCACTGCTGAAGGACATTTAACTTAAAAGTTATTTCAGCACAAACGTTAATTTTTTTAGATGCAGTATCACAATGGCCTGCAGTTTTACATTGGCACTCTTGCTACACCATCCTATAGGAACCCAGCTGTCCATAGAATGGTGTAGCAACAACTCCACCATAAAAATGTCAAGCCATTCAGAAACTGCACTTAATAAAATTCAAGTTTGTGCTACAATAACTTTTGAATAAAACATGTCTCAGCAGTAGGATTACCTTTGTTTTATTCAGAGGACTAAATTCTACAGTATATATTTTATAAATTGTTATATGTTATTAATATTTTGATGTTCAAACTATTGTACTTTGTTCAAACTTCATGGCTGTTCTACAGCAGAGCTACAATATAATGTTATACATGAACATGCTGTGTATCCTGTGAGGCTGAAGCACATTTTTCAGTGCAAGAGAGGGAGAATGCACCCCTAGTTCCTGTATTTCTGTATTTAAAGGAACAGCAGCACAGTTTTTTGTAGGTCATGGATGCTGCTCTCTCTCACTAAAGTACCAGTATTGAGACTTTTAAAGTCACTTAATGCACACAGAAAGATCTTTAGTTCGGTAACCTTAGAGACCACATAATAGTTTTACAAGTCATGCATTTCAGAATCGTCTTTTTGCAACTTTGTCTGACAAGGGCATTTAATGGGAAATGCCAGTATCTGTTTCACATCTAGACCCAAACTACAAATATGTATTTAATAATATTAAATAAGACTTTTGCATATGAAAGTGCTAAAAATATATGTTATTACGTTCTGGTATGTGCATTTCTGTTTTAAATCAGCATGGGTGTAAAATGAATTTTTTTGTCAGTTTCATAATATGACTAACAGCAATTAAAATATAATGAAAAGGTGGAAGTAAATGTTAAGATCCCAAGCAAAATGTTTGCCATTAACCCTTTGCCAGCCAGAGGGTTGTGCAACGAACTGCAGAGCAATGTGTTACTCCTCTGGCGTAAAATGGGTTCATTTTTATAATCTAAAAGTCAGGGTTGGATATTCCATTAGGGAAAGTAGGCAACTGCACAGAGTGCCAAGTTTTGAGGTGTGTCACATTTGTGCTAGAAACATCTTGGGGGAGATTCACTAAGGCGTGATAAAGAGCTGATGAAGCGGAGATGACTTCCCCATTGATATCACTTGTCTAGTTCCTATGTTATTCTATGGAGCCTATTCACTAACAATTCTCCAACTCTGGAGATCTTAGTGCATGAGCTGTATATAGTAAAATATGATCTGGAGAAGTGATATCACTGGAAAAGTCATCTCTGCTTTATCACCCCATCCTCTAGACTGTAAGCTCTCACGAGCAGGGCCCTCTGATCCTCCTGTTCTACACATCTGATTGTACTATTTAATACCACTGTATGTCTATTCCCCAATTGTACAGCGCTGCGGAATTAGTTGGCGCTATATAAATAAAGAATAATAATAATAATAATAATGCCTTAGTGCATAACCCCCCTTCAGTCTGAATGGTAGGTTTGGTTACTGCAATTTCAATGTTTTTGCACCAGATTAAATACCCCTTACTAGCTAATAGTTAACACCTTGGATACTTGAGAGGTTTCCAACACATTGCTAAGCAATACATTGGAGAACTGTCTAGTAGCCCAGTGATTAATAGCTTTTTTTGTGCTATATGTGTTATAGGCTAAGTGTATTTCTTGCTTCAGGGAACTGTGCATGGGACTGGAGGCCTTGTTATGTGAGGAGTTATTGTGTGGCAATGGGAGGAGATGAGAATACCTGAGAGCTTTGTGTTCAGGGACTCCTGTGAAGGTACTGCTGGATTTAAAAAAAAAAAAAAAAAAAAAAATTAAAAAGGGGTGGGGCTTACTCACTGGTGGGGGTGGGACTTAGTGGGAGTGTAACAAAGTGGCAGTAAGTGGGAGGAGCTGGGTTGGGAAGGAGGAGAAGTGGGAGGGAAGTGGGAGGGAAGTGGGAGGAACAGGCTGGGAAGGAGCAGAAGTGGGCAGAGTTTCATAAAAATCTGCCCACCGCCCATAGAAACATAGAATTTGACGGCAGATAAGAACCATTCAGCCCATCTAGTCTGCCAATTTTCCTGCCTTGTCTTATGTTCAGGACAGTCTTATGCCTATCGCATGTATGTTTAAATTCTGTAACTGTATTAACTTCTACCACTTCTGCGGGTAGAGGTTAATATACTGTATGTTTGTTTGTGTATATGGGTTGCCCAGCAACCAGGGAATACTCTGTGACATCACCCCCTAGTGAGCAGAGTGGCGCCACTGCATTTTGGTGCTCTTGAACCACAAGGATGAGGGGTTAAGTCCCATAATTAATTTGTCTTTCAATTTTTTGTATATATACACCATGTACTTCTTGATGCTGACCATTTGCCCTGAGGAAGGTCCCCAGAGGACCGAAAGTGTTTGCCAGACATGGATGCAATAAACTAAATCTTTAAATTCATCAATTTGAGTGCTGTCTGGTGCAACAATGGAGCATCTCCAATGCTGAGTACATTTAAAACTATATCTATCTGTAGATATAAATGTGCATGTTGTGCTTCTTAAACTACAAGAAAATGGATACAAAGCCCCAGCACTGGTGACATTTTCTGTCAATGTACAGCTCCCTAGTGTATTGAACTCTGTGGGCTGAGAAATTATATAAGGGCAAAAATAAGCTGTGCTCCAGCTTGCTTTGAAGATAGTTATGCTGAAGTACTAAGAAGTGGTTCAATTCAGGAGCAAACAAACTGCACCACAGGGAACAAACCTTGTCCAAATTCTAATTGATTTAAATGGGGTTTGAATACTAGAGATGGCTCAATGCATTGAGAATCCCCTTTTAAATCAATGGGAATTTGGATGTTTTTCCACTGGTTTGCTGCAGAACTGAAACACTTTCTTAGGACGTTAGTCTCACTGAGGACAGCTGGAATAATATGCACAAAGAAGGGGGAGGGAAATTGTGGGCACACAAACTATACCATAGACGGCACATGAAAAAAATTCCCACAATTCAAATTATTTAACCCTTTAAGGACCACTGGGTCTGGTCCTTAAGGGGTTAATGTGGAGTTTAGAGAGGTCTCCAGTGCCTTGCCTTCATTCACTACCTTCAAGGCCCCCTATTGTCTGTAATTTGCTTTAACCCTTTTTGAGTGCCAGAGAGGCAAGCAATGCATTGCAACACAATGCGTTGGATATCAATTTGGTACTCAAAGGGTTAATGGAGAGGGATGAATAGCACTTGCATAGTGTTACTGTTCATTGCAACGTCTATGAATAAATAATTTCCATTGCATGCATAAATGAGTTTGCATGCATCTAAAAAAACATTATTCTTGCATAATAAAATAATAATATTCCTATTCCTCCTGCTATCTACATGCTAACAGTCAATAAAAATTTAGATGGTGCCTGAAAAAGTAGTGGTGGTCAGTGAAAGTTTAACAGTTTAACCACTTCACTGCTAATGCTCCCTCCTGGTGCTAAGCACCTTTTTGCATGTTTATTGCAGTGTGCAATCAAATGACAATTCACATATATTGTGAACCGCAGACCCCACACTTTCTAAAGATACCACTGGTTTGTGGATATCACCTTATATGAAGAAAAAAATGTACCTGAAAAAAAAAAAAAAAAATTGAAATTCCAATAAAGTAAATGACAATCAGTTGTCCATGTTTTATGCATGGGGGGAGTGATTCAAGTAAAGACACAACAACCGATTATGGGTTTAACTCAGGCCACAGCTTTATTTAAACTTACATGATAAACTTTTTCAAAACACCCAGACTTTAATCCCTTGCCAATCTCTCCATTTTGATAGGCCAAATTTGCCTACCACCTTTTGAGCCGCTGGCTCACCCCATTTTGAGCCGCTGGCTCACCCCAAACTTGTTCCACCATACCGCACCCCATTAGCCGGTCAATACAGCTCAATGAGGCCGGTGTCTAAACCCGCGACATAGTCCGGGTGCCAATTGCCCCTAGGCCGCTGGCCTACCAACTTCATGTAACCATAACCAACTTAAAGACCTTCTCCACATTGGCAAGGGCCCAAAGCGCCCCCAAAGCTGTGACAAAAATAAACCGACAGAACCAAAGGCCACAATGCCCGAACCAAACAGCAACACCAACCGGAAAAGAAACAGGGAGGGAGGGAGGGACACAGTTCTGTTCTCACTATAAAGGAAGTACATTCCCAACTCTGCCCTGTATATATACCCTAACAAGGCCTCCTCATCATCACTTCCTGTCCCACCTACTGACTTTTCTTGTCATCCCCCAGCTCAGACATGCCTCCCCTTCTTATTTTTGCGGGGAGTTCTTGTCTTATGCATGGGGGGAGTGATTCAAGTAAAGACACAACAACCGATTATGGGTTTAACTCAGGCCACAGCCTTATTTAAACTTACATGATAAACTTTTTCAAAACACCCAGACTTTAAGCCCTTGCCAATCTCTCCATTTTGATAGGCCAAATTTGCCTACCACCTTTTGAGCCGCTGGCTCACCCCATTTTGAGCCGCTGGCTCACCCCATTTTGAGCCGCTGGCTCACCCCAAACTTGTTCCACCATACCGCACCCCATTAGCCGGTCAATACAGCTCAATGAGGCCGGTGTCTAAACCCGCGACATAGTCCGGGTGCCAATTGCCCCTAGGCCGCTGGCCTACCAACTTCATGTAACCATAACCAACTTAAAGACCTTCTCCACATTGGCAAGGGCCCAAAGCGCCACAAGGGCCTGATGAGTTTACCTACTCACTCAGGCCCTTCCCCCCACATAAAGCCAAGGCCTGAGACTAAGCCCCCAGAAGCACAAAACTGTAGGAGTCCCCGACAAACATAGGGACCCTCACCAGCAACCCAAAACCAAGTACAGAGCCGCACCAACCAACACCGACCGCCAACAACCCCCAACCATAAGAAGGGAAACCGGCCGAGCAAGCCGAAACACAGCGAAGCAGAAAAGAGTAAAACCCCAGACACCAGAACCACCGCCCCGCACCGGTGCGGAAGAAGCCCCGATGATAAAACCGCAGACCAGGAAAACGCTGCATCAAAGCCACCAAAGCTCTCCAAATGGAAGCCCCCTGAACAACCAGGCTAGCAATGACACAAACATCCCCCCATCCGAAAACACCACACTCCCCAATCACCACACCAAACGGGACAACAGACCAAAAACTACCACAACCCCCCACGAACCCGCAGCACAAGGGACTCAGAACCCGAAACACTACCGGGCAGCCACCATGACCGCCCCCAAAACCAAAGAGAACAAACCAAAATGCCAAAGGTGCCAGCAGACAAGCCAACCCCCACCGAAAACCCCCCAGAAATTGAAGGCGAGACCAAAACACCCATCACAAGGACAGAAACAGACCAACAGGAATATTAAACACTGAAACAACCAAACAACCCCCGAAGAGCCACCAAGCCCCCAACAAAAGCAATGACCCACAACTCAAGAGGTAGCAAAGAGCCAACGACCACTAAAACACGGGAGACCAAGGAGTACAACACAACCCGCAAAACCACAACCAAACACCCCCAGGCCAAAACAAACCTCCCAAGAACTAGACCGCCATAGAACCCCTCGAAACATGTTAAGGCCAATTCCCCTGAAAGGGAACCCACTCAAAAACCCACGAATAAAACCAGGAATGACTCCGACCAGCCGACCCAGATGAGAGCCAAAAACCCCAAGACCCCCACCGCCCAAACCGGGAAGACACCACAAACCAACGACGCCGCCACAGAGGGACCACCAAAGACAACCCCACAAGTATGCCCGACCGACCAACCCCCTACTCCATCCGCAACCCCTACGGTCACCATAAACGCCCCCAACACTACACACCGATCCGGCATACCCGCAGCACTACACCACGCCAAAGCAAGGACAGTGACACTAAGAGACCCACCTTGACAGGGACACACTCGCCGCTGACTTACAATGAAGAGGAGAAGTTGAACCGGACACGCTAACCCCAAGAAACGCCCGACAAATGGACACCCTCCGAAAGAAAGACGGTACAACAGAAACAACAAGCAGCAGAGGGACACCAGGCGCACCCAAAAGGAAGGCCGAACAGACAATACTCCACGAAAGGACGAGAAAAACGAGGACAGAAGGAGGAAACACGATAGGGCACCCACCTTTGAAACGAACCCCACACTGAAAAGGAACACCACCCTACCCACTCGCATCCCGTTCCCCGAAGCAACACACCCACCACCACAGAGAACAAGACAAACAAAGACAGAAGACCACACCGACCAAGACCACAAACCGCCAGACATCGTCCAGACCACTAACCGTCCAAAGCGTCCCTAGCACCCCCGACACCCCGCGATCAAAGTCACCAAAGACCACTAGGACGAACGCCGATGCAGAAACCAACTCAGAGACCCACCCCCCAAAACCAGTGCCAAAGAAAAAGAATCCTGAAGTAAGGAAGAGGGAAGACCGACCCGCAGAGAACCGGTCCAACTGACGGAGGACCCCCCACCAAAGACACAATCCGGCCGAGAAAGAGAGAACCGCCCAAAGACCCAGAGCCTGGTGAGAAAGAACCCAAACCCACCAGCCCACACCACCCACAACCGTAATGTGCAAACAGACGACAAACCCGAAGCCAGAGGAAAACAAAGGAACCCCCAAAGTGTAGACAGACAAGACGGAAAGAGAGCAGACGCCAGCCGAACACAACCAGGGCACTAGCACCCCCGCAAGGAAAGGCAACAACATAACCCCGGTGCAGGAAAAACGCCACCAACCAAACAACCAGGAGAGAAAAGAGCGTACACAAGAACCCAACACCAAAGCCAACCCGAATGACGCTGACCAGACCAACCACCTACATGAGAGACACCAGGCCCCCATAGACACGGAAGAGCAAAGCAACCCACAAACTCGAACCCCCCGGTATCGAGATCCCCCCAAGAAATAACAGACGAGCAGGACACCCGCCACACACAGCAAGAGAGACAAACCTGGACAAAAACCCCAGGGCCTACACACACCACCAAGATCCAACAAAACACCCGGGAACAGAAAGTCCACCCGCTGGCCCACACCCGGAAACCCAAAACCCAACACACAAACCCAAACGATACAACAATGAGATGGGGACCCCCCCAGGCGCGACCCCACGGCACTGCACCCGACACACACTTCCCCAGACCACCAACGTAGTACAGTATGGAAACCCCTAAACACCAAAAGCGGCACCCCACCCCAGGAAGACGGTCCCATCGAAGACCCCCAGATGCACCCAACCCAACCCCACTAAGAATCCACTTCCAAAATTGGAACCATGAAGGCACCCAAAAACCCAACAGCAGGACCTGCTCGCTAGGCAAGGAAGCCAGAACCCCACTGCACTCCCCCTAGACCATACACCCCAGAGCCCCCCCACCTTGGGGCTAGGGGAGCCGGTCCCCCAAGGGGCACCCCCAGAGCTGGGACCAACACAGCCTGACCACCACCACCCGTAGAGAAAACACCAGTACTGTCAGCCCCGCATTAAAGAGGGACCCCCACCACCAGGAGACAATACACGAGGCCCAGCCACCCTCCTGCCCCAGCAAGCTCCCCTGGCCCACAAACCCCGACCATGACAGACTCGAGCTCCCTACCTCTGTGCCCAAGAGGCCCGCCTTGCCAGGACCACACGATGGAAGAAGGAACCCCGCTCCAGCAGCAGAGCCCCCGGACCCCGCCGTAGTCAAAAACAGGACAGCACCAGACATGCCCCAGGAGAGGAATTGCAGCGCGGACTCCGTCAACACAGCCCCACCATCGCACCAGACAACCGCCGTCCCCGAGAACAGCAGCCTCCATACCAGGATCCATACGGCAACCTGCAAAATAAAAACCCCGAAGCAACTGCTCCCCCCCCAAACAACTGACACAGAAAAAGCAACATCATACGAAGAAACAGGAACCGTAAATATAGTCGGTATGTTTTTCTTTGTCGTTTTGTTTTTTTTTTTTTTTTTTTTTTTTTTTTTTTTGTTTAGTTTTGGTAAGTGTACATACTAGATATAGACCATAGTGACACATGCAATCCCAAAGTAGTTTATGCCGGAGGAGCCCAGCCCCCCAGACCAGCACCACCCCCTTACCACCCTGAACGAAGAGGAACCCTGCCCGCACGGGGGAACAGCCCAAAGAAGGCCCCCCCACAGCAACATGTCGTCCCTCACCCCCAACAGCAAAACTGGAACTGGGAGTGGGAGGCAGTCCGCAACCCTGCAAAACAAAAAGGGGGACAAGGGAAGAGAAGAAGGAGGAGAAGGAAAAAAAGG
The DNA here is from genome assembly GCA_037306005.1 of Rhinophrynus dorsalis. Taxonomy (NCBI): domain Eukaryota; kingdom Metazoa; phylum Chordata; class Amphibia; order Anura; family Rhinophrynidae; genus Rhinophrynus; species Rhinophrynus dorsalis. The sequence goes on from CM074724.1 coordinate 207,887,501, forward strand.
GGGGGGCCTCAGTAGAGAGAGGGGGGGGATAGTAGGGAAGAAAAAGGGGGAGAAAAAGAGAAAGGAGGGGCAAGGGAAAGGAGAGAAGGGGGGAGAGGGAAAGGAGAGAAAGGTGGTGAGGGAAAGAAGAGAAAGAAGGGGGGGGAGAGGGAAAGGAGAGAAAGATGGGGAGGGAAAGAAGAGAGAGAAGGGGAGGGGAGAGGGAAAGGAGAGAAAGATGGGAGGGAAAGAAGAGAGAGACGGGGAGGGGAGAGGGAAAGGAGAGAAAGATGGGAGGGAAAGAAGAGAGATAAGGGGGGGGGAGGGAAAGGAGAGAAAGATGGTGAGGGAAAGAAGAGAAAGAAGGAGGGGAGAGGGAAAGGAGAGAAAGATAAGGAGGGAAAGGAGAGAAGGGGGGGACAAAGGAGAGAAGAGGGGGAGAGATAAAGGAGAAAAAGAGGAGGGGAGGAGAAAAAGCGCATGGAGGGGGGGGGGCCAAAAGCGAGTAGCGAAGGATGGAGAACCAGCAGCACAAAAGGACAAAGCGGACAGGACCAACAGGGGAGAAAGAAGGAGCACAAGGAAGAGGGCAGCAGGCGCCCAGGAGACATAAAGAAAGGAAGACAAGGACAAGAAGGAAGGGGCAGCCGGGGACACTCACACGTGAGCACCTATCCGCAGGACCAGCCCACCGGACATCCACCCCACCGACAGCCTCCGTGACCATCCGCCAAGCTCCAGACCTCCAACCGCTGCCACACGGAAGCCCCAACAGACCTGAAAACAAAACAGACCCACAAAGACAGCCACCGCTCCCGCCGGCCCGACCTCCTAGTCTGCAGCCTAGAACCGCAGCCCCCTCCTCCCGGCAACCAGTCCTCCGGAAGACAAGCCAGATGCCGCCGGCCACGCATTGCTCCACAGGCCGCCTCACCGCTGCACCCGTCCCGGAACCCGCTGCCGCCGACCGAAGAAGGGCGCACCCCGCCCAGAGGCAAGCACCAGAGGAGCACCCCGGAGAAGCCGAAACCGCCACAGCACCACCACCGGAATCCGACCACGAATAGCCAACACAGGAGCCGCCCCAGACTGCGAGTGTCCGCAAGCAGCCGCCAGTCAAACAGGTAAAGGAACAGTGGACATGACACACAGTTCTGTTCTCACTATAAAGGAAGTACATTCCCAACTCTGCCCTGTATATATACCCTAACAAGGCCTCCTCATCATCACTTCCTGTCCCACCTACTGACTTTTCTTGTCATCCCCCAGCTCAGACATGCCTCCCCTTCTTATTTTTGCGGGGAGTTCTGGAGTGTAGTTTTTCTACTATCCTCTAGCAAATACTGTTTAGCATTAATTTGCCTTTCTAAAACACTAAAATTCATATTTTTTTGTGCATGGGTCTTTTTTATAAAAATTAGCAATTTAAAAAAGTGTAAATTTCTCCTACTTCCTTTTTGCACCATTCTGCATTTCAGGCACAAAAATAGTGATTCATATAACACTAACTGCTCTATATTAAAGGGATAGTAATACTTCAATTTTACTATCCCCCATCTTGTAGCCCTTAAAAACTGAATTAAACGAGCCCAGCAGCATCCGCTTTCAAAGTACCCTCTCCCCTGACGTCAGCATTCTAGCTGACAGCAGGGGTATCTGGTCCCGGGACCGTCAGAGTCTCTTCAGCAAAGCCAGAATCATTCACTGAAATGGTCTTCTACGTGTGTTTGCATACCAAGCACATGTAGAAGACCATTTCAGTGAAGGATTTCTTCTTCCATAACACGATCCCGGTTCTGCTGATGAGCCTCCGCTTGCTCAGGGACTGGATTCCCCTGCTGTCAGCTAGAACGCTGACGTCAGGGGAGAGGGAACTTTGAAAGTGGATATCTCTCAAACCATAAAGGTTTGAGAGATGCCGCTGGGCTCGTTTAATTCAGTTTTTTTAAGGGCTACAAGATGGGGGATAGTAAAATTGAAGTATTACTATCCCTTTAACACTTTAAATGCTGGAGGCTTGGAGAATTTTTTGTACCCTGGCGGCCGGACACATTTTCAGCAATTTTGCTCTCCATCTGTTTAAAGGGATAGTAATACTTCGTTTTAACTTTATTTTATTTTGTAGGCATTAAAAAAACATGAAGAATGATATAAGTCTTATCTCTCAAACCTTTATGGTTTAAGAGATATTCACAAACAAAGTATCCCCCCCCTGTTCAACCAGATCAGAAGGGAGGTGCCCAGGTAGACTGCAGAGAGGGACAATCTTCAATTAAGATAAGGGAAAAAGCTGAAAAACTTGTCAAGGGGGGAAGGGCTTTCATTGTTTTCATACAAAGAAAATTGTCCCCTTCTGTTATCTGTCTGGTCATACAACCAGATTCACATCTGAGAAGAGATGGCTTACACTAGGTAAAAGGGGCAGGAGGGGAAACTTTGCTTGTGAATATCTCATAAACCATAAAGGTTTGAGAGATAAGACTTATATCATTCTTCATGTTTTTTTAATGCCTACAAAATAAAATAAAGTTAAAACGAAGTATTACTATTCCTTTAAGTAAGATTCCTGTTGGTAACTTTCTAGTTATATATATCTTTTTCAGAACTAATTCAGCTTTTTCATGGAATCTCTCAAAAACTAAATTTTTGCATTGTGTGACAAGCTATGATGTCACAAGTACAAAAAAATGTAAAAAAAATTACTTAATTAACCAATATCATAAACTGTATAACCAAAACATTTATGTTGTTTCTGAAAATGTAAGTTATTTTTAAATGTCCTGAATCCTCTGAGTACAAAAACACCTAATATATATAATGTTACTTATATGCATGGCCTGCACAGACCCCTAATTCATGAGCACAACTTTATGAAATTAAAAATGCATTTCATTGGTTATATAGTAAAACTACCTTAAAACCACTTTATAAAAGTGTACATTTACTGAACTTAGATATACCACTGCATCAAATATGGGGGTCACTTGCCTTTCTACCTCTAGCCTGGTGTGCACAAATGTTTCCAGAAGGTGGGGCTAATGAAAAAATAGCCCTTTTTTAACATTTCTACCCTTTCAAATGTACTGAAATCTTTGAAACGTATGTAATTTCCTATTATTTTCATTAGCTACTCCTCATATGAAAAAATGACACCACATTGGTATGAAATGACATACTGCAGGGGGTCCCAGAAGAACAAAACTACACCAACTACTATCACATTTTTCTTACATTTTTTCAAACATGACTTGCCTGTACTTAAATAGTTGTAAAAACTATATAATTGAAGAAAAGCATACCATTATGAAACAAAGACAACTCATTGCATAAAATAAGGAGTTACTTGCCTTTCTACCCATAACATAATGTGCACAAACATTTCCATGAGTGGCATTAAAGAAAAAAATGGCATTTTTTATTTCTAGCCCTTCAGATGTGCTGAAATCTTTATACATTATGAAATGTCCTTCTATATTCATTATCTACTGCTCTTACTAGAAAAATGGCACCCCATGGGTATGAACTGACATACTGTGGGGGTGCCAGAAGCACAAAATTACAACTACTCGTTTTCTTTTAAAATAGGCTGTCTGCACTAAAATGGTCAGAACCATTAGCGATATGAAGGAAAGCTATGCACTGCATAACATTTTGGAAAGTAGATATCCACCTACATCAAATTACATATTTTTGCCTTTCTACCCTTAAGCTGGTATGCACATTTATTTCCATAAGGTGGCGCTATAAGGATAAAATGTTTCAAAGATAATAAATCCTTTAAAGCCATGGCATTTCCTACTGTATTCAGTACTTTCTACCAGCCAAAGAAAAATGACACCCCATTTGTATGTGTTGACATACCATATGGGGTGTCAGAAGCAAAAAACTGCACCTGCCACTGTTCTTTTTTTAAATGATCTACCAGCACTAAAATGTTCATAACCATTGCATATATGAAGAAAATGCAGCAAAGCATACCATTTTAAAAAGTAGACATTTACCACCTTGCTAATGTTCCCAACTATTTCCAGAAAGTGGTGCTACAGGAAAAAACACATACTCTTTTTATACTTCAATCACTTCAAAGATACTAAAATCCTTCAACACTTTGGAATTTCATAGTATATTCACTACCAAAAGCCAGCCCAAGAAAAATGGTACCCTATTGGTATGGGTTGACATACCCTAGTGGGCCAGGATCATGGCTACAAGTGGAACATGAGTGGGAAACTGTCAATATAGGAAAAATTTCACAACTACCAGTGGAACAAGGCTGGGGGGGATCAGAGAGTGGATGCAGGGATTTGTGTCTAATAATGGGCTGTAGGACCAGCCTGGGGAGGGGGGTCAGACAGTGAATGTGAGGATCTGTAACCTACAGTGGGCAATGGAACCAGATTTGGGAATATTGTAGTGCATGTGGTGAAATGTGAATACCAATCCTCAGTGCAACAAGGATGGAGGGGGATCAGATAGTGTATGTGAGGATTTGTGTGTACCAGTGAGTGGCGGAATCAGGCTGGGATCTCAGATAATGTGGGGATGTGTAAGTATCAGTGTGCAGTAGAAACAGGCTGGAGGACAAACAGTGTATGTGGGGAGGGGGACTGGTGGGGTTATGCTTACTAGTGTACACCTCCCAACATTTCAAACAACCAGAGAAGGACACTTGTTTTAAATGGTGTTGCTGGGGTCATGGCTAATGTGTAGGGCATTACCAAGAAGTTTTAGGTTATTTAATTACCTATTTACACCTCTTTCTGTAACTGAATAAATGATTTAGAGCAAGACCAAAGTATTTTATTTACACAGACTAATTTATAAAAACATATACTGAAGTTTAAACAAACATTAATGTAAGTTTTATTGCTGTGGAACAATGTGATACATGTATATACACACCACACAGTCTAAAATGAGGGATGCCGGGATGACAAGGAGGGACAGAGGGATTTGGATATCAAAGAGGGACGTCCAGCGGTGCAACAATAGGGGTTACAGGGGTAGCAACTGTGTCCGGGCTCGTCACTCAAGGGGCCTGGCCGCCCCCTGTGACACCCCCCCCCCCCCCGCCCGGCGTCCACAACTAGCTTCTTTGGCACAGACCTCTATTAGCAGCTGAGCACCCTCTCTGTCTTCGGTACTTTAGTAATGCAGAGCGCTGGGAGATAACATCATCTCCCAGCACTCTGCACTACTGGAGAGGGGACCATGCGGGAGCTCCAGCTTGTAATAGAGGTCTGTGCAGAAGGAGGCAAAGACCTCTCCTGCCACTCCGATGGACCACCAGGGAGGTAGAAGATGGACACTGGGTCAATGTAAAGAGGTGGACATTGGGGGCAATGTGTGGAGAGGTGGACATTGGGGGCAATGTGAAGAGGTGGACATTGGGAGCAATGTGGAGAGGTGGACATTGGGGGCAATGTGAAGATGGACATTGGGAGCAATGTGAAGGTGGACATTGGGGAAAATGTGGAGTGGTGGAAAATGGGAGCAATGTAGAGAGGTGGACAATGGGAGCAATGTGGAGAGATGGACTTTGGGGGCAATGTGGAAAGATGGAATTTGGGGGCAATGAGGCTGGGGGGGCATGGTAATTTTTGCACCAGGGCCCGGAGACTTCTAGTTACGCATCTGGGACTGTCCCTTCTAAAGAGAGGTGCTTGGGAGGTATGCCATTGGAGCAGGAAGCTAGGTGTTTGTTCCAAAGAGGTGTGCAATGCATTGCAAACCCCATGGCAAATGTTTTCTTCCTATTTAATTTTTATTTCTCAGACTTCATTGGGGTTATCAGGTTTTCTTCTGGTGTCCCCCAGCTATATAAGCTGGGAGATCACTAGAGATGACCTTGGAGAGTAGTGTAGCTCTCCAGCTTTCAAACATTTTTTTAAATGTATTCATTTAGCAGACCTCATTGTGGGCATCAGGACCCCTCCTG